>CM076581.1:170304021-171702648 GCA_034641835.2 Pinus albicaulis | reverse complement strand
AATGCCGAATGGTCCGTAAAAAATGTAAATTTCCCGCCCAGAAGGTAGTGGCGGAACTTCTGGAGAGAGTACACCATCGCCAACGCCTCCCGCTCGGTCGTGGTGTAATTCTTCTCCGCATTGGATAACCGTCGGCTGGCGAAGTATACCGGGTGGTCAACTGTCGTTTCCCCGGGTTGCGCCAATACCGCGCCAAGTGCAATTCCGGACGCATCAATGTGCACATGGAACTGCTTATCCCAGTTCAGATGGACCAGTATGGGTGCCGTTGCCAATTTCTCCTTCAATGTGTCGAGGGCCTTCCTACAATCCGCCGTCCACTCAAATGCTTCGGACTTCCGCAACAGTTTCTCCAGAGGAGCAGTAATTTTGGCGTAGTTGCGGATAAACCGCCTGTAGTATCCTGTGTGCCCGAGCAGTGCCCGCAACTGCTTCACATTCTCGGGGGCCTCCATGTGGACAATAACCGTGACCTTGGCGGGATCAACGCAGACCCCTTGCTTACACACCACGTGACCCAAGAGTGTGCCGAATGGTACTGCAAAAATACATTTCTTCAAGTTCAAGGAAATCTGCAGCTGGCGGCACCGGTCGAACATAACACGCAATAGGGAGGCGTGTTTCTTCAGCAGGCTGTAAACAGTCCAGTCGTCCATATAGACTTCCAAGAACTTATGAATGTACTCCCGGAAGGCAGCAATGACGATCCGGGAAAACACAGCTGGTGCGTTCTTCAGACCAAACGGCATAACATGGTATGCGAATGATCCCCACTCAGTTGTGAATGTTGTCTTCGCCTTGTCTTCCTCGGCGATGCGCACCTGATGGTAGCCTGAAAACCCATCGGTGAAAGAATAAGCTTCGTTTCCCGCGACATGATCTAGAACTTCGTCGCTAAAGGGAGTAGGAAACGGATCGTGAATACAAGCATTATTCAAACTCCGATAATCTACGCAGACACGGATTTCCGCTTTGTCCTTCTTGTTCTGGATAACAATGGGACTCACCCACTCAGCTTCTTCTACTGGAAAGATGAGACCCGCAGCCAGCATCTTGTCGATCTCCATCTTGACCTTTTCTTTGATACGTGGATTCAACCGGTAGGGTCAGTGCTTCACCGGCCTGGCTCCCGGTTTCAGTGTGATGCGCATCTCGCCCAAATCTCCTTTGATCCCCTTCAGGTCCGCAACTAATGATGGAAATAAATCTTCATACTCCTGGAGGAGGCTGAAAATTTCTCTTGTCGTCTCCTCATCCCAGTAATCTCCTACCGTTGCCAGCTTAGGTTTCTCCTCCGTTCCAATGTTCAGCTTCTTTGTCTTTAGGGGCTGCAAATGGACTCCTTCTGTCGTCGGCTCGTCACGGACGCTCCGCTCGCCCTCCTTTTCGTCAAAATACAGATGCCTCAGGTCCTCCAGGCTATCGTCCCCCGGTTCGCCGTCAATCCGTTGGCAAACCAATTCGCTCGACCCCGGAGCGTGACGCCACTGGGCCCTCATCGGGCTCAGGATGGCGGAAAAACATAACCTCCTTGATGGCTTGTAGGGCCTGAGATTCCTGCGCCGTCTCCCCTTCGAACGAGAAGCTCTGGACGAACTTTTCCGCGACTACTTGCCATGAGCGGGTTCCCCGTTTCCACTCTTCCTCCAGGTACCAGGCCTGGGGAATTGTACCCAGGGAGTGGACAAACCTGTGGACCCACAACTCCTCAGGGTACCTGGCGCTACGCCACTGTTCCTCGCACGCCCGCAAGTGCTGTCGCGGGTCTGAAGCTCCATGATGTTTAAGTGTAATGCAAGGCCCTTCATCCTCTTTGAAGCGTGCCCGTAGTGCATCCGCCACCAGCTCCCATCGCAACAGAGCGTTGCGGTGATTGTTCCACCATCGTCCCGATGTTGACTTCAAGGCCACATCCAAGAGTGGTATCCGGCTTTCCTCTGGGACCCGGTCTTCCACCTTGGCAATAAAAGTATTCACTGCTTGCATGTTTGATAATGTGGGGTATCCGCGGATCTCAGTCCCTACCCATCGGACCTGAGCGATGGCGGCACATCTCCGCGTGGTGGTCTCATACCCCCCTTGCTGCCAGTCTTCCCACGCAAGCTCGGATCCGAGTTCCGAGCTCTGCACACTCCGCCAACTGATAGATCCTGTTGCGGTCGGGTTGATATAATCGTCCCGCTTCCCTGCAGTCATTTGATAGAGATGGTCCATCATCTGAGCATCCTCCCGACTGTCCACCGGTTCTGTGTATTGCGGACCCTGATACGGGTCGAGAGGCTGAGTGACCCTTACCTCCCCATCCTCAAAAATCATCAGCTCCTTCTTGAGGTCGATGATCGCGTAGTTCTCAAAAGCCCAATCAATGCCAAGTAAAGCAGGATAGGGGTCCTTGTCGCCCATGATATCAATAACCTCAAAGTCAGTGTATGTCTTCACCCCCGCAACGTCGACCTCGACACCCTCGAGTCGGCCGATTGGCAAAATACAGTACTGGTTCGCCATCCTGAGTTGGATTGGGGAATAGGCGAGCCGTGGCTTTCCAAGAGCCTCCCATGTTTTTCGCGGCAAAATATTGACGTCGGATCCCAAGTCCAACATGGTGTCGCTGATTTGGAATCCCGCGACCTGCGTGTTAAGCCGGAATTCTTTGCCTGTTCGTTGCTTGTTCCGCTTGACACGTTGCACGTATTGAGGCCTAGCGTCCACCAGATTTCTGGGTTCTGCGCGCCCCTGCAGCGCTCCGTCTAACACATGCTTGAGCTGCTGCCGCAGCTCAGCGTCATCGACAATCCTGAGAAATAGCCGGAGCCAATCCTCGACCACAGCATCTGCGGCGTTCTGAACACCGGTTTCCGGCCGCTGGGGCTCCTCCAGCCCTCCCTCGTTCCGCAACTGGGCGAATGCCTCAACCGCCTCCTAAAAGTACTTCTTCTAAACTTCGGGCCTGATCAACTTCTTTGGGGATGCCGGCCGCACCACTCGTGCTGGCTCCTTCTCGTGGGCATCCTCTCCAGTCTTCTTTCCACCCCACGTTACTATCGAAACGTTCTGCATGTCCGGGGTTGCGGTGCTGCGCGGTTCTGAGTTTATCAGATTCGCTCCCCTCTGCCGCACCCGTTCTTCCCACTTCTTGATGAGCTCCGGACAGTCTTCTATAGCATGGGCGTTGACCCGGCACTGGGAACACCAGGGTCGGCGCGGAAGGGGGCATTCTCTAGCTACATGACCCTCCTGGTCACAGTTGTAACATTTTACCAGACCGCGTCCTCCTGTTCGGCCTCCCCACATGCCACCACCTCTTCCCCTTGTAGCCTCGTTCACCCTGTACGAGGGATGATCCAGTCGATCCGCAAGTGCGTCAAGCGCCCTGCACTGCTCAGTGTTGTGCGTCGTAGACACACAGAATTCGCAGTATACATTATTCGGCACCGCGGAGTACTTATGTAATATCGAGCACATCCGAGGAGGATGCCCTATCGTCCGGAAAATCTCACAGTACTTTGTGGTGGAGGACCCTGGTTGCGGTGGGAACCCCGCAAAGGTTTGTTGCGGCTGGTAGACTCCCTGCGGGTTCATCGCCGCGCCACCCCTTGGTGGTGGTCCCCCCTGAATTGCTGCAACTGAGGGTCCAACTCCGACGGCGCGCAACCGAGGACATTCGGTTGCGACGTGTCCCTCGACCAGGCAGTGAGTACACCAAACATTCGGTCGCGCTGGTCTCGCTGGCTGAATTTCCTTGAGCTTTTCAGTCAAGCTGGCGATCTGGTGTTGCAACCCTATCAGATAAGGGTCTTGTGGGGCCAGCCCCCCCTGTATTCCTGGGGGTATCCCGCCATGGCTTCAATCTTCATGGCCTGCTCCAAAGCATCCTGCAGATTATCAATCTTCTGCTGAGTGAGAGGGGTTCACGTCAAGGGGAGCAGAGCCTTGATGAACTAGTCTCTTTGGTGGTTTGGATCGATCGGGTAGCTCAGTTTCCCGATCGCATCCTTAAAGCTCCGCATCAACTCCCACGCGGTCTCACCTTCCTTCTGTTTTATTTCCCACAGCTCGGACATGCCCTGCTGGTCCGTCTGGGGAAGCTTGAATTCGCAGAAAAAATCCCGCTTCACGTCCGCAATTACAGGGTTAGGGTGCGCCTCGGACCACTTGATGAACCAACGCAGAGCTCTCTCTCTGAGCGTGGTTTGGAACTCTATTAACTTCCCTGCATCCGGCGTCTGTCGAGCCCTCCAGATGGCTTCGCACAGATACCAGTGTTGTTCTACGTCGTCATTTCCCCGACCAGAGAACTCTGGGTACCGGGTGAAAGATCCAGCCATGTATACTTGCGGAGAATTAACCAGGATAAACCCTCCGGGTCCTGGTTGCGTAACGGTCCCACTCGGGAAAACACTACTACTAGTAACGCTGCTGCTACTGGGCGCTATTGACGCCACTGAACTACTATATGACTGACTTAATGCTTGTAACTGAATAAAAATATTTCTTAAAGGTTGATAAAGTACCAGGGGAAGGTCGGGATCCTGGCCATGCGGAAGGTGGGACGTAGGGCTGCCTGGAGGGGTGGGTACCGTCTGATCCTGGAACATCTGCTGCCTCACGCTGTGCCATTCGTCATCGGAACTTTCTTCGGGCTGCATCTTTCCATTATCTTTGCTAGTCGTTACTTCTCTTCCTCACGTCGCTGGGCTCCCATGCACCCATTGTACGTCCGCTGCTGTCCCGTCTCCTGTCTGGGTATCCAAACCCATGGTTCTTGTCTTCTGAGGCGCCTCCTTCTGATTTTTCCTCTCGATCTCCCTTCTCTTCAAATCTCTCATTACCCTTCTTCGCCACCTATCGGCGATCTGTGCCCGCCGATGCGCACGTGACTCCCGCAACTTGCATGCGGCCTCAACGTCCATCCCCCGCTCCCCACTCTTACCTTCTACACAGCATCGGTCCCCTCAATCCTTCCCCCAGTACAGGTGGTTTACGCTTCCATACTCGTTTTGTGGAATTCAATCAATCCTTCATCCACCACCAGGGCTTTGATCCACAGCAGAATCTCCTTCAACAGCTTCCCCCGCAGTCCTGAGTGAAAAACAGCCTCAGCCTTCGAGAAGGATTGGTAGCACTCAGCGGCAAACTCCACAACGTATCCTTCCAACGTGGTCCTTACCCAAAAATCCACTGCGCGGGTTAGTTCAGTATCTACCCGATGCAGTGCTACCAGGTCTTCGTGCGCCCACCTGCGGTTTATCTTCCGTGAGCCTTCTTGGGGCACCGTCGCTCGTAACCTTCGCAACCAATTGTAAAGGTCAGTAGGAAACCTTCCCCAGAAAATTTTGTATGTATCACTGGCTGAATCCGAGAAAAGAACGATCTCCTTGATCGCGGCCTCCCTTTTCTTGGTCAGCTCCGCTTGCCGAGTAATGAAATGGTCAAGATGATCATCCCACCATCGCCGTATTGCTCCTTCAAAAATCCTCGAGACCATGATCTAGATCCCCTTAGAACATGCAGGTCCCGGCAACGGAACCATTTTTTGGCGGAAAGTCAGGTCTCGCGGGCAAGACCCAGGTTCAAAGGGTTGTGGCCAACAAGGGGTCAGGAGTAGTCTAGGAACACGCCGGCATTTTCACCCTGCTCTGGGAGAGCAGTGCGTCTCACCCGAGGCGTGCCGCGACCACATGCATAAGGGGATGAGATCACTGATAAGGACTAAACCCGCAACCAAAGAAAGAAAGTGCACCCATTACATATACCAAATTATACATGCATGATCTCTAATTAAGTATTCAGACAGTCGCAACTTAAAAATTTTAAAGCAGTGCAAGCACATCAGAATGCATGAACAACACATTGAGACAGCAATCCTTTCTTATATTATTCTTCTGGCCGAATACATGGTTACATAGCTTTCTTCTCTGATAACTCACAAGTCGGATACAGATGGGTTTGAGAACAGAAGGGAAGAACATAGGAAGTAGGAATCCATAGAAAGAACAGGTCTGATCCTTCTGCGGCTGCTCTGCGCATCCATTTAACCCTCAACAATAACAATAACCTCCAACTCTCTTTCTTTAGCCGGGTGATCGCCCTTTTATTCACCCGCTCGTCGCGACTGGCGGCTTCTCTGTGTCTTCACTCTGGCTTTTCTCGACTTCTCTTCTGATGTCTGCATGTTCCTCTTTCTGTTTTCTATTGTATTTCTTTCATCTGTACTTATCTCTGTTCAATCTCCAGTTATCAATTGCTTCCGCGCCACCTTGGTAGCTCCGCAACTCCTGGTCGCCGCGGCGCGGTCGCGTTAGCTATGTGTATTTCTTCCGCAACTCAAAAAGAGTCCAAGTTCAAAATGTCTTGGCCGAAAATTCAAAACTTAAACAAAACAAGGGCCCCAACAGTTTTAAGAATTAAATAATCATTTTTTATTTATTTATTTGCAGACCATGGGACTTGAAAGTTAGTTAAAATGACTTTGGCACGGCACCTATCTAAGTCGTGCCAATCCGTATTGATGGCTTGATTTAAAAATTAAATCATTTTTTTTTGTTAATTTGTAGCCATCAAAATCATCCAAGCATCGTACCTATTCTAGGCCACACCAACCATTGCTCATCGTTGGATTTAAAAACTAAATATTTATTTTTTTGTTAGTTTTTCCACAAACCGTGGAACTAACATGTGAAAGGTGTCAAAATCACCTAGGCATGGAACCCATTTTGGGCCATACCAAACTATACTCATGGTTATATTTACTCATGACTATATTTACTTAGGGGCAGTTGTCTAGAAACACCAATCCTTGGGGTTAGGTTTTTTCCCAACTTTTATAGGCCACATTCAATGGACTATATGCGGAATGTGGGTTATAATATTTTTTTTCAATATGTGGAATTAAGCAATATTAACATGTACTTGAAAAAACACTAATAATTGAAAAATATTTTAATGTCAACAATATGATCTATAAATAAAATATTTCAATTATAGCATATATGTTTCTACAATTAGTAACATAATGTTGTTGAGAACTTCTATGATCTGTGTATTTTGTTTGAAGAGTCCAAATTTTGGGGTGAACACTTCACCCATCTTCGATGGCAGGATAGGAAGAGTGATTGAAAAAAATATATAGAGAATGGGGGAAGAATTAGCCGTTAGAGATAGTGAGATTACAAGAACATTGCATAAATGATGATTTTGACTAAAACTATAGAGAGAGAAATAATTGATTTAAAATTGAAATTAAATTATAATTTATTATAATCCAAATATTTGTTAGTTAAATTAAAATTATTGAAAAAATAAATATATATAAATAGATAAAAGGATTAAAATGAATAAATTAAATTTTAAAGATTAAAAATATTTCAATGTCAACTATGTATATGTTATATATGGTGAATATAAAAGAGCTAAATGAAAATTTCGTTTTAGGAGACATCACTCGACTATTAACCATCTTGTCCCTCTTAGAATCATTGCAAAGGAATGTTGCAATAGTAAATCCGATCTCTTCAGTTGTTTTGTGGATTTTAGAAAATCTTTCGAAACTATTCCTCGAGATAAGATTTGGGAGAGGCTTGAAGAGGTTATGGTGTTGAAGTCCAACAAGAAATTGCAGCACCTACACTATTTTGGGACCAATAGGTCCAAGCAGCACCTACACTGGTGTGGGACCAATGGGTCTTAGCAACACCTACAATGGTGTGGGCTAAGTTTGGTGGTGTTTATTTTAATTTCCCCTTAATTAAAATGGACAATAAAATGTAATGTAATCTTATCTCATAATCACTTTTAATAGTTAACTGAGTGTGATAAACTCAGTTAGCTCATGAACTTTGAGTTGAGGGTAGTTGGTGAGGCATGTAGAGTAATTCTAGTTGTAACAGAGTTCGAAGTGTAGTTGGTGCATTAGTTTAATGCATGAGTAATCAGTTAACTCAGTTAGGCGAGTTAAAGTCAGTTGAGCTAGTTGTAACTATTTGTTGCACTAGTGAGAGATCAAATGAATTAAATATTATTTAATTCACAATCAGTGATCTAACATGCAACTGATGATTTACTATTATTAGTTGCATGCATGTCAGTTCCAGTGGAGACCCAGTTGAGACAAAGGTGAAAGGGATGTTGAATATTAGTTGTAGGATTGTTGGGTTGCACCCTGCAACTAAACACACATCGGATTTCCCATGATCCTTGCACAATTTAGGAAGGCCAAAATTCCTAAAGAATATGGACTACATTCATCGGGAATTGCGCAAGCAAGGCAGGCTGTTTAGAGGCTGAGAATTGGCTAAGTGATGGTCTGTTTTGTCCAGGACAGTGCGAGACAATTAGATGAGTTTTGGACACTCTTGTGAGACGAGTGCATTGTAATTGTTTCATGTTTCCATGCTGAATATACAATAGAATATAGTGGGGTTTTGAGCAGCAAGATTTCCCAGGGAAATTATTTGTGTTGTGGTTTGATTTGATTCTTTGTTTTCGTCATGTGATTGGTGATTGTGTTTAGTTTCCGCAATTGATTTGTAGAAGTGATTCAGTATCTAGCTTTAGTACATTGTTAGATCAGATTGAATCCATGATATACATATTGTTTGTATAATTTATACATGGTATTAGAGCATTGGAAATCAGTATAGTGGAGGAGAAGCTGAGATTGTGATTGAATAGAATTTGAATTTGCAGAAGACTTTCTTGGTGCTACAGGTAATTAAGGATCAAAATGGCTTTCAATGGCTTGAAATTGGAGTATGCACTCGAGAGAAGCTATTGCTTAGAAATACCGGATGGAGGTAGTACTGGAGGACAATGGATTGAATGAATTCATTGACAAAGATGTTCCCAAACCCGCTGTGACAGATGCTGCAAATCTTGATGCATGGCAAAAGAAAGTTGCAAAGGCGAGGATGATCTTACTGGAGGGAGTACAAGACCACATTGTCTCAAGTCTCCATGGAAAAGTGACACCATATGCAATGTGAAAAGCTTTGACAGATCTATTTCAGAGCAGTAGTGATCATATAAAATTGGCAGTGAAGGATAAACTCATGGAGATCAAAATGGAGAAAGGCGACTCCATGCAAACATATTTAACAAATTTTGGCCAATATAGGGATGAGCTTAGGAGCGTTGGCATTATTGTCGCTGATGATGATTTGGTGAACCTAGCTCTTCTATGACTTCCCAAGAGTTGGCATAGTTATCATGAATCTATCAATGGAAGGGAAAAGCTACCAGATTAGGAACAACTTTGGTTGGATTTGGTGCAAGAAGGGTTCAGATGAAATACTAGAGATGGATATTCATCTAAGAATGAAGATGAAGAAGATTGTGCTTTGGCTTCCAAGGCGAAGAAGGGGAAATGATAGAAATTCCATTCCAAATACGAGTCCGGTAAATATGGCAAGAAGCGCAACATGTCCAGAGTGAAGTGTTTTCACTGTCACAAGCATGGACATTATGCCACTAACTTTCCACAAAAGAAGAATAAAAATAAGGCTTTAGGATCTGCAGTTGGTGAGGCTTTGGCCTCACAATTTAAGCTTGACTTCTTGCTCATTGCATGCATGGTTTCAAGTGCAATGGGATCATTGTTTTATTTGGTTAGTGGTGCATCCTTTCACATGACGGGAGACAAAGAACTTTTCAGTATCTGGGAGGAGATGGACCTCCAGATGCATATCGAAATGGGTGATGACGGGTAGTACAGTGCTACCGGGATTGGTACCATTACCTTCCAGAGACAGTCAAGTAAACCCTTTCAATTCAAATATGTAATGAATATACCAGGCTTGAAGTTAGTCTCAGTTGCAATGTTGGATGAAAGAGGCTATGATGTTGTTTTCAGTGAAGGAAAAGCTTTCCTACGACACAAAACAATAGGGCAAGCCAAGAAGATTGGGATTTAAGTTAAGAATATCTATAAACTTGATGTAGATGGTTGTGCAACATTTATGGGTAAGGCGGAAAAAGTGGTGAGCTAAGATGAGGGTGAGTTATGCCACAGGAGATTGGTTCATCTACACCACAGAGCCTTGAAAGCCATGCAACAGATTTCTACGGGTCTCCCAAGGGTACACTTGTGCAGTCAGACACACGCAAGGGATGTACTATGGGGAAGTATGCAAAGGCCACCTTTCATGAGAAGAACCGAGCCTCGGGGATACTTGAGAGAGTTCACTCAGACATATGTGGACCATTCTCTACTGCTTTGGCAACAAAGCATAAGTACTATGTGATATTTGTTTATGATTTTTCTTGAAATTGTTGGATCTACTTCATGTAGAAGAAAGATCAAACGTTATAAAATTTTATTGAGCTCAAAGAACTGGTGGAGAAAGACACAGGGAAGCATGTGAAGGCTATTAGAAGTGACAATGGTGGTGAGTACATCTCCAATGAATTTAATAACTTCTGCAGCAAAGAAGGAATTCAGAGAGAACTGATTGTGCCTCATAACTCACAACAGAATGGGGTCATAAAAAGAAAGAACAGAAAAATTGTGGGTGCAACAAGAGCGATGTTGCATGATCAGGCCTTATCGTTGCATCTATGGGTGGAGGCATGCAACACAACAGTATTTGTGAAAAACCGTTGTCCTCATCAAATACTTGGTATGAGTACACCAGAAGAGGCTTTTACTAGTAATAAACTTGATGTTTCACATTTTAAGATTTTTGGCTCATCTATTGATGTGCATGTGACCAAAGACACCAGGAAGAAGCTGGAACCAACAACTGAGATTGGGATATTTGTGGGCTACATTGAAACTCCCCACAACTATCGAGTGTATTTTCCAAACAACAGAATGACTGATGTGCGACGGGATATAAAATTTGATGAGGAGAAAACCATGTGATTATCCCTTGAGAGGTAGCTAGATTTTCATGCAGAGGAGGAACTCTTGGTTCCAAAGGATGAGCCTCAAGATGTGGAGCAGTCACATGTGAAGGATCATGGAGCGGGAAAAAAAACTCATGTAGAGCCATCCACCATAAATGGTAGAAGGCACACCACATAAGCTAATAGATTGAGACTTGATGCAATAGAGAATGTAGGATCCCCTACTTCACTGCGCATACAGAGACAGTCTCTAGACAGGTTTACTGGATACATGGCTCCTATGAGAAAGTGTATTGTGACAGAACCATCTTCCTTTCAAGAAGCAGTGTAACAAACAATTTGGGTTGATGCTATGGTAGAGGAGTATGACTCCATTGTCAAGAACAGTGCATGGGATATTTTCCCAAGACTGGTCGACAAATCAGTGGTTGGATCTAGATGGATCTACAAGGTAAAGCAAGCTGATGATGGGAGTGTGGAGAAGTACAAGGCCAGATTTGTGGCCTGGGGATTCTCACAGATTAAGGGGATCGACTATGATGAGACTTTCGCACTAGTCGCGAGGTACTCTTCCATTAGATCTATCCTTGCACTCTAGGCATAGATGGGGTGGCGCATTCATCAGATGGATGTGAAAACTGCGTTTCTCAATGGAGTTATTGAGTAGGAAGGGTACATAGATCAACCAGAAGGTTTCGAGATCTCTGACAATGAGTCACATGTGTGTCAACTCAAGAGAGCACTATATGGGCTGAAGCAAGCACCTCGTGCTTAGTACACTCGGATTGACATCTATTTCATCAGGTTGAGCTTCACCAAAAGTGAAGTAGATGAAAACATGTACCAGATTGTGCTTGATGGTAAGCTCTTGATTATCATACTTTATGTTGATGATCTAATTTTGACAGGTGATGAGTAGTTGATAAAATCATGCAAGGAGGATCTTGCAAGGGAGTTAGAAATGAAGGACATGGGACTCCATCACTATTTCCTTGGTTTGGAAATATGGTAGCGGGATGGTGAACTTTTTGTTTCTCAAGGCAAGTATGCCAAAGAGATACTGGGTAAGTTTCACATGGAGAGTTGTAAACCCATGGAAACTTTTGTTCCAGGAAATTGGAGGAAAGAGGATGCTACTTCTGGAGAAGTAGTGGATGCTACTGTCTACAGGAAGCTAGTAGGTTCACTGATGTGCTTGGTGAACACCAAACCAAACATTTTCTACGCAGTTAACCAGCTGAGTCAAGCTATGGTTAAGTCAACCAAGCTCTTTTGGAAGGTAGGGAAGCATGTCTTGAGATATATCAGGGGCAGTACAGCATAAGGATTATGGTACAGATGGACAGAGGGAGTGAATCTTCAAGGCTTCACGGATGCAGATTGGGCAGACAGTCCATCAGACAGAAAGATCACATTAGGAGGGATCTTCAGCATAGGATCGACAATAGTTTCTTGCTACAGTAGGAAGTAGCGATTTGTGGCACTCAGTTCAGAAGAGGCAGAGTACATGGTAGCAATTCAAGCTACATGTCAGGCCATCTAGATGAGAAATATCCTCGTTGGTTTGTTTGGTTCTAAGATGGATTTAACAATGATACATTGTGATAACTAGAGTTGCATTAAACTCTCAGTTAATCTTGTGTTTCATGATATGTCCAAGCACATAGACATCATGTACCACCATCTTAGAGATTGTGTTTGGAGACACATAATGTTACTTCAATACATTCCCACGGAAGATCAAGATGTAGATATTCTAACGAAGGCGCTCACCAGGAGCAAATTCAAATACCATAGAGGCAGGATCAGGGTGGTAGATAACCCCTTTCTTGTTGAGAGGGAGTGTTGAATTCCAACAATAAATTGAAGCACCTACACTGGTTTGGGACCAATAGGTCCAAGTAGCACCTACACTAGTGTGGGACCAATGGGTCTTAGCAAAACCTATACTAGTGTGGGCTAAATTTGGTGCAATGTCTATTTTAATTTTCCCTTAATTAAAATGGACAATAAAATGTAATCTTATCTCATAATCATTTGTAATAGTTAACTGAGTGTGATAAACTCAGTTAGCTCATTAATTTCGAGTTTAGGGTAGTTGGTTCTATTTGTAACAGAGTTCGAAGTGTAGATGGTGCATTATTTTAATGCATGAGTAATTAGTTAACTCAGTTAGGTGAGTTAAAGTCAGTTGAGCTAGTTGTAACTGTTTGTTGCACTAGTGAGAGATCAAGTGAATTAAATATTATTTAATTCACAATCAGTGATCTAACATGCAATTGATAATTTACTATTATTATTTGCATGCATGTCAGTTCTAGTGGAGACCCAATTGAGACAAAGGTGAAAGGATGTTAACTATAAATTGTAGGATTATTGGGTTGCACCCATGCAACCAAACAAACATTGGATTGTCCATGATCCTTGCATAGTTTAGGAGGGCCGAAATTCCTAAAGAATTGGGATTCCATTCATCAGGAATTGGGCGAGCAAGGCAGGTTGTTTAGAGGCTGAGAATTGGCTAAGTGTTCATCAGTTTTGTCCAGAACAGTGTGAGACAATTAGCTGAGTGCTAGAGACTCTTGTGAGAAGAGTGCATTGTAATTGTTTCATGTTTCCATGTTGAATATACAATAGAAGATAGTGGGGTTTTGAGCAGAAAGATTTCCCCGAGAAATTGTATGTGTTGTGGTTTGATTTGATTATTTCTTCACTTCATGTGATTGGTGATTGTGTTTAATTTCCGCAATTTATTTGTAGAAGTGATTCGGTATCTAGCTTCAGTACATTTTTAGATTGGATTGAATCCATGATATACATATTGTTTGTATAATTTCTACACATGGTTCCTCCTGAACTAAGGATTGTTGCGATCTACCTCTATGACACTGTCATTGACAAGCTTAAGACCAACAAAGGGTGGTCTAATGAAATTAAATGAAATATCAGAGTTAAGCAAGGGTGTCCCCTATCCCCTACCCTTTTTGGCATATACATCGATAAGCTAGAGGAATGTCTGGAAGCTGCAGGATGCAAGGGCACCGAACTTGCTAGTGTAATCATTACTCTTCTCCTTTATGCTGATGATAATGTTCTTCTTTCAAAATTCCATGTTGACCTAGATAAGAAGCTTAAGGCTCTTCATATCTATTGCTCCAAGATGGGTGTGACAGTTAATACCGACAAGACTAAAGTCGTGATCATTAAATCCAAAAAATATCACCCATGATAGTTTAATTTATAATAACCAGTGCTTAGAGAAGGTTTCTTCTTATAAATATTTGGGTATTGACTTTCCTCATCAACTCAACTGGAATTATAATATCAAAAAGGACTATTGGAGGCTGGAAAGCTTATTATGAGCTTGAAAACAATTTTAAGTTGGTTGATCTTTACATTTGGAGTAAAAAGAGGTTCCTCTTTGAGACTCTCATCACCCATGTTGTCTTATACGGATGTGGAGTTTGGGGTTGCAGTATATCCAAAGAGTCATGGAGGAGGATTGAGCTGATTCAAAAGAAATCCATAACCTACAACCTTAAGATCAAGGGAAATACTCCCTGTCCTATCCTCTTGATCGAAACTAGTTTGTCCCACATTGAAATTACAACTCTGTTTAGATATCTGATGTATATGAAGAAGATTTACCACATGGAATCCAAAAGGCTCCCAAAAATTGCTTCTAACTTTAGTCAAAACCCCCACCTTCGCCTCAAGTGCGGGTGGCATAAGGATGCTCAGTCTTGGCTCAATCATTAGGGGATTAAGGAGGAGATCAGTATGGGAAGAAAATATACTATTACCTATAAGTTTAAGGAAACAAAGTGGGAGGATAAGGAGTTGGAGGGTAAAATGAAGCTACCATACTATAAGGGAGTGATCAACCCCACCCTTGATAACAAGAATTATTATCTCTCTGTGTTGACTAGAAATAAGAAAAAAATGAACATCGCTAGGATTAGAAATAATTCTCATGAGCTTCGAAGTGAGACCAAGTGGTGGTCTATTCCGAAGACTGCCTGGAACAATAGAATCTGTCATATTTTTTATACTAAGAAGGTGGAAGATGAAAATAACATCCTTTTACATTTCCCAACTCTTACTCACATCTGCTCTCAATTCCTTAACATTTGTCACACTTCTAATCTTCTTGACTTATTAAGCCAACCCATATATAGCGATCTTGGAGCGCTTCTTTCCCTTTTCTTTGACCATAGAAACAAGATTTTGAAGAATCACATCTAGATTATTTTTCTTTTTCTTTTCTTATAGTCTGATAGGTTGCATTGGTCTTTGTGGACGTTAATAATAATAATCATCATCATCATCATCATAATCATCATATGTATATATATAAATTAATTGAAAATAAAAGAAATATTATGGTAAAAACATTTAATGTATTTTTACTATTCTACATTTAGGTCCTTTTTTAAGTACATTTTTCAATCAATTTTGTCTAAAATTCATGAAATACTGATTGGAATTACAATTTTAAGCTATGTAGTCTACACAATTCATGTTCCTAGGGAATTTTCAAGGTATTGAATCCATTTTTGTATTAAAACATGCAATGTATAGACCCCATTATAAAGTCATCTTAACCATGAATTCATCAAGGGTCTAGTGGGATCCAATCTCAAGGTACATTTTTTTTTTCAATTTTTACACTTTATAAGATGTTTTCACCTCAAGAGATTTGATTCCTCGGCTATTGATACATCCGTACTTAAGGTGGATGTGCACTGGTTACTCTAAAGTGACTAACTATTTTCAAACTAGATATTATTATTATTATTATTATTATTTTAAACCATGGTGAATTAATTGTTCTTCAAAACTATATTAATTTGGTTTTTTTTATAAGAAAGACCTAATAACAAAGCAAGAGCCAAGACATCAAGTATTGAAAAGGGATGGAGTGAAAACTATATTAAAATCACTGTATTACATTTTTAAATGGAGGAGGGTCTTTTGTCCCGCAAACAAGGGGGTCTCATATATCAATTTGGTGTTTGACTTAGTGGTGACCTTAAAAATAGAATATTATATTTATTTAGTTTTTAACCATGGTGAATAGGTAACTGGTTGAAGGAATGTAAGCTAGGCCCAAGATTAAACCTAGTGTATATACAACAGTTGGTGGTTATAAATATACTAGGAATTTATGACTTTAGCTAGAATAGTGACTCTAAGAGGGTGGGGGGCATACTCCTTGAGGGTCATCAGAAAGGACCAAATAGGTTCCTAGTGAAAATTGAAACCAACTTGAGGGGAAAACATCCCATTTTGCTAACCACTCCATTGTCCCATGAAGAGACTTAGATAACCAACTTGAAGGGAAAACATCCCATTTTTCTAACCACTCCATTGTCCCATGAAGAGACTTAGATTATTATATATTACTATAAGCTACATGAACTAACATTGAGAACGAATACTAGTTTCCACCAAAATTTGGAGAAAATATCAAATTAAGAATCACAATATTATATATTAAAAATAAAGAAATATTTTACATTACAATGTATCCACATAATAATATATTTTAAATATTATTTGAAATAAATTGAAAACTAATATAAATGAATTCAGCCAAATAAAAAACCACACACTCAAATTATGCATTAAACAATTTAAACTCAAATTTTAAAAATTTCTAATAAATTTTAATAAAAATTATTAAAAAAAAAAAATCAGATAATCTATAAATTAGAGTACACCTTAATATATATTTTAATATATATTTTAACTATTTGTAAGACTACACTTTACATATAACAATTTCAAATGACTCTTTTCTAATTAATATTTAAAAAAAATCGACTAATATACCAATATAATAAAAAAAAATTATGGAGTTACTTGATAGCCCTAGAATATTAATTTATTAAATTTAACACAGATATAAAAGTTTGTATTGAAAATTATTGATATTTTTTTATTATAAAATGAGTATTTTAAAGTTATTTTATTTAAATTAATTTTAAATAAGATTTATTTGTATTTTAATTTTAATTTTATAATAAATTTTAAATAAATATATAAAACAATTGTAATAACAAAAATGAAACATTTTCATTTTATGAAAATAATATTTATTAATATTAAAACAAATTTTAAATTAATATTTTTAATATTGATAACGAGTGAGTATTTTCTAAGTGTTATTTTTTTGGAATTTTTTCCAGAAATGTTTAGGTTTTTTAGAGTGTTGAATCAAGATTTGGTTAACAAAATATCTACCAGAAATTCCAATAAATGACGCTTAAAAACTACTTCCAAAACTAATCCTCAAACTCTCATTTTCTTAAAGATAAAATTCCAAAAAAATATTTAAGTGAACCACTCCTAACTAATCATGTTTCCTTCCCCTCTAAGTTCTTAAAAAAGTAAAAACAAATAGAAATTGTTTAAAAAATTACTATTCCTATACAACTCTAAATAAACCCATTTTTTAATTAATAAATGATATTTATTGATATACAGCTTGAGTGGACGTAATGATTAAGAGCATCTGTTTCCTCCTAAAAAATCATAAATTCAAAATAATTTATCTGCAAATCTTGAGACTAACATGTGATTTTGACACTCATTCTGGCCCACATCAATCTATACTTAAAAATCAAATAATAATAATTTGTTTTGTTAGTTTGTAGGCATTAAAATCATTTAAGTATTGTACCTATTCTAGGTCACACCAACTTGTACTTACCACTAAATTTAAAAATTAAATAATTATTTTTTTGTTAGTTTGTTTGCAAAGGCATCAAAATTACCTAAACATGGTACCCCTTATGGGTCGTACCAATTTATAGTTATAGTGAGATTAAGAATTTTTAGTTTTCATATAACTATAAATAAAACTAGTTTTTCTAATGCCCTGGTCTAATTTATAAACAAAATGGCCTTTGCGAGAGCATTTTTTTTTGGGTAATTTTAATAAAAAATCTTGCAAATATTTTTAAAAATTTGAGTTTAAGTTGTCTAATTTGTAGAATTCGAATGCCTAGGGGTTTTTAAGGTATTAAATCGATTTAAGCATTAAAAAATTACAAAAATGTATTTTAAACAATAAAAAAATTACAGTCTTGCTTTTGATTATATGGTCGAATTCCCGTGAAAAAAGTCATTCTATAAATAAGACTACACATTTTTTAAATAACAAATGATATTTATTGATATTAAAAATTAAATTTGAAAATCAGTTGTAATTAACAAATCAATTAAATGATTATAAAAAAAATTAAATAAAAATATTTTTGTTAATTTATTTGCAAACCCTGGAATTAACATGTGAAATTCAATTTTCAAGATAAGTCTTTCAGTAAATCACATGTGAAAGTTGCAGTTAAAATCACTTTGACATGGGACCTATTTAGGCCTGTACTCATGGCTTGATTTAAAAATTAAATAATCATTTTTTTTTGGGTTAATTTATAGCCATCAAAATTATCCAAGCATTGTACCTATTCTAAGCCACACCAACCAAAACTAAATAATTATTTTTTGTTAGTTTATCCACAAACCATGGAACTAACATGTGAAAGGTGTCTAAATCAGCTAGACATAGCATCCATTCTGGGCCATACCAATCCTTAGGGTTATGTTTGTGCCCAACTTGTCTAAGCCACACTCAATGGACTATAATTATTTTTTTGTTAGTTTTTCCACAAACCATGGAACTAACATGTGAAAGGTGTGTAAATCAGCCAGGCATAGCACCCATTCTGGGCCAAACCAATCCTTACAGTTATGTTTGTGCCCAACTTGTCCAAGCCACACTCAATGGACTAATCGTTGAATTTATACCCATAGGTTTTGAGCCAGTATTCACAATTGAATTTGTACCCATAGAATTACCCATAGGTTTTGAACAAGTATTCACAATTGAATTTGTATCCATAGAATTACCCACAAGTTTTGAACCAATATTCATAATTGAATTTGTACTCATAGAATTTCAAATAGATAACCTTTTCACCTAGGCACTGCTCAGTAAACTCACCCCTAAATTTATACCTATATGTTTTGAAGCAATATTCACAACTAAATTTATACTTATAAAATTTCAATCGAATAACCTTTTCACCACAAAATAACTTTAAAAAATACCATATATATACTACACCCCGTAATTAAAAAAAATTAAATAATTATTATTAATATATTAATCTTATAATAAATTATATATGAAAATTAAATATAACAAAACCCCTCTGTTAAACTCCTCGCGCTGGCCACTTTCTAATCGCTTTCAGCATCTTTTCAAGACTTGCATGTCAAACACAAACGACACTTCACGTTTATTCTTGACCAATCCGTCAAACCTGGACACTGGCCATAATTATGTGAACTTCATCCAACCCTCTCTTCAGCAGCATAGACGAAGCTTACATCCATACCAAAGAAAAGTTCGGTAAAAATCCAGCGGTTCGGCAGAGAATCCGCACAGCATTTCCGCCGGAATATCCTTTTATTATCCCACCGCATTACTTTAAATAACACACCCCTATGCCAGTGGTAAAACACAGATCTGCAGAGGCAATTTCCCTCTACGAGGTCAGAGGCAACTTTTCAGTCATCCATTCCATAGGTAATCTTGACTGCAGGAAAACCAAGGTTTGGAAGACAGAATTAGGTTTCTGACAACTCGATTCAGTGTCTGAAAGCGAAAGAAATTCCTTGGACTCTGTCAGTCTACATTACAGAGGATTTTATATTCATATCCAGTGAGTATATAGCTCATTTTTGGTTGGCTACTGGAATTTTAGGGGTTTGAATTTGTTTTGAACTTTGAATATTATGTTTTATATAGTATTTAATATCATTTTAGTGTTTTTTAGTTGGCTACTTCAGATTTGAATTTTGAATCTTATGTTTTATATAGTATTTAATATCATAGCCATAGTTTATTGAGCAATTCTATAATTTATTTTCTCCTAGAGTGGAAATTGAAAAGCATTTCATTTTAGCATGCTAGATCTTCAAAGCATGGCAAATTATGCAGGTATTCTGCCAAATTATGCAGATATTTTGTCAGCTAGCTCTTGAGATAAACTATTCAGCAAAGAGTTTGCCGACACATAGATTTATTGTTATTGTATTGGTGCTAATTCATTTCTGCTAATTTATTTATGTGTTGAAAAATATACACTCAGTATGCAAATTTTATTTGTAATGTCTGCCATGGGCAGTATGCAAATTTTACTTGTAATGTCTGCCATGGGCAATTGATGGGATGCTTTCTTGGTTTCTTGCTAGGTTAGAATCTAAATAATGAGAACTATTTGATTATTTTGAGCTCCAAGATAATTTATAGTGGGTACCTTGGTGAAAGCTGGATTGGGGTTTTTGGTTGAGGATAAGGTTTGTTTGAATTCTGATAAATTGTGGTTTGGGATTTTGAGATTCATTATGGGCTGAAATGTGTGATTTAGGGATTGGGGATTGGAGTTTGAGGATCGATCATGGCGAAAGCAGGAGGGCAGCTAGAGGTGCTAAATGCGCTGGACAAGGCCAAAACGCAATGGTATCATTTCACAGCGATCATAATTTCCGGCATGGGTTTCTTCACTGATGCTTATGATCTTTTCTGCATTAGCACCGTCACAAAGTTACTGGGGAGACTTTATTACTACGATCCAACGACCGGGAAACCCGGGTCGCTGCCGCCGAACGTTTCGGCGGCAGTGAATGGTGTGGCTCTGTGCGGCACGCTGGCAGGCCAGCTGTTCTTCGGCTGGCTCGGCGACAAACTCGGGCGAAAGAAAGTGTACGGGATGACGCTGATGACCATGGTAATCAGTGCCATAGCCAGCGGGCTCTCGTTCGGCCACACGGCCAAATCCGTAATGACAACGCTCTGCTTTTTCAGGTTCTGGCTGGGCTTTGGCGTCGGTGGAGACTACCCGTTGTCAGCCACGATAATGTCAGAGTACGCAAACAAGAAAACCCGCGGGGCTTTCGTTGCCGCGGTGTTCGCAATGCAAGGCTTCGGTATCTTGACCGGAGGCGCGGTGTCGATAATCGTGGCCGTGGCGTTCAATAACGCGTACCCTAGGCCCACGTTTGAAGAAAACGCGGAGCTCTCCACGGCTCCGGAGGCGGACTACGTATGGAGAATAATCCTCATGTTCGGAGCCATTCCGGCGTTGCTCACTTATTACTGGCGTCTCAGGATGCCGGAGACGGCTCGGTACACGGCGCTCGTGGCCAAGAATACGGCGCAGGCGGCTTCCGACATGGCCAAGGTTTTGCATGTCAGCATCGACGAAAAGGGACAAGAAAATAAGGCGACACTTGTCGCAAAAAATAACCAATTCGGGCTATTTTCCAGAGAATTCGCAAGACGCCACGGGCTTCATCTGCTGGGCACAACGAGCACATGGTTTCTTCTGGACATAGCCTTCTACAGCAACAATCTTTTCCAAAAGGACATCTACACGGCCGTCGGATGGCTCCCTAAAGCCAAGAAAATGAACGCCATACACGAAGTCTACAAGGTTGCCAGAGCCCAGTCGCTCATTGCTCTCTGCGCAACGGTGCCCGGCTACTGGTTCACCGTGGCTCTCATAGACCACATCGGAAGATTCGTCATTCAGCTCGTGGGCTTCTTCTTCATGACAGTTTTCCTGTTCGCTCTTGCAATTCCATACTACCATTGGCGAGGGGAGAAGTGCGACAGCGGCTATTGCGGCGGGCAACATACGGCCTTCGTGGTCATGTACTCGCTTACATTTTTCTTCGCGAATTTCGGGCCAAACAGTACCACTTTCATCGTGCCCGCCGAGGTCTTCCCTGCCAGATTGCGCTCGACGTGCCACGGCATCTCGGCCGCAGCTGGCAAGGCTGGAGCCATCGTGGGAGCTTTTGGGTTTTTGTACGCTGCGCAAAGCACGCATAAAAAGGATACCGATGAAGGTTACCCCACGGGAATAGGAATCAAGAATGCTCTGCTGCTGCTCGCTATTATCTGCGCCGTCGGCTTTTGCTGCTCATTTTTTGTGCCCGAGACGAAGGGCAGATCCCTCGAGGAGATCTCCGGTGAAAACGAGGACAGTGACAGTTAGTCCGAGAAGCACTGGTTTTTTGGACAGCTGTAAAGATGAGTCATTAGATTAAGTGTGGGGAGTATGAGTCATTAATACGTCCAGATTTAGTTAATTGTATGAGCTATTAGTACGTGCAGATTTAGTTAATTGTATGAGTCATTAATACGTCCAGA
Organism: Pinus albicaulis; assembly: GCA_034641835.2. Taxonomy (NCBI): domain Eukaryota; kingdom Viridiplantae; phylum Streptophyta; class Pinopsida; order Pinales; family Pinaceae; genus Pinus; species Pinus albicaulis. Next base: position 171,680,579 of record CM076581.1, on the reverse strand, counting down.
TTTAGTGAATTTTGTTTGTGTTGTTTTTTGCAACATTGAGATTTAATGAAATATCCTTTGTAACCGTGGGGTGAGAGAATGATTTGATTCCTTCAATGTTTTCCTATATTTCTTTTCTAACTCAGGTTCTACATCTAAATACGAAGCATTAAATTCTCAAGTCTCTAGAGAAATGAATACATATTCAGAGATATTTTCCAATATTTCTTTTCTAACTCTGGTTCTAGATCTAAATACGAAGCATTAAATTCTCAAGTGCCTAGAGAAATGAATACATATTCAGAGATCTGTAAACTTTAAATGGAGACCATGCCCGCATATATGAAAGATTTTTTAACTTATTTCTACATAACTCCACATAAATAGAGACTAGTCACTCGTCATTTGACAAGAAGTTACACAATCGAAAATGTGATTACAATCACTAAACCAAAACACTATTAATAATCATAATTGATGAAGAAAAAAATAACACTATTAATAACCATTATTGAAGAAGAATGGAGTTCACTAAAATCAATTAACATCTAACTATAACTATAATTGATGAAGAAGAAGAATAGAGTTCATTTAGATCAATTAATATCTAATTATTATGATTAGGAAGAAGAATAACATTATTAATAACTATAATTGGTGAAGAAGAAGAACACTATTAATAAGCATAATTGATAGAATTTATTAAAATCAATTAATATTTATAATTATTATTATGGTTTAGAGTTTGAAGTAATAAAACTAGAAATTGTTCCGAAAGGTGCAAAGATACGTTGAGGGAATAGAAGATTTAGGAAGATCAGCCAAAAACAAGCTTATAATTAAATTTTAGAATTTGAATTCACTTACATAATTTCAGAAAGGTCTTTTAATAACACAAATAAAGATTGTTAAGTAAGCAAAGATTGTCTAAATGTCATTAAGAGAACTGTCAGCACTGTTCATTACTATTGCTATTGCTCTCATTATTGTGTTCATTTTTGCAAATCTTCATATCAACGACTTCGCCCTTTGCTAAATTGGAAGATGTGGAATATGGTAGTGTGCTTATTGACATGTATGCAAAATGTGAGCATATAGAGGTTGCACAACAAGTGTTTGAAAATTTTCCAGAATAAGATGTAGTGTCACACACTACATTAATTTCAGGCTATGTGAAAAATGGTCATGGCGAGAAGGCTCTGGAGCTCTTTTTTGAAATGCAAAAGGTTGGGTTTATGCTGAACAAGTTTACTTTTGTTAGTGTTCTTAGTGCGTGTGCCAGCCTCAAAGCTCTGGATCTGGGAAAACATGTACATCCCTAACTTAATTGTAACTGGAATTGAGTCGAATGTATCGAATGTATTTATGGGGAGTGGGATTGTTGATATGTATGCTAAACACAGGAGAATTAATGATGCATAACAAGTGTTTGACAAAATGGTGGAACATAATGTTGTGTCTTTAATTTTAAGCTTTGTAGCCCAACTTCATCACTCTTTCCACAGTAGAGTAATAACAAAAGTAGTGTAACAAATATAAATACATGACTAGTAAACAATGATTAACATTAATAATTATAAATATGAATAAAAACCTTAAAAATACATTTCTTATAAATATGAATCAAAACCTAAAAAAATACATGTCTTGTGAATGTTGTAATATGAAAAGTAAATAGACAAAAATATTATAGGAAGAAAATCATAACATAAACATTAATATTATAAGTATCTAAACAATTTATAAATATTTTTCAAAGTTAAATAAATTTGAAAGGTGACTCCTTTACATTAATCAAGGAAAATAAATCATTTCAGTCTATAGGATCAATTTAAGAAATCCTTTTATCCAAATATTTTTCTTGATAGGTTATTTTAATACAATATTTGTTTAAATATTATATGTTTTGGAGTTGTTTGGTTGGAATTTGGTCAAAAAAAATCTTATCAAATTTTGATTAATGTGGAGACTTCACAACTCAAACTTGTGATTTCAACAAATCCCTACCCAATTCTAGAAAAATTGGATAGAAAAATATGCCGAAAACACTTCCAAAATCTATAACATATAGACTAAGTCTATAGTTGAAATTTGTTTATTTCATTTATTGAATTATGTATACAATGAAAAATATTCTATATTTCTTAAATTCAAAGCTCTTTTCCTAAATAGACGACACCTACCTATCTATTAATGTAAATATTAAGCTTTGACTTATTAAAGAACATTGTCAACGAGAATCAGTTCTTATTACCAAGTAATGTCTCTTTTATTTAATGGGACGTAATTCAATTTTTCAACTGACACAGTGCCCAACCATTGCATTTTGATAATCATTGAAAAGAAATGTAGAGGCTTTGTCTAGAAAATCAAAACAAAAACGAGCCCTCAATCATAGCAATCAACCATGGCACAATTATCTTTTGGATGCTATCAAAACCACAACCGACACGTTGCAGCAAAAAATAAGATGTTTCTTAAAAATAATATAAAGAAGACACTAAACACTTCAGTAGAGGCATTAAAAGTATCCACCCACATAAAGAAAAATGATTGCAAATCAGCGTATAATAGAAGTTGCAATGATCTTCACTTAATATATTGACACTCCACAAACTCCTCAACACTTATATATTATCGGTGTACCTAAAAATACAAAAATCCACTTTCCTCAGTTGTAAAGTGCCTTAAAAATATTAAAGTAGAGAGTGGTAAAGTATATATATTTTACATAGTCGTGGGTGATAAGAATCATTTGATGGTTCATACTTTTCGCATTGATAAACCTGTTTAGAAATTGTATTCCAGCCATAAATTAGTCCAATTAGTATTTGATGATTAGTCAAATGACAACATTTTTTTGATATGTAATGTTTACTTTAATTTGATTTGGATGTCGATAAAAAAAAAATCACATATTTGAGTTTAGTACAGAGCATTCTAGAATCTTTGAAATGGTACGTAGAGTACATGGCCAGTAAGAAAAAAATTACTATAATAATAATTTGAAATGATATTCAAACACGACACATTATTCCCTTTAGATTAAATCAAACTCAAGGACACGACATAGCAAAAGATTAGATGACTGTATAAGATAAAAATGTAAAAGAGAATGCACTCTATTCATGTAGAATTGATTTTCCATATCACGTTGGAAACATTTAGAAACGTGAATATTAAGCACTTATGATGTCAGAAACATCGAATAGAGGGAAGATTGAGCGCTTTAGTGAAGTACTAGACCATATAAAGGAAGGGACCCTAATTCTATATATTAGGTGGTCTGCTTGAATTTTTAACATAACACATTAATGAAATAACATAGACGATGATAAATATGGTTTTTTTTTTTACTGTGACTCCATAGTTGTAGTGCAGTGAGGATTAACGTTATTTCCATTGTAAATTGATTCAGTTCATGATAGTATTTCCATTATAAATTGATTCAGTTCATGGTAGTATTTCCATCATTCAATATGGGGTTGCAAATATTTATTTTTCTTGTGTATGCTTTCTTTCTATACCCATCGGTCGCTCATATCCCCAATTCTTCATTTCATAGAGATTCAACATTGTTGATCTCAATGAAAGAAAAAATGGTTGATAGGAACCATCACTTAGATAGTTGGAGAGATTCCAATCACACCACCCATTTCTCATGGACTGGCGTCCAATGTAACCATATTGGCTCTAAATCTGTTTGCGATGACTCTTTCAGGCATGTTCCTAAGTCAGATCACAAATCTAACAGCCCTCTGTTTGTTCAATATCTTTATATTCAGTGGCATCCTTCCTTCCAACATGTAAAAATTAAGGAACTTAGAGGTCCTCAATGTCTATAACAACAATATGTCAAGGACGTTTCCACTGTATTTGTAGCATCTCGTAAAGCTCAGGGATATTTTCCTTACATGAAATTACTTCTCGAACATCATTGCCAGTGAGTATAGGAAGCTGAAGAATGTAGAGTATCTTTCATTGTGTTGAATTGATTTGACTAGTAGAATATCTAGACAGATTAGCAATCCGGGGAACTTAAAATCACTTGATTTGGTACTCTACAATGTATTCAATGGTGGGATTCCTCGTGAGATGTGAAATTTGAGCAAGCTTGTTTACCTCAGTATGGATAATTGTGGTCTTAGCGATGCAATTCCTTCCGAGTTTTTAGTCTGAAAATTTTGCATGCGATGTTTTTGTACATAAATAATCTCAGTGGCCCTATTCCCCCTAAGCTAGGCCATCTTAGGAGGTTAAAATCCATGGATCTATGCAAGATTAATCTCTTTAGATAAATACCCTTGGAACTCCAGAACCTAAAAGACTTGAGAGTGTTGAATCTGTTTGGGAACAAACTACATGGCAGTATTCCATCCTTCATTGGGGACCCGCCAAATATGCATATTTTGCGTCTTTGGCAGGAAAAATTTCACACGGGTTTCATCGAAAGAAGAATCTCTTGTCGTCATGAAATCACTTTCCAAAAATATAGAAGTGACTGTGATAGTGGTCGTGTATTTGAAATCAACAGGCGTAAGGGAATCATCTAAGCGATAGTGGAGCGACGAGGATTACATGACCTCTATGTTGGAAGGCGGCCCCTTGGGGTACTTTTTTGGATAAATTTTGTCTTAGTTTTGTTGTATGCTCTACGCGCAGATGGTCAAAGGGCTTTGGGGGGGGTTCAAAGTCCTTTAAATGTTGTAAAGGGTTAAAGGGAAAATCCATGAGTCTCAAACCATGGTTTGAGACCATGGTATGTGTGCGTCTATGATAGTATAAATATGTAAGATTCAAGCGATGAAGATATCGATGATAGATAAATGAATGATCTTGATTGGTTTTGCTATAGTCTGGGTAGAAAGGCTCCTGCTGGCTGTGTGCATACTTTGTTGCTGTGTGCGCAGAAAATAGATTGTACTAAATTGATAGGTCTCTTAATAAAAAGGGAATTTTTTATGAACCCAGATTATTACGTGATTGACTGTCTTCATTATCTGTTATTTTTTGTAGATCTAAATCTGTTCTGTTGATGCGTATTTACTTCTGTTAATGGTTAATTACATCTATGTGAAAGTATTAGTATATGCTAGTTGATAAATAGATCTGAATGAAGTATAGTTAATTATTGTGCGTTAAATATATTGAAGTATTCTATAGCAATCTACGAAATGGTTAGATATGTTATTGTGGTTGCGTAAATCTGGTTATATTATCTGCAGTTAGTCTGATTAGGTCTGCCACATCAAAATCTCCCTTAGGGTGCAGAAACCTAGTTCCAACACCCCCCCATACTAATTCGGGTGAGACTTTGGTCTGTGGAATTAGACCACTGCTGAAAGGGCCAGTAGTTGGATGGTTTTATTTTTTGTGCAATAACTCTGAACCTGGGTCAGGAGCCCTCAAGCCACTGAGACCCCTGCGTCGGTCCAATATAAGAAGGGGCAATCATCGGGGTTGTTAGCCACCTATATTTTCTATCATATCAGCTGGTGGCTAAACATTTTTTGCAACCTTAAAGAAACAAATTCAGTCCTGAAGTTGTTGGTGCTTGAAGTATTTTTGGTGAATTCATAATCTACTGGTTAGATCTTCACAGCTGTTTCCTCTTTCAAACCTCTGATATCCTGCAAAAATCCAAGTCAAATACTGCTGCATTCCCCCTTCTCCCCCTCCCTTTCTTCCAACATTACCTCATTTCTTCGTTTCCTTTCTCCCATGAAATCCCTACAATTCATTATTTTTCCCTTTATCCCTTCATAAAATCCATTCCCTAAGGTTAAAAACTCACTTTTTGACCTTATCCGAACCTTGATTTCCCCTTTGAAAACATTGGAAAATCCTATAAAATGCACATTCTATATGATGTTAAGGCTTTAGCCCCCTCAGGCTAAGCCCCTGGACCGTTTTTCTCCATATACCCGAGCGCCGGGACTCACTGTTCAGTCCTGTTAGGTCTTTGTAATTTATTAGCAAGATTGGGAGAGTCCAATCACAGAGTTAACATCATTTCAACCAACTTTGGGATTCTAGGATCTAGCCCTCCTGAATCCGGAGAGGGATCTCTCCAATATGTACAAAGATGGATATTGTCTGTGAAAAGATTAAGGTAATGATATTAGGCTAGTTATGAAGGCCAAGGGTTTTGTTTTGTTTGGGATGGTTGAGCATGAAATGTTACTTGAGGGGAAAGTCCTAAGTGCAAAAAGTTTCAAAAGTGAGAAGTTGCAAGCAAATAGAACAGTTTTGGCAGATAGATAGATATAACGCTGGTTTTTAGTCCATTGGGCTATGGAGTCATATCTGGGCTTTAATTGAACAACAACATCATGTGTGATCCAAGGGGCAAGTCATCTATACCACAAGATTATTGAGATTAAAATGATGAAATGGAAACATTAAAATGTTGGAGGGGTGGAAACTGATAATAATTTCTCAGAGGATTTATAGTCAGTCCAAACAAGAAAAGCCTCTTAAGTAACCGTTTTAAAACCAACCAAGGACAGGGCTAACCATAGACTTCTTGGGCAAGTTCTTATTAAAGCAGCTTAATTGACAAACAATCCAGTAATCCACATAATTACCTTCAGAAAGTATGAAAACACATAAGAAAAACAGATTGTAACTTAAGATCAGATAAAGTACTTTTAAACCTAGTCTGCTTTCAGTCAACACCAAGGGAAACTTTTAGAATCTGCCTTTGGAGAAAAGAATCTAGGAATCAGGGCAAACCATATCTTCTCTAGTCTAACTTTAATAGCAAATAATGGAAATAACATTCGAGAACAATGTTTGAGCAAACAGAAGGACGAGGGAACGCCAACATTCCTAACTCTTTAAACTGTATTGAATCATTCTTAAATAAACAAATCTGAAGAAAACATTAAGATAAAGATTTCTCAGCCAGAGAAGGTTACTGCTATACAGAAAATCCTAACCCTGTTTAAACTGCTCTTTACAGAGGGAAAATGAACAATATGGCATACATAGAAGGAAAACGATTAACAAAGAAAGAAGCACTTCACCAGTGATAAAGACCAGGATCCCAAGAAACGACTTTTATATTGATGTCAAACCAGTTACAATCTTCAAGTCCAATGTTTTAGTTCAGCAATCATATTCACTATTCAACCTAACTACTCTAGCGCAAACAGAGCTTCAAGGGCCAGTGAACACTATGTACAAATATAAGTCTCGAGCTCAAGTGTATTTCAAAGTTCTGCAACCAACGATTTCTCATCTTCTTCTGAGGTATTTATAGAAGGATGAGGAGGTGATCTGAGAAAAGATCTCTCAGGATAATTAATACAGTTTCAAGACTTCGTGGCCTTTTGAGGGGCTCGATGAATAAATTCACAGGTGGAACACTGTATTAACTGTTTACAATAAATATCAAAGCTCGGTGGGAGCTTTATTTGACTTTGATGCTCTGTACGCTGTGTGGAGTAATTTCTTGGTTGTGCTGGAGGCGAATATCAGATTTTCTTCAATAACTTCGGCCTCTATTTGAATGCTTTGAAGCAATAGGTGGCTCGGTGGTAGCTGAGGAATCAATTTGCCTCAGATGTGGCAGTGGAGGCTTTATGTCTGATAAAACACTTTAGGTTTTCTTTTAAAATGTGTTTTAGATTGGGGATTAGGCTTTTAATAATTGTCTTAGCCGTAATCCCCATAAAAACTGTCTTCAATCTTCATCTGCTGTGCTCTGTCTTCAAAACTGATACTCTTTAACTGTGTTTGAATTAAAACAGTGTCTTGTCGATGTGCAGACCCGCACTGGGCTTTACGGCATCAATACTCATAGAGTACTGACGAAACATGGAATAGAGCCCGTGAATGGCTTCTCTGTAATGAAACGAGGGCATGAGAATCGTCATTCCCAGCCCTTGGTATTTCTTCGTTTATACAATGGAAAACCATTTAGAACACCTGCATCAAACACAAAACAATTAAGAAATCCTGCAGAAAATAGGTTTAAACTGCTTCAGATGGCAGGGGAGGAGCGTAGCCGTCGGATAAAAACATCTAACGGTGGAGATCGGCGCAAAACAAAAAAAATGAGAGCGGGGAGAAGAAATAAGGCGGGATGGTTTTGGACCGTCCGATCTGGACACGTGGACGGTCCAAATCTAATCGGAGGGTCTCAATTGGGGGTGGCAGAAAAGGGGATGCGATTGAAACGCATCGATGTGATTAAGCGCTGGCCATTGATCTGCAGATTAGATCGACGGCGGAAGGTGAATCGGAGGGTTTTCGAAACGGGGCGAGACTTGTGATCGGAGGGAATAAGGACCGTTGGATCAGCGGGAAAAGAACGGATAGGATGTAATCGGAGGGAAATGCAAGGGTGTGCGATGGCCGTCGGATTGTGAAACAGATGGACGGCTGCGATGGAATCGGCGGATCGCAATCGGGAGTGAGACGGGAAGGTTTGCGATTGCGATCGGAGGGAACTTGCGATTGAGCGCAGGCCGTCGATCTGAGAACAAGATCAATGGTCGGGATTGAATCGGGGATCGGAAATCGGGAGTGAAACATTGCGATTGCGATTGAAACATTGCGATGCGATTTTGCGCGGACCGTTGGATCAAAGGATTAGATCAACGGTCGGGATTGAATCGGGGATCGGCAATTGAGGGGTGAAACATTGCGATTGCGATTGAAACATTGCAATGCGATTTTAGTGATAACCGTTGATTCAAGAACGAGATCAACGGTGGAGAACCATTCGGGGGAGAAAACCTTGCATATTTTTATGAAACCCAAACTTTTGGAATAATCAAAGGTTTTTATGGATCGGGCGGAAGAATATATATATAAAGCGGACAGGCGCCCGACTGCGGGGCCTTCGGATATATGGAATGTAATATGCCCGAGAGTATAGAGACAAGGGCCAATCGCAATCGGGCCATTGAGCCTGGTCTTTCCGATCAACCCATTTGTGTTGTTTCCGATTTTGATTGCGCAATCGGCTCTTTTCAATCAACCCATTTATATTCAGCACATGGTTTTAAGTTTTTAACTTAAAACTTTCGGAAAGTGGGTTTTTGGGTTTACAAAGGAAAATATTGATCGGAGAGGGATTTTTCAATGGTTTATGGCCCGATTGCGGGCTCTATGGTTATATGAGGAAATAATATGATCGGAGGGTTTTATATGAAAGGCTAATCGCAATCGGAGCTTTATAATGGTTCAAAGTCATGCACCCTTTGGATATTTGCGATGCGATTAGCACCGAAAAGCTTTGGCGTTTGGTTTTAACACATGGGCATGTGGGGGGAAGTGGTTTAGGAATTAGCCCAAGGGGCTTAGGTCCATAGCAATAAAACTTTGATTTTTTATGAGAAATTTTCAAGGATTTTAATGGATTTGGGGGTTCTGAAATAGTTAAAAAGTGAGTTTTTAACTATGAAAGGTGAAATTTTCATAAATGGAAAGAAGAGGACTTATGAAAACAAGGTAGTTTTTATGGAGAAAAAGGGGAGCAGATGAAAGGTTTTGAGAAGAGGAGAAATGGCGATCTTTCAGTAGTCTTTCAGTTGGAGTCAGCAGAAATTCCTGAGTATAAAAAATGGGACAACAAATGAGGATTTGGGACAAAGGCATGAGGCCTTAAAGAGACTTCAAGAGCCAACAATTTTTTAGCGATAAAATTTGTTCCTTGGAGGCTCAAAAAAAGATCTTAGCCACCTTTTGGTATAACAAAATATTATAGGTGGCTAACAGTGGCTCCACTTGGGGATGGTGCCTTCTTGAAGGCATCAAGAATTCAGACTTGATTTCTGGGAGGCTGATTAGTTGCCTCATCCATTGGGTTGTCCTTCTGTGATTGAATGATCTTCTCTAAAAACATATTTGGCAGCCATGAAAACAATGGACCTTTATCAACCAGCTTGCTACCTACCCAATCCTACAGATCTAGCGTTTTTTCTTCATCAGAGTGCACTTGGATTGGCAAACTCTTTACACAACATTTTATTCTTTTAAAAAGTGGGAAATCTAATCTATTTCTACTCCTTATTTCTCCCTGAACTCAGATTAAACAGTTGAGCTCAGATATTTCTCTACCTAGTCTACTGTCTGTTGGGATTAAACAGTCCAACAAACTTTCATTCTCTAATTTCTACAACAGAAATTTTAAAAATAGTCAAGTCAAGATTGAGTTGTTCGACTTGCTATGATCTATGGCATAAAAACAAGCTGCACATAGATTATTATTTGCAGAAACTAAACATAAAAAATTTAAGGCTTAAGATCTGAAAGCTTCTTATTATGGCCTTCTCTCTTCTTTTCATAGCTATGATTTTTCTTTTTTCTGTGAGCTATCTCTTCCTTGATATCTGATTTAGATTTTGAGCAAATTAGAACCAGTTTTTCCTCTTTTATGACTCAGAAAATAAAACAGTTTTGAGTCATCTCTCTTTGGAAACTTTGGTTCAGATTTTGAGTTTGTTTGAACCTTAATTTCTAGCCTAATCTATCTACTGATAAGCCAAGATTAAACGGTTTGGCAAATCAAATTCACTACCCTATCAGCAGAAAATTGAAAGCTAATTAGTCAAGATTAAACAGTTTGACTAACTAGAAGTGTGTTTTGCAGGAGTGGCATTTAAGCTTGCACACTTTCAGATTTATTTCTCTTTTTGGCATGGGGCTGTGCCTTTCTTGTTTTTCATTTCTGCCCTCTTTTCTTTCTTTCTTTGTTTTTGTATTTTTTTGATTTTTCATAACTTTGAATGCAATGGTGGATGAAATATTCATAATGAAAAAAAGAAAAAAGAAGGCTTAAAAACATATCATGAATCAAGAGAAGTAATGCTTGAGCATCCTGCCATTGACAGGACCCCCAAACAAATCTGTTACATCCAGCTCTTGTAAGAAGAATGCATTGTTTCCAGCAACTGAATGAATAGAGTAAGGGCCAAGCCATAGATTGTCAAATTTACCATGCTTTCCCTTGTCTTCCCTCTTTGAGTCCCACTTTAAAACTTTGTCCCCAATCTTGAAATTGCTGGCCTTTGTTCTTCCGTCAAAAAGCTTCTTAATGCTGTCCTGTTTCTGCAATGTTTTGTTGTACACTTCCTCTCTGATTTGCTGAAGATGAATGGTCTGATTTATTCTTCTGATCATGTCATTATCTTCAGTCTTCAATTCTTGGATAAACTTCATAACTGGTACACCAAGGCTATTAGGAAAGATTGCATCTGTACCATACACAAGCTGAAAAGGTGACATACCAATAGATTTCTTCAAAGTTAATCTGTCAGCCCAAAGTGCATGGACTAGCTTTGTGTGCCAAGACTTTTTATTGTCCTCCAACAGTTTCTTGATTATGTTCACCAAGATTTTATTGGAAGATTCTGCAAGTCCATTACCTTGAGGGTAATAGGCTGTGGAATGCCCTAGTGTTATCTGGTATTTATGACAGAAGTCAACCATTTTCTTTGATCCAAACGCTACTGCATTATCTGTGATGATCTTGGTAGGACAGCCAAATCTGGAAAGGATATTGGTTTCTATGAACTTTATAATAACTGAATCATTGGCTTGCCAACAAGGAATGGCTTCTATCCACTTAGTGAAATAGTCTGTGGCAGTAAGGATCCATCTATGCTGGGCAGAAGATGAGGGATGGATTTCACCTATGAAGTCAAGTCCCCACTGTTGAAATGGGGCTTCAACAGTGATTGGATGCAGAGGAAGGGGTAACAATTTTATTTTGCCTTCGAATAGTTGGCATTTATGGCAAGTAGTGGTCATCTTGTGTACATCGGGAAAAAGAGTAGGCCAATAGAAACCAGCCCTCAAAATTTTGTTGGCTGTTGACTTCCAATATAAATGACCCCCACACTCTCCTTCATGAAATTCCTGCTTAACCTTTTCTGCATCAAACTGAGGCAAACATTTAAGCAATATACCACTATCATTTTTCCAATAAAGACACCTATCTACAATGCAATAGTTTACTGCTTTCAATTTTAAGAACCTTGCCTTTGTTTTCGATAAACCAGGAGGTGTATTTAAATTAAGCAAAACATAAACGATATCAGCATACCAAGGAGAATTCATAAAATGGTTTTCAATAATGGAAGTTGAGAATTCTTCTTGGCTGTCCAAAGCATTAATCATATTAATATCAAGAACTTCAAAATTGGATTCAACCATTAATCTAGCTAGACCTTGGCCTTTGATGAGTTTAGTGGGTTTTATCTCTAAATCATATTCGAGAATAACAACAATCCACTTACCTCTCTTACCATCTGGGTCCTGTGTTAGAATGTCTTTAACCACCGAATTAGGGACAAAGGCAATGATGTGTGAGTGAAGGATGTATACTCTGAAGTCTTTCAATGCTTTAACCCAAGCAAAAGCTTGCTTTTCCATAATATTATACTTCAAAGGGGCATCCCTCAATGCCTTGCTAAAGAATGCAATAGGCTGCTCTTGTCCTTGTGGATTTTTTTGTAAAAGGACAACAACAATAGTATGTTCTGATGCAAATGAGAAGATATAAAAATCTTTTGAAAAATCAGGGCTTATGAGAACCGGTGTTTTGGTTAATGCTTGTTTCACCAGCTCAAAGGATGTCTTTGCTTCCAAGGTCCATTTTATCCTTTGCTCCTTCTTCAACATGTTTGTGATATTTCTAAGGAGCTCTGCCAAGTTAGGGATGAACCTTCTCAAAAAGTTAATCTTTCCAATGAAAGACTGCAACTCTTTGATATTTCGAGGCTGAGAGATTTGCAATATAGCCTCAATCCTCTTTAGATCTATCTTTATACCCTCTTCCGAAATAATGTGTCCAAGAAGCTTACCTTCTTGGAGACCAAATAGTGTCTTCTTAGGGTTTAAAGATATTCCAAACCTTTTGCACTTCTCGAAAACTTTTCTCAAATGTTCTAAATGTTCTTCATCTGTTTTTTAAAACACAGTGACATCATCTAGATAGATAATGATGAAGAAGCCCAATTCTTACGAGAATGCTATGTCCATGGCTCTCTGAAAGGTTGCTCCAGCGTTCATTAGACCAAAAGGCATCTTCACATACATGAAAGTGCCCCATGGAGTAGTGAAAGCTGTCTTTAATTGATCAGCAGGGTGAACTAAAATCTGATTATACCCTAAATAGCCATCAAGCAACGAAATCCTTTTAGACCCCACCACCCTTTGTAAAATGTGATCCATTTTTGGTAAAGGGTAGTTATCCTTTAACGAAGCTTTGTTTAAGTCTCTAAAGTCTATACAAAGCCTGATTTCTCTAGTCTTCTTCCTAACGGACACCAGATTAGATACCCACTCAGAATATCTAATAGGGACAATAATGCCAGCCTCATACATTTTCATGATCTCCTTCTGAACCAATGGCAACTGGACAGGGTTTATTCTGCGCAAAATCTGTTTAAATGGTTTTTGGTTTTCTTTAAGAGGGATTTTGTGCTGTATTATTTCAGTGTCATAGGATTTAAGATCTTTGTAACTCCATGCAAAAACATCAGAAAATTCTTTGAACAGCTCTATGTATTTGAGTTTAATGTGAGCTGGCAAAGTTTTGGACAGTTTGATCATTTTAGGTTTTTCCTCACTGCCTATATTGCACTCCTCTACTTCAGTCTCTACAGGTTCCAGTTTTGGTTTATTGGCCACATCGTTAAAATCGAACAACTCCTCTAAAGGCGTTAGACCACTCGGCAAATTTTCATATTTAGAATGCAGAGTTTGTAATTCTTCCGTTTCTAACTCTGCACTTAATTCTGTTTTGTTCCTAAGTTTGCTAGACAATAGGTTAATATTGGCAGGTTGAGGAGATGATTCTTCTTCACCAAGAAAGTTTTCTTCACTGCAGTCTGTATCATAATCTGAATCTGAACTGTGCAGTTCGAACTCATTTCTGAATTGCATGAAGTCTTCTATTTGTTTGTCATTGTCAAACACTTGCCAATATTTTTCGTTATCAGGCACTGCTGGTCTAAATTTTATCGGAGTCGTGTTGTTTCCAGTCTCATATGGCGTTAGACATGTCCTGGCCGCAAAAGCTAAATTGTGGGCCGCAATGTTCTTTTTCCTTGGGATGAAACTCGGGTTTGACTCCTCAAATGTTGTCAAAAGATCCATGACATCATTCCGATAGGCTCTAAGTCTGGGATGATTCGCATTATACTCCCCATTGACTTGCCTAATGATTAACTCAGAATCCCAGTACACATTAATTCTTCTGGCTCCTAATTTCTTCAAGAGATGCAAGCCTAAGAGAAGGGATTCATATTCTGCTATGTTGTTGGAACACTGAAAGTTTAATTTGCATGAGATGCATTCTGTGTGGTTGTTTTCAGTGTTAGTGATCCAAACCCTTGCACCAGCATTATTTCTAGTGCATGACCCATCAAAATACATACTCCATAAAGGACTGTCTTCGGTTTTGTCTGTTTGGCGATTGCCCTTTTTAACTATGGTGCCTTCTGACTGTTCATGATTAGCAGCACCCAATTGAATTTGTTTTGACTCCTCAAATTCTTCAATAGATTGAGGGATGATGTCAGAAATGTTAGGGGTATTTTCTGGGTTGTTAAGTCCTAAAAACAATGGACTCATAACTGGTAAATCAAGACCTATGCTTTGTTTACTAATGTTTTTACATGTGGCAAATTGTTTGGACACTTCTGCATTATTATACTCTTCTTCCATATCGGCCTTTAATTCTGTTAAAGTGACTTGCTCACTAGGAGTTTCATTGTTAAACATGATAAAAGAATCAAGGCCTGTATTGACAGAATATATAGGAGAGTTTCGTGGTCTGTCTTGACTTGTAACCTTGTATTGCATATGAGACTCCCTGTAAAGTCTTCTGGTCTGATTGAAAACTGGGATGGTTGCATATGTCATGTCCTCTGCATAGTCCCCTGTAACTTAGCTCCCCAGGATCTTGATAATAGCATTCCATACTTTGGGGGGACATCAACCACAACAATGTCCATGAGTAAACATTTGGCTGGAATCTGGGCTAGGTTAACACAGAGGTCTTTGATCAATCCTAGACATTTTACTCTATTCGAGTCAAAGGAGTATAGGTCTTTGTAGGGTCTGGTAATTTCTAAACCAAGGCTCTCCATCACAGCTTTAGGCATTAAATTATGAGAAGCCCTGGAATCATGCATAGCGTTGTGTAGAATTTTGTCATGAATGTTCAAACTCACATAAAAGGGAGGAACTGGTCCTTCTTGAAACTTCCCTTCAATCTTAGGGCCAAAAATCAACTCTGGTAGGTCGTCACTAAGATTAACTGTATCTCCATTTTCCTCTATATTTAAAACCTTCAAAATTTGGTTCCTATATACATGTTGGGCAGCTAACTCAGTTAATGGAACAGAGATTTTGATCTTTAAGATTTCCTGTTCCAGGCTGAAAGGGGTTTGATTCTTTGAAGCACTTGTTTCAACCTTATTAGCTGTCACTCTATCAACAATTACAGCTTGCTGATTTTTTTTATTTGACACAACTGTTGTAGAAGGAGTACTAGCTGAAGTGTTAGTACTGCTGATGTCTTCACTCTGTTTTTCAGAATTTTGAGTGTTTTTCTCCTTATCCTTATCAGAATTAACAGCCACTGTTTTGTCTTTTTGTTTGGCTGCGGTGCTGCTTTGAGAGGATTTGTCAGAGGTTTTGGTGTTGGGGGCTTGTTGACTGGTCTTGCTTCTAAGGTCATATTCTCTTTGAGGTTCTATGACGACATTTTCCATGTCTTGATAATCATTTTCATTACCATTTCTTTTGTCATCATAAGGAGTGTAAATACCTTGTTTTCTATCATAATGAACTTCCAAGTCATCATCTTCTTCCCCAAACATGTTGATATCCTCTTCCTCTGTTATGTCTTCTATTTCTTCAACCTCACTTACATAGTTTTGATGAAAGGGAGGGGTGATCTGTTGATCATCTTCCCTGGGTCTGTTTGGAGGTTGGTTCCTTCTAACATTCTGATTCTGGTTCCTATTTTGAGGAACAATTTGATTTTGATTTGCTTGTGCTCTCTTAATTATGCTCATCTCTTTCATCATTTCTTCCATCATTCTCTCCATTTTTGAGTTGGAAGTAGAAGGTGTGGATTCCTCTCTAAAAGATACTCTCTTCTCGCTCTTCATTCTTGCTCTTTTCTCCATCAAGTTCACTTCCACAGAAAGAGCACCCCTTTGCATGTCTTCAAGAGTTGCAAAATATCTCTCTCTTAGTGAATAGTTCATGTCTGGATCAAACCCTTCAGGAAATTTGTTTAAAGCTGAGCCCTGAGGAGGTTTTAGTTCAGGGGAAAGTGCATTATAGACACTGTTAAATCTGGTACAATAAGATTATACACTTTCCCCAGGGTTCCTATGGAGATTGTTATAGTCAGCAAGGACTTGGAGAGGATTCTTTCTCACTTCCCATTTGTTTAAGAATGTTTGATGGAAAGCTTGGAGATCGTTAATACTATGGGGGGTTAAACCTTTAAACCATTTTCTTGCTTCTCCCCCCAAACTTTGAGAAAATAGTCTCAACTTGCCAGAATCCTCATCAATTTCGTTTCTGTCAAAGTAGTCATTCATCTTGTCCACATGTTGAGATGCTGTTATAGTATTGCTAGCATCATACAATGGAATTTTGGACTGATAGTACTGTGGAAGATTGACTAATGGTACAGGAAGGACTAAGGGAGCATACCATGCTGCCATGATAGGTGGTGGATTTACAAGAGGAGGTGTGGGTTGAAGTGGAGTGGTTTGAACTATGGATGAAAGATGAACATAAGTGGATGGAACAACAGTAGATTTCTGAGCTGATCTTGGATGAGAGACACCTAGATTATATAGAAAATGTAAATCAGGAGGTGTTGATTCTCTATCCCCAAGAGGTTCACCTTTTTCCGGGGATGAATGTGAAGACTCAGAATCTAACTGATCTAAATCACCAAATGACCTAGTCCTAAATGGGTTTACTAAGTCAGTTTGTGATTGTTGCAGAGCTGAAAGATTTTCAGGGACTGAATTAGCTCTCAAGGGTGATCTGAAAACAGTTAATAATTTAACCTTAGGAGACTTCCAAAGGATACTTTCTGGATTACCAACTATCTCAGGTGGGTTAGGGTCTGGGTGGGCTCTAGTGTGAATATTTTTAGAAGCCACTATGCTATGTTTTTTAGACCTAAAACAAGAAAAGTTCAACCAGATATGACAATCTTGGAGAGGTTAACCAATCTGTTTTTACAATTTTAAATCCCACAGTCCTCTAACTGATTTTGAATGATTTTATAATGATAAGGGTTCTTCCCAGTGGATTCTTAAGGTCTGCTAGGATTGTGGAGTCGCCAAGTGGAAATTTTTAGCTCCTTTCAGAGGTAAAAGGTCTTATGGTCCACCACCATGTTTATTTAATTCCAATCTGAAATATTTTTAGGTTTTTCTAAGTCATTTTTCGGTTTTGTGGTTGTTAAGAATATCCTAACTTTGTTTCAAAACTTAGCTAAGGTTGCGAGACAAACGCAGTCTACTCTTATGGCTAAGCCAGCTGATTTTTCAAGGTTAGATGAAGTCTTAAGAGAAACCTAGGGTTTACCTAGTTTGTCACTGATTCAAACAAGTTCCATCATGATTACCTATATTAGGAAGTGCTTGAAAAGGCTGCTTTTTACTCTGGTTAATAAAGAAAATGCTCTATGAACCAAATCTCTGACGTCGTATGATTATCTTTAAATGAAAATGATTCTGGGTTCGATGTCGTTCCCCAGCGGAGTCGCTAGAAATGTTAGGTCTCTGTAATTTATTAGCAAGATTGGGAGAGTCCAATCATAGAGTTAACATCATTTCAACCAACTTTCAGATTCTAGGATCTAGCCCTCCTGAATCCGGAGAGGGATCTCTCCAATATGTACAAAGATGGATATTGTCTTTGAAAAGCTTAAGGTAATGATATTAGGCTAGTTATGAAGGCCAAGGGTTTTGTTTTGTTTTGTTTTGGATGGTTGAACATGAAATGTTACTTGAGGGGAAAGTCCTAAGTGCAAAAAGTTTCAAAAGTGAGAAGTTGCAAGCAAATAGAACAGATTTGGCAGACAAATAGATATAATGCTGGTTTTTAGTCCATTGGGCTATGGAGTCATATCTAGGCTTTAATTGAACAACAACATCAAGTGTGATCCAAGGGGCAAGTTATCTATACCACAAGATTATTGAGATTAAAATGATGAAATGGAAACATTAAAATGTTGGAGGGGTGGAAACTGATAATAATTTCTCGGAGGATTTATAGTCAGTCCAAACAAGAAAAGCCTCTTGAAATGGCTTGTTTTACATCAACCAAGAATGGAGCTAACCATAGACTTCTTGGGCAAGTTCTTATTAAGCGACTTAATTGACAAACAATCCCGATGAATCACATAATTACCTTCGAGAAAGTATGTACATGAAAAAACGATTAGCTTTTCCGGAAAAAAACGAACTTTCTATTAGCAGATGGTCTACGAACGCCCTTGCAAGCATTTAAAACAAATTCAAAAACAGAGCCATTCCCTTTGAGAGAGAATGGAGTCATGGCTACTTAAAACCTGTTGACAAAGTGCTAACAGCCCTAGAGGGACAAATAACCACATCATAAGCATCAATGCGTCTCTTATTGCTCATCATCATACAGAGGAGATGAGAGCAGAGAGAGGCAGCATAATCGTGATGCTCCATCACCATAAGAGCTGGCAGTAGAAACTTTCCCAGCCCCAAAACAGAGTGTAACTTAAGATCAGATAAAGTACTTTTAAACCTAGTCTGCTTTTAGTCAACACCAAGGGAAACTTTCAAAATCTGCCTTTGGAGAAAAGAATCTAGGAATCAGGGCAAACCATATCTTCTCTAGTCTAACTTTAATAGCAAATAATTGAAATAACATTCGAGAACAATGTTTGAGCAAACAGAAGGACGAGGGAACGCCAACATTCCTAACTGTTTAAACTGTATTGAATCATTCTTAAATAAACAAATCTGAAGAAAAAACATTAAGATAAAGATTTCTCAGCCAGAGAAGGTTACTGCTATACAGAAAATCCTAACCCTGTTTAAACTGTTCTTTACAGAGGGAAAATGAACAATATGGCATACATAGAAGGAAAACGATTAACAAAGAAAGAAGCACTTCACTAGTGATAAAGACCAGGATCCCAAGAAACAGCTTTTATATTGATGTCAAACCAGTTACAATCTTCAAGTCCAATGTTTCAGTTCAGCAATCATCTTCACTATTCAACCTAACTACTCTCGCACAAACAGAGCTTCAAGGGCCAGTGAACACTATGTACAAATAGAAGTCTCGAGCTCAAGTGTATTTCAAAGTTCTGCAACCAACAATTTCTCATCCTCTTCTGAGGTATTTATAGAAGGATGAGGAGGTGATCTGAGAAAAGATCTCTCGGGATAATTAATACAGTTTCAAGACTTCGTGGCCTTTTGAGGGGCTCGATGAAGAAATTCACAGGTGGAACACTGTATTAACTGTTTACAATAAATATCAAAGCTCGGTGGGAGCTTTATTTGAATTTGATGCTCTGTATGCTGTGTGGAGTAATTTCTTGGTTGTGCTGGAGGTGAATATCAGATTTTCTTCAATAACTTCGGCCTCTATTTGAATGCTTTGAGGCAACAGGTGGCTCGATGGTAGCTGAGGAATCAATTTGCCTCAGATGTGGCGGTGGAGGCTTTCTGTCTGATAAAACACTTTAGGTTTTCCTTTAAACTGTGCTTTAGATTGGGGATTACGCTTTTGATAACTGTCTTAGCCGTAATCCCCATAAAAGCTGTCTTCAATCTTTATCTGTTGTGCTCTGTCTTCAAAACTGATACTCTTTAACTGTGTTTGAATTAAAACAGTGTCTTGTCGATGTGCAGACCCGCACTGGGCTTTACGGCATCAATACTCATAGAGTAATGACGAAACATGGAATAGAGCCCCGTGAATGGCTTCTCTGTAATGAAACGAGGGCATGAGAATCGTCATTCCCAGCCCTTGGCATTTCTTCGTTATACAATGGAAAACCATTTAGAACACCTGCATCAAACACAAAACAATTAAGAAATCCTGTGGAAAATAGGTTTAAACTGCTTCAGATGGCGGGGGAGGAGCGTAGCCGTCGGATAAAAACATCTAACGGTGGAGATCGGCGCAAAATAGAAAAATGAGAGCGGGGAGAAGAAATAAGGTGGGGTGGTTTTGGATCGTCCGATCTGGACACATGGACGGTCTAGATCTAATCGGAGGGTCTCAATCGGGGGTGGCAGAAAAGGGAATGCGATTGAAACGCAGCGATGCGATTAAGCGCTGGCCGTTGATCTGCAGATCAGATCGACGGCGGAAGGTGAATCAGAGGGTTTTCGAAACGGGGTGAGTGATCGGAGGGAATAAGGACCGTTGGATCAGCGGGAAAAGAACAGATAGGATGTAATCAGAGGGAATCGCAAGGGTGTGCGATGGCCGTCGGATTGCGAAACAGATGGACGGCTGCGTTGGAATCGGCGGATCGCAATCGGGAGTGAGACGGGAAGGTTTGCGATTGCGATCGGAGGGAACTTGCGATTGAGCGCAGGCCGTCGATCTGAGAACAAGATCAACGGTCAGGATTAAATCGGGGATCGGCAATCGAGGGGTGAAACATTGCGATTGCGATTGAAACATTGCGATGCGATTTTGCGCGGACCGTTGGATCAAAGGATTAGATCAACGGTCGGGATTGAATCGGGGATCGGGAATCGGGGGGTGAAACATTGCAATTGCGATTTAGCGATAACCATTGATTCAAGAACGAGATCAACGGTGGAGAACCATTCGGGGGAGAAAACCTTGCATATTTTTATGAAACCCAAACTTTTGGAATAATCAAAGGTTTTTATGGATCGGGCGGAAGAATATATATATAAAGCGGACAGGCGCCCGACTGCGGGGCGTTTGGATATATGGAATGTAATATGCCCAGGAGTATAGAAACAAGGGCCAATCACAATCGGGCCATTGAGCCTGGTCTTTCCGATCAACCCATTTGTGTTGTTTCCGATTGCGATTGCGCGATCGGCTCTTTTCAATCAAACCATTTATATTCAGCACATGGTTTTAATTTTTTAACTTAAAACTTTCGGAAAGTGGGTTTTTGGGTTTACAAAGGAAAATATTGATCGGAGAGGGATTTTTCAATGGTTTATGGCCCGATTGCGGGCTCTATGGTTATATGAGGAAATAATATGATCGGAGGGTTTTATATGAAAGGCTAATCGCAATCGGAGCTTTGTAATGGTTCAAAGTCATGCACCCTTTGGATATTTGTGATGCGATTAGCGCCGAAAAGCTTTGGCGTTTGGTTTTAACACATGGGAATGTGGGGGGAAGTGGTTTAGGACTTAGCCCAAGGGGCTTAGGTCCATAGCAATAAAACTTTGATTTTTTATGAGAAATTTTCAAGGATTTTAATGGATTTGGGGGTTCTGAAATAGTTAAAAAGTGAGTTTTTAACTATGAAAGGTGAAATTTTCATAAATGGAAAGAAGAGGACTTATGAAAACAAGGTAGTTTTTATGGAGAAAAAGGGGAGCAGATGAAAGGTTTTGAGAAGAGGAGAAATGGCGATCTTTCAGCAGTCTTTCAGTTGGAGTCAGCAAAAATTCCTGAGTATAAAAAATGGGACAGCAAATTAGGATTTGGGACAAAGGCATGAGGCCTTAAAGAGACTTCAAGAGCCAACAATTTTTTAGTGATAAAATTTGTTCCTTGGAGGCTCAAAAAAAGATCTTAGCCACCTTTTGGTATAACAAAATATTATAGGTGGCTAACAAGTCCTTAGATGCTAAACCAAAGAATACCCCCTTCCTTCATCTGTTTTCCTTTCAAAAACCCGAAAAACCCATTTTATAAAGTATAACGGGAAATATTTGAAATCACGTGTTTGATTGCTGTGCTGAGCATGGGCAGTCGATCTGCTTCCCAGATCCGACGGAGCGGAGCACGCCTCACTTGGTGGACCCCCTTCCCCCGCGCCATTTTCCAGAAAACCGTCGGTTTCCATTCCGCACCACCGTCCAAGCCAAGGTGGTTTTCTCCCGTCGGCCAGCGACTCCATACGCTGGCCGACACGTGTCCCCCACACTGTTTCAAAACCACCGCGCTATTAGATCATTTCCCGCGCTAACCTTCGTACCAAGACCACGCGGTGGAATCCACCTCCACCGTCCGATCTGGGCCCTCCCATCCGACGGTTGCCGATCACTTCACCTGCTCGACCTTTAATAGACATGCGCTCCCGTTAACTCATCCACCGCGCGGCCAAGATTCAATCTCCGCCGTCGATCTCTGCAGATCGACGACTCACATTCATTTCCCTGATTCCATCGCCCGGTCAACCTCCTTCTCGCTGACTCTCCGTTGCCCGATCTCCACCGTCGATCTCTGCAGATCGACGGTCCGGATTTAATTTCTCCACAACTCTTTTCCACGATCGCTCAGATTTGATCTCGGCTGTTGGATGATGCCATCCAACGGACCTTGTTCCTCCGCACATTCCCCAAAGCAGATTGACCTATAAATTAGATTTTTTACGTGTTTTTTGTATTTTGCAGGGTTAGGGTCATTTGTTCGTGTTTTTAATGGAAATTTCAGACCAGGAGGGTGACGACTCTCTATGTTTCGATTTCTCCGAGGGAATCACTCGCAGAGTCAGTTTCACGTGTCATCGATGTTTCCACAAAGCATTGATGCCTTTTTCCTGTCTGCGCAGCCCTGCACAACGAAGAAACCGTGAAAATAAACGCAGAGAAAGAGTATCAGAGATTGAAGACAACAGTAAGCCAGATCACAGCAGATTAGTGGACAGTTTTGTGGGGATTAAGGCTAAGATAGTTATCAAATGCCTAATCCCCAGATCTAAAACGTAGATTGAAGGAAAAACCTAAAGTGTTTATCAGACATATTGCCTCCACCGCCATATCCGAGGCCAATTGATTCGTCAACCACCGCAGTGCCACCTATTGCCTCAAAAAGCTCAATCAGAGGCTGAATTCATTGAACAAGTCAGATATTTTACCTCAAAGCAGCCGAAGAGTTACTTCTGCCAGGTTTAATGAAAGAATGTCAGCAGAACAACCCTATTGATACACAGAGCCTCAAAGGTCAACAAAAGCTCCCTTCGAGCTTAATTTATAAATGTAAACTGATTAATGCAGTGGAACACCTGTTTGATTTCTTCATCGATCCCCCAAAAGCCAAGAAGACATTAATTCTGCATTAATTGTATTTGAGATCTTTTCATCAGATCTCACCTCCTCATCCTTCTATAAATACTTCAGTAGAATATGAGTGAGGGGTTGGATTGGTTGGTTGTTAATGTAAATTGCTGAAGCATTGTTTTGTCACTGAGCTGAAGATTCTTGATTGTAGATAGGATTTCACTGGCTCTTGGAGCTGCCTTGCTTTCATATAGGTTAAGTTTGTGAAGATGGATTGGCTGCTGGATCTGAAGATTGTAACTGGTTTGAAGCATCAATACAAGCTGATTTATGGGATCCTGGTCTATGCTGATGGTGATGTTATTCTCACTGTAACTTGTATTTTGTTTATGTTTTCAATATTGTTTCATTTTCTACTATAAAGAACACGATTTTAATGATTAAGATATCTTATACGACATAACCTTCTCTGGAGCTGAAAATCTTTATTCAAATAATGTTTTCTTTCAATATTGTTGAAAATAGATTAATTTAAATTCTAAAATACTGAGAATTTGTAGTGTTCCCTCATCTCTTTAGCTATAGTAGTAAATTATAATCTATTCACTAATATACGTGAACATGAGCCGAAAATTAATTGTACAGAGTCTGTCTTATTTTCGCTCAACTTTTTGATTGTTTCCCTAGAATGTGTTAAAAGCTGACTAGTTTCAAAGTACTTATCAGATCTTAGACCATTCTGTGTTATCTTTGTGTTTTAATTTTGTTTTTTATATGTTTTCTAGCAGAAGTGTATCAAAGGCTGGATAGTTTCAAAGGACTTACCAGATCCTAGTTTTCTTCTATGTTCTTCTTGAGTGACTGGTCAAAGGCTGGCTAGTTTCAAAGTACTTACCAGATCCTGGGCTGCTCTCTGTTCTACATCTGTCATTTCCCTTTCTTATTGTATCACTTCGTTCCATAAATCAAACTTTAAAGAGATCCTTAGGCATAGATGAATTGCCCCATAGACCACTCTTGGACCTGATTGTTTCAATTAAATCCTATTATGACTCCATAGCCCAATGGACTGAAAATCTGCCATCATCTTTCTTATTGACGACTTATTCTTTCTTTCAACTTTCTCACTTGAATCTATTTATACGGATCTTTCGGCCTCGAACGTGACTATGTTCAATAATAAAACCAAACAAAACCTTTGGACTTCTGCCTTTAACCTAATATCATTACCCTAAAATTCAAAGACAAATCCATCTTTGTACATATTGGAGAGATCCCTCTCCGGATTCAGGAGGGCTAGATCCTAGAATCCCAAAGTTGGTTGAAATGATGTTAACTCTGTGATCGGACTTTGCCAATCTTGCTTATTACAGAGACCTAACATTTCTGGCGACTCCGCTGGGGACACCTTTCCCCTAATCTTATAAAACTTTGAGAGTTTAAAGCAGCCTTTTCAAGCACTACCCAGAAATGGTAATCATGATGAAACTTGTTTGAATCAGTGACAAACTAGGTTAATTCTAGGATTCTCTTAAGTTATTATCTAACCTTGGAAAACCAGCTGGCTTAGCCATAAGAGTAGACTGTCTTTGTCTCACAACAGTAGCTAAGTTTTGAAGCAAAGGTAGCTTATTCTTAGAAACCACAAATAAAAACAATTCAGAAAAATACCAAAAACATTTCAGATTGGTAGTAAAACACTAGTTTTTGATACCTTGTCTACACCTTTTGATGTGTTTTACCCCATACTCTTAGACAGAGTCTGGAAAGGGCCAGGTAGCCTCTGGATCTCATCCTCTTTTAGAGGTGACATATCTGGTGAATGCCCTCCTAGTCAATCTCTGGTTAGAGTTTGTTGTGTTTTGGGATACCCTTCAAAGGGATGTTTCTCAAACACTGTGGTGGACAGTGAACCCCTTTGAAAACACTCTGAACTTTCCACCTGGCGACTCCACAATCCTGAGCAGATCTTAAGACCCCACTGGGAATAACCCTCATCATTGTAATATCTTTCAAACTCAGTTAGAATATTGTGGGATTGAAATTTGTATTAACAGATTAGTCAACCTCTCAAAGATTGTCATATCTGGTTGAACTTTTCCTGTTTATTTGGGGTCTAAAAACATAGCATAGTGGCTCCTAGAAAGATTCACACTAGAGCCCACCCTGACCCTGATCCACCTGAAATAGTTGATAACCCAGAGAGTATCCTCAGGAAGTCTCCTAAGATAGAATCTTCAACTATTTTCAAATCTCACATAAGAGCCAATTCAGTCCCTGAAAATCTTTCAGCTCTACATAAATCACAAACTGACTTTTTGAACCCATGTAGAACTAGGTCATTTGGTGATTTAGATCAGCTAGATTCTGAGCCTTCACTTTCATCTCCCGAAACAAGTGAACACCGTGGGAATAGAGAATCAACACCTCCTGATTTACACTTTCTTCTTAACTTAGGTGCCTCTCACCCAAGATCAGCTCAGCAATCTATTGCTGTTCCATCCACTTCTGTTCATCCTTCATCCACTGTTCAAACCACTCCACTTCAGCCCACACCTCCTCTTGTCAACCCACCCCCACCACCTATCATGGTAGCATGGTATGCTCCCTTAGTCCTTCCTGTACCATTAGTCAATCTTCCACAGGACTATCAGTCCAAAATTCTGTTATATGATGCTAGTAATACTACAACAACGTCACAACATGTGGACAAAATGAATGAATACTTTGATAGAAATGAAATTGATGATGATTCTGTTAAACTGAGACTATTTGCTCAAAGTCTGGGGGGAGAAGCAAGAAAGTGGTTTAAAAGCTTAGCCCCCCATAGTATTAATGATCTCCAAGGCTTCCATCAAACATTCTTAAACAAATGGGAAGTGAGGAAGAATCCTCTCCAAGTCCTTGCTGACTATAACAATCTCCATAGGAACCCTGGGGAAAGTGTACAAGCCTATTGTACTAGATTTAACAGTGTGTATAATGCACTTTCTCCTGAACTAAAACCTCCACAAGGTTCAGCTTTAAACAAGTTTCTGGAAGGGTTTGATGCTGACATGACCTACTCACTTAGAGAAAGAGATTTTGCAACCCTTGAAGACATGCAAAGAGGTGCTCTTTCTGTGGAAGTAAACTTAATGGAGAAGAGAGCAAGGATGAAAGCTGAAAAGAGAGTATCTTTTAGAGAGGAGTCCACTCCTTCCACTTCAAGCTCAAAGATGGAAAGAATGATGGAAGAAATGATGAAGAAAATGAGCATTCTAGAGAGAGTGCAAGAAATTCTAAATCAAAACGCTCCTCAAAACAGAAACCAAAACCAAAATCAGAATGTCAGAAGGAATCAACCTCCAAACAGACCCAGGGAAGATGATCAGCAGATCACTCCTCCCTTTCATCAAAACTATTTAAGTGAGGTTGAGGAAACAAATGATATAATAGAGGATAATGATATGAACCTATTTGGGGTAGATGATGATAGCTTCGAGGTTCATTATGATAGTAAACAAGTTATTTATACACCTTATGATGACAAAAGAGATGATAATGAAAGTTGTTGTCAAGACATGGAAATTTCCATGACAGAACCTTCAAAATAATATGAGCTCAGAAGTAAATATAATCAACAAACCCCCAACAACAAAACCTCTAACAAGCCTTCTCAAAACAACCCTGCAACCAAGTCTAAGACAGTCAAACAAAAAGACAAAATAATGGCTGTTAATTCTGGTAAAGGTAAAGAGAAAGACACTCAAAATCTCGAAAAACAGAGTGCAAACATCAGTAGTACTAACACTTCAGCTAGTACTCCTATTACAACCACTGTGTCAACTGTAGATAAAACAAATCAGCAAGCCGTTATTGCTGAAAAAGTGGCGGTAAACAAGGCTAAAACCAACACCTTAAAGAATCAAATTCCTTTCAGTCTGCAACAGGAAATCTCAAAAATTAAAATTTATGTTCCTTTGGCTGAGTTAGCTGCCCAACATCTACATAGGTCCAAAATTTTGAAGGCTCTGAACCTAGAAGAAAATGATGATACACTCAATCTTAATGATGACCAAGCAGAGCTTATTTTTGGTCCAAAGATTGAAGGTAAATTCCAAGAGGGTCATGTCCCTCCCTTTTACGTAAGCTTAAACAATCATGACAAAATTCTACACAATGCTATGCATGACTCGGGCGCTTCCCATAATTTAATGCCAAAAGCTGTAATGGAAATCCTGGGTCTTGAAATTACCAGACCTTACAAAGACCTGTACTCCTTTGACTCAAGCAGAGTTAAATGTCTAGGATTGATCAAAGACCTTTGTGTTAACTTAGCCCAGATTCCAGCCAAATGCTTAGTTATGGATATTGTTGTGGCTGATGTACCCCCAAAATATGGAATGCTTTTATCAAGATCTTGGGGGGCTAAGTTACAAGGGACCATGCAAATGGACATGACCTATGCAACTATCCCTGTGTTTAATCATACTAGAAGACTTTATAGGGAGTCCCACATGCAATACACAGTCACAAGTCAAGATAGGCCTCAAAACTCTCCTCTGTATGCTGTAAGTACGAGCCTTGATTCTTTTATCATGTTTAATGATGAAGCCCTCACGGAACAAATCCTTTCAACAGAATTATTGGCTGAAACAAAGGCAGAGGAATACAACACTGAAGTGCCAAATTAGTTTGTTGTATTCGAAAACCTTAACAAACCAAGCATAGGTCTGGAATTACAAATCATCAATCCATCAAGCTTAAATCTTGACAACCAAGAGAGTAATCCTCAACCCGATGAAAAACTTGAGGAGTCAAATCATACAACGGCCATGCACTAAACTGATGAAACTGAAAATAATCCTCTCTGGACTATGTATTTTGATGGGTCATGCACTATAACTAATGCTGGTGCAGGTGTCTGGATTACTAACACTGAAAACAATCATACAGAATGTATTTCATGTAAATTAAACTTTCAGTGTTCCAACAACATAGAAGAATATGAATACCTTCTCTTAGGCTTGCATCTCTTGAAAAAGCTAGGTGCCAAGAGAATCAATGTATATGGGGATTCTGAATTAATCATTAGGCAAGTCAATGGAGAGTATAATGCAAATCACCCCAGACTTAGGGCCTACAGGAATGATGTCATGGTTCTTTTGAAAACATTTGAGGAGACCAACCTGACTTTTGTCCCAAGGAAAAGAAACATTGCAGCCCACAATTTAGCCTTTGTTGCTAGAACCTGCCCAATGCTATATGATGACACATCTCAGATTAAATTCAGACCAGCTGTCCCGGATAACAAGAAATAATGGCAGGTGTTTGATGGAGATAAACAAATAGAAGACCTCATGCAATTCAGAAATGAGTTTGAACTCCATAGTTTAGATTCAGAATATGATACAGACTGCAGTGAAGAAAATTTTCTTGGTGAGGAAGAACCTTCTCCTGAGCTTGTCAACATTAACCTTCAGACTAGCAGACTTAGAAACCAAACAAAACTGAATGCAGAATCTGAAACGGAGGAGTTGGAAACTCTGCATTCTAAGGATGATAGTTTTCCCAAGGGTTTGGCCCCTCTAGAAAAATTGTTTTATTTTAATGATGTGGCCAATAAACCTAAACTGGAACCTGTAGAAACTGAAGTGGAGGAATGAAATATAGGCAGTGAGGAAAAACCGAAAATGATCAAACTGTCCAAAACTTTTCCAGCTCACATTAAACTCAAATACATAGAGCTGTTCAAAGAATTTTCTGATGTTTTTGCATGGAGTTACGAAGATCTTAAGTCCTATGACACTGAAATAATATAGCACAAAATCCCTCTTAAAGAAAACCAAAAACCAGTCAAATAGAAACTGCGCAGAATAAACCTTGTCCAGTTACCATTGGTTAAGAAGGAAATCATGAAGATGCACGATGCTGGCATTATTGTCCCTATTAGATATTTTGAGTGGGTATCTAATCTGGTGTCTGTTAGGAAAAAGACTGGAGAAATCAGGCTTTGTATAGACTTTAGAAATTTAAACAAAGCTTCATTAAAAGACAACTACCCTTTGCCCAAGATGGATCATATTTTACAAAGGGTGGTGGGGTCTAAAAGAATTTCTTTGCTAGATGGCTATTCAGGGTATAATCAAGTCTTAGTCCACCCTGATGATCAATTAAAGACAACCTTTACTACACCATGGGGCACTTTCATGTATGTGAAAATGCCCTTTGGTCTAATGAATGCTGGAGCAACCTTTCAGAGAGCCATGGACATAGCATTCTCGGAAGAACTGGGCTTCTTCATCATTATATACCTTGATGATGTCACTGTGTTTTCAAAAACAGATGAAGAACACTTAGAACATTTGAGGAAAGTTTTCGAGAAGTGCAGAAATTTTGGGATATCTTTAAACCCTAAGAAGACCTTATTTGGTCTCCAAGAAGGTAAACTTCTTGGGCACATAATTTCAGAAGAGGGTATAAAGATTGATCCAAAGAGGATTGAGGCCATATTGCAAATCTCTCATCCTCGAAACATCAAAGAGTTGCAGTCTTTCATTGGGAAGATAAACTTTTTGAGAAGGTTCATCCCTAACTTGGCTGAGCTCCTTAGGAATATCACAAACATGTTGAAGAAGGAGCAAGGGGTAAAATGGACCTTGGAAGCAAATACATCCTTTGAACTGGTAAAACAAGCGTTAACCAAAACATCGGTTCTCATAAGTCCTGATTTTTCAAAAGACTTTTATATTTTCTCATTTGCATCAGAACATACCATAGCTGCTGTCCTTTTACAGAAAAATCCACAAGGACAAGAGCAGCCTATTGAATTCTTTAGAAAAGCATTAAGGGATTCCCCTTTGAAGTATAACATTATGGAGAAGCAGGCTTTTGCTTTGGTAAAGGCTTTAAAGGACTTCAGAGTATACATCCTTCACTCACACATCATTGCCTTTGTCCCAAATTCAGTTTTTAAAGACATTCTAACACATGACCCAGATGGTAAGAGAGGTAAGTGGATTGCTATTATTCTTGAATATGATTTAGAGATAAAACCCACTAAGCTCATCAAAGGCCAAGGTCTAGCTAGACTAATGGCTGAATCAAATTACGAAGTTCTTGATATTAATATGATTAACACTTTGGATGACCAAGAAGAATTCTCAGCTCCCATTATTGAAGACCATTTTGTGAATTCTCCTTGGTATACTGATATTGTTTATGTTTTGCTCAATCTGAATACACCTCCTGGTTTATCCAAGACAAAGGAAAGATTCCTAAAGTTAAAAGCTGTAAACTATTGCATTATTGATAAATGTCTTTATTGGAAAAATGCAAGTGGTATATTGCTCAAATGTTTGCCTGAGTTTGATGCAGAAAAGGTTAAGCAGGAATTCCATGAAGGAGAGTGTGGAGGTCATTTATACTGGAAGCCAACAACCAATAAAATTCTCAGGGATGGTTTCTATTGGCCTACTCTTTTTCCTGATGTACACAAGATGACCACTACTTGCCATAAATGCCAATTGTTTGAAGGCAAGAGAAAACTGTTGCCCCTTCCTCTGCATCCAATCATTGTTGAAGCCCCTTTTCAACAGTGGGGACTTGACTTCATAGGAGAAATCCATCCACCATCTTCTGCCCAGCATAGGTGGATTCTCACTGCCACAGACTACTTCACTAAGTGGATAGAAGCCATTCCTTGTAGGCAGGCCAATGATTCAGTTATCATAAAATTTATGGAGACTAACATCCTTTCCAGATTTGGCTGTCCTACCAAGATCATCATAGATAATGCAGCAGCATTCAGATCAAAGAAAATGGTGGAATTCTGTCACAAGTATCAGATAACATTGGGACACTCCACAGCCTATTACCCTCAAGGTAATGGACTTGCATAATCTTCCAACAAAAGCTTAGTGAACATAATCAAAAAAATGTTGGAGGGCAATAAAAAGTCTTGGCACACAAAGCTGATCCATGCACTTTGGGCTGACAGATTAACTTTAAAGAAATCTATTGGTATGTCACCCTTCCAGCTTGTGTATGGTACAGATGAAATTTTTCCCAACAGTCTGGGTGTACCAGTTATGAAGTTAATTCAAGAGTTGCAGACTGAAGAAAATGACATAATCAGAAGGATAAATCAGACCATTCATCTTTAGCAAACCAGAGAGGAAGTGTATAAAAAAGCATTGCAGAAGCAAGACAGTATCAAGAAGCTATTTGATAGAAGAACAAAGGCTACCAATTTCAAGATCGGGGACAAAGTTTTAAAGTGGGACTCAAGAAGGGAAGAAAAGGGCAAGCACGGAAAATTTGACAATCTATGGCTGGGCCCTTACTCTATTCATTCAGTTGCTGGAAACAATGCATTCTTCTTACAAGAAATGGATGGAACAGAATTGTTTGGGGGTCCTGTCAATGGCAGGATTCTTAAGCATTACTTCTCTTGATCCATGCTATGTTTTGAAGCCTTTTACTTTTTCCATTGTAAATGTTTCATCCACCATTGCATTCAAAGTTATGATAAATCAAAAAATACAAAAACAAGAAAAGAAAGAAAAGAGGGCAGAATTGAAAACAAGAAAGGCACAGCCCCATTCCAAAAAGAGAAATAAATCTAAAAGTGTGCAAGCTCAAATGCCACTCCTCGAAACCCACTTCTAGTTAGTCAAACTGCCTAATCTTGAATAATTATCTTTAAATTTTCTACTGATAGGGTAGTGAATTCGATTTGCCAAACTGTTCAATCTTGGCTTATCAGTAGATAGATTAGGATAGAAATGAAGGTTCAAACAAACTCAAAATCTGAACCAAAGTTTCCAAAGAGAGATGACTCAAAACTGTTTTATATTCTGAGTCATAAAAGAGAAAAACTGGTTCTAATTTTCCCAGAATCTGAATCAGATATCAAGGAAGAGACAGCTCAAACAAAAGAAAAATCAGAACTGTGAAGAAAAGAGAAGGCCATGACAAGAGACTTTTAGATCTTAAACCTTCCATTTTGTTTCTATTTTTTCTGCAAATAATAATCTATGTATAGCTTGTTCTTATGCCATAGATCACAGCAAGTCAAACAGCTTAATCTTGACTTAGCTGTTTTTAAATTTTTGTTATAGAATTTAGAGAATGAAGGTTTGTTGGACAGTTTAATCCCAACAGACAATAGATTAGATAGAGAAACAATTGAGCTCAACTATTTAATCTGAGTTCAAGGAGAAATAAGCAGTGGAATTATATTAGTTTTTATTCTTTCAAAAGAATAAAATGTTGTGAAAAGAGTCTGCCAATCCAAGTGCACTCTGATGAAGAAAAAATGTTAGATCAGTAGGATTGGGTAGGTAGAAGTTGTATTGATGAAGTTCATGTCTCTTTCATGACTGATATTATTTTTCAGAGCAAAGAAAGAGCAAGAAATGGATCAGGCACCAGTCAGCATCCCAGAGAAATCAAGTCTGAATTCTTGATACCTTCAAGAAGGCACCATCCCCAAGTGGAGCCACTGTTAGCCACCTATATTTTCTATCATATCAGCTGGTGGCTAAACATTTTTTGCAGCCTTCAAGAAACAAATTCAGTCCTGAAGTTGTTGGTGCTTGAAGTCTTTTTGGTGAATTTATAATATACTGGTTAAATCTTCACAGCTGTTTCCTCTTTCAAACCTCTGATATCCTGCAAAAATCCAAGTCAAATACTGCTGCATTCCCCCTTCTCCCCCTCCCTTTCTTCCAACATTACCTCATTTCTCCGTTTCCTTTCTCCCATGAAATCCCTACAATTCATTATTTTTCCCTTTATCCCTTCATAAAATCCATTCCCTATGGTTAAAAACTCACTTTTTGACCTTATTCGAACCTTGATTTCCCCTTTGAAAACATTGGAAAATCCTATAAAATGCACATTCTATATGATGTTAAGGCTTTAGCCCCCTTAGGCTAAGCCCCTGGACCATTTTTCTCCATATACCCGAGCGCCGAGACTCACTTTTCAGTCCTTAGACGCTAAACCAAAGAATACCCCCTTCCTTCATCTGTTTTCCTTTCAAAAACCCGAAAAACCCATTTTATAAAGTATAACAGGAAATATTTGAAATCACGTGTTTGATTGCCGGGCTGAGCATGGGCCATCGATCTGCTTCCCAGATCTGACGGAGCGGAGCACGCCTCACCTGGTGGACCCCCTTCCCCCGCGCCATTTTCCAGAAAACCGTCGGTTTCCATTCCGCACCGCCGTCCAAGCCAAGGTGGTTTTCTCCCGTCGGCCAGCGACTCCATACGCTGGCCGACACATGTCCCCCACACTATTTCAAAACCTCCGCGCTATCAGATCATTTCGCGTGCTAACCTTCGTACAAAGACCACGCGGCGGAATCCACCTCCACCGTCCGATTTGGGCCCTCCCATCCGACGGTTGCCGATCACTTCACCTGCTCGACCTTTAACGGACATGTGCTCCCGTTAACTCATCCACTGCGCGGCCAAGATTCAATCTCCGCCATCGATCTCTGCATATCGACGACTCACATTCATTTCCCTGATTCCATTGCCAGGTCAAGCTCCTTCCCGCTGACTCTCTGTTTCCCGATCTCCACTGTCGATCTCTGCAGATCGACGGTCCGGATTTAATTTCTCCACAACTCTTTTCCACGACCGCTCAGATTTGATCTCAGCCGTTGGATGATGCCATCCAACGGCCCGCGTTCCTCCGCACATTCCCCAAAGCAGATTGACCTATAAATTGGATTTTTTACGTGTTTTTTGTATTTTGCAGGGTTAGGGTCATTTGTTCGTGTTTTTAATGGAAATTTCAGACCAGGAGGGTGACGACTCTCTATGTTTCGATTTCTCCGAGGGAATCACTCGCAAATTCAGTTTCACGTCTCATTGATGTTTCCACAAAGCATTGATGCCTTTTTCCTATCTAGGCAGCCCTGCACAACGAAGAAACCGTGAAAATAAACGCAGAGAAAGAGTATCAGAGATTGAAGACAACAGTAAGCCAGATCACAGCAGATTAGTGGAAAGTTTTGTGGGGATTAAGGCTAAGACAGTTATCAAATGCCTAATCCCCGGATCTAAAACACAGATTGAAGGAAAAACCTAAAGTGTTTATCAGACATATTGCCTCCACCGCCATATCCGAGGCCAATTGATTCCTCAACCACCGCAGTGCCACCTATTGCCTCAAAAAGCTCAATCAGAGGCTGAATTCATTGAACAAGTCAGATATTTTACCTCAAAGCAGCCGAAGAGTTACTTCTGCCAGGATTTAATGAAAGAATGTCTGCAGAGTAACCCTAGGATCACACAGAGCCTCAAAGGTCAACAAAAAGCTCCCTCCGAGCTTACTTCATAAGTGTAAACCAATTAATGCAGTGGAACGCCTGTATGATTTCTTCATCGAGCCTCCAAGGGCCAGGAAGACATTAATTCTGCATTAATTGTATTTGAGATCTTTTCATCAGATCTCACCTCCTCATATTTCTATAAATACTTCAGTAGAAGATGAGTGAGGGGTTGGATTGGTTGGTTGTTAAAGTAAATTGCTAAAGCATTGTATTGGAACTGAGCTGAAAACTCTTGATTGTAGATAGGATTTCACTGGCTCTTGGAGCTCTGCTTGTAACAGATAGGTTAGGTTGTGAAGAGAGATGGATTAAAACACTGGATTTGAAGATTTTAACTAGCTTGAAGCATCAATACAAGCTGATTTATGGGATCCTGGTCTATGCTGATGGTGATGTTATTCTCACTGTAACTTGTATTTTATTCCTGTTTTCAATATTGTTTCATTTTCCACTATAAAGAACAGTTTAAACAGGGTTAGGATCTACTGTATATCAGTAACCTTCTCTGGCTGAGAAATCTTTATTCAAATGCTTTCTTTCAACTGTGTTATTTGAAAATGATTAAATTTAGTTTAAGTATAGGGATGTTGGCATTCCCTCATCTCTTTGTCTCAGCTGAATGTTATTTTTAAATGTTACTTTCAATATATGTTGTGTGAAGATGAACTGAGGAAATTAAGGTTAGCCCTGAGTCCCTATCTTATTTGCTCAACTATTTGATTGTTTTCCTAGAATGTGTTAAACGCTGACTAGTTTCAAAGTACTTATCAGATCTTAGACCATTATGTGTTATCTTTGTGTTTTCATTTTGTTTTTATATGTTTTCTATCAGAAGTGTATCAAAGGCTGGATAGTTTCAAAGTACTTACCAGATCCTAGTTTGCTTCTATGTTTTTCTTAAGTGCCTGGTCAAAGGCTAGCTAGTTTGAAAGTACTTACCAGATCCTGGGCTGCTCTTTGTTCTGCATCTGTCATTTCCCTTTCTTATTGTATCACTCCATTCCATAAATCAAATTTCAAAGAGATTCTTAGGCATAGATGACTTGCCCCATAGACCACTCTTGGACCTGATTTTTTCAATTAAATCCTATTATGACTCCACAGCCCAATGGACTGAAAATCTGCCATCATCTTTCTTCTTGACCGAAGCTTATTCTTTTTGCTTGCAACTTCTCACTTTTGAATCTATTTGCATACAGATCTTTCAGCCTCAGACAGCAACTATGTTCAACCATTCGAAAAAACCAAAAAAAACCCTTGGACTTCATAACTAGCCTAATATCATTACCCTAAACTTTAAAGACAAATCCATCTTTGTACATAATGGAGAGATCCCTCTCCGGATTCAAGAGGGCTAGATCCTAGAATCCCAAAGTTGGTTGAAATGATGTTAACTCTATGATCGGACTTTGCCAATATTGCTTATTACAAAGACCTAACAGGGGTCTCAAAAATCACCCTGCCAGAACATCCTGAAGTCGCACTCAACCGTGGCAGAGTGCCAGAAGAAGCCTATGGCTAAATTGCCCGAAATCATCATGGAGGAAGATGTCATGGAGGTAGTTGATCCCATCTCGCGGCTACCTACATATGTCCCGCCACGAAAATCCTTAGCAAAGGTCCCAAATGATTTAGATAAGGTGCGGTCATACATCAACATGTCGCTGCTCCCAGAAAATGTGTCTGTCGTGTTGAAGTCCAACAAGAAATTGCAGGACACACACTAGTGTGGGACCAATAGGTCCTAGTGATACATTAGTGTTGTCAGGTCCCTGTAATTTTTCAGATTGGTAAGACCAAATAAAACAGGGTAACATCAAACCAAATTTGGAGTCCTAGGACCTAGCCTTCCTAGACTCAGAGAGGGATCTCTCTATATTTGTATAAAAGATATAACTTGATTGATTTAGGATGTTGATTTTAGGCTAGTTAAAATGATAGGGATTATTTTGTTTTGTTTTGTTTGGTTGCTTGTTAAGAAGAAAATATAGAGTAAGAGAAATTCAAACCATTGGGCTATGGAGTCTGTGAAAGGTTTGAAGAGTACAACAACAAATCAAGGGTGTTCCACAGGGCAAGCTAACAAAGCCAAATGGATCTTAATGGCTTATGTGGGTGTGAAATGAACATTAAGTTGTGAGTTTAGTAGCTTAAACAGAAATTAAGAATCCTTTAACATGTACTAGAACAAGAAGAGTCTTGAATATTACTATTTTTAAGAAAGAACAAAAGGACAGGGCATACCATAAAATTCTTTGGCCAGACTTTACGAAGTAAACTTTAAGATAACAATCCAACAAACCCTAGAGAGTAGGGAGCTCCTAAATTATCTAGCTATTCACTTCCAGACAAAGAAAACATTTAAGATAACAAATTAGTAATGATTAAAGAGTAGGGAACTCCTAAGTTCTTCAATCAGACTTCAAAGACCTTTAAAGTGACTGTTCAAGATAGACCAGAGCACAGGGAAAACCATAAACTTCTTTAGCCAAAATCTAGTAAGTAAACTTCAAAGAAAGCCTTGAGAACAACATTTCAAGCTGAACCAAAGGACAAAGCAAACCATAAACTTCTTTGGCTGGACTCAACTGAATTAATCTCAAGAAAATAAACTAGGTGAAAATGGAGAGAAGGGAACTCCTAAGTTCTCCAATCAGACCTAGTAGAGGAAAACATTTAAACAACAGAAAGAAGATAGAGTTAAGGTGCCTTTAACAACATATCTTAACCTAAATTTTATGTTATGTTATAAGAGAAATTGATGTACAAAATGGAAAACAAAAGGAAACCATTACAAGATCAGAATAACATCACCATTTAACCAAGTTCATGAATCCTGTGAATATGCTTGTTCCATTGATATCCAGTTCGAAACAGTTACAAAGCTTCAAAGCCAACTTCTTTACAACTCAAAGTTTATGAGGTATTCAGCTCAACAACCAACCAAAAAAAACATGAAGCATACATGCAATATTTATCTGCAAAATGAGGAGGTGATCCCAAGCTAGGGTTTTGAGATGTTATTTATTACAGAGTTAATGCATTTTTGACCTTTGAGACCATGCAAGGCCCAAGGAAAAATATTTGAAAGTAACTCACTATAATATTAACTCCTAACTTCATTGTTTGAGTTAACTTTGGAAATATTTGACTTTTAAGGCTTTCTAATAAATTTTGTAATAAATTCCAGTGTCAAGGTACAGGGGCGCAGCACCAGTGCAAACGCGCAGTGCCATGACAGATAAATGGCATGTCTTGAAGCCAATGTTTGGAGGACTTCCCGATGTCCAAATGAGCTCCATAATGGCTCATTGGAAATGTTTCTGAGTCTAGTTTCTAAATATGCTTTCAATTTCCAAAGTCGTTCCCATATTTCCTATCAAAAGCCTATTCTCCAAATACTGGTAAAAGCGCAACACCAAGGTAAAAAATAGGGCAGAAACATGATTTTTGATGGTTTTTGGTCTTTTTGAGGGACCAGTTTTCTTCCAAATATCCTGAAAATTTCTGAGGTTGATGTACTTGTCATTAGGAACATGAATATGTTGAAAATTATCCATTTGGATGGCCCAAAAAAGAGCGCAGCGCCAGTGACACTACGTGTTTGGCACAATTTCTGCATGTCAAACTGTCAAAAATTCAAAATGTACACAAAAGTGCCAAAATTGGAATTTTGCTTGCTAATCAAGGGTTAAGGCCTAGAGGGACACCTTAGAAATAATATTGAGCTTATCTTTCTCCTTTGACTCGCTCAAAGCCCGAATATTTTCATGGGCACGTTTGAGATTAGCCCTTGTAATCCTGTTTCTCATGGGATAATGGCTTTCCATCTTCCTTTGAATGTTAGTGTCCTTCTTTGCCTTCTCTAGCAGGCCCTCTAGATGAAAATTAGCTCTCTCAAGCCAATAATCTCTATCCCTACTAATCTCTATGGCAAGCAGCTCACTTGGAGTGAGCTGCTATGCCAATTCTACCTCTTCTTGCCTTTCCCGAGCTAAAGCCTTCTTTAGTCCAATGATCTTTGGTCTATGTCTAGGAAGCTGATCTTCCTCATCATCACTGCCACCAAAATTGCCCAAGGTCTCATATAGCAAAGCCTTGGCCTTTCCGGCCTCTCTTTGAGCTCTGATTGCCTTGACCTCACTGATGATCTGTTTTGTCTCTAATTGCTAATTCTCTAACTCAAGAAATTTAATTACATTCTTTTCTCTACCAAGATTAGCTTGAAGCTCTACCAAGATTAGCTTGAAGCTCACTAATCTTGGCATCCTTTCCTCTGATAAATGCACTAGTAATTCTCTCCTCATCCTCATCATCAAGGTCAATCAACTAAAACACTTGCTCAGTTTCATGTTTGTCCTCCTCCTCAACAATGATAGGCTCTGTAGCCTTTTCCTTGCCCTTATAAACTTGTTTTGCTAATGAAGAAGGCATGGCCCCTTTCACAAAAAGTGAAGCAAACACATGCCTGTGGCCTCTCTGATATGTCAAAGGAAATGGCTCAATGTCAATAATTTTAGTGATAGTTTTCTCAATGTTCATTTCCTTGCTTGATGCTATGGTATCATGATATGAGGGTGAAGGGTTGTGGAAAGGTGATGAGGAAGGATAAACTTGAGGTGAATGGATGTGAGTGGATGGTGATGTATGAGCAGTGGGATGTGATGTAGAAGTGGATATGGGAGGATGAGAAGATGAAGGAATATCTTGCTGATGATGGCCAGGTGGAGTAGTGAAAACCTCATTGGCAATGAATGCATCCCATGGAAAGTTTTTTTGCTGAAGATGATGCATGAACACCATATTGATGAGTGAATGATGAAATAGGCTTTCCATTTGTTGATTGTAATCCATCTTTCACACAATGTAAGCCATCTTGTCAATGCTACAGAAAAGATAATAAGGAAAATGAAGCATTCTAACTCTAGTGAAATGCATGAGAAGACGAATATGATATGAGTAAAGGCGGGAAAAAATTCCCTCACAAGTGAAATACTTCATTATTATCCTCATTATGGGCACACACTAGTCAAGGAGATGATAAAAAGGGAAAATGGATTTGTTGTGATCTTTGTACCTAGGTTGGAGGTACGGTTCATAATAGCTCATGTCCAAGTTTGCTTGTTTAAACCACCTCTCTCCCACACTAGGTATCCCTGTAGCAGCTGCAATGGCATTGGTGGACATCTCAAAAGTAACCTCGGAAAGATTGACCTGCTTTTTATGTAGGTTGATGATGAAAAGTCTTGTTAACTCCGGGTGATTTTGGACTTGCTGCACTCTCTCACAAAACTCAAAGCAACCCACATTATTAAAGCAAGAAATAGTGAGAGGAGAGGCCATGAGTTCCCTTGTATTGATGGGTTCAAACATGTTTATCTTCCCTCCCTTATTATCGTGTATCCTTGGTGTTTTAGCTCCTAGAGACATCCCAGAGTTGTGATAGACCAGTGCCTAGGACATATTAGCATAGCAAGGAGCATATAATATAGAGTAGGAAGTTGTCAGCTTCAGCTCACATGCTATCTCCTGTAAATAGGGAAATGAAATAGAATGGGACCAAACTCTCAGAAACTGACACAGGGAAAGAGGTACTGCAGAGACAAGATGCAGAACTCTAACACAAAAGCAATAGATAGTTCAGAGATAGTTTACTGCAAAGCAGGCCGATTCAGAAATACTTCACAGACATAGATTATCAAGAGGTGTATGTAGTGAAATAAATATTGAGAAGATACTAGCTAACGTTGAGCTGATACCCAGATATAAAATACCACCATGCATGGGCTTACCAATCTAAGAATCCGTACATGATAATAGCATTTTAAAAGCACCCTCCCAAAGCAACTAATATAGCAAAAACATGGTTTAGATGAGTAATGAAACAAAATATCATGCATGAGCCATATTTAAAGCGCTTGACTGATTTGAGTATGGGCATCAACTAGGATGAATCCTTACCAGAAATCAGTGAGCCACTTGCATTCCAAAACATGATACAGGAAAGATGGATGAGATGAAATGATATATTAAATAACATATAAAAGAGAGTTACAGACTATGAAATACCAAAGACCAGAATCCTCTTTGACAGACAGAACTCCTCCTCCCTGAGGCCCTATGGGCTCTGAGCCTTCATACAAGAATTTTGCAAAATGTATGCAAAAAGCATTTGACTGCATAGTTTTCTGATAAAAAACTGGAACCTTTACAATGCGTTTCTTCATGGTTTTTATAGGCGAAACCAGAAACATAGTAAAATAGGTAGGTGATGAACATTTAATTTTCATAATTAAATCAAAATGGCGGAAACATTTGCGCCCATACTGCTGAATGACTGTGCTATGCTGTTTTTACTCTGTGGCCTGCTAACTGAAATAAATTCACTGGGTAGAAATCTCTCCTGGGACACGGTAAGGCAATAAAATCACACAAATATCCGTCCTCGCTTGGGAAGAAAAATCTGTTGAAATAAAACCTTGAGGACATTGTTTTCTGTGTATAAATCTTTCGAATGATGTGCAGGATCTTCAATTTGGTACTCTGCTTCAAAAGGCTAGGACAAGGCCCTCAAAATATTCAGCTACCTGCCTTTAATTCTCTGCTGAACACTGATATTCTTCATCTTCCCCATTAATATCTCCATCTGTGAAATTGGTGCCTTGAATGTCCCTGCAGGGTTTGACAAATTTGAACCCTGCCTCTTAAATTGGAGTCTTGTCGATTTGGCTTCCGGGGAATTTTTTCATAATTCGGCTCTGAACATGGTTCTTTGACTTGTGCTCGGCTCTTGTAATGGATGCGGAAATTTATGATAATTCTC
Organism: Pinus albicaulis; assembly: GCA_034641835.2. NCBI lineage: Eukaryota > Viridiplantae > Streptophyta > Pinopsida > Pinales > Pinaceae > Pinus > Pinus albicaulis. Next base: position 171,639,226 of record CM076581.1, on the reverse strand, counting down.
CATCGCTGTCAACCTGCAAAACACACAAAGCTGTGAAGAAAAAAAATGCATGGAAGACGACAATGCAATGGAAGCGACTATGTAACAGAGCGATGTGATGAAGTGGCGGAGACATGCAGGGTGGCGACGAAGAAGATGCGGTGGAAATAATGGTGGAAGGGTTGGACAGAGTTTATGATACGGAACATTTGCAATATAACGTATGAATGTGATATATAAATGGTGGAGGAAGAAATGCGATAACACGTGGGATGATGACGTGGAGGGAGATCGGGTCAACAGCGGGGATGATGAAATCTTAGCCATTCGATCTCAGGAGGAGATCGGTGGTCGAAAGAGCATCAGAGGCGATGGACAGTGGGCCAGGAGCACTATACACTTGGACTAAAACTCGTGCAGCTTCGGAGCGCGGTGACCGTTGGATGAAGGCTCTCAGATCGGACGGTAGTGATGAATATCGTTGCGTGTCTTTGTCTGAACAATAATGCGCGATGGAGAGCAGTTTTGAGGCCGTACGTGGGGACACGTGGTGGGTGTTGTATGGAATCGCTGGCCCCAGGAGAAATACCGCATACCGCCGAAAGGCGGTGCGATACATACCACTTGGTTTTGAATAGTGTTTTGAGCGCGGGGACCACCAGGACAGGCGCATTGTGAACTGTAGATTTATGATTTGATCGGACGGTGAATAGGTAGGCTACAGGCGTAGCAGAGATGAATAAATGCCGCCCGATCCGATACAGATCTATGGCTCGAACTGTTCCTGATATTCTTTTGATAAGCGCTTATAGACTTAGTGCTCGGTTCAGGCTTTCGGTCTCGTGGAGGAAAAGAATAGAGGGGCTAGGGCTGAAGGAGATATGCCTCAAATATTTTCAAATATGAATTTCCATCCTTTGATAATGTATTTTGGAGGCGGGAAATGGTAACGATAAGCTTGAGAATGGTTTTCCAAGGCTGAAAGGGGGAATTTGAGAGTTCCGAATCAGATTTCCTGTGAATTTTCATGGGAAACGGATTATGATCAACATCGGCTCCACCTGGGGACGGCATGTTCAGCTTTGGACATGTCGAGAACTCACAGACCCTCTGATCATCATGTACGTAGACTCGGCTCTCCAGCACCTCCATTTTTCACTTTATAATTCATCACAACACCAACATTATTCAAACGGAAACAAAAAGGAAACTATCATACAATATCATACACCAGGCTGCCTCGGCCTGAGTCAGAACTGGAAATAGGGTTTAAGGAATTGACCATTTATAGGGGCATCCAGCAAGTCTCCCTATAAATTATCCAACCTGAAAGTATTATTGCCCCCCTATTCCACAATTTTAAAAGGACCAAACCAGAGGGGGTCAAATTTACCATGTTTTCCCTTCTCAGCTCTCCGGGTATCCCATCTGAGCACCAAATCACCAATCTGCAGCTTCCTGTATTTTGCGTGCTGATCAAAAGTGTGTTTCATTTTCTCTTGATATTCTATTAACCTCTAATTCACCTGGCTCCGTGTTTCTTCTAATTCCACCAATTGGTTGATTCTTCTAATCATATCATTAGGTTCCTCTTGGCTTTGTTGCATGAAGCGAGCCACTGGTAGAGCCAGTTGTACAGGAAAAACTGTTGCTCATCCATATACGAATTCATAGGGAGATTTCCCAGTTGCTCTCTTGCTAGTGATTCTATTAGCCCATAGAGAAAATTTCAATTGGGAATCCCAGTTCTTTTGATTCTCATTGATAGTCTTCTTCAAGGCCCTCACCAGAGTTTTATTTGAAGACTCTGCTAAGCCATTTCCTTGCGGATAGTAAGCTGTAGAGTGACTCAGTATGATATTGTATTGCTGGCAGAAATTCATAAATTTCACAGACTTGAAGGCCTGTGCATTATCAGTCACTATTCTAGCAGGACAACCAAACCTGGATATGATGTTTTCCTCCATGAACTTTATGATCATAGCATCTGTAGCATTCCTTGCAGGTATGGCTTCCACCCATTTGGTGAAATAATCTGTGGCTGTTAATATCCATTTATGTTGTCCAATCGATGGATGATGTATTTCACCTATAAAATCAATACCCCATTGTTTGAATGGTTCATCCACATGCACTGGAATCAGGGGAAATGGCGCCGATTTCTATCTCTCAGCAAATTTCTGACATTTATCACATGCTCTTACCCTGGCAAAAACATCTCCAAAAAGCTTTGGCCAATAGAAGCCAGCTTTCAGAATTTTATGAGCTGTGGCCCTCTAGCTGTAATGGCCTCCATAGATCCCTTCATGGAATTCTGCAATAATGCTCTCTACTTCATTTTCTGTGAGACACGGGAGTAAGATACCTGAGGGATCTCGCCAGTATAGCCGGCCATTAGCGACTATATACTTCTGTGATTTCAATCGTAATGCTTTGTATTTAGCTTTATCACAACTTGGAGGGAAGCTGAGTGTAAGGACATATTCTACTATATCTTTGTACCACGAACTGGTGAGGTACTTTAGATGTGTTTCTGGAGTAGCTACTCCAATTCCATGTCGTTCTTCTTTCTCCTCAGATTCCTCTCCTGCTATAATGGACAAAGTTATGCCCAGGGCTTGATAGTTTGATTCAGATAACATTCTGGCAAGCCCCTGTCCTTTGATCAGCTTAGTAGGGCGGATGTCTAAGTCATATTCCTGTATTTTAGCAATCCACTTACCCATTTTTCCTTCACTATCCCCCTGAATAAGGATATCTTTTACAGCAGCTGCAGGTACAAATGCAGTGATGTGGGACTATAATATATATACATGGAATGCTTTGAGGGATTTCACTAGGGCGTATGCTTGCTTTTCCAATATGTTTTATTTTAATTCTGCATTACGCAGCACCTGACTGAAAAAGGCAATAGGCTGCTCATACCCTTCATCATTTTTCTGCAATAAAACTCCTGCTATTGTATGAGGTGATGCAAAAGAGAAAATCATGAAAGGTTTATCATAATCTGGTCCAGCCAACACAGGGGCTTCTGCCAAAGCATTCTTTATCCTGGTAAATGCCTCCCGTGATTCTTGTGACCACTTTACCTCATTATTCTTTTTCAGCATGTCTGTTATATGCCTAACTATATCAGCATAGTTATGGACAAACCTTCTCAAGAAATTAATGCGCCCTAGGAATACTTGTACTTCTTTCTTATTTCTGGGAAAAGAAATACTGTTTATAACCTCTACCCTCTTGGGATCTATCTTCATCCCATATTTAGTCACAATATGGTCCAATAGCTTTCCCTCTTCTAATGCAAATAAAGACTTTTGAGGATTTAGAGAGAGACCATACCTTCTGCATTTCTCAAAAGTTCTCCGCAGATGTTCAATGTGCTCAGCATCATTCTTTGAAAATACAGTTATATCATCGAGATAGACTACCAGGAATTTATCTTGCTCCCCAACAAAAGCAATATCCATCACCCTCTAAAAAGTAGCCCCTGCATTAATTAGTCCGAAAGGCATCCTGGCATACATAAATGTACCCCATGGTGTGGTGAAAGCAGTATTCTTTTGATCCTCTGGAAGTACATCCACCTAGTTATAACCATAGAATCCATCCATCATTGACATTCTGGAAGCTCCAACCACCTTCTGCAGAATGTGATCCATTTTAGGCAGTGGGTAATTATCATTTAAGGATGCTTTGTTTAAATTTCTAAAATCCACGCAGAGCCTTATTTCTCCATTCTTTTTTCGTACAAGGACAAGGTTTGCCACCCATTCAGAGTACCTCAGTGGTAGAATTATTTTGGATTTTAGCAGCTTCTTGATTTCCTTCTCAATAGAAGGCAGCAGCAGGGGATTTATTTTTCTGATCTTCTGCTTATGGGGCTTTGCATCTGTCTTCAGTGGAATTCTGTGCTGCATAATATTGACATCGAAAGTTTTCAAATCCTGATAGGACCATGCAAACACATCTTTATAAGACTGAAATAATTTCTGGCATAGATTTTTATATTCTACAGGGATCTTCTTGGACAATTTTACAATTTTGGGGTCAGCCTTAGTACCCAAATTCAGGTCTTCTACCTAATTCTCTTCTACCACTTTGCTCGGCTGCAGTGGGACATCATTCTTGTCAAATAATCTTTCTAGAGGTACCAACCCTCTAGGTATAATCTTTCTCTTTAGCTGCAACACTTTATTTCCTGCCACTTTCTCCTCCCAATTTCTTTCTAAAGCATCTTTAGATTCGACCTCTTCTTCATCAACATCAATCTCCATATTGGAGAATTCTCCCACTGTTTCTAGGAATATTTTCATTTTTTCTTCATCTTCAAACACCTGCCAGTGTTTGATGTTATCTGGGATTGAAGGCCGATAACGTACCTCTACTTCATATCTTAAAAGAGGGTTCTAAGGTGGTTGAAATGTACTAGCAGCCACAACAAGGGAATCAGCCATCCTATTATGTTCTTGAGGCATGAACTGGATATTGAATTCCAAGAAGAAATTCTCTACCATGTCCCAAACTTCATTCCTATAAGCCCTTAGCCTAGGATGTTTGGTCTGACACTAATTCTTGACTTGCCTGACCACCAGCTCTGAATCTCCCAGAACTTTTAAACTTTGAATATTCATATTCCTGGTTGTCTGCAATCCTAGCATAAGTGCATCATATTCAGCCACATTATTAGTGGCTTCATATTCTATTTTGAAAGACAATGGTACCCATTTTCCTGCAGGAGAAATAAATAGCACTCTAGCTCCACTTCCTTCTCTTGAATTTTCTCCATCAAAATGTAGTGTCCATATTCCTTCTTCCATGTTCTCTGAGGGTTGCTCACCCTTGATCTGGCAGAAGGATGGTTCATGAGCATAATATTGATCCTCTTCCAGCATCAAGCATGAGAAATCTCCTTCCTTACTGTAGACTGGTGAATTTACAGAATTGTCAGCCTTAGTCACCATCTTAACAAATCTAGTCTCCCTGTACAATCTCCTCTCTTGGCCACAAAAAACTGGGATAATAGCATATGTTAAATCCAACTTGATTGACTCGCCAATTTTTGTTCCCCAGGACCTTGACAGAACCATACCAAAGTGAGCTAGGATTTCAGCCACCACGATGTCCATTACCACACTTTTTGTTGGGATTTGGGCCAAATTGACTACCAAATCCTTGATCATCCTTAAGCATTTAACTCTTTTGGAATCAAATGAGTAGAGGTCTTTATATGGATGTGTGATTTGTAAACCTAGTTGTTCCATGACTGACAGAGGCATGAGATTATGGGAAGCTCCGGAATCTACAATACAATTATGTAGTAGCAGGTCATGGATTACTAGAGACACATAGAAGGGAGGAGTAGAGGGATCTATCTCCTCGACGTGTGGGAAAAAAACTACCATAGGTATTTCTTCTTGAAGATTAAGACTATCTGGGATGATTGGTGCTTCTGGAGGGAGCATGAAAGAGGTGACTTGAGATTGATATGCTGGGTGTTTCAACAGTTCAGTCAAGGGGACTGGGATTTTGACCTTTTGAAGTTCTTTCTGTAGACTAAAAGCAAGAGGGGACTTTTCTATTACAACTTCTTTTGACTCTTTATTTTCAGCTAGGGGTTTGCCTTCCTTTAACACAGACTCAGTATTAGGAGGAATGACTACTTTTGGGGTGGAAGGAATTTGATCATTAGACTGCACAGGTTTGTTTAGAGGGCCCTTACCTTTGTCTGCAGCTTTTTGCATTGTAGCCTCCTTCTGAGCAGGTGATTCCTTCTGGGGTAGCTCTTCTTCTTGCTCTTGGGTACGAGTCCTCTTCCTAGAAGATCTGAGATCATATCTTCTATTGAAATGTGCTTGCATGAAATCATCAAATTTTTTACAATAATGATCAAATTCTGCTTCTTCTGCGTCTCTGATCTTTTCTTCTTCTTGCAATGAGCACCCAGCTTCATCATTCACTTGTAAAGGGCATTCTTCTCCATCACTATTTGAAAAGGTAAGATTTTCATCCTCCAGCCTATAGGTAGTATCTTCAGTGGAGTCGTCTACTGGACCTTCCAGGTACAATGGGTGTGGCACTTGATCCTGTTGCTCCTTGGCTTCCCTTGGCAATATTTGCAAGGGTGGTTTCCTATATTGAGGATTGTAACCTCTGTTTGGAGCATTCTGGAAATTTCTAAAGGCTGAATTCTTGGTTTCCAATTCAAGCTTAACCATTTTCTTAATCAATTTTCTCATTTCTTCCATTTTTTCCAAGTCTTTGTCCTGACTAGAAGTAGACACCTCCTCTTTGCCCCATCTTCTGGAATCTTGTTCTGATTTTCCTTTTAATTTACCAGTGGAGGAAAAGTTTGCTTCCAACTCTAGTGCATCTGCCTGAGCATCGTCCAAAGTAGCAGGCTTTCTTTCTCTGAGAGAGAAACCAAATTCTGAATCGAAGGCTGCTACAAAAACAACTTTAGCAGCAGCTTGATGGGGTTTCATATCAGCAGGGAGACTCAGATATAATTTATTAAATCTCTTGATAAATTCTGACACTCCTTCATTGTGTCTTTTCTTAAGTGTATTGAACTCAATGAGAAAATTTCCATGATCTTTCTTTTCTCCCCATTTCCTGAGAAAAGTGTCTTCCATGTTATCCCAAGTGGTAATAGAATGACCAGCCAATGTTTTGAACCATTTTCGAGCTTCACCATCTAGATACTGCACAAACAGTCTCAAAACCACATCCAAACGTTCAACATTAAAGTTCTCTGCAAAGGAGAAGAAAATCTCGAGATGTTTCTAAGCATCAATCTCATTTTCTCTATTGAATCTAGGCAAGACCTTCAGATAATCCTGGGGCATATCATTCAGCACTTGAGGTAATGCCAGGGGAGCATATTTATTCATCAAGAAGGCAGGGACATTAGCCATTGGAGGAGGTGGAGGTAGTGCAATAATTTGATGAGTAAGAGGAGGAAGTGGAGTATGAATAATAATAGGAATATACTCAACTGCAGCTTGAGGGGTTGAGGGGAACAAAGGTCTATTAACAACAGATACTTTGGTTACTTCCTTGACCTTTTCAACCTCAGGAGTAGGATGAAGACTATTTTTATTTTTGATACCCTCTTGGGGTGGACTGTCTGAGTAATAATAATCAGTATCTCCCACAGTGGGGTAGGGAATTTGCAATTGAGAATCTTGAGAGGGGGAGGAAGGAAAATCTCCTATAGGCACTTTAGGGATTTGGGAATGGGCTGATTTCCTTTCCCTCCAATTTCTTCTATGTATAATCTGTTCAGGGTTAGACGTTGTAAGTATCTTTGTCTTAGACGAATTTGACCTCAGGTGTGGCTTACGAGGAGCCAGGACTGCAAATAGATTGATCAAATAATAGATGTGGAGCTGCCAAGGTGAGGGATATACAACTCTCAACTTTCTTTGCTCACCTATTTAGAGAGTGAATATGATTTTTTCGAGGCCCAGGGATTCTGATTTTCCTAAATTCGTCCCCGGCAACGGTGCCAGAAAGATGTTGTAGCTCCTAGAGACAGCCTAGAGTTGTGATAGACCAGTGCCTAGGACATCTTAGCATAGCAAGGAGCCTATAATATAATGTGTGAAGTTGTCAGCTTCATCTCACATGCTATCTCTTGAAAACAGGTAAATGAAATAGAATGGGACCAAAATCTCAGAAACTGACACGGGAAGAGAGATACTGCAGAGGCAAGATGCAGAACTCTAATACGAAAGCAACAGACAATTCAGAGACAGTTTACTGCAAAGCGGGCCGATTCAGAAATACTTCACAGACATAAATTATCAGAATGAATATGTAGTGAAATAAGTATTAAGAAGATACTAGTTAACATTGAGCTGATACCCATATATACAATACCACCATGCATGGGCTTACCAATCTAAGAATCCATACATGATAATAGAATTTTAAAAGCACCCTCCCAAAGAAACTAATATAGAAGAAGTACAATTAAGATGAATTATGGAACAGAATATCATGCATGAGCCATATTTAAAGCACTTGACTGATCTGAGTATGGGCATCAACTAGGATGAATCCTTACCAGAAACCAGTGAGCCACTCGCATTCCAAAACATGATACAGGAAATATGGATGAGATGAAATGATATATTAAATAACATATAAAAGAGAGTTACAGACTGTGAAATACCAAAGACCAGAATCCTCTTTGACAGACAGAACTCCTCCTCCCTGAGGCCCTATGGGCTCTGAGCCTTCATACAAGAATTCTACAAAATGTATGCAAAAATCCTTTCACTGCATAGCTTTCTGATAAAAATATGGAACCTTTACAATGCATTTCTTCATGGTTTTTATAGGCGAAACTCGAAACATAGTAAAATAGGTAGGTGATGAACATTTAATTTGCATAATTAAATCAAAATGGCGGAAACATTTGTGCCCATACTGCTGAATGACTATGCTGTGCTATTTGTACTCTGTGGCCTGCTAACTGAAATAAATGCACTGGGTAGAAATCTCTCCTGGGACACGGTAAGGCAGTAAAATCACACAAATATCCGTCCTCGCCTGGGAAGAAAACTCTGTTGAAATAAAACCTTGAGGATATTGTTTTCTGTGTATAAATCTTCTGAATGATGTGCAGGATCTTCAATTTGGTACTCTGCTTCAAAAGGCTAGGACAAGGCCCTCAAAATCTTCAGTTACCTGCCTTTAATTCTTTGCTGAACACTGATATTCTTCATCTGCCCCATTAATATCTCCATCTGTGAAATCGACACCTTGAATGTCCCTGCAGGGTTTGAAAAATTTGAACCCTGCCTCTTAAATTGGAGTCTTGTCAATTTGGCTTCCGGGGAATTTTTTCATAATTTTGCTCTGAACATGGTTCTTTGACGTGTGCTCTGCTCTTGTAATGGATGTGGAAATTTATGATAATTCTCCATCGCTATCAACCTGCAAAACACACAAAGCTGTGAAGAAAACAAATGCATGGAAGACGGAAATGCAATGGAAGCGACTGTGTAACAGAGCGACGTGATGAAGTGGCGGAGACATGCAGGGTGGCGACGAAGAAGATGCGGTGGAAATAATGGCGGAAGGGTTGGCCAGAGTTTATGATATAGAACATTTGCAATATAACGTATGAATGTGATATATAAATGGTGGAGGAAGAAATGCGATAATACGTGGGATGATGACGTGGAGGGAGATCGGGTCAACAGCGTGGATGATGAAATCTTAGCCGTCCAATCTCAGGAGGAGATCGACGATGGAAAGAGCATCGGAGGCGATGGACAGTGGGCGAGGAGCACTGTACACTTGGACTAAAAATCATGCAGCTTCGGAGTGCGGTGACCGTTGGATGAAGGCTCTCAGATCGGGCGGTAGCGATGAATATCGCTGCGCGTCTTTGTCCGAATGATAATGCGCGATGGAGAGCGGTTTTGAGGCCGTACGCGGGGACACGTGGTGGGCGTTGTATGGAATCACTGGCCCCAGGAGAAATACCGCTTATCGCCGAAAGGTGGTGCGATACATACCACCCGGTTTTGAATAGTGTTTTGAGCGCGGGGACCACCAGGACAAGCGCATCGTGAACCATAGATTTATGATTTGATCGGATGGTGAATAGGTAGGCTACGAGCGCAACAGAGATGAATAAATGCCGCCCGATCCGGTACAGATCTACGGCTTGAACTGTTCCTGATATTCTTTTGATAAGCGCTTATAGACTTAGCGCTCGGTTCAGGCTTTCGGTCTCGTGGAGGAAAAGGAGGGGCTAGGGCTGAAGGAGCTATGCCTCGAATATTTTCAAATATGAATTTCCAGCCTTTGATAATGTATTTTGGAGGTAGGAAATGGTAACGATAGGCTTGAGAATGGTTTTCCAAGGCTGAAAGGGGGAATTTGAGAGTTCTGAATCAGATTGCCTGTGAATTTTCATGGGAAACGGATTATGATCAACACTTGGCATTTGTGCCTCACCAACAATGCCACTGTCTTCTTCCTCTGACATCTTCAAATTCTGATTTGGAAACCCTAGTGTGGAAGTGAAATGAAATGAGGGGAAGGGGATGAGATGATTAGCTTGAAAGATGAAAGGAATGAGTGTGAATGAAGGGAATGAGTGAAAAGGAATGTGTTTAGGGACAAACTAGATGAATGTAAGCCTTAAATCAATGTAAGTACCTTGTTTTTTGACTAATATTTCTATTTAGGAGGATGGAACAAGGTTAAAAACAGTGATCACAAGCTAAAATTTAGGGTTTCATTTCCGTTCAATTAAGAATCACCAAATGGCATAAAAATAAGGCTTATGTGATGTGCTTACCACTTAAGAGTGCTTGGAGGAATTTGGCAAGAATTTAGAGAAGATTTGATGTGATTTGAGTTGATAGAACAATCACCAACCTTCCCTGGCTAAACACGCAATGCTACTGTTAAACGTGCGATGCCTCTACAAGGGCGTAGCGCCTTCATAAAATGCTTTAAAATTCTCGGGTAAGGGCGCAGTACCGATCTCCAGGTGTGCAACACAGTTGCAAATGCGCAACGCCAAGTGCTGAACGCGCAATGCCAAGGAATTTGGCCCAAATTCTGCTCAAAAACTCACAAAATTTTCCTTTGCTGAATGCTTCTGATCTTTTGAAAGGAAACAATGGTTCTCTTGAAGTGTTAAATGACCTTTATAGTGAAGTGGAATTTAATTTAACTTGAAAAAACCACTTTCTAATGTTTGAAGTCTTTTTCCTTTTCTCACTGATACTCTTTGACACTTTTTTCTTTGCAGGTTTTTGAAATCATGGAATTGGCTTTTCTTTGGCTCATTGAGGTTTGACATGTTCACTTTGACAACTTTGGGATTTAATTATTACATCTAGTAGCATCTTCAAAATCTTTTGTAGTTTCCACCATAAAATTCAACTTATCTTTTCCACCCTTTCTGGCCACCTTTTTCAAATCTCTAAGTGCCTGCAATTCTTTACAACAATCATCGATGTTGTCTTCTAATTTCTCTATAGCCCTTTCAAGTTCATTCATTTCTGTCCAGTTCACCTCACCTTTTTCCATATTCCATCAATATTTTCTGATAGAATTTCTTCATGTTTGTCCTTGTGTGCTTTCTCCATGTCATTTTCTTGCAAGTAATCACCATTTTGGAACTCAAATGAAGTATCAAGTTTATAACCCGTATCATCTACAAGACCAAGTTTTTCCCTTTCCCTTGTTGTAAATTGTTTTCATTCAGGACTAGACAGTCTACATCATCAGTACTTTCTGCCGATATATCTTCCAACACCTCTATAGAAGTGCTACAATTTATCCCATTTTTCACACTTGCAGGTTCTGAATTGAGAAGATAATCCTCCTTGGAAATTTTAGGTCCTTCTTGAATAACCATGTCTTGACATTCTATTACATTTGAGTCAGATTATAGCAAAGGAAAATTAGTGCCTGAAACATCCAAGGATTTTGGGGAGCCAGAAGAACGCTTATCATAATCAATCCTTCTCATATGTGTGCTGACCTCATCGGAATGAAAGGATGAACTTGAAAAAATGAAAAAACCCTAATGACCTAATGGGAGTGTTTTTTGACCTGATTTTGAATGAAATTCGACTAAAAAACTTTCAAGTGAAAAAATCATTTCCAAAAGTGCTGTTATGCTCAAGGGGACATGGGAATGAGTTAGCAACAAGAAATCTTAGAGGGAGGATGGATTTTATTGACAGGGGAAAAATGGGGAAACGAGGTTTTAGGTAGGAAGGATGAAAATGAGAGTTATAAGCCCATAATGAGTCTTTTAAGAGCAACAGGGGGACCTTGAGATGGAAAACTGATAAATAGGGAAAATGTTTTATGAAGATAATGAAGGCAGTGAGATTTTTGAAACTCAAGATTTTCAAGGAATATTGTTTTCAGAAAACTATAACCATTATATAGACATCCAAATATAGTGAAAAATATTGATGACTAATAGTTGCTCCACTTGGAGAGGGCAGCTCCTTCAGGAGGTGTCAAGAACATCAGAGTTCAAATCTCTGGAATTTGCAAATCAATGCCTTGATTGTGCTTGGAAAATTTCCTACTTCTTCAATTGCTAATTTGAAGTTGTTCCTTGAAGCTGTGATCTTAAAATCTAAAAAAACATGATTGCTTCAACATCAACTCTACCTACCCATCATAATTTTCCTAGAATTTTTTCTTCATTTGGGTGCATTTAGACCAGCAAACCCTGGACATCATTTTTTATTTGAAAGCACAAACTATCTACTTCTACCCTTATATCATCCAAAGGCTCAGATTAGACTGATGAGCTTTTGTATTACCTACCTAATCTACTTATTTTTCAAGATTAAATAGTTTGACAGATTTTCATTCTCTAATCTATCAACATAAAATTTAAAACATGACCAAATCAAGGTTGAGCAGTTTTATTTGTCATGAGTTGTGGAATTTTGGACAAGCTACACACAAAATTTATTTTTGCACAAAGTAAAAAATCGAGGGCTATAATTTGGAATTTTTCATTCATCCCTCTCTTTTCTCTTTGGTTCAGATTTGAGCTTTGGGAACCAAATACATTTTCCTAACCTAGTCTACTAATAAGCCAAGTTTAAATAGTTTGGCAAACCTTCATTTCTAACTTATCAGTAATCAATTTAAATTTTTTCAACCATGTTTAAGCTATATGGCTGAATAATGTTTCATAAAAAAGTAGTGGCATTTGGACTTGCACACTTTCAGAAATATTCTTTTTCGGTATGGGGCCAATCTCTTTTTTTATCTGCCCTATTTTCTTCTTTTCTTTGTTTTTGTGTTTCATTTTTCTGATCTTTTATTCAAGAAGTGTTATGTACAATGAATAAAGCTTCAAACTGAGATTTTCAACAAAAATAATGCTTGAGCATCTTGCCATTGACAAGACCTCCAAATAATTCAGTTCCATCCATTTCTTGTAGGAAACATTCTTTGTTACCTCTTGTAGAATGGATGATGTATGGACCCCTCCATATATTGTCAAATTTCCCATGCTTGCCTCTGTCCTCTCTTCTTGAATCCCATTTTAGAACTTTGTCTCCAATCTAGAAATCATTGGCTTTTTTCTCTTATCAAATATTTTCTTAATGTTTTGCTGCACTTGAAGTGTTTTGTTGTATACTTTTTCCCTTGATTACTGCAATTGAATGGTTTGGTTCAACCTCCTTTGTATATCATTCTCCTATGACTGTACCTCTTGAATAAGCTTCATCACTGGAACTCCCAAGGATGTTGGAAAAATTGCATCCATGCCATACACTAGCTGATAGGGAGACATATTAATTGATTTCTTGTTTTTTAATATGTTTGCCCATAGTGCATGCACCAGTTTGCTGTGCCATGACTTTTTGTTCTCTTCCAGAAATTTCTTGATGATATTTACCAAAATTTTGTTAGAGGACTCAGCCAACCCATTACCTTGAGGGTAATAAGATGTAGAATGCCCTAATGTAATGTGATAATTGTGGAAAAAGTCCACCATTCTCTTGGATTTAAATGCAGCAGTATTATTAGTGATGGTTTTTCTTGGACACCTAAATCTAGATAGAATATTGGTTTCAAGGAATTTGATGATTACTGAGTCAGTGGCAGTCCTTGAAGGGATGGCTTCTATCCATTTGGTGAAATAGTCAGTTGCGGTGAGAATCCATTTATGTTGAGCAGACGAGGAAGGGTAGATTTCTCCAATAAAATATAAACCCCATTGTTGAAAAAGAGTTTCAACAAAAATAGGCTGTAAAGGCAGAGGCAGTAGTTTTCTCTTTCCCTCAAAGAATTGGCATTTATGGCAAGTCACTACTAGCTTGTCGATATCAGGGAAAAGAGTGGGCCAATAAAAGCCATCTCTAAAGATTTTGTTGGCAGTTGTTTTCCAATAGAGATGACCTCCACATTCTCCTTCATGAACCTCATGCATGATTCTATCTGCATCTTCTTCAAGTAAACATTTAAGCAAGATACCAACACAATTTTTCCAATATAAAGCCTTATCTAGAATGCGAAAATTTACAACTTTTAGTTTCAATAATCTGGCCTTTGTTTTGGAAAAACAAGGAGGAGCATTTAGATTAAAAAGCACATATAATATATTAGCATACCAGAGTGAGTTTAGAAATGCTTCTTCAATAGGTGGAGTCGCCAGCTCCTCTTGTTCATCCAAGGAATGTATCATGTTTATGTCCAGTGTTTGAAAGTTTGCTTCAGCCATCAGTTTGGCCAGTCCTTGCCCTTTGATTAGCTTGGTGGGCTTGATCTCTAGATCATACTCTAAAATGAAAAAAATCCACTTACGTCTTTTACCATCAGGATCCTAAGTTAGTATGTCCTTAACAACTGCATGAGGAACAAAAGCAATGACATGTGAATGCAAGATGTAAACTCTGAAATCTTTTAATGCTTTGATTAAGAAAAAATCTTGTTTTTCCACGATGTTATACTTCAGAGGTACATCTCTTAGTGCTTTTCTGAACAAAGCTATGGGTTGTTCTTCTCCCATTATGTTATTTTGTAGTAATACTGCAGCAATTATGTGTTCTGATGCAAATGAGAAGATGAAGAAGTCCTTAGCGAAGTCAGGGTTGATGAGGACGGGTGTTTGGGTGAGAGCTTTTTTTACCCAGTCAAAGGATTTTTTTCTTCTGTGGTACATTTTAATCATGTTCCTCTTTTCAGCATGTTAGTAATGTTTCTTAGGATTTCTTCAAGGTTTGGTATGAACCTTCTTAAGAAGTTGATCTTTCCAATGAAAGATTGCAACTCTTTGATGTTCCTAGGGTGACTGATCTGCAATATCCCCTCAATCCTCTTTGGGTCTATCTTAATCCCTTATTCAGATATGATATGGCCTAAAATTTTTCCTTCTTGAAGACCAAACAAAGTTTGCTTAGGATTTAAAGATAGAACATACTTTCTACATTTTTCAAAGACCTTTCTTAGGTGAACTAGGTGTTCTTCATAAGTTTTTGAATAGATAGTTATGTCATCAAGGTATATCAAAATGAAGTAACCTATTTATTTAGAAAAAGAAATGTCCATGGCTTTTTGAAAAGTAGCCCCAATAGTCATTAACCCAAAAGGAATTTTGACATACATAAAGGTGCTCCAAGGTGTAGTGAAGGCGGTTTTGTTCTAATCATCCAAATGTACTAGCACTTGATTATACCCTGAAAAACCATCAAGAAAAGATATTCTTTTGGAGCCTACTACCCTTTGTAGTATATGATCCATCTTAGGTAAAGGGTAGCTGTATTTCAAGGAGGTTTTGTTTAAATTTTTGAAGTCTATGCATAGCCTGATTTCCCTTATTTTCTTCCTCACTGATACAAGATTTGAGGCCCATTCCGAGTACCTGAGTGAGACTATTATTCCAGCATCATACATTTTTTTTATTTCTTTCTCAACTAGAGGCATTAGGACAGGGTTTATTTTGCGCAATTTCTGCTTAAATGGTTTCTGGTTTTCCTTGAGAGGAATCTTATGCTGAATGCTGTTTGTATCATAGGACTTCAAGTCCTCATCGCCCCATACAAACACATCCTTAAATTCTTTGATCAGATCAATGTATTTATGTTTTATAAGCGCTGGAAATGTCTTGGACAATTTTATGATTTTAGGTTCTTCCTTGCTGCTGCATTCTTCTACATCTGTTTCAGTGGATTCTATTTTAGGCTTCCTAGCAACATCATTGAAATCAAACAGTTCTTCTAAGGGAACAAGTCCTCTTGGAAATATATTGTATTTGCATTGCAATACCTCAAGGTCCTTTTTATTTGAATCTTCACACAATTCTGCCTCATGAGGGTGTTCTAACAGATTTATATCAACAGCATAAGGTGGCTCTATTTTGTTTGTTTGTTCCTCAACAGAGCAGTCCTCTTCATGATCCGAATCTAATTTTGGAATTTCAAACTCATTTTTGGACTGCAGGAAGTCTTCAATATGTTTGTCACCTTAAAAAACTTGCCAATAATATATGTTATCAGGGACTGTCAGTCTGCTTTTGACCTTTACCGTGTATTGTTCATTGGCATGAGGCAGTTGGCAAGTGTTGGCAGCGAATGCACTAACCTCATGTATGAACCCTGAGTTCTTGGGACAGAGGTAAGTTAATATTTTTCAAATGTTTTTAGGAGGTCTAAGGCATCATTTCTATATTCTCTTAACCTGGGATTTTTGGCTGAATATTCTCTTTTAATTTGCCTAATAATTAGCTCGAGATCTCCTTGAATGGAAATCTTCTTAGCTCCTATATTTTTTAGCAATTGTAAACCTAGGAGAAGAGCTTCATATTCTACAATATTGTTTGTACATTGAAAATCCAACTTGTAAGAGTGAAATTCAATAGTGTTGTGTATCCAAAAACCTGCTCCTGAACCACAGGAGCCATCAAATCTCATGTTCCAAAGAGTTTCAAGTTCAGATTTACCATTATGTTGTTCTTCATTTGGTGTTTGGTTTGACTGTTCTGACTAGTCTATCTCTTCCTCTTTTCTATCTACTTTTTCATCAATGTCATCTTCATTGTATAAAATAAAAAAATCAAGGTCTGAATGGACAGAATAGAGAGGGGTGTTATTTGGCTTATCTTGGCTGCTTACCATGTATTTCATGTGAGTTTCTCTGTACAATATTCTTGTTTTATTGAAGACTGGAATGGTATCATATGTCATGTCCATTTGGAGGGTTCCTTGGAGTTTGGATCCCCATGATATTGATAAAAGCATGCCATATTTTGGGGGAATGTCAGCCACTACAATATCCATTACAAGGCTCTTGGCTAGTATTTGTGCCAGATTAACACACAGATCTTTGATTAGGCCAAGACATTTAACTCTACTTGAATCAAAAGAGTACAAGTCTTTGTATGGTCTGGTTATTTCAAGGCCTAGTATTTCCATCACTGCCTTTGGCATGAGGTTATGTGAAGCACCAGAATCTAGCATGGAATTATGTAGGATTTTGTCATGGATGTTCAAACTGACACAGAATGGAGGCACACCTCCCTCTTGAAAATTTCCCTCTACCTCTGGTCCAAACAACAATTTTGGCTTGTCATTAGCCAGATTTATAGTATCAGTGTTATTTCCTATGTTTAAAGCCTTCAAAACTTGAGATCTATATACATCTTGAGTCACTAATTCAGTAAGGGGTATGGTTATTTTTATCTTGGAAATTTCACTCTCAATACTGAATGGTGTCTATGTTCTTGGCAGATTTAAATCAATTTTATCAGACATTGTTTTCTCAGCAACTTTAGTTTGATGATTTTTATTTGGAATCTCAGTTAAAAAATAAATCAGGGCCACTAGTTGATGTACTGGGTAGATTTGGTCACCATCCTGTTGGCTACTTTTGTTTTTTCTTTGAACATAATTCTTAGCCATTGTATTTTTTATTTTCTGATGTCTTTTTAGGACTATTTTCAGGGGTCTTCCTAGCAGAAATTTCTAGTTTGTTCCTCTTGGGGATATCTTGGGTTTTCCTACTTCTGAGGTCATAGTACCTATGAACCTCCATGATAGCATTTTCAAATCCTAGTTTGTATTCTTCAGAATCCTCATATGTTCTTTCAGCTTGGTTTGAGGAAAAAAGATCTTGTTCTTCTTTTGTGAGAAAAACAATGTCCTGATTATGATATCCTATTAGATTCACACGGTTTTCTTCTGGCTCCTCAGTCTCTCTCTCCTCTTCACCTACATAGTTTTCTTGGAAAGGAGGTTTGGTTTGCTAGTCAGTTTCTCTTTGTCTTATTTGAGGAGGATCTATTTTGAAGTTTTTGTTTTGACGATTTTTTTGATTTTCCCTAGGGGGTGCTCTTTCATTTAAGTTAATTCTCTCCATCATCCTTTCCATTTTCCTAACTAGACTGTCAATTTTAGCATTAGATGTGGAGGCCACATGTTCTTCTTTGTATGTAACCCTCTTTTATGTTCTCATTCTAGCCCTTTTAGCATTTAGATTGGCTTCTACACTCACTTCTCCCCTTTGCATGTCTTCTAAGGTAAGGGGATATCTTTCTCTTAATTGGTAAGCCATTTCTGGATCAAATCCATCTGGAAATTTTACTAGCGCTAGGCCTTGTGGACGTTTCATGTGGGGAGGAAGTGCATTATATAAACTATTGAACTTAGTGCAGTAGTCTTGAACACTCTCCCCAACATTTCTTTTAAGGTTCTCATACTCTGATAATATTTGAAGAGGATTTTTCTTAGTCTCCAACCTTTTTATGAATACTTGATGAAGGGAAGGGAGATCATGAATGCTATTAGGGGCTAAGCTCTTGAACCTTTGGACAAAAATTCTCATTTGTATGGTCTCATATTCTATTTCTTTTTAGTCAAAAGCATCATTCATGTTGTCTACATGTTGTTGGGCAGTTGTAGGATTAGTTCTATTAAAATGATGGTTTCTAGATTGATAGTCTTGGGGCATAGGAATTAAAGGTTGTAGTAGCACCAGGGGGGCATACCATGCTACCATGATAGGAGGTAATGGAACCCAAGGAAAATTTACAATAATAGGGTTTACTAGTGGAGGTGGAGGATGGAATGGAGAAGTTTGAACAATGAATGTATGAGTGGGAGTGGTAGATGAACTTGGACCATTTAACTAATATTGGGAAGATTTGGAAGGAGTCAAAGTGCTGGAGAAGCTGAGAATCAGGAGGGGTGGAAGAAGAGGATTCTCTACTAGGACTCTACTGTAAGATAGTATGATCAAGGTTTTTCTGGTCTATCCAACTTTGAGACTTAGTTCTGAATAGGTTTCTTCTATGGTGTAAGTCAAATTGGGTATCTTGCAAGGATGTAAGGTTTTCTGGAAAGGAACATGCTTTGTGAATTGGTCTGACAATAGTTGAATCTTTAGTCCTAGAATTTTTTCTTAAGATTCTTTCTAGGTCATCAACTATAGCAGGAGGTTTTGGGTTAGGGCAAGATCTGGTGCAAATTCTTTGTGAAGCCAGATTTCAGACCTAAAATACAGAGAGGCTGAACACTTGTATCAGTTTGAAAAATAGACCTATCTAAAAAATTACTGAATTCACACAATATGTGGCTGGGTTTTATACTATTAGGATTGATTAATACATTCCCAGGGGAGTTTGTGAGAACCTGTGGAGTCAACAGGCCTACTGAAAACTAGTGGAGTCACCAGGTGGATGATGCTAACTGTTTAGAGGATTTTTTTGTTGTCCACCATCAGCAATTGGATACCAATTGTTAGGAATCTGTAATTAGCAAGATTGGCAAAGTCTGATCACAGAAACAACATCGTTTCAACCACTTTGGGATTCTAGGATCTAGCCCTCCTCAATCCGGAGAGGGATCTCTCCAATAAGTGCAAAGATGGATTTGTCTTTGGAGTTTTGGGTAATGATATTAAGCTATTTATGAAGGCTGAGGGTTTGTTTTGTTTTTGGATGGTTGAGCATGATTACTGTTTGAGGTGGAAAGTTCTAAGTGCAAAGAGTTTCAAAGGTGAGAAGTTGCAAGAAAATAGAACAAGCTTTGGCCAAGAACATAGATAATTGCAGGTTTTAGTCCATTGGGCTATGGAGTCATAATAGGGTTTAATTGAAACAACAAGAGGCAAGAGTGGTCCATGGGGCAGGTCATCTATGTCTAAGGATCTCTTGAAAGTTTGATTTATGGAATGAAATGATACAAAAAGAAGGGGAATTAAACAGATGAGGAACAAAGACTAGCCTAGGATCTGGTAAGTACTTTGAAACTAGCCAGCCTTTGACAAACACTTAAGAAAGACATGAAAGTAAACTAGGATCTGGTAAGTACTTTTAAACTAGCCAGCCTTTGATACACTTTCAATAGAAAACATATAAAAACATAGGGAGACACAAATGATAACAAAGGATGGTCTAAGATCTGGTAAGTACTTCTAAACTAGCCAGCTTTTAACACACTCCAAGGGAAACATTCAGACAGTATTGGGGATAAAACTAGGACCAGGGCACACCATATCTTCCTTATTTCATCTCTACTTAACATGAAATGAAATTAACATCCAAGAAAAATATTCAGCTAAAACAATAAGATGAGGGAACGCCAACATTCCTATGCTTAAACTGAATTAAATCATTCCTGAATAACACAGATTGGAAGAAAAAATTCAGATAAATATTTTTAGTCAGAGAAGGGTACTGATATACAGTAGGTCCTAACTCTATGCATGTTGTTCTTTGTCTCTAGTTGCTAATTCTCTAACTCAAGAAAGTTAATTACATTCTTTTCTCTACCAATATTAGCTTGAAGATCACAAATGTTGGCATCCTTGCCTCTGAAAAATGCACTAGTAATTATCTCCTCATCCTCATCATCAAGGTCAATCAACTGAAACTCCTGCTCAGTTTCATGTTTGTCCTCCTCCTCAACAATGATAGGCTCGGTAGCCTTTTCCTTTCCCTTATCAACCTGTTTTGCTGATGAAGAAGGCATGGCCCCTTTCACACCAAGTGAAGAAAACACATTCATGTGGCCTCTCTGATATGTCAAAGGAAATGGCTCAATGTCAATCATTTTAGTGCCAGCTGTCTCAATGTTCCTTTCCTTGCTTAATGCTTTGGTATCATGATATGAGTGTGAAGGTTTGTGGAAAGGTGATGAGGAAGGATCAACTTGAGGTGAATAGATGTGAGTGGATGGTGATATATGTGTTAGATCCCCGTAATTTTCTAGATTGATTGAGATACAAATGGGCAGGGGTAACATCAAACCAAGCTCTGGAATCCAAGGACCTAGCCTTCCTAGATTCAGAGAGGGATCTCTCTATTAGGTGCAAAGATGTGAACTTGTTTGCTGATTAGGGTTTATTTTAGGCTAGTTATGAAGTATTGGGTTTGTTGATTGTTTTTGGTTGGGTTTGATACTTAGATAGATTTAGATAGAAAATAAGGAAAACTTCAAGTCATTGGGCAATGGAGTCTAACAAGGTCATGATAAGTTCATCAATGGTTTAAAGAGTATTTTCAGGGCAATTTTAACTTGGTTGGTGGATCTTTGAGGTTGTGAAAGATTATGAGATGGACATAAAGCTTGAGAACAAAAGCTAATAATGGGCATACCATAATCCTTCATATAATTTTAAAATAAGGGAGTTAGAAAAATCATAAGCATAGAAAGAGAATCAAAGGCATAAGCAAAACCTAATCCATTTTATTTCAGATTGAAAACAGATAATCATCCAAGACAAACATTCAAATGAAATATAGAAAGGCAAGAAAACTTATTTAAATTTCATAGATTTCATCATCAAGAGCAGAAAAAATTTAAGATGCACAAACAACTATAACCATAGAAGGAGAGAAAAACCCTAAACATCTAATATTACAGCTATGAAATTTCCTTTGAAACAACTAGCTAAGTAAATGCAAAGAACATGATTGAAACAAGTTTCTTTGATAAACCTAGGCAATGATGCTTTAAAGAGATGATTCCAAGAACATAGTTTTTAGTTGCAACAAATATGCAGGGCTAGCCATGAATCATGCTTGATACCAACTGATCTAAACCATTCAAGAAATAGAAAAGCTTAGGAAATCCTTAGAGAGAAAAAAGATGAATTCTCTAATATATCCTAGCAGAAGAAAACATTAAGGCAGTGAAGAACAAACAGACCTAACTGTGCCATTAGCAAACATGTCTTAGTATAATTTTTTTGTCCCACTGCAACATAGGAAGATGGAAACATAGTGAAAAACTAGAAAACATGAACAAAATGGAAACACATCACCATCAACCAGGCTTATGGATCCTGCAAACAATCCTCCTCCATCAACAAACAAATCAGGGCATGCATGAGCTCCAATTCATCAATTTCTTTTTAAAAATCCAAGAGACTATGTATTACTTCAGAATAAGTCATAAAAATCCCACTAATACATAAGAGCCTCATGCTCTATTTATGGAGCAAATGAGGAGGTGGAAACCATAAGAGGCTTCCAGAAACCCTAATTTAGTCATAAATGTCATAAATGTGCTTAATGACCATGCAAGGCCCAAGACACATAATATCTAAGCTAATAAATGAAAAATATCATAACATAACTCAATAAAATTTGGAGTGATTTTCCCAAGGAAATATTAAAAAATCATTTTTCCATCAATTTGTGTGTTTTGTTGACTTTTGGCATTTTTGGTCCTCTGTGCGTAGCGCCAAAACATTAGAAAATAGGTGTACGTGAAGTCCGGTTTTGACCTCCTTCTCGGTGTCGGATTTTTCTCCGTGATGGCTCATTGGAATTATTTTCAAGTTTTATTTCTAGATATACCTTTGGTTTTATGAATTAATGCCATTTTCCTATCCAAAAATCCATTCTCCCAACACTGCTCGGTGCATAGTGCCACCTTCAGTAGAAAATAGGCTCTGTTGTAGTCAAGTTTTGGACCACTTCCCAATGTTCGATTTTGCTCCGTCATGGCTTGTTGGAAATTTTGATGAGTCCTCTTTCCAGATATACCTTTGGTTTTTTGACTAGGTTCCATTTTCATATCCAAAAATCCATTCTCCCAACCCTGCTCTGTGTGCAGCACGTGGTTTGAAAAGGAGGCAAAAAGGTGAAATTTTGGGTGTTTTTTGACCTTTTGAGGGGGTAAAAATGATCCAATTGATCTGAAATTTTGTGGGTAGACTGTTGGTGATGTAAAAAATAAAAAAATGTAAACTTTGAGAGCTGAAGATGCACCAATTTTTTTCATAGCACCTAGGGTGTTGTGCTCCTAGGGGTCAAAATTTGGAAAAAACCAAAAGTTGTCCAATTTTCCTCAAACTTGGTGGAGAGGTCCTTCAAGGGTTTAGATAAGCATATAAAAAATATTGAGTTGTCTATCCAAGTTTTTTGGTCTTTGAGTCACTTTGAGTGATTTAATTTTCAATGAATTCTTTGTTTCTGGCACTACTATCTCTTTCATTGGAGTTGACACTTCTAACTTTTGTCTTACTTTTACCTGCTTCTCACTTAGGCCTTCAAAATTATCATTACCTCCTTTACTTGATTTACTTTCTTCTTGGCTCTCAAACTGATCATTATCCTCTCCACTTGCTTCATTTTGGCTCTGTTTTTCATAGAGGTCCTCTTCTCTGTCACTTTCTGCACTGTCACTTTGGATTCCTTGGTCATTCAGAAGCTGATTAGTGTCATGATAGTTATGACAGTTGTCATGACTGTCATGACTATTCCCTTGCTCATCATGGTCTGTCTCATCAGTACTATTATCTTCATTACTGCTTTGGTTAATGCCTTCACCTTCAAATTCTAACTCAGCTTGATCATTGGTTTTCTTTTGACCTTCAACTCCTTCATCCTTATATTCATTTATTATCATCCTTCATGTTGTTATTATCTGCACCATTATTGTGCTCACTATTATGCACAAGTCCTCTTTCCTCATGGTTGTCATGTGAACCTTCTTTGTCATCATCATTCTATTGCTGCTCCTCTTTAGACTTTATTTTTTCCCTACTGCCTTTACCATTTTCAGTATGTTCATCTTCTTGATTAGGCTCTGTAGTTGCCTCACTGTTTTATGCTTTTTCTTTATTTTCACCACTTTCTTCCATGCTATCATTATCCCTTTGATCTTTCTTATTAGGCTCCGCCTCTTGCTTGCTGATGTCATCTCCTTTGTTCTTCCTTTAACTTTGTCTTTGACTCACTGATTCTTCTTTAGAAATGGTGGCTTATTTCTCTGACTGCAAGAGGTTTGGAGGTGAAAACTTGAATTTTTGACCCTTCTTAGCAATTTGAGACACACTTTGCCTGTGCGTAGCGCCTGTTTGTCTGTGCGCAGTGCCATATTGCAGAAGGCATTTGGAGGCCTTCCCGGTGTTGGAATTGTGCTTGTGATAGCTTGGGGGAAAGCTTGAATTGTATACTTTCAAAATATACAATTTGGTTCCTGTTTGGAGTTGATTTTCCAAGTCAAAATTTGATTTTCCCAAGAGTGGTCAAAAAGTCCTGAATGATGGTGCATAAATGCAGAGTGCTGGTGCAGACCACTTTTTTATGACTTCCTCAATTCAAAATGGAGCTCATGATAGCTCATTGGAAATATCTTCAATTATAGTTTTCATTTGAATTATTAAGAAAGTCATTTGGATAATTCAGCTGTGAGAAAAACTGATTTTCCCTAGGTCACTCCAGAAGTGCAGAATTTCTCCCGTGACATTTGTATTTTTGACATTCATCCCAAAACATGATACATGTGTAAAAAATGAAGGTGGTTTTTCTTATTAGCCCTATGATGGAAAAACACCTCTCTCACGTTTTCCAAATTCATCTCTGTTTGGTTAGAAACACAGTTTGAAGCAAAACTAGCCTTAGGTGTGACACATGGCTTGTCTCTTGGAATGAATTCTTGGAAAATGATGGAGGCATGATTTTTATGAGCTGGTATAGAATTATTATTTCTGAAATGATCTATGAAATGAATCCTTTTTTCTTGTGCCTCATTTTTATATCAACCCCTAGCTTAGTTGGAAGAGTAAATTAGGGTTTGGTGTAGGGGATTTAGGACCGCCCTGTAGAGGGAGGGGAATGAAGGGGTTAAGGGTTGTTTAAATTCTTGGGGAAATTTTTGGGGATAGGGATAGATGTTAGGGAGTAGGGGAAAGTGTAATTTCAATAATTGAGTGAGGGGAAGGGGTCCAAAAGGACAAAACACACGCCTAGTCTCAAAAAGTGTCAAATTGTGGCAATAGACTAGGTTTTGTAGAAAAATGATGATTTTGAGGGATAGGAGTGATGGGGACTATTTGTGAAGGTATATTCAGGATAGTAGGAGGTGTAATAGGATCAAGATACAAGCCTTGTTGATTATTTAATAATGGAGGTCATGAAACCAAGAAAATTGCCTTCAAAAACCCTAGTTTTCCTGTCTCCCTTGTTGCAAGATGCCATCATTGAGTAGCAGACCTCTTACCTTACCAATTTCTTCTGCTGGTTGGCCTATTTTTACTTCTGCAAAAGTGTCAAGATAGCCCATTACCTTATGTGCAAACTTTTGAAGTTGAATGGTAGTCTTTTTGGAGATGATGACCTTGAAAAACATGAAACCCTATTTGACCTAGTGGGGATTCTTTGACCTCTCTTTGACTGAAAATTGGTTTGGAATCTTCAAGTGTAAAAACAGAGTTTTGAAAAAGTGGTGTATTGAAAATCCAAAATAAAATGTACTTGATTTATCTAAAGAGTCTACAGAGATAGTTTAGGGACCATCGACGCTTGAGGGACTTGGGGATCATGGGCATGAGTTAAGCTTGTAGGAAACCCTGGGTGGAAAATGGAGTTATGGGCAAGGAAAAAATAGAGTGATGAGGTTATAGGTGGGAAAAATAGGATGTAGATGAGTGGCATAAGCATATGAGGTGTTTTTTAGAAGTGGTAGGTTGACCATGGAATGACAAAATAGTAGAATAGTGAAAATTTTCTCCAAGGATAATGAAGGCAGTGAGATTTCTAGAACTCACAATGTTCATGAATTTTGTTTCTAGAAATATAGGATAGACATTTAGTCATCTACAAAGGAAAAAAAAAAAATTACTGACGACTAATAGTGGCTCCACTTAGGGAGGACAACTCCTTTTCGGGAGGTGTCCAGAACCTCAGTGTTCAAATCGCTGAGCTTTGAATACCAGTGCCTTACTTTCACTTTGCAGATCATTCTTTCTTTGTTTTCTGATATTATTTTGAAGCTATGATCTCACAATCTAAAAAGCAATGTTTTCCTCAGTCTCTTTCCTACCTACCCATCTTACTTGGCCTAACATTTTTCTTCACTTGGGTGCACTTGGATTTGCAAACCCTCGACATTTTTATTTTTAAAAACACAAATAAAACTATCTAATTGTACCCTTATTTCTTTAAAATGTGCCTAATATCATGAAATGTGTAGTCCATGGCCCTTTGAAAAGTTTCTCCTACATTCTTTATATTGAATGTGAGTTTACGATAGGCAAACGTGCCCCAATGACAGATGAAGGCGGTTTTATGTTGGTCATATTTTTTATTCGCTATCTGGTTATATCTCGAATATCCATCCCTGAAGGAGAAATATTCCCATCTGGCACAATCATCGAGAATCTGATCTATAAACAGAGTAGGATAATTGTATTTTGGACATGTGGCATTCAGATCATGATAATCAACACAGACTCGAATGGTACCTTGTTTCTTATCTACGGGAACATGATTGGATATCCATTCCGTCAGAGGAATAGGATAGATGAAACTAGTGTGTAAGAGTTTTTTTACTTTTGTCTTGATAGCTGCTGCTTTGGGAGGGTGGACAAGTTGGAGCCTTTACCGAACAAGCTTGGAATTATCATAAATCTTGATTTCGTGCTCGACTGTAGAAGGGTCTATACTAGGAATTTTGTCATAAGAACAAGAAAAAACATTGCGAAATTCCTTAAAAAGGGATGTTAAGCATGCAATTTCCTCAGGGCTACAATCCACTCCAATCTGTATATTTTCCCTGTGTAATATTCCCAAATGGGGAAAGCAGGAATATAGTGAAAAATGTTGGAACAATAGCGTAAATAATCATTTAAAAGAAAGAGCCCAATATGCAGACCTTTCATATGTTATAACAGTAGCAAAATATACATGAATAATGGGCCATAAGATACACAACAAGAAAGTACAAGCCTTCGATGGACAAAATCCCTCCAGAATGAGGGGCTGCTACTATATATAAAGATGGAAGGCTCTTACAACACTATTTTAAAATAAATCCTATAGAAAATGATTATAAATCAGATCTAGGGCTGATATGTGCCTCAAAATATAGATCCAATACAGATTTGAGCACTATACAACCTTCTTTGAAGAACCCCTTAAGGGTTTTCAGCAAAACACCATGTACAAGATGGGGATCTAGGCCTTAGGGCTAAAGCTCCATTGCAGAATACAGATATGGAAAGTGTGGTTGATATGATATGATCAATACAATATAATCTTCCAATCGATCCTCTAAATGAAAGGCAGATCCCTTTCACTAGAAAACCAAGTCTCCAAACGGTGTGCCAATCCACCCTACAACCCCTCCTATAGAAATAACACAGACCTAGAAGAAAAATGCACTGTAGGGATAAATAAACAGTTGGCTTGATGCCAAGATCTGAAAATAAGCTCAAGGGCCTTCCTTACTATCCTCCCAATGGAAAGGAAGCCTCCTCCATTGAAAATGAGCAATGAAATGACCCATATATAGTCTCCACTTGCTGCAACCTGCAAAACAACCAAACCCTCAACAGGATTTGCGCTGTAGATGAAAGAAGAAGCTTGGCCTTAAGCCTGATAGTGGAAAATGTAGTACAAGACTCCTCCAAGAGCTTCTCAATGGAACAGGTGGAATTCCCGATCAGGAACACCTTATGCTAAACAACAGTCAATCTCAGCTAAAGAATAAGAGAAATATATATGTCTAAATAGACCATATATTCAGAAATATCATATGTCAACATACATTCATAATGAAAAATGGTTGTCATCCTCTTCCTTAAATAACATATTAGCTTTAAAACCCTAAGCCCCATCCAATAATAGCACTACTTCCACAAAAAGAATCTCCATCTAAAACTCTGTTGTCTTTCATTGATGACCACTCCTCCATGATAGCACTGTTGATTTGGTCAAGGTTGACCCAGTCAAGGTGTTCTAGCCCCTTTTCACACCTAAGGGTGCTCAATTAAGTTGCCAAGATATATCTCTTTCACATTGGCATTGATTTATTCATTATTAAGGATAATTTTGTACCTCCATTCTCCTCTTATTCATTAAACAAATCAGCAAAACAAAATTTAATATTCCAAATAGCTCATGGCTAATTGGGAATATTACAGTCCTCCCGTCCCAAATGTTGCCTGTCCTCAAGAAACTGACAAGGTGAGTGCTACAACTCTTCTCCTCCTCCATTGGTGACACCAACATGTGATAAGCTTCCCTCATAAGCAAAGTTTTCACCAATCCATCCCTCCATGAATTGCTCCTCCAAAGTTCTCATGAGATGCAAATAATCCATCCCACAAGGAGAAAATAGTTCAAATGAAACAAACATGGTTTGCCCAATGTTCTCCATGAAGCATGTAGCATAATGAACATGGAGAATCTCTCTCCCATAGGGCACATACATTCCTCCCATCCTCCCTCCAAACATTCCCATAAAAATTATAAGTACATCATCAATGTATGGGATCAAAATGTAGTACATACACACAAAAATTTGTGCAAATGGAGATGGGTTATAGTCCCACATGTGGAACTAGCACAGTATGTCTCCTGACTACATCAGATAACTATGTGGTAAGTGGTTTCCCTTCCACTTACTTGCTTCCAAAGTCATCTCACCATGGCTGAAAGTGTGAGATATATTTTGTGCTTTTGGAATGCACCCATAATGATACAATATCTCCCTTTGTCCTCCAAGAGAGTGGCCATGTTCAGAAATGTATATGGCCCCAAGTTGGCCATGAAGTTTATATGGAATAATGCTCCTCCTTGGAGCTATGGCCTGCATATCCATGGTAAAATAATGAAAATGATCATCAAATGAAACATTAGGTACATAAGCATGTTCTTTACCAAACATTCTCCTCATACAAATGGAGTGGTGCATAGATATATCTCCTCTCATTCCAAAAGAGGAAAGGGTGGCTGAATTAACTCCTTCATAGAATCATGTCTCTCTTCCAACTCCACATGGTTTATGCATCTTTGAAAATGCTGATATAGTTCATCTTCAAAGCCTTCCCAAGTGTAGCTTTTTGTGATAATTTTGTAGGCCTTCATGGAATAAGTATGGATGAAAAAGAACTCTTCATAAGCCCTTTGTAGCAACTTATTCTTCAGCTTGGAGGCTCTAGATAAGAATATCCTACCATGATAGTATATGAATCCTTCTTGGACTGAATAGCTCACTTCATGTATCTAGTCATCAAGTATCATGCATGTGAAAATATCCTTGGATTAATCCACCAACAGTTGGGATTTCCAATATGGATCAATCTTCCATAGTGACA
The DNA here is from genome assembly GCA_034641835.2 of Pinus albicaulis. Taxonomy (NCBI): domain Eukaryota; kingdom Viridiplantae; phylum Streptophyta; class Pinopsida; order Pinales; family Pinaceae; genus Pinus; species Pinus albicaulis. The sequence continues at coordinate 171,610,180 of CM076581.1, read as the reverse complement.
GCGTTGATGATCTATCACAAAGAACATCTGTCATATGGCTTCTCTCCTCCTTGACACCTCCCATGCCAAAGGTACATGTTGGAAGTTCATTCCTTCCTTGCTTCTCCTCCCACAGCACAAAATCTGAAATGAGAGTGGGTAATGATGATGTCGGGAGAATGCCTCCCTCCTCCTTGAGTCTACCTAAGACTCTCAATGCTCTACCATGGACTTCTAATGCTCTCATCCCTCCTCGATCTAGTCTTGGAGCATCATGTTGTGAGATATATATCACCAGGTCTGAATTGGGTGGCCTCCTAGGTGGTTTGCCACAAAATAATAATGTCCCATGCACCAATCTCATAAGCATAATAGATGGGACTGTTATGTCCTTGCTTCCACTGCAAAAATCCATATTTTTTTTCTATGTGAAAGTGGCATGTGAGGGATATGTGTGCATGCCTTTAATCATTTGATATTTTCCACTCTTTCTATCCACCCATTCCATCTACAAAGTCTCCCAATCATTGGTGAATTTCCCCAAAGTAATCAACCATTGCACACCTAATATCACATTGGTGTCAGGTATGTCAACCAAAAATAAGTGATCAGTAAATTTATATGTTCCCATGTTGATTAATAATGATGGAACATAATGCAGCATTACATAGTTCTATCTCTTGGGACCAAAACAGAAAATCCCCCAAAAGCATCAGTGGGTATTTCCCTCCTTTGCACTAGTTGGGAATCAATAAAATTGTGGGTAGCCCTACTATCAACCAAAATAGAAACCCTCTGATTCAAGATGGAACCTTGAACCCTTAAGGTCAAGTACTTAGATAATCCTCTCAATGATTCAAGATCCCCTCCATTTGGAGAAAATTCCCCATTCCCATCTCTTGATGATGTTGGTTCATCTCCTGTTGTGTTAGTGTTGTGACCTCTTCTTGGTTCATCTTCCTGTTCCTCCTCATCATTTGAGAAGACCTCTATGTAGTGTGCCTTTCCTACAACACATCTATGTCTAGGTGCCCCATATTTTCGGCATGTGAAGCAAAGCTTCCTCCTCCTCAAATCTCTTCAGACATCATCATCAAGAGGATTTTTATTTTGGCTCTCCTTTGAAAGAGGAGACTTCTCTTATTTTCCCTTCGATGGGAAAGAGGGATTATGCTGAAATGTTGCCTTTTCTTTTGGCAAGGAATCTTGAAGATATCTAGCCCTTTCAATAGAATCTTTTAGGGTAGTGGGCTTGGTAGACTTAACCAATCCATGAAGAGGTTCATATAACCCATCAATGAACATATACACCCTTCTTGCTACAGATAAATCAGGAACCATAACAGAAAGCCTTAAAAATTCAGAAATGCAAGTTTATGGATTACCTGATTGTTTTAGCTTTGCAAGCCCCATGAATGGTGGTTCAAGATCTCTTCTATCAAACCTATCCACCAGTCTTCTAGTGAACTCTGAATATGAAGTCACATTAGCATGACCCAGTGTAGACAAGCCATGGAACCATCAATCATGTTCTTCACCCTTCAGGTGCAGCGCTGCAATCTTAATGTCCTCCATTTCTAGAAATTTGTTCAAATGGAAGTAGATGTCAAGCTACTCTACCCATGATTTGGCAGTGCACTTGGATGACCCATCAAAGTTGGGTAAGAAAAATCCGCCCATAGTGTGGTGTAGATCATGATTATGAATGAATCCACGACTTTTATTGTAATGCTTTGGTCTTATATTGTCCTTGATTTGACAAAATTATTGAAAACTCAAGTTTTCCTTGAATCTCTGAGTTTGAGACTCATACTCCATAAAATATTCTTCAAGGGATTCTTTCTCTTGAAACCCTTCATTTCCCACAGCCAAGAATGTAGGCATTGTAGAGCGTTGGGAAAATTGTGGTTGCTGCACTGGTTGATCATTCCAGTGATGAGACATGTTAGAGCCTTCACCGTGATGAAATCCTTTAGGAGATTCCTTGTATCTATCCATGTAGAAATTTGAATAATTTTTTGAGTTATTCACTAAGATTATCCTGATTACACACTATTTAAGCTTCATGCATAATACATAACGTCTTCTACAATTGATCATCAATATGCAGAAATAGAAAGCAGTCGCATGTGCTCATTAAAACATAATCAAGCACACATATCAACACACGATGTAATGGGGAAAGAAATAGCCGAAAACCCCCAAATATATGTATATTATAATGATGGATAACATGTAACAATACATAGCACAATACTCCTCATAAGTACTCAGTACTATGTCCAAAAGTTACACACAAACTAGCTCAGATCTGAACAAGTCACAGGTTCAAATCTCCTCCACTGTTTGCCTACCTCTACTGCGCAATCCAAGATGAGAATGAATGAGATCCAAGTTCGAATACCCTTGGCTTGTACTGCAAAATTATCATTGGCAATCTCAATCAATGTGTGTGCAAATCTCATGCACAAGTATAGTCACAACTGATAGCCACACTCACCCTTTCACCCACCTCTAACACTGGTATCCATTGAATTGTCCATGCTTTGCAGTTAACTGATGTGTTATTTAGTTGATTTATGAGTTAATAATTAGTGAATTAATTAATAATTAATTCACACCACTCTCACTAATTGTATCAATTAGTTAAACTAGATACAAATAGCTCAACTATGTTTAGATTAGTTAAACTGAACACAACTCCACCAACTGTCTCATCAACTCCACCAAACTTTGCCACATGAGTTCTAACTGAAGTCAACCATGCAATAGCTCAAATAACCCTTAGGAAAAGCGTATTTCCTTCTTTCAGCTGCATGTGCCACATCCAAGCATCAAACTGAAGTGCTCCAAGAGGATAAGATAATGTTTATAGTCTAAATATTATTAAGGGTTAATAATATTTTACTGTTCTATTTTTAGCCTGGCAGTCTAAAAATAGATTCCGCCCAATGTCTAAAAATAAAGGTCCATATATTTTTAACAACTCGACCAATCATCCATAAATAGAATCCTGCAACTCATAGACCATGATCCATATGTCTAAAAATAGACATAGTCTAAAAATAGACTTTGCGACAAAAATCACTTGTGTGGCCCCCACCTAGTTTAGGTGATCACTTTCCAACTAGGATCAGGAAAGATGTTTCAGGATGCCTCCTTCACTGTTTCTTGTTGAAATCTTCAACAATCCATTCTCATCTCCTTGATCTCTCTAGAAATGTCTTGCATAGCTCTAAGAAGGTTCTTAGGGAACTCCTCTTCATCTTCTCCTCCAGATAAAGGGGTTTTACCCGGGTCTTCTTTGTCATTTGTATAATCAAACTTCCGATGTATTATTCTTTGATACCTATTCTCTCTATTAGTAAAAGGCTCTCCTTCTTCAGCTGACATATTGGCTTTTCAAGATGCATGGGTTGTGCCAAGATTATGCTCTAATACCACTGTAATATTCCCAAATGGGAAAAGCAGGAATATAGTGCAAAATGCTGGAACAATAGTGTAAATCATCATTTAAAATCAAGAGTCCAATATGGAGACCTTTCATATGTTATAACAGCAGAAAAATATACATGAATAATGGGCCATAATATACACAACAAGAAAGTACAAGACTCCAATGGACAAAATCCCTCTAGAATGAGGTGTTGCTACTATATATAAAGCTGGAAGGCTCTTACAACACTGTTTTAAAATAAATGCTACAGAAAATTATTATAAATCAGATCTAAGGATGATATGTGCCTCAAAAGATAGATCCAATATATATCTGAGCACTATACAACCTTCTTTGAAGAACCCCTTAAGGGTTTTTAGCAAAAAACCATGTAGAAGATGGGGATCTAGGCCCTAGGGCTGAAGATCCACTGCAGAATACAGATCTGGAAAGTGTGGCTGATCTGATATGATCAACACAATAGCCTCCTCCAATAGATACTCTAAATTAAAGGAATATCCCTTTCACTAGAAAATCAACTCTCCAAATGGTGTGCCAATCCACCCTCCAACCCCTCCTACAAAAATAACGCAGATCTAGAAGAAAAATACGCTGTAGGGATAAATAAACAGTTCACTTGATGCCAAGATCTAAAAATAAGCTCAAGGGCCTTCCTTACTATCCTCCCAATGGAAAGAAATCCTCTTCCACTGAAAATCAACAATGAAATGACCCAGATCTAGTCTCCACTTGCTGCAACCTGCAAAACAACCAAACCCTCAATAGGATATGCATTGTAGATGAAAGAAGAAGCTTGGCCTTAAGCCTGATAGTGGACAATGTAGTAAAAGACTCCTCCAAGAGCTTCTCAATGGAAGAGGTGGGATTCTCGATCAGGAACACCCTGTGCTAAACATCACTCAATCTCAGCCAAATAGCAAGAGAAAGATATATGTCTAAATAGAACATATATTCAGAAATATCATATATCAACATACATTCATAATGAACAATGGCCTCCATCCTCTTCCTTAAATAAGATATGATATTTCAAACCCTAAGCCCCATCCAATAATATTACTACTTCCACACAAATCATCTCCATCTAAAACTACGCTGTCTTTCATTGATGACCACTCCTCCATGATAGCACTATTGATTTGGTCAAGGTTGACCCAGTCAAGGTGTTCCAGCCCCTTTTCACACCTAAGGGTGCTCAATTAAGCTACCAAGATCTATCTCTTTCACATTGGAATTGATTTATTCATTATTAAGGAGAACTTTGGACCTCCATTTTCCTCTTATTCATTAAAAAATTAAGCAAAAAAAAATGTAATATTCCAACTAGCTCATGGCTAATTGGTAATATCACACCCTGATACACATTTTGACTGAGATTTCTGTGAGCATGGTCTTGGAAATATTTCTCATGTTACCTTACACATCGATAGTTTGAATAGTTGTGTAAGTGGAGGAAACGATCTCAGGTGGGTCAAAATATGGAGTTTGAGTAGTGGTCGTGTTTGAGTCAGATATCAAAGCACGATGGTGAAAATCTCCCTAAGGTCATTCCTCTAGAGACATGATCTCTCTGATAGCTTCATCCGTAGGCAGGACTTCATCAAGGAGATCCTTAGAAGGAACCGTGGTGGGCGAGATGGTGGTACTATTGGTTGAGACCAAAGCAGTGGAGGGTTCAGATGCTGATTGGATGATTTGATAAGCCAACTTAACCAGTGATAGTTGCATATGATCTCTGTAGGAATCAATTTATGAAGGCACCGGTAGGATCCAGGGATCGATAGAGCCATCCGATATAGTTGATATCATTGAAATATTGTGTGGAACCTTAGGCAGTAGGAGAGGAAAACAACCCATTAACAAAGATGCCTTCAGAATACTAAACCAATACTGACGTAAGAGTAAGGAACTCTTCCTACTAAGGGCATAGTGCTGCTAGGTAATGCAGAATAATCAGGGGTGAAAAAGGATAGTTGGTCCATTGTAAATATCTTCCCATCCAATGGAAAAAGGATGAGCTGGAAAACTGAAGAGATAATGGTAGTCATCATGTAAGACCAACTACGACCCAACAAAATATTATAGTCGAGACAACGATCTATGACTTCTATGTCCACAGTTATAATTTTTCCACTAAGTGTAATTGGGTAGCTAGCAAGGTAGTCTTTTTGGAGGAAGGTGGCCATCAAAAGCTTTAAGGGAATTTGAAGGCAGAGATAGAGTAGGAGAACCCAAAGCGAGCCAGCACACAGTTGACATTATGCAAGTCGAAGCACCTTCATCTATGCCAGTGTAATGGATTGGTCTCCCTTTCAACATAACTTGAACCTGGAAAGAAATTTGATGTGAAAGGTTAGGTTTGCATTTTTCCATGTCGAAGATGGCTAGCATAGAATCCTGGGGGTCAATTCCACCAATAGCCGAAAGCATGGCTTTCCTTCGCGTTGGGCAGGTTTTCAACACTTCGAGTGCATACATAGCTAATGGTGCTTGTGCCAAATCTTCTACAATGTTGTAGTTATGGGTAGCACATGGAGAGGTTTTATGAGTCATGCATCGAAGGACCCCATTTGGGGGACGAATGACAGGGTCAACAACAACCCTTCGATATGTAGAACATTGCGGTAGATTCGAACTTGAACCAGGTTCCTGAGCCTCAATGAATGGATTTCCATAGATTTAGCTCGGGTTTGGAGTTGAATAGTATCCATGCCATAAATGGCAGATGATCCTTCACCATAAGTATGAGTAACACCATTTCCCCTTTGGGGGGGGTTGTGGTGGGTTCACAATCATGTAATCTTGTTGGTGTAGGTTAGGAAATGGATTGTGAAGGATGACATTTGTCCTTCCATAATCCTTTTGCATGATAAAATTTGTGCATTCCTACAACCGAGGACATTTATATGTCAAGTGGTCCTCCACACAAATTTTGCAAGGGAATCTCATAGGTTTCTCCCTTCCTTTGTCATTTTTTAGCAGCATTTCTCTGATTGGGATTATTCTGAGTGTTGGGCCGCTCTTCAGAAGGAGTGGTCTTTTTCTTATTCTTCTTATTCTTGCTACTAGGTTTTTGTGTTTACTGCACTGTAATATCCAAAAAGGGAAAATGAGGTAATACTGAAACACAATATAAGAATTGCAGCAAAATAAACAATAAAACTAAATACACATCAGAATGCAAAGAAATAGCTGAGCCATTTTATTATATAGGAGGTGAAAAAGCAAGTACAATAGTGCTCAAAATATGGGACACTCAAGCCAAAGGGATGGCCTGGAATGACCCAACAATGATCCCACAAGAGGGACTTCATAACTATTGAACTGTTGGAAGGTAAACTGCGTTTTCCCTACCACAACTATTGGGACTGCAACTGCATGAAAGATAGAAAGTCAGATTGAGGTAGAATGGGAGATCCGATGATGCTGAAAATGAGATTTGGGATCTATGATGGATACCCAAGATAACCCAGAAAGGGTTTCTTCGATCTATCAATATAAGAAAACCACCCTCTTAGGGCTTCACATATATACTGCTGGGTATGAAAATCTAAAGCTAGATCTAATGATATGATGGCTGCAATGATTCACAATATGATCTATGTAGAAGGGTTAATCCCTTCTCTAGATCCTTGGGCTAAAATTTCAAGATCTAGCTCCTCCAATCTCCTCCAGTAAAAATAGATGCTGGATGAAGAACATCTTTAGAAAACTGCACTGCCAGAGAGGGAGACTCATTAGCCTACTGCTAGATATGTCAAATCAGCTCCTGAATGATGGAAACAATAGATACAATGTGAGGAGATGATCCCTCATAGGATTTCCAGCTGAAATACTGGAAACTTCCTTCCTCCAATAGATCTATAGTACTGGATTGCGCAATCCTTGAAGGGGTTGCTGCTACATGGAGGTAAAACCCAATGCCTTGAATGCCAGATATAGATCTACTACTCCTGGAAGATGGAATGTGAAGAAAAAAGTGGTAGGATGAATCCTCCACCGGTTTCCTAGCAGAATGCTAGAAAAAACCTCCTGAATATGGCACCAATGCCTGATGAGGAATTTAGTACAACCCTCTTTCAAGAGCTACTCAATGAAAGGGGAGGTATTCCCACTCGGGAGCACCGTGTGCTAAAAAACACTGCATTCTTAGCTAAACAACTCAGGAATGCATAGAAATGTCCTAAGACAAATCTAGATCTTAACAGATCAAGAAATGAATAATCCAAATCATGCCTTCCATTGTGCCTTCACCTTCATTATATATATATATATATGAGCCTTCCATAGCCTAGGCCCACTCCAAAATTGCATTGTACATGTGGACATAAGTCTCCATGGTTGACTCCGTTGTTTCTCCATATCCTCCATCATGTTCACATGGGGTGATCACCCTCTCCATCATGTGTGCATTAAATGCATCACTTCCTCCACTATCTTATCATAAGTGCTTTATGATCTTTTTGAATGCACTATGATCTCAGTTGACCTTATCAAAGATCCTCATGATTTTGCATTTAAGATCCATGATCTTATTTGACTATTTCATCCTCCATAATCTATCTCATAAATAAGACATGATCTCCATTAATGGAACTGCTCCACTACTCCATAATTTTATATCTAGATCTAGAATATCTACATACACACATAAAAAGTGGATTTTATTCATCTTTGAGGATTATGGGTCCGTCCACCCTTTTATTTACTTCATTAATTAAGTTTATTAAGAAATCTAATATTCCAAATATCATGTGAAAATTTGGGAATATTACACGCACATATTTCACCTCAAAGGTAGGAAGAGAAACCGATTGGGTAGGGGTAGTGGCAGCTGAAGATGGTTGGGAAGCTTTCCTGCTGATTTGTTTTACAGCTACACTCGAAGTTGTGCCAACAAGGTCATCAGCATGCGCTCTCGGTAACTTAGTAGTGGGAGGATTTGGGTTGCTATGGCATGGGGGAGTAACTCATAAAATGTTCCAGATTGCGAATAGATGAGATTTAGATGTTGTGCATGACATATGGATTGGTATTCCGTGACCACACCAGACAAGCAAATGTCTTTAGCAAGTGGTGGCAAGAGTGACTTACAAAACTAGTTTGATATTAGATGATACGAGATTGGCACTTTGACTAACCTCTGCCTATGTCTCCATTCATGAATGTGATCGGAGATATGGGTGTCGGTGTCTTGGCGTAGCCAGGTTAAGAGTTCAGTTCCAGTTTCGTATTGGATAGGTAGTTGAAAGTTCTTAAGAAATTTCATTGCTAAGGAGCCAAAAGTATTGAATGTAGCGCGTGGTAACTCGATGTACCATTTGGCATCATTTCCTATTAGAGTTTGGGGTAAAATTCTAAGCTAGATACTATCATCCACCATGGAGTTAGAAATAGACAATATATGAAAGCTGGTGATGTGTGTAGCCAGATCCTCCCCTTGTTTCTCTCCGAACTTAGGGATGTCTGATGGAATCTTCTGCGGTACTGGAGGCCAAATCAGGTTATGATTGATAGGATCATTGGTAAATTTGTACAAATTGGCGATGTCTAAAGCTTCCAAAAGTGGAAATTGCATGGTTTCCCTTGAGTCTAAGCAGGGAGGTGTTGGCTGAACATTTGGACTATAGGGTCCGCCCATAAAAGTGTTTCCAACAGGATCAGTAGGACCTTATTGATAAAAACTTCCAGTTAGTGGAGGTATAGGGATGTAAGGTTGTTGTACATAGGGGATGTTGTACTAGGGGGACAAACGGGTGGTTTCCCCCAGGGTAATAGTTTCCCCCTGCCCCAATTGGTTTTGGGGAAGGGTTTCCCATATAGATGCGATAGAGTTAGCTTGTGGCATACTGCTATTCACATAATTGACCATTGGCATAGACCCTACACCATAAGGTTGACCAGTAAGAGGAATGGCATCAACAATTAATGGACCTAGTTTTCCCATAGAATGTAGGGGTTCTGAAGTGCCCCCTGGCATATAAGTGTTGGTGACACTGCCCCATGGCATCATAGCCAAGGGGTTTGAACTCAATAATGGATTCCAACTAAAATGGTTGCTAAAAGGAACCAAAGTATCCCTGCTAGTGGGAGCGAAAGCCAAGGGTCCATGTGCAGACAATATAGGAGCATATACCGAAGGGTTCGAAATTCCACTCACAATTTTTGTGATCAAGTTGCTAGGACTAGGCATATGCTGGCTACTAGGGTTTCCAATAAGTTGTGTAAAACTGAAAACTGGTGGGGAAGATGGTGGCGGAACTGAGTTGGCCACCAACGGCACCTACCCAACAGTTTTCGATTGTGAAGTGGACGTGGATGCATCAAGAGACATGGTTGGCACCAGTGCTACCTGAATCAACAATGGCCCCAACGGCTTAGTGAGAGGAGGATTGTAAGGAGGTATGAATCCTTCAGTGAAAGGATCCTTAGGCAACTCCGTAGTGTAAGTAGGAATGTAAAAATCAGGGGTCAGCACTGAAGATTGATCTTCTAGAGAAGGCACTGGGTCATCGAGGCTCGACTCCTCCCCTAGTGGCAATGGAGGGAGACCTTGTTTTCACCTAGAAAGATTATGAGAGTCAAAGGATGCCACAATGACCAGTTAATTTTCTTAAAATTTTATTTTGATGTATTATTAAGTCTTCAGTAGAACCACACACCTAAAAAAAAAAAAAAATCTAAATTCAATCAATCAAGTAGCTAGAGGGGTAAGACCATGTCTGAGTAGTACCATTTTCTAGAGATGAAACCTAGTGTCCCAATAGCATATAGAGAGAGTTGGTCAAATGTGCAGTTATGATTACTCTTGAGCTTCACCTGAACCTCAAACAATGGGTGCAAGCACTCTTGTGGAGACGAGTACCCTCCCAAAGACTAAAGATAGAGTAGGTCCATATATGTAAGGTACTAGGGCAGCCCGCCCCAGTCACCTTGTGCACATCCCTAAAAGTATGACAACTAAAGATACCTCAAATCATAGAAACTATCAGGGGGGTCACATTCGTAGACATCATGCTATATGGGAAGAACACCTAGATCCCTAATCTAGTTTCGACATCCCCAAGGGAAACCCCAATATATAGAATGCCCACTATTATGTGATCGAAGGCGAGCTACCTTCTCATGCACCCTAGTGTTATCTCGCACTTAACTATGGTAGTAGTGGAGCAGTCCCAATAGTATGAGTGCAGTAGGATTTCCACTCTTTAATGACACTAGTCTCAAGTTTTTCAATCTTGGGAAGTTTTCTTAGTCTGCCTATCCCAAGATCCTAGCATGAACTAATGTTGGTGTAAGATCAGAAAAAGAGTTATATGATTGATTTTATGAGTGCTTGATTTTAGTGTACCTGCTTATAAGTCTTCGGAGGGGGATTGGACAAATGAAATTTGATGAGTCTTTGACTCAAACCATGCAAAATATTCTTTTAATATTCAATTTGATGAAGATTTTATTCTACTGGGAGAAATATTTCACACATCCATGCAGCAGCAAACATCCAAATAATGCAGTTCAGTCTAAAAATATTTAGACATCTATCTATCCTCACTAACAACTATTTAATCCAAAAAAATCAAAATGAAATCAGCTATGTATAGAAAAACTAAAAAAAAAATTTCCTTTTCAAAAATTAAATGCAACTAACACTAAATTTTCGAATAAGAAAACTAAAATTCTAGTAGCCAACCAAGAACAAAGATCCAAAACACATAATCCAAACTGACAGCCAGCAACTCCACAGCCAGGAAAATCATAGCAGGGGTGTAATAACAAGTTTTTGGGTGGGTAACGCAAGCTAGCAAGGGCTACAAAGTGTTAATAGTAGGACTAACGCATTGTTCCCAAGAATCAACAGCATTATAACTCTCTTGAACACACACAGGGGGTGAAAAGAGAGAAAAATTGAAAAAAATGGCTAAGAGGGGTCTATTCTGAACATTGTGAGCTACTGAGGTGGTCACAGAGCATATGAAATGATTAGAAAGGGATGTGAGTATAACATGAAGTGACAGAGGGAAAGAACCAAAGGCTCAGAAACAAGCAATCCAGGAACTAAGGATTAGTCCCCAGTATGGTCGTCAATTTTGCTTAGGGGTAAAATGTACAGGTGGTATATGAAGTAAATCCCTCTCGTATCTTCCTGGAACCGGAGGCAGACAGTCAGATTGGATGTATAGTTAAAAAATACATTGCATACATGTTCATACTAATGCTTAATTGACACTGTGAGATATTAAAGGATTACCACTTTGTAGACAACAGATTCGTTGGAGAGTGCTAAGCGATGTGGTAGAAGTCCTTCCCACTGGCTCCAAGCCTGGATCCTGTAAACAAACAAAGCACATGTGTAATCTTCACAGTTGTATCACTTACTCGAAATTAAAAAAGTATATAATCAACATTTAACTATTCACATCTAAGAAATTTATATCATGCCTCATAGACAAATAAACAATAGATGTGACACTGAAACATAAAATGAACAAAACAAATACAGTTCTATTAATACAAGATGGAATATTACAACCGCTGGTTCGCCCAAGCTTCCCTCAGTCTTTTGACTCCTCTCTCTCTCTCTCTCCTCTATATCTGAGTGTAATGATAGTTCGGCTAAGAGTTCTCAATGAACCTTACTAATAATTAAGCCTTACACTCAAACACAAAGTTATGTTCTGAACAAGATCAACCTTCCGACCCTTGACAATGATCCCTAGCCTCCAATTTATAAGAATTTGGGAGGAAAAATCTTGTCAAACCTCTCCATCAGTTCGAATAGGGAAAAATCATGATTTTTCCTTTCTTTTCCTTGATTTTTCCCTCTTTGGAACTCAGTTTGGTTTCGTAATGTTCAATTAGAGGCCTGTATTGTAGGTTGCTACTTTTTGGATTGACTCCTTTGAGAAAAAGTAGGAAATGCCAGTTAGTTACAGTGGGATTTATCCCTTTTCTTCATGAAAATACAGGTAATGTTGCCCCTTAGGAAAGACAATGCATTAACCTAGGCACTAACACTCCCTCTGAAAGGTTTGGATGCATTATAACTTGACTTGGATGTCTCTAAGATGCGTTACCCTGGAAAAATGGGTCTTTGTCTAAGTCATTTTCTTCCTTCCATGTTTCCTTTTCCTCTAAGCTGATGAGGAGGTCATTTTTCTTGTAACACTAGGGTTTTAAAACATACAACTACTGGGTATGTAGAGCTATGGGCTGAACTGATAGATAAACTGGTTGCAACTAATCCCAAAATCTCAAATATTTAAGGGTTGATCCCCTCACTGAATTCCAAGTGGAAATGCCTTGGAATTTCTCCCTCTCCAGAACCTGTCTACTACTGGACTACGTAATTCACTAGGTGATTGTGCTGTTATAGGATGGAATGAATGTGGCCTGATGCCAAGACACTAAATTTCATCCTGTAAAACAATAGAAATCCTCTACTAATCAGGCACTCGAATTCCCCCGAGTATTAGGTTGGTATCTATGCTCAGACACACCCATGTGCTATACAACATTGCATACTTGGCTAAAAAGCTCAAGTGTGCTCAAGTCGTAAAGACCATAAAATCAGAATATGCAAGAATTATTTCCATGGATGCCCTCACCCCCTTCTTATTCTTATGAAACCCCACATCCTTGGGTCCACTCATTAACAATGCTACTACTTGGACCCTTGGCTTTCACACTTACTACACATCCTTGGGTCCACTCATTAATTGTGCTACTTCTTGGGCCCTTGGATTTCACACTTGTTGCACTGCCCTCTTGGCCTCTTGGCCCCATAAGAGTTACATTGTCCACAATAGCTCTAGAAAAATAGTTTTATTCTAAATATTGGGTTTATGGATCCCTTCACCCTTTTATTTACCTATTGATTTAAGAAAAACAAAATTGGAAAAAAATAATATTTCTAATTAGTTGTCAGCTAATTAGGATTATTACAACACCTTCTCCACCTTTGTGCTTGATGCAGTCCAATACTCCTCATTTGGCTTATACTTTTTATTCACCTGAACCCTGATCGGATTCACCTGTCCCATGGCTAGGTGTCTCGGGAATGCCTTTCATTCACTAAAGATCACATCATAACCACAGTCTTCCAAAATTGTAGTAGAGATGAGATTTTATTTAGGCTCAGAATGTAAATGACATCCTTGAGCCTGAGGCGGGAGCCCAACCCCATCTGAAAGATTATGGTTCTAATCTCAGTTGCACCATACCTTATGTCGACCCCCATCTCAATGTTCATCTACAAATATTTCTCCTCCAAGTCACTAAAAAATTCTCTATTCCCTGTCATGTGGAACAATGCACCTGAGTCCAAGTACCACATGCTTCCCATCACTATGCTAGTGATGCCTGCAATGAGGGTAAATTCTAGCTCAAAATTTGAAGTGAAGGCTTCAGGTGCTCCCCCTCCTAAGGTCTTATTGCTTGCATTTTTGTGTGGACACTTCGTGGCATAGTGCCTGAATTCATAAAAATGGAAGAATTTATTTTTGGACAAATATTTCTTCTTTCTCTCTTGAATGGTTTATGGTTTGGATTGGAATTTATTCCCTTTTCCATTCTTTTCCTTTCTAGCCAATGAAAAATTTTCTTCGTCCTCTCCCTTGGATGAAGTCCCATCTCTGTTATTCTGCCTTATTTCCTTCTGTACCAAATTAGACCATAAGCGCTCTCAATTCGGTAGTTTCTCCCTCCCATTCATTGAATCTTGATAGCAATGCCAGATCTTGGGAAGTCCCAAAAGGGATAAGCTTACCAATTATTCTCCGGGGACATTAACGCAAACCCCGCCAAGTTCATCACAACATTGTGTGAGCTTGCTCAAATACTACATAATTTTTTCATTCTTCTGCATCTTGATACTTCGAAGTTTATCCTTGAGCGCTAGCTTCCTATGGTCACTATTATTCTCTAACAATATTTTCAATTCTTTCTACATTTCAAACAAAGTTACTTTTCCATGGATATTTGAGACAATGTGATCTCATGCTCCCTCCAAGATTATTATCGTCGCCTTGGCTACATACTTCTTCCAAATAGCATGGTTTTGGGAACTAGATTAAGCTAGTTATGCAACATTTGTCTTGATGTATTTTAGAAATCCATTGTCATCCAATACCACCTCCATGTGATCCTTCCATGCCGAAAAATTAGATTTGCCTTCCAAGGCATACTCTAGCTGTTGGAGCCAAATCCCATGAGGCACAAGTTTCAAAGCCCCATTTTGGGTTATATTGTATGTGCGCACTACGCAAAGGGGCCTTGGGGAGGTCAAAGTCCCCTATTTTTGTGTGAATGATCCTTAATGTAAACTATGGGCCTCAAACCATGGGTTTAGACCATAGTATCTATGTGTTAGGCATATTATAAATAGATAGAATATGTCTAAGCTAAGCAGTGAATCATTATGAAAGAGAGTTTATGCTTTTTCTCACAAATAGTCTATAAGAGTCTTGATAGGTTAGGGTTGGGTAAAAGGCTCCTGTTGGTTGTGTGCATGGAAGGGGTAGTAAGGGTTTTGTAAGGGTTTCTAAAGGAAAATTAATGTAATGACAGATATGAAGAAATAATAGAAGGAATTGTTTGGTGAAATTCATGTGTATGCATCTATGCTATTTACTGTTATGATTCAATGAGATCGCACTCCCTATTTACTTACTGATGAATGTGCCTAGATAATTGATGTGTTTATGCATGAATACTGATTTATATTAAGTAAGAGTGAGATCTCGTCCTGATCTGTTTTCTACGCTGAAAAAAACTTATTCATGTGATATTTTCTATGCATCCTGATCTGTGGATAACTTGCAAGTAAATGCTAAAACATTATAGATCTATTCAAGTCTATAATGCATTGTGGTTGATCAACTTCTGTTGTCTATAATTATGTGGTATTATTTTAATAATTGTACAATCTCTGTGTGTGTATATGTATAAGGTTGTTGTGTATTTTTACTGGGAATCGCTCATCAATTCCTCCCACAGGGTGCAGAAACCTAGTTCCAGTACCCCCCCATACTGGTTCGGGTGAGACTTTGGTCTGCACAATCATATCACCGCTGAAAGGGCCAGTACTTGGAGGATTTGTTGGCTTACCTATAACTCTAAACCTGGGTCTGTTGGCAATATGATTTAATGTGTTGTCCTTGATGGAAACCTACTTGATGAAGTTTTCCTTGATGGAAACCTACTTGATCAGTTGCCTTTTGATATAAACCTATTTGTTAAATATGTAAGAACAATGTATCTATAGATTAGTTTAGATGTGACAGAGAAAATAATTCCAATAAGTGTCAGAGAAATGATAAAAATAATATGTCACAATGTATACGCTACTTTTGTGAAGGCAACCCTTTTATGGATGCAATGTATATGCTACTTTTGTGAAGGCAACGCATGTATACATTCAGAGTTAGCATGTACACAGTTTTTATGAAGAGAAGTTGTGTATACACGCGGAAACGAACGCTCCAAGTCACGTATGCCTTTTGTGCTCTAAAATTATGATACCAAGGGGAATTACCATGGTATTAGCCCACAGTATTGAGTGTTGCATTGTATATTTGATTCCGTCTAAGAATACCATCAGAAGTTGTGTGGTTTTGACTCATGGTATTGATATAGGATAAATCTATATAAGGAGAACAAGATAATAGAGAAAGGATGTGCATGTGTCTGGGTATTGAATGAATACTTCACTCTGAAGTATATCTACATGGAATGGGTTGCAGTTTATTGATAGATCTGAATTAATAATTCACCTATGAATAAAATGATGGATCAGGATCTCTAGACTTGAAATGAGTATGTATTTTCTAGATCTATTTATGGAAAGTATAGATCTGTGATCTAGCGAATGTTTTCTGAAGTGAAGATCTGAGTTGTTTATCTGTTCTGAAGAGTTGCGCAGCCCTGCAATGTTTGCAGATTTATAAGAAGGTTCGTTGCAGAAAAAGCGCGTATATACGCGGGTTAGTTAAAGTGCGTGTGGAATCTAAGGTCAATCCTGAAATAGTTATAGATATATACGTAGGTTTGTCTCTGTGAAAGCGCATACATACGTGGGTTCAGTGAAGTAAAAGAACATATGGAATCTAGGGTTTTGTTGAAGTGTGCAGAAGGAAATATCTGATCTGTTTTGCTATATTATTGTTGTCTTTCAATGATGTCTTCATACAAATCTGAGTTGTTTGAATACTAATTATCCTGCTAGTTGATTATGATTAAATATCAATTGTTGGTTGATTGGTTGATGATTCAATGAATGAATTGAATGGGTTATAAGTTTCAGTTTGATGTATGTTCTTTGAGCTTAAATGTGTGGAGTGGGTCCAATCTTAAAATATGATGAAAAGAGGCCTACAAGGTGTGTTTTGTGGAAGCTGTTGGATCCAGTATGAAAATTGATGAAACGTGGTCCATGGTGGTGCTAATGCTCGAAGCCTTCAGTGAGGGGGTTGTAGCTCCCTTCCAGTGGCAGCTGGTAAAGGAGATTAGGGGGTAGTAACTCCCTTCCAGGAGTGGATGGAAAACGAGATTAGGGGGTTGAAGCTCCCTTCCAGTAGTAGCTGGAGAACCAGAGAAGGTTGTAGCCTTCTGCAGGTGGGTGCCTGCGTGCTGGTATGAGTCTGTGCTAGTACATGATTGTAAGCAGTTTTCTTTATAATAAATATTGAAGATAGAGAAAACATTAGCGTTGGTTTTCTCTCGAATTGGGTTTCCACCTTAAATCCTAATGTTCATGTGTGTTGCTTATGTGTGATGATTTATTCTGTTCTTACTACACATGCTTTATGCTTACTAAACATCTGATGAATGAATGATGCACTGATCTAAGTAAAGAATTATATGGATAATAATATCTCTGGTAATACGCAATTTTTCTTAACGATATCCACGTGTATACGTGAGTTAGGTTCATTAAAGTCGCGTATGGAATTTAGTAAGGAAAAAGTAAATTTTTTGAGTAAGCTCTAAATACTGATTCACCCCCCCCCCCCCCCCCTCAGTATTTTTCCCAACAATTGGTATCAGAGCAGGTCCTTCTGAAGAAGCTTGATCGTTTGTAGGAGATCTGTCTCAATGGGAAGGAAGCAAAAGAAGAGGGCTACTCAAAGAAAGAAGATATCTCAGAAATTGTGTATAGCAGAAAATGAAGAAGATGAAACAAGTATTGATTGTTGTTATTTTGATTCACTTCCTTGTGCATGCAATGGTGAAGATAGTGAAAACGAAAGTGAAAGTAATGTTATGGATCTAGAAGTAATAATTTCAAATCTCATTATTAAAGTTGAAGATCAACAAATTTTATTTAATGAGAGGGAATATATATACAAAGATATGATCTATAGATTGAATGGAAAGATAGACACGTATCAAAGGCTCCACGCTGAAGTAACCAATCACAATGAAGTACTAGAAGTAGAAATCATCTCTCTTAAATCAGATCTAGAAAAATCAAATAAGAAGAATGAAGAACTTATACAAACATGTGAAGAAAAATAAAATGAGTTAAAAGAAGAAATTATAACTTTGAATGAGCAAGTTGAAGAAGGAAGAAGGGTAGAAGAAAGTATGAAGAAGCAGTGCCAAAAATTGGAGGTTGAGGTAAACATTTTAAAAGGCAAATTAGAAGAAAATGATAAACGCTTGAGGTTTCAAGATAGTACTAAGATTCTGGATAATATTCTTAGTAGTCAAAGGTATCCTTATATTAAATTTGTTCTTGGTTTTCATGAAACTGTTAAAGGATAATCTAGTTCACAAGAAAATGCTAAAGATTCAAAGGATATCAATGCAAAACCTGAAGTGTTTAAAGAGACAAAAAGGCAACCGACAATCATGAATTCTCAAAGGAAATCATTCGCTCCTAAATATAGAAGTATCAATCGATTCTCTCCTTTGATCAATAATTTTGAATGCTTTAAATGTCATAATTATGGACATGTTGCAGCCAAGTGCAGAAGCAAATTGTTTCGGTCAAAGACAAATAGACACTACACAGAAAGACAGTCAGCTCCCAGGTACTCAGGTTTCTTTAAGGGATATTTTTTTTCATGCAGCAATTTTGTTCATAAAGCAATTGATTGCAATTGAAGAAAGATTAGAAAAACATATTATGATCCATATGCTCCCTTTTCTGGTCACATAAGATGTTATTCTTGTAACAAGTATGGGCATGTAGAAAAAT
This sequence comes from Pinus albicaulis, assembly GCA_034641835.2. Taxonomy (NCBI): domain Eukaryota; kingdom Viridiplantae; phylum Streptophyta; class Pinopsida; order Pinales; family Pinaceae; genus Pinus; species Pinus albicaulis. Next base: position 171,591,545 of record CM076581.1, on the reverse strand, counting down.
AATGCAGATTAAGTATAATGAACAGATCTAAGAAATTGGAGAATTTCCAGCAAAGCTATAAAAAGAAGAAGCTTCAATAAAAAACATAGGGAATTTTGACCCTACTGTAGTCATCCGCTTGTAAATTTTACTTCTCATAATGAATTCAGGAGTGGTGTTAGATACCTTATAGGAATCAGTAATGTATCATCAGAGGGGGAGCAATATATGGTGATTCCCATGGTTGGTTTGGTAATTCTGGTTGTGTTTAATTCTAACAGTGCATCTGATGTGACAAGAGAAGATAGGTACATGTGGTACAAATTCAAGGGGAGATGAAGTTGTGAAATTTTTCTATATTTCACTTTCTATACGTGGGTTTCATGAACTAAATACGCGTATAAACGCGAGTTCCAATGATGATAGTTGCGCATGTTTTTTTTTTCTGATAAGAAAAACAATGAAGAAGACTCAAAAACAGTTTCTGATATGCTGCTGACAGTAATAAATTTCTTGATCTGATGTTGATGGTTATATATGCTGATATGATTTTGAGTTCTGATTATCCACTTGATAAATGTGCTTTGATGAATTGGTTGGTGAAGATGTTTAGGATGCTCAGGCTTAGGGGGGAGAATTTAGCCTTGCTGTGAATAATGCATTGTTGTGATTATGATGGTTCTGAAATATGATCTCTCTCTTGAGGTCTTTTGGTCTTAAAAATTCATATCTATAATTTGATGATTCAAATCAAATGTTCACCTCCCATATCCATTATGTGTGATAATACAAGTGCCATCAGTATCTCAAAGAATCCTGTTATGCATTCCAAGACCAAGCACATTCCTATCAAGTATCACTTCTTACATGAACAAGTGCTTGAAAAAAAGGTGAAATTGGAGTATGTTCCCTCCAAAGCACAAGTTGCTGATATATTTACTAAAACTCTTCCCAGGGAAGCATTCGAATATCTCAGACAAAAGCTGGGAGTTGTCTCTGCTGCTCAGAAGATCATATCTGTTGAAATTCAGAAGATTAAATTAGATACGTGGATTTCATAAAGGACTGTCACGTATATACGTGAGTCTATATACATAAAATTGTGTATGGGTTTTTGATGGCACATTTTTTTGGGTCAGCATTTTCAGAACAGTTGTGGTGTTGCTGGGTATCTCTGGTGATGTTCCAGTTCCCACATTTTTGTTTCATTCTCTAATATTTTTTTATGAAGATGCCTTGATGATTTACTGTTGGAAGTGCTTAGGGTGCACAAGCTAAGGGGGAGCACTTTTCCTCTGGGAAAGGATGCATTATAGGCATTCTAAGTGTTTGTTGTGGTCTGAAATCATGATTAAGATTCATTGGTCTTGTTTATAAAAGTTCATTTGATGAAAAGGTCATGTTGAGACCTATGATGTAAAATTGTTATATTCAGTCATGTAAGGACTTGGTCAAATTTGTAAACCCACTTGGTTGGGTAGTTCAGTCAAATATGTAATTACACTTGGTTGGTTCATTGAGGTAAGTATGAGTCCTTGGTGATAGGAAAGGTCATTCTTGGTTGAGTTATAGAGTCATGTACTTCATTGAACAATATGTCTGAAGATTCATCATGAACTCAGGGGGAGCATGGTAAATTTAGCGCACATCAGATTTACAGAGCTCATCATTCTACAAGGAAAGAGAAATCTTGTTTTAGTTCGTCCTTTTCCCTTAATGTCAAAGGGGGAGATTATCATGGTGTTTGAATAATGGTTATGATTAATGTATCTATCTATTGTGGTGATCAAACACCATTGTAGTTGCCATCAAGTCCAAAGGGGGAGATTGTTGGCAATATGATGTAATGTGTTGTCCTTGATGGCAACCTACTTGATGAAGTTGTCCTTGATGGAAACCTGCTTGATGAGTTGCCTTTTGATAGAAACCTATTTTTTAAATATGTAAGAATGATATATCTACAGATCAGTTCAGATGTGACAGAGAAAAGAATTCCAGTAAGTGCAGAGTAATGATAAAAATCATATTTCACAATGTATATGCTACTTTTGTGAAGGCAACCCACGTATACATTCAGGGTTATCATATACGCAGTTTTTATGAAGAGAAGTTGTGTATACATGCGGAAATGAACGCTCCAAGTCGAGTATGCCTTTTGTGCTCTAAAATTATGATTCCAAGGGGAATTACCATGGTATTAGCCCACAGTATTGAGCGTTGCATTGTCTATTTGATTCCGTCTAAGAATACCATCGGAAGTTGTGTGGTTTTGACTCATGGTATTGATAAAGGATAAATCTATATAAGGAGAAGAAGATCACAGTGAAAGGGTGTTCATGTGTCTGGGTATTCAATGAATACTTCAATCTGAAGTATATCTACATGGAATGGGTTGCAATTTATTGATAGATCTGAATTAATAATGCACCTATGAATAAAATGATGGTTAGGATCTCTAGACCTGAAATGACAATGTATTTTCTAGATCTGTTTATGGAAAGTTTAGATCTGTGATCTAGCAAATGTTTTCTGAAGTGAAGATCTGAGTTGTTTATCTGTTCTGAAGAGTTGCACAACCCTACAATGTTTGCAGATTTATACGCAGGTTAGTTGTAGTGAAAACTCGTATATACGCGGGTTAGTTTTAGAAAAAGTGCGTATGGAATCTAAGGTCAATCCCAAAATAGTTGCAGATATATACGCAAGTTTGTCTCTATGAAAGCGCATATATAAGCGGGTTTAGTGAAGTAAAAGCGCGTATGGAATCTAGGGTTTTGTTGAAGTGTGTAGAAGGAAATCAATGATCTGTTTTGCTGTATTACTATTGTCTGTCAATGATGTCTTCATATAGATCTGAGTTGTTTGAATACTGATTATGATGCTAGTTTATTGTGATTAAAGATCAGTTGTTGGTTGATTGGTTGATGATTCAATGAATTAATTGAATGGGTTATAAGTTCCATTTTGATGTATGTTCTTTGAGCTTAAATGTGTGGAGTGGGTATAGTCTTAAAATATGATGAAAAGAGGCCTACAAGGTGGGTTGTGTGGAATCTATTGGATCTAGTATGAAAATTGATGAAACGTGGTCCATGGTGGTGCTGAGAGTCAAAGCCTTCAGTGAGGGGGTTGTAGCTCCCTTCCAGTGGTAGCTGGTAAACGAGATCAGGGGGTAGTAACTCTCTTCCAGGAGTGGCTGGTAAAAATATCAGGGGGTTGAAGCTCCCTTCCAGTAGTAGCTGGAGAATGAGAGAAGGCTGCAGCCTTCTGCAAGTGGGTGCCTACGTGCTAGTATGAGTCTGTACTAGTACATGATTGTAAGCAGTTTTATTTATAATAAATATTGAAGACAGAGACAACAACAGTGCTGGTTTTCTCCCGAATTGGGTTTCCACCTTAAATCCTAGTGTTCATGTGTGTTTCTTATGTGTGATGATTTATTCGGTTCTTACTGCACATGCTTACTGCTTACTAAACATATGATGAATGAATGATGCACTGATCTAAGTAAAGAATTATATGGATAATAAGATCTCTGGTAATACGCAAGTTTTCTTAAGGATATATAGGTGTATACACGAGTTGGGTTCATTAAATTCGCGTATGGAATTTAGTAAGGAAAAAGTAAAATTTTTGAGTAAGCTCTAAATACTGATTCAGCCCCCCTTCTCATTATTTTTCCCAACAGGGTTAGGACCCCTCATATAAAAAATTGCTCCATTTCTGGGACCTGGATCGTCATTTTGAGGGATATTTGATGTTGTGGAAACCCTTGCGAAAATAATTACAAGATTGGCTTGATAGAAATACTGGAGTTTGCACTTCAAGATAATAATAGCAATAATATGTTTGTTGAACAGTGGATTAGAATATACATCTATACAAAATTACATGAGATTTTCTTTAGCTCCTTTTCATATGAGCTTCAGGAGTGTTTTTTGAGCTTAGCTAAATTCCATGACTGTATAAGAGATGACCCAGTGACTGAATGGACTCCTGAATTGATCCAAAAAGTAGAAGGTTTTGATAATAAGATTACTCGCAATGTAGATCATTGGATCAACTGAATCTTGGGTGGTTTTGTGACTAAATTTTCTATTGATCATTTTGTGTCCTACTCTAAATTAGAGCGAAGGTTTTTCAAGGGCCCTAGAGGTAAGTTTCTACGCTCACTGAAATTGTTGCTGAAAATGAAATTGTGTCAAAAGGAGTATCTATGCGAACATGTTGCTTGAATGGATTAGAAGGGGCCAGCTATGTGCAGTGGCAAGATTTACCACGAGGAGTCTGTTGGGGCCCTTGTTTTTATTTAGTTTTGAAATCTTGGCTAAGACATTTTGAATTTTGACCTTTTTTGAGTTGCGGTATGAATACACATGGCAACCGCGACCGCGCCGCAACTACCAGGAGTCGCGGAGCTATCAAGGTGGCGCGGAAGCATGCGATAGCTGGAGATAGAACAGGGACAAGTGCAGATGAAGGAAACACACAGCAGAAGACAGAAAGTGGAACACGCAGATAACAGGAGAGAAGCCGGGAGAAACTGAAGTAAAGACACAGAGGAACTGATAGTCGCAAGAGCGGGTGAATAAATAACAGTCACCCGGCTGAAAAGGAGAGGAATGCTGAAGAGGTTGTGAGGCTCGAGACAGGGAAAGACGCACAGAGCGATTGTGGAAGAATCATGCATGTCCTTCCTATGGTTCCTCATCTTCTCCATTCTACCTTTCTGTTCCGAAATCCATCTGTATCAGATTTGTAAGCTATCATTGAGAATGCCATGTAATCATGTGTTTGGCCAAGAGATTAATACAATGGAAGGTTGCTGTCTCGATAAGATGTTTATGTGCTTGTAATGTGTTTATGCTGGTTTAAAATTTTATTTTCAAATGTCTAAATGCTTATTAAGTGATCTTGCGTATATAACTCTGTATATGTAATCGATCCAATGTCCTTCATGAGTTGCTGGTTTTTTCCTTGCCATTGATCTCATCCCCTTCTGCATGTGGTTGCGGCATGCCTCGGGTGAGACGCACTGCTCTCCAGAGCAGGGTGAAAATGCCGGTGTGTTCCTAGACTACACCAGACCCCTTTGTTGGCCACAACTCTTGAACCTGGGTCTTGTCCGCGAGACCTGACTTCTCGCCAACAAATGGTTCCGTTGCCGGGACCTGCATGTTCTGAGGGGATCTAGATCATGGTATCGAGGATTTTTGAAGGAGTGATACGGCGATGGTGGGATGATCATCTTGACCAGTTCATTGCTCAGCAAGCAGAGCTGACCAAGAAAAAGGAGGCGGTGATCAAGGAGCTTGTTCTTTTCTCTGACTCAGCCAGTGATACGTACGAAATTTTCTGGGGAAGGTTCCCTACGGACCTTTACAATTGGTTGCGGAAGTTACATGCGATGGTGCCCCAAGAAGGCTTGCGGAAGATAAACTACAGGTGGGCACACGAAGATCTGGTGGCACTACATCGGGTAGACACTGAACTAACCCACGTGGTGGATTTCTGGGTAAGGACCACGTTGGAAGGATACACTGTGGAGTTTGCTGCTGAGTGCTATCAATCCTTCTCGAAAGCCGAGGCTGTTTTCCACTCAGGGCTAAGAGGGAAGTTGTTGAAGGAGATTCCGCTGTGGGTCAAAGCTCTGATGGTGGACGAAGGGTTGATTGAATTCCACAAAACGAGTATGGAAGCGTAAACCTCCCGTGCTGGGGGAAGGGTTGAGGGAACCGATGCTGTGTAGAATGTGAAAGTGGGGAGTGGGGAATGGATGTTGAGGCCGCATGCAAGTTGCGGGAGCGACGTGTGCATCGGAGGGCACAGATCGTCGATAGGTGGCGAAGAAGAGTAATGCAAGATTTGAAGAGAAGAGAGATCGAGAGGAAAAATCAGAAGGAGGCGCCTCAGAGGACAGGAACTATGGGTTTGGATACCCGGGAAGAAGACGGGACAGTGGTGGAAGTGCAGTGGGTGCATGGGAGCCCAGCGACGCGAGAAAGAGATATTGTGACTAGCGAAGATAACGGAAAGATGCAGCCCGAAGAGAGTTCCGATGATGAATGGCACGACGTGATGCAGTGGATGTTTCAAGATCAGACGGCACCCACCCCTCCAGGCAGCCCTACTTCTCACCTTCTGCATGGCCAAGATCCCGACCTTCCCCTGGTACTGTATCAACCTTTAAGTAATATTTTTATTCAGTTACAAGAATTGAGTTGGTCATACAATAGTTCAGCAGCGTCAGTAACGTCTGGTAACCCCAGCGTTACTAGTAGTGGTATTTTTCCTAGTGGGACCGTTACGGAACCAGGACCTGGAGGCTTTATCCTGGTCAATTATCCACAAGTACACATGGCTGGATCTTTCACCCGGTATCTAGAGTTCTCTGGCCGGGGCAATGATGATGTAGAGCAACACTGGTACCTATGCGAAGCCATCTGGAGGGCTCGCTAGACGCCAGATGCAGGGAAGTTAATAGAATTCCAAACCACGCTCAGAGAGAGGGCTCTGCGATGGTTTATCAAGTGGTCCGAGGCTCATCCTAACACCGTAATCACGGACGTGAAGCGAGATTTTTGTCTGCGAATTCAAGCTTCCCTAGACAGACCAGCAGGGCCTGTCAGAGCTGTGGGAAATCAAGCAAAAGGAAGGTGAGACCGCGTGGGAGTTGATTCGGCGATTCAAGGACGCGATCAGGAAACTTAGCTACCCAATCAATCCAAACCACCAGAGGGACTGGTTCATCAAGGCTCTACTCCCCTTGACACGAACCCCTCTCACCAAGCAGAAGATTGACAATCTGCAGGACGCTTTGAAGCAGGCCATGAAGATTGAAGCCATGGCAGGCTACCCCCAGGAATATCGGGGGGGGGGGACGGCCCCGCAAGATCCTTCTTTGATAGGGTTGCAACACCAGATTTCCAGCTTGACTGAAAAGCTCAAGGAGCTTCAGCCAGTGATACAAGCGCAACCGAATGTTTGGTGTACTTATTGCCTGGTCGAGGGCCACGTCGCAACCGAGTGTCCTCGGTTGCGCAGCGCAGGGATAGGACCCTCGGTCGCAACTATTCAGGGGGGTCCACCGCCTGGTGGCGGCGCGGCAATAAACCCGCAGGGAGTATACCAGCCGCAACAGACTTACGCGGGGTTCCCACCGCAACCGGGTTCCTCCACCACAGAGTACTGCGAGATTTGCCGGACGCTGGGGCATCCTCCTCGGATGTGCCCGATATTACAGAAGTACTCCACGTTCCCGAATAATGTGTACTGCGAATTTTGCATGTCCACGACTCACAACACTGAGCAATGCAGGGCACTCGACGCACTTGTGGATCGACTGGATCGTCCCTCCTACAGGGTGAACGAGGCTCCGAGGGGAAGAGGCGGAGGCATGCGAGGAGGCTGCACAGGTGGACGCGGTCCGGTAAAATGTTAAAACTGTGACCAGGAGGGTCACGTGGCTCAAGAATTCCCCCTTCCGTGGCGACCCTGGTGTTCCCAGTGCCGGGTAAACGCCCACGCTACAGAGGACTGTCCGGAGCTCATCAAGAAGTGGGAAGAACGGGCGAGGCAGAGGGGAGCGAATCTGATAAACTCAGAGCCGTGAGGAATTGAAACCCCAGACATGCAGAACTTCGCGATCGTGACGAGGGGCGGAAAGAAGACTGGAGAGGATGCACACGGGCAGGAGCCCGCACGAGTGGTTCGGCCGGCATCCCCGAAGAATTTGATCAGGCCCGAAGTCCAGAAGAAGTATTTCCAGGAGGCAGTTCAGGCATTCGCCCAGTTGCGGAACGAGGGAGGTTTTGAGGAGCCCATTCTGCCGAAATCTGGTACGCAGAACGTCGCAGGTACTGTGGTCGAGGATTGGCTCCGGCTATTCCTCAGGATTGTTGACAACGCTGCGTTGCGGCAGCAGCTCAAGCATGATTTGGACGGAGCACTGCAGGGGCGCACAAAACTTAGAGATCCGACGGACACTGGCCCTCAATACGTGCAGCGCGTCAAGCGGAACAAGAAACGAACAGGCAAAGAATTCTGGCTTAACACGCAGGTCGCAGGGTTCCAAATCAGCGACACCATGTTGGACTTGGGGTCCTACGTCAACATTCTGCCACGAAAGACATGGGAGGCTCTTGGAAGGCCACGGCTAGCCTACTCACCAATCCAACTCAGGATGGCGAACTAGTATTTCATTTTGCCAATCGGCCGGCTCGAGGGTGTCGAGGTCGACGTTGCGGGGGTGAAGACATACACCGATTTTGAGGTTATTGATATCATGGGCGACAAGGATCCCTATCCTGCCTTACTCGGCATTGATTGGGCTTTTGAGAATTACGCCATCATCGACCTTAAGAAGGAGCTGATGATCTTTGAGGATGGGGAGGTACGAGTCACCCAGCCTCTCGACCCGTATCAGGGCCCGTGATATACGGAAATGGTGGACAATAGAGAGGATGCTCAGATGATGGACCACCTTTATCAGATGACCGCAGGAAAGCGGGACGATTATATTAACCCGACCGTGACTGGCTCTGTCAGTTGGCGGAGTGTGCAGAGCTCGGAGCTTGGATCCAAACTCGCTTGGGAAGACTGGCAGCAAGGGGGGTATGAGACCACCACGCGGAGATGTGCCTCCATTGCCCAAGTCCGATGGGTAGGGACTGAGATCCGCGGATATCCCACCTTGTCAAACATGCGGGCAGTCAATACTTTTATTACCAAGGTGGAGGACATGGTCCCAGCTGAAAGCCGGATGCCACTTTTGGATGTGGCCTTGCAGTGAACGTCAGCACGGTGGTGGAAAAATCACCGCAACACTCTGTTGCGATGGGAGTGTGTGGCAGATGCTCTGCGGGCACGCTTTAAAGAGGACGAAGGACCTTGCAGTATGCTTAAGTATCAGGGAACTTCCGACCCGCGACACCATTTGTGTACCTGTGAGGAACAGTGGCGTAGCAACGGGTACCCTGAGGAGTTGTGGGTCCACAGGTTTATCCACTCCCTGGGTACAATTCCCCAGGCCTAGTACCTGGAGGAAGAGCAGAAACGGGGAACTTGATCTTGGCAGGCAGTCGCGGACAAGTTCGTGCAGTGCTTCTTGTTCGAAGGGGAGACGGCGCAGGAGTCTCAGTCCCTACAGGCAGTCAAGGAGGTCTTGTTTGTCCGCCATCCCGAGCCTGATGGGGGCCCGGTGGCGTCACGACCTGAGGTCAGGCACGAATTGGTTTGCCACCGGATTGACGGCGATCCAGATGACGATAGTCTGGAGGACCTCATGCATCTCTATTTTGACGAAAGGGAAGGCGAGCGGAGCATCAGTGAAGAGCCGACGACTGAAGGAGTCCATTTACAGCCCCTAAAGACAAAGAAGCTGAACATTGGAACAGATGAGAGACCCAAGCTCACAACGGTGGGAGATTACTGGGACGAGGAAACAACAAAAGAAATTTTCAGCCTCCTTCGAGAATATGAAGATTTGTTCCCGTCTTCGGTTGTGGACCTGAAGGGGATCAAGGGGGACCTGTGTGAAATGCGCATTGCGCTGAAACCGGGGGCCAGGCTGGTGAAGCACCGACCCTACCGGTTGAACCCGCGTATCAAAGAAAAGGTCAAGATGGAGATCGACAAGATGCTGGCTACAGGTCTCATCTTTCCAGTAGAAGAAGCAGAGTGGGTGAGTCCCATTGTCATCCAGAACAAGAAGGACAAAGCGAAGATCCGTGTCTGTGCAGATTACCGGAGCCTGAACAATGCCTGCATCCACGACCCGTTTCCCACTCCTTTCAGCGATGAAGTCCTAGACCATGTTGTGGGAAATGAAGCTTATTCATTCACTGATGGGTTTTCGGGTTACCATCAGGTGCGCATTGCCGAGGAAGACAAAGCAAAGATGACATTCACCACTGAGTGGGGATCATTCGCATACCACGTTATGCCGTTTGGTCTGAAGAACGCACCGGCTGTGTTTTCCGGGATTGTCATTGCTGCTTTCCGGGAGTACATTCACAAGTTCCTGGAGGTCTACATGGACGACTGGACTGTCTACAGCCTGTTGAAGAAACACGCCTCCCTTTTGCGTATTATGTTTGACTGGTGTCGTCAGCTGCAGATTTCCTTGAACTTGAAGAAATGTATTTTTGCAGTTCCATTCAGCACACTCTTGGGCCACGTGGTGTGCAAGCAAGGGGTCTGCGTTGATCCCGCCAAGGTCGCAGTCATCGTCCACATGGAGGCCCCCGAGACTGTGAAGCAGTTGCGGGCACTGCTCGGGCACATAGGATATTACAGGTAGTTTATTCGCAACTATGCAAAGATTACGACCCCTTTGGAGAAACTGTTGCGGAAGTCAGAAGTGTTCCAGTGGACGGCGGAGTGCAGGAAGGCACTTGACACATTGAAGGAGAAGTTGGCGACGACACCCATACTTGTGCATCCTGACTGGGATAAGCAGTTCCATGTGCATATCGACGCGTCCGGTATTGCACTTGGGGCTGTATTGGCGCAACCCGGGGAGACGACAGTTGACCACCCCGTATACTTCGCCAGCCGCTGGTTATCGAATGCAGAGAAGAATTACACCACGACCGAGAGGGAGGCGTTGGCGATGGTGTACTCCCTCCAGAAGTTCCGCCACTATCTTCTGGGCGGCAAATTCACATTCTTCACGGACCATTCCGCATTGAAGTATCTGGTGAATAAGCCTGTGTTGGAAGGACGGATCTGTCGATGGCTGCTACTTTTCCAGGAATTCACGTTTGAGGTGATTGTCAAACCCGGCAGGTTGAATGTCGGTCCCGATCATTTATTAAGGTTGGAGACGGGAGAGAACGACGGCTCATTGGACGATCAGCTGCCGGATGCCGACCTCTTCCGGGTCGAAGCAGTACCAGATTACCTGGCTGACATTGCCACTTATCTGACCACGGGACAATGCCCTCAGGATTATACCCCACTTCAGAAACACCACCTGGTTGTCCGGGCAGCCGACTACCAATTGATCGCGGGGCAGCTATACAAACTGGGCCTTGATGAGGTGTTGCGCAGATGTGTTCTTGACCACGAACGGGAAGCGGTGATGTGGGAATGTCACAGTGGTGTTGCGGGAGGGCATGTGGGTGCGAAACCCACCGCAAGGAAGGTGCTCCAAGCTGGCCTGTGGTGGCCGACGGTACATGCTGACTGTAAGGCCTATGTGAAGCGTTGCGATGTTTGCCAGCGGACGGGAAGGCCTTCGCACCGGGACGAGCTTCCGCTACACCCAGTGCATGTGTTGCGGCCGTTTGAAAAGTGGGTTGTTGATTTCATAGGTCCCATCGCACCAATCGCTCGACATTCCAAGGCCCGGTACATCATTACCACCACGGATTACCTCACACGGTGGGCTGAGGCAGTGGCGGTACGCGACTACTCGGCAGAGACCGCTGCCCGGTTCATTTTTTAACACATCATCAGCCGCTTTGGCTGCCCACGGAGCTTGACCAGCGATCAGGGTACGCATTTCATTAATGCCACGGTCAAGTCACTACTGGACACATTTATGATTCAGCATCATAAAAGCAGCCCATACCACCCACAGGCCAATGGTACTGTGGAAGCATTCAACAAGATTCTCGAAAAGGGCTTGACTAAAATTTTCAATGCTCAGTGCGACGATTGGGACGAGCATCTCCCGGAGGCGTTGTGGGCCTACCGGACCACGGTGAAACGTTTAACCAACCAGACACCATTCCAGTTGGTGTATGGCCGGGAAGCTGTGATTCCCGCCGAGTTCACGGTACCCAGTCTTCTGATCGTAACGTCTCTTCACTTCTCAGAAGAGGAGTCACTTCGGGAACGCCTCCAGGAGCTGCAGGAGCTGGACGAGGCCCGATTCCTGGCGGAATTCCACTAGAAGGTTCAGAAGGCCAGGCAGAAAGCGTGGCACGACCGCCACATCAAAACCAAAGCCTTCCAAGTTGGCGGCAAAGTTCTCTTATATGATAGCCGGTTCCAAAAGTTTCCAGGCAAGCTCCAGATGCACTGGTTGGGACCCTACTTTGTCATCGAGATCCGCGACTCAGGAGCTGTTCGGTTGGCACAGCTGGACGGTATAGTTTTCCCTGGGTGGGTGAATGGTGCACGCCTGAAACCCTACCAGGAGTAGGTCCCTTTCACTTTTCATCAATAACTCTGGCAACCGAGAGAACCCATAGAGTAGCTTAGTCGAATAACTCTCCCGCAACCGGGATGAGCGTAGGGAGTCTTTTCTGTTCATAGGCAGTCTGTCAAATAACTGGTCAGTTGTGGGTACCTCACCGCAACCGACTGTGGTCGGGGCGGACCAGTCCAGCGTGTCACAGCGCTAGTCCAGCGAGTCGTTCGCGTAGGATCCATCCCCGTGCCAGTGTCAGTCCAGGTCATTTCCGTCAGTCCTTTTGTCAGTCTGTAGGATCGCTCAGATTTGCTTCATAAATTACCATAAGTAGACAGTAATCGTACCGTAATCATTTGCCATCACCCGCAGTTCCCTCAGCCGTCGCGTCCGCCCATCTCCCCATGACGCTGTCAGCAACTGTCAGATTACACACAGGCATGCGATTGATCGCACGATTATCGCAGGCAAGAAAGATAGCAAGAATTATTTGTCGTTATGGAGTCTCATCAACTTCGCTCGTGCCAGTGGATGACATAACTTGCATGAAGGCTATCAGCACGAGAATGACGGACTAGTTCAATTTGGAAATTGCAGCGACTCCAGAGCAGTTGCAGCCTCAAAGCGCACCGCACCCAGAAGGAAACTCTAGAAGAATCCTCCAAGTTTACCAGCGCTGCGCCAAGATGCTGAAGGCTCCCGTATCAGTTCCTGAACCAGTGTTAGACAGCCGAATACACCGAAAAGAGTCGTTGGTTGGGAAGTATGATAGCGCAGTGATGATGGACGCCAATCTGTCCGATCCAGCTGAATTCCCCCACCTCCATTGGCAAACCTACATGGAGCATCACTACACACCAGGCAGTAGCTCCAACAGCCGGATGCGACCAGAATTCAGGGGCCTCCAGCAGTCGTCCTTGATGAATTTGAGGACTCTTCCGGTTTTTGGAACTACGGGACCGGCCCTGCAATGCACCCGGTTCCTCCTCAGTCGGATACAGAACGGGTCCCTGTGGCTCAATGAGGAAATTCCAATTCATGCCGAAGACATTCATCGGCTTACAGGGCTGTCTCAGAATGGCGCAGATGTCTCCGCTACCGGCCAGACATCCTCCAAGCGAGCCTGAAATTTGGGTGACTTAGACCTATACACCAAGTTTGGCACTCGCCGGGGGGGGCAAAGGTGCCAAAATTGATTTGATCAATAAGCCAGAAATTCAGTTCGCTTGCTACCTTATCACTAGCAAGATGATGCGGCACTACACGAAGGGAGAGTTCACCTTGGATACAATCTCCATTGCGGAGCACTGTATCTAGGGCATCAGGCTGAATTGGTGCTCTTTTGTGCTGAAAGAACTCTTCACGGCCTGGGAAGAGAACTACAAGCGAACCACCAGTTTCATTTACGGTTACTTGATTTTAGCTTTTGCCATGTGGAAATGGCACCTTCCTCCCGTCCGGATGCCGGTGGAGACTACCGCGAGCCAGCCTCTCACGATGAAATACACCCCTTGGCAGGTGTCCTCGGACCCCAGCACCAAACAGGTAAACGCGGCAGCGTTTCGGGCGTGGTACGGGTTAATGACAGACGTGGTGGCTAACCAGCAATGGGTGCCCCGGCACCTGTTGGATGAGTATAGTGAGCAGGTGTGGTTTGGGGTAAGCCACAGGCACACTTACCTCCGGCCAACCTGTGTGCCGGAAGCCACCTTCCACATGGTGCCCCTCAGATTCCATTTGAATGATGACACCTTCCACCGCGAGGTCTTTGCGTGGCCGGGGGTCACCAAGCACATCCGCGACGGGATCCCTCGATATAAATTTGAGCGGATGATGCCGGCACAGCGGCCTGCCGCGACCGGCGCAGCAGGGTCCTCACAGGTTGTGGTGGGACCTCCACAGGATGCAGCTGAGACCGCACAGGACCTGCCCAAATCACTGGTCCCCATCGTACAACACCTCAATGCCTAGGTATGACGTCTTAATGTGGTAACCCAAGTTGCTTCAAGTGGTGCCCCTTTATTTCCCTCATTTTTAGAATTTCAGATCGGTCGGTCTCTTGCTCCCTCCCATACCGCTCCTCTCACTTCTCCCATCCCCACCAACCTATTCACCTCTACCACCCCTATCATCACACCGATGGGCGAAACGGGCCCAGAACCTGATTCATCAAACCCCCCTCCTCCCAAGAGGGCCCGCATTGCTATCACAGATCCAGTGGTGGATCTTACTGCCGATGATCCACCATCCACTCCACTCACAGCGGCTTTGATTCCGGAGGAACCTCTGATCGATTCGTCAGAGTTCCTCAACATTCGCCTCCCCCATACCTCTTTCACCCCGTCCACTGCCCCCTCCACCGGCCGTCCACCTGCCACCTCCTCCAATCCATCCGACTCATCAGCTACTGTATCGGATCCTCTCATCTGGGAACTTTTCGGAGGTGACCACGGGGTGGAAGTCACCTCCAGTACTGAAGCCGTAGTACTGCCGGTTGACCCCGTGGCCACACCCCAGGATCCTGCCTCTACTATATCTACCCGGCTGACAAATGTTGGGGCTGATTCGGCTGACACTCCCCCGGACCAGACCACGCAGCAAGACCGACCAGAGTCCGATATGGCCACCTCAATGCAGCAGCAGACGCCGGTCCATCCTCCTGAGACCTCAAACCGATCAGTGGCCAGTGGCCAACCTTCGCAGGAACGGGTGCCGGAGCAGGGCGCTCCCAGCATGACCAATGCAGAACCATGGGGTACAACACAGCTGTACCTACTCATTCAGCAGGCGGCCCTAAAGGCCGAACAGATTCACTCAGAGCTAGAGCAGCGGTGTACCGAGCAGCACAACCAGATCACGGTGCTTACTGAACAACGCAATTAGCTGACTAGGGAGAAGACCTACCTACAGGAGCAGGTCACCATTGCTGCTCAGGCGTTCTCCGACTTATGGCCCGCTGCAAGGGCTCATTATGCCCCACTTCCTACCAATATAGCAGAGGACAGTGTAGCAATCCAGGCTCACCACCTCAGGACTATTTTCACTGATCTATGCAGGGAGAACCAGGAACTCCAAGCGGCGTTAGCCGCATGGCCTACCCTTCCGGATCCACAGATTGTCCACTCATAACAGGTGACTGCCAAGCAGACTCAGGCAGTTAGTATGCAGGCGACTCTCCATTCCACTGCGGCCGAGGCTTACGCCCTTCTGCGAAGTCTGCAGGAGTGCTCACTCACTCTCACTGTCAAGACTCAGCCTATCTCTGCCCAGCTGCA
This sequence comes from Pinus albicaulis, assembly GCA_034641835.2. Lineage (NCBI taxonomy): Eukaryota > Viridiplantae > Streptophyta > Pinopsida > Pinales > Pinaceae > Pinus > Pinus albicaulis. Next base: position 171,576,152 of record CM076581.1, on the reverse strand, counting down.
ACAAATTTCCCGTGAAATTCAGGAGACTGCGGACCCAGCACGGTTAGATCAGCTCTATGCCCAGGCGGATGAGCTTGAAATTCAAATGCAACAGACTGAGGCCGACTCGGCAGCGGCCAAACAAGTCATTCGGGAAATCCATCCACCCATCCGAGCCCGTGCTGAATCCATATAACAGCTGGATGCCAAGGCCGAGGCCCAACTTTCCATGCTGTTTGGGGCTGTCTCGACGACTATAGAGGCAGCCGCCGCCACCCGGATCTCTGAAGAGGCCAACTTGCTTATGCAGGAATGGCAAAAAGTGATGGCGGACTTCACCGGGCTTAGAGATACAGCGCTCCGCATGGTCCCGGAGTTGGGGCCCTTGTTTGAACAACCACTTGGCGGAGCACAACAGGAAAGGGCGCGGGGTGAAGGCACAGCAGAGCAGAGCACGGGAGCCAGCGGGGCAATGGAAGTGGAGACTGTTATTTGTGATTGACTCGGGGACGAGTCAAGAAATTGTGGTCGGGGCCTGTTGGGGCCCTCGTTTTTGTTTAGTTTTGAAATCTTGGCTAAGACATTTTGAATTTTGACCTTTTTTGAGTTGCGGTATGAATACACATGGCAACCGCGACCGCGCCGCAACTACCAGGAGTCGCGGAGCTATCAAGGTGGCGCAGAAGCATGCGATAGCTGGAGATAGAACAGGGACAAGTGCAGATGAAGGAAACACACAACAGAAGACAGATAGTGGAACACGTAGATAACAGGAGAGAAGCCGGGAGAAACTGAAGTAAAGACACAGAGGAACTGATAGTCGCAAGAGCGGGTGAATAAATAATAGTCACCCGGCTGAAAAGGAGAGGAATGCTGAAGATGTTGTGAGGCTCGAGACAGGGAAAGACGCACAGAGCGATTGTGGAAGAATCATGCATGTCCTTCCTATGGTTCCTCATCTTCTCCATTCTCCCTTTCTGTTCCGAAATCCATCTGTATCAAATTTGTAAGCTATCGTTGAGAATGCCATGTAATCATGTGTTTGGCCAAGAGAATAATACAATGGAAGGTTGCTGTCTCGATAAGATGTGTATGTGCTTGTAATGTGTTTATGCTGGTTTAAAATTTTATTTGAAAATTTCTAAATGCTTATTAAGTGATCTTGCGTATATAACTCTGTATATGTAATCGATGCAATGTCCTTCATGAGTTGCTGGTTTGTTCCTTGCCATTGATCTCATCCCCTTCTGCATGTGGTTGCGGCACGCCTCGGGTGAGACGCACTGCTCTCCAGAGCAGGGTGAAAATGCCGGCGTGTTCCTAGACTACACCGAACCCCTTTGTTCGCCACAACTCTTGAACCTGGGTCTTGTCCCCAAGACTTGACTTCTCGCCAACAGAGTCGAAAGGAGTCCCTTATAGCCCTTTGAAGCTTAGATCTGATAGTGGTCCTGAACCAAAAACTACTAGCTCCAGTGATCCTGACGAAGAAATTTTTTTCCAGCAGAGACCCTTAAGCATGTTTCCTACACCATCCACTCCGCTTCTGTCATTGCACCAGACACTGCCTCCCCCACTGCGCAGTCTATCTCATCCTTTCCCCCTATAAGAATAAATGGTTGCATCGATGAAGCTACCTAATTTCAAGGGTATCAGGAATGCGGATACCTAACACTTCTGGTCTGTGACTGAGGCTGTATGGCAGGCAAAACAGGTTCATAGTAATGATATCCAGAAAGCGTAGCTCGCTACTTCCTTCTAGGATAGAGCATTGGATTGGTATATGAGGTATGTTCAGGATAACCATGATCCTACCTTGCAGTAGATAAAGACAGCGCTAAAAGAACAATTCAAAAAGCCTAAATCATACTCACATCTAGTAATTGAGATGAAAGACATACATCATGAGGTTAATGAGTCTATATGGGAAGAAGACCAACGGTTGAAGCATGTAATTAGGGACAGAGGGTTTGTCATTGATGATGCTCAGAATAAAGAATGGATCATTTATATCTTTCTCCCCCATCTGCACGAGTCATTAGGACAGCAAAAGATTTCTATAGAAGCTGATGTTGTAGAGGTCACAATGAAACTGGAGGCTACACCAACACTCGCTGTGCTTGAGACTCAACAAATAAAGAACTAGCTAGAAGCCATGTACTTGGAAATTAAAATCCTACACAGTGATAAGGGAAAGGAAGCATGTGTAGAGATCTGGGTTATAAAATGAAAATATTTCAGGCACCATAAGGATTAGTGTCATGTTTTCACTAATTATTTGAATGCTAGAGGTCCCAACACCTTAAAGAGCCCTATTTCGTGTATGATCTGTCAAGTTTTTGGATTGCGTGACATAGATTCCTATCTAAGGAGTAGGAAATATTAGCCTGACCTAAATAATTTCTTTTGCAGGCTCTGTTCATCATTAGGTCATGACGAGCTTTTCGCACCTATGAGATAATGATGGATAAATCTGAAATATACATGGTGCAAGCTGAATCCTTCTCACCAACATCCCCCTCTACACACAGAGGATCATCGGGTAGAGGAAGAGGTTGAGGAGGGTGATCATCTGGTCGAGCAAGGGGACAAGTCATTTTTTATAAATGCAGAGATGCTTGCCATTTTTCATATGATTTTTTGAATCCTATGCGCCATTCTTGCAGGTATTTTGGGAAACTTAATAATGTGCTGGAATATTTTCCTATCCTAATTGCTAAGACGCAGGAAAGAAAGATGCAGACCCCAACACAAAACCTACAGATGGTGCACATTGAACCTCGTAGGGAGGATCTAACCATGAATGTAGTGACAAGGAGTGTCAAAACTACTAATGGAGATAAGGGAAATCAATTAGCCCCATATATTTGGATCCATTAGGCGCTAAAGCATAAAATAGGGGTTAATATTCAACACGCAAAAGAAACCTTCGTTAAGTCCCAGAAATACTTCACTAAGAAAGGTGCATCAACACCAAGCAGACCACTGCAAGGCACTAGAGGGGATGTGGATATTAAACCTTTACTACAGGCATGTATGAAATTACTGCACAAAAATAAGGTGGTAGAAAATCTGCAGCCATTGATAGATTATTGCACAGAGAAGGGACCACCATTGTTAGAAAAACGTGCCGTCAATAAAATTTACATAAACAAGAAAGTAATATGTAGGGAGATGCGCTTGAATTTGCAGATAAGAGCTTATGAGATGGACCAGGTAATTCTTGACCTGGGGTCAGATGCTAATGTTCTCCCAAAATATACATGGCAGTGCATGGGTGAACCCAAGCTAGAATGGTCCATGATCCAACTGCACATGGCCAATCAGCAGTGGATCATTCCTCTTGGGCAGTTGCCTCAAGTTGTAGTTAGTATTGACAACATCAGAGTGAAAGCCGATTTTGAAGTAATAGAGATTGTGGATGATACAGATCGCTATCCTGCACTGCTGGGATTGGATTGGACTATTGACAGTGATGGTGTCATAGAACTGAAGAAAATAAGAATGGAGTTTGAGAAAAATGGAGTCTCAGTTATCATCCCTTTGGATCCTGCCGAAGGACACAAATATACAGAGCTTGTGTGTGCTGAGGATGGCACTGCCCAAATCTAGAACCTGGTTCTGCGTGATTGGATTAACCCACCAACAGATGGAAGTCTTACATGGGAAAAGGACACCTCTTTTTCTTTAGACTCTAACGAAGAGCTTGAAAATTGGCAGAATCGATTGCATGAGGTGTCTGTGCTACGCTACAGTCGTGTGACTAGGTACCTGTGTTGTATAACATCTTAGGTATGTAATCTCCCACACTATGATGGTTCATCTGATATATACAAGTATATCATGACAATGGAGGCGATTGTACCCAAAGAACAAATATTTCATGCTTTGAATCTAGGGTTGCGTGCTACTCCTACCTGTTGGTGGGAAACTCATAAGAACAACCTACTTACATGGGATTAATGCAGCAGAATGGTGCAGTTGGGCTTTGAGTAGCCTAATGTTTGACCCACTGAGGTTTTTTGTGGCCGGGGCGATCCATGCAAACACTTGGATATGTTAATGGAGGTCCACAGAAAGAAGCCTAGGTTCGAATGGGTCGACATGTTTATCCATATGTTGGGACCAATCCCTACTACTTGGTATGTGGAGATTGAGCTGCATCAAGGAAATTTCAATTAGGTTACAATGAGTGAAATTTTTCTGTTAAACTTCACCCTAGCCAGTGGATCAGAGGGATTGGACAAAGCCCTACAAGATATTTATGCGGTTGTCTTTGATGACACCCGGTCATGGATAGAATGTACCGCACCAGCATGGGATGCATAGATGCAGGACATTGTAAACTGTAGGAATATTACCATTGAAGAACGTGACGAGAATCCTAGGAATATCTTGATCCCCGAATCTGAGGGCCAGCATGGAGTGGTCGGTCCCTCCCTCACTGCGCCTGATGTAACAAAGCCATTAAATATTAGGCATGTCAATATTGGCTCTGAAGAACAACCTAAATTGGTGAACATTTGAGATTATTGGAATTATTATATTGTCAGTAAAGTTTCCGAGTTGCTAACAGAATACCAATATTTAGTCCCCACGAATTTTTCCAAATTGAAGGGCATCATCAGCGACCTTGGGTTAATGAAGATCACCTTGAAGCCAGATGCACGACTAGTCAAACATTACCCATATAGGCTAAAACCTTAGTATAAATAGAATGTGAAAGAATAATTGGACAAAATGGTTGCAGCAGATATCATTGAGCCAGTAGAAGAATCTAAATGGGTGAGTCCTATGGTAGCGCAGGATAAGAAGACTAAGGGCGAAATCTATATCTTCGTTGACCTGCACAAACTAAATGATGCTTGTGTGCATGATCCATTCCCTACCCCATTCTCTGATGAAATCTTGGATAATGTCGGTGGCTAAGAGGCTTATTCCTTTACCGATGGGTTTTTGGGGTATCATAAAATCCTGATTGCACCAAAAGATCGCAGTAAAACTACCTTTGCTACATAATGGGGGTCTTTCCAATATATGGTAATTCCATTTGTATTGAAGAATGATCCTGCTATTTTTTCGCGTGTGGTTGTAGATGCATTCAAAGAATTTATCCATAAGTTCCTAGAATAATAGTTTGATTACTAGACTATATTTGGACTCTTGAAGAACCATGTCTCAAACTTGCGCCTCATGTTGTACACCTATCGGAAATACCAAATATCTCTGAAATTGAAATAGTGTATCTTCTGTGTAACATTTGGGATACCGTTGGGACATATTATGTTTCAACATGGGTTGAAGTTTGACCCTGCCAAGATTGCAGTCATAGTTAATTTGGAGGTGCCTACTATTACACAACATTTTGTCACCATCCCTACATCCCCTATTCCGAATACTAGAGGACCATCATAGTGACCCCTGTGTACTTTCACACATCATAATTAATTTCATTGCATCCCTTCACATTCTAGGAAAAAAATCTTTGTGGGTCATTCCTGAAGCATACCCTTAAAAACATGTACTTTGGGTCGATGTTGTGATGTAGTTATGTCCTTGTGCCCATGGCCAGATTTACACTAGCCCTTGCACCACGGTCACTCTATCTCTAAAGGAACCCCACACCAAGCTACTTTTGGAAGGTGTTTAATATGGAAACGAAGCTTCTAATATCTAATGGCTTCCTGTGCATAATCATGGACTTTTTTTTGACTGGATGTGGTCGAGTTTCTCCCTTTGGCCTTATAGTTCCTACAAAAATGAAACTTCCCAATGGGATAGACATTTATTCCACCATAAGTGGATCCCAAAGCTCTTCCTCCTCTCCTATAAGTTCCACTTCATCCCATTGATTTTGCTAGCAATAATAGACCAAGACATGGTGTGCAGAAGGTAGCAGAGAATAGTCCATAGTTGTGAGAGAGAATTTGAGCCTTTCGCCTCTTTGAGTCTAATCAACCAAGGAATTCTTTGAGATGTGCCTGACTGAACCCTTCAAAGGAGGTCTACAGTGTCAAGGTGCAGGATTGTAAAATCCCTTTTATACATTAATATGAAATGATTTATTTCTATTTCCATCTTTGTCTATGTTAATATTCAAAATTTTCGACTCTCCTTGACTAGTTAGATAGTCGTAAATGAATATGTATGATCATATGCTTTTATTGTTTGCTTGATATTTGTGCAAGTGTGTGAATATCGCTACCAATGGAGTGCAAGGCCTAAAGGAAAAATATTGAGAGATCACTGCAACGTACTACGTCAAGAGCATTGGATTGAGGTATGACATCTATTCCAATCCGCATTTCATTTATGCACTAGGAATTTAGAAACCAACGTGTTCCCTTGTTGCTAGACCCACCCTAGGGATAGAGGGATCGCCTATGTCCGTAGATGGGATTTTTCTGCACAAAACGTTGGCAACCATACTGGGGATTGTCAATACTTTTGTCTCTTATTGTTCATTTTTAATTTTTGACTGTCTGTCCAAATTTTTCAAATTGTCGTTTCTCTGTTGTTTTTGGCTTGTTTGACTGCTTCTATCCATTTATCCTTTTTCTAGAGTGATAATCCTGGTTTTTCTCAGTAAGCCTTTTTTTTTTCCTTTCTTTCCTTGCTTAGTGTTGCTGATTATCTAACAGTCATGCCCATCATGTTAGGAAAAATACTGAGAGGGGGGTGAATTAGTATTTAAGGCTGAACAATTTTTCTTTTCTTTCTCTTAAAAACATATGTTACAGTACTGCATCCAACAGGTATGACCTGATATCTTATTATGTCTTTTACTTAGAGCATTGCATCAGATAAGAATTAATCATGAACAAAAATAACAGAAAAAACCATCAACACATATGAACACCAGGATTTGCGGTGGAAACCCAATTCGGGAGAAAACCATCGCTGCTCTAATCTCAGTTTTCAATATTCATTATAGAGAATAATTCTTACAATATATGCTGGTGCAGACTTATACCAGCACGCAGGCACCCACCTGCAGAAGGCTACAACCTTCTCTCGTTTACCAGCTACCATTGGAAGGGAGCTACAACCCCCTTTCTTAAGGCTTCAACCTTCAACACTACTGTAGACCACGTTTCAGCAATTTTCATACTGGATCCACCAGTTTCCATATGACATACATTGCCGGTCACCAGTTTTATTTACTTTCTATATACTCACACAAACCAGAGATTTATCATAGTCAGATCATTCTATCCATGGGTGCATCATAGTTTTAGATTTATCAGTTAAGACCAGAGCTCGCCCATACAGATATTCCTTTTAGGAATTGCGCGTTCACCACCCTTACCATTGCCCCCCGTTCTTTATTTTTCTTCTCCTTATATAGTTTTCCCTTTATTAAAACCATGGGTTAAAACCATGAACCGCTGATAGTATTCCTTTTAGTTTATCCCACAGGGCTTTTGATCTTTTATTTTAATTTTATTTATCAATTTAAAGAAATTGATAAATAAATAATTTAGAATTAAAGTTAACCCTTCGCATTTTAATTCTTCCAAATAATATGGTAAACCTTTTACCCCGGGCCCACAAATTTAGTCAATAGAAAATCAAATATGCGCATGGTACCATAGGTAAAATTCACACAAGTCCAGCATTCGATCACCGTTAGATTAGCAAACTTCCAGATCAACGGCATATATGCATATCGCTCGACCTCCAATATCGATCGTTAACGCGCGATGGCCCACCGTACCTGTGTTAATCTCCGCGCACCTTCAACAAATGACGATCGTCCGATGACCCCTTCCCAGATCAACAGCGCTCAATGATATCGCTGGGCATCTTGGGTTGAAGTATAACGCGCGATGGTGCACGGTGAAAAGTGGTTTTTTGAAGTCGTACAGGGACGCATGTCGAGCATTCTATGGAATCGCTCCTCACCAAGAAACACCACTTGCCCGATGAGAGCGGTGTGATAAAAACCGAAAACTGCCATTACTGTTCCTCTCGTAAGGTTCTGCCTTCTTCGCTCAGGGTTCCACTCCCCCTGCTTGATTATTGTAAATTGCTTATTTACTGTGACATCACTTGCGCTCTTTATCAACAGATTAACCCATCATTTTGTTTATTGAGGCTTGACACTAGTTCGACGCAATCTTCATAACATCCATAATATATAACACAAGAAATTCACACCAGATTCCTTTGTGACCTTAAATTCATCGTTCCGCCTCTTCATGCTCCATTCTGGCTCCATAAGCACCAATTTACAGTTGCCATACCATGTTTTATTGTTCCAGGCAATTTTCAACATATCTCCTCTTTTGCTTATTTCTGCTCCTTGACCGATACTTCCTTTGTTCTTTTGATCAGATGCTCCTTTGTAGCCAATTCCTTTGCCATAAATGAAAATATTTCAACACATCAGCGCGATTTTTCATTTATACAGGCGCGATTTTTCCTGCTCGGTGCCGAATGATGCTGAAGAGCCATGTCGATTCCTGTAGGATTGGATTTTGGGCCTTTTCCACTGTAATATTCCAAATTTTTCCTTCAATAAATTGGAATATTAATTTTTGCTATTTCACTTAGGAGTTGAATAATTGGGTGAGAAGGCCCATTCATAATAAATACATGGATAAAATCCCTCTAATATGGAAAGGGTTTAGCCTTGGAACTATATTTCACACCCTCATGTGTGAAAGGAGACATTTTCAAAGAGGCTAGGTCAAGTTTGACCATGTCAAACAGCGCAGAGGTATGAGGTGGAAAGCATCTTGTGGGATAGTGCAGAGAAAGAGGAGGGAATATTCCTTGAAGGAGGAAACCCTAAAGAGTGGGACCCATGGAGAGGGAGCTCTCATGTGCTTAAAAGGAGGGCAAGGAAGCCATTGTTTCATATGCATATGATTATTGATTTCTTGTCTTCTTAGACTATTGGCATTATCCAGCTGTTCAGCTGAGTTGCTGTGCTACTTAGCACAAGTATTTCCTATTTAGGAGTCCTTCTCCTATCTTGAGAAGCCTCTTGAAGGATTTGTACATATTTTTCTCACATCTAGGCTTGAGACCAAGCATCCTCCTCCAAGACAATGTTATTGCTACAACAGCATAATGTTCTGTTGCAGGGTGTTGCAGTGAGGAGTCACAACACCTCTTCCATCACTTGTTTTTCAGAGGAGGAGTCTTCCTTTCCTTTGGAGGATAATTTTGGAAGCTATCAAAGCTTATTGTAGATCTTGGCACTTGTACAAATCATTATATTCCACCTACAACGCAGTTACCCTATTAGACTGTGTTATTTTCAGAGTGCACTTGCAGTGAGGGTTTGCAGTATTGATTGGAGGGTGAGATCTCAAGTGTAGCGATCAGCCTTCCACTTAGGAGATCCATTGGAGGAGGTCTACTTCATATTTTTTTATCATCTTCAGCCTTCTCTATTCAGTTCCAGTTTTGAGTTGTAGCTGCTACCCAACAACTCCAACATTTTTGCCATTTTTTTATATTTCAGCCAATCCTTCTCAGGATTGTTGTATTATTGTTTCCAGGGGTTGAGAGCTTGCTCCCCCTTATTTATTGAGCTATATATTGTCATATCTTTCTGTTATGATGTAATATGGAGTAGTACCTCTTATAAACTGCGTCCTTTTAGCCTGCAGAAATACATGTGTAGCAGTGTACTTCCATTCTCATGTACATGTCCCTTTTAAGGATGCATTGTTTGCTTGAGTGACTCTTTCCTCAAGGATTTGTATATCATTGCTACTATAATACATATTTTTTGGCTATATGCATATTTATCTGCCCAGGCTTAATAAAATAACGTTATTGTTCTAGCTCTTGTTCAAGCATTGTTGCAACCCCTTCATCAGGCACCTTTTGAGGACATCATGTTAGTCATCAGTATTTTTTCCTGTTGTGATGACTATATGACTTGCCTAGGTTTTCTAGAAACCAATTTCAAACAGTCAATTTTTCCTCTAGAAAACCCCTCAGAGAAATTTTTTATCTTTTTCCTCTCTTACAGACTGTGTTAGAGGTGGTCATCAAGTTTTCAATCTTGATAAAACTCCCTTGTCCATAATTGTCATAAGCCTTGTATATTTGATATCCAAAATTCTCTATTTTCACACAGCTCTCTGTCAAAGCATAAGACAAGTTGTCTTTTCTCCCTCTCATTGTTTGAATTTCCATTTGATAACTTGAATATGTCTAATTAATCCTTCAGAAGTTATGACAAAGTGTCTAGGTTTAGGTGATGGTGTTTAGAATAGGTATCTTCAGAAAAATGTCTTTAGTCAAAAAACTGGTTTTAAATATCAGTCAGCCATCCTTTGTCTTATTTGGAAAAACAAACTTTTTTTTCCCATAGGTCATACACCATCAAAATGATCACTATATTTTTTCTTAGCAAATCTTGTAAGTTTCAAATTCAAGAAGAAACAGAGTAAGAAGGTCCTATGTCAGAAGAAAGTAATCAAGTGAAATTTTCAAGTATTATCATCATGACACCTCAGGAAAGGTCTCCAATGGTCAAAGAAATTGTATCCATGTATCTTTGCAGGGGTGCTATGGATAGATGGCAATAAGAAGTTCTGAAACAAAGGGACACTTCAAGGAAAGTTTTCAAAGTTGGAACAGTTGACTATTATAAAAGAAATGCAGAATTCAGAGAGAAAGGAACATATATGATTCATACCTACAAATTCAAAGCACCAAGAAAGTAAAAAATCATCCATCATGGAAAAATGGGTACAAAGGTCGGGAGTTTTCTACATATTTCACTTCATATCAACTCACAATGGCATTTACACATTCTTCCCGAACATATGGGAACAGCTCTGAAAAACAGACTTATGAGACTAGGTGTGTTACCTCTCTGGCAAAAGATTTCCAGTAGTTTTTAGGCATCAAAGTGAAGGAATATAAAAAGGGAACAATTGCCTTTTTTATATCCCTATGGCCTAGACTCTAAAACCAGCAAAGACACTATCATTACAGAGGAAGCTAAAGCTATTGAAAAGGAGAGTTGACCTAAGAGACAAAAAGCAGATATGTTGGAGTTGGAAATATCTTACCTACTCACTATCTTCATAGTAAATTTCTACAAAAACACCTGTCTCATACAGATTGATAAAGGATGAAACATTTGAATTGCCTCCTTCATAATAAGCAGATGGAAATCACTTGTGTTTATGAAATGCCTCCTTCAAAGATGATAAGAAGAGGGCATCACACAAACAGTTTGTGTAGGAGGCTAAAGGTTTCATTTGGAAAACAGATACCGGGCCAAAAACTTTTTTAAATGCCTCCTTCAATATTATAAGAAGAGGGGAAAAACTGTTTTAAAAATACCTCCTTCAATATTATAAGCAGAGGGAAAAATACAGTTTATAAAACATTCTTTTTCATAAAGGGTAGAGGGAAAAATTTTATAAACACCAGGGAGTTTTGTTATACACACAAAATGAAAACCTATTGTGATGTTTGCAAAGCACTTTTTCGAAACCGTTTTATGGAAATAGGACAAATGGGAAAAAAGGAAGGGGTTTAATAAAACCATTTTGAAAAATTAAAGGGAAAGTTGTGTGTTCTAAAAAGAATTACACAAGGCACAAAAGGCCACAAAAGGCGTACTTAAATTTCATATTACCAATTGGAAAAAAAGCAAGGGCTTCTCTGGTTCCTCGGCAAGCCCCGTGCAATTTTTTCTTGGTCACGACGTGCTTGTAGCCAAGCGCTACGTGCCTGTAGCAGCTCACCATAGGATTTTACAAAGGACACGACATGCCTGTGCACTGGCACGATGCGTTTCCTCATTCAGTCTCTGCCCGGCCCCGTTCAGTCTCCGCCCGACGTTCAAACTTCATTCAAAAATGTAGTTTTTTGAACTGACTCAGTGATTTTTCTTCGTTCAACCTCCATTCAGATGCTACGTGCCTGGGTGTAAAGGCGTAGCACCTGCTCATTTCTTTCAAAAAGGCCAAATTTTCTAGTGTTGCTCAAAGGTCAGTGTTCATCACTACAAAAGAATTTTGAGGTATTTATCACTATTTTTACCCCTCAAATTGCCCCTAAAACATAAGGGATATTTCGAAACGTTGAATTAAAGGAGAAAGAAGTGTTCAAGGAAGAAAAATCCTATGTTTATTTAAGGGTTGTATAGTTTATTTTGGAGAAGAACAGAAAGGTAAAAATGCCTCCAAGGAAAAGGGTTAAAAAGGGAGGTCAACACAACATATTTGAGCTCACAAATATTCAAGAAATCATTGCCTCTCCCTCAATCTTGTCCTGTTTTCAAGAGGTAGGCTGTTTTGAATTTTGAAAAAAAATACTAGAGGTCACTAGCCACCCTCATCTAATAGAATTATTTGCCCTGAGGTTGAATGGAAAGCAAGTCAACATAGCAGGTTTAGATTTTGAACTCACTCCTATAGTTGTTTCTAAGGCAACCAAAATTCCTAACATAGGAGAAGAGTGGTTCAAACAATCATACCTTGACCTCAACCACTATCAGCCTTTTCTCAAGCCAAATAATCAAGATACATGCAGCTCCATTTTCCCTTTCTCATGCTTGTTGGATGACTATGTAGTCCTCATGAAAATAGTCATGAATTTTTTCACTTGTGAAGGTAGATAATCCCAATTATATGCCTATCACATCAGACTCCTTATGCATTTCACAAAGGCTAAGTTGCTAAACCTACCTTTCTTCCTGTGAAAGAGTATAGACAAGATGTCTTCCATTGTTAGGAAAAAGCCTCCAGCTCAGCAAAAAGCAAATTTATTCCATCACTCTCTCATTAAGATCATTATCCTTCACCAGTTGAAACAAAAGGGCATCCCTTTGGAAACTTTCATCTCTCACCCTGATTTCACTTCTGCATCTTCTATGCCACTACAGATCAGCCAATTTTCATCCCAAAGCCCTCCTCATGCTCATTCCTTGCCCTCCACACCTTATGTTTCCTCTTCTTCTCATGAGTCTACTCCCCAACAAAAATCATCCTCCATAGATAGCAGTGAGAAAGAAGAGTGTAGTAAAAGCAAAGAGAAAGGAAGTGAAAATGGCAAAGAGAAAGGAAGTGATGATGACAAAGAGCAAGAAAGTGATGATGAAAAGGATCAGGGAAGGGATGGTGACAAAGAAAAAGACAGTGATGAAAGCAACAGTAGAGGGAAAGGAAAGCATGATGAGGCAGTCAGCCCACAAGGAGAGAATGAAAGCATCAATCATGAAGCTGTCAGCCCACCAGAAGAAAATGAAGACAGTGATGAAGAAAGAGACTGCCCACAGAGAGATAGTGAAGACACTAGAGGAGAAGGAAGCCCACAGCAAGAAAATGAATACAATAAACATGATGAAGGTAGTTCACATCATGAAAACATTGAAAACAATGAAAATGATGGAAGCACTTATGACAACAAGAAGATAGATGAAGGCAGAGATAGTTTGGAAAAGTAAAAAATAGTAGACCTAGACATCTCCCACCAAACAGAAAAGGGGCATGATATTTCTGATTTTACTCTTGGTGATGAGTTCATTACAAGTATCAAAATTAATGAACAAGGAAATTCCCCACAATAAAGTAACCAAGAATTTCAAGCAGAGAATGTTTTTGGAGAAGAAGATAGCCCTGAGGCTGCAGGAGAACAAACTAAACAAGCCCATGTATCAACTCCTCCTCTCACTCATCATCAACAAGGTCAAGAGCATGTGTTTACTGCCTCTCCAAGGCAAGGGGCCATGCTTCCTTCGTCAAAAGTAGCAAAGGCTAAAAACACCAAAACATCAAGGAAGAAAACCACTCAAACAGTGACTAGCAATGTCACTAGGGCACTAAGGAGCAGAGGTAGATTTCCAAAACATAGCAAGGTTGAGTTGCCTAAGAAAAACAGAGGAAAGAAGCCCATCAAAGGAAAGGGCAAGGAGAAAATTGAAGAGCAAGAGAGCAGCCATGAGCATGAAAGGGAATTTGACCTAATACAAATAGACAATGATGCTGAGGATGATGAGGCCTGTATTCTTAGATCTCTCTTGCAAAACCAGGAGGCTTAGATTAAAGATTTTTAAAATGGCCTAGAAAGGTCAAAAGAATTTATCCACTATTCGCAATTGCAAAATAATCAAATGAGTGGATAGATGGCTATTTATGAAGCCCAGGCAATCAGATATAAAAGAGAAGCGCAGAAGTCACAATAAAAACTTGAGGAATATATGGGTGAGTATGCAGATGATGATGAAGACAAAGAACCGGCAAGAAAGAGGCCTAGGACCATGGGTCTTAGAAAATCATTACGAAAGCAGAAAGAGGAAGAATCAGCTCGTGAACAGCAGTACCCTCTTTCGGAGCTCCTTGCCAAAGAAATTGAGAATGATAGAGAGTATTGGCTTGAAAGGGAAAATAAAAATTTGGAAACCAAATTGGAGAAAGCCAACAAGGTTTTGGGCCTACAAAGAAGAATGATCGAGCACTACAAGAAGTTGAATCAGTTTGCCCGAAGGAAACTCAAAGCTGCCCAAAGGAGGCGCCCGACGAAAAAACATGGAAAAGACCTATCCCAGCTTGGAATTCTTGCTCAAGCTTCATTTCATGTTTCTAAAAACCCTTAAAGGGTTTACTCACCAAATTTGGGCATTTTTGGACACATTCATGTTTTTTGTGAATTTTAGGCCTATAAGCATAAAACCACAGGTGCCTTAACTTTCTCTCGGAGCATCCTTAGTTGAAAGAAAAATATATTTTTGGATTAATTAACATCAAAGGAACATGCTCAAAAATTTTCAGACTAAATGAAGCTATTTTGGTCTCTCAAAAAGGCCAAAACAACCATTTTTCACCTTTCTGCCCCTAATATCAGCAGGTGCTACAATCCTGGGGTTTTTCATTGTTTCTACTTTTTTACTAACTTCCAGCAATAATATTGGAAAAAACAAAGTATTTTTGGAAAATATACATCCGTAGCTTTCCAACGAGCCATCACAGGACTCATTTCGACATTAGGAGGTCAGCCAAAACTTCACTGTAAGACAGACCATTTTCTGGCGCTACGTTCCTGTAGATTTCGCTGAAAAGAAGTTTTCTGAGTGATGACTGGGCCAAATGTGCGTTAAGCAAGTTTATCTTGCGTGTCAGGCCTTGAAAGTGATCATTTTTTGCTATTTTGGTCCGAAAAGATATTTTTGAAAGATATTTTGTGCCTTGTACTTTGTTAAGCCTCAAGGACAGTTTTACATATTTGTTTTTGGCCAATGGCCTTCTACTTGCTCTAGGTGGTTTTCCTCCTCTTTGGCTTATATAACCAAGAGGATTCCTTGTAAAAAAGAGGTAGAACTTGATATATTGAGAGCAATACATAGCATTATGATCTTGGAAGAAATACTTGTTTTATGAAGTGGATGGTGTCTTGCTTGGCTTGATGGTGGAGGAGCATTGTGTGCAGGATTCCATAGCCTGGTAAATGGTGATGTTTTTCTGATTTTGTTTATGTTTCCTTGTTTTCATTAATGTTCCATATTTTTCATTTTCTGTATATGAGAAAATTATATGTTGAGACATGCTCATGGATGCACCTCAATCATCCTGCATGTTACAGCTTTGATGTTTTCCTCTTCTTGATCATTTCTAAAGGATTCTTAACCGCCCTTTAGGTCCATCAAGAAATTTTTATTTTTTTCATTTATGGTCGGTATTTTTTTCTATCCTGTATGATTTAAGGTATGCCCTGCTTACTTATAGCTTCTCAAAAACTCCATTTCTGAAATATTTCTATGAAATATTGGTTGTTTTAGTTAAGTCAAAGAGGTCTCGTTCGATCTTTCCCTTTGTCCATGATTGAAAACTTATTTCAGAGTTCCCAATAGCTTGATATATGCTATTTAGGTGTTCCCTCTTCATAGATTTACTTTTTTGTTTATCTTATTTTTTTTCCCCAGCAGATGAAGATGATTTTCCAAAGTTAGAGGTTCTTATGCTTCTATGTATTGCCAGATTGTTTATCTTTCATATGTATCAGGTTGAGTTATATTCATAGAGATTTATGGTTTTCCCTACCTCATGAATACCTACTTTAAAACTATATATGTGTAATATCTCTTTTTCTTTCACAAACTTAATGTTCATTTCACTTCATTTTCACCCAAAGAATCCATTTACCTTGACTAAATCAGCCCTGCAGTAATACCTTGTCCACCATTTAGACAATCCTGACTTTATCTGACCCCATAGCCCTGTTGATCCATGAAATCTCTTTCTATTTGTCCTTTTTTATTAGTTTACCTCAAAAACCCAAAAAGAAGACCAAAATATACTTAACAGCTAGCCTAAAATCAAACATACAAAGCGAACAAGTTCACATCCTTCGCATAATAGAGAGAGCCCTCTCTGAGTCCAGGAAGGCTAGGTCCTAGGGCTCTAAAGTTGGTCTGATGTTGCCCTGTCATTTGGTTTACTAATCTACTAAATCACGGGACTCCAACACATCTAAGTGTGGTAGATCTGTTTAACCCACTTAGAAGGATTTCTTTGGAGCCTCCTCTTGGATTTGGCACTTAGAAACATTGTTCTAAGGGATCCAAGTGTTGGTTTTCATTTCTGTAGCATCCATTACTAGAAAATGTGTTTTCTAGTCATGCCTTGCTAGATGTTCTAGATTTGGAATATTACAATGGTATCAGAGCAAGTTTCTTGGCTTAGCCTATGAGTCTTAGCCCAAGAATATCAGAATGATGAAGAAGATGAGATTACTCTCATCAGCGTTTAGATCCAGAGAGAACCTCTCCAAGGAGGTTAAGAAGATTGAAGAAGAAGAAGAGGAAGGACCATTCACTTCCTATTCTCATCAAGAAGAAGATAAGCATGAAGGACACTTGGGTTATCATATTCTAAGTGATTAACTTGTTGAGTACAGATCTCAACCTAGAGCCTTCAAGGAAACTCTAGTTTTTCCTCATTTCATCCAGTTGAAGGAAGAGAAGAAATCCTGCAGTAGAAGATAAATCAAAGGCAATAGATTTATATTGTCTACTTTTGATGGGTTATCTACAACAAGAACTTGGGTGAGGAATTTGGAGGCATTTTTCCTACTACATACTGTAGCAGGGGAAGAAGCTATTGAAATCTCAACGCTGCACTTGGAGGGTTTGTTAGTCATCAATATTTTACACCTGTTGATGATGACTAGTTTCTTAAGCTAATTTTTCTAGAAGCTGATCTCTAAACTGTCAAATCTATCATCTAGAAAACACCCCTAAACAATTTTTGTCCTCCTACCCCTTCCGGTCAGCCTATGATGAGAAAAAACCTATGTGCCAAGTCTTATCTAGTTTCAGCCATATAATCCTATCCATGAGTTGTCATAGCTAAGAGTTATTTGCTGTGATTCACATTTATTCCTCAAGCCATTAATTATCCAACTATTGACAAAGTGTCTGCAACCTTATCCCTAATTATCTGTCATGTAAAGATCTAATCATACCAAAGAAAAACACTCATAATCTGTCAAGATCGCCCCTAAGTTAGATAGTGGCGCTTTAGGGAATCCCTTCCTTGGAAAAAACATCCTGAGCCAAAAGCCTCTGTTCAGTACCAGCCATCCCTGAATTAATGTTTGATTTGCAAAAACAAATCTTGATACACCCATAGGTCGCACCACTAAGAGGTATTTTTGTCTCAGTCCAGAAGAAATTTTGCAAAGATCTAATATAGAAAGAGATAAGCATGTGCACAGTCTAAAATAATATGCTTAAGATTGGGAAAAATCTCCATAAGACACTAAAGGAGCTTTCAAAGGTTCAAAGTCATATTTTTTTCATCTCTACAGGGTGCAAATTGAATGAAAAACAGTATCGAGACAAGAGAAAAGAGACAAGTCCAAATAAGTCTCTCATGTTGAAGAAATTTGCCATCATTAAGCAGATAGAGAGCTGCAATGATAAGAAAGTAGGAGTACATGTTTCAAAAGCCAAATTGGTATAATTTTGATCTACAGTGTTTCAGTGTCTCTTTTAGGAGTAGAGATGTACAAGTATTCCAGAAGATATTATCAAACTGAACATAAGAAGACATTTGCTTCTCATGTTGTCTTGAGCCTGGGATAAGAATACTAGTCAGAGAGAAAATTCAATAAACCTCTGCAAACATAGTCAAGAAAGATTAGTAAATAATGACTAGCAAGAAAATACTCTACAAATACAAGTCATGTGGCTCTTGGTTTAAAATATTCACAAGGATATTCTAGCAACAGGATACATATCTCAGAACATGCCTCTTATAGCATATTGTCAATTTTTCACTTTATTACTTATTATGATATACCGAGCAGAGATATGTATGACAAAGAAATATGACACAGTTTGAGAAATGGATGGAATTTTATGACTGTTTTAACCTCCTCCAAGTAAAAGTAGATGGTTGGGTGAAATGTTGAAAACCTCCTCCAAGCAAGAGCATATGGTTGGGTCACATGTTTAAAACCTCCTCCAAGCAAGAGCAGATGGTTGGGTCAAATGTTGAAAACCTCCTCCAGTATAAAGAGCAGATGGTTTGGAAATATTATGTTAACCTCCTTCATTTATAAGCAGATGGTTAGGAACATGATAAGGGCCTCCTTCATTTAAAAGTAGAGGATCAGGAGCAGAGATATTAGTCCAATTGGGAAGGCAGAATTGAAAATCAGTGGGAAGAAATTGAAGGTTTATGAGTTGAAGTCTGGTGTTAAACATAAGCGAAGCAGTGATATTATGGTGTTAAAGAAGCCTTGTTCTTCTTCTGTCCATAAAAATATTCTTCAAAGGATAATCTGAGGCTAGAATGTCCAAAACTTGGAACAATCTCATCAAAATGACAAGAAGGTAGAATAGCCTTGTTTCTTAAAATGACCTTTGCAACTAAATACACAGAGACAGTATGGACAAGGAAGGCTATAAAAAAATGATTCAAGTTCAAGACAACCTTTAAAGAAATAAAACATATCACATTCATAGACAAGACCTTTTAATGTACATAAGAACAAACTATGTTGTTTGTATATGATTGCATTAAGGGTTTTTAAAGACCATCTCCTTGATGAATAGATGTAGGTCAAGTCTTGGTGAGTACAAATAAGGGTTTATCCACAGTCAAAAGAAATTTTAATATAAGGTGCCTAACTGTGTTTGAAAAACTTCAACAATGGGCATAATCAATTATCAAACACCAGAGAGTTCAATTGTCAAAATAATTTCTAGAATTGTCAATCACCTCCTTCCAAGAGATAGGCAAAGGATGCATCAGTAGTCTTTGATATGGTTCTTGAGAAATTTTTCTTTTGAAGGAGAGAATAGCCTCAGTCTTCAACAATAGCCTCTGAATATGCATACAAAGAAGACAGTTAAGAAAATGGGTCTTTATGGTATTTTAAAAGTGATATAATACTGAGGGCGGTGATTTATGTTTTTATATGACAAAAACCTTTTCAAAAGGCATCCAAACCCTTCCAAAATAGTTGCAAAGGTATTTAATATTATTCAAATTTTAAAGAAGGGAGGAGACCATTTAAAAGGGCCCACTAGCAATTTGAAAACCCAAAGCAAACATCCCTTGGCTGCACACTGAAGAGAGGAAGTAATATTCGGGAATTTTTCAAGTTTTCAGTGCTAAAAACGCTGCGCGATGCACCTGTAGATGTGTGCAACGCGGCTGTGAGCACCCAAACAAATAATTTGAATGGAGGCGCGACACGCCTATAGATGCGCGTAGTGAGCCTGTGCGTGCGGTCACCGGGTGCCCGAAAACGACCCGACAACCTCCTCTGCATGGCGTCTTCTACTGCAAACGGGCCGCTCATCCACCAGACTTCAAAAGACTCTTTTGAAAGCTGTTCCAATGATTAACAAGGTCCATGAACTTATCTTCAAGGTATTTCTTCACTTCTTGGTAAATTTTGAAGTTTAAAAGGTGTGCTTTTTGCTATGATTTCCAAGAAGAAACTGTGGTTTTAAAAAGCACTTTATCATCTAAAAACACGGAGAGATAGTGAAAGGGAAGAGAGGGTTAAGGTGAAAATTTAAAAGTGATTTTTGTACTATGAGATAGCTGAGATGAGACATAGTTGATAGAAGGAGAAAAAGAATTAGTTTGAAGAGGTTTTCAAATCAGTTTTGGGAAGTGTCTTAACAGTGTTTTGCAAAGGCATTTGTTTATTAAAACTTAGAAAAGAAACAGTGGTTATAAGATGAATACTTTTGTCCATTAAATGCAGTCTTTTAAAAACAGTGGCTTTAAAGGCACTTTATCACCTAAAAAACAAAGAGAGACACAGTGATTAGGAGTTTGGGCCTTTGGTCAAAATCAAAGAAGTTTTGTTGTTGTGGGTATCAAGGATTAACACAATCATAAGGGAAGGTGTTTTATCAGCTTTGAAAGAGCCCTAATTACCTTTCAAAAACAGTGATAACCAAGAGCAGTGTTTGAAGGGAAGGGTGTTTGTGCCAAAACAAAGGGAGATTCATCTTCAAACAAAAAACCACAAACATATCTTGTTTAAACCTTTTGCTCAAACACAATGATAAAAGTGATTTTGGTTCTCATTTGACAAATACTTGTTTTCTAGCATCAAAGAAACACAGTGACATACAAGGAGGAAAAGGGTGGTGTTGGAAAACTATTTCAGAGACCATTTGAATCAGCCTGTCTTGGTCAGCCAGCAAAGAGTATCCAGAAAAAAATGCCTCCTCAAAAAGATAGCAGAAGTGGCCCTCACAAAAGGTATGAACCTTTTTCAACTGAGGAAGTAAATGCTCATCCTTCAGTGCTTTTTAACTTTCATGAAGTAGGATGTTTGGAGTTTTGTCAAAATTTTCAGGAGGTAAAGAGTTATCTTCCCTTGACACATCTATTTTCTTTAAGACTGCAAGGGAAACATGTTCATATAGTAGGCTTAGACTTCAAGGTTTCTCCTAGATCCATTTCCAGAGCTACCAAAATTCCATATGTCAGAGAAAAATGGTTTAAGCATAGCTACCTAGACTCAGATCAATACAAACCCTTCTTGAAACCAGAGCATCAGGATGCATGTCCATCTATCTTTCCTTTTTCCTATCTATTGACTAGCTATGCTCCCCTCATGAAGATAATCATGAAATATTTCACATGCGAGGGAAGGTTTTCCCGAGTTTATGCTTACTGTTGGAATATTGTCATTGATGGCAAAGGCATTGGCTACAAAGGAGCATCTGATCAAAAGAACAGAGGAAGTATCGGTCAAGGAGAAGAAACAAGCAAAAGAGGAGATATGTTGGAAATTTTCCTGGAACAATGGAACATGGTATGGCAACTGTACATTGGTTCTTATGGAACCAGAATGGAGCATGAAGAGGCGGAACGATGAATCAAGAACGAATTTAAGGTTGCAAAGGAATCTGGTGTGAATTTCTTATTATGGATGTTACGAAGATTGCATCGAACTGGTGTCAAGCCTCAATAAACAAAATGATGGGTTAATTTGTTGATAAAGAGTGCAATCGATGTCACAATAAATAAGTCAATTTACAATAATCAAGCAGGGGGAATGGAACCTTGAGCGAAGAAGGCGGAACCTTGCGAGAGGAACAGTAACGACAGTTTTCAGTTTTTATCGCACCACTCTCATCGGGCAAGTGGTATCTCCTGGTGAGGAGTGATTCCATAGAATGCTCGACACACATCCCTGTACGACTTCAAAAAACCACGTTTCACCGTGCGCCATCGCGCGTTATACTTCGACCCAGGATGCCCAGCGATATTGTTGAGCGCCATTGATCTGGGAAGGGGTCATCGGACGGTCATCATTTGTTGAAGGTGTGTGGAGATTAACATTGGTACGACGGGCCATCGTACGTTAATGATCGGTATTGGAGGTCGAGCGATATGCATATACGTCGTTGATCTGGAAGCTTGCTAATCTAATGGTGATCAGACGCTTGACTTGCGCGAAGTTTACCTATGGTACCACGTGCATATTTGATTGGCTATTAACTATATTTGTGGGTCCAGGGTCAAAGGTCTACCATATTATTTGAAAGAAGGGTTAACTTTAATCCTAAAGTTATGTTCAATGTTATAAATATTTATTTATCAAGTTCTTCAAATTGATAAATAGATTAAAAAGAATTCAAAGAGGTGCATAAGGGTGGTAAATGAAAATACCGTCCAGGAATACCATTAGCAAGTGAATGGTTTTGACCCAAGGTTTTATTAAAAGCGAAAACTATATAAGGTGATGAGAATCATGAAGAACGGGTGTGCATTGTAAGGGTGGTGAACTAACAATTTCTCCAAGGAATATCTGTATGAGCGAGCTCTAGTCTTAACTGATAAATCTGAAACTACGATGCACCCATGGATAGAATGATCTAACGATGATAAATCTATGGTTTATGTGAGTATATAGAAAATAAATAAATCTGGTGATCGGCAATGTATGTCGTATGGAAACTAGTGGATCCAGTATGAAAATTGATGAAAAGTGGTCTACAGTAGTGCTGAAGGTCGGAGCCTTCAGAAAGGGGGTTGCAGCTCCCTTCGAGTGGTAGCTGGTAAACGAGAGAAGGTTGTAACCTTCTGCAGGTGGGTGCCTGCGTGCTGGTATAAGTCTGCACCAGCATATACTGTAAGAAGTCTTCTCTATAATAAATATTGAAAACTGAGATTACAACAACGGTGGTTTTCTCCTGAATTGGGTTTCTACCTTAAATCCTGGTGTTCATATGTGTTTATGGTTTGTTTTGTTATTTCTGTTCATGCTTAATGTTTATCCGATGCAATAAGTAAAGACATAATAAGATATCAGGTCATACCTGTTGGATGCAGTGCTGTAACATATGTTTAAGAGAAAGAAAAGAAAAATTGTTCACTCCTAAACACCAGTTCCCCGACCATACCCCCTCCCCCGCCGCATCGACATTCACCCCCCCCCCCCCCCCCCGCCGTATTTTCCTGTTCAATTAGATTTGTTATGTCCTTCTGGTGCTGTCGCTAGAAGGAAGATCAAGAAAGATGAGAAATCAATATCGAATAGCATCTATCAGGCCTCTGCGTTTTAACGGAAATAATTTAATCTTTTGGAAAACAAGGATGAGATCCTATCTTCAGTCTCTGGGAGCAGAGGTATGGGAAATTGTTGAACAATGATATCAATACCCAGCTGCAGTACCAACAGATCCGACAGAAAGAAATAACTATGAAACGAATGCAAAGGCGGTCAATGCTCTATTGGGAAGTCTAACTGAATCTGAATTTGTCAAAGTCATGTAGCTGAATACAGCCAAGACAATATGGGACAAAATCATTCTAAGTTATGAAGGTGATGCAAAGGTAAAAAGTGCTAAACTTCAAACTCTTAGAATTCAATATGAGAATCTAAAAATGGATAATGAAGAAAGCATTGCCAATTTCTTTTTACGACTTGATGATATTGTAAATCGTATGAGAAATCTGGGAGAAACAATAACCGAATCTACCTTGGTTGAGAAAGTCTTAAGATCACTAACAACAAAATTTGAGTCAAAAGTTTATGCCCTTGAAGAAAAGCAGGATCTTCAAAACCTTACTGTGGTGCAACTTCATGGCATACTAACTGCATATGAAATGAGAAGAGGAGGACCTTCTGAAGTCAAAGAAGCAGTCTTTAGAACTTCTACAAAAGGGAAGGAAGTACAAAAAATAGAAGGATCATGATATATCTCAGAAGAAGATGAGATAAACTTTGTAAAGAAACTTCAACTTGGCACAGGACGGTTCAGAGGTAAGCTTCCTTTCAAATGTTTTGATTGTGGAAGAGTTGGTCATTATGCTGCTAAGTGTCCTTATAAAGAAACACATAAAAAGGGGAAGGAAGTAGCAAGAAGGAATAAGAATTGTTTTAGCACTAGAAAGAGTTACTATACTCATGAAGATAGTGATGGGTTATCTGATAGTGAGGAAGAATGTGAACAAGATCTTAGACTTCTCATGGCATTTGAAAAAGAATCTAGAGAAGAAAAGGATACTTTTGTGGATGCTCTAGAAGACAGTGATTTTCTTGATGAAAACATTAAACTCAAGACTTGCTTAGAAGAAAGTAAAATAATCATAGAAACTCTGAAAAATCAGCTTGAAGAAAAGGAGAAACACAATGAGAAATTAGAGTGTGAGGTAGTAAGTCTAAGAAAATAACTTGAGAAAGTAAAAACTCTGAATCTTAGATTTGCTAAAGGATCTGAAACATTAGATGAGATTATCAAGGTACAACGTTCTCCTCTTATAAAGACAAGTCTTGGATATATTGGAGAATCTTCTCAGGCTTCAGCACCAAATTATCTAAAAGCAGTTACAGCTGGTTTACAACATGCTGCCACTCAGCAAGGGAATAAAGAATCTTTACAGATAAAGCATGATCATCTCAATTCAAAGAACACTAACAGGAATGTCTTTCAAAGAAACACCAATCAACAAGTAAATTCATATAGAATATTTTATGATCGCAGAAATTTCTTCTTCAATGGACAATGTTTCTCATGTCACAATTTTGGTCATAAAGTTGTTCAATGTGTTGCATATAAAACCATCATGACAAGAGAAGCAAGAAACAAAAGGATTGATATTGAAACAAAGAAGAATACTTATAACAACTTTTCTCCTCTTCAAAATGAAGTTGAATGTGCTTATTGCAATAACTTTGGCCATGAATAATCTGAATGCAGGAGCAAAGTTCAGCCAAAAGAACATGTACCTTCAAGCTCCAAAATATGGAAAAAGAAGGAATTACAAGTTGAAAATTGTGGCATAGTGTTATTTGCAGAGGATGAAGAAAACCAATGGTACATTGATAGTGGATGCTCAAGACACATGACAGGTGATAAAGACAAGCTTCTTGCATATAGTACTCTAGAAAAAGAAAAAAAACTTACGTTTGGGAATGATACTCCTGCGGTCATTAAGGGAAAAGGGTCTGTTTTTCTCAAAGAAAAGGTGAAAGCTAATGAAGTCATGTATGTGGATGGATTAAAACATAATTTGTTAAGTGTAAGTCAAATGTGTGATCAAGGAACTAAAGTTGTCTTTAGTTCAAAACAATGTGTGGTACGTGATCTTGATACAGGTAAAGCAATTATAAAAGGAAAAAGAACTCCGAACAACCTGTATATATTGAAGAACCCCAAAGAACAATGTTATTTGAGTAAATCTTCAGAAAATTGGCTATGGCATAGAAGGTTGGGGCATCTGTGCTTCTCTCACATCAACAAATCAAGCAGACTCAAAGCTGTTTGTGATCTTCCCAATATTACTCTACCTGAAAATATCATATGCAAATCTTGCCAATTCGGTAAGCAAACCAGGGTACAATTTAATGCCAAGGAAGGATCATCAAGTAAGCCTCTTGAACTCATTCATACTGACATATGTGTACCTATGAGGAAAAATTCACCACGTGGTGAAGAATACTATATCTTATTCATTGATGATTTCTCTAGAATGTGTTGGATTGGTCTGCTTAAACACAAAGATGAAGCATTTGAGAAATTTCAGATCTTCAAAGCACTAGTTGACAATGAATTAGATCTAAAAATCAAGTGTCTCAGATCTGATCGAGGAGGATAATATACATCCAATGAATTTCTTGAATTCTGTGAACAACACGGCATAAAAAGACAGTTCTCTGTAGCTGGCACTCCACAACAAAATGGTGTTGCAGAAAGAATGAACAAAACAATTCAACAAATGGCTAGAGCTATGCTTGATGATTCTGGAACACCTGACACATTTTGGGGAGAAGCAGCACATACAGCAACAAACATTCTCAAAAAAGCACATGTTCGTGTAAATAGTGATAAAAATCCATATGAACTCTGGTATGGTAATCCTCCCACTGTAAAGCATTTCAGAATTTTTGGGAGAAAATGCTTCATTAAGAATAATGATGAAAAAGTTGGCAAGTTTGAACCCAAAGCAGATGAAGGAATATTTCTTGGTTATTCCTCTAGGAGTAAGGCATATAAATGTTACAATAAAAGACTTCGAAATATTGTTGAATGTATTGATGTTGTTATTGATGAGTCTCCTGCAGCTCCAAAAGAAGAAAATAAAACAACAGATGAAGATGATGAGGACACATATCCTTCTACATCAAATAGTAATGATACAAACAGTGCACCCAGTGAAGAACCTGAAGAGGAGTTGTCTGAAAAGGCTCCATCTAGATATGTTCAAAAGAATAATCTAGAATCTCAAATTTTGGGAGAAAAGGGATCAGGTGTACAAACAAGAAGGACTATTGTGGGATCTTCTAGCAATCTGGCATTTTTGTCCACTATTGAACCTCACAGTGTCAGTCAAGCTAGCAAAGATGAATGTTGGATTCAATCCATGAATGAAGAGCTTGATCAAATTGAAAAGAATCACACTTGGGAGTTAGTACCAAGGCCTCATGACAAAAATGTCATTGGAACTAAATGGATATTCAAAAACAAGTTAAATGAGAATGGGGATGTTATAAGAAATAAAGATAGACTTGTGTGCAAAGGGTATGCTCAACAAGAAGGTATAGACTTTGAAGAAACCTTTTCTCTTGTAGCCAGACTTGAAGCCATAAGAATTTTTCTTTCTTTTTCAAGCTTCCAACAAATCAGAGTTTATCAAATGGATGTTAAATCTGCTTCTCTCAATGGTGATCTAGAAGAAGAAGTTTATATAGAAAAACCAGAAGGATTCATTTTGGGAAATGATGAAAAAATTGTTTGTAGACTTAAAAAGGCTCTATATGGTCTCAAACAAGCTCCAATGGCATGGTACTATCGTCTTGACAAATATCTTCATCAACAAGGATTTTCAAAAGGGTCTGCTGATAGCAACTTATACACAAAAAATGAAAATGACAAACTATTGATTGTGGTTGTATATGTTAATGATATCATTTTTGGAATTAATAAAGAGTCTATGAGTCAGAAATTTTCTTCTGACATGCAGCAAGAATTTGAAATGTCTTTGCTTGGGGAACTAACATTATTTCTTGGCTTGCAAGTGCAACAAGCAACAGATGGCATATTCTTGTCACAAGCAAAATATCTCAATAAAATCTTGAAGAAGTATGGCATGGAAGACTGCAAACCTGTAAGTACACCAATGATAACCAGATGTAATCTCAGTTCTAATGATGATTCTCCCACGGTGAATCAACTTGAATACAGATCTATGATAGGAAGTCTACTTTATCTCACTGGGACCAGACCAGACATCATGCATGCAGTTGGGATTGTTGGACGATTCCAAGCTAATCCAAACGAGTCTCATCTTCAGGCTGTAAAAAGAATATTCAAATATCTACAAGGAACTCAAGACTTTGGACTATGGTATCCAAAGAATGTTGATCTTACTCTTCATGCATACACTGATGCAGATTGGGCTGGAAGTGTTGATGATCAAAAAAGCACAAGTGGTGGTGCATTCTATATGGGGCCTCGGTTAGTATCTTGGTTCAGCAAGAAGCAAAGCTCCATTGCATTATCTACAACAGAAGCAGAATATGTGGTCGCTGCATCATGTTGCACTCAAATTCTCTGGATGATGCAAACCCTACAATACTTTCAAATCAAATGCTCACCTCCTATCTCCATTATGTGTGATAATACAAGTGCTATCGGTATCTCAAAGAATCCTGTTATGCATTCCAAGACCAAGCACATTCCCATCAAATATCACTTCTTACGTGAACAAGTGCTTGAACAAAAGGTAAAATTGGAGCATGTTTCCTCCAAAGAACAAGTAGCTGATATATTTACCAAACCTCTACCCAGGGAAGCGTTCGAATATCTCAGACAAAAACTGGGAGTAGTCTCTGCCATGCAGAGGATCAGGTCTACTTAAACATAGAAGATTAAATTGGTTAAGAGGTGTTGTTAGGCATCTCTGAATGAACAGGCTCTGGGGGGAGCATTGGTCATATGAAAAGGATGAATTTTTGTTTGATGATGCAGCGTGATCTCAGGGGGAGCATGGCATTGTCGGTACAAAGGATCTCGATCAACCCTTTTCCATTGATGTCAAAGGGGGAGGAAAAGAAAATAAGGGCTTCTATAAGATAAATAGAGAAATATTATTATGGAGGAAGCATATTGCCATCAATGCCAAAGGGGGAGATTGTTGGAATATTGTCATTGATGGAAAAGGCATTGGCTACAAAGGAGCATCTGATCAAAAGAACAGAGGAAGTATCGTTCAAGGAGAAAAAACAAGCAAAAGAGGAGATATGTTGGAAATTTGCCTAGAACAGTGGAACATGGTATGGCAACTGTACATTGGTGCTTATGGAACCAGAATGGAGCATGAAGAGGCGGAACGACGAATCAAGAACGAATTTAAGGTTGCAAAGGAATCTGGTGTGAATTTATTATTATGGATGTTACAAAGATTTCATCGAACTGGTGTCAAGCCTCAATAAACAAAATGATGGGTTAATCTGTTGATAAAGAGCACAAGCGATGTCACAATAAATAATTCAATTTACAATAATCAAGCAGGGGGAATGGAACCTTGAGCGAAGAAGGCGGAACCTTGCGAGAGGAACAGTAACGGCGGTTTTCGATTTTTATCGCACCACTCTCGTCGGGTAAGTGGTATCTCCTGGTGAGGAGCGATTCCATAGAATGCTCGAAACGCGTCCCTGTACGACTTCACAAAACCACTTTTCACCATGCGCCATCGCACGTTATACTTAGACCCAGGATGCCCAGCGATATCGTTGAGCGTCGTCGATCTGGGAAGGGGTCATCGGACAGTCGTCATTTGTTGAAGGTGCGCGGAGATTAACACTGGTACGACGGGCCATCGCACATTAATGATCGGCATTGGAGGTCGAGCGATATGCATATACGCCATTGATCTGGACGCTGGACTTGCGCAAAGTTTACCTATGGTACCATGCGCATATTTGATTGGCTATTAACTATATTTTTGGGCCCGGGGTCAAAGGTCTACCATATTATTTGAAAGAAGGGTTAACTTTAATCCTAAAGTTTTGTTCAATGTTATAAATATTTATTTATCAAGTTCTTAAAATTGATAAATAAATTAAAAAGAATTCAAAGAGGTACGTAAGGGTGGTAAATGAAAATACCGTCCAGGAATACCATTAGCAAGTGAATGGTTTTGACCCAAGGTTTTATTAAAAGCGAAAACTATATAAGGTGATGAGAATCATGAAGAACGGGTGTGAATTGTAAGGGTGGTGAACGGAAAATTTCTCCAAGGAATATATGTATGAGAGAGCTCTGGTCTTAACTGATAAATCTGAAACTACAATGCACCCATGGATAGAATGATCTAACGATGATAAATCTATGGTTTATGTGAGTATATAGAAAATAAATAAATCTGGTGATCGGAAATGTATGTCGTATGGAAAATAGTGGATCCAGTATGAAAATTGATGAAAAGTGGTCTACAGTAGTGCTGAAGGTCGAAGCCTTTAGAAAGGGGGTTGCAGCTCCCTTCCAGTGGTAGCTGGTAAATGAGAGAAGGTTGTAACCTTCTGCAGATGGGTGCCTACGTGTTGGTATAAGTCTTCACCAGCATATACTGTAACAAGTCTTCTCTATAATAAATATTGAAAACTGAGATTACAACAGCGAAGGTTTTCTCTCGAATTGGGTTTCCACCTTAAATCCTGATGTTCATATGTGTTGATGGTTTGTTCTGTTATTTATGTTCATGCTTAATGTTTATCCGATGCAATAAGTAAAGACATAATAAGATATCAGGTCATACCTATTGGATGTAGTACTGTAACATATGTTTAAGAGAAAGAAAAGAAAAATTGTTCACTCCTAAACACTGATTAACCCCCCCCTCTCAGTATTTTTCCCAACACTTACCATATTAGGATACTCATGCACTTCACAAGAACCCAATTGCTAAACCTATTGTTTTTCCTCCATAGAATTATTGAAAATATGGCTTCTACTGTTCGAAAGAGATCTTCCTCTCAGCAGCCAGCTTCTCTTTTCCATCATTCCCTTATCAATATTGTCATTCTCCATCAACTTGAGAAGAAGGGAATTTCTTAGGACACTTTCATTTCACATCTTGATTTCGCCACTACTTCTTCATCCCATGCATCTCCTTCACCTTCCACTCATTATCTTTCTCCTTCTTCTAGTAAACCCACTCGTAAGAAAAACAAATCTCCTATGATTGATCAAGAAGAAAAGAATAGTGAGGAAGAACAACACAGTGAGGAAGAAAAACACAGTGATGAAGAGGAGCATAGTGAGGAAAATAAGCATAGTGATAAAGAGAAAAACAGTGAAGAGGATCAAAGTCAAAGGAAGTAGAGTGAAGAGGAGAAAATTGAAGAAAAGCACAGTGATGAAAAGCATCACAGTGATGAAGAAGAGCACCATGAAGAAGAGAAAAAAAATGAAGAGGGAAATGATGAAGAAATAGAAGAGTTTGATGAGGAGCACAACAGTCACAAAGAGAAAGATATTGGTAGCCCTCACAGTAGAAAACATGATGAGGATGAAGCACAAAATATTGAGGATATAGAGCCTAAAAGTCCTAAATAAAGCAGGGACAAAAGTGGAAAAGGCAGCCCTCAAGGAGATATGCAAGGTGACAGTCAAGGCATTCATGAGGAGGGTCAAAAAAGTGGCAAGAATGATGAGGGGAGTAGCAAAGGCAAAGACCAAATAGAGCATGTGCTAGCTACCTCTCCTAGGCAAGGGGCCATGCTTTCGTCTCCAAAGGTAACAAAGCCCTGAACATCAAGAAATAAAGTGACTCAAATTGTAACTCCAAATGTTACTAGAGCCCTCCGTAGCAAAGGGAAGTTACCCAAGCAATCCATTGTTGAATTACCAAAGAGGAGGAATATCAAGAAGGCCGCCCAAAGCAAGGGAAAGGAGAAGGAAGAATGTAGCCATGAGAAAGAGAGGGAATTTGACATAATTCAGATAAACAGTGATGACAGCGACAATGAGGTTAGAATCCTAGAGTCTCTCTTGATAAATTAAGAAGAAAAAACTCATGATCTAAGAGGGGATCTAGAGAGGTCTAAAAACCTCATTCATTTTCTGCAAACAAAAAACAAGCAGATGAGTGTCCACATGGCATTTTATGAGACACGGGCTATCAAGTATCAAAAAGAAGCCTACAAAGCGCAAGTTAAGTTAGAAGAACTCATGGGTGAATTCAACAATAGTGAAGACGAAGATC
Source organism: Pinus albicaulis (assembly GCA_034641835.2). NCBI lineage: Eukaryota > Viridiplantae > Streptophyta > Pinopsida > Pinales > Pinaceae > Pinus > Pinus albicaulis. The sequence continues at coordinate 171,545,001 of CM076581.1, read as the reverse complement.
AACCAAGAAGGAAGAGGCCAAGGACCATGGGACACAGAAGAGCTTTGGAGAACCAAAAAGAGGAAGAGGCTGCCCTTTTCCAATATTTTCCTCTTACTACTTTATTCACCCAAGAGATGGAAAAAAATAGAGAAGCATAGCTTGAAAGGGTAAATGAACACTTGGAGAAGAAGTTGGAAAAGGCCAATAGAGACTTGAACCTTCAAATAAAAATGACCGGGCACTATAAGAAGCTTAACCAATTCGCCCGAAGGAAATTGAAGGCTACACAAGAAAAGCTCAAGGAGGCTCAAAGGAGGCGCCCGACACAAAAAGTGAAGAAAGGAATATCAAGGCTTGAAATTTTGGCCTCCACTTCTCAACATGCTTATGAAAAACCATGAGGGTCATGCTCGCCAAAATTGGGCATAATTCGACAAGTTTTGGTTTTTTGACATTTTTGGACTTTATGCAAAAAATCATGGGCATCACCATTTTTGTTTGAAGCATCCTCAAAAGATGAAAATGGTATCATTGGATGCCATAATTTTAGGGGCATCTACTCAGAAAATTTCAGAGCAATTGAAGATGATTTGGTCCCCCAAAGTGGCGAAAAACAGTCACTTTTTCAACACTCTGCCCCGCATATCAGAAAAGTCTAATTTCTAGGTTTTTTCACACATGTCAGATTTTCACAGGCTTTCAGTGATCAGTTTGGAGAAAACAAAGCATTTTCAGAAACTAGAAATCTAGGGCTTTCCAACGAGACATCACGGGCCTCGTTTAAACATTAGGAAGGTCTCCAAAAGTTTCCCACAAGATAGGGGATTTTCTGCTGATATATTTCTGAAGTATTTTTGTAAAAAATGCAGTTTTCTGAAGTGGCTTTTCCTGATTTGCGTTTAGCCTTTTTTGGCCATTGTTACTTAGGAAAATTCAATATAATTTCCTTTTTTAGCATTTTTAGGATATTTTTATAGATATTTTGTGCCTTGGACTTTGCAAAGCGTCAAGGACAAAATTAGATATTTTTGATGGGCCAATGAGCTTGCTAGTTGCACTAGGAGGTTTTCCCTCATCTTGGCCTATATATTCCAAGAGACTTCATTGTAAATAAGGCTGAACTTGATCATATAGAGAAATATATGGTTATACAAGCTTGGAAGAAATACTTGTCTCATGCACTGGATAGTTTCTTGAATGTTTTTGGATGATGAAAGAGGACTGCTGCTAGATTCCTTGACTTGTAAAATGGTATAGTGTCCCTCTCTATTATGTTTCTTATTTTTCATACATATTTCATGCTCTTGATTTCTATAAGACATTAGAGAATAGATTTGAGACATGCCCTTGGAGGCACCTCAAATTTCCTGTTTCATTATAGCTTCTATGTTTTCTTCCTTCTTAGTCATATCAAAGAATTCTTAATTGCTCTTTGATCACTGAAGAAATTGTTTGTTTGTTTCATTTATGGTTGTTATGCATGCTAAGTATGATTCACAGTATTCCCTGCTTACTCATGGCTAGTCAAAGCTTCCACCTTTGAAACCTTTCTTTGAATGTCTGATTGTCCTAGTTGAACCAAGGAGGTCCTGTATCGATCTCGCCCTTTTCCTAAAACTCTGCAATCTTAGTTCAAAGTGCCCAATAGCTTGAAATACGATGTCTAGGAGTTTCCTCTTAGTAGCTTGAGCTATTTTTTTGTCTTAATTTTCTTTCCCCAAAGTCTGATAGCAATTTCCTAAAGTTAGAGAGTCATATATCTCTATGTATTGCTTGAATGTTTATTTCTATGCATTTATCAGTTTGTAGTTACATTTATCATGATTAATCATTAGCCCTACCATATAAATGTCTGCTATTGAACTATTTATGTTTTAAACCCTTTTTCCTTCACAAACTTAGTGTCCATCCCACTTCATTTTACCTTAAGATCCATTTTACCTTGATCAAATCGGTCCTTCAACATACCTTGTATCACCATCTGAGGCTTTCTCAACCTTTTCGACCCCATAGCCCAGTTGATCTAACAATATTTTTATCTATTTTAGTCTTTGATCAGTTCCTCCCTCAAAAACCTAAATGAAAAACCAAAAACCTACTTCATAACTAGCCTAAAATTAGAAACATAAGAAGCAAAACACATAGATATACCTTACACAAATAGAGAGAGCCCTCTCTGAGTCCAGGAAGGCTAGGTCCTTGGGCTCCAAAGATCGGTTTGATGTTACCCTGTCACTTGGCTTGCCAATCCGCCAAATGACGGGACACTAACATAATGGCGATCACGGTGGGACTCTCAGTGATAAACAGACTTAGATTCCCTAAACCTTCAAATACCTTTGAGAATACTATCTTGTGGACTTATCCCACCGCTCACTAACATAATGGCGATCACGGTGGGACTTTGAGTGATAAACAAACTTAGACTTCCCTAAAAATTTCAACAGCCTTGAGAATACTATCTTGTGGACTTATCGCACCGCTCACTAACATAATGGCGATCACGATGGGACTCTGAGTGATAAAAAAACTTAGAGTTCCCTAAACATTTCAGCAGCCTTAGGAATACTATCAGGTTGACTTATCCCACCGCTCACTAACATAATGGCGATCACGGTGGGATTCTGAATGATAAACAAATTTAGATTCCCTAAACCTTCAGAGACCTTTGAGAATACTATTTTGTCGACTTATCCCACCGCTCACTAACATAATGGAGATCACGGTGGGACTCTGAGTTAGTGACAATCTAAGTACACCTTAGGACTCCAGAAATCCCTTATCTTCAAGAATATCTAGTGAATTAGCCACCTCATCGCCACCCTAACATAATGGCAATCACTGTGGGACTAACTGAGTACATAACAGTCTAGCAAACTCTTGTAGATTCATTAGTCTTTCAAAATTTAAAATAGGAAAGCAGCCCATAGAATCATTTAGATTAAACTCTTGTTGCTTCACCACTCTAGCAAAGTGATGAATCAGGTTTAGAACACTCTAAAAAGCCATAGGCTGCACATAAAGACTCAGAAAAACCCAAAAAACATCCCCAGATTGGCTTTTCCAGTTATTGGTGGTGGACCATACACATATCTCTAAAAATAACTAAAAACATCCACTTCGAGACTCCACTAGCCTCCAGTAGGCCTATTACTCCACTAGTCCTTATAAAATCTCCTGGGAATGCATTAAGCAATCCCAATCATGTTGATGGTGGACAACATAGTTCAAATCTTCCACCTGGCAACTCCACTGGTAGAGAACTTTAGACTGGTTAAAAAGACACAGTGATCCTCTCTGATTAACAAATATGGATCCAAGGACACAAAGGAGATATACTTCGATGAGCAGAGAACATATCCCTGGATTCCCACACAAAATTCCTAAAGACGTAAATTGGATAGAAAACCTGCCTATCTTTCGAGATGAAAAGTTTAATGACCCATTGTTACATCTCATCAATTTTCATATACATGTATGGAGGTTAAAGGTTGAATGGCATGAGGACTGCCTCATGAAAATTTTCATGGGGACATTAGAAGGAAAGGCAAGATAATGGTATGAAGGCCTAGAACCTAGCATCTTGTTTTCTTTGAAGGATTTCCACAAAATATTTCATAAACACTATATAGGGCATTGTCCATCTCTATCATTAGCTGAAAATTGTTGCGATCAATCTGAAGACCTTATACAACACCTTGTGAACATTGATGAAAACTTAGGAAATTGGCATCCTGAGGTTTTTTTAGAGGAGATCCATACATTTCTTACCCAAACTAACCATCAAGATGTCCAAGAAGAGTTGATTGAGGATGAAATCAAATCTGAGATGGAAGAAGAATCAAAACCTTTAGGTTCTCTACCCTTATGCTTTAAATAATTCCAGAATTTGAAAGAAAATTTGCATCCTAAAGATCTCTTAGCAATTATTTAGGAAACCCCTGCTCAAGTTAAACCTCACATAAATCAAGAAAAGATGGTTGAAGATGAAACAAAATCTAAAATAGAAGAAAAATAAAAACCTGTAGGATCTCTACCTTTATGCTTTGAGTCATTTAAGTTCATACGAGAAAATTGGCCTCATGAAAATCTATCAGAAGCAACTCATGAATTACATGCTAACTATCCTCAACATCACAAATAATTGGTTGAATATGAAAACAATCAAGAAATAAAAGAGAACCGACAAGATCTCTCTAAAGGCACAAGTGATGATTCATCATCTCTCATAAGTGAAGCCCAAAAAGACACTCATCCTCTAGATCAACTTTCCCAAGAGAAAGTAGGTCATTGTAGTTATGTCCAAAGAGAGATGAAAATGCCTCCCTTTTTGACTAAAGAAGAGCTAGATCAACTCATAAACATACAGTCAGCCTATGATCTTGCATACCATAAGTCAAAAAATAGATTTGTAAATCAATTCGAAGAGAAACAATCTGATAGCCCAATATATATGGTTGCTGACATTACTTATATTAATGATTCTCCAAGGTTTGATCAATATATTGATGATTATGATATCCAAGCAGAAGCTAACCTTGTAGAGCCATCAATAGTTGATTTATGGGATGAAGTTCACTATCATCAGATTGAAAGCATCAAGCAACCAAAACGGGTCACCTATGACACTGAATAGGGAAGCCTTGAAAGTTCAGAAGTAAGTGAAGGATCTCTGACCCTTTGTTCCACTTCATATCAACCCATCAGTAATAAATTTCACATAATTGGAGATCAGCAGTTTTTCAGCTTTGATGATGAGGTTGAGGAGGATGATGAAATTTTTGAGCAAGTTTTTAATGAGAATCCTTCTCCTCAAATGACTGAGGAAATCATTTTGGTCATGAAATCCTCCTTAATTCCAGATTTGCAGCCACAAAGTTCCATTGAGTTGCAAATTGCAAATGAAGAAATAGAGGTTGGTAAACACATGAGGGTTGTCACCCTATCCTTTAAAGAATATTTACTACCAAAGTGTATCCCTGTTCATCAACATGATGACCTTCACACAATTTTTAGTCCGCCTAATCAGAACACATCAGTTTGGGAAGAAGAATACACTGAAATGTATGATAAGTCTGACAGCTCAAGTGATCATGAGAAAGGAGAAAAGTTTCTTTCCCAAGAGAGTCCCAAACACAGCCAAGTGGAACAAAGAGTAGTACTGAATGAAGCTTATATATCAAATCCTCTAGATCAGGTATTATTCCAAGATCCATTTGTTGTTTTCCTTGAGAAATCTGAAGGAGTTGTGGGTTCTACCATGAACAGTTTGCTGCAAAGTATGAGAAAAAACTTAAGCACTATTGTTCGAAAACAAGTGAGGTGGAAGTGGCCTTTTGATTTCTTCAACATCATCAAAGAGTTGAACCAAGATCAACCATGCAATCATCTACTTGACTGGTTATATTGGAAAGAAGATTTCACCAAATAAATGTCTATCATATATAGGTTAGAGTAGAATAGATAGGCATGCAAAATAAGCTCAGCCCCATGAGAATATTTCTTTTAGTTTGTTCTGAGAAAAACAGAAAACACAAAAATAACAAGAGAAGTAGAAAAAGAGGGTAGATTCTAAAACAATGGTACAGCCCCATGTTCAAAAAATAGTCATTCTAAAAGCGAGCAAGTCTAAATGCTGCTACTAGTGCTCAAAAATGTCTTGTTCAGTTATCTAGCCTAATCATAACTGAACATGTTTTAAATTTATTTGCTGATAAGTTAGTGAGAGAAGAGATAGTCAAATTGTGTAAGCTTGACTTGTCAAATAAAATAGATTAGGAAACGATACTGGTTCCACATGCTCAAAACAGAACCAAAGAGGAAAACAGGGATGAAAAAACAAACTGTGTATCCTAGCCCTGATTTTTCTAAATTTCATTTTCAAGAAAAATAATATTTGTGTGCATGTTGTCTTTCATGCCACAAGTACATGAAAAATCAAACCGTCTAATCTTGATTTGGTCATTTTTCAATCTCATGTTTTGGATTAGAGAATGAAATCCTGTCAAATAGCTTAATCTTGACAGTCGATCTAGCATAGGTTGAGAAACAAAGGATTTCATCAGTTTAATCTGAACTCCTAGTGGATATAAGTGTAGAATTAGATAGTGTCATTTTTCAAAAATATTATGCCAAAGGGTTGCTAGTCCAAATGCACCCGAAAGAAGAAAAAATGTTAGGAAATGTAGCTAGGTAGGTAGAAATGACTTTGATGCTAATCATGATGTCAATTTTTAGAAATAGCATCAAGGAAGAAAGAAATTTGTGCCAATGGATAAAAGCACTGGTCTTCAAAAGCCAGAGATCTGAAATTCTAGACACCTCCTGAAAAGGAGCTGCCCTCCCCAAATGGAGCCACTATTAGTCATCAGTATTTTACACCTATTGATGATGACTAGTTTCTTAAGCTAAGTTTTCTAGAAGCTGATCTCCAAACTGTCAAATCTGTCATCTATAAAACACCCCTAAACAATTTTTGTCCTCCTACCCCTTTTGGTTAGCCTATGATGAGAAAAAACCTATGTGCCAAGTCCTATCTAGCTTCAGCCATATAATCCTATCCGTGAGCTGTCATAGCTAAGAGTTATCTGTTGTCATTCACCTTTATTCCTCAAGTCATTCATTATCCAAATATTGACAAAGTGTCTGCAACCTTATCCCTAATTATTTATCATGTAAAGATCTGATCATACCAAAGAAAAACACTCATAATCTGTCAAGATCACCCCTAAGTTAAATAGTGGCGCTTTAGGGAATCCCTTCCTTGGCAAAAACATCTTGAGCCAAAAGCCTCTGTTTAGTACCAGCCAACCCTGAATTAGCACTTTATCTGCAAAAAAAAATCTTGATACACCCATAGGTCGCGCCACTAAGAGGTCTTGTTGTCTCAATCCAAAAGAAATTTTGCAAAGATCTAATACAGAAAGAGATAATCATGTGCACAGTCTAAAAGAATATGCTTAAGATTGGGAAAAATATCCATAAGACACTAAAGGAGATTTCAAAGGTTTAAAGTCATATTTTTTGCATCTCTGCGGGGTTCAAATTGAATGACAAATAGTATCCAGACAAGAGCAAAGAGACAAGTCCAAATAAGTCTCTCATGTTGAAGAAATTTGCCATCATTAAGCAGATGGAGAGCTGCAATGATAAGAAAGTAGGAGTACATGTTTCAAAATCCAAACTGATATAATGTTGATCTACAGTGTTTCAGTGTCTCTTTCAGAAGCAGATATGTACAAGTATTCCAGAAGACATTATCAAACTGAACATAAGAAGACAGTTGCTTCTCGTGTTGTCTTGAGCTTGGGATAAGAATACTAGTTAGAGAGAAAATTCAATAAACCTCTACAAACACAGTCAAGAAAGGTTAGTAAATAATGACTAGCAAGCAAATACTCTACAAATACAAGTCATGTGGCTCCTGGTTTAAGAGATTCACAAGGATATTCTAACAATAGGATACATATCTCAGAACATGCCTCTGATAGCATATTGTCAAATTTTCACTTTATTACTTATTAGGATATAAAGAGCAGAGATATGTATGAAAAAGAAAGATGACACAGTTTGAGAAATGGATGAAATTTCATGACTGTGTTAACCTCCTCCAAGTAAAAGAAGATGGTTGGGTGACATGTTGAAAACCTCCTCCAAGCAAGAGCAGATGGTTGGGTCACATGTTGAAAACCTCCTCCAAGCAAGAGCAGATGGTTGGGTCACATGTTGAAAACCTCCTCCAGTATAAAGAGAAGATGGTTTGGAAATATTATGTTAACCTCCTTCATTTATAATCAGATGGTTAGGAACATGATAAGGGCCCCCTTCATTTAAAAGTAGAGGGTCAGGAGTGGAGATATTAGTCCAATTGGGAAGGAAGAATTGAAAATTAGTGGGAAGCAATTGAATGTTTATGAGTTGAAGTCTAGTGTTAAACATAAGTGAAGCAGTGATATTATGATGTTAAAGAAGCCTTGTTCTTCTTCTTTCCCCAAAAATCTTCTTCAAAGGATAATCTGAGGCTAGAATGTCCAAAACTTGGAACAATCTCATCAAAATGACAAGAAGGTAGAATATCCTTGTTTCTTAAAATGACCTTTACAACTAAATACACAGAGACAGTATGGATAAGGAAGGCTATAAAAAAATGATTCAAGTTCAAGAAAACCTTCAAAGAAATAAAACATATCACAGTCATAGACAAGACCTTTTAATGTACATAAGAACAAACTATGTTGTTTGTATATGATTGCATTAAGGGTTTTTAAAGACCATCTCCTTGATGAACAGATGTAGGGCAAGTCTTGGTGAGTACAAATAAGGCTTTATCCACAGTAAAAAGAAATGTTAATATAAGGTGCCTAACAGTGTTTGACAAAATTCAACAATGGGCATAATCAATTATCAAACACCATAGAGTTGAATTGTCAAAATAATTTCTAGAATTGTCAATCACCTCCTTCCAAGAGATAGGCAAAGGATGCATCAGTAGTCTTTGATATGGTTCTTGAGAAATTTTCCTTTTGAAGGAGAGAATAGCCTCAGTCTTTAACAATATCCTCTGCATATGCATAAAAAGAAGACAGTTAAGAAAATGGGTCTTTATGGTATTTTAAAAGTGATATAATACTGAGGGCAGTGATTTATGTTTTTATATGACAAAAACCTTTTCAAAAGGTATCCAAACCCTTCCAAAATAGCTGCAAAGGTATTTAAGCTTATTCAAATTTTAAAGAAGGGAGGAGACCATTTAAAAGGGCCCATTAGTAATTTCAAAACCCAAAGCAAACATTCCTTGGTTGTACACTGAAGAGAGGAAGTAATATTCGAGCATTTTTCAAGTTTTCGGTGCTCAAAACGCTGTGTGGCACGCCCGTAGATGTGCGCGACGCGCCTGTGAGTGCCCAAACAAAGAAGTTGAACGAAGGCACGGCTAGCCTGTGCCTGCGGTCACTGGGCACCCGAAAACGACCCACAACCTCCTTTGCGTGGAACCTTCTATTGCAAACGGGCCGCTCATCCACCAGACTTCAAAAGAATCTTTTGAAAGCTTCTCCAATGATCAACAAGGTCCACGAACTTATCTTCAAGCTATTTCTTCACTTCTTGGTAAACTTTGAAGTTTTAAAGGAGTTCTTTTTGCTGTGATTTCCAAGAAGAAACAATGGTTTTAAAAAGCACTTTATCATCTAAAAACACAGAGAGACAGTGAAAGGGAAGAGAGGGCTAAGGTGAAAATTTAAAAGTCCTTTTTGTACTATGAGATAGCTGATGTGAGACACAGTTGATAGAAGGAGAAAAAGAGTTAGTTTGAAGAGGTTTTCAAATTAGTTTTGGGAAGTGTCTTAACAGTGTTTTGCAAAGTCATTCGTTTGTTAAAACTCAGAAAAGAAATAGTGGTTAGGAGATGAATACTTTTGTCCATTAAATGCAGTATTTTAAAAACAGTGGCTTTAAAGGCACTTTATCACCTAAAAAACAAAGAGAGACACAGTGATTAGGAGTTTGGGCCTTTGGTCAAACTCAAAGAAGTTTTGTTGCTGTGGGTATCAAGATTTAACATAGTGATAAGGGAAGGTTTTTTATCAGCTTTGAAAGAGCCTTAATTACCTTTCAAAAACAGTGATAAAAAAGAGCAGTGTTTGAAGGGAAGGGTGTTGTGCCAAAAAAAAGGGAGATTCCTCTTCAAAAAAAAAAGCACAAACATATCTTGTTTAAACCTTTTGCTCAAACACAATGATAAAAGTGATTTTGGTTCTCATTTGACAAATACTTGTTTGCTAGCATGAAAGAAACACAGTGACTTACAAGGAGGAAAAGGGTGGTGTTGGGAAACTACTTTAGAGACCATTTGAATCAGCCTATCTTGGTCAGCCAGCAAAGAGTATCCAAAGCAAAATTCCTCCCCGGCAAGATAGCAGAAGTGGCCCTCACAAAAGGTATGAAACTTTTTCAACTGAGGAAGTAAATTCCCATACTTTAGTGCTTTTTAACTTTCATGAAGTAGGATGTTTGGAGTTTTGTAAAAAGGTTCAGGAGGTAAAAATTTATCTTCCCTTGACACCTATTTTCTTTAAGACTGCAAGGGAAACATGTTCATCTAGTAGGCTTAGACTTCAAGCTTTCTCTTAGATCCATTTCCAGAGCTACCAAAATTCCATATGTCGGAGAAAAATGGTTTAAGTAAAGATACCTAGACTCATATCAATACAAACCCTTCTTAAAACTAGAGCATCGAGATGCATGTCCATCTATCTTTCCTTTTTCCTATCTGTTGACCAGCTATGCTTCCCTCATGAAGATAATCATGAAATATTTCACATGCGAGGGAAGGTTTTCCCGGGTTTATGCTTACCATATCAGGCTACTCATGCACTTCATGAGAACCCAATTGCTAAACCTACCCTTTTTCCTCCATAGAAGTATTGAAAATATGGCTTCTACTGTTCGAAAGAGATCTTCCTCTCAGCAACCAGCTTCTCTTTTCCATCATTCCCTTATCAATATTGTCATTCTCCATCAACTTGAGAAGAAGGGAATTTCTTGGGAAAATTTCATTTCACATCCCAATTTCGCCACTGCTTCTTCATCCCATGCATCTCCTTCACCTTCCACTCATCATATTTCTCCTTCTTCTAGTAAACCCACTCCTAAGAAACACAAATCTCCTATGGTTGACCAAGAAGAAGAGCATAGTGAGGAAGAACAACACAGTGAGGAAGAATAGCACAGTGATGAAGAGGAGCACAGTGAGGAAAAACAGCATAGTGACAAAGAGAAAAACAGTGAGGAGGATCAAAGTCAAAGGAAAAAAAGTGAAGAGGATAAAAGTGAAGAAAAGAGCAGTGATGAAAAGTAGCACAATGATGAAGAAGAGCACCATGAAGAAAAGCAAAACAATTAAGAGGAAAATGGTGAAGAAATGGAACAGTTTGATGAGGAACATAATAGTCACAAAGAGGACGATATTGGTAGCCCTCACAGCAGCAAACATGATGAGGATGAAGCACAAAATATTGAGGATACAGAGCCTAAAATTCCTAAAGAAAGCAGGGACAAAAGTGAAAAAGGCAGCCCTCAAGGAGATATGCAAGGTGACAGTCAAGGCATTCATGAGGAGGGTCAAAATAGTGGCAAGGATGATGAGGGGAGTAGCAAAGTCAAAGACCAAATAGAGCATGTGCTAGTTGCCTCTCCTAGGCAAGGGGCCATGCTTAGTCTCCAATGGTAACAAAGCCCCGAACATCAAGAAATAAAGTGACTCAAATTGTAACTCCAAATGTTACTAGAGCCCTATGAAGCAAAGGGAAGTTACCCAAGCAATCCATTGTTGAATTACCAAAGAGGAGGAAGACCAAGAACATCACCCAAAGCAAGGGAAAGGAGAAGGAAGAAAGTAGCCATGAGAAAGAGAGGGACTTTGACATAATTCAGATAAACAGTGATGACAACGACAATGAGGCTAGAATCCTAGAGTATCTCTTGATAAATAGAGAGGAACAAATTCATGATCTAAGAGCGGATCTAGAGAGGTCTAAAAACCTCATTCATTTTCTGCAAACATAAAACAAGCAGATGAGTGTCCACATGGCAGTTTATGAGACATGGGCTATCAAGTATCAAAAAGAAGCCTCCAAAGCGCAAATTAAGTTAGAAGAAATCATGGGCGAATTCAATAATAGTGAAGATGAAGATCAGCCTAGAAGGAAGAGGCCAAGGACCATGGGACTCAGAAGAGCTTTGGAGAAGCAAAAAGAGGAAGAGGTTGCCCTTTTCCAATCTTGTCCTCTTACTACTTTATTCACCCAAGAGATAGAAAAAAATAGAGAAGCATGGCTTGAAAGGGTAAATGAACACTTGGAGAAGAACTTGGCTAAGACCAATAGAGACTTGAACCTTCAAAGAAAAATCATCGGGCACTATAAGAAGCTTAACCAATTCGCCTGAAGGAAATTGAAGGCTATACAAGAAAAGGTCAAGGAGGATCAAAGGAGGCGCCCGGCACAAAAATTGAAGAAAGGCATATCAAGGCTTGAAATTTTGGCCTCCGCTTCTCAGCATGCTTCTGAAAACCCGTGAGGGTCATGCTCACCAAAATTGGGCATAATTTGACAAGTTTTGGTTTTTTGACATTTTTGGGCATTTTGCAAAAAATCATGGGCATCACCATTTTTGTTTGAAGCATCATAAAAATATGAAAATGGTATCATTGGATGCCATAATTTCAGGGGCATCTGCTCAGCGAATTTCAGATCAATTGAAGATGATTTGGTCCCCCAAAGTGGCAAAAAATAGTCACTTTTTCAACACTCTGCCCTGCATATCAGCAAAGTCTAATTTCTGGGTTTTTTCACATAGGTCAGATTTTAACAGGCTTCTAGTGATTAGTTTTGGGAATAAAAAGAATTTTCAGAAACTAGAAATTTAGGGCTTTCCAACGAGATGTCACAAGCCTCGTTTTGACATCAGGAAGGACTCCAAAAGTTGCCCACAAGACAAGGGATTTCCTGCTGATATATTTTTAAAGTATTTTTGTAAAAAATGCAATTTTCTGAAGTGGCTTTTCCTAATGTGCGTTTAGCCTTTTTTGGACATTGTTACTTAGGAAAAGTCAATATAATTTCCTTTTTTAGCATTTTTAGGATATTTTTATAGATATTTTGTGCCTTGGGCTTTGCAAAGCCTCAAGGACAAAATCAAATATTTTTGATGGGCCAATGAGCTTGCTAGTTGCACTAGGAGGTTTTCCCTCATCTTGGCCTATATATTCCAAGAGACTTCATTGTAAATAAGGCTGAACTTAATGATATAGAGCAATATATGGTTATAAAAGCTTGGAAGAAATACTTTTCTCATGCATTGGATAGTTTCTTGAATGTTTTTGGATGATTAAAGAGGATTTTTGTTGGATTCCTTGACTTGGTAAAATGGTATAGTGTCCCTCTCTGTTATGTTTCTTAGTTTTCATACATATTTCATGCTCTTGCTTGCTATAAGACAATAGAGAATAGGTTTGAGACATGCCCTTGGAGGCACCTCAAATTTCCTGTTTCATTATAGCTTCTATGTTTTCTTCCTTCTTATTCATATCAAAGAATTCTTAATTTCTATTTGATCACTGAAGAAATTGTTTTTTTGTTTCATTTATGGTTGTTATGCATGCTAAGTATGATTCACGGTATTCCCTGCTTACTCATGGCTAGTCAAAGCTTCCACCTTTGAAACCTTTCTTTGAATGTTTGATTGTCCTAGTTGAACCAAGGAGGTCTTGTATCGATCTTGCCCTTTGCCTAAAACTCTGCAATCTTAGTTCAAAGTGCCCGATAGCTCAAAATACTATGTCTAGGAGTTTCCTCTTAGTAGCTTGAGTTATTTTTTTGTCTTAATTGTATTTCCCCAAAGTCTGATAGAAATTTCCTAAAGTTAGAGAGTCATATATCTCTATGTATTGCTTGAATGTTTATTTCTATGCATTTATCAGTTTGTAGTTACATTTATCATGATGAATGGTTAGCCCTACCATATAAATGTCTGCTATTGAACTATTTATGTTTGAAATCCTTTGTCCTTCACAAACTTAGTGTCCATCCTACTTCATTTTACCTTAAGATCCATTTTACCTTGATCAAATCGGCCCTTCAACATACCTTGTATCACCATCTGAGGCTTTCTCGACATTTTCGACCCCATAGCCCAGTTGATCTAACAATATTTTTATCTATTTTAGTCTTTGATCAGTTCCTCCCTCAAAAACCTAAATGAAAAACAAAAAGCCTACTTCATAACTAGCCTAAAATAAAAAACATAAGAAGAAAAACACACAGATATCCCTTACACAAATAGAGAGAGCCCTCTTTGAGTCTAGGAAGGCTAGGTCCTTGGGCTCCAAAGATTGGTTTGATGTTAGCCTGTCACTTGGCTTGCCAATCCGCCAAATCACGGGACACTAATAGGGTGAAGCCTATGCTTGGTGGTTCAGCCACTTGAGCAATGCAAGGGTGAAAATGTTTGTAGATTTCACTCAAAGGGTGATCAAGACCTTTGATGGAGAAAAAAAAAAGGAAGAGAAGCTCACACCACCATTTGAGGAGCCTTGTGATAACATTGTCACACTCATGGAGGAGCAGCCACATGCATCAACAATTGGGGTAGCCAACAATTTGGAGGAAGGAACTCTTGCAGCCCTATAAGAATTTCCCAAACATCATCAAGGTATGAAAATATTTCCACAATCTATTGTTGCAGCAAATTCTTTTTATAATTGTGGAGATTTTCTTTTACATTACCAAGGGTCAAATCACACTACTACTATAGAGTAGCTGGGTTGCACTACGCTGTGAAACATGGGGACTTTCAAGGAGGAAATAAACCATCATCCTCATGAGCCATTGTTGGATTGTAAATCACATTTGAGGTTGGGGTTTGAAGACTTGAAGGAGGATAGTAGACATCTTGGAGTGAGAAACCCTTTCTCCTTTCAAGATGACACTTTCTCAATGAGTTCCTCTCAGCTCAAAGAGGAATTTATACTTTCAAAAGATCCAAGACCTCATTGGTTTTGGAAGACTATTGTTGAGAGGGACGTCTCAAGGAGAGATCTCATTAGAGGTGCACGTCAACACACCATGGAGTGCAATGATTTTCTTACTTTGTCACAGGAGCAGATAGAAGATGGACATCTTCGGATGGATAACATCTCTCATGCTTGTGTTGGACATTCCTTGAGCCATACACATCATGATGGGAGGTTTTTTCCTACCACCTATTTGGGTCCTCATAGGGTCTCATTGATCCTCGAGAAGATTGCATTTCAAAATCCCATGGAGTGCAAAGATAGAGATTTGGTTTGGGAGGATGTTAGCCCTCATGGGAGTAGTACCAAGATGAAGAGAAGGAGAAAACATACACAAGTGATTTAGTGGATATGGTTGATGAGCAAGGAGCTGGGAAGCTACTTGCAAATATATGACACCAGGAAGCAAGAGGCTTGGCTGCGCTGGTTACTCTTGAAAGAGTTTGGCCATCACTTGGCATACACTCTTCCTAAGAGTAGAAGGATGGAGGAGGGATGGTAGGATGCTTACATCATTGGGTAGA
Organism: Pinus albicaulis; assembly: GCA_034641835.2. Lineage (NCBI taxonomy): Eukaryota > Viridiplantae > Streptophyta > Pinopsida > Pinales > Pinaceae > Pinus > Pinus albicaulis. The sequence goes on along the minus strand of CM076581.1, from coordinate 171,529,923 downwards.
ATAGATTATGGATGCATGGTTTTGATGTGATACTCATATCATTCATTTTTCCTTCATCACATGAGTTGTATGATGGAAGTATGGGGAGGCAACAAATTATTTTGTTGCTTGGCTTGTTCTTGGGAGAGCAGGAGAAGATTTTCTCTCACACTTTGCATGATCTTGTAGGAGGAGGAGATGGAATTATCTCCTTGGATTTATATGATGGAGAGGTACTTCCACCTTGGGAGGAACTTCTCATGTATTGCAGCATTACTAGAGGAGTCTTTGACAAGGAGCATGTCAAAGAACAGAGCTTTGTATTGACAGGAGATTATTTGCATAAGCTCACAGTGTTGTCTCTTTGGAGCAGATACTTATGGATGGAGTGTCCCTATGATCACTTCACATTAGGTGCACTTGGTGAAAAAGGAGGGGGTGACGATGATAGAGTGGTGGATAGAGGCATCTATCACTATGACATATTCTTCTTGACTTGAGTTTCCAAGCATGAGGAGGATTATCTTCTTGCAGCACATGGTGCATTCATCTTCATAGCATGCCAAAACACTATGGAGAACTCACTCATGGATCCATGTACCATTTCACTTCTGGCATATGGTAAGAATTCTGTTTATACACTCATTGATTTGCATACTCTTACCATTACTATGCGGTGCATTGCTTCACAAGAGGGCAAGCTTGTCACATTGCTCCATGATCATTGTTGGGCCAATCTATATGATGGAGGTAGCCATATTTTATGTGGCCTTGGGAAAAATTTTTATCATCACATGTATGCTCAGTTTTTTCCCTCAAACATGTACCATATGAAGACATGCATGATTAACCTTTTGCCTTGTACTTTCCTAAAGAAGCAGCTTGTAAAACTGCGCTATACACACCTAGGAGACTGTTGGTATCTTCAAGCACCACATGAAGCCATCAGTATTTCCTTCATTCTTGTATTGATCATGTCTTCATTTTCTAATATTGTTTTTATTCCTGTTGAGAGCATGATTGGGAGATTGACACATGAGTTGGATGTGTCCTTGAGGGGAGAAAACTCCCACATTTTATGCACTACATGTTCTAATGGGAGCATGGGAGGAGAGATGGCCACCACGGCTACATATGTGTTCTCTTTTCAGGTGGACCATGGAATTGATATTCATCCATTGTATAACCATGGGAAAGTGCTTGATCATGTATTCTTGTTACATTTATCCATTACTATTCATTCGTAGATGTGATGGATTTTGTATGTTACTTGCCATGTTACTTTCTAAGATTGCAGTGGATGAAACTGCATTGTGTCCTTTTTAGACATTGTTTGTACCATGTATCATCATGTAAAACTTGCAGCAAAATTCTCATTAGGATGCTCTATGATGATCATGTCCTATTCATCATGGATGGAATATTTTGGGCCAACTTTTTCTTCATTGTTGGAGGAGAACTCTTTGGAGGATTTCTCTTCACTTTGACATTTGAGGGAAATACTTTTGTAGCCCAGGATCAACACACACTCTACACTTATCATAAATGGAGAGAAGGACATCATGGGGTAGGCTATGATGCTTACCATGATAAGATTTTCAGCCCACCTTCATTTTCAGAGTTTGAGGTGGAAGCAGATTTTCAGGAGATACCATATTGGGAAGTGACTCCTTATGTTTGGATGATTGCTTGGGGATGGAGGATCCACATGGGGAAGATATTCCTCCTCACATTTCAGACTCCATGCCTTGGGTGGAGACTTTCTATTTCTATCCTTGCAGTTGCTTTAGGACAAGTAACATTTGGGAGGGGAGGACTGTAATATTCCAAATTTTTCCTTCAATAAATTGGAATATTAATTTTTTCTATTTCACTTAGGAGTTGAATAATTGGGTGAGAAGGCCCATTCATAATAAAAACATGGATAAAATCCCTCTAGTATGGAAATGGATCAGCCTTGGAACTATATTTCACACCCTCATGTGTGAAAGGAGACATTTGCAAAGAGCCTAGGTCAAGTTTGACCAAGTCAAACAACGCAAAGTTATGAGGTGGAAAACATCTTGTGGGATAGCGCAGAGAAAGAGGAGGGAAGATTCCTTGAAGGAGGAAACCCTAAAGAGTGGGAACCATGGAGAGGGAGCTCTCATGTGTTTAAAAGGAGGGCAAGGCAGCCATTGTTTCATATGCATATGATTAGTGATTTCTTGTCTGCTTATACTATTGGCATTATCCAGTTGTTCAGTTGAGTTGTTGTGCTGCTTAGCACAAGTATTTCCTATTTATGAGTCCTTATCCTATATTGAGAAGCCTATTGAAGGAGTTGTACAGATTTGCCTCACATCTAGGCTTGAGGCCAAGCATCCTTCTCCAGGATAGCGTTATTGCTGTAGCAGCATAATGTTGTGATGCAGGGTGTTGTAGTGAAGAGTCACAACACCTCTTACATCACTTGTTTTTCAGAGGAGGAGTCTTCCTTTCCTTTGGAGGATCAGTTTGGAAGCTATCAGAGCTTATTGCAGATCTTGGAACTTGGCCAAATCATTCTATTCCACCTATAGCGCAGTTACCCTCTTAGACTGTGTTATTTTCAGAGTGCACTTGCAGTGAGGGTTTGCAGTATTGATTGGAGGGTGAGATCTCAGGTGTAAGGATCATCCTTCCACTTAGGAGATCCATTGGAAGAGGTCTACTTCAAATTATTTATCATATTCAGCCTTCTCTATTCAGTTCCAGTTTTGAGTTGCAGCTGCTACACAGCAACTCCGACATTTTTTCCATTTTGTATATTTCAGCCAATCCTTCTCAGGATTGTTGTATTATTGTTTCCAGGGGTTGAGAGCTTGATCCCCCTTATTTATTGAGCTATATATTGTCATATATTTCTGTTATGATGTAATATGGATCAGTACCTCTTATAAATTGCATCCTTTTAGCCTGCAAAAATACATGTGTAGCAGTGTTCTTCCATTCTCATGTACATGTCTCTTTTGAGGCTGCATTGTTTGCTTGAGTGACTCTTTCCTCAAGGATTTGTATATCATTGCTGCTATAATACATATTTTTTGGCTATATGCATCTTTATGTGCCTAGGATTAATAAAATAACGTTTTTCCAGCTCTTGTTCAAGAATTGTTGCAGCCCCTTCATCGGGCACCTTTTGAGGACATCTAAGTGTGGGAGATTTGTTTAACCCACTTAGAAGGATTTCTTTGGAACCTCCTCTTGGATTTAGCACTTAGACACATTTTTCTAAGGGATCCAAGTGCTTGTTTTCATTTCTGTAGCAGCTATTACTGGAAAATTTGTTTTCCATTCATGCCTTGCTAGTTGTTCCAGATTTGGAATATTACATCCACTGAGTTTCCAGTGCGTCTTATCCTTTCGGTTGGTTTTTATGCTTGGATTGATCCATTTAGCTCTTGTATTCTAAATTTATTGTCTCATTCGTTATAGTTTATGTTATCTCTCATTCAAACAGTGTGGCTTGTCCATCCTAGGGTTTCTAGGTGTTTTGAACCATTCGCTTGGTCGCATGTTTGTTGGGTGTCTAATCTATTTACAAGTCAATTTGTTCATTCATTTTTTAGCCTTTTATGTGGTTGCTTGGCCTTTTCAGTTGATTGTACATGAATTAGGGTTGTTGAGATTTCATTCCATGTCTGTTTGATTCTCCCTCCATCGCCCCGAGCATATATCACATTGCTCGTTGAGTCGACTAAAAAGCCCTTTAATTTGCATAAGGAAATGCATGCCTAGTTTTGAGTGTGTGTTTACATTTTTTGGAATTGATCTCTTCATGTTTCGAAGATCTCATTCAAATCTACTTGAAGCTAGTATATTTTTTTTTTAGTGTAGCATTGCATTATTGCTTATATAAACAGAAAAAAAAAATTTGCATTCTTCCTTCTCATTCAGAAATGAAAAGTAATTTTTTACGTTATTAGGTTCCTTTTTCATTGGAAAGTGAAAGACGAAAGAAAAAATTTTCGTTTTATTCTTTGGCTATGTTAGTAGAATAGGGGAAAGTGTCATTCTTTCATTTTCTTGATTGCTACTTTGTTGTGAACATCTATCCTTCACTTTGTTTTCTTTTCATCGAAATGGAATGGTATTCTTTCTCTCATATAATTGCACATTAGAGATTTGAGGAAACATTTCTGAGGTCCTTGAAACTGAAACATAATTTCAAGATAAACCATAAAATTAACTCAATCAACCTAAGGAAGCATTGAAACTTAATGCTCACACTTAGAGGTCTAGGCTAGTGACGTGTTATGGCGTCATTAAACCTAACAGCTATCACTCACAATCTTGCATTAGATAGCGCTAGTACGGACTTGTGCTCCCCTTACCATCACGTATATAAAGGGAGACCCTTTTAGGTTGCAATCCTTTATCCATAGGAAGCCGAGTCTGCCGCCCTGTAACCGTGATACACCAAACAGAGCATTCTAGGAGACTACCTGCACGCGGGTTAAGTCCTTGGTAAATTATTTGCCAAGGTGTATATTGCAGTTCACGGGAGCTTGGTACACCCTTTTGCCTAGAGTTCTTGATTAGTCATTTTTATATTTCCATGACTCTTTAAATTTGAAAAGATCATTGAGAAATTTTCCTTTCGAGCTCATTAAAACTGAAAGTGACTAGAGTCACATTTTTTCCTTTCCTCAACTCTTAAAACATGAAAAGGCAAAGTTTTGTTTCAATGCTATAAATTAATTTCCCACGATTACATCACGCGCCCATTAAGCTAATTCTTGGTCGGATCATGAGTAATTCCTTAATTATTGTTGTTAAAGCCTTGAATTAATCATCTATTTTCTCTTCTTATTCTAAGACAAGGTCACTATGGCAGAACCACCTGTTTTGTCCTCCTCTTCATTACTTCATGGTGAAGAGTCTCTCTCCAGAGTCTCTTCTAAGACACCCCCATCTGTTGAGACCCAAGGCCTCGAACGTGCATTCAACCTCTTTCCACTCGGTCTCCCTCTGAGGAGCCGTTTGATATCAACTGGCAGCCCCCAGATCCTTTTTTATTTCTAAGAAAGGATCCCCCTCAATGCTCAGACCCACTTGTGACACCATTGTCATGTGTTTTTCCCTCCACCACTCGTCAGCTTCCCTGACGACATGTATTCGTCTGACATAGATGCCTCGAGTCCTGTTAGTAGTGAATAGACTCTCATATCTATAGGGGAATATCAATTCCCTCCCGAAAATTTTCCTTATGAGACGACTCAGCTTTCCTCTTAGCCACTCTCGGCTGGTTACAGTACTTTGGGACAGTTGATTTCTAGTGATTCATCTTTGTACTAGAACTCGTTACAGTAAAATACTGTAGCTCCTTCTTCAATTTCGTTTCTTTCAGGTCCATCTTCTTCGATTCCCATTGTTCAGAAAGTTGTCACAGCTATCCCAACCCAGCCCTCTGTTTTTGTGGCTTCCTCTACACCATCCGTTAGTGTGGTTACATCATTTTTGTCAGTTACTATTGTTCGAGGAACACATCCCAATGTTTACGCGATGTTTTTTGGACCCATTATGAGTGGATCACAGCCTCACATATCAGGAGTCAATCAACCTATTGGTAATATGCCTATCCCTTCTAATCCTATTCCAGGAGGTTTTCCGTATGACCAATATATGATGGTTTTTCAACATCAGAACTACCTCCCTTAGGGTTCTCGGCAATTTCAGCCTCCGATCAATCCACCACATGTCTACGATGAGTTCGGGAATCATGTATATTACCATGGGACTGTCCAGCAGGGTCCATTGTATGTTCAAACAAATCAACCTCTGAATCACTTCACATACCAACAGGGACAACCCTATCACCTGCAAGTACAACCCTACCATCTACAGGGATGAACTTTGGCCCAACCAAGACAACGCTATGGTCTTCGAGGTAAACCGCACATCTAGCAAGGCGTGCCTTATGTTCCTCAGGGTAAAACCTACCCAGCTCAGGGAAATTTTTTTTTACAACAGAACTCACCTTATGTTCAGTAAGGTCAGCCTCTTGTACAATAAGGTCAATCCTCTATCATCCAGCAAGACCAATCTGGTCTTTAAGGGCATCTTGGCTCATCTCTGCCATCAGGTCAACTTGGTATTCAGGGACATCCTGGTCAACCTCAGCATCTCAGCCAACCTGGTCTTCAAGGACAGCCTGGTCAGCCTCATCATCTAGGAAAACCTGGTTTTTAGGGATAGCCTAGTCAGCCTCGGCATCTGGGCCAACTTGGACCCTAGGGACACCATTTTCAGCCTTAGGGCCAACCTTTAATTCCATAAGGCCAACTCTTGGTTTCCCAAGGTCAATGTTTGATGGCACAAGGTCAACCCAAAGGAATTTCTTTTATACCACAACAGAATCCATACGTTGCTCAAAATGGGCCTCAATTGTTTATTCAGAACTAGTACCCTGGTCCCCAGCCAAGATATCGGCAGAATTTCCAAAATTATACCCCCTATGGACAAAATCCTCTGGGAAAAAACATATATGCTCAAAATTTCTCCCAGCCTAGTTGGACCCCTAACACAGGTCTTTATCAAAGGCCTCTAATTCCTTTTAACCCACAATTTACAATCCTTTCTACATTGGAACTACGCGATGTGTCAAAGTTAACTAATGATCCCATTCTTCATAATCCATATTGGTGCCAGTTCCCACTAATATTCTCGGCGATTGTCCCAAGTTCGAAGGCATGTCCAGAGAAGATCCCCAAGTGCATGTTATGACGTATCACCTATGGTGCTCCCCTAACTCTTAGCTTGATGATTCTATTAATTTACGTCTTTTCCAAATAACCCTCATTGGTGCCACCGCAAAGTGGTACATTGAGCTCTCTCGTGGAATCTTCGAAGATTTCATTTCTCTTACAATGGTGTTTCTCACACACTTTTAGTTACCGGTTCACTATCAAATGGGAATGTACCTCCTTACGTCCTTGAAATAAGATAGGGCCACACATATCTCTGATCAAATTTGTGTTGATCAGCGGTTGTCATTGATGTCAACCCAAGCAACACCAGGGGCTAACCCAATATTACATGGGAATTTTGACCTACAAAATTACTATATTCTGGTTCAATAATGCTTTTGATGGTTTCTACTTGTCGATATGTTTCCATTGATACATGGCACACCACGTAATTCTTCACGGTTTGAGAGATATTCATGTTTGAAGTTTATACCCCAGTTAGTGGGCTAAAACCCCATGAGGTTGTGGCATGGGTCATTGAAAAGTCATAATTAATATTTTTTAAGCTCCTAAAATCCCTGCCATGTTTAGTTGTTGAAGCCCCTCTCAAGCTAAGAATTCATATAAATTGTGATCCTCATTTCCTCCTTATGCAAGGGATTTCGCCATCAGAAACAAGTCATCATGGAATTTTCACTCTAAATTTTTTTCTACGAAGGTTCAGAAGAAGAAATGTTTATGAGGCGAAGAAAAAATCATGAGGAAGCTACTGTGAAAATTTCAGATCAGGGTGCGCAATATTTTTGGAGATATGATCTGTGGAAGTCAAGGTGTTTGCAGGCTCTTGAAATTCATCTCAAAGAAGTGACCTTGGTAAAATCATCATAACTCTCTCTCTGAGTATCGGATTATAATTTTGTAAAAATTGAAAGATAGTGCACAGACTTTAGTTTTTTCTCTATATATTTCAGAGCCAAATGAAGAAACAATGACACGTGGCACTCCATACAATTTCGCTCTACTGAAAAAGTCCATAATTAGGGCATTGTGAGAGATTGGGTATAACTCTCCCTTGAAGAATCGAAATTGGGTCAAACCTGTGGAATTGGAAACAAGACTTAGAGGAATAATACAAGACTAAAAATTAGATATTGGGGATCTGAAATAACATAGATACACCATATTCAATATCGAGCTCCTGGAAGGCAAGATGTAATATTCCTTTTTCGTGAATTTCTGCAATATGGTCATCAAGGACGCTGTATAAGAGAGGCAGTGTAAAAATAAGGTGAAAGGGGGCTTGGATCCCCTTTTTAACTCACTAAAAACTTCTATTCCATAATTTGAGCCCAAATAAATGACTCTAGCTGGGTTATTCAAATCTCCCCAAACTAGATCTCATAAAGAATGCTCAAAGAGAGAGCTTACAGCAATACATGAACACAATCATAAAATATGCAAATATGAATGCAAAATAAGATGAAATATATTACAGCCATCATTTACATTAATATTTCAGCAACAATATACAGAAATATCATGAGGAATAAACCCCTCATGCAATGGGAATCAATCTCCAATGATGAATACATGAAATACAAGAGATGCAGCAACTGCATAAAATGTCAGAAAGCAGTGACAGCACTGTCTCTAGGATTGTAGCTGCTGCTATATATGTGCACACATGAAATATGACTGAAATATACAAGAAATTTTCAATAATAGAATAATGGGCTCCAATACAAGATTTCTAGACAATCTGGGAGAGATTGCTAGAAATGTCGGAAAATGTAATGTTCCTTTTTCAGAAACATTGTCAATTGACAAGAAAATCTATTCCAGAGATAGACTGAAGGGGAATTTACTGTATTTTTCACCTTCATAAAGAAGGATGAGCTCCAGAGGCTTCCTGGCCCACTATCAGACTCTGTCTATAGAGTGTTGTCAAAGGACAATATTCCCAAGAGGGAATGCAACAAGATTGGGAACCTTTCAAGGTAACCCAAAAATGCATCTATGGAAATATAAAGACATAAAATGGAAATAGCAGTGAATAAAAATTATGCCAAAATGTATGAAAACCCTTGAGCGATTTTATTATGAATATCAGTGGCAAATGATACAATGAAAATCAAAAGAACAAGGCAAGAAGCTTTCCATGAAAACATATGCCAAAATACAAAGTGCTGCTCCATAGCAGAATGCCCATGAATAGGGATTGCGCAGTCATAGAAGGGAGACTATTGTACTAAGTGAAAAACATCATGGACCTGCATATACATGGCTCATACATCATTGGGAGAGAATATCTAAGCTCTGAATCACTACCTCAAGTCAATCCTAGGGGGATTGGCTGAAATATGCAAAACTGTCAAAATGTCAGAGTTGCTGTGTAGCTGCAGCAACTGAATATGTGGAGTGGAATGGAGAAAAATGAATGGCTGAATCTGATGATGTGCCTTTCTCCAATTATTCTCGCAAATTTTTGGCTGATCCCGACACAAAAGAGTTCACCCTATGAAATATCTGCAACACCCTCACTGCAAATATGCCTCAACAAGAACGCAGTCTATGAGAGGGTTTGCGCTGTAACTAATGGTGGTGGTTGGCCTTTAGAAAAATATAGTGGAATAAGCTCTGGAACCATCCTCACTAACCTCTTGGAAGTAGATAACCTCCCTCCTCTGAAACATCAACTCAAAATGGTGTTGTAGGAAACCTCCCCAGCAACACCCCGCAACACTGCACAATAATCTGCTACAGAAACTACACTGATGGAGTAGGCTAATGTTATGGCCTGAATTCCAGAATATGGGGAATGAGTGAAATCCTCCATGAGCTCGTCATGAAGGAGAGGAAATCCTAAACAAGACTCCCTCATGCCCGAGGGCACTACAACTCTGCTGAACAACAAGAGGCAACAACAAGTCTCTAAGACTTGAATGTAGAATAATCAAAAGATAATCTTAATGGGCTGCCTTGCTCCTCTTTTAAACACAATGAAGTCTCCACCTTCCTTCCTCTATAATTTTCCTCCCCCATGGAATATTCCTCCACTAAAACTGTGTTGTCCCACTTAGTGCTTTCCAACTCATGCCAACGCAGTTTGGCTTGGCCCACTAGGCCTTGTCCATTTGCATTTTAAGCTCTTTCACACATGAGGGTGTGAAATCCCGCTCCATGATGATCCCTTTTCACATTGTGAGGGATTTTATTCCTTTTTATTTCATGAATGGGTCACTTTACCCACTTTTATTCAACAAAATGAAAATATGCAACTATAATGTTCCATTTTAGCTTGAGGCTAAAATTGGGAACATTACAGTCCTCTCCTCCCACATGTTGCTTGTCCTCAAGCAACTGCATAGAGAGAACAAAATTCCTCCTCCTTCTTGTGGCCTCCTCATCCATGGTCCCACCACTGCTCAAATATGTTGTAACAAATCTTCCCTCCAATGCTCTCTCCCAAGTATGCAAACTGGAAATGATGCTCCTCATGTAAAGATAGGTGTAGTGGAATCCGTCCCGCTGGAATGTGGCCTCCTTAAGGTAGGAGTGATGATATACATGGGATAATTCTTCTCCCAGTGATGATCCTCTCATCCATGCTATCATCCAAATAAAAAACTCAACCCCCGGTTTCTGCAATGTGTTGGGGCTGAATGGAGACTGTGCTTATGCTTCTCAAGATGGTCCTCTCTCCATTGAAGTGTTCATGGGGTTGCCTCTATCCTTGGGCTGAAATATTATGGCCTCCAAGAATGGCCCAAGCTACCCCATCAAGAAAATTAGCCATGAAATGCCTCTACAAATTCTCCAAGTGGTCCCTCCCATAAGAAGGTACAAGTAGCAATGTGGCAATCATGGTTTGCCCATGGTTTCTCCTACAACATAAAACATGTATAATGGGGAGAATATTTCTCCCAATGGGCTATACATACAATTCTCTCCAAATAATGCTGCTCAATAGATATACGAAATCAGAAATATATAAGGAGAAATATGCAATAGAAACAAGTTTTCAAATGACAACCGGAGAGTGGTTCCAAATCCCACTCATGGAACCTGCACAGTGCCTCCTTGGCCTGCCTCAAAATCAAAAGTAACAATTGTTGTACTAGCCACTTGTTTTCTGCCACAACATCTTCTCATAAGATGAAACATGAAATCACAATTTGGTGCCAATGGTGCACACCAAGAAGCATGTGGCTTCCCCCACAACCCCTCATAAGAATGGCCACTCCCATTTCTGCAATGGGCCAAAAGTACATCACAATAGGGAGCATAAGGAGATGTTATCATCCTTATCTCATCAAGCTGCCCATAAGAAGTAAAGGAAGGCAAATCAAAATGAAGATCTATACCTCCTCTACCATATACTCTGGTCCTTGAGCTAAAATCGCTAATCTGAATGCTCTCCCTTTCCTCCAATGAGTAAGGGAGTGGTTGTGCCAACCTCTCCAATAACATCTGTGCTCTGCATATAAACATATGCTGATGTAGATCATGTTGAATTCCCTCCCAAGTGAACTCCTCTAGCAAGGCAAGGTATGCATCCAAATGCATAGCTAGGAAGTCCTCACATGCTGCATGCAATATTTTCTCCTTGAGACTAGAAGCCCTAGCCAAGAAGAGTCTTCCATGGTGGTAGATGATCATATCATCCACTAAATATCTGCCATATCCATCAAGGCCATCCAAAAATCATGCATGCACCAATATCCTGGGGAATACTCAACCAAAGCTAATTCCTCCATCCTAGATCAATCCTCCACATAGACAGCGTTGGTGTTCTGCAATATGGTGCTCCATCATGCTGCTGCCTGCTACTCTGACATCCCCCATGCCAAATTCATCCTCCAATTTTCTGCCATGCCATCATGCAACTACTCATGCTCGAATAGAAATTATTCTCTCTAAAAATGAACCTCCCATGAGAGACTATAACCTCCAAAGAATCTCTCAATCCTGGACAATGTAAGCATGAGTGGCCTCCATCTACTCCAATGCATGAAAGAGTCCTTCTTTAAAGGAAGTATCATCTTTCTCACTAAATATATGGATCATTCATCCTGCATCATGAAGATGCAATCCTCCATCCCTACAGCAAATTTTGCCAGCGCAGTATGACTGATGAGAGTGGGTGATGCTGAAAATGAGAGAGTGTCTCCCTCCTCCTTGAGTCTATCCCAAACTCTCTGTGTTGTGTTAAAATCTCCCAAGGTTTCCACCCTCCTGAAATCAAGGTGTGAGGCCCCCAAATATGGAGCGTCCAACCTCCTCTGCTGATCTAGTGGTCTCCTTGGTGCAATGTCTCCATGCAGTGAGACACCATCATCAAGAGATGACTGAATGTATGAATGGAGAAAACCCTCCATGCTTCCATTGCACAATCCAATCATCATATTAGGTGCATCAACCTCATAAAATAGACAGGGTGTGTGCTCCTCATCACATGATGCTGATCATCCTCCCTATCTCCTCTTCTATCTCCAAAGCTCTGCACCCTACCAACAATGGCACATGTGTATCATGAGTTGTGCCTTGATCTCTTCATGGGAGATCCTGGGGAACTTCTTGAAAAGACACAAGAATCCCTCTATGTGGAGCAAAATCTCCTCTTTCCTCTGCAAGAGGCACTGGATCAACTCTAGCTATACCAGTGCAGTTTCCCTCCTTCTCATCAACATGTAGGGAAACTTCTCCCAAAATTTGATCTCCTTTTGGAAAAGAGACCTCCAAGATTTCTTGTGCAAGAATATGAGATGGATGTCTTGCCTCCAACAAGGTATGATGCAATATTCCATCCTTCTCAACAATATTCTGAAGTGGATCTGAGTTTATGTTTCCTCCTTTTACATGCAAGATCTTGGTTTGTTTCTCCGCATGTGTTTCAAATTTTCTCCCACCAAATATTTCCATCATTTCTCCAATGAATCTGAAATAGGAAGAAGTATTTGCATTATTTAAAGTACATGACTCAAATATCCACCATGCATAGGTCTTACCTCTAAAGTGCAGCGCTGCAAATCTGATAGCATCTCCTTTGGAACTTTGTGCTGCTGCAATAGCTCGTCTACCCATGTTTTGGCTGAACATGTAGGTGAACCTTCGAAAGTATATAGAACAAACCTATCTTTCTGCTGGTTCCCCTTCACCTTAGATTTGCAAAAATCCATGAAAGTGAGATGATCTTTGAATGCCAAAGTTTGAAACTCATACTCTCTCAGAAAATCTCCAAGAGTTTCTCTCTTGATCACCTCTCCTTATCTCCCATATTTTCCATGACAAGATACACATGTGACTATGCTGTGCATCAAGGGATGTGACTGCATCCTCACATTCCTCATCAAAAACCCTAGAGTTTATTTTTGTTTCAAACCCTTGTGGAGATTCTTCAAATATCTCCCTTCTCTTTTGCTTGTGGCTCCCATGAAAACCCTAGGTGGATTTAGGGAGAAGCTTGGCTAGCTCATCTCCTTTTTCTTCTCCACAAAGTGGAGTCTTCCTCTTCTTCTTAGATGGCATCTTGGATGAAGATACACAGGCTGAGCCAAAATTATGCTCTGATACCACTGTAATGTTCCTTTTTTAGAAACATTGTCAATCGACAAGAAAATATATTCCAGAGATAGAATGAAGGGGCATTTACTGGATTTTTCACCTTCATAAAGAAGGATGAGCTCCAGAGGCTTCCTAGCCCACTATCAGACTCTGTCTATAGAGTGTTGTCAAAGGACAATATTCCCAAGAGGGAATACAACAATATTGGGAACCTTTCAAGATAACCCAAAAATGCAGCTACAACAATATAAAGACATAAACTGGAAATAGCAGTGAATAAAAATTATGCCAAAATGTATGAAAAACATTGAGCCATTTTATTATTAATAACAACAGAAAATGATACAATGAACATCAAAAGAACAAGGTGAGAAGACTTCCATGAAAACATATGCCAAAATGCAAAGTGCTGCTCCATAGCAGAATGCCTATGAATAGGCACTACGTAGTCATAGAAGGGATACTACTATATTGAGTGAAAAACATCATGGAACTGCATATACATGGCTCATACATCATTGGGACAGAATATCTAAGCTCCCAATCACTACCTCAATTCAATCCTAGGGGGATTGGCTGAAATATGCAAAACTGTCAAAATGTCGGAGTTTCTGGGTAGCTGCAGCAACTCAATATGTGGATTGGAATGGAGAAAGCTGAATGGATGAATATTATGATGTTCCCTTCTCCAATTATTCTCCCAAATGTGAGGTTGATCCTGACACAGAAGAGTTCACCCTCTGAAATATCCGCAACACCCTCACTGCAAATATGCCTCAAGAAGAATGCAGACTATGAGAGGGTCTGCACTGTAACTGGTGGTGGTGGTTGGCCTTTAGCCAAATATAGTGGAATAAGCTATAGAACCATCCTCACTAACCTCCCGAAAGTAGAGAACCTCCCTCCTTTGAAATATCAGCTCAAAATTGTGTTGTAGGAAACCTCCCCAGCAACACCCCGCAACACTGCACAATAATTTTCTACAGACACTGCGCTGATGGAGTAGGCTGATGCTATGGCCTGAATTCTGAAATGTGGGGAATGAGTGCAATCCTCCACGGGCTCCTCATTAAGGAGAGGAAATCCTAAACAAGACTCCCTCGTGCCTGAGGGCACTACAGCTCTGCTGAACAGTAAGAGGCAGCAACAAGTCTCCAAGACTTGGATGTAGAATGATCAAAAGATAATCTCAATGGGCTGCCTTGATCCTCTTTTAAACACAAAAAATTCTCCACCTTCCTTCCTTTAGAAGTTTCCTCCACTAAAATTGTGTTGTCCCACTTAGTGCTTTCCAACTCATGCCAACGCATTTTGACTTGGTGAACTAGGCCTTGTCCATTTGCATTTTAACCTCTTTCACACATGAGGGTGTGAAATCCCGCTCCATGATTATCCATTTTCACATTTTGAGGGATTTTATTCCTATTTATTTCATGAATGGGTCACTTTACCCACTTTTATTCAACAAAATTAAAATATGCAACTATAATGTTCCATTTTAGCTTGAGGCTAAAATTGGGAACATTACAAAAAATGTACAATGTGACAAATGACTTATCACTGCAACTGAATCAAAATGAGAACGAGGCTATGGAAAATCTGAAATACTCATGCCCTCCTCTGATAGTGCTCTTCAGTAGAAGGCTGATACCTCTACTCAAGAACAATCCTCCTGATGAGCTCAACTGGACCCTCCCTCCAACTGCTTATGAAAATAACGCAGTTTCTACCCAAGACTGTGTTGTGAGAGATGGTGAGTGATTTTCCTGATGCCAAAGATATAAAATGATGCCTGGGAGTCACCTTTGCTGCTCCACCAAAGAATCTACAAGATTTCCCCTGGAGAACAAGCCAAAGGATGGCTCTATGAGTTCCTTTGTTGTTGCACCCAGCAACACAACGTTTTCTGTTGCAGAAATAATGTTGTAGTTGAAGAGATAAGCTTGGCCAAATGCTGAAATGAGGAAATGCAGCTCAAACCCTCTCCTTCCTTGAGGATGAGGTAGGGATTCCCGACTGGGAACACCCTTGGGTTCAAGAACCCTACAACCCTGCTAAACAGACCGGGGATGCAAGTCTTTGCAGACCCAACGAAAATAATAAGCTAATGCATAATGAAAATGGGCTGCCATATCCTCCTTATGAAGTAAAGGAACCTTTCTCACCATGGGTCCCATTCACACTTTCTTCTAGCTCAAGCAAGTGAAGTCTCCTCTAAAGCTGCGCTGTCCAAGTAGGTTCAATGCATCTAGACAGTTTTAGTTGACTTGGTCAAAATGACTAGAGCAAGCATGATCCAATCCTGTTCACACCATGTGGTGCTCAATTCAGCTACTTTATTATTACTCCTTTCACACAAGGAGTGTTATTTCTCCATCAAAATGGGTTAAGGTGTCTCCTTACCCATTTTATTAAACAAAATGTAAATATGCAAACTATAATGTTCCTTTTAGCTTGAGGCTGAAAATTGGGAACATTACAGTCCTCCCCTCCCACATGTTCCTTGTCCTCAATAAACTGCATAGAGAGAAGAAAATTCCTCCCCCTCTTCTCTTGTGGCCTCCTCATCAAAAATCTCCACCACTGCTCAAGATATGCTGCAATAAATCTGTCCTCCATGTATCCCTCCAAGTACGTAAAACCAAAGTATACATCATGAGATAATAGAAGCTACAAGTGGAAAAATCCTTGTGGTTCAATGGCCTCCTCAAGGTAGGAGTGATGGAAAGCATGGGAAGTCTTATTCCCAATGAGTGACTCCTTCACCCATGCAATCATTCAAATGAAATGAGCCATCCTAGGTAGCTCAACAAAGTATTCTTCAACCCCGGATCTATGCAACATGTTGGGGCTAAATGGAGAGCTGAAATTTTTCCATCCAAGTATTTTCTCCCTCCATTTATGATAAGTATGGGGTGGTTGTTGATATTGGGCTGAAATTTCATGGCCCCCACAACTGGCCCAAACCTCCCCACAAAGAAAATCAGCCTGAAATGCCCCCTCAAGTCCTCCAAGTGGTTTTTCCCACAAGGAGAGAAAAATAGCAATGTGGCAATCGTGGTTTGCCCATGGTATCTCCTGCAATATAAAGCATGTACAATGGGGAGAATCATGCCCCAAATGGGCTGTACATCCAATACTCTCCAAACAATTCTCCTCATATGTGTGCAAATATCATAAATACAAGGAAGCAATATGCAATGAAAACAAGCCGTCATAGGACAACCGGAGAGTGGTTCATAGTTCCATTCATGGAACCAGTGCAGTGCACCTTTGGCCTGCATCAAAACAAAAATAAACAAGTGATTTTCCAGCCACTTGTTTACTGCCACAAACATCTTATAAGGTAAAAACATGAAAGTACAAAGTGGTGCCAATGGTGCACACCAAGAAGCATGTGGCTTCCCCACAAACCATCATGAAAATAGCCACTCCCATGGCTGAAATGGGCCACAAGTACATCATAATAAGGAGAATAAGGAGGTGTGATCATCCTTAGCTCATCAAGATGCTCATATAAAGTAAATAAAGGTAAATAAAAATGAGAGTATATACCTCCTTTACCGTGTACTCCAGTCCTTGAGCTGAAATGTCTCATCTAAATGCTCTCCCTCACCTCTAATGAGTAGGGAAATGGTTGTGCCAACCTCTCCAAAAACATCCGGGCTATGTATCTATCCATATTTTGAATGCCCTCCCAAATGAACTCTAGCAAAGCAAAATATGCATCCAATTTCATAGCTAGAAATTCCTCATGTGCTGCATGCAATAGTTTCTCCTTGAGACTAGAAGCTCTAGCCAAGAAGATTCTGCCATAAAAATAGATGACCACATCATCCTCCATGTATCTTTCATCTCCCTCTGTGTCATCAAGAATCATCCATGCACCAAGATCCTGGGAGTACTCTAGTAAAAGTTGAGTCCTCCAATCTGGATCCATCCTCGTCATAGACAACGTTGGTATTCTAGAATGTGATGCTCCCCTCATGCTTCTTCCTACTACTTTGACATCCCCCATGCCAAATTTTTCCTCAAAAATGCTGCCATGCCCATCATGCAGCTGCTCATGCTCAAATAGTAATGATGATCCTGGGAAGTTAGCCTCCCATGAGAATCTATCATCCAATAGGAATCTCCCAAGCTGGGTCAAAGTAAGCATGAGTGGCCTCCATCCACTCCTATGTATGAAAGAGTCCTCCCTCAAAGGAAGTATCCTCCTCCTCATCAAATATGTGGAGAAGTCATCCTACATCATGAAGATGCAATCCTCCATCCCTGCAGCAAACTCTGTCAACGTAGTATAACTGGTGAGAGTGGGTGATAATGAAAATGAGAGAGTGTCTCTCTCCTCCTTGGGTCTATCCCAAACTCTCTACACTGTGCTAGACTCCTCCAATGTATTCACCTCTCCGGAATCAAAGAGTGGTGAACCAACTGACAAGATGCCTCTCATCAACTCTAGATTAGGTGACCTCCCATGTCGAATGCCTCCATATAGTGAGACATCAAGCTCAGAAGTGGACTGTATGTATAAGAGGACTGATTTTTCCCTCTCTTCACTGCCCTGTACAGTCTCTCTCCCTTGCGCAAAGACTCTCCGGAATAGATAAGTGTGTATCAACCCTTGATGCTGATCCTTCTCTTCCTCCTTCATCTCACAATCCCCACAAGTTGCTGCAAATGACTCCGGAATTGTGCCATGGTTCCCACATGTTAAAATACTTGGAATCCCTTGCATAGAAACAAGGACTCCTCCCATGGAAGCAATGGCTCCCCTCTCATCTCCATGTGGTGATGGATCTTCCTCCAATATGATAGTGTTGTGGATTCTTTCATGCAAATTCTCTTCTTGAATATGTGAGTATGTCTCCCCTTCAATGAGAGACCATGGATTTTGGTCTTCTTCTGAAAGAGGGATCTCCATGTTATCACAAATAGGAGAGTGCCCTTCATATAATAGGGATCTTGTCCTTGGAAAGCCATTATACATGTTTTCATCCCTTTCGGAAATAAGGAAAGGAGTTGGCTTTATGGTTCCACCCAATGCATACAAAGTGTTTGAAGTTATGATATAGGATGATTCACATTGATTTTCCTCAAACTTCTTCACCAAACCCTTAGTGAATTCATCATATTCATTTGCATGACAATATGAAATAGAATTCTCAAACAAACAATCATGAGCCATACCTTTAAGTTGCAGCGCTGCTACTCCAATAGCCTCATCTTCTTCCTCCGTTCTTCCGGTAGTGCAAGTGGACAATGAACTGTGTTGTGGATCTTCATGTGTGGCTGAATGCTCACACCCATCATAATAATAGCTAGGGCTTGTTTCATCCACAAAACCTCTCAAAAAATCTTTCCAATTTTCCCTTTCTTTCTCCTCAAGGTCTTCGATGATACCCTCCAAGGTCTGGAAAAGAAGAAGGGAAACCTCCTCTTCCGTCATTCATATTTTTTTGTTTTTTCTGTACATCTCCTCTTCCAAATGAGGAGCTTTTCCTTCTAATGGCCTTTTATCTTGGTTGCACAGCTGTAAAGTTCCCTTCTCAAGAATATCAAAATTCTATTCCAGAGATTGACTGTAGGAGCATTTACTGGATATGTCACCTTTGAAAAAAGGATGAGATCCAGAGGCTACCTGGCCATCTACAGACTCTATCTATAGATCTTGAAATATTCCCCTTCATGGATTAAGCACTTTGTCTTGAAGCCACAGGCTGAGCTAAAGATCATTCTCTGATACCATTGTAATATTCCTTTTTCGGTAATTTCTGCAATATGGTCCTTAAGGACGCTGTATAAGAGAGGCAGTGTAAAAAGAAGCTGAAAGGGGACTTGGATCCCCTTGTTAACTCACTAAAAACTTCTCTTCCAGAATTTTAGCACAAATAAATGACTCTAGTTGGGTTATTCAGATCTCCCCAAACTAGATCCCATAAAGAATGCTCAAAGAGGATTCAAAGTTTTCCAAGGTATTTAGAATTTGGCTATCTTCACTAATTTCTGAAATTGTGAAGAGAGGTTGTAAGTCTTCTTCATCCTCTATCCATTGAGTATAATCTAATTCTATAATTGTTCTTTCTGGAGGATACAAGGTAAATTTCTTGGTTGAACTACCATCAAAGATATACATATCACCGGATCTACAACTAATGAAAGCATCAGCTGTAGCTAACCAAGGTCTTCCTAATATAATAGGGTGTCCTCCTAGATTATTCTTAGGAGTTAGGATCATAAAATCCACAGGATACTCCCAAGAATCTAGGGACACTGGAATGTCTTCTATTACCCCATCAGGTTTAATCACAGATTTGTCTGCTAATTGTAATAATGTGAGTGTAAAAAGAAGATTAGGAAGTTTCAGTTTATCCATGATTTTTCTACTCATGATATTGATTTCTGCTCCTAAATCAATGAGTGTGTTTTGGATCTCAATTCCATTTATGTGAATTTTAAAAACTATATTTCCTGGGTCTAGATACTTTGGAATAGCAATCTTACCCATCATGATATCTGCTATTTTTCCTGCCAGTTGAATTTTCTTTATCTCCCTTATTCTTTTTCTTGTTTTCTTCTTGCTCAACTCTTTTATTGTCTTTGCTAAGATTGGAATTTCCTTGATGGCTTGCAATAATGGGATCTTAATACAAACATTTCTCATCTCATCTAGGAAATCATAATTAGGCACCATAATTTGTTTTTCTACACCCCTATCAATTTGTAATCTTTCTGGGAAGGGAGGTGTAGAAGTGGATGTTGATGGATGCTCTAATATAGGAGTTGAAATTATTGGTTCTTTTTGTTTTGATTTTTCAATGTTTGAGTCTTGGAAAGTTGTGTTCTCTTCAAGAATTTTATTTACCCGTAGAGAATCTTCCTCAGAATTGTCTTGTTCTTGTATGATTACAGAAGGTTTCCTCTTTTCAAGTATTCTTCCAGACCTAAGTTGAACATCACTAAGGTCTAAAGGAGTGATCAAATAAGTTGGAAACTGTTGGCCTTATATCATGTATGTGTTCTGAGGATTTTTATTGTTGGGGTTTGGTATGGGTTAGGCAGGCAACTGATTTGTTTTCTGAGGAAATGGTAATGGATGTGGTTGATTTTGATGTTGTAGATTTTGAGGATTTTGTTGAGGAGAGAATGTGGATATGGTGGATAGGATGGTGGATATTGGTAATAATGAGAGTATCTTCCATAGGGATTTTATGCTCCTTGCGCCCAGCTTTGTGATTGATTTTGAAATTGGGGCCAAGGTTGCTGCCAAGAATTCCAATTTGGTGAAGGTTGATTATACATTTGATCATGGAATCCTTGTGTTTGAGGTCCTTGCCAAGGCCTTCTAGAGACAAAATTGAGAGATTCTATGGAACTTGTAGGAGTATCTTCTTGAAAGACAGCTTTAAGGCCAGGAAGTGAAGGAAAAATCTTGGTCTCATGTTTTTCTAAACAAATTACACAAGTCTCCACAACTTTGGCATCCAAAGGGCACTCTCTCAGGGCATGTTCTTTCTACATTTGGGACAAAAGATTGCTAAGGCATCAGATTCAGATTTTTGCTTTTTTTGTACCTTAAGGGTGTCTATTTGTTCACTAAGACTCCCCAAGATATCAGATTTGAACTCATCAAGCATATGTCCTATTTCTGCCTTACTTACTGTCCCAGAAGCAGACTTACTTGCCCTTGCAAGAGCAGGGTCTCGTGGTCCTTTTACAGTTTTAGATTTCCCTCTTGAAAGGTTGATACATAATTCAGCTATTTCAGGTAATGTGAGCTGAGATATATCCCCTTTTCCCATCATGTTAATGATATCTAACCATTCATCCCTAATTTTTTTCAACAAGAGAGCTTTTAAGGTGTCTTGGTCTAAGTTTTCCATTTTTGCTCTTTTGATGTTGTAATGAAATCTTTCCAAGAAATATTCCAAGTTTTCATCTTTTTTTGTAGCATCTTAAACATTTCCTCCTTATGATTAACTGGCATAAAATAATCCAAATACCTCTCTAGAAATGCTTGTTTCATGTCTTCCCATGTCCTAATAGACCTTTTGATCAAACTCATAAACCACTTCAATGCTGCTCCTTTCAATGTTGAAGGAAATAGTTTAATTTTTTGAGCATCTTGTAAGTAGTCATAAGTTCTACACAGGACTTCAAATTCAAATAGGAATGTTTCAGGATCTTCAGTTTTAAGTCCATAAAATTTTCGAAGGACAGAGGGTGAAATTTTTTTCATAGTTGCATTGGTTTCTTCATCTACTATAGGAAACCCAAAAGAGCTTCCCATCTCTCTTCTACCTCTTCCTCTGCCTCCTTCTCCTTCTACACCTCTACCTCCTTCTCCTCTACCTCTACCTCTACCCCATCCAAATAGTGTGTGTTCTCCATTAAAAACTCCTCCTCCCCCCTCTTCTTCCATAGTTGATTCTTCTGTAGAAGTTGAAAAGTTTATGTCCCTAGCAGGGGTTCCTGAATCTCCTTCTAAGACAGGTTCAATGGGTAAAGTGAAAGGTCTTTCTAATGGAATATCTGATCTTAAGTTCTCTGGAAGTATAGGATCAGTAAAGGATGGAATGTGGGTTTGAGTTGGAGGTGTGCTGGCTCTAGGTCTTGGTGAAACAAGTGGTGTTCTAGGAATCAAGCTTCTGCTTCTTATGAATCTACCCCTTGAGTCTCTTTCTCTACGCATATAATTTTTTTTGGGAGTTAAGAAACAAGGGTACCTAGTTACACTTCCCCGGCAACGACGCCAAAATGTTGTGCTCAACTTAGTGTTCCTAAATTGAGTTCATTAATTGTCAACCAGGGTTAGTAAAATGCTGAAGTGTGGTCCACTATATGTGCCTAGGTATTTTTTTCTCACTACGTTGTGTTTAGTGTTTTTATGATGTTTTTGGTTTTATGGTTTTTATGTTGAAAAAGAGCTAAGAAGTTTACACTAAAACAGAGTGAAACTATTCTAAACTAGGTGTGCATTAAAGGACAGAAAATGCAAAGCTTGATAAGGACTCATAGCAAAGAAACAAATCACAACATGAAATCAATAACCCATATCATGAACTCATCCAATTCATTCATTTAGAGATATGTTGGAATAGCTTGAGAAAAGGATAAGTTTTTAGTGCAATTGAGGTTTTCCTAAGTCAACAATCAACTTACAATGTTACAACATCTCATCCATGGTTGAAGGTTTATTGGAACATAATTGGAAAAGAACATTTGTAGCACAATAAGATTTCTTCTCTAAACTAACTTCTAATTCTATTCTGCAACTCAATTTAGCACCACTAGGCCTCATTCAAAAGTTATAGATTTCTTTTTAGAATAGTCTTTGAGAAAAGGCTTGTTTGTGAAATTGTAAAAAGGTTGAAAAATACTCAAGGCCTTAAACTGATATTACTAGCTTCTGTCCAGATGATGATGTATTAATATGAAGTTAGAACAAAAGAAGTTTTGTAGATAATGAAGACCGTGGTATCTAAATTTAACAACTAATACAATTTAAAATGCAATGGATAACAACTAAACTAAAATGCTAATACAGTGAACTAAGACTAAACTAGAGTGCTATTATCTAACTTGAAATGAATTGGAGCTGAACTAGAATGATACTAACACAGTGAACAAAGTTAAACTAGAGTACCATTATCAAGCTTGAAATATAGTGACAGAATTAAACTAGAATGACATCTACCTCCGGAGTATTGACTGAGCTAAGATGCAACTAATTCTATGAAATACTATAGCACTCTCTTGTTCAAGATGAGTGATATTTTGGAATATTTTGTACAAACAAGTTTGGCTGTATCATTCAGTGCAAATGGGAATAAAAACATAACAATACACAGGTAAACCAAAACACTATAGCTAAGCCTTATCCAGAGTTAGTGATATTTTGGAAGAGGTTAATGAGAATAGGACTAGCTGTAACAACTAATTACAATTGAACACAAAAAAAACGTAAAGTTCTAAATTGCTACAATTATGCCTCATTCTGGATTAGTGATCTTTTGGAATACTTCATGAGAACAAAGCTAAACTGTAGTATCAACTGTAAGCAAAGTTCAGAAAACTATTTAAATTGAGAATGAAACAAAGCTACGGCTACTTATCTAAACCAAATCTATAACGCTTCACAAGCAGTAGGGGCCCTCTACCACCGGATCAGCATGTGGATCTACTCAATATTGACTCAGCTCGTGTAATAAAATGATGTCTCTTTCATTAAAGGAGAAATTCTTCAAAACAGAGTATTTATAGCCTTCCAAAATCTAGCAACAGAAACACAATCTAACCAACAGTTTCTCGGTGTCCCGAGTCATACTTATAATGAAATTACATAACTACTTCTTGAGAAAAATAGGGATAAGTGTCTTTCCCATTCCTAATCAAATTAAAACTCTTATTAACAGTCTTGTGCTTTACTGCGGACATCTGTAGAGTCCGTGTTTTGATAGGAAATTGTCTCTCTTCTTCGTGCATAACCGCTTTGATACTTTAACTCAGAATTCGTGGGGAGCAAAAAATGATAAGGGAATGATGTGGAATACGAACATATGTGTTTTTCCCTGACATGACACCTGGAACCTGCGTATACATGAAGACAGCTGCAGAATCGGAAACTAGCTACAGAATGTCTGCATTCTGTAGCTAGGTGTAGTCAAAAAGTACTACAACAACGAAATCATGAAAACATAGCAAGTTAGACATTATATACAATCTCAAAGAAATTTTAACTAATCTTATTGATCATTTAAGCCTAAAATTAATAATGGACAAAGGAAATGAAGTGGAATGTGGTGGCAGAGAAGAACATCTTTGAAGCTCAACAATAACACCTGGGAATTAGTTCTACGACCAAAAGATAAAAATGTCATTGGGACTAAATGGGTGTTCAGGAAAAAATTGAATGAAGATGGGAAGGTTATGAGAAACAAAGAAAGATTGGTTTGCAAAGGTTATGCACAAGTGGAAGGAATTGATTTCGACAAAACATTTGCACTAGTTTCCAGAATGGAAGCCATCCAAATGTTTCTCGCCTATGCATGTTCAAGAAAAATCAAAGTCTACCAAATGGATGTTAAGTCAGCATTTCTGAATGGAGAAATAGAAGAAGACGTTTATATCGAACAACCTGAAGGTTTTCTACTATCAGAAAAATAAGACTATGTTTGCAAGTTAAAGAAGGCTCTATATGGTCTCAGGAAGGCTCCCAGAGCATGGTATGCTCGTCTTGATGGATATCTACATCAACAAGGGTTCAAGAAAGGTACTGTTGATAGCAATATTTATGTACAAATAGATAAAGATAATTTAACAATCGTTGAGGTATATGTGGATGATATAATATTTGGTAGCAATGATGATCGACTAAGTAAGAAATTTTCTACAAATATACAAAGTTAGTTCGATATGTCTTTACTTGGTGAGCTGACATACTTCTTAGGGCTTCAAATATCTCAGCAAGAGAAAGAAATATTGATATGTCAAGCCAATTACATCAAGGAAATGCTCAAGAAATTTAAAATGGAATATTGCAAACCCATCCTTACTTCGATGGTAACAGGTTGCAAATTGAGCATAGATGACTCATCTAAGGATGTGGATCAGAGGTTGTACAGATCTATTATTGCTAGTCTTCTATATGTAACAGCCTCTCGGCAAGATGTTATTCAAGCAGTTTGACAAGTAGAAAGATTCCAAGCAGCACCAAAAGAATCACATATTATTGTCGTCAAAAGCATTCTTCGATATCTAAAGGGCACAAAAGAATATGGCTTGTGGTATCCCAAGGGTAACAATCTCATTATTCAATCCTTTACAGATGTATATTGGGCAAGAAGCGTTGATGATCGTAAGAGTACTAGTGGAGGATCATTCTATCTAGGTGGTTGTCTCGTATCATGGTTGAGCAAAAAGAAAACCTCAATCTCGTTATCTACAGCGGAAGCAGAAAATATTGCAGCAACATCATGTTGTACTCAAGTCCTTTGGATGAAACAAAATTTGCAATATCTTCAAGTACTATTCCGTAAGCCTATTCCCATATTCTGTGACAACACTAGTGCCATCAGCATCTCCAAGAATCGTGTCATGCATTCAAAAACAAAACACATTTCGATCAAATATCATTTTGTTAGAGAACAAGTCACTGAAAAGAAAATAAAACTTGAGTATGTTTGTACAAAAGAACAAATTTCTGATATCTTCACTAAACCTTTACCTCGTGAAGCATTTTCATATCTTCGTCAGAAGCTTGGGATTCTCCCAAGTTCTCATTAGATTACAGGTCTGCATGACGATTGTGTGTCAGGGGGAGTGGAAGTGTGTACAAGTCCACAAGATGGTTCTGTTTCATCGGGAGTTACCCTTTGCCATTGATGTCAAAGTGGGAGATAATGTTGTAGGAAGAGGTCTCATGATCGCAGGGGGAGTACTTGTGTTGCCATCAATGCCAAAGGGGGAGATTGTTGTTCAGCAGTTGTCATTGATGTCAACCCAAGTAGAACCACGGGCTAACCCAATATTGCATGGGAATTTTGACCTACCAAATTAATATATTTTGGTTCAAGAATGATTTTATGGTTTCTACTTGTCAAGATGTTTCCGTTGATATATGGCATGCCACCTAATTCTTCACAGTTTGAGAGATATTCATGTTTGAAGTTTATACCCCATTTAGTGGGCTAAAACCCCATGAGGTTGTGGCATGGGTCATTGAAAAGTCATAAATAATATTTTTTGAGCTCCTAAAATCCCTCCCACATTCACTTGTTGAAGCCCCTCTCAAGCTAATCATTTATATAAATTTTGATCCTCATTTCCTCCTTATGCAAGGGATTTCGCCATCGGAAACAGGTCATTATGGAATTTTAGCACTAAATTTTTTTATACGAGGGTTCAGAAGCTCAAATTTTTATGAGGTGAAGCTGAAATCCTGAGGAAGAAACTGTAAAAATTTCAGATCAAGGTGCGCAATATTTCCGGAGATATGATCTATGGAAGTCAGGGTTTGTGCCGACTCCTGAAATTCATCTCGAAGAAGTGACCTTGGTAAAATCATCATTACGCTCTCTCCAAGTATCGGATTGGAATTTTGTAAAAAGTGGTAGATAGTGCACATACTGTATCATTTTCTCTATCAAATTTAGATCCAAATGAAGAAACAGTTACACGTGGCACGCCGTACAAGTTCGCTCTGCTGAAACAGTCCATAATTAGGGCATTATGAGAAATTGGGTATAACTCTCTCTTGAAGAATCAAAATTGGATCAAAACTGTGGCATTGGAAAGATGACTCAGAGGACTAATATAGGACCAAAAATCAGATATTGGGGACCTGAGATAACAGAGATACACCAAATTCAATATCGAGCTCCTAGAAGGCAAGAAAAATCTAGATCATGTGTTGTCAAGGGTTGCAAAGGACCAGACTTTCTAGGGAAGAAAAGCAAAGCAAGGTGCAGTAGAGGGTAGCATGATAAGAGCAGCAACCAAGGTGCATAACATCAGCAAGAATTTCATCATATAAATTCTTCAAGTGGCTGCATACAATCATTGTAAAGGTATCGTTGTAAAGGAATCATTGTACTAAGTCATTGTAAATACATTATTGTGAAAATTGTACTAGTGTCTATCTACCAAGAGTTGAAGAGGAAGTGTTAGGAGGTCTAGGATCATCATTAGGTGGTTATGTTAAATTTGGGGTTATGTTATATTATATATTCTTCTTCTACGTCATTCTATATCATTGTAAAGTGGACCATTTTCCCTGGTACGGGAGTCCATTCTTCTATTATTCTTCTATAGGGTGGTTGGGTGGAACTAGGGTGAGTTATAGCTCATTAGGTGTTGGGGCATCCGTTCAGTTGACTACTGAAAAATCTCGAGCATTGGAGCATCCATCCAGTGGGAGTTGGAGAAGAATGTTTTTCTAGATTCTAGGAAGTTGGAGCTTTATTTTCAATTGGAGTTGAATATTAAAGAATTATTAGAAAAGCATTAGGTGGATTTTGTCCCGGAGTGGGTTTCCACCTTAAAAACTGTGTGAATTTTTGTTCTTTTTGTTTGCTGCTATCATTGTAC
The DNA here is from genome assembly GCA_034641835.2 of Pinus albicaulis. NCBI lineage: Eukaryota > Viridiplantae > Streptophyta > Pinopsida > Pinales > Pinaceae > Pinus > Pinus albicaulis. The sequence goes on along the minus strand of CM076581.1, from coordinate 171,502,582 downwards.
AAACACTCATAATAATTGAAGATTATCTAATGCTCTAATTTAAAGGAATACTTATTCACCCCCCCTAGTATTTCCAACAATTCGCGAATGGAGATGGTGTCGTCGTTTGATCAAGTTTTAAATACCTGATCAAATTTTGACTAATTAGTTCACTAATTATTTTTTCTGCCTGATAGCTAAGGACATTTGTATGGGGGCATGTGTCACCAAAGATCAGGCCATTGCTCGTGCCCAGTACCTCGATCTGGTTTACTCCTAGTCTGGCACGCATTATGATATCTTGCCTGATGCTCCATGACTTGGAACTTCCAAAACACCGATGACACCACCTGTCGATGATATCATTGGTTTTGTTTCTCAAACTAACCGTAAGTATTCTCCTACTCCTATGAAGTAGAAATCCACCTCTTCTACCGATACTGCATCTTAGCCACCTTCCAATACTGGTAAAACCATGGAAGTGAACACCGTCCAGTCTACCTCGACAGAAAAAGCTTCGAAAGGTAAGAAAAAGGGTAAAGGCAAGGCCAAAGCTGATACCTTGAAACAGGATTCTCCTAAAACCAATGTTGATGATGGCTTGAAATTTAAAATGAAGTATCCTTGTCTAATATGTGATGATGATCATTACACCAAGGACTGTCATGGACAACCCGAAGTGATTCGATTGCTCAAAGACACCCAAGGAACTCCGACTGGTATTAAGGAACTGTTTGCATCACAAAAGCCTCAAATGGTGGAGTAACCACAGTCCTCCACCCCTTTTGGCTCTCAAGATTTCATGATGAACATTGCTTCACCCATATCTATCACTACTAGATCAAAATATTATAAATAACCACGTCAAGCGGTGGAGAAAGAAATTGTTGATGCTCCTATTCCTTCTCCCCTGCCTGCTTCTAGCCCTATTCATATTAAAAGGCCTAGTTCTGAGCTGGTTGTACGACCACCTTCCAAATGCATGCTCCATAAGTCCTCCTATAACCCAAACACCCGTGCCACTCAGCATTATAAAATTGTTGATGCTTTAGCTCTTGCGCCATCCGCTATGTCCATGTTGGAGGTACTTCAGAGCTATCTGTCACAACGAAAAGCTTTGTTATCTACTATTGGAGGAGTTGACCTTGCCGATTCGAGCCTTATCACTTTTGATATGGAAAATTTCATCCCACATCTCCCTCACCAACTTGCTTTGATTATCCAAGTTTGTATTAATAGTAAGAATATCAATCAATCAGTCATAGACGAAGGTTCATCTACTTGCATCATATCTATTGCATGCTGGAAATCCATCAGCTCTCTAGCCCTTAATAGCCTCCAAACGCTTTGGAGTCCTTTGACAGAAGGGAATCTCTCCCTCTTGGTATCCTCACCAGCTTACTTATCACGTTGGAAGGAAAAATGGTCAATGTCGAGGTTGAAGTCATCGACTCCAAACTCAACTATAATCTCCTCCTCAATCGTAGTTGGACTCACTCCATGTTATGCATACCATCCACTCTCTTTCATGTTCTCTGTTTCCCACACGAAGGAAATATTATCAATGTTGATCAGTTATCATTTTTCACTTCCACTTCTTCAGAGAGAAATTTTCTGAAGACCAAATTCCCACACGTTATGAAATTGTGGGGCCAGGACTTTTCAAAGATCTTGCCCTTATGGGTATTTTTTCTCTTCCTTCACCCAACACTTCTCAGGTAAATATGATCTCCACTTCTTCTGATCCTTAGATCATCCCTTCTCCTGATCAGGTTGATTTGTTTGGTGACATAATGTGGTTAAGCCCAATATAAATTGATTATTGTGAAATCATCTCGGCCTCGGCTTCTCCTTCTGGTCATACTTCTTCACGTATGCCTCTTGAAACATATTCTCAATCCCCTTGGCTTGGTGCTTTGGATTATATAGATCCCTTGAACGAGACATTTCCAAATGATGAAGCCATCGTGGAAAACATGTCTCTCGAGGATCCTCCCTGGAACGATACTCATTATTTTAATATTCCTAAAATTATCATGCAGCTAATAGGAATATTAGATTTTGATTTTTCCACCTAGTAGATGAATAAATGGGGAAAAGGACCCATATCTAACTTGTATTGACATAAAATCCATGTTGCTGTGAAAAGGGGATAACTTAGTGGCTGAAATTTTCACTTCCTATGTGTGAACAGAAAAAGAATCATGTTGATTTAGTCAAGTTGACCAAGTCAACAGTGCAACATGGAGGAGCAGTCTTGAAAGAACTACAACGCAGTTTTGGAGGGAAAGGATTCACATGGTGTTGAAAACCCTAATAGGTGGGACCCAGGGTGAGGAGGCTCACAAACATTATAAGGAGGAAGATAACAGACTTTTGGGGTTAGCTTATGGATTATTGATTTTGGTCTGCTTAGACTATTTGTAGTCTCTTGCTATTTAGCAGAGTTGCAGTGTTGCTCAGCACAAGGCATTCCTACTTAGGGATTCCTTCTCCTTCATTGAGTGATCTCTTAGAGGAGTTATGTTCTTCATTTCCCATATCCAAGATTGTGGCCAAACATACTCCTTCATCCACAACGTTATTCCTATATAAGGGGACATTGTGTTGCAAGGTGTTGCAATGGGAGACTTACAACACCATCTCCTGAGCTTATCTTTCAATGGAGGGAGCTCCCCTTGCTTTGAAAGATTTGTACAGGAGGTTCCAGAGCTCATTTTACATCTTGGCATGTGGCCACATCACTTTCCATCTTCTATAGTGCATTTAGCTTCACAAACTGCATCATTTTCTAGAAGACAACAGTAGCAGGGTTTGATCCCTCGCTTGTGAGCTTGTTCCTTGGAGAAAGGGCCAACCCTTCTCCTGGAAAGCTCTGTACTTAATTCTTATTTTGTATCTTGTATATTTCAGTCATATTTATTTAGTGCTGCAGTATAACTGTGTTTTTCAGATCCAGATATGCATATCTGCTCTTTGTACATTTGTCTCTCATGAAACCCTTGCCGGGTTGATCTTATTTTTGTATAAAGAGGGAGGGATCTCCATTTTCTCAACCATTGGATACTTGTAGACTCTAGATATGTTATGTAATATTATTTACTATATAAGCCTCCATTAAAATAACACTTTCATGTGCTTCAGTCTCTTCTATTGATGTAAGTCATGGGGTTTGGGCTTAATTAGGGTGATATGACTCGGGGAGATCTGTTTATGTTGGCTAGAGTTGTTTGTTTCACCTATAAATGTACATGTGAGTTGTATATGATGTATTCTAAGGGATCCAAGTCCCAGTCCTCATATTTATATCGTTATTTTCTGAAGACAGTTGTTTTATGCCCTATATGGCTGCATTTCCCCACCTGGGAAGGAGGATATAGGCCATATGCTTGATGAGGTTCTTTCATCTGCTACTAAGATGTTATTTTAAATCTAATGAGATGATATAAATTACCATGCTCATGAGTTTCTGAAGCTCCAACTTTGGAATATCTTAAGATATTCTATTTGTTGTAGAAAATCTCTATTTTGGGATATTACAGTGGTATCAGAGCTGCCATCTTGGCTCATTATATGGATTTTAGATCCAATCATAAGATAATAAGAAGAGGAGAATATAATTATGGAGAGGATGAGATTACTCTCATCAATTTCCAGATTTAAGAGAAAAGAATAAAGATGCAATGAAACTCCTAGAGGGTTTCAAGAAGGAGAAAGTTGTAGTGAGACCTCTAGAAGGTTTCAAGAGGAAGGAGAAGATCCATGCACTTCCTATTCTCATAGAGGAAGTGGAGAGCAAGAATACCACTTAGAACATGAGATCCTAAGTGGGTATTTGGTAGAATACAAGTGCCAACCTAGGGCTTTCAAAGAGACACTAGTTTTTCCTCAGTTCATTCAACTGAGAGAAGAAAGAAGACCATGCAGTAAGAGAATGATAAGAGGCAACAAATTCCCGTTGTCTACATTTGGTGGATCACTCAAGTGTGCAACAAATACTTGGGTGATGAAACTAGAAGCATTTTTCCTACTACATCCAATAGTGGAAAAAGAGGCTGTTGAGATCTCAGCGCTGCACTTGGAGGGCAAGGAAAGCTCTTGGTGGTCCAGCCATGTAAGTCATGCAAGAGTACCTACTTTTTTTTATTTCAATCATCAGGTTATCAGAATATTTGACAGTAGAAGGTCAGGAAATGAGGATTCCTCTTCTCCACTTGAGGAGCCTTGTACCATCATTGTCACAATCATGGAGGGGCAGCCATCTGTTGCAGTAGTTGGATTAGCCAAAAAATTGAAGAGAGGAACTCTTGCAGCCATACAAGAGGTTCCCAAGACTCACCAAGGTATGCATGTATTTCCATCTCCAATAATTTCAGAAAATCTTATGAAAAACCTTGGAAATTTTTCCTCACATGGTCTAGGATCAAAACACGTAGCTGTGGTGGAGTAGCAAGCTTGCACTACGTTGTGTGACCTTAGAGGGATGAACATTCATTCCATTGCACCCCTATTGAGTTGCATGCAAAATGAGGAGTTAGGGTGCAATATTGTGGAAGGCATGATGCATTTTCTGCCACTTTCTGTTAGTGTTTGGCCTTCAACACACTTGGATTCTTTTGGATTCAAGAGGATCATTGATGAGAGGTCATTTCTGGGAGATCTCCAAAGGGTTACATCTCAACTTCACATGAGGTGTAAGGAGGAATATTTTCTTTGGGAGATTGGTAGTATTCATAGGGAAGATACCAAGGGGGAGGATGAATGGAGACATCCACATTTGGATGAATGGAGGTGGATGGAGGGAAAGAGGTTTGTGTGCCACTTGCAGATCTATGACACAGGGCAGCAAGAAGCAAGGTTGCGTTGGCTACTCTTGAGAGACTTTGGCCATCTTGGATCATACCCTTTTTCAGGAGGTATGTGGTGGATGGAGGCATGGCATGGCACCCATATGATATAATAGTAGAAGACTTGTTTGAATGGGGCATCATACAAGACAACCATCATGATCTTACTCTATGGCTTGTATCAGGGAGAGATGAGGGAGCAGAAAGAGTTGTTGTTGTTGTGGTTACACTTGTGAGAGTATGGACATAAATTTTCCTATACTTTTCATGATATTTCTAGAGGGAAGGAAGGCACATTCAAGCTGCAAAGAGGCTACCCTTCAGCCTTAAGGGATCATGAGAGACTTCCATGTAGGTGTTAGCCACCTATAAATTTTTTGACAAGAAAACAGATGGCTAGATGTTTCTGAGCCTTCAAGAGAAACATTTCCCTTGAAAATATTTCATCCTTGAAGCCTACATGTGTCTTTTACCCCTTGAATAAATCCTCACTGCTCTTTCCCATGAGAAAGCCCTACTATTTGTGAAAATAATGCCTCAAAAGGTCTCTAAAATTGCCCATTTTCACTCATTTCCCTTCAGTTTCATTAAGCCTCTTTCCCTCTTTAGAACCTACATATCCCTCTAAGAAACCTCCAAAATCCTTTTAAGCCACTTAAAACCCCTTTTACAGGCTTAAATAATCCTTTTCCCCTTTATCGGAAGCCAAGAAAACCATTGAAAAACACTGATTTTGGCTTAAAAAACCCCTCTTTTCATAACAAGCTTAAGCCCCTTTTCGGCCTAGCCCTTAGCCCCTTAGCCGCATATGACCCAGCGCCAGAACCAACTGCTAAGCCTTCGAGTGCTAATTGCAATCGGAGACTTCAATTAACGCAATTTTCTTTATTACTTCTATTTTTCCGATGCAACGACCTTTGTGCTGTTGACCTCCGATGCAATATTAACCGTCAATCTTTACAGATCCGACGGCCATCGCAAAGTCTAAACGCGCCAACTTCTATTCTCACCATTTGACTGACTCTCCGATTAGATCCTAGCCTTTGAATCCATAATAACCAATGGCCAGGATTCGTTGCGCCTTTCTTCACTAAGCTCGCCAATCGTCCCACCGGTTTTAATCTGGACCGTTGAATCCACAAGAACCAATGGCCCAGATCAAATCACGCTCTGATCATTTGCCTTGGGTCATTTCCCCCTCCGAACAATCTCCACCGTTGATCTCTCGCTGATCCAACGGTCCACACTTAATTGCAAGATTCAAACCTCGGAGTCTCGGCCCCTGCCTTTCCCCGACGTGATTGGATCTCAGCCGTTCAATCCGATTGATCCAACGGCTCCCCTTCCTCCCCGCTCATGCAATAGCCCTTTTGCCTCTGTGTCCTCTTTAAATCTCCGCCATCCATCCCCATGGATCCAACGGTCAGGATTTGTTCCACCCGTCTATTATAATTTTTTCCCCTTTGGAACATTAACGCTCCTCCTTTCGATCCTGACCGTCCATTATCAGATTTGACAGCCCACATTAAAACCACCGCTGACTTTTCCCCACCTTACCAACCGCGCATCTTTCCATATCGCAATCCTTCCTGCACCATCATATCTCCCAGTCCCACATCCGACGAATGAGATGCATATCGCATTTTTTCTGTGCCCAAAGGTTAACACTCCAAATTTACGCGATGAAAGTAGTTTTGGGAGGGACACATGTTGGGCGGCAAGCGTTATTGCGTTTTTTTGAGAAAATTTCAAAACCACTCTATTGCAGCGCGAAAACAGTTGTTTTCTCCTAAAAACCACTTCCCCTCTTCTCCCTCTGACAACGCTTCCCGAAGATCCCGACCGTTGATTTGTATAGATCTACGACCCTTATTCCATCACGTTTTCATTCATATTATGTTCATCGGACCTCCAAAGGACCTCATCAGAGCATCTCAACCGTTGATCTCCTCCTGAGATCCAACAGCCCACAGTGAATCTCCCTCTGCCCTCCGGGTCCCACATTCAAAGCCTTCGATTTCATTTTCCTTTGTAATCCGCCCAAAACTAAACTTTTATGTTCTACACTAAAAGTTTGTTTCTCCACCTAAATCATCTAAAGCACCTCCACCAGCAAATCCTGACCATCGATCACCATCATCTGATCTAATCCAACAGTCCAGAACCATTTCTTCACCAGACCTTCATCAGATCATGTTTTCACCATTTCACAGCATTTTTCAGCTGTTTTCCACTGCATCCATCACTGCTGCGCTGCCATTCCCACAATCTTCCACAACATCCATCCTCGCTCCTACCAGGATTTTGCTTAACCTGATTATCATCTTTTTGCAGGGTTACAGACGGTAAAAACTGCTATTGCGCACAGTCACCGTCATGGTGACACATAGCGCAGAGAAAGGTTCTTCAGAGCCAGAGATTACAGAGAAAATGCCTGGGAAGGTTGTGGAATGAAATATTTCATTAAAAGACCAATGTTTAACTCTGTCAAACCCCCAGTGCCATTAAAACTACATTTTCATAGAAAGACCATCGGAAAAGTGGCAAAGAGTATCAGATGATAGATTAAAGGGATTAAAATATATTGTTGAACACTTATGACATAATCCAATGATTTAAAGGAGTTAAAGACGCAGTACAGACCGGAAAAGGAGACCAAGGCCTAATCAGGCCTAAAACACAAACTCAAAGCAAATTAACGTTGTTTTAGGAAAAGACAGAGACATCTGTCAATCCGAGAAGTCTCCACCGCTACTCAGAGGCCAATTGAACCCTCTCCAACTCCAAAAGCCAACCCTCTCCAACTACCAAAAGACACCTGCAACCTCACAGAAATCAAAGAAGGCCTAGTTATTGCAAGAACAGAAGATCTTGGCCTAAAAGATAGCTGAACAGTTAATACAAATCAACAAAAATTATTACTAATTGTCAGCAAAAGCTATTTTAAAGACAAAAGATAGTCATGAAGTCAATCTTTTCATCCATTAAGCCTCGAAAATCAGAAACAGAGTTATGAGGCAGAGTTACAGATAGAATGCATTCATGCCTTATGCCTCGCCTAGTTTTCAAATGCCATGAATTGCATTGATTATGAAATTAATGATACTTGACCCTTAGAAACTCTCCCACTGCCTGATTTTCTTATAAATTATCCTTGAGGACCACATTGTAAGGGTTGGTCTCTAGATATCTGATTGCATGTAATAGTTTTCTGAAGCTTTTGAAGTCCTGTTTGCATTTGAAGATACATAAGCTGATATGAGTAGTTTGAAGTTGTAGAGACCCACCAGGCTTGATGACTGTAATTGGTTTGAACATCAAATACAAGTTATTGATTTATGGGATCCTGGTCTATGTTAATGGTGATGTGTTTTTTATTATGAATTGTTATTTTCCTTTGTGTTTTCATTCTATCCACTTTCTCTAATAAAGAACAACATATACAGAGTTATAATTTACTCTTGACAGCACCCTACTCTTACTGATAAGCTTTATTTCTATGTTTTCCTCCTTTGAAATTTTTCATTAAGAGTATATTGAAGCAGGTCAGTTTCAAAGCACTTGCCTGATCTTAGATTACTCTTTATGTTTATCATTTTTGTTTTCTCATAGAATATGCTGAAAGCAGGATAGGTTAGAAGTCCTTACTTGATCTTAAGCTATTCTAAGTGTTTTTTAATGTTTTCTCTTGAAAGTATTTCAAAGCAGGCTAGTTTCAAAGCACTTACCTGATCTAGGATTACTCTTATGTTTTTCCTTAAGTTTATGCCAAAGCAAGATAGTTTCAAAGCACTTACTTGATCTTAGGCAGCTCTTTGTTCTTCACTTGTTTTTTCTCCATCTTCCTATTTGTTCCATTCCATAAAATCAACTTAAGAGATCCTTTGACATCGGTGACTTGCCCCATGGATTACTCTTGAACCTTGCTGTCCAATTAAATCCTCTTATGACTCCATAGCCCAATGGGTGAAAGCTACTTTTTGCCTATCTTATCGGCTGAATCGCCCCTTCATTTGCATACACCTTCACCCTTTATTTGAAATTCCTTCACTTTCATCATGTCCTTTCCCAACCAAAAACAAACAAAAACAAAAACTCATACTCTTCATAACTAGCCTAAAATCACACTTCAAGCCTTAAAGATCGCATCTTTAAACACGTTTATAGAGAGATCCCTCTCTGGATCCAGGAGGGCTATATTCTATAATTCCAAAGTGATTCATATGTTGCCTCTACAGTTTGTATTTCCAAACTTGCAAATTACAGAGACCTAACATTCTGGCGACTCCACTGGGGACTTTGAGTAAAACACTCCTTTAAACACTTCTAAAAGCTCAAAGAAGACCATAGTAGCCTTGGTTTGGTATTTAATCACTATGGTGGACAGTAAATCTCCTTTAAGACACTTTAAACCTTCCACCTGGCGACTCCACAGTTATTGAATGACCATAAGACTCCACTGGTGACCAGTAGGCCTGCTGATTATATTTTTTTTCACAAGACTCCACTGGGAGACCAGTTTCCTTTTCAACATCATCCATTCTAAAGAAAACACGTAGGATTAAGCTTCTTTGTTTGAAGATAGTTTTCCTCTTAAAGACTATCATATCTGGCCAACCTTCTTCATTAAGATTTTTATACATACTGGCTTCAAGGACAATCCATACCAGAGCTTATCCGAATCCAAACCCCCCTACAAAAGTGGACAACCCTGAGAGAATTCTTAGGAAGCCTTCTTCATCTAGAAACCCAACTATTTTCAGACACATTCATAGAGCTAATTCATCACCTGAGAACCTTACAGCTCTATCAGATACTTAGTTTGATTTAGACTTACCAAGAAATTCACCAAGAACTAAGTCATTCAGTAGCTTAGATCAGAAAAAATTTGAGCCTTCAAACTCACCTCCTCATAGTGCTCATCATATTGCTGACAGAGGAACCCCTTCATCCACACCTCCTGATATACATTTCATTCAAAACTTGGGTCTCTCTCACCCTATATCTTCTCAACAGTTTGCTTCTGGTCCTAGTGTTTCTATCACTCATACACTTGCTACTCAAGGCCATCCTTTACCTCCACAAAACATCATCATGGTAGCATGGTATGCTCCCTTGGTGTTACCACAGCGTTTGGCTCCTTTACCCAATTAATATCAGTCCAAAATTCCTAATTTCACTGGGAAAGAATCCACTATAGCTCAACACCATGTAGATAGGATGGAGGATGCCTTTGATTGCATGGAAATAGAAGATGAAACAATTAAGATGAGAATATTCACTCAGATTTTAGGAGGAGAAGTGAGGAAGTGGTTTAAAGGCTTACCTCCTAATAGCATCAATGATATCCCCTCCTTGCTCCAAACCTTTATAAACAAATGGGAAGTTAGAAGCAACCCTCTCCAAATCTTAGCAGAATATAAGAACCTTAAGAGAAATCAAGGAGAGAGTGTCCAGGACTATTCTACTAGATTTAACAGTATCTACAATGCTCTTCCAACACACATGAAACCTCCCCAAGGAATGGACTTAGTGAAGTAACCTGAAGGCTTTGATGCTGATATGGCCTACCAGCTTAGGGAGAGAGATTATAACACATTGGAAGAAATTCATAAAGGAGAAGTGAGTGTTGAGGAAAACTTGATTGAGAAAAGAGCCAGGATGAGGGCTGAGAAGAAGGTAACCTATAGGGATGACAACATAGCCTCTTCATCTGATTCCAAATATGATAGTCTAGCCAAAAACATGGAGAGGATGGAAAGAATGATGGAGAAAATGGTCATCCAAGTCAATAATCAGAACAGGAACCAAAATCAAAACTAGAACCAGAACTTTATGAGAAACAATCCCCCAAATAGACAAAGAGACTCTGATCAAAAATTCATACCTCCATTCCAAGAGAATTTTCTTGATGAGGATGAAGGGATAATAGAAGATTCAGAGGGAACTGCCATGAATATGGTGCAAGTGGATGAATAAGATCACACCTTTCCCATAGAAGAAAACTAGACCTCATACTCACATTAGAATGAGGAGGGGTTGAAAACTGAGGACTATAGGTTAGGATTCAAAAATTCCATCATGTAGGTTATAGAACAATATGATCTTAGAAGCAAGAAAATCCTAGATACTCCCAAGCCCAAAGCCTCTAAAATCACTATTAAGAAAAGACCTAAAAAGACTCCTAAAGTGACTGCTGAAAGCAGTAAATCAGCAGCTGAGAATTCTGGTAAAAACTAAGGTAAGGACACCCAAACCAATGAAAAATTGAGTCAATAATCTAGCAGCACTAGAATTATAGCTAATGCTCTTGATAAAACAGCATCAAACATTATACATACTGAAAATTAACAAGCTAATCTTGCTAATAAAATGGTGCCCAATAAGACAAAATTAAACCTCTCAAAGAGTCAGTCTCCTTTCAGCTTGGAGAGTGAAATAGCCAAAATTAAAATTTTTGTCCCTCTCACTGAGTTGGCCACCCAAGATATATATAAGAATCAAATTTTGAAAGCTTTAAACTTGGGAGAAAACAGTGACACTGTCAATTTAAATGATGATCAACCAGCTCTCTTGTTTGGCCCAAAAATTGAAGGGAAATTTTAGGAAGGGGTAGTACCTCCTTTCTATGTCATCCTCAATATTCATGACAAGATCCTACATAATGCTATGCATGACTCTAGAGCTTCACACAACCTTATACCAAAAGTGATAATGGAAAGGCTAGGCTTAGAGATAACCAGACCTTACAAGGATTTATATTATTTTTACTCTAGCAGAGTGAAGTGCCTTTGCCTAATCAAAGATATTTGTGTGAATTTGACTCAAATCCCAGCCAAATGCATGGTCATGGATGTTGTGGTGGCTGATGTACCTCCTAAGTATGGCATGTTGCTGTCAAGATCATGGGGTACCAAGCTACAAGGTAAAATGAAGATGGACGAGACATATACCACTATCCTTGTCGTTAGCCAACTTAGAAGACTATATAGAGAGGCACACATGAAATTCATGGTTAGTAGCCCAGAAAAGCCTGAGAATTCCCCTCTTTACTCTGTCCATACAGATTTGGACTCTTTTATCCTGTACAATGATGAATCCATAAAGGAGCCAGAGCTAGAAGACAGAAATTCAGACAACCAATTAGATGCTCCAAATCTGGAAATAATGGTAGTTCTAGATATAGAGGAAAACAAGAGAGAAACCTTTGAACAGTGTGCTGGAAAAAAAAACCAGAGTGAAAAAAGCCAAGACTGCAAACAATATATTACCCCTCACTCTGAACCCCATGAAAATCCTGAAGAACAAGACACATAACAACATGTTGCAGACCTCAGAATACAACATAATGGTGAACATGGTATTAGGGATGAAACTGATAAAAATCTTGAGAACCATCCTTTATGGCACATGAAACTTGATGGATGTTGCACTAAAAAGAATGTAGGAGCTGGGGTGTGGTTGCATAACATTGAAAACAATTACACAGAAATCCATGCTTTCAAACTAGACTTTACATGCACAAACAACGTTGCAGAGTATGAGGTTCTCATCCTAGGATTGCATCAATTGAAAAAACTAGGAGCCAAGAGAATAATTGTCGAAGGAGACTCAGAATTAGTCATCAAATATCTAAATGGAGAGTATACTTCAAAGCACCCCGGATTAAGGGCATACAGAAATAGCGCCATGGATTTTCTGAAGAACTTTGTAGAGTATGAGCTTGAGTTTGTTCCTAGGAATCAAAACATAATTGCAAATGGATTGGCCTGCGCTGTTGGTTCATACCAGAAATCACCTAGTGACAAACAAATCATCATTCAAACAAAATATAGACCCGCAGTGCTAGATAATGATAAATATTGGCAGGCCTTTGAGGGTGACAAGAAGATAGAGTATTTCTTGCTCTGCAGGAATGAATTTGAACTACCTGATTCATATTATAAATCTGATGAAAAAATTTTAGTTGAAGATCCCCGTGATGAAGAAAAATCATCCCTCAATGCAGAAATAAACATGTTAACCAGAGAATTTGAAAAACAGATGGAAGAATACATGAAAACAGAAAAATAAGACATTGAGGTGTTGCAGTGCAAAGACAAAAGCATACCCAGAGGATTGGCATCCTTAGAAGACCTTTTCGATTTTAAAGATGTGGCAAAGAAACCCACTATAGAACCCACTGAGTAAGATGTTGAAGAATGCAACATAGGCAGCAAAGATAAGCCTAAAATGATTAAATTATCCAAGTCTTTACCTTCCCATATCAAACAAAAATACATTGATCTATTCAAAGAGTTTGTGGATGTGTTTGCTTGGAGTTATGAGGACTTAAAAGCTTATAATACAGAGATTATCCAGCATAAAATCCCCTTGAAAGAAAACCAGAAATCCTTTAGGCAAAAATTGCGCAGAATTAACCCTGTACAACTGCCTCTAGTGGAAAAGGAAATCAAGAAAATGTATGAGGCAAGAATCATAGTTCCTGTGAGGTTTTCTGATTGGGTGTCCAACCTTGTAGCTGTGAGGAAAAAGATAGGAGAAATCAGATTATGCATTGATTTCAGAAATTTAAATAGAGCTTCTTTAAAAGACAATTATCCTTTACCCAAAATGGAACACATCCTACAAAGGGTAGTTGGCTCAAAAAGGATTTCCTTGTAAGATGGCTTTTCAGGGTACAACCAAGTCTTAGTACTCCCAGAAGATCAGCTCAAGACAACCTTCACAACTCCTTGGGGCACCTTCATGTATGTAAAAATTCCTTTTGGACTGATGAATGATGGTGCAACCTTCCAAAGAGCTATGGACATTGCATTTTCAGAGGAAATAGGGCACTTCATTGTAATTTACCTTGATAACATAACAGTTTATTCCAAAACTGATGAAGAGCACCTTAAACATCCGAGAAAGTTCTTTGAAAAGTTCAGAAGGTTTGGACTATCTTTAAATCCAAAAAAGACAGTGTTTGGCCTACAAGAAGGTAAACTTATTAGCCATATTATATCAGAAAAAGGGGTTAAAATAGATCCAAAAAGAGTTGAGGGAATACTACAGATTAACCACCCAGGGAACATAAAAGAATTGTAGTCCTTCATTGGGAAGATTAAATTCTTAAGGAGGTTTATTCCCAACTTTACAGAGCTCCTTAGAAACATGACTAATATGCTCAAGAAAGAAGTAGGAGTTAAGTGGATTGCAGAAGCCAAAAATTCCTTTGAATTGGTAAAACTTGCACTTACCCGAGCACCAGTTCTAATCAGCCCAAATTTCACAAAAGATTTCCTCATTTTCTTCTTTTCATTAGAGCATACTATGGTTGTTGTCCTATTACAAAAAAATCCATAGGGGCAAGAGCAACCAATAGCATTTTTTAGCAAGGAACTATGAGATGCACCCTTGAAATAAAATATCATGGAAAAACAAGCCTATGCCTTAGTAAAGGCCTTAAAAGACTTTAGGGTGTATATTTTTCATTCTCACATCATTGCTTATGTGCCTAGAATAGTGGTAAAAGATATCTTTTCACAAGACCCAGATGGAAAGAGAGGTAAGTGGATTGTAGTAATACTAGAGTATGATTTGGAAATCAAACCGAAAAAAATTATTAAAGGTCAGGGCTTAGGTAAATTAATGGCTGAATCTAACCTACAAGCCCTAGACATTAACATGGTAGATTCCTTGGATGAGCATGAAGGATTGCCTGCTCCCACTGTTGAAGAGCAGTTCCAAAACTCACCTTGGTATGCTGACATCTTGTATGTGCTTACAAATCTTAATGCTCCTCTTGATTTATCAAAGACTAAGGAAAGGTTTTTAAAGTTGAAAGCTAGGAATTATTGCATTTTGAATGAATTTTTATATTGGAAAAATGCTAATGGTTTATTGCTTAAATTTTCGCCTGAATTTGATGCAGAGAGGAGAGTGTGGAGGTCATCTCTATTGGAAAAACACAGCCAGTAAGATCCTTAGAGCTGGCTATTACTAACCCACCCTCTTCCAAGATATCCATGAGATGATAGTTTCCTGTCACAAGTGCCAAATTTTTTAAGGCAAAAGAAAAATCCCTCCCTTACCACTGCAACCAATCAATGTTGAAGCTCCTTTTCAACAGTGGGGCCTAGATTTCATAGGAGAAATCCATCTTGCTTCATCTTCCCAACACAAATGGATTCTCACAGCCACTGACTACTTCACAAAAATGGATAGAGGCCATCCCTTCTAGGAATGTCACAGATTTTGTCATTACAAAATTCCTTGAAGACCATATCTTATCTAGATTTGGCAGCCCTAGGAAGATTATTACTAATAATGCTGCTGCTTTTGGCTCCAAAAAGATGACTGATTTTTGTCACATGTATCAGATCACACTTGGTCATAGCAGAATCATCAAATAAAAGTTTGGTGACCATCATCAAGAAGCTACTTGAAGAGAATAAAAAATCATGGCATAACAAGTTGGTGCATACTTTGTGGGCAGACAGATTGACCACAAAGAAATCCATTGGAATGTCCCCCTACCAGCTAGTCGATGGAGCAGATGCAGTGTTCCCTACTAGCCTAGGGGTACTAGTGATTAAATTGGTCCAAGAGATACAGTCAGAAGAGGATAGCATGGTAAGGAGGATCAATCAAACAATACATATCCAATAGACAAGGGAAGAAGTCTACAACAGAGCTCAAAAGGTATAAGAGAACATCAAAAATTTGTTTAACAAGAGAACTAAGGCTTGTGACTTAAAAATTGGAGAAAAGGTACTCAAGTGGGATTCAAGAAGAGAGGATAAGGGTAAGCATGGAAAATTTGACAGTTTGTGGCAAGGTCCTTACATTATTCAGTCCACCATTGGTACAAATGCATTCTTCCTGCAAGAGTTAGATGGTACAGATCTGTTTGGGGGTCCTGTCAATGGCAGGATGCTCAAACATTATTACTGCTAAAAGTCGGAGTTTAAAGTTCTCACTTCCATTGTAAATACCATTTCTTTGTTCAATTTCACAAAAAGGAAAAATACAAAAAGAGAAAAGAAAAGGTTCAGACTAACTCAAAGATTGAACCTCGGATGTTTCAAAAAATGGCTCAAAGCAGCCCAAAACCTGAGCCAAAGAAAGAGACAAGTTGGTTCTAATATGCTCAAAACCTGAACCAACAAAGAAATATGAAGAATAAAATCTAGCAAACTCAAAACCAGAGATGAAATAAAAAAGATGGATCAACTCTAACAAGCCAAAAACCAGAGCTAAAATGAAGAAGAAAAATTGACTCTAACAAGCTCAAAACTTGAGTCACAAAGGAAAGAAGGATACTTCAAAGTTTCACAATTCCAAGCCTTCACAATTTTGGTTTCAATTTACTGCAAATTTCAGTTCATGTGCAGCTGTCTTTATGCCATGAACCCACAGCAAACCAGACAATCTAATCCTAGTTTGACTGTTTTTAAATTTTTGTTTTAGAATGTAGAGAAAGAAATCTACTAGATAGTTTAATCCTAGTAGATATTAGTGTAGGTAGATAAAATATGAGGCCAACTGTATAATCTGGTCTCATGGAGGTATAAGGTTAGAATTAGATTAGTGTTTTCTGCTTTCAATAAAAATGATGATGTAAAAGGTCTGCAAGTCTAAATGCACCTTGAAGAAAAACTGTTAGGAAAGTAGGTTGGGTAGGTAGATTGTTTGGAGAGATATTTTTGGTGATATAACATCCATCATGTTTGTGGCAGCTGATCAAAGAAAGAAAAGATGTGTCAAGCACTAGGGATCTGGCCTGCGTCCAAAGATTTTTTTCTGAGATTCTTGACACCTTCAAGAAGATGCCATCCCCATGTGGAGCCAGTGTTAGCCACCTATAAATTTTTTGACAAGAAAACAGATGGATAGATGTTTCTGAACCTTCAAGAGAAACATTTCCCTTGAAAATATTTCATCCTTGAAGCCTCCATGTGTATTTTACCCTTTGAAGAAATCCTCACTATTGTTTCCCATGAGAAAGCCCTGCTATTTGTGAAAAGAATGCCTCACAAGGTCTCTGAAATTGCCCATTTTCACTCATTTCCCTCCAGTTTTCATTAAGCCTCTTTCTCTCTTTAGAACTTACATATCCCTCTAAGAAACACCCAAAATCCTTTTAAGCCACTTAAAACCCCTTTTACAGGCTTAAATCGTCCTTTTCCCCTTTATCGGAAGCCAAGAAAATCATTGAAAAACATTGATTTTGGCTTAAAAACCCCCTCTTTTCATAACAAGCTTAAGCCCCTTTTCGACCTAGACCTTAGCCCCTTAGCCGCATATGACCCGGCGCCAGAACCAGTCACTAAGCCTTCGAGTGCTAATCGCAATCAGAACCTTCAATTAACGCAATTTCCTTTGTTACTTCTATTTTTTCCGATGCGACGACCTTTGTGCTGTCGACCTCCAATGTAATACTAATCGTCGATCTTTACAGATCTGACGGCCATTGCAAAATATAAACGCACAAACTTCCGTTCTCCCCAGTTGGCCGACTCTCTGATTAGATCCTGTCCATTGAATCCATAAGAACCAATGGCCAGGATTCATTGCGCCTTTGTTCACTTAGCCCGCCATCGTCCCGCCGATTTCAATCTAGATCGTTGAATCCACAAAAACCAACGACCCAGATCAAATCATGCTCCGCTCAATTTCCCTGGGTCATTTCCCCCTCCGAACAATCTCCACTGTTGATCTCTCGCTGATCCAACGGTCCGCACGTAATCGCAAGATTCAAACCTCAAAGTCTCGGCCCCTGCCTTTCCCCGATGCAAATGAATCCCAGCCGTTCAATCCGATTGATCCAACGACTCCCCTTCCTCCTCGCTTATGCACTGGCCCTTTTGCCTCCGCCTCCTATTTAAATCTCTACCGTCCATTCCCATGGATCCAACGGTCAGGATTTGTTCCGCCCATATATTATAACTTTTTCCCCTTTGGAACATTAGCGCTCCTCCTTTCGATCTTGATCGTCCATTATCATATCTGACAGACCACATTAAAACCACCACTGAATTTTCCCCACCTTACCGACCATGCATCTCTCCATATCACGCTCCTTCCTGCACCATCAAATCTCTTGGTCCCACATTTGATGGCTGAGGTGCATATTGTGTTTTTTCTATGCTCGAAGGTTAACACTCCAAATTTATGCGATGAAAGTGGTTTTGGGAGGGACACATGTCGGGCGGCAAGCGTTATCATGTCTTTTTGGGAAAATTTCAAAACCACTCTATTGTAGCACGAAAACAGTTGTTTTCCCCTAAAAACCACTTCCCCTCTTCTGCCTCTAATAGTGCTTCCTGAAGATCCTGACCGTTGATCTGTATAGATCTACGACCCTTATTCCATCACATTTTAATTCATATTATGTTCATCGGACCTCCAAAGGACGTCATCGGAGCATCTCAACCGTTGATCTCCTCCTGAGCTCCAACGGCCCAAAGTGAATCTCCCTTTGCCCTCCGGGTCCCACATTCAAAGCATCCAATTTCATTTTCCTTTTTAATCTTCCCAAAGCTAAAATTTTATGTTTTACACTAAAAGTTTGTTTCTCCCTCTAACTCATCTAAAGCACCTCCACTAGCAAGTCCTGACCATCGATCACCATCATCTGATCTAATCCAATGGTCTAGAACCATTTCTTCACCAAACCTTCATCAGATCACGTTTTCACAATTTCACAGCATTTTTCGTCCATTTTCCACCGCATCCATCACTGCTGCGCTGCCATTCCCACAATATTCCACAACATCCATCCTCCCTCCCGCCTGGATTTTTTTAAACCTGTTTATCGTCTTTTTGCAGGGTTACAGACGGTGAAAACCGTTATTGCTCACAGTCACCGTCATGGTGACACAGAGCGCAGAGAAAGCTTCTTCAGAGCCAGAGATTGCAGAGAAAACTCCTAGGAAGGTTTTGGAATGAAATATTTCATTAAAAGACCAGTGTTTAACTCTGTCAAACCCCCAGTGCCATTAAAACTACATTTTCACAGAAAGACCATCGGAAAAGCGACAAAGAGTATCAGATGACAGATTAAAGGGATTAAAATATATTATTGAACACTTATGACCTAATCCAGTGATTTAAAGGAGTTAAAGACGCAGTACAGACCGGAAAAGAAGACCAAGGCCTAATCAGGCCTAAAACACAAACTCAAAGCAAATGAATGTTGTTTTAGGAAAAGACAGATACATCTGTCAATATGAGAATTCTCCACCGCCACTCAGAGGCCAATTGAACCCTCTCCAGCTCCAAAAGCCAACCCTCTCCAACTACAAAAAGACACCTGCAGGCTCACAGAAATCAAAGAAGGCCTAGTTATTGCAAGAACAGAAGATCTTGGCCTAAAATACAGCTGAACAGTTAATACAAATCAACAAAACTTATTACTAATTGTCAGCAAAAGCTATTTTAAAGACAAAAAATAGTCATGAAGTCAATATTTTCATCCATTAAGCCTCGAAAAGCAGAAACAGAGTTATGAGGCAGAGTTACAGATAGAATGAATTCATGCCTTATGCCTTGCCTAGTTTTCAAAGGCCAAGAATTGCATTGATTGTGAAATTAATGATACTTGACCCTTAGAAACTCTCCCATTGCCTGATTTTCTTATAGATTCTCCTTGAGGACCACATTGTAAGGGTTGGTCTTTGGATATCTGATTGCATGTAATATTTTTTTGAAGCTTTTGAAGTCCTGTTTGCATTTGAAGATACATAAGCTGATATGAGCAGTTTGAAGTTGTAGAGACCCACCAGGCTTGATGATTGTAATTGGTTTGAACATCAAATACAAGCTTCTGATTTATGGGATCCTGGTCTATGTTAATGGTGATGTGTTGCTGATTGTGAATTGTTATTTTCCTTTGTGTTTTCATTCTGTCCACTTTATCTGATAAAGAACAGCAAATACAGAGTTAGGATTTACTCTTAACAGTACCCTACTTTCACTGATAAGCTTTATTTCTATGTTTTCCTCCTTTGAAAGTTTTCATTAAGAGTATATTGAAGCAGGTCAGTTTCAAAGAACTTGCCTGTTCTTAGATTACTCTTTATGTTTATCATCTTTGTTTTCTCATAGAATATGCTAAAAGCAGGATAGGTTAGAAGTCCTTACTTGATCTTAAGCTATTCTAAGTGTTTTTTAAAGTTTTCTCTTGAAAGCATTTCAAAGCAGGCTAGTTTCAAAGCACTTACCTGATCTAGGATTACTCTTATGTTTTTCCTTAAGTTTATGCCAAAGAAATATAGTTTCAAAGCACTTACTTGATCTTAGGCTGCTCTTTGTTCTTCACTTGTTTTTTCTTCATCTTCCTATTTGTTCCATTCCATAAAATCAACTTAAGAGATCCTTTGACATAGGTGACTTTCCCCATGGATTACTCTTGAACCTTGTTGTCCAATTAAATCCTCTTATGACTCCATAGCCCAATGGGTTAAAGCTACTTTTTGCCTATCTTATCAGCTGAATCACCCCTTCATTTGCATACACCTTCACCCTTTATTTGAACTTCCTTCACCTTCATCATGTCCTTGCCCAACCAAAAACAAACAAAAACAAAAACTCATACTCTTCATAACTAGCCTAAAATCATACTTCATGCCTTAAAGATCACATATTTAAACACATTTATAGAGAGATCCCTCTCTGGATCTAGGAGGGCTATATTCTGGAATCCAAAAGTGGTTCATATGTTGCCTCTGCAGTTTGTATTGCCAAACTTGCAAATTACAGAGACCTAACAGTAGGGAGGAGGTATTCTCACATCGCAGCATGATGGTGGATGGGTTTGGCATATGGAGTGTCAAAGGGAGGAGTCATGGAGCCTTATTACTAAGGCCTACAGCATTGTCACATAGGCAGATGTTCTCATTGATGGATTATTCCAAGGAGAGGATGTATCCCTTCTTCTTGCATATTTTTATGAGGAGATTCTCATGGGAGGACTCATCCATGGATCTCACTTTCAGCCTACTCCTTATGTATGGTAAGAAATTAGTTTCTACACTTGATGATTACTCCATTGAGTATTTGTATCTTCTCACCACATATGAAAAGTGCATTCCTCCACCAGAGAACAAGAGTATTTTTGGGTTCCATGGTCACTTTAGGGCTAAAGTTTGTAATGATATTAGCCCCTGTATACATTAATTTGGGCAAGTGTTTTATTGTTTTGATTGTATATAGCTGATATATATTGCTGCTTACTACTTCATAGTAGATGAGCTAACATGCATAGCTGAAAATTCCTTGGAGGACAACTTGCCAGTTGATGCTTTGAATCAACAGTTGAAAGACTGCGTTGTATCCACCAGAGAGACCATGTGTATCATCCAAAATTGCACATAACCTTAAGCCATTTTCTGATTTGGATGCCATATGGTGATGGTGTTCCATTCATCTTGTATGGGATGGTTTAGGTTTGCATGGCTCATGATTTTGGAGGAAGGGTCCTCGGAGACTCAATCTTCTTCTTGCCATTGGAGGGAAATCATGTTGCATCCTGAGATCAACATGCCCTCTACACTTATCATAAGTGGAGAGGAGGAAAATGTGGGAGAGGCGCTCTTGCCTATCATGTTCATTTATTCAGCCCACCTACACTTCAGGAGCCAAAGGTGGAGGATATTCTTCATGAGTTGCCATATTGGAGGGTGACTCATTTCATATGGATGATAGCTTGGGGGTGGAGGTTTCACTTGGGGATAAGGATTTCCCATACATTTCACACTCCATGCCTTGAGAGGACCTCTAGATAGCACATAGTTGTCTCCTTGAGTATGTTACTTCTACATGATGATAGCCATTTGGGGTGTACACCAAATGCTAATTTGGTTGCTTGGGAGAGGCACTATGAGGATTCATTGTTGAGACAACATCTTATTCTTTGGGGGAGCTCATCATATGGGGATTCTAGTGGAGGAGGAAGGAACACTTTCCAGTTGTGTCCTTGCAGTTGCTTGAGGACAAGAAACATATGGGAGGGGAGGACTGTAATATTCCTAAAATTAGCATGCAGCTAATAGGAATATTACATTTTGATTTTTGCACTTATTAGATGAATAAATGGGGAAAAGGACCCATATTTAACTTGTATTGACATAAAATCCTTCTTGGTGTGAAAAGGGGATAAATTAGTGGCTGGATTTTTCACTTCCCATGTGTGAACAGGAAAAGAATCATGTTGATCCAGTCAAGTTGACCAAGTCAACAACACAGCATGGAGGAGTAGTCTAGAAAGAACTACAACACAGTTTTGGAGGGAAAGGATTCACATGGTGTTGGAAACCCTAATAGGTGGGACCTGTTAGTGTCGGTATCTTCATCCCTCCGTCAGAGATCAAATTTCTCTTGTTGCATTGCATTATTAGGTGTCTCATTCAGTTAGCTGCATTCCATTAGGAGCATGGATCATCTGATGGTAGTGGTTTATTTCTCATGTCCCTCATGTCTTTTACCTGCTGGCCTATTTCTGTTTATTAAAATCATTTGCAGTCATTTTTGGTCTCATAGTTTGCAAATAGTCATTTTTAGAGTTTTAGTTTCATTAGGTCTAGGGTTTCATTAATCAGGTCTTCATAATGCCTAATAATGGTTAGCATGCACATGAGGAAGTCTGAAATAAGGTTTCAATGCTAAAAGTTTCATCATCATCTGCTTAATAATGATTTTTCTTCAAAACCTTGTTTTGAAGAAAAATAGTCTATTTCATCTTTATGTAAATAAATGTAATGTGATTTTAAAGTTTTCTCAGTTGTAATAATACTTTCACTGGAAACCCAAGTCACCTTTTCCAAAACTCCATGCCATCCATTCCCTGCAAGATAGACAGAAAGCTCATCATTCAGTTAAAAATCCAAAAGGAAGCAAAACAGAGTTTTTGAAAAGTGTCAAAATTTGAAACATTACAAAGTGGGTTTTTCAAATGGAAAATCAAAATCCTTGGCATATATATCATTTCTATGTTTCAAGACTTCATTTGAATGCCAAGAGAACAATAGTGAACCAAGGATAACCCATGAAGAGAAAAGTAAACAGTTTGAAGGAGATTTTGTGCAAAGTTCAGTCGCGCGACACATTGGGTGAGTGTCGCGATGCATCGGGTGAGCACGACGGATTGGGTCGACTCTCACCATGTAAAATTGTTCTTGCACGGTGCATTGGAAGGATGCGGCGCACTAGGTTTGTTGCGTGACGCATTGGGCCGGAAAGCAAGTTTATTTCCATTCCTTTCAAACTCCAAATTTGCTCAGTCTTTCTTTGTTCATGTAATTCTGAGCAACCTCTCCATTGCCAATGAACATGTGTTTGGTGATATTTGTGAGGATGTAAATACAAAAAATAAAACCCTATTATATAGTTTTAAAAATTCTCCTTTAGGGTCTTGAAATTGGTTTTGTGTTGATCATTCCCATTTCCCCCACCTTGTTAATCCCTCCTCACTGTTTATCTTATCATAGCAGCCCATTTCCCTATTCCCTTATATCCCTAAGTCACTCATTCCTATCCCATTCCCATTATCCCCATCCCAATTATAAATTTCCCCAAACCCCAATGTTATTCCAAAAAACTTAAGTGGATGTCCCTAAACTTTTCAATTCACAGATTTCAATTGGAAAATTTCACTTAATAATAGTCCATCATTTCCACTACCCTATCCCTCCATAGTCCCTCACTTGTTATCACATATTTGGCAACAAAACCAAAGACACCAAACTTCTCATATTCATCCAAGACAACATATTCTTTAGAAATCATGGAGACTGATACATCTTATGACCGAGACAATGACTCCACAACTGAATTGCATGCACCTAGAAGACCTCATAAGAGTGGCAGACATGTGAGGGAGGAGCCTACTTCATTGGCTGAATTGCAGGCTTGTCCTCTTGCTATGGCATGTTTTCAATAGTAGTCTTGTTATCAATTTTGTGAAATGGTTGCTAGGGTCCATCACCATCAAGAGCTGGCCCAATTGTTTGTGTTTTATTTACATGATGGTCAAGTCACCCTTGCAGGTGTGACATTCACTTTAACACCTGAAACTATCTCTCAAGCAACCAGAATACCAAATGTTGGAGAACAATGGAAAAAAAGGTAGCAGGTTGATAGAGTACTCAGCAGAGTGTTTCCCTTCTGGTTCCTAAAGGATTCATATGCTTCTCTGATGAAACTTATTATCAAATATTTCAGTTGTGAAGGCTGTTTTTCACGTCTCTATGCTTATCATATCAGGTTACTGATGCATTTCACCAAGGTGAGGATGATGAACCTCCCTTATTTCATCTACCAGAATATTGAGAAGATGACCACTCTCATGCAAAGGAAAACTCCTGAGCAGCAGTACAGCAATATCTACCACTTTGCACTTATCAAAATTGTGGTTATGCATCAGCTTGGCTTGCAGGGTATTTCATGGGAGGATTTCATTTCTAATGATTTTTTCACAGCTTCTTAGGTACCTTCGGAGGTTGTTCATGAGGCAGGTGAACCTTCATATCAGCATGAAGGTCATGAGACACAGACCACTAGTATGCCGGTGTTCATCACTTATCAAAGAGGCACTAGAGGGTTATTTGCAGCAGCCAGGCGAGTATTATCTTCACCCGGGGTGGAAGGGGTCTCGCTTCCGTCATCAGCAGCACAGTTACAGGTACAGGACAAGGGCAAAAGTCCCATGCAGGATGAGGGGCCTTCAGGAGGCCAAGATACCGATTTCATACTCATTGATGAGGATTTGGGCTGTCCTAGCTCAAAGCTGAGAGAGGTTGTTCAGGAGCAGAAGGCGGAAATAAACACTTTGATCGTCAAGTTGAAAAGAGCCCAATGGATTATAAACTACCTTGAGCAGTGAAACAAATAGTTGGAAGATCAGCAAACTATCATGGAGTTGCAAAATATACGTGAGAACCGACAAGCTGCCCAAAGCAGCCAAACCGAGATGACATCCATTGAGCAAGAGATTGAGGCTGATCGAGAAAATTGGCTTGAAAGGGTCAATATTCATTTGGAGAAGCTATTGGAGAAGGCCAACAAGGAAAATAACATGTTGAGGCACATGAAGAATCATTATTGGGCAAGAAATCATGTCTGCAAGGCACGAATCAAGATTCTGAAGGCAAAGTTAAAGAGGGCATTAAAGCGTCAGAAAAGGAAAGATAGACTTCATATTTTTGCCAAAGCTTCCTTGGCCCAGC
Organism: Pinus albicaulis; assembly: GCA_034641835.2. Classification (NCBI taxonomy): domain Eukaryota; kingdom Viridiplantae; phylum Streptophyta; class Pinopsida; order Pinales; family Pinaceae; genus Pinus; species Pinus albicaulis. The sequence continues at coordinate 171,477,546 of CM076581.1, read as the reverse complement.
ATAGTGCATGATGGAGGACACTCAGCCCAAATTTCAAGAAATTTGGGACACATTTTTCAAATTTTTTTTTTTTTGGCATAAACACAGATTTTTCAGCCCGACGCGTCGCGCCACTTGGCGCGTGCTTATGATTGGGAGCTCCTCTTGGGTAAAACTTTGTATTTTTGGATTTTTCATGGAAATTTATGCTTTCCTACCCATTTCCCAGATATTTTAACAAGTTTTGGGCTTCCAGAAGGGTCAAAAACACCCTAAAAATGACCTTTCTGCCCCTTTTTGGACACACAGGAAGCAGTGTTGGGAAAACTCATTTTTTGAGGGGAAAATGGAAACCAAATTCAGAAATTCAACTTGTGTTGGAAAGTAGATAGGCAAATATTTCCAACGATATATCCTGCGCTCAATTTGGACACCGATAAGGCCTTCAAAATCAGCTCCAAACTGGCGTGACACATAGAGAATTCAGGCGCGGCGCATTGGGGATTTTGGCTCATTTTTCACTCAGTAACTCTGTTTTTCGCCTAGTTTTGGCCAGTTTGACTTTCTTACTTCCACATGTAAAAATATTGATGTAATTTGATGTAATTTCATGGCTCTTGATGTAATTTTGGCAAATTTTTACTCATGAAAGTAGATTCATTCATCAAAAGGTGAATTGCAATTGAATGAATCAGTTTCCTATCTTATAGAGGCAAGCTATTCCACTGCCTATTTTTGAGTTCTTAGTTTAGATATTGTTGAATAGCTCCTAAACTAGTGAGACCGACCCCTAGAGGCATGGGGATGAGTTATTCTTGTCTATATCTTGTATTTTTTCAGTCATTTGCATGGTTGGACACTTGGGATTGCTTTGAGCTTCATTGTACATTTCATCTCTACAGTTTGGCAAAGGAATAAACCAGGGTTTGCAGCACTCTTTGGGATTCATGTGGCTCTTTGTTTTGATGATTTGTTTCTCTTTTTTAATGTAAGTTTACTGGTGCTTTATGTGTATCATCTTCCCTCTTATTTCTTCTTAAATTAAACAAACAAGGATAAAGGTGGAATTCATTAGATTTGCAGTGCTCTACCTTGAGTTTTGTTTAATTTTCTATGTTTTCAACTGTCTGAAGAGGATTCTTGAAAGTATATTTCCCTCTTAAACTCCTCACCAGTCTAAGCTATCCATTTAATTCAATTCGAAGCATCAAAACAATTGCCTTCCTTGCCCCATTCAGACCTCTGCAAAAACTAGGCCTCATTCCCCAAACCCAAAATCTGCCTTTCCCTTTGATCCAAAAAACACTTTCAAAATAAAATCCAACCTCCTTACATATATAACTAGCCTAAAATCATATTTTTTTCAAGTCATCTCAAGCCTCACTGGTTATTTATGCTGAGATTGACCAGGAGAGAGCCCTCTCCCGATCTGGTAGGGCTAGCTACCAGATTAAGCATGGTTTGATGTTACCCTAGATTCTGCCTTTCTCAGCCTGAGGTAGATTTAGGCCCTAACAAGACCCAAGGTGAGGAGGATCACAAACATTATAAGGAGGAAGATAGCATAATTTTTGGGTTAGCTTATGGATTATTGATTTTGGTCTGCTTAGACTATTTGCAGTCTCTTGCTGTTTAGCAGAGTTGCAGTGATGCTCAACACAAGGAATTCTTGCTTAGGGATTCCTTCTCCTTCATTGAGTGATCTATTGGAGGAGTTATGTTCTTCATTTCCCACATCCAATTTTGTGGCTAAGCATCCTCCTTCAGCCACAATGTTATTCTTGTAGCAGGGGACGTTGTGTTGTAGGGTGTTGCAGTGGGAGACTTACAACACCAGCTCTTGAGCTTATCTTTCTGAGGAGGGAGCTCTCCTTGCTTTGCAAGATTTGTACAGGAGGTTTTGGAGCCCATTTTACATCTTAGAATTTGGACACATCACTTTCCATCTTCTACAGCATAATTAGGTTCAAAAACTATGTCATTTTCTAGAAGGCAACAATAGCAGGGTTTGATCCCTCGCTTGTGAGCTTGTTCCTTAGAGAAAGGGCCAACCCTTCTCCTAGAAATATCTGTACTTAATTCTTCTTCTGTCCCTTGTATATTTCAGTCATATTTATTTAGTTCTATATTATAAATACTTTTTTCAGATCCAGATCTGCAGATCTACTCTTTGTACATTTGTCTCTCATGAAACCCTTGCCGGGTTGATCTTATTTTTGTATAAAGAGGGAGGGATCTCCATTTTCTCAGCCATTGGATACTTGTAAAATCCATATATGTTATGTCATATTATTTAATACATAAGCCTCCATTAAAATAATGATTTCATGTTCTTCAGTCTCTTCTATTGATGTAAGTCATGGGGTTTGGGCTTAATTAGGGTGATATGACTCGGGGAGATCTGTTTATGTTGGCTAGAGTGATTTATTTCACCTCTAAATCTGCAAGTGAGTTGTATATGATCTATTCTAAGGAATCTAAGTCCCATTCCTCATAGGTATAGCGTTATTTTCTGAAGACAGATGTTTTATGCCCTATATGGCTACATTTACCCACCTGGGAAGGAGGATATAGGCCATATGCTTGCTGAGGTTCTTTCATCTGCTGGTGAGATGTTATTTTACATCTAATGAGCTGATATACATTACCATGCTCATGAGTTGTTGAAGCTCCAACTTTGGAATACCTTAATATATTCTATTTGTTGTAGAAAATCCCTATTTTGGGATATTACATTATTGTTCCTCCTTTTTACCTAGTCTTAGGGAAATTTCTACCTGTCTTGAGAATTTTTCTTCCCAATATCCTTCTCAAATGCTTCAAATGCCTATTTTGACACATGAAGTTTTTGTGGAAGGAAACATGGGAAATATCACTCAGATAATTCATATTGACATATTCGTTAAACTGAGGGTTGTTGAGAACATCCACATTGGGGTGGTATATTCTCCTGATGATATTGAGGTATATACTAGCCTCTTACATGAATCTTGAGATGTATTTTCTTGGTCTTGTTATCACTCATATTTTCATTGAAGTTGTTGGGAATAGGAAAGGGGTCTGAGGTAACCACAAACCAAATTTTAGGTACAGAATCTAGCCAATATGTACCTAGAGAGGGTTCTCTCTTTAAGTTTTAGCTTTGTTTTGAAAGATATTAGGCTAGTTATGAAAGTACAAGGATTTGATTATGCTTGGGTGATGAAATTCTATAGTAGAAGGGTAAGATTGAATAGTTTAAGCCATTGGGCTAATGGAGTCAAAGAAAGATGGCTTAAATAGATTAAGTTTCTTAACAAGAGATGGTTTCACAGGGCGAGATAATCAAATAGAGAACAATTTAATATCTAAAATGAATGGAATGGACTCAAAATGAATGAAGGGAAATTAAGAATCCTTCAACATATTTGAGAGAGGGAACTTGAATGATTATTAATAAAGAGCATTTAAGTATTCTTTACCAAATAATAAAAATGATTAAACTAGAAAACAGGAGCAATCAAGAATTCACTATTTAAACTAGTTCAGAAGAAAACATTAAAAATTAAAACGATTGAAAATAGATTGCACTTAAGCACTTTCTGAATTATTCCTTTTCATTTATCATTCCGATATGAAACACAAATGGTATAATAAATAAGCATAAAGCTTTAAAACATAGAAGATAGATGACTTATTGATCCGTTTTTTATTCAAGAATCCTGTGAGAAGTCCTTCGCATCAATTCCTTATCCAGCTAGCATGCAAAAATTGTCCAACAACACTTTATTCCAATGTAATCAATATTACAACAAAATATTTGAATTCCACCACCTCAATACTCCAATTGAGGGAGTATTTATAAAAAAATTATAAAAAATATCTCCTAACAAAATGAGATATAATATAGGATGACTCATGGATATGTTACAAGAAAATAGAGACAGATGGTCTCTATTGTGTAGATTAATCCGTCTTGCGGAAAAGACCGATCTCTCTAGTACTAAAAGTAACTAGCAACAAATAGCCAATTATACTAATCTCTCTCTAAGCATATAAGATTCATAAAAATGCTATATAGGTGTAAGGCCTACCTTATGTCTAACACTTGCTTGATCTCGTTGAAGTCCTTCCCGTGCACTTGAAAGAACGTTCCTCGTGAATCTGCAGTCAAAAACAAGCAAAAAGATTACATAGCACCTGTATAGACATTATTATAAACCATACTCATCATAATGATCAAGGAATTTATGAAATAAACCATGAATAGACAGTTTAATGAGAGAAATGAGTATATTTGTATTAACTTCAAATAAAGAAAACCTTTACAACCTGTGCCTTGATGTCGTGCAGGTCCTCCTGGGGTCCGAAGCAGGAATCTCTTCTAATTTGACAAGCATTGTACTCTTTGAACCAAGACCAATAAGGGTGGTGGTTACAACACTCAAGTCTTGGTTAACTAGATTACGAGTTCTCAACGACATTTAACTTTAAATAGCTTAAGCTTGAACTCCCTTTGAGGCTACCCAAGGCCTCTTTTTATAGTGGAAAAGAGGAGGTTTCTTGTTCCAAATATGAAGGGATAGAATCCTCCTTCAAAGGGATTAGCTCCTTACATCAAGGGGTTAGCTCCATCACGTGAGGTATGCATGAACCTTCTCAAAGCATATCCATTCCCGAAAATTCCCATCTAGAATCTTCTATAATTCATCTGAAATTCACTTTTTATCTTTACTTTCTCGCCTTTTTATGTTTTACAGAGGTCCGCACCCATAACACAAGGAACGTGTGGTATGGTTACTGTGAGCAAGGTGCTTTTATGATAAGTGCGGGACGTAGAAGTGAAATGAGAAGTGCGATACCAATGTTTAGGGGATTTTTGGAACTTTCTGCGGTTGAGCTAGCAGGAGGTGAACTGATGTGTCAGACTTGAAAAGGAGGAAGTATGATAATGTGAACTCATACTCACTTAGTAAAATGTCGGGATGACGGATTTTTGAGTACAAAAATTGCCCCCTAAAGTGCAAAGTCTGGAATAGATGAAGCTGTAGTCTGTCATATATGAAGAGTGCAGTACTTTATCATTTCAAAGATCATCCTGTGGACACCCCAGTCGGAACCTGTAAAAACATTCAATGCAAAATATACACATATATATGTCATCACTGAGGTAGGCATTCCCATACTCAGATTAAAACTAACTAGAAACTAACTCAAATCGTTCTGATACAGGAATGATTTTGAATACATCATAGTACAGATATATGTAGACACGGTATGGACGCAGCCATCTGTTTATAAATAGTCTACCGTATAGATGATAACAAAATTCCTCGCAGCCTGGATGGTGGAAACTAGATCCAGGGTCTTGATTTCCGCATCTCGAACTGGTACGATTCTATCCATGGGAATAAATGTGTTGAAGTCGAACATGGTTGAAACCACTTGATTACCAGTCAATGATGTGAACTGTTAACAAGTGTGAGAGAAACCACCAGTAATGTCAATGGCTCTCAAAGTACTCAGTACAATCCATGAAATGTGAATGAATGAGCTGAAGTCGAACATGTCATGGAATCATTCGATCGAAGGTCAATGATGCAACCTGTCGTCGAAGGCGAGAAACCTGCCATTGAGGCATGCAGATTTCAAGGTACTGACAATTTCTGGATCAACTTCCTAGATAATGAGTTGTCGTCGATAGAAAGTGATCCGTCGTAGGCAAGCCCACAACACAAAATCATAGATCAAGTTTTGAAAATATATTGGCAAGGACTGACTCAGGGATGGTCAAAATGGATGACAGATATTTTGCAGATGAATGGTTTATTTGAACTGTTCTCTTGGACACATAACGACACTGCAGATGGCTTGGTAACAATTGACCCAAAGCTAATACCCAGAAACCGGCTGAAAACTTTCAATGTGGTTTAATTCACTGTTAGGCAAAGGATTTCCCAACCTAGGTGAACAAAAAGTGTCGTGTCCAAGAGTGGTTGACTGAGTTTTCGAAAAATTTAAAATACAACAAACACGCCCATTTTTCTCTCCTTTTCCCCCACCATTTCTGGCAAGTACCTCTTTATTTTTGAAAAGCTTGAGGAGGATAACATTTGCTTGATTATAAGCTCATCCTTCGGATGAGTCCAACTTAGTTTAAAATTCGAACCCTAAGAAGGAGTGGTTCGTTCCTGTTGAAAATTAAATAGGTCCTTTACTGTTAAGTTTTAACGAGTCCAGTATAGGAGAAACTCGGTGTTTTTCAGTTTTAGGGAGTCAGAAGAAAAACTTAAGAAAACTCCATGGGTGTACTTTTTTGTAAATTTAGTCTCTCGAGCCCGAAAAAGGATAAAATAATGCGGGAGAGAACTCTATTGACCGTAATTAGTCAACGTATACCTTTTTCGTAAATAGTCCATTTCAGTCCGTAAAAGGGGTAAACTTATACTGAAAGGACAATCATTCATTTACTTTAACGAGTTCGAATAATCAAGTACTCGGCAATATTTTCATATTTAGAGAGTCTGAAAAGGGCTTAAAAGAGGACTCCAAGGTTTCGCTTTTTCGTAAAATTTTTGAAAGAGTCCGAAAAAGTGATAAAAGTATGCTCTTTGTTGAAAAACGATCAGTTCACCTGAAAAATCCATTTTCTGCACAAAAACTTGAAACATTACACATACCTGTTTAAGATAAGCAAAAATGCCTTCAAAAATACCCTTTTTAAAGTGAAAAATAAATAAATTAAAAATTCATCCATTCGAAAAAACTTATAAAAAGGACTTTTTCAATTTCATTTTTACCGTTCAGTTCCAGAGTGAAAAGTAAAAAGCTTTTGGGTAAGAAAGTTCCTGTGAAGATTCTGGAAAATTTGTCTGTTGGAATCGAGAACCGTCAGTCCCAGGTAATCCACAACCTCTCAATCTTGTTTTTCATCCGTTTCAAGTTTTTTTTTAGGCTTTAGTTTTAATTTTTGGGGCAAAAAATGGTTTAAAAATTCGCCCGCGGGGTCCGCAGGTGGGACACACGTTACCTGCGGACCCCGAATTTTTCCTATAAGGAAAAATTCATGGGTTCCGCACCCGACACACATTATGCGTGCGGATCTACGCTCTGTGTATAAAGCGTCGGTGCGGTACCCACGCAGTTGATTTTAAAACATCCATTTCTTATTTGTTTGCCAAAAATTTTCAAATAAGATTATTCTAACTTGCCTTTTTATGTATTGTAGGATTGACAAGATGCTGGTCTGGCGAGAACGTGAGCATGAGGAAGTGGATGAAGCTGTAATACTTCATTTGCCCACACAACAGGCATTAAAAGCATGTGGCTTGTACAAATTTTGGGCCATCTCAGGCATGAGGGCACAAGTAGAACTCTTGACATGGTTGGTGAACAGATGGAATGTTCAGGACCAGTGCTTCTTCATTGGTGGCCACCGGCTCGAAATTGAGTTGGAGGATATATATTTCTTGACTGGTTTGTCCAAGAGGGGCGAACAAGTTTCTTTGTTTGGGACTAGGCCAGGTGGCCAGTCTGTCGCTAGTCTCCAACTAGAATTCTGCAATGACCAGGCAAATCCTCGGGACAAACGGATTGACATAAAACACATCATCCATCCTGAATTGAAAGTTATTGCTTTTACTGTTACCAAATTGTGTGGGAGTGTTGCGCTTCATGTAGCTACTGGTTCCCAAATGCGTATTGCCGTGGACTGTTTTCAAGGGACCATCTTTAACTGGTGTGAAGCTGTGTTGGCCAATGTAAAAGGCCAACTAACCAGAGCAAAAAATGGGAAACTGAATAACTTTGGATACGGATCCATTGTTGTTTCTTTTGCTCTGGAGAGGATCCCCATGTTAGCTCCACAGAGTATTGTTGTTGACGCCGGTCGACCTCGAGAACCAAAAATGGTTCGTTGGTCTGCGTTGATGGCTCGTCATGCTATTGAGGGTACTGAGATTGTGCGATTTCCTCCTTCATATTTTTGTTGGCTGGATCGCCAACTTTTTGTGATAGAGGATTTTCCATATGCTGGGATAGATTTCCACGGCGATCGAGAGATGGTTCTCCCAGCAGGGGAACAGTGGGATGAGTCAGGTATAATCATTTTTCAACGTTTGCTAAATTCTAATTTTTTTTTAATTTTTTATCGTCTTTGAAAACTAATAATCAAATTTTTTTTGAAAACAGATGTAGGTCCAAAAAGACCAGCCCATCTCCAACCTTACGAAAGAAGACAACCAGTTGTGCCCGCACCAACCCCAGCAGGCCAATCAGCGGAGATTTTGACTGATTTAGAGCATCATCTAGAGCGTTTGACTCTAGATATTCCAGAGACCAGCATAGATGACATTCCTCTCAGGTTGCAGAGATATGTGATTGGAGTTCCAGGACCTTTTAGGAGGTTCCTATGCAGGGTAGCCCGAGTAGTTGTTTCTTATCGTGATCACCATCAGTGATGGGATGATCGTGTAGACTCATATTTTTGACTCTTGTATTATCATTTTTGCCGATCATAAGGTGTTTCCAACCTATGATCGAAGACGATGTATATTTTTTGAAAACACTCCTATACTATGATATATCACTATTTTGACGGCTATCTGTGTACATATGTGAATGTTGTTTGTTTTACTGCTTTTGATTATTGCAAATGTCTATTTATCATACTAGAAGCAATTGAATCTACTAATGTATTTAAATGTCTTGGAATATGCTGATATTCAATGTAATCAAATTCACGTTCCAAGAGACGAACTCTTAAAAATAACCGTAATAATACTAGATTTCTAATGGTATAAACCCTGTTAAGCTGTAATACAACAAGTTCAGAATCCAACCTTACAATCAAACTCCGAATTCCAAATGATATGGATTCAGACAATAACTCAATCACTGCACTATACTCGACAATGTTATTTGTTGTTTGACCAAGGCTTACCCCATGCATGGATACTAACTCGTCAGAGGGTGAATAGATAACCCAAGCTGCGGAAGAAATGTTCCGTGTACTACGACAAGCACCATCAGCAAAACCAATGTAGGTTTGAAGAGACATCGACATCTCCAATATCAAGAGTAAAACTCAGATAAGCAAGAATAGTGACAAAAACACACTTCTAAACTAGGCACACTTTTCTAATCCAGCAGTAAAGAAATCTAAACTAACAAAATCTCCACACCACATTAAGCATAATATCGCTTTAGATAAAGCCCATTTCTGGGTTTATCCAAAGGGACACCGTCAAAATCTATCAACTCATAGGCCCCTTTTGCTAACTTTCGTTTAACAATATAAGGACCATGCCACATAGGCACGAATTTCCCAACTCCTAGCTTGTCGTTAGCTTGATCATAAAGTAAAACTAGGTCTCCTTCTGAAAAATTTCGAGGGGTCACATTTCTATCATACTGAGCTTTTATCCTTTTAACATGAGCCTCGTTTGCTATTGCAGCACTCCGTCGATTCTCATCTAATTGGGCTAAGTACAAGAAACGTTTCTACTCTTCAGACGTAGCTGGAAGTAATTCTACGGCTAATTTTAGTGACGGTATTTTGCATTCAATCGGCAACACAGCTTCCAAACCGTAAACCAGTTGAAAAGGAGTGAAACCTGTTGATGTTTTGACTGAGGTTCAATATGCCCAAAGTGCTGAAAATAACATGGAATGCCAATTCGTCTTGTGAATACCAATGATTCGTTTAATCATGGTGACTAAAACTTTGTTAATGGCTTCAACCAGACCATTGGCTTGCGGATAATACGGAGTGGAACTATCGTGGCACAAGCCAAGCTGGTCTGTCAGTTCAGTCATCATGACATTCCGAAAATGACTTCCATGATCCGTAATAATAGCTTGAGGAACACCGAACCTAGTAATTATGTGATTAAATACGAATGTTGCAGCAGTCTTGCCGTCAGCTGAATATGTAGGCATCGCCTCGGCCCATTTTGTAAAATAATCTACTGCTAGAATAATATAGGCATGCCCCCCGGCCGAGTGAGGGTTACATGTGATAAAATCGATACCCCATTTTGCGAAAGGACCAACAACAATTATAGGGTGAAGAGGAGCGGGTGGCGCGCGCATTTTTCGATCAAAAATTTGACGGTTGTGGCATTTCCGAACCGCATAAATGCAATCTTTGAACAACGTTGGCCATAAATAACCTGCACGCAATATATTTTGGGCTGTGGCATACCCAGACATATGACCGCCACATGCTCCAGAATGGCAGTCATTTAACACCTTTTCGGCTTCTTCATGAGTTAGACAACGTCGGAAAACAGAATCCGCTCCACGTCGATAAAGTGTATCACCAATGATATTATACTATTGGGATTGGAAGCGTATTTTCCGTCGCTGAGTTCGTGAAATGTCAGGGCGAAAATATTGGGTTTGGAGATAAACAATAATATCTCCATACCATGGATCAAGTGTACTGATAAGAAACAAATATTCGTCCGCAATGGACTCTTCTGCCACTGTTTCAGTATCAGTAGAGGGGAAATCGCACATCAGTTCCGCAAATACAAAATATTTCTTTGCCTTGGATTTTTCAAATTCCAAGTCAAATTCCTGCAGGATAACTATCCATTTGGAATATTTTCCCCCCTAGCAATTGTTTGGTCAAAATATACATCATGGGGTTGCAATTAGAAATTATCGTGGTTTTACGTAACAAGATGTAATGTCTAAAACGTTGGACAGCTTGAACAGCTGCCAAGGCCAATTTCTCCACATGTGTGTATTTAATTTCAGTCGGATGCAGATTTCGACTAAGATAATAAATCACATGTTCATTGTGAGATTCATCTTCTTGAACTAGTACCATCCCAATGGTGGAATGAGAAGCAGCGAGATACAAAATGTAATCTTGGTTGTAGTTGGGAGGATGCAATAACGGTGCATGGGTCAACGCGTGTTTAAGTGCATCAAAAGATCGATCAGCGATCTCGTCCCAAAAGAACGGAATGTCCTGTTTCAACAACCGAGTAAAACCCTTTGTAAGCTCGGCATAGTTAGGAATAAATCTACGTAAAAAGTTTGCTTTCCCCTGCAAACTTTGGAGTTGGCGTAAAGTCGAAGGAGGAGGCAATTTAACGATGGCTTCGACCTTCGATGGATCGACGCGAATACCTGCTTTCGAGACAACAAATCCTAGTAATCGACCCGATTCTACGCAGAAAACACATTTATGCGGATTCAGCCTTATCTGATAATGCTTACATCTCATGAAAATTGCTCGTAAATGAGTGGGATGGTCGGCCCTACGTAATGAATGAGCAGGTAAATCATCAAGATATGGCTGGAAAATGTGCTTGATGTCATGAAATGCATAAGACATAGCCCGTTGAAAAGTTGCTCCAGCGATCTTTAGTCCAAAAGGTAGTTTACAATAATCAAATGTTCCCCATGGACAAATAAAAGTTGTTTTCGGTTGATCAGCAGGGAGTATGTTTATTTTATTGTAGCCGGAAAAGCCATCCATAAAGGAAAACAATTCACTACCAGCACAATCATCTATTATTTGATCGATATAGGGAGTTGGATAATTATCTTTTGGACATGCTCGATTAATATCCCTATAATCGATACATACTCTTATCGTTCCTTGTTTTTTAGTCACAGGAGCAATATTCGATACCCAATCCATTAAGGGAATTGGATAAATGAATCCTGCTCGAAGTAATCTTTCAACTTCTGCTTCTATAGCAACAGCTTTTCTAGGATGAATTTGACGTAATCGTTGACGAACAGGTTTAGCATTCAGGTAAGTCTTAATTTTATGAACGACGATCAATGGATCAATTCCTGGCATTTCTTCATAAGACCAGGCAAACACGTCACGGAATTCTTGAAATAGGGCTTTATAAGTACGAATTTCTTCATCTGTACAACAAGTACCTATATGAATGTTTTCAATTATTCCTGGTTTTACTGAAATGTCAATTGGAACCGTTTGAGATATATTTTCCAAATTTAACTCAGAATCAGGATTTTTCAAAGGATTCTGCGGTTCTTTAACATATTCATCAGTGAAAATTGAAGCGAAATCATTTTCAAAATGATCTAGCTCAGGTAAAAATGAAGATCGATGATGTAGATCTTCCCATTGTAAGTCATCAACAGACAAAAATTCACGAATTTTCTCATTTGTATGAACAAGTTCAGGAAATGTTGTTGTAACTAAACTAGATATAGATAGTGATTCCTCTTGGATCCCATTCATTGGATCAACTTCGGTTGAAAATAGGTCGGAAAAAGACTGTACAGCCTGGTATGCAATTTCAAATGGACTCAAAGGCATCATGCCATCAAATGAATCTATCTCGGATTCGGAAGGTAAGATCCAAGGATCATCAAACATAATAGTGTCTGATGAAATCATATGAATATTTTCAGTAGAAGGCGATATGTTAGGAGGAGGAAAGGAAAAAGTTCCTAGTAAACCAGAATATTTAATCAAAACTTCTCCAACATCCTTATAAGGGATAGCCGTTTTACCAACATGCTGGATTGTTTCTGTAGAGGCTGGGTCGGACGAAAAATAAGTTAACTGTTCTATTGTCACGATATTTCCTTGATATGGGAATTTTATAAGTCGAAAGACCGAAGAGACAACAGCAGTCATAGCATAGTACCAACTACGACCCAGAAGAAGGTTGTAATCTAGAGGGGCATCAACCACTTCCACATCTAGATTAACGATTTTACCTTCGACCCCTATGGGTAAATCCTGCAAAATACCAAAAGGTTGAAAACCTCGACCATCAAAAGCTTTTAGAATCATCGGAGATTGGTTAAGTGTAGGAGATCCAAGTGATTTCCAACACTGAATCAACATAATACACGTTGAAGCTCCCTCATCAATCACAGTCCGAAAAATAGGTCTGTTTTTTACTAACACTGGAATCTGGAAAGCCATTTGGTGAGGAAGACGTGGTGTACTATTTTCTAAATCAAAGATTATAAGGTTAGAATCCTGAACATCGACAGCTCCTATGGCAGACAATAATAATTTACGTTGTGCTAGACACGATTGCAGCACTTCCAAAGCCGACATTGCTAAAGGAGAAACGGCTAAGTCTTCAACAATGTTGTAATTCTGAGTAGCTCTCACATGTGGATTGAAAGCTAATTTACGAAGAACACCTTTAGCAGGCGGTTTGATTATCAAGTCTGGATTTTGTTTCTCGATCTGTAGCGGACCAGAAACAGGAGGAGGTGTAGTTGATGTATTTGCATTAGAAGACTCTGCTTCTTTGCCATCAACATGATTCTTAGAACCGTAATCTTGCGATCGCGTCGCAACCCTTACATGAGACATCATCATAATAGGCTCTTCTAAAGTAGTCGAGGAAGAACCAATCATCTTACTAACTTGAATTGGAAAAGGATCCTTCAAGACAGCAGGTTGTTGCGATCCTTTAACAAATTTCGTAACTTCGTCTCGATATGGACATTCTTTCGTGAAATGATCTTGTTCACAAATGAAGCAAGGATAGCGAGGTTTACGTTTTTCGTCATTGGATTCATCTTTATCAGTTTTCTCTTTTGAATTCTGTTTAATTTTGTTCCTCCCCTTATTTTTACCACCAGATTTTTATTTTGTCGTAGATGTTTGAACGACATAAATGTCGGCGGAAAATTCGGGAGAAGATTCTCCTTTTGGGGAATCAGGTAAAGTTATAATTGGAGAAGAATTCTTTGATGATTTCTTCTTACTTTTAGAGTTGACTGTACCAATCATACCGTCAGCGGCATGAGACCCTGAAGGAGCAGCAACTAGTTGACCTTGTTTTGGAAGGTCTGGGATTTTTTCATGTAGAGTACCTGACTGCGTATAAACGAGGTCAAGGTACTGAGCCTGAGCAATTACTTGCTCTTCAGTAACAACACCAGCCTTAGCTACATCTTCAGTGATCTTGGGTAACAATGATTTAACAAACCATTCTGCCAAAATTTGATCCAGAATATAAACTTTCACCAAACGTCTTCTACATCGCCATTCATGAATATGATCAGAAATATACATGGACGTAGATTGTTTTAGCGAAGTTAATAATTCTGTGTCGTTGTCGTATCTGACAGGCAACTGAAAATGAGTCAATAAAGCTTTTGCTAACTGACTGAAATTATGAAACGAACCGCGTGGTAACTCAATGTACCATTTGGCCGCAAGACCTATAAGGGTTCTTTGAAAAAGGAGTAAACGAATCGAATCATCAATGATTGAATTAGATGCACACCAAAGGTGATAAGTCATAACATGATTTGATGGATCCTCTCCTGACTTACCTTCGAATTTTGGTATATCACTGGGCAACTTATGAGGCATTGGCAGCCAGTTTTTATAATAAAAAATGGGATCATTCGTAAGGCGCGTCAAATCAGGTAAGTCCAAAGTTGCGATAAAAGGTAATTGACAGTTAGGGTCACGAAAACCTTGAGAAGCCAAAGCAGATCCAGGAGGTGGATACCCAGGATAACTAGGAATCAGATTTGCATTAGGTATTTTGTAACCTCCCGGAAAACCAGGATGAACCAGACCATACTAAGGTTGTTGATAAGTATAACCAGGGTACGGTTGATACTAATAGCTTGGATTATGTACATAGGGACCGAATTGCGGCTGTCCCTGGTACGGTTGATATGTAAACTGAGGTTTACTTGTAACAACTGTACTTGTACCAGCTTTTCCTGCAGGCATCTGAGCTGTAGTCTGAATGGAAGGTCCTGACTGAGGTACGGAGACTTGAGGGATTTGCACGGATACAGGGACAGAATAAGTCGGTGCTACAGATACTCCAGAAACGGGTGTGATAGGTTGAACAGACGTTGCAGCAGTTACAACAGTTTGAGGCGGAGTCTGAGGTGTACTAGGCCCAGTCTGCTGAACTGAACTAGGTGCAGGAGTTTGAATAGCTGGCTGAACAGGTGGCTGGGTTGAACCAGAAACCAAAGGCTGGCCAGTTTGATAAGGCAACTGCACATTAGGCTGCAAAGGCTGTTGATATTGGGATGGATCCCATACCATAATTCTGGGGTATTGTCCCATAGAAGGTTGAACATAAGGACCAAAACCTGGTTGAACGTAGGGTTGATTAGGAAGTGGTAAATTTCTAGCTCCTTGAATAGATGGTTGACCAGAAGGCTGTTGGAAACCTTGAATTAGGTGCTGACCTTGAGGTTGATAACCCTGAGGCGTGTACTGAGGCTGGGGTTGATAAGGACCCTGAGGAGCATATTGTGCTTGGGGTTGACCTTGAGGAATGTACTGTCCTTGAGGTTGATAACCCTGAGGTATGTACTGTCCTTGGGGTTGTCCCCAAAAATAATATGATTCCACAGTTTGTCCTAGGAAAAAGCTACCTTGAGGTTGTGCCCCGGGTGGTAATTGACTACCTTGAGGTTGCCCCCCAAGCGGTAACTGACTACCCTGAGGTTTCCCCCCAGACGGTAACTGAGTTCCCTGAGGTTGCCCCCTAGAAGGAAACTGAATGCCTTGAGTTTGAGGATTTGGAATATTACCAGACATCATAAAAATTTGCTCTGCATTCGACGTTTCAATTTTAAGTCCATCAGGACCAGATGATAACACATTTTCGATGGGTTGAGGAGTTGCTCCCGAGAAAGTACCAGACAAAGACTGATATCCTGAAGGAACATAAGGACCACCATGTAAAAATGATTCCGGCGTTTGAGAAAACATGGATGACTCTCCAGCCATAAAAGATGACGGATAATAACCTCTGGGTGTAGGATGAAATGGAATTCGAGGTGGATAAAAAGCAAGATCCGGATTCTCTAAAAATTTCGTTAAAGAGAGATACCAAGGATTAGTTCGAATGGGGTTGTAGAAAATAGATTCACGCTCCCTAAGATTTAACGATTGAGGGGAGTCGGGAAGAGATATGTCTTCGTCTGGATTAGTAAGCTCTTCAATAGAAATAAGTCCATAGGGAAGATTTTCTGTAATGATATTTCTTACCCTAGGTGAACCTGGATTGCTAGAAGTTGGTGTAATAAATCCTGAGGATGTTTCCAAAATAGAAGATTCAGTTTCAGGTTTAGAGATTTCAGGTTCGTCAGATAATTCACCAGAAGGATAAATACTTTCAGTCACTTCAGAAACTGAAATCGGTTCTTGAATGTATTATGTTGTAGGTATTTGATGATCAGGATGTATAACTATAGATGAAATTCCAATTTCTGTTGATCTAATTCTACTACTACTGGATGCTACCAGAGCACGAAGCCCTTCAAGTTGACTTGGTGAATATTCAGGGGGTTTCCCTTGTATTCTCCGGGATTGTCTTGGCAATTCCGCCACGATTAAAAATTATCTAATCACACACAAACAAAGAAAAATTTCAATGAAAAACACCTAAAGTCTCTAAGAAACAAACAATTGAATCATTCGCTTAAAAATCTAAGAGTTCAAACCACACACAAACAGGTAACTTTTCGTACTAAAAACACTAGTTGGTGATGAAATCCAACTTAGTAGAATTTTAACACGAAAAGGGCGGTTGGAACAGTTACCCCGACAACCTGCTTAATGAAACAGACCGGTGCAAGTTTCTCCACTATACCATCTCGAGTGAAGATAACCCTCTGGAGAGTCCAAGTGAGTCTAGCCGACATCTGTTCCAGGTACAGTGGGATCTTCCCTCCACCGTCACCTTAGGAAAGAATCCTAAAGATTATGGCCAGTAAGGTTACCAACTGAAACAAATATACCTGGGGGAACAGTCTACAATCCGACACACATGCAAGGGCAGAGTAACAAAGCTCAATCCCCTTGAAGGCTCCCTGAAATAATCCAAGGTTTATCGACAAGTGACCCCAAGCTCCTCGACAATGGTCTATCCGAGGTTTACCGTTGTTAATACGTGTATATCTTCTATCGTTCCCAATGAGGAAGGATTGATTACCTCACTGGTTCAGATATGATCTCGTGCTTAACTCCTTTAAGAGGAGCTTCCCAGAGCATACATGCAACAATTGGAATTCTTCCTACCGCAATATTTGTCTACTTGTTTGTTTTAGCTATCTTGGAGAGTTAATTACTCCCTACTCCAAGATACTAGCCTAAGCTATGTTGGTGATAAGAGCCCTAGAAATAAAAAGATTACTAGATGAATTTTAATTAAGCGTTACTTTTATGAGTTGTTTCTTAAGTCAATGGGTGCAGAAATGAAACTTTGGATGATGTGAAGACTCGAGTTCCAAAAAAAACTAAAATGCACCTAGAATGATAATCAATTCTTTTTCTTTCAATGAACTTCTATCTAAAGAAAGAGTTGGAGAATGCAATCCTTTTAATAAACAATTCCTTCTTTAAACATGAAGAATGATTGAAAGAAAATACTTTGTCTTTTCAATAATGAAATAAATGATCAAAGCTCATAAGAAAAATCCTTTTCCGTTCCAAACTAGAAGTTACAAAACAATTTTCCTTCGAAAGAAAGCTACAAAAATTAAAACTACTCAAAACTACAAAATCTAATCTTTAGATCTAAAATCTAAATTGAGTAAAAGCTTTAAGATTTTGAAGAATGTTTTCCTTAGTTGTTCAGCAAACTAAGAGTCTATTTGTTTAGAATAACAAACAGATTAAAAACACTCAAAATATGTTTTTTTTTTTTTTTTTTAAATGAAATTCAAAACTTTCAACCAAGTTTTTTCGAAGATTCGCAAAGAAACAAAAGGCTCAATTTCTCAATATAGGATGTTTTCACAATCAGGTCGGATTCAAAAGAAAAAAAGAGATCAATGTAATCTGAGATACTGCAAATTGTCAAAAGTTCGAATCGCTACAAAGACCAAGCGGAAAAACAATCCAAACTGCAAAATCTTCTAGAAAATCATCAAAACATCAACACTGTTGGAGTTCATTCACAAAAAATTCTTGACAGAAACAATAATCAGTCTGGGCAGACACCAAAAGGCTAAATCCAAATAAAAATAAACTAGAGAAAGAAATCTAGAGATTTTCTAAAATTTTAACAGGGTCCGCAGGCAACCGGTATTGACAGGTGCGGTCCCGCACTGTATTCTTTACAGAAAGTGCGAACCTGCCCGCACTGTCTAAGTAAGGCAGAGTGCTGTCCTAGGAAAAATTATAGAAAAACTTAAAATATTTCTAAATTTTCAAAAACAGGGAAAATCTAAATTACCCAGACAGATATGTATCAATCAAAAATCAGGAAAAAATGTTTCCTCAAATCAAAAATAAAAGAGAACCAAAAACAACAAGTTCTTCCCTAGTGGAGTCGCCATTTTGTTGTGTAGATTAATTTGTCTTGCGGACAAGACCGATCTCTCTAGTACTAAAATTAACTAGAAACAAACAGCCAATTATATTAATCTCTCTCTAAGCATATAAGATTCATAAAAATGCTATATAGGTGTAAGGCCTACCTTATGTCCAACGCTTGCTTGATCTCGTTGAAGTCCTTCCCGTGCACTTGAAAGAACGTTCCTCGTGAATCTGCAGTCAAAAACAAGAAAAAAGATTACATAGCACCTGTATAGACATTATTATAAACCATACTCATCATAATGATCAAGGAATTTATGAAATAAACCATGAATAGACAATTTAATGAGAGAAATGAGTATATTTGTATTAACTTCAAATAAAAGAAAACCTTTACAACCTGTGCCTTGATGTCGTGCAGGTCCTCTTGGGGTCCGAAGCAGGAATCTCTTCTACTTTGACAAGCATTGCACTCTTTGAACCAAGACCAATAGAGGTGAGTGATTTAACCTCACAGAAAGTCTTAGTTAACTAAGTCTGAATCTCAACAGCATTTAACTTCAAATATCTTAAAGCTTGAACTCCCTTTGAGGCTACCCAAGGCCTCTTTTTATAATGGAAAAGAGGAGGTTTTCTATTCCAAATATGAAGGGATAGAATCCTCCTTCAAAGGGATTAGCTCCTTACATCAAGGGGTTAGCTCCATCAAGTGAGGGATGCATGAACCTTCTCAAAGCATATCCATTCCTGAAAATTCCCATCTAGAATCTTCTAGAATTCATCTAAAATCCGCTTTTCATCTTTACTTTCTCACCTTTTTGAGTTTTACAGAGGTCCGCACCCATAACACAAGGAACGTGCAGTATGGTTCCGCAGGCAAGCTGAACTTTAGGTGCGGGACCGCAGGAAATGAATAGAGAAAGTGAGATACCAATGTTTAGGGGATTTTTAGGAACTTTTCTCTGATTTGAAAGCTTGACATGAGGAGATGATATGTTAGACTTGCAAAAGGAGGAAGTATGAGTAATAATGAACTCATACTCATATTAAAATTTCAGGATGACAGATTTTAGTGTAACAGTCTCGTAGATAAGAGAAAAGATAACCGATGTTGTGTTGTTCCCCCTTTTTTATGAATGTGCTGGAGGCAGGCCTTATGATTCGGCTTGCTGTTGTCCTCTCTAGTAAATCTGTGCTGGCTGCTCTATTTTACTGATACTCTTTACCTGTACTGATACACTTTGACCTCTGTTTGATCCCTGTTTATCCTTTTTATCATGACTTACTGTAGTAAAAAATCAAAAATTCATGTAAGGATAATTTTTACAAAAGTTCTAACATCTCTTCCCACCATTGAGCTTCCGGTATTCTGGTTCTTTGAAGCTTCCTCAGAGTCTCATCCGTCTCTGTATATCTGAAGAAAGTAGGCTGAATTGGGAATAAGTGATTTACCTCATGTTCTAGATAAAACAAATTTTCCAAATTGTCATGAAGAACTTTACCTGTAGGCAATGCTTTTGCTACTGATGAGTTGGTTGATGAACTGGCCTGGTTGTTAGCATACTTATTCAATTCCTCAACATAGCTTTCAAGGTTCATTAGTTTATCATCTGAAACTAAAGGACTTGGAAATCATTTATTCTGCAAAATATCCAATCTCTTTGTAAAAGCATAGATTTCTCCTGCATATCAGAGCATCTTCTTTCGAGGTTTTGCATCAGAGTTCTTTTAGTAAAAAACCTTTTTATTTCCAAAATTGTTCCTGTTCTATCTTGGATGCCTAGCTCTTCAAGTTGATATTTGTTCTTGGTATTTAAAAATTGTATCAGTTCATTGGCTTCTTCAGGCATATGTCCTAATTCTTCTCTTGCCTTTTGAAATTCTTCCAGAGCCAATTTAACTAAATCATTATGCTCATACATTATTTGAATTGATGGCCAGACATCATTTTTTGACTGAATGATGTTGGTCCACAGAATTTCTTTGATTTCCTTCAAAGGCTTCTCCAATGTGAGATCCTTCTCTAATGCTTTAACCAATTTTTCTAATCTGTTGATCTCTCTTGTTTTTTCTGCAACACTCATCTTTGAAAGATCGTATTTTTGTTCTAAAGTGATAAATTGTACCTTTGTTTTCTGGAGCTCTGTAACCTGGAGTTTCAATTCCTCCATTGATTTTATTAATTCTTCAGTGCTTAAATTGGAAGTGTTGCCTTGTAATAATCTTGTTGACTGATATGTTGTTGTTGTACCTGTAATCACTTCTATTTTTGTAGATTCTCGAATGTCTGACTACTTGTCTTTTAATGCCTTTTCAAGTTCTTTTTCAATCTCATTCAGTTGCTCATTAAGTTTCAAGAGAAAATCCATCAATTCTTCTTCAGAGTTTTGCTTTATGATTTCTGCAGTTTGTGGATGCCTTGAAGATGGTAGCTTTAGTTGTTTCCTTAAGGCTGCAATATCATCATATTTCTTCTTAATCAAGGCTTCTATACCCTTAAAATCTTTGGGATTATGACCCAATCCAATAATTATTTCTTCCAAAATCTTTATTCTGTTGTGTTTGGCTTGGGAAGAGGCTTTTTCAAGGTGTAATTGAGCATTAGTATTATCCAAGGAATTCTGTAATCTTTGGGCTATCATTGATTTATCAGTCAAAGTTGAGTAAATCATCTCTCCAGTTTGTTTGTGCAGCTCAATCTGATCCAAAGGATGAATATCCTTTGTTATGACTTAAAAATTGGTTCTGACATAATCTGCAGCTGTTTTAGGCTGCTGCACTTTGGGTTTGGAATGACTCATCACCATTTTACCCTGCTGTTTGTCATAAGCTGACATCAATCTTTGTTGATTTTTGGGAGCCATCTTCAAATATTGATTGTAGACTTGAAGTCTTAACGGATCCTTTCTGGCCTTTATATTTATAAATTTCTTTTTAATATCCCATGCATCCTTTACTGGTGGTTTGAAGGAAGATACTTCTGCACTTTGCTGTCTTTGTAGCTCTTTTTTCTGTGAATTAGTGGATGTCCCATTGATTGTGCATGTTTGCTGACTATCTAACTCTTCTCTCCTCTGAATATCAGGGGTTTCTTGAAAAAATTCTACTTCTGAAAGAGGATTTAATCTTCGTCTTTTGACATCAGGTTGTTCTAAAGATCCATTGATAGGGGTAGTTGTTTCTACATCTCTCTTCTTACCTTTTTCTTCATTGAGAAGAGTTTGCAAAATTGAAATTTTTGCCACATTAATCTGAGTGGGGGAAGTCTATATTTGGGCATGTTCCTTAGAAGTTTTAGGCTGCTCTGCCATTGTGGATTTCTCTGTAACTTGAATATCAGTCCCCTTTTCCTTCCCTTTGGATGCTACTGTGGCTAGTGCACTGATTTCCTACAAATTTTGCTAAGAGGTTCCAGCAGAAGAGGGACCAATTCCTGGTCTTTGCACCTGCCCAAAAGAGTCCAGGTCAAGTATTTTCTCAAGATATTTCATAACATTTTCAACACTGACCTGTTCACTATCTTATTCTATTAAGGTCCCTTCCATCCATTTATCCATATTTGCAAATTGTTCAATTTCTGGAATTCTATGGTGAAGGTATGGTGACAATTTGTTTTTCATCCTCCTATCAAAAATAAAATTGTTTGGGTCATAAGGTACCCAGTGGAAATTTTTTTGCAATTTGAGATAATCTTTTAGGATTCTTTCAGCTTCTTTTCCTGCATCTGTAGAATTACAGACAAAAGGAACTAATTGAATCTTAATTCTAAGATGAGCTTTTTTCTTTGCATTGAAAAAATGGACTATGTCTGAATTTATCATTTGTCTGAAATACTCTAAGGAAAAGAGCCTCATTGGGACATACTTTGGTAACTTGAAAGGACATAGCTCACACCCATATATTCTAATTTCTGTATGATTCTGGTATAGGTACCAATCACCTATCCTGTATTGCGTGGAAAGTTGGAGAATTTTCTTCATAACATTATTGACCCTAGGAGGGGAAACTCCTATTAATAAGGTAATTGTAGGATGCACAAATAGGTCAATGAACTCATTGTAGGAATAAGGAGAATCAGAGGAATTATGGAAGATTGCAGACCAAAAAATTACAGACCTTGGATTTCCCTTGGCATCAAGTTTCATGACATGGAAAGGGAAACTCTCTGATTTATAATAAAGCATGAGATGGTATATAACAGTGGAATATTTGAAAACTCTTTCATCTTCCAATCTCATGAACTAGTCATTAATTTTATCAGCAACGTAGGAAGCAAAATCATATTTGACAATAGGGGGCTGTCCAGGGGTAAAAATTGACAGCAAAACTAGGGTTAACTTATCAACATATTCACTCGTGTTGAAACCCATTACAAAAGATATCATATTCAAAATGACTCTTCCCATATCTGCGAAAAAAGTATATCCATAAGGAGGAGGGACTTTGGGTTGATGTTCTTGAAGCATAAAATTTTGACAGAGGCGATTTAACTCTTCTTGGGATAAATTGGTCGATTTTTCAAGTAAATCTCCCATGGAAAGGGGAGTCAGGGTTTGACTAGGATGAAACTATAAAATTTCGTTGATAGACTAAGCAGTTATTTGGAAAAGGACGGTTTGACTCAGGGACATGACTGGTCGTTCATTGGGATCATAATTGGCATGGCAGTGATGAATTATTTCGAGAAAAATATGAACTGAGGGTAAAAGATACATCAAAAGATTGGATTCTCATAGTCCCAAAATGTTAGATCCGTTCAGGGAACTATCTCTGCATTGGAAAAAAAATTTGAGAGGATTGTCACTAAGGATAAGGTCTTTAATTTGGAAATTTCTATCTGCTATAAGACAGATAGTCTAAATCCTTATGAGGGGCATTCAAAGGTGCGATATTCAAAGCCACGGGAACTTCCATTTCTGGTTCTTGTGGATTCAGAAAGGAAGTCGGGTTTTAATGGAAAAATAGGAAAAATTACAGGTTTGGGAATACAATTACAGGTCTGGGATGAAATGAAGACCGAATTGTACCGTGTTTTTAGCTTTTTCCTGTGGAATTAAAACAAACAAAAAATATTTTGCAAAGTTCAACAGGAATTTGGGTAAATACCTATTTTCTGGGAAATGAACAGTGAAGAAAACCGGTGTAGGCAACGACGAATGGGTTATGGATTGTTCGTCTGCAAATTTCCTTAGCAAGGTGGCGGTCGACAGTCTTCAACAGTTGGTTTTGAAGTTTTCTGCATGGGACACTAGTCACTATACAAAATAATGAAAATGAGGCGCGTTGGTGTGTTTTAATTGCAAAGTCAAAGGCTAGTGGGATTTAATTTTTTTAAGCGGATGACGCAAGCAGGTACGGTTGTTTTTTCATAGGAGGTAAGTGGTAAGCAGTATACATCGCACCGCTTTTGGGGACAAGCGGTTTTCAGTGGAGGGTGAGTGATTCCATAGAACTCACGACACGTGGCGAGGCACTATTTAAAAAATTGCTTGGCCATCGCGCGTTATCGTTCGGACGCGAGGGTGTAGCGATATGGATAATAGCCATTGATCATATATTGGTTGATCCAACGGCGGTCGGGAAGGTGAGATGACGGGGAAATAAAGGAGCGTGCCCAACATAACTAAGTTTAATTTAATCACATCGGGAGCGATTTAATTGGTGGGGTAGGTTATTAATTAACCATAAGGGTTAATTAATCCCTTTAAATGCGGTGGGGAGGCGGACTTCATGATTAGTTGGAGATGTAATTAATTAATCATAATTAACATATTTATATGGTTATATTACAACCAAAGGGGCGGGATATATAATATTTGGGAATTTTATTAAAATAATACGGGAATGGGTGAATTTTTATAGGGATTTAAATAATAAAGTTAGATTTAATATGAAAATGAATGAAAAGCGCTAAGTGAAAAACATTAGAAATATGTATTTGACTTATGCTTGAATGAGAAGGGTTTTTATGAAATATTGCACAATTTTCCTAAGTAAAATAGGATTTTACTTAAGAAAAGATTTTTTGAAAGTGAATGAATGACTTATGAATGGTTTTAAGTGCTTAGGCTTTTCCAATTATTGGGCCAAGGGTCCGGTCCCTCCAAAAGTCAAGGAAATTCCCTGAGCCCCTCTAATTTTCAAATGCCTTAGTACTTATGGGAAATTAGTGAATTTTTTAGGGAAAAATGAGAAAGGAGATTAATAATTTGACTTTTTTTTTCTTGAAATTCGTCTAGTGTAATGCCTACCTTGCACTTTGTGATGAAAGTAAATATTAACACATTTAGAGTCATTATCCATCACATGTGATTCTGCAACAACATCTACCTACCCTACCTACTTTAACCTACCATTTTTTCTTCTTTATTAGGGTGCACTTAGACTAGCAAACCCTGATCACACTTTCTTTTCTTTTACATGTAGAAATCTATCTATTTCTAACCTTATTACATCCAAGGGCTCAGATTAAACTATTGAGCTCCTTTTTATTTACTCTACCTATCTACTTATCTGCCAAGATTAAACTGTTTGGTCAGATTTTATTCTCTATCTCTAAAACATAAAATTGAAAATGAACTAGTCAAGCTTAAACTGTTTGACTGTTCATAAATTGTGGCATAAGATACAAGTTGCACACAATTTGTTTATTTACATAAAAACAAAATGTAGTGGCATTTAGACTTGCACACTTTCCTTGGCCTTTCTTTTGGTGGGGTTCATTTTCTTTTACTTTTTTGGCCATTTTTATTTTTTCACCCTTTGATTTTTCTTTTAGGGTATACCCTCTTTACATTTTTTATTTTTTATTTTATTTTTTTGACAATATGGAAAACCTTTACAACAAGGAAATGTATGAACATATTACATAGCCCATCAAGTCAATCATGATATATGAAACCTATTGGTATAGGAGCATAACACTGGCTCCACTTGGGGATGGCTTTTCCTGGTGAAAAGTCAAGAACAGCAGGTCAGTTGTCCTCAGAATAATTTTGACTGAACTATGGAATCTTCTTTTGCTTGTTGCTTTATTGTATGTATGACAGTAATACTTCTGAATCTTAGGGCCTTCTCTTTAGGCTTCAACTCCAGCAAGTTACTATCCACTCAAAGCTATGACATTATAAATGATATAGTATGTACATGTTAAAAATCGGGATATCCTAATAAATAGGATCAAAGTAATGTTTCAACATTCGACCACTAACTGGCCCATCCTCAGTTTTTGTACCATCCAAGTTTTTCATAAAATATGTATTATTTCCTTGTAAATCATGAATAATATAAGGTCCTTTCCACAGGAAGTCAAACTTCCCATGTTTTCCCTTATCCTCTCTTCTGGAATCCCATCTTAAAACTTTGTTTCCAAGTTGGAAATCTTCTGCACTGGTCCTTTTATCAAATATCTTCTTTAGTTTCTCCTGTAATACTTGGGATCTATGATATACTTCCTCTCTGGTCCGCTACAAATTGATAGTCTGATTTATTCTCCTTTGAATATCATTAGGTTCAACCTGAGCTTCTTGAAGAAATTTCATTACAGGAACTCCTAAAGATGAAGGAAATACATCCTCAATGCCATATACTAAATCATAAGGACTGGTCCCAATAGATTTTTTGGTGGTGAGTCTGTCTGCCCACAGTGCATTTGTAAGTTTCTTGTGCCAATTTTTCTTGTTTTCCTCCAATAATTTCTTAATAATATTGATGAGACTCTTGTTGGAAGATTCAGATAGTCCATTACCTTGAGGGTAATAGGTTGTGGAATGGCTTAAGGTGATATGATATTTGTCACAGAAACTTATTATCTTCTTAGATTTGAAGGCAGCAACATTATTAGTTATGATTTTATCAAGACAACCAAATCTTGATAATATATTAGTTTCTAGGAATCCTATGATCACAGTGTCATTGGCTTGTCTGGAAGGAATTGCTTCTATCCATTTGGTAAAATAGTCTGTGGCAGTGAGGATCCATTTGTGTTGGCTAGAAGAAGGAGGATGGATTTCTCCAATGAAATCCAGGCCACATTGTTGGAAATGTTTTTCAATGGAAATTGGTTTCAGGGGTAAAGGTAATAATTTTCTCTTGCCTTCAAAAATTTGACATTTATGGCAAGCAATGACAAATTTCTTTACATCAGAGAACAAGGTTGGCCAATAAAAAACAGCCGTTATGATCTTGTCTGCAGTTGATTTCCAATAAAGGTGTCCACCATAGTCTCCTGCATGAAATTCATGAAGAGGCTTGTCAGCTTCATCTTTTAACAAACAATTCAATAGAATACCTTCCTGATTTTTCCAAAAAAGAACATTATCTAAAATACAAAACTTTGAAGATGTCATCTTTAAAAACCTTTTCTTTGTTATGGATAACCCTGGAGGAGCTTGCAGGTTTAACAGTACATAAATTATATCAGCATACCAAGGTGAATCTAAGAAGGCCTGGCTGATTTGTGGAGTCGCCATCTCCTGTTTGTCATGCAGTTCATTAATATCCAGGGCTTGACAATTTGTTTCTGTCATGAGTTGAGCCAAGCCCTGTCCCTTTATAAGCTTTGTAGGTTTTATTTCAATATCATACTCTAATATGGTAGCAATCCATTGACCTCTTTTGCCCTCAATTCCATCTTGAGTTAAGATGTCTTTGACAACAACATTTGGTACATAGGCTATCACATGGGAATACAATATATATATTCTAAAATCTTTAATGGATTTTACAAGTGCAAAAGCTTTTTTTTCCATGATGTTGTATTTTAATGATGCATCCCTTAGTGCTTTACTAAAAAATGCTATAGGTTTTCCACATCCTTGATTATCCTTTTGTAATAAAACAACTGCTACAGTGTGTTCTGATGCAAATGAAAATATTATGAAGTCTCTATCAAATTGTGGACTTGTAAGGATCAGGGTTCTGGTCAAAGCCATTTTAATTTCTTCAAATGCTTGTTTGGCTTCTACTGTCCATTAATACTTGAATCCTTTCTTAACATGTTAGTAAGTAATCTAATTAGTTCAGCTAAGCTAGATATGAATCTTCTCAAAAAATTGATTTTTCCTAGGAAAGCTTGAAGTTCTTTGACATTTCTAGGGTGAGGTATCTGCAATATAGATTCTATTCTAGCAGGGTCAATTCTAATACCATCTTTGGAGATGATATGGCCTAAGAGTTTACCTTCTTCAAGACCAAGGACTTCTTTGGATTCAAAGAGATACCATACTTTCTGCATTTTATGAATACTTGTCTGAGATGGTCCAAATGCTACTGATCTGATTTAGAAAAAATCGTTAAATCATCCAGATATATAACAAGAAAGTCATGAATTTCATTTGCAAATGCAATGCCCATTGCTCTTTGGAAGGTTGCTCCTACATTTTTAAGTCCAAATGGAATTTTAATGTACTTGAATGTGCCCCATGGTGTTGTAAAAGCTGTTTTTTCCTGGTCATCATGATGAACCAAGATCTGGGTGTATCCTGAGAACCCATCTACAAGAGAAACCCTAGAAGCACCTACTACCCTTTGTAAAATGTGATCCATTTTAGGTAAAGGGTAATTATCCTTCAAAGAAACCTTATTTACATTTCTTAAATCAACACATAATCTGATCTCTCCAGTTTTCTTCCTAGTAGGTACTAAATTAGACACCCACTCTGAAAACCTAATAGGAGAAATTATCCCTGCTTCATACATTCGTTTGATTTATTTTTCAGTTAAAGGAAGCAATACAGGGTTAATTATTTTGAGTTTCTGTTTGAATGGTTTCTGATTTTATTTCAAAGGTATTGTATGCTGAATTATAGAGGTATCATATGATTTCAAGTCTTCATAACTCCAGGCAAAGACATCCTGGAATTCTCTCACTAGTTCAGCATATTTTCGTTTTTGATCAGGAGACAAAGATTTAGATAACTTTATCATTTTAGGATTCTCTTCAGTTCCCAAATTATATTCCTCAATATCTTCTTTCAATGGTTCCATTTTGGGTTTCTTTGGAATATCATTAGAATCGAAAAGATCTTCCAGAGGAGTTAATCCTTTAGGCAAATGATTGTATTTTAAATTAATAATCTCAGATTCTCCTTCTATAATCTCATCAACCTCCATTTGTTTAAGGTCCTGCATTTCTTTTTTGGTGAAATTTTTTGGTGAAGCATTTGAATTTCACTTTCTTCTGAAATTTCTGTTTCTTGTTCATTTATTTGATCAGATTCAATGACTGTATCTTCATCTATGTTACTGTTAGAAAATTCATTTTCTAGAGTCAGGAAATTGTTAATCTGACCATCATTTGCAAACACTTTCCAGTTCTTAAAATTTTCAGGTATGGCTAGTCTATGTCTAATCTCAACTATGAACTGATGATTAGGTTTGAATGGTAATTTACAAGTGCTGGCAAACATTGTAAGACTATGAGCATGCAAGTTTTGTTTTCTTGGGATTTTAGCAAGATGAGTCTGTAGAAAAGTATTGAGAATCTCTACAACTGTTCCTCTATATTCTCTAAGTCTGGGATCATTTTTTAGAAAGTGTCCTTTAATCTGTTGAATGATTAAATCAGAATCTCCTATGACAGATACTCTAATTGCCCCTAATCTTTTGACAAGTGTAAGACCTAGCAAAAGAGCTTCATATTCTGCCATATTATTGGTGCACTTAAAGTTTAATCTGTAAGCATGGCCTTCAGCATGATCATTTTAAAGGTTGTGTATCCAAATTCTAGCTCCTGCTCCTAACTTGTTAACTAAACCATCAAATTCTAAATGCCAAAGAATTTCATGTTCATAATTGGTGTCGGGAGTTTTAGGAACTTTTTTAACAGTGAGATCTAGTTTTTTACTTTCTTCTGGTTTCTCTTGGGTATATGATGTTTCATTGCCCTCAGAGATTTCTTGGATTTGAACAGTAGATTTTTCATTTTTAATTTCGTTTGGTTCTACTGCTAGAACTTCTAATTCAGTGGGAGGATCAATTTCAGCATTATAAAGAATAAATGAATCCATATCAGAATGCACTGAGTAGATGGAGAAATTTTTAAGTTTCTCCTGACTACTGACTACATATTTCATTAAAGTTTCTCTGTATAGCTTCTTTGGGTTACCAAACACTGAAACAGTAGCATATGACATGTCCAATTGAAGAGATCCTCCAAGCTTTTCACCCCAAGATCTGGACAATAGCATACCATATTTTGGAGGAATATCTGCTACTACTATATCCATCAAAATTTTTTTTGCAGGGTATTGAACCAGTGAAACACACAAGTCTTTGATTAATCCTAAGCATCTCACCTGATTTGAATCAAAAGAAAAGAGATCTTTGTATGGTCTGGTGATATCTAGGTTTAATCTCTCAATTACAGCCTTGGGCATTAGATTGTGAGATGCCCCAGAATCAAGCATGGCAGTATGAAGTATTTTATCATGTATGTTCAAACTTATATAGAATGGAGGAGTTCCTCCATTACCTGGTTTTCCATTTACTTTAGGGCCAAAGAGTAATCTAGGTTGGTCATCAAAAACATTTACTGAATCATCACTTCTAGTGATTTTGAGTGATCTATTGATTTGACTTTGGTAGACATCATGTTTAGCTAATTCAGAAAGTGGAACAACTATTTTTAATTTTCCTACTTCAGCCTCCAGATTAAAAGGTTTTTCAGTCTGAGTTCTTGTATTTCGAAAAGTTGGATTCTCCTTATCTTCTGTGTTTTCGATATTTTTCTCCCTCTTAGGAGTGGGGTTGTGGGATAAATTTGTTTCTGAATCAACTTCTGGTTGTGTAACCAGCTCCAAAAATAGAAGAAAAGAGATATCAACACCTTAGAAATAAGCCACTTCGAGGGGGCAACCTCCAATACATTACATAAATGAACAATTCTTGGATGATACAATTTACAAAACCTCCTTTCTATATATAGGAGTCCATGGGGCCACAATATAATCCTAGTGGGGCCACAATGTAATCCTAGCCGTCCTAACAATAATAATGTAAGGGCACAATAATAACAATATGGGGGTTACAGGGGTACAATAATAACAATAAGGGGGGCTACACTAACATAATAAGGGGCTACACTATTAATATAGGGACTTAACATGCCCCTCTCCTTCAAAAAAGTGTTGTCCTCAATGCTTGAGTAGCTCTGGGTGCTTCTGTATAAAATTCTCATCCTCCCATGTAGAATCTTCAGTGGGTAAGTTCTTCCACTTAATGAGATACTCTGAAATTGATGGATTCCGTAGTTGTCGAGTTCTTATTTCTATGACCGCTTCAGGTTCCAATATGATTTTTCCTTCCTCATCAAGTTCTGGAAATATTGTTTGAACTGGAATATTTTCACCTATAACCTTCTTTAAGCATGAAACATGGAAAACTGGATGTACTCGTGAAGAATTAGGAAGCTCCAATTTGTATGCCATAGTACCAATCTTTTGCAACACCTTGTAAGGACTACTTTGGCGATAATTTATTATCCTTCTTAGCTTGCTTGAGGGAAATTTGTTTGTATGGTTGTAGCCATAAAAATACCCAATCTCCTACATCAAAACTTCTCTCGCTGTGATGTTGATCTGACTATTGTTTCATTCGATTTTGTGCCAAATTTAGGTTATCCTTTAAGAGTTGGAGAACTTCTTGCTGATGCTCGATGTGATATTCCACTGCTTGAACCTTCGAATTTTCCCTTAAAGATGATGTGATGGATGGTGGATGATATCCATAAAGTGCCATAAATGGGGTCATTTTTGCCGCAATATGGAAGGAAGTGTTATACCACCATTCAACGAGAGGTAACCACTTGACCCATTGTGTTTGTTTATCAGATACAAAACAACGAAGATATCCTTCCAAACATTTATTTACTATCTCAGTTTGACCATCATATTGAGGATGATAAGATGAGATATGAGCTAATTGAGTACCCAAATAAGAAATAACTCCGTCCAAAAATTTCCAGTAAAAATGGATCTCTATCGCTTGCAATGACCCTTGGGCTTCCATGTAGCTTTTGAATTATGTCCATAAATGTAGTAGCAATTGTACTTGCTTTAAATGGATGAGATAATTCACAAAAGTGTGCATAATTGGTAAGTCTATCAACTACCATCATGATGACACTCTTTCCTTCGGACTTAGGTAAAATTGCGATAAAATCCATTGAAATCTCCTCCTAACATTGACTTGGAATGGATAAAGGTTGTAGAAGTCCTGGGGTCTTAATTGTTTCCACTTTATTCTATTGGAAAACCAAACATTCCGCCACAAACTTTTGAATATCAGATTTAAGGCCATCCCAAAAAAAATTCTTTCTTCACCATGTGGTAAGTTTTTAAAAATCCTGAGTGTCCTCCTAAAGGAGAAGTGTGCAATTCCAGAAGAATCTTTTGTTTTAGTTGGGAATTCTTACAAAGATATAAGAGATCTTTGTACCATAAGGAATCATTTTTCCAACTAAATGTATCAGATGTACTAGGATCTTGCTGCAACTTTTGAATGAGTGTCCATACATCTTTGTCCTTCTTCCATTCATCTCTTGCTTCGGTTATCCAATCTAGTTGGATAATAGAAATGGCACAAAGCAATGCTTCCATCTCTTCATTCTTTCTTAAGAGTGCATCTGCAACAACATTAAGCTTTCCTTTTTTGTAGATTATTTCAAAGTCATAACCCAACATCTTTGTGACCCATTTTTGCTGCTCTTCTGAAGATAGTCTTTGTTCCAAAAAGTGTTTAAGATTATCATGATCAGTTTTTACCTTGAAGTGTCTTCCCATTAGGTAAGTTCGCCATTTCTTTAGTGCATGCAGTATTGCTAACATTTCCTTCTCATAAATAGGTTTCTGTAAATACTTTACTTTGATTGGACGACTTTCAAAAGCAATGGGTCTTCCTTCCTGCATTAAAACTGCACCAATTCCATTTCCTGAGGCATCACATTCCACAATAAAGGTTTTTGTGAAGTCTCGCGTAGCTAAGACCGGTGCTAGGCACATTGCCTCTTTAAGACGTTCAAAGGCCTTAGTTGCTTCAGGAGTCCATGAAAATGCATCTTTCTTCAATAATGTTGTTAGAGGTGCTGCTATTCTCCCATAATTCTTAACAAACTTGCGATAATACCCTGTTAAACCGAGAAATCCTCGCAACTGCTTTATAGTTGTGGGGACTTTCCATTCCTTAATGGATTTAATTTTGTTAGGGTCTACCTTAACACCCTCGTGAGATACAATATGACCCAGATATTCCACCTCTTGTACTCCAAAGAAACATTTGGTTGTTTTTGCATATAATTGTTTCTCCTGCAATAGTTTGAGCACCCTGTCAACATGTTCAACATGATCCTTCCAAGACCTGCTGTAGATTAGTATATCATCAAAAAATACTAGCACAAATTTTCTAAGGAAGGGTTTGAAAATGGAATTCATCAACCCTTGAAATGTAGAAGGTGCATTGGTAAGGCCAAAAGGCATGACCAAAAAATTATAATGAACCTCATGAGTTTAAAATGTTGTTTTTGGAATATCTTCAGTCTTCATTCTAATTTGATGATATCCTGAACGAAGATCCAACTTGGTAAAATAAATTGCTCCATGCAATTCATCCAATAATTCATCAATCACAGGAATGGGAAATTTATCTTTAATGGTGAGCTTATTGAGCTCCCTATAATCCGGACACATTCGCCATGATCTATCCTTCTTGTGTACCAATACTACAGGAGCAGAGAAAGAACTTTGACTAGGTTGAATTATACCTGCCTCTAACATTTCTGCAATCATGCGTTCAATTTCGCTCTTTTGGAAGTAAGGATATCTATAAGGCCGGATGTTTGGAGGAACACTTCCCGGAATCAAATGAATAGCATGATCATGATCACGAATAGGTGGGAGTCCTTTGGGAGTTTCAAACACCTTGGAATGATTGTCCAAGACTTGTTGGAGATCTGCAAAAATAGATGATTTTGATGTCGAAACTTCTAGTGAGCATAATTGTGCAATTACGCCTCGTTGTTCTTTCTTTAGAAGCTTTGTCATGACATTAGAGCTTATTATCCTTCCCGGCTTCCCTTCAATACCCCGTAATTCGATTTCCTTTCCTTCTGAAAAAAATTTCAAGAAAAGTTCTTGAAAATTAAAAGCTACCGTCCCCAAAGATTGTAACCATTGTACTCCTAGTACAACATCAGCACCTCCCATAGGAATGGCAAGCATTGGACTAGTCAATACATATTCCCCCATGGTTAGCTTGATATTATGGCATTTTCCGTAGCAATTTATAGTTCCTCCATTTGCAACCATCACTTGACATTCTGGTGCTGGGTATAGGAAACAATTTAATTCCTTGGCTACCTTATAATGAATAAAATTATGGGTGCTACCCGAATCAATCAACACTATTACCCTTTTCTTCTTGATATGTCCTTCTATCTTGAGAGTTTGAGGAGTGGTAATTCCTGCCAGTGCATTACACGATATGGTCGGATTCATTTCTTCCTCTTCTAGGGCTGGTTCTAGGTGTATATCCTCTTCTTGTTCATTTTCTTCTTCCTCTTCACAATCTATGTAAAATAATTTCTTCTCAGCACACTTATGACCTTTAGTGTATTTGCTATGACAACTGTAGCAAAGCCCTTTTGCTCTTTTTTCTTCCAATTTTTGTGGTGTCAACCTTGTAGGTTGTGGAAATCTAGACGTAGCAACACTTCCTTCTTTATAGAATTGAGTGGTAGGCTTCCTTGTCGCCATAATTTTACATTCAACTTTTCTTGCCAACCCGAATGCCTTCTCCAATGAATCAGGTTCCAGAACGCGAACTTCATGTTGGATGCTATCCTTTAAAGTGCCTATGAAGAGATCAATCCTGTGTTCCTCTGGAATATCAGTTACCCTTATATTCAATTTTTGGAAGTCCTCAATGTGCTCCCCCACGAAACCCTTTTGTTTGAGATTTATCAATTGGCTAAAGAAGGTGTTGCTCTTTGTATCCTCATAATGTGCTATCATTTCCTCCGTAAAAATTGACCAAGTGAAAAAAATTTTACGAGAGCAAAGCCATCGATACCATACAAATGTATTTTGTTCTAAATGTAAAGTTGCAATGCGTACCTTTTGTGTGTTTTGCACGTTATGGAGATCAAAATATTGCTCCATCTGTAGTATCCATGTTACAGGATCCTTTCCATCAAACTTTCTCATATCCATTTTTGGAATATGGTGGTTCTTCCCTCCAACAATAGAGTTTATGAAATCATGATTAACATTTATTTTGTTCTCATCATGAGTTTCCTCTACTATCTTTTCACCATTAGGAAACATTTCTTGTATCAACTTTTCCAAACCTTCGATGTCTACTTTTAGATCCTTCTTCATGTTTTCCATGTTGTCTTTCATTTTTTCATCGATCTTCGCTTCCATGTCATCCATCTTAGCTTCCATGCCCACTTCCATGCCATTCATCTTAGCTTCCAAACCATTCATCTTAGCTTCCACGCCTTTCTTCAAACCATCCATCTTAGTTTCCACGCCTTTCTTCAAAACTTCCATTTCATTTTTTTTGTTATTTGTGAGAGCGAAATTTGTTTCACTTGCTCTTGTAATTTTGATATGTCATGTTGCCATTCTTTGTCTTCATGAGTCATAGTAGAGCCTTCTAAAGGATTAATGGGTGTTGAATTCTTTTTAGGGGCCATTTTATAATCCAATATTGATATCTATTCTACAATATGCCCTTGGAATCAATTCAACTTGATTCTTCAAACAAGACTTATGCAATTCGGAAAAAACAATACACACCTTTTACTTGCTTTGAGGAGCTCGATATTGAAATTGAATTATATCTGTAATTGAAAATATTCAATATATAAAATTCAGCCCTGTATTATCCCTCTGAAGTTTCTTTCAAATGCCAAAGGTATGATCTAATTTGGATTCTTCAAGACAAAGTTATGTCTAATCTCCCACAATGACCCAATTTTGGACTAGTTTAGTAGAGCGAACTTGTACGACTTGCCACGTGTTACTGTTTCGTCCTTCGGATCTGAAATTGATAGAAAGGAAACTATAGTCCGTGTACTTGTGACCAATTTTTATGGCACTCCAATCCGATGCTCAGCGAGAGAGTTATGAATATTTTCCCACGGTAACCTCTTTGAGATGAAATTCTAGAGCCTGAAAAAGCACTACATTCCACAAATCATATCTCCACAAATATTGCGAACCAAGATCTGAAATTTTTTGATCAATTTCCTCAATATTTCGGCTTCGCACCCTAAAACATTCAGATTCTGACCCTTCGTAGAAAGAAATTTATAGCGCAAATTCCACGATGACCTGTTTAGGAGCCTGAAAAAAGACCTAACTTCCACAGATCATATCTCTGAAAATATTGCGAATCAAACTCTGGAATTTTTTGACGATGTTCCTCAGGATTTTTTCTTCGCACCCTAAAAATTTCAGCTTCTTAAGCTTCGTAGAATAAACGTTATAGTGAAAATACCACGATGACCTATTTAGAGCAGAGAATCCCTAGAATCCAAAGCTCTGATACCAAATGTTGTGTAACCAGCTCCAAAAATAGAAGAAAAGAGATATCAACGCCTTAGAAATAAGCCACTTCAAGGGGGAAACCTCCAATACATTACATAAATTTACAATTCTTGGATGATACAATTTACAAAACCTCCTTTCTATATATAGGAGTCCATGGGGCCATAATGTAATCCTAGTGGGCCACAATGTAATCCTAGCTGACCTAACAATAATAATTTAAGGGCACAATAATAACAAAATGGGGGTTACAAGGGTACAATAATAACAATAAGGGAATATATTATTAATATAGGGACTTAACACTTTGGTAGACATCATGTTTAGCTAATTCAAAAAATGGAACAACTATTTTTAATTTGCCTACTTCAGCCTCCAGATTAAAAAAAAATTCAGTCTGAGTTCTTGTAATTCGAAAAGTTGGATTCTCCTTATCTTCTGTGTTTTCGGTATTTTTCTCCCTCTTAGGAGTGGGGTTGTGGGATAAAGTTGTTTCCGAATCAACTTTTGGAGGTTCCTCTACATTTCCTTTAGAAGGAAGGGTATTGGAAAGTTGTCTATTATTCAGTTGACTATCGGATACATCTTCAATTATTGGGTTAGTAGGATTAGGATCTAATCTAGAAAGAATATGTACAGGGGAAGTATTGGTTTTACCTTTGAGGGTTTGTTTTTTAGCTTTCTATTTACCTGTTTCTGGGACATCAATTCTTCTGCTCCTCAGATTATATTGTTTATGGACTTCATAAATAGTTGTATCATATCCCTCCTTGAAGTCAAATGATTCTCTTGAATGAGTTTGGAATTGTTTAAGAATGTAAGCTTCTTGATCATCTTGGGTCAAGAAAATTTCTGGTTCATTCTTGCGTCCAGTCAAGTTGTTTATTTGAGCATCTTCTGTTGGTTCATCAGAAGTTGAGGCTTCAACATAATTTTCCTGGAATGGGGGCCTAATGATTTGGTCAGGACCAGTTTTTCTAGTATTTTGGTTTTGGTTCTTTCTGAAATTTGGATTTCTCCCAGTATTGCTCGGTTGAACGTCCCAAGGAGATTTCCTTTCAATTATTTCTACTCTATCTCCTAACCTTTCCATCCCTTTAATAATAGGATCTAGTCTCTTTTCAAAAGCTGAGGGTTCTTCATTTAAAGGTATTCTCCTTTCAGTTCTGGCTTTAGCTCGTCTAGCTATCAGGTTGGCTTCAACACTAATGGCTATACTTTTCATATCTTCTAAAGTTTGAGGAGATCTTTCCCTAAGCTGATATGCCATCTTAGAATCAAATCCATCAGGGAATTTGATTAATTCTGAATCTAGAGGAGGTCAAAGGTTTTGGGGAATAGCATTGTAAACATCATTGAACCTGGTGCAGTAATATTGCACAGTCTCTTGTGTTCCTCTCTTTAGATTTCCATAGCCTGATAAGATTTGAAGAGGATATTTCTTCTTTTCCTATCTGTTATTGCCTAAATCTACCTCAGGCTAAAAGAAGGCAGAGTCTAGGGTAACATCAAACCATGCTCAGTCTGGTATCTAGCCCTACCAGATCAGGAGAGGGCTCTCTCCGAGTCAATCTCAGCAAAAATAATCAATGAGGCTTGAGATGACTTAAGATAAAGGCTGATTTTAGGCTAGGTATATAAGTAAAAGAGTTTGATTTTGATTTTGAGGGTTTTTGTTGGATCAGAGGGAAAGGCAGATTTTGGGTTCGGGGATGAGGCCTAGTTTTTGGAGAGTTCTGAATGGGGCAAGGAGGGAAATTGTTTTGATGCTTTGGATTGAATGAATGGATAGTTCAGACCAGTGAGGAGCTAAAGAGGGAAAGAAGCTTTCGATAATCCTCTTCATACATATGAAAACATGGAAAATTAAACAAAACTCAAGGCAGAGTAAAGAAATCTAATGAATTCCACCTTTATCACTCATTTTTTTAATTTAAGAAGAAAGGAGAAGGGAAATAATACACATAAAACATCAGTGAACTTACAATCACATAGAGAAACACACCATCAAAACACAGAGCCACATGGATCCCAATGAGTGTTGTAAAGGCTGACACTAACATTGGCTCCAATGGCGATGGTAGCTCCTTGGAGGTGCCAAGAACTACAGATATTTGGAAAGCAGACAGTGCCTTCATCCATTGGGAAATGGAGTCAAAAACTCAAAATGAAATGCATGACTAAAAACTAATGACTTGATGACACAAATTGAGTCTCACTCAACTAAAAATTGACCCGATACTTAAACACAACCGACAAACTGGAAATATGCTCAATATGAAGCTTATTCAATACAACCTACTCTAGTTGTTCCATTCATCACCTGATCAAGTGAAATGAAATAACCAATGCAACCAGGTAAGTATTGCAGCTGCTGTTTGAATTCTCCACAATTTCTCGCTTATGAACAACAAGAGAGAACTACTGAAAGGCAACTCCCATGAAAACTTGTGAACAGATCCGTTGAATACTATGGATTCTCTATCCGCCTCCAAAAACACTACATAAGGATCTTGAAATTCATGCACACTGGGACTTAGCTCATCCAATATATTACTTTTCTTCTCCTCATACCATGAATGCAAACTTTGATCTGAGATTTGTGATGAGCTTTGTGATGAGCTTTGTGACGAGACTCCTACTAAAAATGAAAAAGAGACCGGCTGCCGGATCATATTTGTATCAGTACACATTTCAAGCTCACATGTAGTCAATGGAGAAAGACTTTGACTACAGACATCATCCAACACATCAGCTATTGGATCGTGAAAAACTTGAAAAGACTGCTGCAACCCATTTTCTATTGGTTCCGATGAGATTACATGATTTCCTACAGGCTGCTCATTTAAAGATATACTATGCAATTTACCCTTCAAAAACTGAAATGATTCAAAGAAAAATGTTATGGAATCATCTTGTATCATTTGATCGTATGTGCCAGCTTCCAAGTCTTCATCTGCAACTTGACAATCAATGGCATTCGGGGGCTACAAATCTGGATATGAGAAGTCTTGAACAAGGCTTTCATTTCCCTCAAGATGGTCCAGATCAAGACTTGTTGACAGTTGATTTCTGATTGCATGGAAATTGTCTCTGATGAACTGAAACGAATCAAAACAAAAAGGCAAATATCCTTCACTTACTTCAAAATTTGCTGCACTTTTCTCGTCACTGTCATAGCTTATAAGCATCGGTTGATCACTGTACTCAAGCTGCTGAAAGTGAACTTCCTCCTTCCACAAACTAGCTGTTGATTTGTCTGCAAGATTAGCTTCTGTTTGGAGAACATAATCATCATCATACTGATCAAACTGAGGCAAATCATCAGTATAAAACACATCATCAAGCATACATGTCATATCAATAGATCTCTCTTCTCCAAGATGATCTATAAAACAATCATTATCAGATCTATGACAACTGGGATAAGAAACAAAATGTTTTGGATTAGCAACTTGTTCTTCTTCAATCAGCGAGCCATGGGCTTGAACATTATAATCATTCCTTGTGATGATATTTTGCATCATCTCTTCCACTGCACTTACCAACATGTCAAGATTTACCTCTAGAGATGTCGATTTCTCTGGATCTATGTTTTTCATCTCTTCTTCCTTAAACTTTGCCCTTCGGATCCGCAAATGAGCCTCTACATTTACTGCACTGTTCTTCATCTCTTCAAGTGTTGCAATATTCCTTTCTCTCAACTAAAACTCCATTTCCGGATCAAAGGCACCCGGGTAGTGCAAGAGAGCAGATCCAGGAGGAGGCCTTATATCAACTAGCATCGAATAATAAAATTGGTTAAATATGGTAGAAAACAGTTGTACTTTCTCCCCTGGCAGTCTTTTCAGTTGGTTATACTCTTCTATAATCAAGAAAAGGTTCTGTATGATCACCCACCTGTCGAGGAAAACTTTGACGAACTGCTGGAAATCTGAGATGCTCACATCAGGCAGGGTTTTGAACCAACTCTTGACTTTGCCTTGCAAAGAAAGAGAAAAAAGCCTAATACTGACATCCTCTTCATCAACTTCAAAAAGGTCAAGAAAATTCTCAAAATTCAGAACATGTCTCTCAGTAGTGATGTTGTCCCATTCACCATCAAATCTTGGTAGATATAGGTCATGATTTTTAGGGAAAGAATGGGATATAGGAGGTAAAATCAGAGGCTTGTATCGATCTAGAATTTTACAAGGTATAGGGGTATGTACAGAAGGTATAGAATCAGTCTTGGTCTCTTGAGGTTCATCAGTTTGAAGATGGTCATCACAATATTCGGAAGAAAGGTCTTGATCAAGCTCAAAAGCATGCAAATATTTGGTATTCACAATCTTCAAAGAGAAGGAATCAAATGTAGGATGAGGCTCTTTTCTCAAATACAATATACTTTGCAAATCCTTCTTGACATTCTCGGGAAAAGAGAAGAAATAATTTATGACAGAAAAAAATGTCTTGGATG
Organism: Pinus albicaulis; assembly: GCA_034641835.2. Classification (NCBI taxonomy): domain Eukaryota; kingdom Viridiplantae; phylum Streptophyta; class Pinopsida; order Pinales; family Pinaceae; genus Pinus; species Pinus albicaulis. The sequence goes on along the minus strand of CM076581.1, from coordinate 171,437,309 downwards.
AAATTCCAACTTGAATACCTGATCTTCCCATATTGTCCTTTCATGTTTCTGCTGGTCAGGTTCATCCTCAAGTGGAGTCCTTGGATCTGATCTCGAAACTGATTTAGAGTCGCCAGCAGAATTATTTCAGCCTTTCGATGTCTGATCGTTGTCCACCATCAAAAATCAGATCTAAACTTCATTAGATCTTACTGAGGAAACTGTTAGTCATCAGTATTTTTCACCTGTTGTTGATGACTAAATTCTAGCTGAGTTTTCTAGAAGCTGATCTCCATATGTCAATTTGTCATCTAGAAAACCCCCATAAATTTTTTTTTTCCTTCCTACCTTTTCAGTTTGCCCATGACGAGATGAAACCTCATTATCAAATCCTACTTAACCTCAACCATACTAGTCTGACCATCAGTTCTAAAGAAACAATCCAAATTTGTTCAAACAACCTCCCCTAAGTTAGGAAGTGGCGCTTTAAGACATTTCACCCTTGGCAAACTATCCAAGAGCCAAAAAAACCTCCATCTGCTATAGACCAGTCATAACAGAGCTCCCACTCTGCTAATAAAGTTGTTCACAGCCCTAAGTCGCACCACTGATACACCCTTAAGTCTCAGCAATACATAGACCATAATCTCAAGCTGATTTTAGGTGTTTTCCAGTGTTTGATGGATATTTCAAGGACAAGAAACGTACCAGCATCTCAGAAGACAATTTTTGGCGCCACATGAGAAGATAGCTGCTTCTCAATGTGATCTTGAGCCTGGGATGCAACTACAGTGCAAAGAGTTATTCATCAAACTCTTGCGACCACATTCACAGCCTGAAAGGACAACAGAAGAAAAAGCAACACTGTCAAGAGGCTATTGATATGACATGACTGAGAACCTCCTTCATTTACAAGCAGAGGGTTAAAAGCACCTCCTTCATCTATAAGCAGAGGGCGATGGCCAAAGGTTGGTTTTAAGATTTGCAACTGATTATAAGACAGTTTTGTTTTTGAACAATGAGACAGTGACTAGGGTTTTTATAAAAGAAAAGTAATGATTGAAAACAGAGGTAAGAGTAGTAGTGTTCTTCACAAGTTGTTTACCTGCCATCATGTGTGAAAGAAACCCTTGTCAATATGTTCATCAGGCAGCCTTCATATGGCTGAGACAGAAGGTTGACAAAACATCATATATTTTGCCAAGTGAAGGGCCCTCCTTCATTCATCAGCAGTGGGCCAGGGCAGTGATTATTTCTAGGTTTTCTCACTGACTGATAGACAAAGTATAAACATAATAAGGGATAGTTTAAATAGAGAAGTACTGTGCAGGGGTACCACTGCAACCCAATGGGTCAAACTTATCTCTCAACAAGGTTTCTGTCAAAAGACAGTATGCAGCTCCAACAAAACAGAAATTTGAAAAGTGGTTGATGAGGTGAGTTATTGCATAGGAAAAAGAACTAATGATGATTATGTTTTAAAGAGTACTGGTCTCTCTGCTCACAAAAGGGTGTCTTTCAAAAATTCTTATCATAGTTGACAAAGGAAATCTGAGCTCATTTCCCCCAAGAGGCAACACAACTGAACACAGTTGTTCAAAATGTGCAAAGAAGAACTTTGGCATATTATTTCAGGTTCTGGAAATCATTGAAGGCAAAGTTTACATGCCACTGCCACAAGAGGAGACATTTTTCCCTCTAAGTGAGTCAAAAAGGGAAAAAAGGCTTAGAAAGAAGTGATCATTGTTTTCATGTTTTTGTTTAAAACAAAGGAAGTTCGAAATTACAATGTTAAAAAAGGAGGACCCTTTTTCTCTGAATTAGAAGCAGTCAAAAGACTTCAATTTCTCATAAAGGTTAAGGGAGGCCTCACTTATAAACAAGTGGTTTTTTACCCCTGTGCATATATCGAAATGAAGGATATCGGTTTATGTTTTGAAAGCTTTGAAAGAAGAAGTTTCAAATTTTGATCTAAAAGCAAAGGCCTTTTCAAATTTTCTGAAGAAACTTTCTCTCATCAAGCATAAAATGACCGTTGGCCTTTGTGCATTTCAAAGAGATAAAAAACCGTGGCAAAATCATTTTTCAAAACTCAAAACACGAGCAAGGTTTTCCTCGCTGCCCTCGAGACCAGAGAAAGGGATTTCTTGACGAGATTCAATGAGTTTTTGAGTTCAGTATTTTCACGGCGCGCCTGTAGGTGCGTGCGGCGCGCTCAGACGTAGAATTTGCAAAGGGACAAACGGTCGTGCAGTGCGCCTATAGGTGCGTGCGGCGCGCCTGTGGGCGTTGGTCCTGTCGGCCCGACAGTGACCCAACGGCCCATTCTGCACGACGTTCTCCACTATAAAAGTGCCGCGCACGTTTAGAACAGTCTAAATGCCCTCAAATCAACTCTGAAGATTTCTCAACCTCGCCTCTAAAGCCATCATCAAGTCCTTGAGGTATTTCTACGTGTTTCCCTTAGTTTTTCAAAACTACTAAGTAATGAGTGAAGGGGTAAAAAGCACAGTTTAACGATAGGTTGAATTTTGTGTAAAAACGATATTTGTCATGGCTGATGAAACTTTAAAAGCTGATGAGTTTGTTGGTAAGAAAAGGCCATAAAACTGCCCTCAAAACTGTAATTGAGGGAAAGAGCACAGGGTTTTAAAAAGGTGTGAAACAGTAAGTCAATCTTCAAAAATAGTGGTCATTCCATGAGCTTCTTTAACCTTCCAAAAGTCTCTTCAGGGTGTTGAAAAGATAAAACAATGTCTTGACCTTCCATTCATAAAACATAGCAGTAAGTAAAGTTACCATTTGCAGTTCAAGGTGTTGTCAAACTGATATGAGAGACAGTGGAGTATAAAGAAGGCAGTTTTTTGTTTAAAGGGGATTTTATATGGTTGAATGCTACAGGCCTTTGTTACCACATCATAAAAAAACAATAAGCTTTGTTACCATATCTTATAAACAGTGACTGTTGACTATTTACACACTTTGTTTAACTGTGATTATGGTGTTGAATATATTTGTTGAAAGGCATACCAAAAGGAGCAGATTTTTGGTTGAAGAAGAACCTTGATTTGTTTAAAACTTCTACAGACCCTTGTTACCACATCAAAATCATTTCAAACTCTGCCACTTTATCTTATACACACAGTAACCTTTGACTGTGTAGATACATTTTTTGGTTGGCTGTGCTTCTGTTGTTTGAATCTACTAATGAAATGGCATACAAGGAAAAAGCAATGTCTTGAAGCTCAGAAGATTGTGTTTTTACCTTTGTCTAAAATAAAAGGCTATACTGTGTCCTCAAAACATCAAAAGGCAGGGTATCCTCACCACAAACATAGGAAAATCCCTTGACTGTGTTTTTCTTTGATTGATTGTGTAATTCATTATGAGCATTGGCTGATTGATATGCAAAGGTTGGAAAAGTGTTGGTAATATGATGTAGAGTGTTGTCCTTGATGGCAACCCACTTGATGAAGATGATGGCAACCTACTTAATGAAGTTTTTCTTGATGCTTGATAAGTTTATTAATGATGTAAATATGATGTTCTACAAGTAGTACAGAAGTTGCAAAAGAAATATATATCAGTATGTGCAAGAATAATGATGAAAAAGGTGTGTTACAAGGCATACGCGGGTTTGTCAAGGAGAAGGTGTGTATGCACGCGGAAAAGTACGTGCCAAGTCGCGTATGATCAATTGCGCTCTAAAAGTGTAAAACCAGGGGTTACTACCATGGTATTGACCCATTGTATTGAGCGCTGGATTGTCTATGAGATCCCGTCCAGGAATACCATCAGAAGTGATGTGGTTTTGGCTCATCGTATTGACAAAGGCTAAATCTATATAAGGAGAAGAAATTAATTGTGCAAGGGGTGCGCATGAGTCTGGGTTTGAGTGAATACTTCACTCTGAAGTATGTCTAAATGGAAAGGGTAACAGTTTGATGATAGATCTGAATCTATGATGCACCCATGAAGAAAATGATGAAGAGGGATCTCTAGATCTGAACTATATATGTATTTTCTAGATATGTTTATGGAATGATTAGATCTGTGATCTAGCGAATCTGAGCTGAAGCAAAGAATGAAGATCTGAGCTGTTTATCTGTTCTGGAGAAGCTGCACTGCCCTAAAATGTCTGAATATATATATGCAAGTTCGTCGAGGAGGAAGCGCGTATATACGCGGCTTGTATTCAGCAAAAGCGCGTATGAGAATTGAAGTCAGCTCTGAAATCTGTGCAGATGTATACGCAGGTTGGTATTTGTGAAAGCGTGTATATACGCAGGTTCAGTGAAGAAAAAGGGCGTATGTAATTTAGGGTTTTCTAAAGTATGTGGTATGAAATGTATGATCTATTCTGCTATTCTACTGCTATCTGTCAATGATGATCTGGGTTGTTCGAATATTGGTTATGCTGCTATAGAGCAAGTTGTTGGTTTGATGAATGTTCCTTGAGCTTAATTGTGTGGGTTGGATCCAGTATGAAAATTGATGAAACGTGGTCCACAAAGGTGCTGAAGGTTGAAGCCTTCAGTCAGGGGGTTGTAGCTCCCTTCCAGGAGAGGCTGGGAAATGAGAGCAGGTTGTAGCCTTCTGCAAGTGGGTGCCTACGTGCTGGTATGAGTCTGCGCCAGTACATGGTTGTAAGATGTTTTCTCTATAATAAAATATTGAAGGCTGAGACAACGGCAGCGGTGGTTTTCTCCCGAATTGGGTTTCTACCTAAAATCCTAGTGTTCATGTGTGTTGCTTATGTGTGATGGTTTATTCTGTTATTACTGCACATGCTTACTATTAACTAAACATCTGATGAATGAATGATGCATAGACCTAAGTAAAGAAATAAATGCATAATACGATCTCTGTGTATACGTGAGTTTTATGAAGGATATCTGCGTGTATACGCGAGTTGGGCTCAGTGAAGTAGCATATGGGTTTTAGAGAAAGAAAAATTAAAAATATTTGAGTATGCCCTAAATACTGATTCACCCCCCCCCTCTCAGTATTTTTCCCAATAATTGGTATTAGAGCAGGTCCTTTTGTAGAAGCTTGATCGCTTGAAGGAGATCCGTTGCAATGGGAAGTCATGAAGGGATAATGTCTATAAGGCCACCTCTATTCAATGGAAATAATATGTTATTCTGGAAGATACGAACAAAAGCATATCTGCAAAGTCTTGGTGCAGAAGTATGGGCAATCGTGGAAGGAGGTTATCAGTATTCGGCAAGTATTCCTACTGATGCAACAGAAAGGAAGAAATATGAAGTCAATGCCAAAGCATTCAATGTCTTATTAGGAAGCATGTCTGAACCAGAATTTGGTAAAGTGATGCAGCGAAATTCAGCAAAAGAAATATGGGACAAAATCATTCTGAGCTATGAAGGAGATACAAAGGTAAAAAGTGAAAAACTCCAAACTCTCAGAATTGAATATGAAAATTTAAGGATGCATAGTGATGAGAGTATTGCCAGTTTCTTTTTATGTCTAGATGATATTGTAAATCATATGAGAATTTTGGGTGAAACCATAACCGATACTACTCTGGTGGAAAAAGTCTTAAGATCTTTAACTTCAAAATTTGAGTCAAAAGTATCAGCTATTGAAGAAAGGCAAGATTTGCAAACTCTTACTATTGTTCAACTACATGGTATTCTGACCGCTTATGAAATGAGACAAGGAGGTCCCTCTCAAATCAAAGAAGCTGCTTTTAAGGACTGTGCAAAAGAAAAAGAAAGGGAAGTTGTCAAGGAATCAAATTATATATCAGAAGAAGAAGAAGCAAATTTTGTGAGAAGACTCCAACCAGGTACTGGAAGATTCAAAGGTAATATTCCCTTCAAATGTTTTGATTGTGGAAGAGTTGGTCATTATGCTGCGAAATGTCCTTATAGAGAGAATCATGATAAAGGGAAACAATTTGTAAAGGGAAAGAGTTATTATGAAAATAAAGATAATAATGAAATGTCAAGTGAAGATGAAGAAGATTCTGACCAAGATCTGAAAGTGCTCATGGCAAAGAAGCAAAAGAAGAAGGCTACTCAAAGAAATAAGATACCTCAGAAAACATGTGCAGCAGAAAATGAAGAAGAGGAAACAGGTATTGATTTTTGTTCTTCTGATCCACTTTCTTGTGCATGCAATGATGAAGATGGTGAAAGTAACAATATAAGTCTAGAAGAAAATCTCAAGATCAATGATGAAAGAAATGATTGGAATCAATTTCATAAGAGAGAATCTATCTACAAAGATATGATCTCTAGAATGAATGAACAGAAAGAAATACTGAATGGACAGCTAAACAAGTATCAAAAGTTGTATGTTTATGCAACCAATCAAAGTGAAAGACTTGAAGCAGAAATCATCTCTCTCAAAGAAGATTTGGAAAAATCAAATAAGAAGAATGAAGAACCCCTACCATTTGAAAAGGAAGGACTTGAAGCAGAAATCATCTCTCTCAAAGAAGATATGGAAAAATCAAATAAGAAGAATGAAGAACTGCTACAAACATGTGAAGATCAAGAAAATTGGTTGAAGGAAGAAATCTTAAAATTAAATGATCAAGTAGAAGAAGGAAAGAGGGTCGAAGAAAGCATGAAGAAGCAATGCCAAAAATTGGAGGTTGAGGTAAACATTCTCAAAGGTAAATTAGAAGAAAAGGATAAACTCTTGAGGTTTCATGATAGTACTAAGATTCTGGACAATATTCTTAGTAATCAAAGGTCTCTTGCTATTAAACTTGGTCTTGGTTTTCATGAAACTGTTAAAGGAGAATCTAGTTCGCAAGGAAGTGCTAATGATTCAAAGGATGTCAATGCAAAACCTGAAGAGTTGAAAGAAACAAGAAGTCAACCAACAATCATGAACACTCAAAGGAAATCATTCAATAATGTTGAATTCTTTAAATGTCATAATTATGGGCATGTTGCAGCCAATTGCAGGAGCAGATTGTTTCAGTCACAAACAAGCAGATTCTACACAGAAATGTACTCAGGTGTCTTCAAGGGGTATTGTTTTTCATGCAACAAGTATGGTCATAAAGCAGCTGATTGCAATAGAAGGAAGAATAGAACAACACATTATGATCCTTATGCTTACTTTTCTGGTCAGATAAGATGCTATACTTGTAACAAGTATGGACATGTAGAAAAAGAATGTAGGATGAATAGATCTGAGAAATTGAAGAACTTCCAGCACACAATAAGAAATTTCAAGAAAAGCTGGAAAAAGAAGGAAGACCAGTCAGAAAAGTAGGGAATATTGACCCTACTGCATTCATCTGCTTCTAAAGCTTATTTCTCATAATGACTGCATGAAAGATGTGAGATACATTATAGGGATTAGTAATGTATCATCACAGGGGGAGCAATGTATGGTGATTTTCATGGTTGATTTGGTTATTCTGGTTATGTTTATTTTTGACAGTACATCTGTTGTGAAGATGGTACAAATTCAAGGGGAAAAGAAGGAGTGTGAAATTTTCAGTATTTCACTTTCCATACGCGAGTTTAATGAAGTAAATTCGTGTATACACGCGAGTTCCAGTGGACATAGACGCGTATGAATTTATGATAAGAAAATTAGTATGACAACTCAAGGACAGGAGTACAGGTTCAGGGGGAGCATCAGTCTGACTATTAATGATTGTATCATTGGCACTGTATCTATTTATTTCTCAGTTCTAAATGATGATGACATGATACATGGTTTATTATGATGAGATTATGGATGAGCCCTGATTTCTTTTTTGCTGAAGAATATTTTTTTTTTTCACACATGGATAAGATGGAAGTCTTATCATTCAGAGATACGAATAAATCATGCAGAAAAGTTGTTCGGGTATGATAATTCCTCTTGGGAAGAATATGTTGATGCTACAAAGAGTTTGAACGCTTGGTTACTAATGTGCTTATGCTACAACCATTGGATGACACTTGAAGACACAACTACATTGTCCTATCTATCTGATATCATATATTTCAGGGAAGAATTCAAATATCTCAGAAAGAAGCTGAAAATTGTCTCTACCTCACAGAGGATCAGATCTGGTTAAAATGCAGAAGATGGAATTGGATACGCAGGTTTCCTGAAACACAGTCGCGTATATACGCGAGTTCATACATAGAAAACCGCGTATGTGTGATTGCTGACAATTTTTTTTGGGTCAGCATTTCTTCAACAACAAGTTGTGGTGCTGTTTGGTATCTCTGATGCTGTATGATATATCTGGTGATGTTTAAGCTCTCATAAGTTCTGTTTCACTCTCTGATATTTGATGAAGATGCCTTGATGATCTGCTGTTGAAAGTGTTCAGGATGCACAAGCTAAGGGGGAGATGAAGGAGTAAACTGTTGTACATTTTCAGGGGGAGCATTAGCCTTGCTGAGCATAATGCATTTTTGGCATTATGATGATTCTGAAATATGATCTTTCTTGAGGTCTTTTTGGTAGTGGTCATAAAAAGTCATATTTGTAATTTTATGAAAAGGTCATGATGAGACCTATGATGTAAAATTGTAATATTCAGTCATGTAAGGACTTGTTCAAATTTGTAAACCCACTTGGTTGGGTAGTTGAGTCAAAATGTGTAAACCCACTTGGTTGGGTAGTTGAGCCAAAATGTGTAAACCCTCTTGGTTGGGTACTTGAGTCACATATGTAAATCCACTCGGTTGGATCTTTGATGTAAGTATGAGTCCTTGGTGATAGGAAGGTCATAGAGTCATGTACTTTATTGGAAAATATGGTTGAAGATTCAACATGAACTCAGGGGGAGCATGGTAACTTCAATGCACATCAGATCTACGGCGCTCTTCTTTTGCATGAGGAGAAAAACCTTGTGTTGGTTTTGATCCGCCCTTTGCCCTTGATGTCAAAGGGGGAGAGTAACATGGTGTTTGAAGAAGGGGAGAGTAACATGGTTACTGCATACTGGTTATAACCAATGTATCTATCTGTTGTAGTGATCAAACACCATCGTGGTTGCCATCAAGTCCAAAGGGGGAGATTGTTGCCAATATGATGCAGAGTGTTGTCCTTGATGGAAACCCACTTGATGAAGATGATGGAAACCTACTTAATGAAGCTGTTCTTGATGCTTGATAAGTTTATTAATGATGTAAATCTGATGTTCTACAAGTAGTACAGAAGTTGCAGAAGAAATAAATATCAGTATGTGCAAGAATAATGATGAAAAAGGTGTGTTACAAGGCATATGCGGGTTTGTCAAGGAGAAGGCACGTATGCACGCGGAAAAGTACGTGCAAAGTCGCGTATGATCAATTGTGCTCTAAAATTATAAAACCAGGGGTTACTACCATGGTATTGACCCATTGTATTGAGTGCTGGATTTTCTATGAGATCCCGTCCAGGAATACCATCGAAAGTGATGTGGTTTTGGCTCATGGTATTGACAAAGGCTAAATCTATATAAGGAGAAGAAATTAATTGTGCAAGGGGTGCGCATGAGTCTGGGTTTGAATGAATACTTCACTCTGAAATATGTTTGAATGGAAAGGGTAACAGTTTGATGATAGATCTGAATCTATGATGCACCCATGAAGAAAATGATGAAGAGGTATCTCTAGATCGGAAATGTATATGTATTTTCTAGATATTTTTATGGAATGATTAGATCTGTGATCTAGCGAATCTGAGCTGAAGCAAAGAATGAAGATCTGAGCTTTTTATCTGTTCTGGAAAAGCTGCACTGCCCTAAAATGTCTGAAGATCTATACGCAGGTTAGTCGAGGAGGAAGCGTGTATATACGTGGCTTGTATTCAGCAAAAGCGCGTATGAGAATTGAAGTCAGCTCTGAAATGTGTGCAGATGTATATGCAGGTTGGTATTTGTGAAAGGACGTATATACGTAGGTTTAGTGAAGAAAAATCGTGTATGTAATTTAGGGTTTGCTAAAGTATGTGGTATGAAATGTCTGATTTGTTCTGCTATTCTACTGCTATCTGTCAATGATGATCTGGGTTGTTCAAATATTGATTATGCTGCTATAGAGCAAGTTGTTGGTTTGATGAATGTTCCTTTAGCTTAATTGTGTGGGTTGGATCCAGTATGAAAATTGATGAAACGTGGTCCACAAAGGTGTTGAAGGTTGAAGCCTTCAGTCAGGGGGTTGTAGCTCCCTTCCAGGAGAGGCTGGTAAACGAGAGCAGGGGGTAGTGGCTCCCTTCCAGGAGAGGCTGGTAAATGAGAGCAGGGGGTTGTAGCCCCCTTCCAGGAGAGGCTGGTAAACGAGAGAAGGTTGTAGCCTTCTACAGGTGGGTGCCTGCGTGCTGGTATGAGTCTGCGCCAGTACATGGTTGTAAGATGTTTTCTCTATAATAAAATATTGAAGGCTGAGACAATGGAGGCGGTGGTTTTCTCCCGACTTGGGTTTCCACCTAAAATCCTGGTGTTCATGTGTGTTTCTTATGTGTGATGGTTTATTCTATTATTACTACAGATGATTACTGTAAACTAAACATCTGATGAATGAATGATGCATAGACCTAAGTAAAGAAATAAATGCATAATAAGATCTCTGTGTGTACGCAAGTTTTATGAAGGATATCCGCGTGTATAAGTTAGTTGTCTTCAGAAAAGTAGCGTATGGGTTTTAGTGAATGGAAAAGTAAAAAATTTTGAGTAAGTCCTAAATAATGATTCACCCCCCCCCCGCCCCCCCCCCTCCCTTCTCAGTATTTTTCCCAACAATTGGTATCAGAGCAGGTCCTTCTGCAGAAGCTTGATCGCTTGAAGGAGATCCGTCGAAATGGGAATTCATGAAGGGGTAATGTCTATAAGGCCACCTCTATTCAATGGAAATAGTACGACAGTACATGGAAGATACGAACAAAAGCATATACTGCAAAGTCTTGGTGCAGTATGGGCAATCGTGGAAGAAGGTTATCGGTATTAGGCAAGTATTCCCTGCGATGCGTGAAGAAAAATATGAAATCAATGCCAAAGTCATCAATGTCTTATTAGGAACCCTGTCTGAACCAGAATTTTCTAAAGTGATGCAGCTAAATTCAGCAAAAGAAATATGGGACAAAATCATTCTGAGCTATGAAGGAGATACAAAGGTAAAAAGTGCAAAACTCCAAACTCTCAGAATTGAATATGAAAATTTAAGGATGCATAGTGATGAGAGTATTGCTAGTTTCTTTTTACGTCTAGATGATATTGTAAATCGTATGAGAATTTTGGGTGAAACCATAACCGATACTACTCCGGTGGAAAAAGTCTTAAGATCTTTAACTTCAAAATCTGAGTCAAAAGTATCAGCTATTGAAGAAAGGAAAGATCTGCAAACTCTTACTATTGTTCAACTACATGGTATTCTAGCTGATTATGAAATGAGACAAGGAGGTCCCTCTCAAATCAAAGAAGCTGCTTTTAAGGCGTGTGCAAAAGAAAAAGAAAAGGAAGTTGTCAAGGAATCAAATTATATATCAGAAGAAGAAGAAGAAAATTTTGTGAGAAGACTCCAACCAGGTACTGGAAGATTCAAAGGTAAGCTTCCCTTCAAATTTTTTGATTGTGGAAGAGTTGGTCATTATGCTGCGAAATGTCCTTATAGAGAAAATCATGATAAAGGGAAACAATTTGTAAAGGGAAAGAGTTATTATGCAAATGAAGATAATAATGAAATGTCAAGTGAAGATGAAGAAGATTCTGACCAAGATCTGCTAGTGCTCATGGCAAAGAAGCAAAAGAACAAGGCTACTCAAAAGGAGATACCTCAGAAAAAATGTGCAGCAGAAAATGAAGAAGAGGAAACAGGTATTGATTGTTGTTCTTGTGACTCACCTTCTTGTGCATGCAATGGTGAAGATAGTGAAAGTAACAGTATAAGTCTAGAAGAAAATCTCAAGATCAATGATGAAAGAAATGATTGGAATCAATTTCATAAGAGAGAATCTATCTACAAAGATATGATCTCTAGAATGAATGAACAGAAAGAAATACTGAATGAATAGATAGACAAGTATCAAAATTTGTATGTTTATGCAACCAATCGAAGTGAAAGACTTGAATCAGAAATCATCTCTCTCAAAGAAGATCTGGAAAAATCAAATAAGAAGAATGAAGAACCCCTACCATTTGAAAAGGAAGGACTTGAAGCAGAAATCATCTCTCTCAAAGAAGATATGGAAAAATCAAATAAGAAGAATGAAGAACTGCTACAAACATGTGAAGAACAAGAAAATTGGTTGAAGGAAGAAATTTTAAAATTAAATGATCAAGTAGAAGAAGGAAAAAGGGTCAAAGAAAGCATGAAGAAGCAATGCCAAAAATTGGAGGTTGAGGTAAACATTCTCAAAGGAAAATTAGAAGAAAAGGATAAACTCTTGAGGTTTCAAAATAGTACTAAGATTCTGGACAATATTCTTAGTAATCAAAGATCTCTTGCTATTAAACTTGGTCTTGGTTTTCATGAAACTGTTAAAGGAGAATATAGTTCACAAGGAAGTGCTAAAGACTCAAAGGATATCAATGCAAAGCCTGAAGTGTTGAAAGAATCAAAAGGTCAACCAACAATCATGAACTCTCAAAAGAAATCATTCCCTCCTTTGATCAATAATGTTGAATGCTTTAAATTTCATAACTATGGGCATGTTGCAGCCAGTTGCAGGAGTAGATTGTTTCAGTCACAAACAAGCAGATTCTACACAAAAAGGTATTGAGGTGTCTTCAAGGGGTATTGTTTTTCATGTAGCACGTATGGTCATAAAGAAGCTGATTGCAATAGAAGGAAGAATAGAACAACACATTATGATCCTTATGCTTACTTTTCTGGTCACATAAGATGCTAGACTTGTAACAAGTATGGACATGTAGAAAAATAATGCAGGATGAATAGACCTGAGAAATTGGAGAACTTCCAGCACACAATAAGAAATTTCAAGCAAAGCTGGAAAAAGAATGAAGACCGGTCAGAAAAGTAGGGAATATTGACCCTACTGCAGTCATCCGCTTCTAAAGCTTATTTCTCATAATGATTGCATGAAAGATGTGAGATACATTATAGGGATTAGTAATGTATCATCACAGGGGGAGCAATGTATGGTGATTTTCATGGTTGATTTGGTTATTCTAGTTATGTTTATTTTTGACAGTACATCTGTTGTGAAGATGGTACAAATTCAGGGGGAGAAGGAGTGTGAAATTTTCAGTATTTCACTTTCCATACGCGAGTTTAATGAAGTAAAGTCGCGTATACACACAAGTTCCAGTGGACATAGACGCATATGAATTTATGATAAGAAAATTAGTATGACAACTCAAGAACAGGAGTATAGGTTCAGGGGGAGCATCAGTCTGACTATTAATGATTGTATCATTGGCACTGTATCTGTTTATTTCTCAGTTCTAAATGATGATGACATAATACATGGTTTATTATGATGAGATTATGGATGAGCCCTGATTGCTTTTTTGCTAAAGAATATTTTTTGTTTTCACACATGGATAAGATGGAAGTCTTATGATTCAGAGATACGAATAAATCATGTAGAGAAGTTGTTCGGGTATGATAATTCCTCTTGGGAAGAATATGTTGATGCTGCAAAGAGTTTGAAGGCTTGGTTACTAATGTGCTTATGCTACAACCATTGGATGACACTTGAAGACACAAATACATTGTCCTATCTATTTGATCTCATATATTCCAGGGAAGCATTCAAATATCTCAGAAAGAATATGAAAACTGTCTCTGCCTCACAGAGGATCAGATCTGGTTAAAATGCAGAAGATGGAATTGGATACGTAGATTTCCTAAAACACAGTCGTGTATATACATGAGTTCATACACAGAAAACCGCGTATGTGTGGTTGCTGATAATTTTTTCTGGGTCAGCATTTCTTCAGCAACAAGTTGTTGTGCTATTTGGTATCTCTGATGCTGTATGATATATCTGGTGATGTTTAAGCTCTCATAAGTTCTGTTTCACTCTCTAATATTTGATGAAGATGCCTTGATGATCTGCTGTTGAAAGTGTTCAGGATGCACAAACTAAGGGGGAGATGAAGGAGTAAACTGTTGTACATTTTCAGGGGGAGCATTAGCCTTGCTGAGCATAATGCATTGTTGGCATTATGATGATTATGAAATATGATCTTTCTTGAGGTCTTTTTGGTAGTGGTAATAAAAAGTCATACTTGTAATTTTATGAAAAGGTCATGATGAGACCTATGATGCAAAATTGTAATATTCAGTCATGTAAGGACTTGTTCAAATTTTTAAACCCACTTGGTAGGGTAGTTGAGCCAAAATGTGTAAACCCTCTTGGTTGGGTACTTCAGTCACATATGTGAATCCACTCGATTGGATCTTTGATGTAAGTATGAGTCCTTGGTGATAGGAAGGTCATAGAGTCATGTACTTCATTGAAAAATATGGTTGAAGATTCAACATGAACTTAGGGGGAGCATGGTAACTTCAATGCACATCAGATCTACAACGCTCTTCTTTTGCATGAGGAGAAAAACCTTGTGTTGGTTTTGATCCGCCCTTTGCCCTTGATGTCAAAGGGGGAGAGTAACATGGTGTTTGAATAAGGGGAGAGTAACATGGTTACTGCATACTGGTTATAATCAATGTATCTATCTGTTGTAGTGATCAAACACCATCGTGGTTGCCATCAAGTCCAAAGGGGGAGATTGTTTCCAATATGATGCATAGTGTTGTCCTTGATGGCAACCCACTTGATGAAGATGATGGAAAACTACTTAATGAAGTTGTTCTTGATGCTTGATAAGTTTATTAATGATGTAAATCTGATGTTCTACAAGTAGTACAGAAGTTGCAGAAGAAAGAAATATCAGTATGTATAAGAATAATGATGAAAAATGTGTGTTACAAGGCATAGGCGGGTTTTTCAAGGAGAAGGCGCGTATGCACGCGGAAAAGTACGTGCCAAGTCGTGTATGATAAATTGTGCTCTAAAAGTGTAAAACGAGGGGTTACTACCATGGTATTGACCCATTGTATTGAGCACTGGATTGTCTATGAGATCCCGTCGAGGAATACCATCGGAAGTGATGTGGTTTTGGCTCATGGTATTGACAAAGGCTAAATCTATATAAGGAGAAGAAATTAAATGTGCAAGGGGTGCGCATGAGTCTGGGTTTGATTGAATACTTCACTCTGAAGTATGTCTGAATGGAAAGGGTAACAGTTTGATGATAGATCCGAATCTATGATACACCCATGAAGAAAATGATGAAGAGGGATCTCTAGATATGAAATGTATATGTATTTTCTAGATCTGTTTATGGAATGATTAGATCTGTGATCTATCGAATCTGAGCTGAAGCAAAGAATGAAGATCTGAGCTTTTTATCTGTTTTGGAGAAGATGAACTACCCTAAAATGTCTAAAGATCTATACGCAGGTTCGTCGAGGAGGAAGCGCGTATATACGCGGCTTGTATTAAGCAAAATCGCGTATGAGAATTGAAGTCAACTCTGAAATGTGTGCAGATGTATACGCAGGTTGGTATTTGTTAAAGCGCGTATATACGCAGGTTCAGTGAAGAAAATGCGCGTATGTAATTTAGGGTTTGCTGAAGTATGTGGTATGAAATGTCTGATCTGTTCTGCTATTCTACTGCTATCTGTCAATGATGATCTGGGTTGTTCGAATATTGATTATGCTACTATAGAGCATGTTGTTGGTTTGATGCATGTTCCTTGAGCTTAATTGTGTGGGTTGGATCCAGTATGAAAATTGATGAAACGTGGTCCACAAAGGTGCTGAAGGTTGAAGCCTTCAGTCAGGGGGTTGTAGCTCCCTTCCAGGAGAGGCTGGTAAACGAGAGAAAGGGGTAGTGGCTCCCTTCCAGGAGAGGCTGGTAAATGAGAGCAGGGGGTTGTAGATCCCTTCCAGGAGAGGCTGGTAAATGAGAGAAGGTTGTAGCCTTCTGCAGGTGGGTGCCTGCGTGCTGGTATGAGTCTGCGCCAGTACATGGTTGTAAGATGTTTTCTCTATAATAAAATATTGAAGGCTGAGACAACGACAGCGGTGGTTTTCTCCCGACTTGGGTTTCCACTTAAAATCCTGGTCTTCATGTGTGTTGCTTGTGTCTGATGGTTTATTCTGTTATTACTACACATGCTTACTGTTAACTAAACATCTGATGAATGAATGATGCATAGACCTAAGTAAAGAAATAAATGCATAATAATATCTCTGTGTATACGCGAGTTTTATGAAGGATATCCGCGTGTATACGCTAGTTGTCTTCAGAAAAGTAGTGTATGGGTTTTAGTGAATGGAAAAGTAAAAAGTTTTGAGTAAGTCCTAAATACTGATTCACGCCCCCCCCCCCCTCTCGGTATTTTTCACAGCAATTGGTATGAAGCGGTCAACCTGCCCCGAAGCTTGATCGCTTGAAGGAGATCCATCGAAATGGGAATTCATGAAGGGGTAATGTCTATAAAATACCTCTATTCAATGGAAATAGTTTGTTATGCGGAAGATACAAAAAAAAGCATATACGCAAAGTCTTGGTGCGGAGAAGTATGGGAAATCGTGGAAGAAGGTTATCGGTAATACGACGAGTATTCCTACGATGCGGCGAGAAAGGAAGAAATATGAAATCAATTCCAAAGCCAGTCAATGTTATTAGGAAGCATGTATTTTGAACCAGAATTTGCTAAGGTGATGCAGCTAAATTCAGCAAAAGAAATATGGGACAAAATCATTCTGAGCTATGAAGGAGATACAAAGGTAAAAAGTGAAAAACTCCAAACTCTCATAATTGAATATGAAATTTAAGGATGCATAGTAATGAGAGTATTGCCATTTTCTTTTTACGTCTAGATGATATTGTGAATCGTATGAGAAGTTTGGGTGAAACCATAACCGATACTACTCTGGTGGAAAAAGTCTTAAGATCTTTAACTTCAAAATTTGGAGTCAAAAGTATCAGCGATTGAAGAAAGGCAAGATCTGCAAACTCTTACTATTGTTCAACTACATGGTATTATAACTGATTTTGAATTGAGAAAAGAAGGTCCCTCTCAAATCAGAGAAGTTTCCTTTAAGGCATGTGCAAAAGGAAAAGAAAAGGAAGTTGTCAAGGAATCAAGTTATATATCAGGATAAGAAGAAGAAAATTTTGTGAGAAGACTCCAACCGGGTATTGGAATATTCAAAGGTAAGATTCCCTTCAAATGTTTTGATTGTGGAAGAGTTGGTCATTATGCTGCGAAATTTCCTTATAGATAAAATCATGATAAAGGGAAACAATTTGTAAAGGGAAAGAGTTATTATGCAAATGAAGATAATAATGAAATGTCAAGTGAAGGTGAAGAAGATTCTGACCAAGATCTGAAAGTGCTCATGGCAAGGAAGCAAAAGAAGAAGGCTACTCAAAGAAAGAAGATACATCAGAAAACATGTGCAGCAGAAAATGAAGAAGAGGAAACAGGTATTGATTGTTCTTGTGATCCACTTTCTTGTTCATGCAATGATGAAGATAGTGAAAGTAACAGTATAAGTCTAGAAGTAAATCTCAAGATCAATGATGAAAGCAATGATTGGAATCAATTTCATAAGAGAGAATCTATCTACAAATATATGATCTCTAGAATGAATGATCAGAAAGAAATACTGAATGGAAAAATAGGCAAGTATCAAAAGTTGTATGTTTATGCAACCAATCAAAGTGAAAGACTTGAGCATAAATCATCTCCCTCAAAGAAGATCTGGAAAAATCAAATAAGAAGAATGAAGAACCCCTACCATTTGAAAAGGAAGGACTTGAAGTAGAAATATTCTCTCTCAAAGAAGATCTGAAAAAATCAAATAAGAAGAATGAAGAACTGCTACAAACATGTGAAGAACAAGAAAATTGGTTGAAGGATGAAATTTTAAAATTAAATGATCAAGTAGAAGAAGGAAAAAGGGTCGAAGAAAGCATGAAGAAGCAATGCCAAAAATTGGAGGTTGAGGTAAACATTCTCAAAGGTAAATGAGAAGAAAGAATAAACTCTTGAGGTTTCAAGATAGTACTAAATTCTGAAACAATATTCTTAGTAATCCAAGATCTCTTGCTATTAAACTTGGTCTTGGTTTTCATGAAGCTGTTAAAAGGAGAATCTAGTTCACAAGGAAGTGCCTAAAGACTCAAGGATATCAATGCAAAGCACGAAGTGTTGAAAGAAGCAAAAGGTCAACCAACAATCATGAACTGTCAAAATAAATCATTCCCTCCTTTGATCAATAATGTTGAATGCTTTAAATGTCATAACTATGGGCATGTTGCAGCCAGTTGCAGGAGCAGATTGTTTCAGTCACAAACAAGCAGATTCTACACAGAAATGTACTCAGGTGTCTTCAAGGGGTATTGTTTTTCATGCAACAAGTATGGTCATAAAGCAGCTGATTGCAATAGAAGGAAGAATAGAACAACACATTATGATCCTTATGCTTACTTTTCTGGTCAGATAAGATGCTATACTTGTAACAAGTATGGACATGTAGAAAAAGAATGTAGGATGAATAGATCTGAGAAATTGGAGAACTTCCAGCACACAATAAGAAATTTCAAGCAAAGCTAGAAAAAGAATGAAGACAGGTCAGAAAATTAGGGAATATTGACCCTACTGCAGTCATCTGCTTCTAAAGCTTATTTCTCATAATGACTGCATGAAAGATGTGAGATAAATTATAGGGATTAGTAATGTATCATCACAGGGGGAGCCACATATGGTGATTTTCATGGTTGATTTGGTTATTCTGGTTATGTTTATTTTTGACAGTACATCTGTTGTGAAGATGCTACAAATTCAGGGGGAGAAGAAGGAGTGTGAAATTTTCAGTATTTCACTTTCCATACGCGATTTTAATGAAGTAAAGTCGCGTATACACGCGAGTTCCAATAGACAAAGACGCGTATGCATTTATGATAAGAAAATTAGTATGACAGCTCAAGAATAGGAGTAAAGGTTCAGGGGGAGCATCAGTCTGACTATTAATGATTGTATCATTGGCACTTTATCTGTTTATTTCTCAGTTCTAAATGATGATGACATGATACATGGTTTATTATGATGAGATTATGGATGAGCCCTGATTGCTTTTTTGCTGAAGAATATTTTTTGTTTTCACACATGGATAAGATGGAAGTCTTGTGATTCAGAGATACGAATAAATCATGCAGAGAAGTTGTTCGGATATGATAATTCCTCTTGGGAAGAATATGTTGATGTTGCAAAGAGTTTGAAGGCTTGGTTACTAATGTGCTTATGCTACAACCATTGGATGACACTTGAAGACACAACTACATTGTCCTATCTATCTGATCTCATATATTCCAGGGAATCATTCAAATATCTCAGAAAGAAGCTAAAAACTGTCTCTACCTCACAGAGGATCAGATCTGGTTAAAATGCAGAAGATGGAATTGGATACGCGGATTTCCTGAAACATAGTCGCGTATATACGTGAGTTCATACACAGAAAACCGTGTATGTGTGGTTGCTGACAATTTTTTCTGGGTCAGCATTTCTTCAGCAACAAGTTGTGGTGCTGTTTGGCATATCTGATGCTGTATGATATATCTGCTGATGTTTAAGCTCTCATAAGTTCTGTTTCACTCTCTGATATTTAATGAATATGCCTTGATGATTTGCTGTTGAAAGTGTTCAGGATGCACAAGCTAAGGGGGAGATGAAGGAGTAAACTGTTGTACATTTTCAGGGGGAGCATTAGCCTTGCTGAGCATAATGCATTGTTGGCATTATGATGATTCTGAAATATGATCTTTCTTGAGGTCTTTTTGGTAGTGGTCATAAAAAGTCATATTTGTAATTTGATGAAAAGGTCATGATAAGACCTATGATGTAAAATTGTAATATTCAGTCATGTAAGGACTTGTTCAAATTTGTAAACCCACTTGGTTGGGTAGTGGAGTCAAAATGTGTAAACCCACTTGGTTGGGTAGTTGAGCCAAAATGTGTAAACCCTCTTGGTTGGGTACTTGAGTCACATATGTAAATCCACTCGGTTGGATCTTAGATGTATGTATGAGTCCTTGGTGATAGGAAGGTAATAGAGTCATGTACTTCATTGGAAAATATGGTTGACGATTCAGCATGAACTCTGGGGGAGCATGGTAACTTCAATGCACATCAGATCTACAACGCTCTTCTTTTGCATGAGGAGAAAAACCTTGTGTTGGTTTTGATCCGCCCTTTGCCCTTGATGTCAAAGGGGGAGAGTAACATGGTGTTTGAATAAGGGGACAGTAACATGGTTACTGCATACTGGTTATAATCAATGTATCTATCTATTGTAGTGATCAAACACCATCGTGGTTGCCATCAAGTCCAAAGGGGGAGATTGTTGCCAATATGATGCAGAGTGTTGTCCTTGATGGCAACCCACTTGATGAAGATGATGGCAACCTACTTAATGAAGTTGTTCTTGATGCTTGATAATTTTATTAATGATGTAAATCTGATGTTCTACAAGTAGTACAGAAGTTGCAAAAGAAAGCAATATCAGTATGTGCAAGAATAATGATGAAAAAGGTGTGTTACAAGGCATACACGGGTTTTTCAAGGAGAAGGCGCGTATGCACGTGGAAAAGTACGTGCCAAGTCGCGTATGATCAATTGCGCTCTAAAAGTGTAAAACCAGGGGTTACTACCATGGTATTGACCCATTGTATTGAGCGCTGGATTGTCTATGAGATCCCGTCTAGGAATACCATCGGAAGTGATGTGGTTTTGACTCATGGTATTGACAAAGGCTAAATCTATATAAGGAGAAGAAATTAATTGTGCAAGGGGTGCGCATGAGTCTGGGTTTGAATGAATACTTCACTCTGAAGTATGTCTGAATGGAAAGGGTAACAGTTTGATGATAGATCTGAATCTATGATGCACCCATGAAGAAAATGATGAAGAAGGATCTCTAGATCGGAAATGTATATGTATTTTCTAGATCTGTTTATGGAATGATTAGATCTGTGATCTAGCGAATCTGAGTTGAAGCAAAGAATGAAGATCTGAGTTGTTTATCTGTTTTGGAGAAGCTGCACTGCCCTAAAATATCTGAAGATCTATACACAGGTTCGTCGAGGAGGAAGCGCGTATATACGCGGCTTGTATTCAGCAAAAGCGCGTATGAGAGTTGAAGTCACCTCTGAAATGTGTGCAAATGTATACGCAGGTTGGTATTTGTGAAAGCGCATATATACGCAGGTTCAATGAAAAAAAAGCGCGTATGTAATTTAGGGTTTGCTGAAGTATGTGGTATGAAATGTCTGATATGTTCTGCTATTCTACTGCTATCTGTCAATGATGATCTGGGTTTTTCGAATATTGATTATGTTGCTATAGAGCAAGTTGTTGGTTTGATGAATGTTCCTTGAGCTTAATTGTGTGGGTTGGATCCAGTATGAAAATTGATGAAACTTGGTCCACAAAGGTGCTGAAGGTTGGAGCCTTCTATCAGGGGGTTGTAGCTCCCTTCCAGGAGAGGCTGGTAAACGAGAGCAGGGGGTAGTGGCTCCCTTCCAGGAGAGGCTGGTAAACGAGAGCAGGGGGTTGTAGCTCCCTTCCAGGAGAGGCTGGTAAACAAGAGAAGGTTGCAGCCTTCTGCAGGTGCGTGCCTGCGTGCTGGTATGAGTCTGTGCTAGTACATGGTTGTAAGATGTTTTCTCTATAGTAAAATATTGAAGGCTGAGACAATGGCAGCGGTGGTTTTCTCTCGACTTGGGTTTCCACCTAAAATCCTGGTGTTCATGTGTGTTGCTTATGTGTGATGGTTTATTCTGTTATTACTACACATGCTTAATTTTAACTAAACATCTGATGAATGAATGATGCATAGACCTAAGTAAAGAAATAATGCATAATAAGATCTCTGTGTATACGCGAGTTTTATGAAGGATATATGCGTGTATACGCTAGTTGTCTTTAGCAAAGTAGCTTATGGGTTTTAGTGAATCGAAAAGTAAAATTTGTTGAGTAAGTCCTAAATACTGATTCACCCCCCCCTCCCCTCTCAGTATTTTTCCCAACAATTGGTATCAGAGCAGGTCCTTCTGCAGAAGCTTGATCGCTCGAAGGAGATCCGTCGAAATGGGAAGTCATGAAGGGGTAATGTCTATAAGGCCACCTCTATTCAATGGAAATAATCTGTTATTCTGGAAGATACAAAAAAAAGCATATCTGCAAAGTCTTGGTGCAGAAGTATGGACAATCGTGGAAGAAGGTTTATCGATGTCACGTGAAGTATTTGTATGACTTTCTATTGATGCAGCAAGAGAAGGAAGAAATATGAAATCAATGCACTGACGTCTGATATGAAAAATGGACTCATGTACGAACAATTGCTAAAAATGATCGACTAAGTTGACCAAAGAAAATATGGGACAAAATCATTATGAGCTATGAAGAATCTCTACAAAGGTAAAAATTGCAAAACTCCAAGCCTCTCGAAATTGTATGTGAAAATTTAAGGATGCATAGTGATGGGTAATGGAGTTTTGCGTCTGAATACAGTATTGTAAATACGTATACAGAGATTTGGGTGGAAACACGCAATCGATACTACTCAGTAGAAAAAGTCTTTAAGATCTTTAACTTCAAAATTTAGTCAAAAGTATCGGCTAGCGAAGAAAAGGCAAGATACGCAAACTCGACATATTGACATTATGAGCGTAGAAGTATTCTGACTACTTATGAAATGAGAAAAGGAGGTCCCTCCCAAATCAAAGAAGTTGCTTTTAAGGCGTGTGCAAAAGAAAAGGAAAAGGAAGTTGTCAAGGAATCAAATTATATATCAGAAGAAGAAGAAGCAAATTTTGTGAGAAGACTCCAACCAGGTACTGGAAGATTCAAAGGTAAGCTTCCCTTCAAATGTTTTGATTGTGGAAGAGTTGGTCATTATCCTGCGAAATGTCCTTATAGAGAAAATCATGATAAAGGGAAACAATTTGTAAAGGGAAAGAGTTATTATGCAAATAAAGATAATAATGAAATGTCAAGTGAAGATGAAGAAGATTCGGACCAAGATCTGAAAGTGCTCATGGCAAAGAAGCAAAAGAAGAAGGCTACTCAAAGAAAGAAGATACCTGAGAAAACATGTGCAGCAGAAAATGAAGAAGAGGAAACAGGTATTGATTGTTGTTCTTGTGATCCACTTTCTTGTGCATGAAATGATGAAGATGGTGAAAGTAACACTATAAGTCTAGAAGCAAATCTCAAGATCAATGATGAAAGGAATGATTGGAATCAATTTCATAAGAGAGAATCTATCTACAAAGATATGATCTCTAGAATGAATGAACAGAAAGAAATACTGAATGGACAGATAAACAAGTATCAAAAGTTGTATGTTTATGCAACCAATCAAAGTGAAAGACTTGAAGCAAAAATCATCTCTCTCAAAGAAGATCTGGAAAAATCAAATAATAAGAATGAAGAACCTCTACCATTTGAAAAGGAAGGACTTGAAGCAGAAATCATCTCTCTCAAAGAAGATCTGGAAAAATCAAATAAGAAGAATGAAGAACTGCAACAAACATGTGAAGAACAAGAAAATTGGTTGAAGGAAGAAATTTTAAAATTAAATGATCAAGTAGAAGAAGGAAAAAGGGTCGAAGAAAGCATGAAGAAGCAATGCCTAAAATTGGAGGTTGAGGTAAACATTCTCAAAGGAAAATTAGAAGAAAAGGATAAACTCTTGAGGTTTCAAGATAGTACTAAGATTCTGGACAATATTCTTAGTAATCAAAGATCTCCCGCTATTAAACTTGGTCTTGGTTTTCATGAAACTGTTAAACGAGAATCTAGTTCACAAGGAAGTGCTAAAGACTCAAAGGATATCAATGCAAAGCCTGAAGTGTTGAAAGAAGCAAAAGGTCAACCAACAATCATGAAATCTCAAAAGAAATCATTCCCTCCTTTAATCAATAATGTTGAATGATTTAAATGTCAGAACTATGGGCATGATGCAGCCAGTTGCAGGAGCAGATTGTTTCAGTCACAAACAAGAAGATTCTACACAGAAAGGTACTCAGGTGTCTTCAAGGGGTATTGTTTTTCATGCAGCAAGTATGGTCATAAAGCAGCTGATTGCAATAGAAGGAAGAATAGAACAACACATTATGATCCTTATGCTTACTTTTCTGGTCACATAAGATGCTATACTTGTAACAAGTATGGACATGTAGAAAAAGAATGCAGGATGAATAGATCTGAGAAATTGCAGAACTTCCAACACACAATAAGAAATTTCAAGCAAAGCTGGAAAAAGAAGGAAGACCGGTCAGAAAAGTAGGGAATAATGACCCTACTATAGTCATCCGCTTCTAAAGATTATTTCTCATAATGACTGCATGAAAGATGTGAGATACATTATAGGGATTAGTAATGTATCATCACAGGGGGAGCAATGTATGGTGATTTTCATTGTTGATTTGGTTATTCTGGTTATGTTTATTTTTGACAGTACATCTGTTGTGAAGATGGTACAAATTCAGGGGGAGAAGAAGGAGTGTGAAATTTTCAGTATTTCACTTTCCATACGCAAGTTTAATGAAGTAAAGTCGCGTATACATGCGAGTTCCAGTGGACACAGACGCGGATGCATTTATGATAGGAAAATTAGTATGACAGCTCAAGAACAGGAGTACAGGTTCAGGGGGAGCATCAGTCTGACTATTAATGATTGTATCATTAGCACTTTATCTGTTTATTTATTAGTTATAAATGATGATGACATGATACATGGTTTATTATGATGAGATTATGGATGAGCCCTGATTGCTTTTTTGCTGAAGAATATTTTTTGTTTTCACACATGGATAAGATGGAAGTCTTGTGATTCAGAGATACGAATAAATCATGCAGAGAAGTTGTTCGGGTATGATAATTCATCTTGGGAAGAATATGTTGATGCAGCAAAGAGTTTGAAGGCTTGATTACTAATGTGCTTATGCTTCAACCATTGGATGACACTTGAAGACACAACTACATTGTCCTATCTATCTGATCTCATATATTCCAGGGAAGCATTCAAATATCTCAGAAAGAAGCTGAAAACTATCTCTACCTCTTAGAGGATCAGATCTGGTTAAAATGCAGAAGATGGAATTGGATACGCGGATTTCCTGAAACACAGTCGCGTATATACGTGAGTTCATACACAGAAAACCGCGTATGTGTGGTTGCTGACAAATTTTTCTGGGTCAACATTTCTTCAGCAACAAGTTGTGGTGTTTTTTGGTATCTCTGATGTTGTATGATATATCTGGTGATGTTTAAGCTCTCATAAGTTCTGTTTCACTCTCTGATATTTGATGAAGATGCCTTGATGATCTGCTGTTGAAAGTGTTCAGGATGCACAAGCTAAGGGGGAGATGAAGGAGTAAACTGTTGTACATTTTCAGGGGGAGCATTAGCCTTGCTGAGCATAATGCATTGTTGGCATTATGATGATTATGAAATATGATCTTTCTTGAGGTCTTTTTGGTAGTGGTCATAAAAATTCATATTTGTAATTTGATGAAAAGGTCATGATGAGACCTATGATGTAAAATTGTAATATTCAGTCATGTAAGGACTTGTTAAAATTTGTAAACCCACTTGGTTGGGTAGTTGAGTCAAAATGTGTAAACCCACTTGGTTGGGTAGTTGAGCCAAAATGTGTAAACCCTCTTGGTTGGGTACTTGATTCACATATGTAAATCCACTCGGTTGGATCTTTGATGTAAGTATGAGTCCTTGGTGATAGGAAGGTCATAGAGTCAAGTAATTCATTGGAAAATATGGTTGAAGATTCAGTATGAACTCAGGGGGAGCATGGTAACTTCAAAGCACATCAGATCTACATCGCTCTTCTTTTGCATGAGGAGAAAAACCTTGTGTTGGTTTTGATCTGCCCTTTGCCCTTGATGTCAAAGGGGGAGAGTAACATGGTGTTTGAATAAGGGGAGAGTAACATGGTTACTGCATACTAGTTATAATCAATGTATCTATCTGTTGTAGTGATCAAACACCATCGTGGTTGCCATCAAGTCCAAAGGGGGATATTGTTGCCAATATGATGCAGAGTGTTGTCCTTGATGGCAACCCACTTGATGAAGATGATGGAAACCTACTTAATGAAGTTGTTCTTGATTCTTGATAAGTTTATTAATGATGTAAATCTGATGTTCTACAAGTAGTACAGAAGTTGCAGAAGAAAGAAATATCAGTATGTGCAAGAATAATGATGAAAAAGGTGTGTTACAAGGCATACGCGGGTTTGTCAAGGAGAAGGCGCGTATGCACGCAGAAAAGTACGTGCCAATTTGTGTATGATCAATTGCGCTCTAAAAGTGTAAAACCAGGGGTTACTGCCATGGTATTGACCCATTGTATTGAGCGCTGGATTGTCTATGAGATCCCGTCCAGGAATACCATCGGAAGTGATGTGGTTTTGGCTCATGGTATTGACAAAGGCTAAATCTATATAAGGAGAAGAAATTAATTGTGCAAGTGGTGCGCATGAGTCTGTTTTTGAATGAATACTTCACTCTGAAGTATGTCTGAATGGAAAGGGTAACAGTTTGATGATAGATCTGAATCTACGATGCACCCATGAAGAAAATGATGAAGAGGGATCTCTAGATCGGAAATGTATATGTATTTTCTAGATCTGTTTATGGAATGATTAGATCTGTGATCTAGTGAATCTAAGCTGAAGCAAAGAATGAAGATCTGAGCTGTTTATCTGTTCTGGAGAAGCTGCACTGCCCTAAAATTTTTGAAGATCTATACGCAGGTTCATCGAGGAGGAAGCGTGTATATACGCAACTTGTATTCAGCAAAAGCGCGTATGAGAATTGAAGTCAGCTCTGAAATGTGTGCAGATGTATATGCAGGTTGGTATTTGTGAAAGCGCATATATACGCAGGTTCAGTGAAGAAAAATCGCGTATGTAATTTAGGGTTTGATGAAGTATGTGGTATGAAATGTCTGATATTTTCTGCTATTCTACTGCTATCTGTCAATGATGATCTGGGTTTTTCGAATATTGATTATGTTGCTATAGAGCAAGTTGTTGGTTTGATGAATGTTCCTTGAGCTTAATTGTGTGGGTTGGATCTAGTATGAAAATTGATGAAACATGGTCCACAAAGGTGCTGAAGGTTGAAGCCTTCAGTCAGGGGGTTGTAGCTCCCTTCCAGGAGAGGCTGGTAAACGAGAGCAGGGGGTAGTGGCTCCCTTCCAAGAGAGGCTGGTAAACGAGAGCAGGGGGTTGTAGCTCCCTTCCGGGAGAGGCTGGTAAACGAGAGAAGGTTGTAGCCTTCTGCAGGTGGGTGCCTGCGTGCTGGTATGAGTCTGCGCTAGTACATGGTTGTAAGATGTTTCTATATAATAAAATATTGAAGGCTGAGACAACGGCAGTGGTGGTTTTCTCCCGACTTGGGTTTCCACCTAAAATCCTGGTGTTCATGTGTGTTGATTATGTGTGATGGTTTATTTTGTTATTACTGCACATGCTTACTGTTAACTAAACATCTGATGAATGAATGATGCATAGACCTAAGTAAAGAAATAAATTCATAATAAGATCTTTGTGTATACGTGAGTTTTATGAAGGATATCTGCATGTATACGCTAGTTGTCTTCAGCAAAGTAGCGTATGGGTTTTAGTGAATGGAAAATTAAAAAGTTTTGAATAAGTCCTAAATACTGATTCACCCCCCCCCCCCTCCTCTCAGTATTTTTCCCAACAAAAAGCAGCATTCTGAAGGAACAAGGGACCTGACATCACAAAAAACATTTCACACAGCATTGAGGCAAATGAATCAAAGATCAAACATTGATATCAAAAGGAGCAGCGTGACAGTGATGAACAAGGAGGCTAAAGGGAAGCGCCCGGCACGGAAAGGGAAGAAGGACACATCAGGACTTGAAATTTTCACTTCTGTTTCAGAGCATGTTGATAGGGACCTTTGAGGGTCATACTCGCCGATTTTGGGCGCATTTTGACATGTTCTGGTTTTTTGGCATTTTTGATTTTTTTGGTCAAAACTCGTAAAATTCGCCATTTCATTTTTGGGATTCGTCAAAGGAGGAGAATGGTATCATTGGATGCCATAATTTCAGGAGCACACCCTCAGCTATTTTCAGGACATTTGGAGATCTTTTTCCCCCTCAAAATGGCGAAAAATACTCGCTTTTTGCACACTCTGCCCGGTCTATCAGCAGACTGTAATTTTTGATTTTCTACACACAGGTGTAGTTTTGGAGGACTTTCAGGCATCGGATTGGGAAAATTTCTGTTGTTCCGGAAATTAGACACTTAGAGCTTTCCAATGAGCTATCATGAGCCTCGTTTCGGCATCGGGAAGGCTTCCATATGTTGCCGGCAAGTCAGGGGACCTTTGGCTGATGTAAATTTTGAATATTTTTGTAATTTTTGAACCTTTAAAAATTGCTTTTCCAAATGTGCGTTTAGCTATTTTTGCACATGGAAAATGATGCAAAGTCAATTATTTTTCCTTTTTTAGCATTTTCTAGATATTTTATGAGATATTTTGTGCCTTGGGCTTTGCAAAGCCTCAAGGACAAGTTTAGATATTTTGATTAGGCCAATGGGAGAGCAAGTTGAACCATGAGGTTTTCCTCACTTAAGCCTATATATTCCAAAGGCTTTCAATGTAAAACAACGCTGAACTTGAGAAGAGAATTAATATATGGTCATATAATCTTTGGAAGAAATACTTGTCTTATGCTTTTGGATTGCCTCTTGGATGCTCTTGGATGAATGAAGAAGGATTGTTGTTGGATTCCATGACTTGGTAGAATGGTATAGTGTCTCTTACTTTGTTGTTGTCTTCTAGTTTTCATTCATGAATACATCTTTCTTGCTTGCTATAGATCAGTAGAGAACAAATTTGAGATATGCCCATGGAGGCACCTCAAATTTCCTGTTTCTTCATAGCTTCTTTGTTTTCTTCTTCCTAAGTAACATTAAAGAATTCTTGACTGCTCTTTAATAATTTAGGATATTGTTGCTTGTTTCATTCATAGTTCTATGCATGCTAAGTATGATTTACGGTACGCCCTGCTTACCTATGGCTAGTTATAGTTCCATCCATGAAATTTCTCTTTGACTGATTAGATTATCATTTTGTTTGAACCAAGGAGGCCTAGTTTCGATCTAGCCCTTTGCCTAAAACTATGAAAATCTTGTTGTTCAAAGTGCCCAATAACTTGAAGTGTTTTGTTTAGGCATTCTGGCATAGTAAGTTAAGTTGTTTGTCTTTCTTAAGTGTTTTCCTCAAATTCTGATAGTCATTTCCCAAAGTTAGAGGGTCTTATACTTATATGCATGGCTTAAATGTTTATTTCTATGTATTTATTAGCTTATAGGCACATTTTGCATGATTAATGGTTTGCCCTACCATGTTTATGTTATCTATTGAACTATTTATGCGTGAAACTCTTTGTTTTTCACAAACCTGATGTCCATTTACTCCATTTTGCCCAAAGATCCTTTCTACCTTGAATCAAATCGGCCCTTCAACAACCTTGTATCACCGTCTTATAGCTTTCTTGACCTTTTCGACCCCATAGCCCGGTTGATCTGACATATTTTTACCTGTCTTATAAATTTGATCAGTTTCATCCCTCAAAACTTAAAAAACCAGATCCAAAAACATACTTCATAACTAGCCTAAAATCAGAACACAATAACCAAACACATAGATATCCCTTACGCATATAGAGAGATCCCTCTCTGAGTCCAGGAAGGCTAGGTCCTTGGGCTCCAAAGCTTGGCTTGATGTTACACTGTCATTTGGCTTGCCAATCAGCCAAATCACGGGACCCTAACATAATGGCGATCACGGTGGGACTTTGAGTAATAAAAAAACTTAGTTTCCCTAAACTTTCCAGAGACCTTTAAGAATACCATCTGATTGACTTATCCCACCGCTCACTAACATAATGGCGATCACGGTGGGACTTACTGAGTACATGACAGTCTAGCAAAATCTTATAGACTATTTAGTCCTTCAATACTAAACTCAGACCATCAGCCTTTAGAATCATTTAGAGTAAACTCTCTGTTTCACCATCTTAGCAAAGTGATGAATCAGGTTTATAACACTCTTACATACTAGGCTGCACATAAAACTCAGAAAAAACCACAAAAACTCCCTTAGATTGGTTTGACGATGATGATGATGGTCCCCATACACATATGCCTCAAAACGACTAATCATCACAAAGCTCCCTGGCCTCCCGAAGGGTAACACTGACACTGTGAACTCTGGCATAGTGCTCAGGTCAACCAATCCCGCCGCTCCCAACATAGCGGGAGATGGTGGGACACTGAGTACATGACAGTCTAGCAAACTCTTATAGACTCTTTAGTCCTTTAGATAATTAAACAAGCCAGCAGTCCATAAGATCATTTAGAGTAAACTCTTTTGTTATCACCACCCTAGAAAAGTGATGAAACATGTTTAGAATACTTTAATAAACCATAGGGCAACAAGCAAAGAAAGCATATTGAAACCATTTCCAGTTAGTTTTCCTAATTCTTTGGTGGTGGACCATAGCTACATCTGCATAAAAAGCAACAATTTTTTCACACAACCCATCACAACTCTCTCCAATAGACTATAAAGATTCCAACGGAGAAGAACCTAAAACATACACCAGTTGGTCATCTGAAAGAAAAAAGCATAGGGCCTTGAATTGGATTTCAAAAGAAATTTATTGTCTTTATCTATAACTTTATATTTCTGCCTCCTGCTACTTTGAGCCTGATCCCGAATACACAAATGAGATCTACATTGATCATTGGAAATATCTCAAACCTCAAAAAGCTAAGCCTCAAATTTCAGACCATGAGTAGGCTTGTACACCTATGCTTACCCCAGATTCACCTATGGAAAACCTAGCAAAACATGAGCCTCATGCTACCTTTCCCACTCTGGTTGAAACCTCAAATAGTCACGAACCTCTTTTTACACTACCTATATCCACAAAGGTCCCAGAAAGATACAAGCCTCTGTCTTTACCTCCCATCTTTCAAGCCCTTCCTACAAATCTTCAAAATAAATTACCTAGATTTGATGGAGAAAGCTCCAAAGTCACTGCCGAAGGGCACGCCCGAAATCTTGAGGATTTACTTGACCTTTATGACATAGAAGAAGATAATGTGTGTATTAGAATTTTTTCCTTATCATTATAAGGGAAAATTAAGAATTGGTTTAAAGACCTTCCCGCTACAAGAATTACAAATTTTCATCAGTTCACTCAAATATTCCTAGATAGGTGGGTGGTCATGGGTAATAAAGTTCTCATCATAAAGGAGTACAATCAGTTAAAAATACAACCAGGGGAAACAATAAAAAAAAATTCAGCCAGGTTCAATAAAGTATACCATGCAATGCCTACTAATCTAAAGCCACCCCTCGGATGTGTTCTCTTGCACTTACCAGACTATTTTGACCTAGAGATGGTTTTCCAGATAAGGAAAAAAGATCCTTTGACCCTAGAAGAAATGCAAAGGATAGCAGTTGATGTAGAATTCAACATACTAAATAGGGAGGCACAACTAAGAATAATAGAGAAAGACAAAGAAAAGCAAGAGAGACTAGTATCTTCAGAAGAAAATTTGAAAAAATTGGTATGTATGTTAGGAAAACTAGAGAATCTACTTGATAGGAAAAGAGAAAAATAGAAGGTTAACACTGCTTATTCAAACCAACCTACACTTCTTCCTCAGGTTGAACACACTCGACTATCACAAGACAAGAGTTATAAAAAAAATGTGCCAAATGGGAAAGTTGCAAATAAAAACATAGAGGAATGCCCTGAAGAAACTATCAGCGATTTTGAAATCACATATTCTGAAATGGAAGAAGAATCAAAACCTTTAGATTCTCTACCCTTATGCTTTAAATCATTCCAGACTTTGAAAGAAAATTTGCACCCTAAAGATCTCTCAGCAGTTATTCAGGAAACCCTGCTCAACTTAGCTCTCACCTAAATCAAGAAGGGCTGATTGAAGAGAAATTCAAATCTGAGATAGAAGATAAATAAAAACCTGTAGGGTCTCTACCTTTATGTTGGGAGTCATTTGAGTTCATAAAAGCCAATTGGCCCCCTAAGAATCTATCAGAGGAAACTCATGAATCCCATGCTTATTATCCCAAGCATCAAGAAGAGTTGAGTAAGGTTGAATTCAAATCTGCGATAGAAGATAAAGTAAAACCTCTAGGATCTCTACCTTTATGCTGGGAGTCATTTGAGTTCATAAAAGAAAATTGGCCTCCTAAAAATCTATCAGAAAAAACTCATGAATTACATGCTAACTATCCTCAACATCACAAAGAATTGGTTGAAGATGAAAACAAGCAAGAAATGAAAGAGAACCCACAGGATCCCTCTAAGGGCATAAGTGATGATTCATCATCTCTCATAGGTGAAGCCCAAAAAGACATTCATCCTTCAAATCATATTTCTTAAGAGAAAGAGGATTACTGTAGAGAAATGAAAATGCCTCCCCTTTTAACTGAAGATGA
Source organism: Pinus albicaulis (assembly GCA_034641835.2). Classification (NCBI taxonomy): domain Eukaryota; kingdom Viridiplantae; phylum Streptophyta; class Pinopsida; order Pinales; family Pinaceae; genus Pinus; species Pinus albicaulis. The sequence continues at coordinate 171,404,774 of CM076581.1, read as the reverse complement.
AATAGATCAACTTATAAACATGCAGAGAGCCTCCGAAACTTCATATAACAAAAAATTTTCTGATCTATCTCCTGTTAATCTCGCATATCATAAGTCAAAAAGTAGATTTGTAAATAAATTTGAAGAAGAGAAATCTGATAGTCCAATGTGCATGATTGGTGACATTAATTATAATGATGATCTTCCAAGGTTTGATAAATATTTCGATGATGATTTCCAAACAGAATCTAACTTTGCAGAAAACTCAGCTTTCAATTTTTGGGAGGAAGCTCAGTTTCATAAACTTGAGAAAAGTGAGCAGCCATTACAGGTCATCTATGACACTGATGAGGAGAGCCTTGAGAGTTTAGAAGTAAGTGAAGAGTCTCGAACTCTTTGCTCTACTTCAGTTCAGTCCGTCAGAGATAACATTCACATAATTGGAAATCAACAATTTTTCAGCTTTGATGATGAGGTTGAGGAGGATGATGAAATTCTCAAGCATGTTGTAAATGAGAAGCCTTTTCTTGAAATGGTTGAGGAAATCATTTTGGACATGGAATATTCTTTAACTCCAGATTTGCAGCCACCAAGTTCCATTGAGTTACAAGTTGCAGATGAAGAAATAGAGGTTGATAAACACATGAGAGTTGTCACACTATCCTTTCAAGATAATTTACTGTCAAAATGTATCCCTACTACCATCATCTGATGACCTTCTAGAATTTTCAACCATACTATCAAATAAACACATCGACAACAAGAAAACTACACTACAATATATGATGAGTCTGACAGTTCAAGTGATCATGAGCAAGGGGAAGAGTTGCTTTATCAGGAGAGTCCCAAATATAGCCAAGTGGAAGAAAGAGTAGTCCTGAATGAAGCTTATATCTCAAATCCTCTAGATCAGGTATTATTCCAAGATCCATTTTTTGCTTTCCTTGAGAAATTTGAAGGAGTAGTTGGTTCTGTCATGAACAAGTTCCTACCAAGAATGAGAAAAAACTTAAGCACTACTGTTCGAAAACAAGCCAAATGGGAGTGGCCTTTTCATTAATTCAGCATCATGAAAAATAGGCAAAATCACCATGTAATCAATTATGGTGATTTGCATTGGAGAAGTTGAGAAAACGAGTTCACATAAACAAATGTCTGTGTGTGTATATTAGGTAGGATGAATAGACAACATTGGAAAATAAGCTCGATAACACATGTGAGCATCTTTCCAGTTTTAGATTGTTTGAAGAAAAAGTGAAAAAGCAGAAAATACAAAAATAGTAAAAAGTAGAAAAGAGGGCAGTTTCTAAAAAGCAATGGTAAAGCCCCATGTTCCAAAAAATAGTCCTTCGGAAAGCGAGCAAGTCTAAATGCCGCTACGAGTACTTCAATGTCTTGTTCAGCTATCTAGCCTAATCATAGCTGAACATGTTTAAATTTATTTGCTGATAAGTTAGTGAGTGAAAAATATGGTCAACATTGTGTAAGCTTGACTTATCAAAGAGAGTAGATTAGGAAAAGATACTGGTTCCACACACCCAAAACAGAACCAAAGAGGGAAGCGGGGATGAAAAACAAATTGTGCATCTTAGCCCTGTTTTTCCTAGTTTCCATTTTATGCAAAATAATATTTGTGTGCAGCTTGTTTTTTATGCCGCAAATGCATGACAAATGAGACTGTCTAATCCTGATTTGATCATCTTTTAAATTTCGTGTTTTAGATTAGAGAACAAAATCCTGTCAAACAGCTTAATCTTGACAGTTGATCTAGCGTAGGTAGAGTAATGAAGGAGTTCATCAGTTTAATTTGAACTCCCAGCAGATATAAGTGTAGAATTAGATAGGTTCATTTTGCAAAAAGAAAAATATATATTCAAAAGGCTGCTAGTTCAAATGTGCCAAAAGGAAGAAAAAATGTTAGGAAAGATAGTGGGGTAGGTAGAAATATCATTGATGCTAATCATGATGTCACTTTTCAGAAGCAGCATCAAAGAAGGATGAAATTTGCCCCAATGGGTAAGGCACTGGTCTTCATAAGCCAAATATCTGAGATTCTGGACACCTCCTGAAAAGGAGCTGCCCTTCCCAAATGGAGCCACTGTTAGGCATCAGTATTTTTCACCTGTTGTTGATGACTAAATTCTAGCTAAGTTTTCTAGAAGCTGATCTCCATATGTCAATTTGTCATCTAGAAAACCCCCATAAACTTTTTTTTTCCTTCCTACCTTTTCAGTCTGCCCATGACGAAATGAAACCTCATTATCAAATCCTACTTAACCTCAACCATACTAGTCTGACCATCAGTTCTAAAGAAACAATCCAAATGTGTTCAAACAACCTCCCCTAAATTAGGAAGTGGCGCTTTAAGACATTTAACCCTTGGAAAACTATCCAAGAGCCAAAAAAACCTCCATCTGCTATAGACCAGTCATAACAGACCTCCCACTCTGCTAATAAAGTTGGTCAGTCGCGCCACTGATACACCCTTAAGTCTCAGCAATACATAGACCATAATCTCAAGCTGATTTTAGGTGTTTTACAGTGTTTGATGGATATTTCAAGGACAAGAAACATACTAGCATCTCAAAAGACAATTTTTGGCACCACATGAGAAGACAACTGCTTCTCAATGTGATCTTGAGCCTGGGATGCATCTACAATGCAAATATTTATTCATCAAACTCTTGCGACCTCATTCACAGCCTGAAAGGACAGTAGAAGAAAAAGCAACACTGTCAAGAGGCTATTGATATAACATGACTGAGAACCTCCTTCATTAACAAGCAGAGGGTTAAAAGCACCTCCTTCATCTATAAGGAGAGGGCGATGGCCAAAGGTTGGTTTTAAGATTTTCAACTGATTATAAGATAGTTTTTTTTTTGAACAATGAGACAGTGACTAGGGTTTTTCTAAAAGAAAAGTAATGATTGAAAACAGAGGTAAGAGAAGTAGTGTTCTTCAGAATTTGTTTACCTGCCATCATGTGTGAAAGAAACCCTTGTCAATATGTTCATCAGGCAGCCTTCATATGGCTAAGACAGAAGGTTGAAAAAACATCAGATATTTTGCCAAGTGAAGGGCCCTCCTTCATTCATTAGCAGTGGGCCAGGGAAGTGATTATTTCTAGGTTTTCTCACTGACTGATAGACAAAGTATAAACATAATAAGGGATAGTTGAAATAGAGAAGTACTGTGCAGGGGTACCACTGCAATCCAATGGGTCAAACTTATCTCTCAACAAGGTTTTTGTCAAAATACAGTCTGCAGCTCCAACAAAACAGAAATTTGAAAAGTGGTTGATGAGGTGAGTTATTGCATAGGCAAAAAAACTAATGATGATTATGTTTTAAAGAGTACTGGTGTCTCTGCTCACAAAAGGGTGTCTTTCAAAAATGCTTATCATAGTTGACAAAGGAAATCTGAGCTCATTTCCCCCAAGAGGCAACACAACTGAACACAGTTGTTCAAAATGTGCAAAGAAGAAATTTGGCATATTCTTTCAGGTTCTGGAAATCATTGAAGGCAAATTTTACATGCCACTGCCACAAGAGGAGACATTTTTCCCTCTAAGTGAGTCAAAAAGGGAAAAAAGGCTTAGAAAGAAGTGATCATTGTTTTCATGTTTTTGTTTAAAACAAAGGAAGTTCGAAATTACAATGTTAAAAAAGGAGGACCCTTTTTCTCTGAATTAGAAGCAGTCAAAAGACTTCAATTTCTCATAAAGGTTAAGGGAGGCCTCACTTATAAACAAGTGGTTTTTTACCCGTGTGCATATATCCAAACGAAGGATATCGGTTTATGTGTTGAAATCTTTGAAAGAAGAAGTTTCAAATTTTGATCTAAAAGCAAAGGCCTTTTCAAATTTTCTGAAGAAACTTTCTCCTATCAAGCATAAAATGACCGTTGGCCTTTGTGCATTTCAAAGAGATAAAAAACCGTGGCAAAATCATTTTTCAAAACTCAAAACACGAGCAAGGCTTTCCTCGCTGCCCTCGAGAGCAGAGAAAGGTATTTCTTGACGAGATTTGAGGAGTTTTTGAGTTCAGTATTTGCGCGGCGCACCTGTAGGTATGCGCATCGCGCTCAGACGAAGAATTGGCAAAGGGACAAACGGTCATGCGGCGCGCCTGTGGGTGTTGGTCCTGTCAGCCCGATAGTGACCCAACGGCCCATTCTTCACGACGTTCTCCACTATAAAAGTGTTGCGCACGTTTAGAACAGTATAAATGCCCTCAAATCAACTCTAAAGATTGCTCAACGTCGCCTCCAAAGCCACCATCAAATCCTTGAGGTATTTCTACGTGTTTCCCTTAGTTTTTCAAAACTGCTAAGTAATGAGTGAAGGGGTAAAAAGCACAGTTTAACGATAGGTTGAATTTTTTGTAAAAAGAAGATTTGTCATGGTTGATGAAACTTTAAAAGCTGATGATTTTGTTGGTAAGAAAAGGCCATAAAACTGCCCTCAAAACTGCAATTGAGGGAAAGAGCACATGGTTTTAAAAACGTGTGAAATAGTAAGTCAATCTTCAAAAACAGTGGTCATTCCATGAGCTTCTTTAACCTTCCAAAAGTCTCTTCAGGGTGTTGAAAAGATAAAACAATGTCTTGACCTTCCATTCATAAAACATAGCAGTAAGTAAAGTTACCATTTGCAGTTCAAGGTGTTGTCAAACTGATATGAGAGACAGTGGAGTATAAAGAAGGCAGTTTTTTGTTTAAAGGGGATTTTATATGGTTGAATGCTACAGGCCTTTGTTACCACATCATAAAAAAACAATAAGCTTTGTTACCATATCTTATAAACAGTGACTGTTGACTATTTACACACTTTGTTTAACTGTGATTATGGTGTTGAATATATTTGTTGAAAGGCATACCAAAAGGAGCAGATTTTTGGTTGAAGAAGAACCTTGATTTGTTTAAAACTTCTACAGACCCTTGTTACCACATCAAAATCATTTCAAACTCTGCCACTTTATCTTATACACACAGTAACCTTTGACTGTGTAGATACATTTTTTGGTTGGCTGTGCTTCTGTTGTTTGAATCTACTAATGAAATGGCCTACAAGGAAAAAGCAATGTCTTGAAGCTCAGAAGATTGTTTTTTTACCTTTGTCTGAAATAAAAGGCTATATTGTGTCCTCAAAACATCAAAAGGCAGGGTATCCTCACCACAAACAGAGGAAAATCCCTTGACTGTGTTTTTCTTTGATTGATTGTGTAATTCATTATGAGCATTGGCTGATTGATATGAAAAAAAGGAAAAGCAGCATTCTAAAGGAACAAGGGACCTGACAGCACACCCTCAGCGATTTTCAGGACATTTGGAGATCATTTTCCCCCTCAAAATGGCGAAAAATGCACAAGCTTTACCTACGCCGGTCTGTATTGTTGTAATTTTTGGTTTTTTACACACAGGTGCAGTTTTGGAGGATATCCAGGAATCAGATTGGAGAAATTTCAGTTCTTCCAGAAATTAGACACTTAGAGCTTTCCAACGAGCTATCATGAGCCTCGTTTCGACATCAGGAAGGCTCCCATATGTTGCCGGAAAGTCAGGGGACCTTTTGCTGATGTAAATTTTGAATATTTTTGTAATTTTTGAACCTTTAAAAATTGCTTTTTCCAAATGTGCGTTTAGCTATTTTTGCACATGGAAAATGATGCAAAGTCAATTATTTTTCCTTTTTTAGCATTTTCTAGATATTTAATGAGATATTTTGTGCCTTGGGCTTTGCAAAGCCTCAAGGACAAGTTTAGATATTTTGATTAGGCCAATGGGAGAGCAAGTTGAACCATGAGGTTTTCCTCACTTAAGCCTATATATTCCAAAGGCTTTCATTGTAAAACAAGGCTAAACTTGAGAAGAGAAGCAATATATGGTCATATAAGCTTTGGAAGAAATACTTGTCTTATGCTTTTGGATTGCCTCTTGGATGCTCTTGGATGAATGAAGAAGGATTGTTGTTGGATTCCATGACTTGGTAGAATGGTATAGTGTCTCTTGCTTTTTTGTTGTCTTCTAGTTTTCATTCATGAATACATCTTTCTTGCTTGCTATAGATCAGTAGAGAAAAAATTTGAGATATGCCCATGGAGGCACCTCAAATTTCCTGTTTCTTCATAGCTTCTTTGTTTTCTTCTTCCTAAGTAACATTAAAGAATTCTTGACTGCTCTTTAATACTTAGGATATTGTTACTTGTTTCATTCATAGCTCTATGCATGCTAAGTATGACTTACGGTACGCCCTGCTTACCTATGGATAGCTAGAGTTCCATCCATGAAATTTCTCTTTGACTGATTAGATTATCATTTTGTTTGAACCAAGGAGGCCTAGTTTCGATCTAGCCCTTTGCCTAAAACTATGCAAATCTTGTTGTTCAAAGTGCCCAATAACTTGAAGTGCTGTGTTTAGGCGTTCTGGCATAGTAAGTTAAGTTGTTTGTCTTTCTTAAGCGTTTTCCCCAAAGTCTGATAACCATTTCATAAAGTTAGAGGGTCTTATACTTCTATGCATGGCTTGAATGTTTGTTTCTATGTATTGATTAGCTTATAGTTACATTTTGCATGATTAATGGTTTTCCCTACCATGTTTATGTTATCTATTGAACTAGTTATGCGTGAAACTCTTTTTTGTTCACAAACTTGATGTCCATTTACTCCATTTTTCCCAAAGATCCTTTCTACCTTGAATCAAATCGGCCCTTCAACAGCCTTGTATCACCGTCTTATAGCTTTCTTGACCTTTTCGACCCCATAGCCCGGTTGATCTAACATATTTTTACCTGTCTTATATCTTTGATCAGTTTCATCCCTCAAAACTTAAAAAACCAAAACCAAAAACATAGTTCATAACTAGCCTAAAATCAGAACACAATAAACAAACACACAGATATCCCTTATGCATATAGAGAGAGCCCTCTCTGAGTCCAGGATGGCTAGGTCCTTGGGCTCCAAATCTTGGTTTAATGTTACACTGTCATTTGGCTTGCCAATCAGCCAAATCATGGGACCCTAACATAATGGCGATCACGGTGGGACTCTGAGTAATAAACAAACTTAGTTTCCCTAAAATTTCCAGAGACCTTTAAGAATACCATCTGATTGACTTATCCCACCGCTCACTAACATAATGGTGATCACGGTGGGACTTATTGAGTACATGACAGTCTAGCAAACTCTTATAGACTCTTTAGTCCTTCAACACTAAACTCAGACCATCAGCCTTTAGAATCATTTAGAGTAAACTCTTTGTTTCACCATCTTAGCAAAGTGATGAATCAGGTTTATAACACTCTTACATACTAGGCTGCACATAAAACTCAGAAAAAACCACAAAAACTCCCTTAGATTGGTTTTTGACAGTATTGGTGGTGGACCATGTAGAAATTTGCTGAATAATAAATAATTATCCACCGAGACTATCCTGGTCACATACTATTTGATCTTCATACACAACACATAATCTCTTCCACTCAACCAACTCAGATCATCACACACGCGGAAATAAAATCAAGCGATAACACATCAAATCATCATACACATTAACACAGTATGTATGGGGAAAGCTTATAGCTGAAAACCCCGCAGCTATTGTGTATATTATAATGGAGAAATCATGTAACAAACTCAGTACAATACTCCTCACAAGTACTCGGTACTTTCTCATGAAGTTACACACAAACTAGCTTGGTTTTGAACAGGTTACTGGTTCAAAACTCACCGCCAATTTCCTTGCCTCTATTGCACAATCCAGGCATGTCTATATAGATATCCAAGGTTCGAATCTCCTTGGCTTGACAGCACAATCATCATGGGAAATTCCTCCAAGTGTGGTGCAAATCTCATGCACAACTGATGTCGCCACTGATAGCTAACTCCACCCTTTCATCTACCTCTTTCACTGGTCTCCACTGAACTGATCATGCACTGTAGTGAACTGATGTGTTCATGAGTTGAATAATGAGTTACTAATTAATGAATTAAATAATATTTAATTCACTCCACTCATAACTAATTGATTAGCTAGTTAAACTAATCTCAATTAGTTCAACTAAAATAAACAGAACACAACTCCACTAGCTGTCTCATTAACTCCTCCAAACTTCTGCCACTGAAGTCCAACTGAAGTCAACCATGCATGACGCCATCAAACCCTTGGGAACCACGTGATTCCTCTGTCAGATGCATGAGCCACTTCTGTAGCTCGAACTGAAGTGCTCCAAGAGAGTAAACTGGTGTTTATAGTCTAAATATTATTAAGGGTAAATAATATTTGACTTCCCTGTTTTAAGGAGAGGCAGTCTAAAAATAGACTTCGACCTCTTTGACCTCAAAAATAGAGTCTCATCTATTTTTACCAGCATGACACATACTTCAAGAATCTCAAACTGGAATCCCTGAACCATGCTCCATATGTCTAAAAATAGACATAGTCTAAAAATAGATTTTGCGCCAGAATTTGCCTGCGGGCCCACTTAGTGAAGGCGACTTCATTTCACTAAGCTCCATCATCTTGCTGCATTCTTAACACTCCCTCTCAGCAAGATATGGATTATCTGCAACCCCTATCCTGCCTCTGTGGAATTCGAACTTGCTCCTGGTGAGCGCCTTCGTCAGGATGTCGGCATCCTGATCCTCCGTGGGAACATATGAAAGCATCATGATCCTCCGCTGAACACAATCTCTGATGTGATGGTACCTGATGTCGATATGTTTGGACCTATCATGAAAAACTGGATTAGCCGAGAGCTTGATGCAGCTCTGGTTATCATAGTAGATCACTGTAGGCTCCAAATGCAACCTGAACAAACCTGCGAGGATCTTCCTCATCCAAATAGCCTCGCATGCAGCCAAGCTTGCTGCCATGTACTCGGCCTCTGCTGAACTGAGTGCCACGGATCTCTGCTTCCTGTTTTACCAGGAAACTGCTATCGACCCGATACTGAAAACTCCTCCAAATGTGCTCTTCCGGTCCGTTGGGCTCCCTGCCCAATCTGCATCAGTGAAGCCGCTAAGCTTCGCTCCATCCTCATGTCTGTACCACAGACCATATCCCGATGTACCACTAAGATAATGCAATACATGCTTGCATGCCTTCCAGAAGAGCTTGGTAGGCTTAACCATAGCTTGTGAAAGCTGGTTAACAGCATAGCATATATCGGGTCGTGTATTGACCAGATACATGGCGGCCCTGTGTCGATAAACCGATGGCATCCTACCTCACGTGAAGTAAGCATCCTCCTTCCTCCAACCACCAGGAAGAGGAGTGTCAACAGGCCTGCAGCCTTGCATGTTGAACCTCTCTAGAATCTCCGGGGCATACTTGCCCTGAGAAACAAACAGTCCTCCGCTGCGCTGCCAAATCTCCAATCCCAGGAAATAATGAAGGATGCCCAAGTCCTTCATCTCAAACTCTCGTGCAAGATCCTCCTTTCATGAAAGTATCAACTGCTCATCGCCAGTCAAAATCAGATCATCTACATACAGTATGATGATCAACAGCTTCCCCTCCACCACAATCTGGTACAGGTTTGGATCCGCCTCACTCTTGGAGAATCCAAGCCCTGTGAAGTAGCTGTCTATCCGAGTGTACCAAGCACGAGGTGCTTGCTTCAGCCCGTACAGTGCTCTCTTGAGTCGGCACACATGCGACTCACTGCTGAAGATCTCAAAACCTTCAGGCTGCTCTATGTACACCTCCTCCACAATAACTCCATTGAGGAACGCAGTCTTCACATCCATCTGATGAATGTGCCACCCCATCTGCGCTGAGAGAGCAAGGATCGTCCGTATGGAAGAGTACCTTGTGACAGGTGCAAAATTCTCCTCATAGTCAATCCCCTCGATCTGTGAAAAGCCACGGGCGACAAATCTCGCCTTGTACTTCTCCACACTCCCGTCAGCTGCCTGCTTCACCTTGTAGATCCATCACGAACCCACCACCGATTTCCCTACCGGTCTTGGGACAATCTCCCATGCACTGTTCCTGACGATCGAATCATATTCTTCGATCATGGCATCAACCCATGCGGGTTCCTCCACAGCTTCCTCAAAAGAGGATGGCTCCGTCACAACACATTGACTCACAAGAGTCATGTATCCAGTGTACCGATCCGGTGACTGTCTCTGTCTGCGCTGTGCTGTAGGTGGTCCTACAACCTTCTCTGCATCCCGAGCCAGTCGCTCAGCTTCTGTAGTGCGCATGCGCCCTCTGATGGTTGGCGCTGCCTGGGTGGTTTCTTCCACCTCCCGAACCTCCTCTTGTGGCTGATCCACATCCGGAAGCTCCTCCTTAGGAACTAACAGCTCCTCATCTGCATGCAAGTGTAGCTCCCTCTCAAGCGAACACCGCATGGCTTTCTCCTCCTGAAATTTTATATCCCGTCGCACAACAGTCTTTCGACTGTCTAAAAAATACACCCGATAGTTGTGAGGTGTATCAGTGTACCCCACAAATATTCCAACCTCAGCAGTTGGATCCAGCTTCCTTCTCGCATCCTTCGTCACATGCATGTAGACAAGAGAACCAAAAATCCGCAAATGGGAAATATCAGGCCTCTTGCCAGAATAATCCTCCTCCGGTGTACTCATGCCAAGAACCTTGTGAGGACAACGGTTCTGCACATACACTGCTGTATTGCATGCCTCAGCCCACAAGTGAAGGGGTAGGCCCCGATCATGCAACATCGCCCGTGCAGCACCCACGATCGTTCTGTTCTTCCGCTCAGCCACCCCGTTCTGCTGTGGGTTATGGGGTGCGATGAGCTCTCTCCGAATCCCTTCTGCGCTGCAGAACTCCTTGAATTCAGCCGAGATGAATTCACCACCGCTATCACTCCTTAGAGCAATCACCTTCTTCCCCGACTCCTTCTCGACCAGTGCTTTAAACTCACAGAACTTCGCGAATGTATCGCTCTTCTTCTGCATGAAGAAGATCCAGCACTTTCGAGAGAAATCATCAACAAAGATCACATAATACTTGTGCTTTGCTGTCAAAGCAACTGAGAAAGGACCACACACGTCCGTGTGAACTCTCTCAAGGATCGTCGTGGCGCGACTATCCTTCTCGTGAAAGGTGGCTTTCACATACTTCCCTAAAGTACACCCCTTGCACTGATCTGACTGCGCAAGGGTGCCCTTAGGAAGTCCAGTAGAAATCTGCTGCAGAATCCTCAAAGCTCCATGGTGAAGATGGCCCAATCTCCTGTGCCATAGTTCGCCCTCATCATCCCGGCTCACCACATCTCCAGCCTTGCATGCCATAGCTGCGCAGTCATCTACCTGCAACTGATAAAGGTTCTGAGTTCAAACCCCTATCTTCCGGGTCTCTCCAGTAGTCTTACTGCGCAGGAAGGCTTTTCCTTCGCTGAAGACCACATCATACCCCTTATCCTCCAACATCGCTACTGAAATCAGGTTCTTCTTCAATCCAGGCACATGCATGACATCCTTCAGTACAAAGGGTTTACCAGACTCCCTCTGAAAGGATATGGTACCAATACCAGTCGCACTGTATCTACCATCATCGCCCATCTTGATGTGCACACCCAAATCTTTGTCCTCCAGATCTGAGAACAAATCCCGATCTCCCGTCATATGAAATGATGCACCGCTGTCCAAGAACCACACCGATCCCAACACACTTGAAACCAAGCATGCGATCAGTAAAAATTCAAGCTCGAACTGTGAAGCCAAAGCTTCTCCATCTGCAGATCTTCCCGCTTGCTTGTTCTTCTTCTTCTTTGGACAATTGGTAGCATAATGTCTGTGATCATGGCAGTGAAAACACTTCACTTTCACCATATCCCGCTTCTTGCCCTTTGCACCAGAATGAGAGGTTTTCTTACCCTTCCCCTTCTTTGCTTTGGCAACCAAAGCGCAGTTTTCTTCATCAGCTCCCTTTGATGAAGATCCATCTCGAGTAGTCCTCCTTATCTCCTCCTGCATGAGATCCGCCCAAAGGCGCTCCCATCCCTGCAGCTTCTCCCGACCATTGACACTATCTTGATATGAGTGCCAAGCCTTCGGAAGACCAAGGAGAGCCAGGTCGACCATGTCCTCTTCATCGACAGTCACCCCCACACTTCCCAGTTCATCTCTGCACTGAGTGAACTTCGTGAGGTATTTGGCGATACTGTCGCCCTTCTCCATCTTGATGTTCTTGAGCTTATCTTTGAGCGCCAGCTTCCTTTGGTCACTCTTACTCTGGAATAGATCCGTCAAAGATTTCCACATTAAATATGGAGTAGCCTTTCCATGCAGGCTGGATACAATATGATCCTTGACGCCCTCCAACAGGATCCTTCGACACTTCGCCATCTTCTTTTGCCATGCATCGACTTCAGCAGGATCAGTGGGCTTTTGGACATCCGTATCTACGAACTCCTTCAGACCATTATCTTCTAATACTACCTCCATGCGATCCTTCCATGCAACATAATTCGAACTGCCTTCAAGAGCATATTCGAGTCGCAAACCGTTGAAAGACATTTTCAACACTGGCACTAAGAAAACAAAACTGCTGCAAAATTTCGAATTCCACCTCAAAGCTCAACCGCTCTAGATCTATGAGAAAAAATTATTTCTAGCACAGAGATTGACTGCAAGGGTCATTTACCAGACCTTTCACTTTCCGAAGAAAGATGAATCCGGAGGCTACCTGGCCCGCATGCAGACTCTGTCTACCGAAATAAGTTTGTAATCACTGTGATGATCAATCTCTTCTTCAATAGCTCCGATACCATGTAGAAATTTTCTGAATAATAAATAATTATCCACCGAGACTATCCTGGTCACATACTATTTGATCTTCATACACAACACATAATCTCTTCCACTCAATCAACTCAGATCATCAGACATGCGGAAATAAAATCAAGCGATAACACATCAAATCATCATACACATTAACACAGTATGTATGGGGAAAGCTTATAGCTGAAAACCCCGCAGCTATTGTGTATATTATAATGGAGAAATCAAGTAACAAACTCGGTACAATACTCCTCACAAGTACTCAGTACTTTCTCATACAGTTACTCACAATCTAGCTCAGTTTTGAACAGGTTACTGGTTCAAAACTCACCGCCAATTGCCTTGCCTCTATTGTGTGTTTCAATGCTATGGGATGGCCTCTTTATATAGATAAACCACCAGCCTGAACTGCACAATCCTCATGGGCTTACTCCACCTATCTGTGTGTTGCAAATAGCAACAGTATAGTCACAACTGATAGCTAACTCCACCCTTTCATCTACCTCTTTCACTGGTCTCCACTGAACTGATCATGCACTGTAGTGAACTGATGTGTTCTTGAGTTGAATAATGAGTTACTAATTAATGAATTAAATAATATTTAATTCACTCCCCTCATAACTAATTGATTAGCTAGTTAAACTAATCTCAATCAGTTCAACTAAAATAAACAGAACACAACTCCACTATCTGTCTCATTAACTCCTCCAAACTTCTGCCACTGAAGTCCAACTGAAGTCAACCATACATGATGCCATCAAACCCTTGGGAACCACGTGATTCCTCTGTCAGATGCATGAGCCACTTCTGTAGCTCGAACTGAAGTGCTCCAAGAGAGTAAACTGATGTTTATAGTCTAAATATTATTAAGGGTAAATAATATTTGACTTCCATATTTTTAGGAGAGGCAGTCTAAAAATAGACTTCGACCTCTTTGACCTCAAAAATAGAGTCTCATCTATTTTTACCAACATGACACATACTTTAAGAATCTCAAGCTGGAATCCCCGAACCATGCTCCATATGTCTAAAAATAGACATAGTCTAAAAATAGACTTTGCGCCAGAATTCGCCTGTGGGCCCACTTGGTGAAGGCGACTTCATTTCACCAAGCTCCATCATCTTGCTGCATTCTCAACAGACCATACACATATACCTCAAAACAACTAAAAATCCACCTGGCGACTCCACTAGCCTCCAGTAGGCCTTACTATTTTACCGAACTCTAGGTTACTATCCGATCGACCTATCCCATCGCTCACTAACATAGCGGGAGATGGTGGGACACTGAGTACATGACATTCTAGAAAACTCTTATAGACTCTTTAGTCCTTTAGATACTTAAACAAGAAAGCAGTCCATAAGATCATTTAGAGTAAACTCATTTTGTTATCACCACCCTAGCAAAGTGATGAAACAAGTTTAGAATACTTTAATAAACCATAGGATGCACATAAAACTTAGAAAAACTACAAACCATTCCCAGATTAGTTTTCCCTAGTTACTGGTGGTGGACCATAGCTACATCTCTGTAAAAAACAACCAAGTTCCACCTGGCGACTCCACAACTCTCAATAGACCTAAAGATTCCATTGGAGGAAGAACCTAAAACATGACCGGTCATCCTAGAAAGAAAAAGCACTCAGGCCTTAGTTGGATTCAAGAAATTATTGTCTTTATCTATAACTATGTTCTATCCTACTTTGAGCCTAATCCAGAATACACCAATGAGATCTACATTGATCATTAGAAATATCTCAAACCTCAAAAAGCTAAGCCTCAAATTTCAGACCATGAGCAGGCTTGTACACCTATGCTTACCCCAGATTCACCTATGGAAAACCTAGAAAAACATGAGCCTCATGCTACCTTTCCCACTCTAGCTGAAACCTCAAATAGTCATGAACCTCTTTTTACACTACCTATATCCACAAAGGTCCCATAAAGATACAAGCCTCTGGTTTTACCTCCCATCTTTCAAGCCCTTCCTGCAAATCTTCAAAATAAATTACCCAGATTTGATGGAGAAAGCTCCAAAGTCACTGCTGAAGAGCACGCCCGAAATCTTGAGGATTTACTTGACCTTTATGACATAGAAGAAGATAATGTGCGTATTAGAATGTTTGCCTTATCATTACAAGGAAAAATTAATAATTGTTTTAAAGACCTTCCCACTGCAAGCATTACAAATTTCCATCAGTTCACTCAAATCTTCCTAGATAGGTGGGTGGTCATGGGTAATAAATTTCTCATCATAAAGGAGTACAATCAGTTAAAAAGACAACCAGGTGAATCAATACAAAACTTTTCAGCCAGGTTCAATCAAGTATACCATGCAATGCCTGCTAACCTAAAGCCACCCCTTGGATGTGCTCTCTTGCACTACCCAGATTCTTTTGACCCAGAGTTGGTTTTCCAGATAAGAAACAAATATCCTTTGAACCTAGAAGAAATGCAAAGGATAGAAGTTGATGTAGAATTCAACATACTAAATAGGGAGGCACAGCTAAGAATAATAGAGAAAGACAAAGAAAATCGAGACTAGTATCCTCAGAAGAAAAGTTGAAAAAATTGGTATGTATGTTAGGAAAACTAGAGCATCTACTTGATAGGAAAAGAGAAAAGCACAAGGTTAACACTGCTTATTCAAACCAACCTACACTTCTTCCTCAGGTTGAACACACTCAACTATCACAAGACAAGAGTTATAAACAAAATGTGCCAAATGGGAAATTTGCAAATAAAAACATAGAGGAATGCTCTGAAGAAACTATTAGCCATTTTGAAATCACAGATTCTGAAATGGAAGAAGAATCAAAACCTTTAGATTCTCTACCCTTATACTTTAAATCATTATATACTTTGAAAGAAAATTTTCACCCTAAAGATCTCTCAATAGTTATTTAGGAAAACCCTGCTCAAGTTAGCTCTCACCTAAATCAAGAAGAGCTGATTGAAGAGGAATTCAAATATGAGATAGAAGATAAATCAAAACCTGTAGGGTCTCTACCTTTATGTTGGGAGTCATTTGAGTTCATAAAATCCAATTTCCCCCCTAAGAATCTATTAGAGGAAACTCATGAATCCCATGTTTATTATCCCAAGCATCAAGAAGAGTTGAGTAAGGTTGAATTCAAATCTGAGATAGAAGATAAAGCAAAACCTATAGGGTCTCTACCTTTATGTTGGGAGTCATTTGAGTTCATAAAAGAAAACTGGCCCCCTAAGAATCTATCAAAAGAAACTCCTGAATCCCATGTTTACTATCCTCAACATCACAAAGAATTGGTTGAAGATGAAAACAAGAAAGAAATGAAAGAGAACCCACAGGATCTCTCTAAGGGCATAAGTGATGATTCATCATCTCTCATAGGTGAAGCCCAAAAAGTCTTTCATCCTTCAAATTAGATTTCCCAAGAGAAAAAGGATTATTTTAGAGAAATGAAAATGCCTCCCTTTTTAACTGAAAATGAAATAGATCAACTTATAAACATATAGACAGCCTCTGAAACTTCATATAACCAAAAAATTTCTGATCTTTCTCATATTGATCTTGCATATCATAAGTTAGAAAATAGATGTGTAGATCAATTTAAAGAAAAACAATCTGATAGTCCAATATGCATGGTTGGTAACATTAATTATAATGATGATCTTCCAAGGTTTGATCAATATTTAGATTATGATGATGATTTCCAAATAGAATCTAACTTTGCAGAAAACTCAGTTTTTGATTTTTGGGAGGAAGCTCAGTTTCATAAACTTGAGAAAAGTGAGCAGCCATTACAGGTCATCTATGACACTGATGAGGAGAGCCTTGAGAGTTTAGAAGTAAGCAAAGAGTCTCAGACTCTTTGCTCTACTTCACTTCAGTCCATCAGAGATAACATTCACATAATTGGAAATCAACAGTTTTTCAGCTTTGATGATGAGATTGAGGAGGATGATAAAATTCTAGAGCATGTTGTAAATGAGAAGCCTTTTCCTGAAATGGTTAAGGAAATCATTTTAGACATGGAGTATTCCTTTACTCCAGATTTGTAGCCACCAAGTTCCATTGAGTTACAAATTGCAGATGAAGAAATAGAGGTTGATAAACACATGGGAGTTGTCACACTATCCTTTCAAGATAATTTACTGTCAAAGTGTATCCCTAACCATCATCCTGATGACCTTCACACAGTTTTCAGCCCGCCCTATCAAAACACATCAGCTTGGCAAGAGAACTACACTGCAATATATGATGAGTCTGATAGTTCAAGTGATCATGAGCAAGGGGAAAAGTTGCTTTACCGGGAGAATCCCAAATATAGTCAAGTGGAAGAAAGAGTAGTCCTGAATGAAGCCTATATCTCAAGTCCTCTAGATCAGGTATTATTTCAAGATCCATTTGTTGTTTTCCTTAAGAAGTCTGAAAGAGTAGTGGGTTCTATCATGAACAAGTTGCTACCAATAATGAGAAAAAATTTAAGCACTACTGTCCGAAAACAAGCCAAATGGGAGTGGTCTTTTCATTACTTCAGCATCATGAAAGAACTAAACCAGAATCACCCATGTAATCATCTACTTGACAGGTTGCATTGGAAAACAGAGTTCACCAAACAAATGTCTATTGTGTATAGATTAGAGTAGGATAGATAGACAACATTGGAAAATAAGCTCAGCCTTGTGAGCATCTTTCCAGTTTTAGATTGTTCGAAAAAAAAGTGAAAAAGCAGAAAATACGAAAAACAGTAAAAAGTAGAAAAAGAGGGCAGTTTCTAAAAAGAAATGGTAAAGCCCCATGTTCCAAAAAATAGTCCTTCGGAAAGCGAGCAAGTCTAAATGCCGCTACTAGTACTTCAATGTCTTGTTCAGCTATCTAGCCTAATCATAGCTGAACATGTTTAAATTTATTTGCTGATAAGTTAGTGAGTGAAAAATATGGTCAACATTGTGTAAGCTTGACTTATCAAAGAGAGTAGATTAAGAAAAGATACTGGTTCCACACGCCCAAAATAGAACCAAAGAGGGAAGCGGGGATGAAAAAAAAATTGTGCATCTTAGCCCTGTTTTTCCTAGTTTCCATTTTATGCAAAATAATATTTGTGTGCAGCTTGTCTTTTATGCCGCAAATGCATGACAAATCAGACTGTCTAATCCTGATTTGATCATCTTTTAAATTTCGTGTTTTAGATTAGAGAACAAAATCCTGTCAAACAGCTTAATCTTGACAGTTGATCTAGCGTAGGCAGAGTAATGAAGGAGTTCATCAGTTTAATATGAACTCCCGGTAGGTATAAGTGTAGAATTATATAGGTTCATTTTGCAAAAAGAAAAATATATATTCAAAAGGCTGCTAGTTCAAATGCGCCAAAAGGAAGAAAAAATGTTAGGAAAGATAGTGGGGTAGGTAGAAATATCATTGATGCTAATCATGTTGTCACTTTTCAGAAGCAGCATCAAAGAAGGATGAAATTTGCCCCAATGGGTAAGGCACTGGTCTTCATAAGCCAAAGATCTAAGATTCTGGACACCTCCTGAAAAGGAGCTGCCCTCCCCAAATGGAGCCACTGTTAGTCATCAATATTTTTCACCTGTTGTTGATGACTAAATTCTAGCTAAGTTTTCTAGAAGCTGATCTCCATATGTCAATTTGTCATCTAGAAAAACCCCATAAACTTTTTTTTTCCTTCCTACCTTTTCAGTCTACCCATGATGAGATGAAACCTCATTATCAAATCCTACTTAACCTCAACCATACTAGTCTGACCATCAGTTCTAGAGAAACAATCCAAATCTGTTCAAACGACCTCCCCTAAGTTAGGAAGTGGCGCTTTAAGACATTTAACCCTTGGAAAACTATCCAAGAGCCAAAAAAACCTCCATATGCTATAGAACAATCATAACAGACCTCCCACTCTGCTAATAAATTTGATCACAGCCCTAAGTCGCACCACTGATACACCCTTAAGTCTCAGCAATACATAGACCATAATCTCAAGATGATTTTAGGTGTTTTATAGTGTTTGATGGATATTTCAAGGACAAGAAACATACCAGCATCTCAGAAGACAATTTTTTGTGCCACATGAGAAGACAGCTGCTTCTCAATGTGATCTTGAGCCTGGGATGCAACTAAAGTGCAAAGAGTTATTCATCAAACTCTTGCGACCTCATTCACAGCCTGAAAGGACAACAGAAGAAAAAGCAACACTTTCAAGAGGCTGTTGATATGAAATGACTGAGAACCTCCTTCATTTACAAGCAGAGGGTTAAAAGCGCCTCCTTCATCTATAAGCAGAGGGCGATGGCCAAAGGTTGGTTTTAAGATTTGCAACTGATTATAAGACAATTTTATTTTTGAACAATGAGACAGTGACTAGGGTTTTTCTAAAAGAAAAGTAATGATTGAAAACAGAGGTAAGAGCAGTAGTGTTCTTCACAATTTGTTTGCCTACCATCATGTGTGAAAGAAACCCTTGTCAATATGTTCATCAGGCAGCCTTCATATGGCTCAGACAGAAGGTTGACAAAACATCAGATATTTTTCCAAGTGAAGGGCCCTCCTTCATTCATCAGCAGTGGGCCAGGGCAGTGATTATTTCTAGGTTTTATCACTGACTGATAGACAAATTATAAACATAATAAGGGATAGTTGAAACAGAGAAGTACTGTGCAGGGGTACCACTGCAATCCAATGGGTCAAACTTATCTCTCAACAAGGTTTCTGTCAAAAGACAGTCTGCAGCTCCAACAAAACAGAAATTTGAAAAGTGGTTGATGAGGTGAGTTATTTCATAAGCGAAAGAACTAATGATGATTATGTTTTAAAGAGTACTGGTCTCTCTGCTCACAAAAGGGTGTCTTTCAAAAATTCTTATCATAGTCAAAAAATGAAATCTGAGCTCATTTCCCCCAAGAGGCAACACAACTGAACACAGTTGTTCAAAATGTGCAAAGAAGAACTTTGGAATATTATTTCAGGTTCTGGAAATCATTGAAGGAAAATTTTACATGCCACTGCCACAAGAGGAGACATTTTTCCCTCTAAGTGAGTCAAAAAGGGAAAAAAGGCTTAGAAAGAAGTGATCATTGTTTTCATGTTTTTGTTTAAAACAAAGGAAGTTCGAAATTACAATGTTAAAAAAGGAGGACCCTTTTTCTCTGAATTAGAAGCAGTCAAAAGACTTCAATTTCTCATAAAGCTTAAGGGAGGCCTCACTTATAAACAAGTGGTTTTTTACCCCTGTGCATATATCTAAACGAAGGATATCGGTTTATGTGTTGAAAGCTTTGAAAGAAGAAGTTTCAAATTTTGATCTAAAAGCAAAGGCCTTTTCAAATTTTCTGAAGAAACTTTCTCCCATCAAGCATAAAATGACCGTTGGCCTTTGTGCATTTCAAAGAGATAAAAAACCGTGGCAAAATCATTTTTTAAAACTCAAAACATGAGCAAGGTTTTCCTCGCTTCCCTCGAGACCATAGAAAGGGATTTCTTGATGAGATTGAAGGAGTTTTTGAGTTCAGTATTTGCACGGCGCGCCTGTAGGTGCATGCGGCGTGCTCATATGCAGAATTTGCAAAGGGACAAATGGTCGTGTGGCACGCCTGTAGGTGCGCGCAGCACGCCTGTGGGCGTTGGTCCTGTCGGCCCGACAATGACCCAAAGGCCCATTCTGTGCGACGTTCTCCACTATAAAAGTACCGCGCATTTTAGAACAGTCTAAATGCCCTCAAATCAACTCTAAAGATTGCTCAACCTCGCCTCCAAATCCATCATCAAGTCCTTGAGTTATTTCTATGTGTTTCCCTTAGTTTTTCAAAACTGCTAAGTAATGAGTGAAGGGGTAAAAAGCACAGTTTAACGATAGGTTGAATTTTGTGTAAAAATGAGATTTTTCATGGCTGATGAAACTTTAAAAGCTGATGAGTTTGTTGGTAAGAAAAGGACATAAAACTTCCCTCAAAACTGTAATTGAGGGAAAGAGCACAGGATTTTAAAAAGGTGTGAAACAGTAAGTCAATATTTAAAAACAGTGGCCATTCCATGAGCTTCTTTAACCTTCCAAAAGTCTCTTCAGGGTGTTGAAAAGACAAAACAATGTCTTGACCTTCCATTCATAAAACATAGCAGTAAGTAAAGTTACCATTTGCAGTTCAAGGTGTTGTCAAACTGATATGAGAGACAGTGGAGTATAAAGAAGGCAACTTTTTGTTTAAAGGGGAGTTTATATGGTTGAATGCTACAGGCCTTTGTTACCACATCATAAAAACACAATAAGCTCTGTTACCATATCTTATAAACAGTGACTGTTGACTATGTACACACTTTGGTTAACTGTGTTTATGGTGTTGAATATATTTGTTGAAAGGCATACCAAAAAGAGGAGAGTTTTGGTTGAAGAAGAACCTTGATTTGTTTAAAACTTCTACAGACCCTTGTTACCACATCAAAAGCATTTCAAACTCTGCCACTTTATATTATACACACAGTAACCTTTGACTGTGTAGATACATTTTTTGGTTGACTGTGCTTCTATTGTTTGAATCTACTGATGAAATGGCCTACAAGGAAAAAGCAAGGTCCTGAAGCTCAGAAGATTGTGTTTTTACCTTTGTCTGAAATAAAAGGCTATACTGTGTCCTCAAAACATCAAAAGGCAGGGTATCCTCACCACAAACACAGGAAAATCCCTTGACTGTGTTTTTCTTTGATTGATTGTGTAATTCATTATGAGCATTGGCTGATTGATATGCAAAGGTTGGAAAAGCAGCATTCTGAAGGAAAAAGGGACCTGACATCACATAAAACATTTCACACAGCATTGAGGCAAATGAATCAAAGATCAAACAGTGATATCAAAAGGAGCAGCATGACAGTGATGAACAAGGAGGCTAAAGGGAAGCGCCCGGCACGGAAAGGGAAGAAGGACACATTAGGACTTGACATTTTGGCTTCTATTTTAGAGCATGTTGATAGGGACCCTTCAGGGTCATACTCGCTGATTTTGGGCGCATTTTGACATGTTCTGGTTTTTTGGCATTTTTGAGTTTTTTGGTCAAAACTCGTAAAATTCACCATTTCATTTTTGGGATTCGTCAAAGGAGGAGAATGGTATCATTAGATGCCATAATTTCAGGAGCACACCCTCAGCAATTTTCAGGACATTTGGAGATCATTTTCCCCCTCAAAATGGCGAAAAATGCTCGCTTTTTGCACACTCTGCCTGGTCTATCAGCAGACTGTAATTTTTGCTTTTTACACACAGGTGCAGTTTTGGAGGACTTACAGGCATTGGATTGGGGAAATTTCAGTTGTTCTAGAAATTAGACACTCATAGCTTTCCAACAAGCTATCATGAGCCTCGTTTTGACATCAGGAAGGCTTCCATATGTTGCCGGAAAGTCAGGGGACCTTTTGCTGATGTAAATTTTGAATATTTTTGTAATTTTTGAACCTTTAAAAATTTCTTTTTCCAAATGTGCGTTTAGCTACTTTTGCACATGGAAAATGATGCAAAGTCAATTATTTTTCCTTTTTTAGCATTTTCTAGATATTTTATGAGATATTTTGTGCCTTGGGCTTTGCAAAGTCTCAAGGACAAGTTTAGATATTTTTATTAGGCCAATGGGAGAGCAAGTTGAACCATGAGGTTTTCCTCACTTAAGCCTATATATTCCAAAGGCTTTCATTGTAAAACAAGGCTGAACTTGAGAAGAGAAGAAATATATGGTTATATAATCTTTGGAAGAAATACTTTTCTTATGCTTTTGGATTGCCTCTTGGATGCTCTTGGATGAATGAAGAAGGATTGTTGTTGGATTCCATGACTTGGTAGAATGGTAAGTGTCTCTTGCTTTGTTGTTGTCTTCTAGTTTTCATTCATGAATACATCTTTCTTGCTTGCTATAGATCAGTAGAGAAAAAATTTGAGATATGCCCATGGAGGCACCTCAAATTTCCTGTTTCTTCATAGCTTCTTTATTTTCTTCTTCCTAAGAAACATTAAAGAATTCTTGACTGCTCTTTAATACTTAAGATACTGTTACTTGTTTCATTCATAGTTCTATGCATGCTAAGTATGACTTACGGTACGCCCTGCTTACCTATGGCTAGCTATAGTTCCATCCATGAAATTTCTCTTTGATTGATTAGATTATCATTTTGTTTGAACCAAGGAGGCCTAGTTTCGATCTAGCCCTTTGCCTAAAACTATGCAAATCTTGTTGTTCAAAGTGCCCAATAACTTGAAGTGCTGTGTTTAGGCGTTCCGACATAGTAAGTTAAGTTGTTTGTCTTTCTTAAGTGTTTTCCCCAAAGTCTGATAGCCATTTCCCAAAGTTAGAGGGTCTTATACTTCTATGCATGGCTTGAATGTTTATTTCTATGTATTGATTAGCTTATAGTTACATTTTGCATGATTAATGGTTTTCCCTACCATGTTTATGTTATCTATTGAACTATTTATGCGTGAAACTCTTTGTTGTTCACAAACTTGATTTCCATATACTCCATTTTGCCCAAAGATACTTTCTACCTTGAATCAAATCGGCCCTTCAACAGCCCGTTATCACCGTCTTATAGCTTTCTTGACCTTTTCGACCCCATAGCCCAGTTGATCTGACATATTTTTACCTGTCTTATATCTTTGATCAGTTTCATCCCTCACAACTTAAAAAACCAAAACTAAAAACATACTTCATAACTAGCCTAAAATCAGAACACAATAAGAAAACACACAGATATCCCTTATGCATATAGAGAGAGCCCTCTCTGAGTCCAGGAAGGCTAGGTCCTTGGGCTCCAAAGCTTGGTTTGATGTTACACTGTCATTTGGCTTGCCAATCAGCCAAATCACGGTACCCTAACAGAAACTATATGTTCAGTTCATAAACTAGACCGGAGATTGACTGAAGCAACATTCATCTACTTTCACTGATGCAAAGCAAGAGCGTTTCGAAGGCTACCTGGCTAACTTAGGCTCCGTCTGTAGTTTATAAAGAAAAAAACAAAATTTTATCTTCCCTAGTATGGTCGCCATTATGTTATTTCCTAAATCTACCTTAGGCTGAAAGAAGGCAGAGTCTAGGGTAACATCAAACCACGCTCAGTCTAGTAGCTAGCCCTACCAGATCAGGAGAGGGCTCTCTCTAGGTCAATCTCAGCAAAAATAATCAATGAGGCTTGAGATGACTCAAGATAAAGGCTGATTTTAGGCTAGTTATATAAGTAAAAGAGTTTGATTTTGATTTTGAGGATTTTTGTTGGATCAAAGGGAAAGGCAGATTTTGGGTTCGGGGATGAGGCCTAGTTTTTGCAGATTTCTGAATGGGGCAAGGAAGGAAATTTTTTTGATTCTTTGGATTGAATGAATGGATAGTTTAGACCGGTGAGGAGCTGAAGAGGGAAAGAAGCTTTCGAGAATCCTCCTCAAACAAATGAAAACATGGAAAATTAAACAAAACTCAAGGCAGAGCAAAGCAATCTAATGAATTCCATATTTATCACTCATTTGTTTAATTTAAGAAGAAATGAGAAGGGAAATGATACACATAAAACATCAGTGAACTTACAATCACATAGAGAAAAACACCATCAAAACACAGAGCCACATGGATCCCAAAGAGTGCTGCAAAGGCTGACACTAACACCATCTGTTTAAAAATGTTCTATAAAGAGCTTGTAGGTCAATGACACTGTTTGCAGGAAGGGCTCTAAACTAGGTTCTAACTTCACCCGTAAGACTTTGAACAAATATTCTCATTCTTACATCATCAGCATCTATTTCATAAATTTCAAAATAATCAGTCATCTTTTTAGTATGCTGTTGTGCAGTGTAGGTTCCAGAACCATCAAAAGGAATGATTTTACTTTGGTAGTCTTGGGGCATAGCCCCTAGATTGGCTGGTAATACCAAAGGAGCATATATGTTTGCCATTGCAGGAGGTAGAGATGAAATAACAGTTGAGGTTGGTCTATGAGTGGTGGATGGAGGAGTAGAAGGGGTAGTTTGAGGTTGAGATGTTTGAGGAAATGTTGATGAACTTTGAGCGGCTGAAGTTATCATAGAAAGATTTGATGTTCCTTCAGAGGTAAGCTCAGATTGTATGGATTCTCGCAAATGTTTATCAAGATGTGAAGTAACAAATTTAAATTGTAAATCTTCAATAAATACTGGGTCTTGAACCAAATGGGATAACTCAGATTCAGAAAAAATTACAAATAAATATGTTTCAAATTGCTCATCAAAAGTTTTGTCCTCAAGGTAAATCCACTTCACAGGACATGATATTGATCTATAGAGAGGCCGATAACTAGCAGAAATTTCTTGGCTCTCTTGTCTCCTAAGAATTCTGGGAATCAGATTTGGATTTTCAAACATAGGTGGTGGATTTGGATCAGGATTAGCCCTGGTGTAACGAGTCCTTTCTGAAGCCAGATTTCTAGGTGATTTTTTTTTTGTTTTTTGTTTAAATGGAATTAACAATACAACTTCAACAATTTCTTTAAGAAGTTTTAGATATTGGATTTAGATTTTCTTAAATATTTATTTGATTAGAGGAACTAATCAAGTATCTGAAACCGAATGTTCAGTTCATAAACTAGACCGGAGATAGACTGAAGCAACATTTATTTACTTATGCAATTGCAAAGTAAGAGCAATTTCAAAGGCTACCTGGCTAACTTCAGGCTCCGTCTGTAGTTTATAAAGTAAACAACAATAACAAATGAATTATTCAGATCCCCAGTGGAATCGCCACTATGTTATCACTCAAATTTTCCTTGAAGTTGTTGGGAAGACGAAAAGGGTCCGAGGTAACCACAAACCAACTTTTAGGTACAGAATCTAGCCAATCTGTACCCAGAGAGGGCTCTCTCTTCAAGTTTTAGCTTTGTTTTGAAAGATATTAGGCTAGTTATGAAAGTACAAGGATTTGATTATGTTTGGGTGATGAAATTATATAGCGGAAGGGTAATATTGAATAGTTTAAGCCATTGGGCTAATGGAGTCAAAGAAATATGGCTTAACTGGATTAAGTTTCTTAACAAGAGATGGTTTCACAGGGCGAGATAATCAAATAGAGAACAATTTAATATCTAAAAGGAATGGAATGGACTCAAAATGGATGAAGGGAAATTAAAAATCCTTCAACATATTTGAAAGAGGGAACTTGAATGATTATTAATAAAGAGAATTTAAGTATTCTTCACCAAATAATCAAAATGATTAAACTAGAAAATAGGAGCAATCAAGAATTCACTGTTTAAACTAGTTCAGAATAAAACATTAAGAATAATAACGATTGAAAACAGATTGCACTTAAGCACTTTCTGAATTATTCCTCTTCGTTTATCATTCAGATATGAAACACAAATGGTATAATAAACAAGCATAAAACTTTAAAACATAAAAGATAGATGACTTATTGATCCATTTTTTATTCAAGAATCCTGTGAAAAGTCCTTTGCATCAATTCCTTATCCATCTAGCCATGCAAAAATTGTCCAACAACACTTTATTCCAATGTAATCAATATTACAACAAAATATATGAATTCCACCCCCTCAATACTCCAATTGAGGGAGTATTTATACAAAAAATTATAAAAAATATCTCCTAACAAAATGAGATATCATCTAGGATGACTCATGGATATGTTACAAGAAAATAGAGACAGATGGTCTCGTAGATAAGAGAAAAAATAACCGATGTTGTGTTGTTCCCCTTTTTTTATGAATGTGCTGGAGGCAGGCCTTATGATTCGGCTTGCTGCTGTCCTCTCTAGTAATTCTATGTTGGATTCTCTGTTTTATTGATACTCTTTACCTGTACTGATACACTTTGACCTCTTTTTGATATCTGTTTATCCTTTTTATCATGATTTACTGTAGTAAAAAATCAAAAATTCATGTAAGGATAATTTTTACAAAAGTTCTAACATCTCTTCCCACCATTGAGCTTCCGGTATTCTGGTTCTTTGAAGCTTCCTCAGAGTCTCATCAGTCTCTGTATATCTGAAGAAAGTAGGCTGAATTGGGAATAAGTGCTTTACCTCATGTTCGAGATAAAACAAATTTTCGAGATTGTCATGAAGAACTTTTCCTGTAGGCAATGCTTTTGCTACTGATGAGCTGGTTGATGAACTGGCCTGGTTGTTAGCAAACTTATTCAATTTCTCAACATAGCTTTCAAGGCTCATTAGTTTATCATCTGAAACTAAAGGACTTGGCAATCCTTTATTCTGAAAAATATCCAATCTCTTTGTAAAAGCATAGATTTCTTCCTGCATATCAGAGCATCTTCTTTCGAGGTTTTGCATCAGAGTTCTTTTAGTAAAAACCCTTTTTATTTCCAAAATTGTTCCTGTTCTGTCTTGGATGCCTAGCTCTTCAAGTTGATATCTGTTCTTGGTATTTAAAAATTGTATAAACTCATTGGCTTCTTCAGGCATATGTCCTAATTCTTCTCTTGCCTTTTGCACTTCTTCCAGAGCCAATTTAACTAAATCATTCTGCTCATACATTATTTGAATTGATGGCTAGACCTCATTTATTGACTGAATTATGTTGGTCCATAGAATTTCTTTGATTTCCTTCAAAGGCTTCTATAATGTGAGATCCTTCTCTCATGCTTTAACCAATTTTTCTAATCTGTTGATCTCTCTTGTTTTTTCTGCAACACTCATCTTTGAAAGATCATACTTTTGTTCTAAAGTGATAAATTGTACCTTTCTTTTCTGGAGCTCTATCACCTGGAGTTTCAATTCCTCCATCAATTTTATTAATTATTCAACGCTTAAATTGGAAGTGTCGCCTTGTAATAATCCTGCTGACTGATCTGTTGTTGTTGTACTTGTAATCACTTCTGTTGTTGTAGATGTTGGAATGTTTGACTACTTGTCTTTTAAAGCCTTTTCAAGTTCTTTTTCAGTCTCATTCAGTTGCTCATTAAGTTTCAAGATAAAATCCATCAATTCTTCTTCAGAGTTTTTCTTTATGATTTATGCAGTTTGTGGATGCCTTGGATATGGCAGCTTTTGCTATTTCCTTAAGGCTGCAATATCATCATCTTTCTTCTTAATCAAGGCTTCTATACCCTTAACATCTTTGGGATTATGACCCAATCCAATAATTATTTCTTCAAAAGTCTTTATTCTATTGCCCTTGGCCTGGGAAGAGGATTTTTCAAGGTGTAATTGAGCATTAGTATTATCCAAGGAATTCTGTAATCTTTGGGCTATCATTGATTTATCAGTCAAAGTTGAGTAAATCATCTCTCCAGTTTTTTTGTGTAGCTCAATATGATCCAAAGGATGAATATCCTTTGCTATGACTTCAAAATTGGTTCTGACATAATCTGCAGCTGTTTGAGGCTGCTGCACTTTGGGTTTGAAATGACTCATCACCATTTTACCCTGCTTGATGTCATAAGCTGACATCAATCTTTGTTAATTTTTGGGAGCCATCTTCAAATATTGATTGTAGACTTGAAGTCTTAATGGATCATTTCTGGCCTTTACATTTATAAATGTCTTTTTAATATCCCATGCATCCTTTACTGGTGGTTTGAAGGAAGATACTTCTACACTTTGCTGTCTTTGTAGCTCTTTTTTCTGTGAATTAGTCGATGTCCCACTGATTGTGCATGTTTACTGACTATCTAAATCTTCTCTCCTTTGACTATCAGGGGTTTCTTGAACAAATTCTGCTTCTGAAAGAGGATTTATTCTTTGTCTTTTGACATCAGGTTGTTTTAAAGATCCACTGATAGGGGTAGTTGTTTCTGCATCTCTCTTATTACCTTTTTCTTCATTGAGAGGAGTTTTCAAAATTGAAATTTTTTCCACATTAATCTGAGTGGGGGAAGTCTATATTTGGGCCTGTTCCTTAGAATTTTTAGGCTACTTTTCCATTGTGGATTTCTCTGTAACTTGAATATCAATCTCCTTTTCCTTCCCTTTGGATGCTACTGTGGCTAGTGCACTGATTTCTTGCAAATTTTGCTGAGAGGTTCCAGCAGAAGAGGGACCAATTCCTAGTCTTTGCACATGCCCAAAAGAGTCCAAGTCAAGTATTTTCTCAAGATCTTTCATAACATTTTCAACACTGACCTGTTCACTATCTTGTTCTATTAAGGTCCCTTCCATCCATTCATCCATATTTGCAAATTGTTCAATTTCTGGAATTCTATGGTGAAGGTATGGTGACAATTTGTTTTTCATCCTCCTATCACAAATAAAACTGTTTGGGTCATAAGGTACCCAGTGGAAAGTTTTTTGCAATTTGAGATAATCTTCTAGCATTCTTTTAGCTTCTTTTCCTGCATCTCTATAATTACAGACAAAAGGACCTAATTGACTCTTAATTCTGAGCTGAGATTTTTTCTTCGCATTGAAAAAATGGACTATGTTTAAATTTATCATTTGTTTGAAATAATCTAAGGCAAAGAGCCTCATTGGGACATACTTTGGTAACTTGAAAGGACATAGTTCACACCCATATATTCTAATTTCTGTATGATTCCGGTATAGGTACCAATCACCTATCCTGTATTGCTTAGAAAGTTGGAGAATTTTCTTCATATCATTATTGACCCTAGGAGGGGAAACTCCTGTTAATAAGGTAATTGCAGGGTGCACAAATAGGTCAATGAAATCATTGTAGGAATAAGGAGAATCAGAGGAATTATGGAAGATTGCAGACCAAAAAATTATAGACCTTGGATTTCCTTTGGCATCATGTTTCATGACATGGAAAGGGAAAATCTCTGATTGATAATAAAGCATGAGATGGTATATAACAGTGGAATATTGGAAAACTCTTTCATCTTCCAATCTCATGAACTGGTCATGAATTTTATCAGCAATGTAGAAAGAAAAATCATATTTGACAACAGGGGGCTGTCTAGGGGTAAAAATTGACAACAACACTAGGGTTAAATTATCAACATATTCACTAGTGTTGAAACCCATTACAGAAGATATCATATTCAAAATGAGTCTGCCCATATCTATGAAAAAAGTATATCCATAAGGAGGAGGGCCTTTGGGTTGATGTTCTTGAAGCATAAAAGTCTGACAAAGGCGATTTAACTCTTCTTGGGATAAATTGGTCGATTTTTCAAGTAAATCTCCCATGGAAAGGGGAGTCAGGATTTGACCATGATGAAACTGTAACATTTCGTTGATAAACTGAGCAGTTATTTAGAAAAGGATGATTTGACTCAGGGACATGACTACTCGTTGATTGGGATCATAATTGGCATGGCAATGATGAATTATTTCAGGAAAAATATGAACTGAGGGTAAAAGATACATCAGAAGATTGGATTCCCACAGTCCCAAAATGTCAGAGCCGTTCAGGTAACTATCTCTACATTGGCAAAAAATTCTAAGAGGATTTTCACTAAGGATAAGGTCTTTAATTTGGAAATCTCTATCTGCTAGAGGCAGATAGTCTAAATCCTTATGAGGGGCATTCAGAGGTGTGATATTCAAAGCCACGGGAACTTCCATTTCTGGTTCTTGTGGATTCAGAAAGGAAGTCAGGTTTTAATGGAAAAACAGGAAAAATTACAGGTTTGGGAATACAATTACAGGTCTAGGATGAAATGAAGACCGAATTGTACCATGTTTTTAGCTTTTTACAGTGGAATTAAAACAAAAAACCAAGATTTTGCAGAGTTCAATGGGAATTTTGGTAAATACCTGTTTTCTGGGAAATGAACAGTGACGAAAACAGGTGTAGGCAATGGTGGATGGGTTTTGGATTGTTCGTCTGCAAATTTTCTCAGCAAGGTGGCGGTTGACAGTCTTCAACAGTTGGTTTTGAAGTTTTCTGCATGGGACACTGGTCACTGTACAAAATAATGAAAATGACGCGCGTTGGTGTGTTTTAATTGCAAAGTCAAAGGCTAGTGGGATTTAATTTTTTTAAGAGGATGACACAAGCAGGTACGGTTGTTTTGTCATAGGAGGTAAGCAGTAAGTGGTATACATCGCACCGCTTTTGGGGACGGGTGGTTTTCAGCGGAGGGCAAGCAATTCCATAGAACTCACGACACGTGGTGAGGAACTATTTAAAAAATCGCTTGGCCATCGCACATTATCGTTCGAACGTGGGGGCGCAGCGATATGGATAATAGCCGTTGATCGTAGATTGGTTGATCCAACGGCGGTCGGGAAGGTGAGATGACAAGGAAATAAAGGAGTGTGCCCAACATAACTAAGTTTAATTTAATCACATCGGGAGCGATTTAATTGGTGGGGTAGGTTATTAATTAACCATGAGGGTTAATTAATCCCTTTAAATGCGGCGGGGAGGCGGACTTCATGATTAGTTGGAGATTTAATTAATTAATCATAATTAACATATTTATATGGTTATATTACAACCAAAGGGGCGGGATATATAATATTTGGGAATTTTATTAAAATAATACGGGAATGGGTGAATTTGTATAGGGATTTAGATAATAAAGTTAGAGTTAATATGAAAATGAATGAAAAGCAGTAAGTGAAAAACATTAGAAATATGTATTTGACTTATGCTTGAATGAGAAGGGTTTTTATGAAATATTGCACAATTTTCCTAAGTAAAATAGGATTTTACTTAAGAAAAGATTTTTTGAAATTGAATGAATGACTTATGAATGGTTTTAAGTGCTTAGGTTTTTTCAATTATTGGGCCAAGGGTCCGGTCCCTCCCAAAGTCAAGGAAATGCCTTGAGCCCCTCTAATTTTCAAATGACTTAGTACTTAGGGGAAATTAGTGAAATTTTTAGGGAAAAATGAGAAGGGAGGTTAATAATTTGACTTTGTTTTGCTTGAAATTCTTCCAGTGTAGTGCCTGCCTTGAAATTTGTGATGAATATAAATATTAACACATTTAGAGTCATTATCCATCACATGTGATTCTGCAACAACATCTACCCACCCTACCTACTTTAAACTACCATTTTTTCTTCTTTATTAGGGTGCACTTAGACTAGCAATCCCTTATCACACTTTCTTTTATTTTACATGTAGAAATCTATCTAATTCTAACCTTATTACATCCAAGGGCTCAGATTAAATTGTTGAGATCCTTTTTATTTACTCTACCTATCTACTTATCTGCCAAGATTAAACTGTTTGGTCATATTTTATTCTCTATCTCTAAAACATAAAATTGAAAATGAACTAGCCAAGCTTAAACTATTTGACTGCTCATAAATTGTGGCATAAGATGCAAGTTGCACACAATTTGTTTATTTACATAAGTGCAAAAAGTAGTGGCATTTAGACTTGCACACTTTCCTTGGCCTTTATTTTGGTGGGTTTCATTTTCTTTTATTTTTTTGGCCATTTTTATTTTTTCACCCTTTGATTTTTCTTTTAGGGTATACCCTCTTTACATTTTTAATTTTTTTTTTTTTTTTGACAATATGGAAAACCTTTGCAACAAGGAAAGGTATGAACATATTACATAGCCCATCAAGTCAATCATGATATATGACACCTATTGGTATAAGAGCATAATAGGTCCTACGAGGAAATGCCTGGCATTGATTCGAGTATAGTCGTGCACGAGATACCCACTTACCTTGATGCGAAACCTGTTCGACAATGCCTTCGTCCCATGCACCCTTGAAAGGAAGCTGCCATAAAGGGAGAAGTTGAAAAAATTCTCAAAGCAAGCTTCATTTATTCGATCTCGTTGACAGATTGGGTCTCTAACCTTTTCCATATGGACAAAAAGCTGGGCACCATTCGAGTTTGTGTGGATTACCATGATATCAATCATGCTTATCCCAAGGAAAACTATCCCACTCCCTTCATTGACCAAATTATTGATGAGTGTGATGGGAGTGAGATTTTCTCCCTTATCGTTGGGTTCTCTGGCTATAACTAGATTAATATACTACCGGTTGATCAACATAAAATCACGTTCATCTATCCATGGGGCACTTTCGCATATAAAAAGCACCTTTTTGGCCTGAAAAATGTTGGTGCCACGTTTTAATGGGAAATGTCGTATGCTTTTTATGATATTGAGAAAAATTTTCAACCTTACTTGGATGACCTCTCGGCTCATTCTGCTAAGCAATAGGACCACCCAGAACACCTTTGTCAAATTTTTTCTTCATTGTAGATGCTACAACATTCAGCTTAATTTGCACAAATGTGTCTTCTTCGTCGATTTCGACAGACTCCTTGGGTTTGTCTTTTCCAAAGATGTTATTCATCTCAATCCCCTTAAGTTTGAATCTATCATTAATCTACCCTCCCCTTCCTCTTTACACTAGTTTCAGTGTTTGGAATGGAAAGATAATTTCCTACGTCATTTCATACTGAACTATGTTGAGGTAGCCCAAGGTTTTACGCAATTGCTAAGAAAGGCATCCCATTCCTATGGGATGAGATTGCCCAAAAATATTTCGATGCACTGAAGACCATGCTTGTCAATGCTCCTCTTTTTCATCCCCCAAATTATCATCACAATTATTCACTTTATCTAGTTGTCACTTTTAGCACTATCACCATGGTTCTGGTGCAAGACAATGATGGTGGTAATGAGTATGTCATATATTATCTTAGCCGAAATATTCTTAACACTGAAACATGCTATGCACATGTCAAAAAATTGGCGTTGGCAGTTGTTCAAGCTATGCAACATTTTCGCCATTATATTTTACTCCACACCACGACCGTGATTTCTAATTTCAACCCCATGACCTATATTTTAACTCAACAATTTTTGGGGGGCAAGTACTCTATGTGGATAGTTATCCTCCAAGAGTTTTATTTGGTTTTCACTGCCACCAAATCAAATAAATAGTTGGTTTTTTTTTAATTGATCTGCTCTTTACCCTCTTCCTCTGCTCCTTCTAGTTCTAAGGAACGCATTCTAGACAATACTATTTTTCTGATTAGCACCCTCGATCCATGGTATGGTGATATCATTGTTTATCTCCAGACTTCTACTTTCTGGTCCGAGTTGATGAAAAATGATCATCGACGTATCCATCATCATTCGTAACCCTATCGCATATTCGGAGATATTTTATACCAAATTGGAGTTGATTTCATCCTCTGTCGGTGTTTAACCCTCGAGGAAGCTGAAAAAATCCTTAATGACTGCCATTCTGGCACATGTGGCAGTCACATGTATGGGTATGATACTGCTCAAAAAATTCTTCGTGCCAGGTATTTTTGGCCTACCATTTTCAAATATTGTATCCTTATTGTCCGTAAATGTCATGAGTGCCAGATCTACCAACACAAGATGCGCACACCACCCACTCACCTCCATCTTGTCATTATCGTTGGTTCTTTTGAGAAGTGGGGTATCGGTTTTATGACGTGTAACCCTCGCTCAGCTGTGGGGGCATGCTTATACTATTGTAGTCATAGAATACTTCACCAAATGGGCCGAAGTAATTCCTACACTCAAATCTGACACAATACGGCTACCCAGTTTCTCTTCAATCATGTGATTAACAGATTTGGAGTCCCTCAAGCCATTATCACATACCATGGCTCCCATTTTCACCATTATATGATGGTTGAATTGACTAATTAGTTGCATCTGTGTCATGAAAGCTCAACGCCGTACTACCCCCAGGCCAATGGTCAGGTCAAAGCCATGAACAAAGTTTTAGTCACTATGCTTCAGCATACTACTGGGTTGCATATGTCCAATTAACATCTCATGTTGTTCTCAGCTCTCTAGGATTACTAAACCTCGGTGATTGATACAACCATATTCACACCATTTCAACTTGTTTATGGTATGGAAGCTACCCTTCCAATTGAATGTGAAATTCCTTCACTCAAGCTAGCCGTCGAATTACTATCGAATACCTCGCCAAAGGAAGAATGTCTTCTATATTTACAGAGGCTTGATGAAACTCGTTGCTTCGCTTCTCTAGTTATAGAAGCACAGAAAAAGTGGTTCAAATCCCATTTTTACCAGACAGTTTCTCCTTGCACCCTCGTATAAGGAGACTTGGTCCTCTTGAATGAACAAGACCATGATAAATTGGGGGTAGGTAAATTCAAACCCATGTGGCATGGGCCCTACATTGTCAATTTTTTTTTGCAAAAAGTGGCCTATGAGCTTATTTATTATGAAGGTCATCCCTTGGATCAACCCCGAAATGGGTTGTATCTCAAAAAATATTATGCATGATTTGTCTCATCGATTTCTTTTATACATAAGTGTGTTTTTTAATTTTTTTACATTTTTGGCTTGGTGTGCTTTGCGAGAAATTTTATTTCTTATTATGTCTTTTCTTACTGTGCAGATGTATGTCACTCCTTATGTCCGTTTTTCTAACAGTGCCTCCCATAGTACCCAAAACCTATCCTCCACGACTTGGGAAATTTATGATCCTAATGGTGAGCTAGTAGACATTCAAGGGATTTTTCTAGGACGTAAAACTAACAATGTCTTTGAATACAATGCAGTTATCAAACTTCTAACTAAAGCTATTTCCCTCGACATTCATGAATTAATTGTACACCTAGACTCTCAGCTTGTTGTTCTCCAGCTCAATGGACATTATTCTGTCAGAACCCTCATATTTTAAGGATGCATTTACATTTTCGTTTGTTAGAAAGTAATTTTGATTATATTACATATTAGCATATTCCTAGAATAATGATTAAGTTAACTGATGCAGTAGCTAATCTTGTATTAGATATACATTTGCGAAATTTTTAAAAGTAATCATCATCATATAGTAAGATTTAGATAGGAAAATAAGCATATACATATATATATATATATATATATATATCAATTGTTTCCATTGGCATGTACATCATAGTTCAAAAAATATATGTGTGTTTCAATTACATCCTGAGACACCATGTCTCTCGAAAAATGCATAAATAAAGCCTAGGAGTCTAATCAACATGGTGGTCATGATAGCACATCACTGCCTGCACAACACGTCTCAACAGTCGATGAATGTAGTTATAAACCCTAATAGTGTGTCCCTAGTAAGCATAGGTAATGTCCTCGAATCTCATGTACTTTGGGATCCCGCTCGTGAGTCCGTCCAAGTTACGTGGAATTTCTTCCTCGTCATCACCTCCCTCGTCATGAGGGGCCACTTCAAACTCTCTTGGGACCCTCCGAGCTATCAGAGACATTCCTGTGGGTCTCTCTATTCCAACATCTGAAAAACATGAGAAAATATCATAACACATGTATATAAAAACCAAAAAAATTATAACACTCATAAAAGTCCAAAAAATGAGTCATTACCTCTGTCCTCGTCCTAGTTGTCCCTGTTGGGGTTCCCATGTTTTGGCAGATTTGGCAATACCAAAAGATGAGACAACATCAAACCACTTTGGGGCCCTAGGATCTAGCCCTCCTGGACCCGGAGAGGGATCTCTCCAAATAGAGCAACGAATGATGTATATTTGAAGCTCAAAAGTAAGATGTTAGGCTAGTTATGAAGCACAGAGGGGGGTTTTAAATAATTTGGTTGAAGGGTTGCTGGGTTGGTCAGGAGATCATAGACTGGGAAAGTAATGAGAGAAAGGAAACAAAACAGCAGGAGACTTCAGCAAAGAGGATAGGCCAAGACAGTGCCATCCATTGGGCTATGGAGTCATGAAAGGAAATTACATGCAACCACTAGCCAAGGCTTTCAAAGGGCATGTCATCTAATACTAAAGGATCTTTAGATTAGAGAGTGGGGTGGAACATTAAGGAAGGAAAGTGAAAGAAGGAGAACAACCAGATTTCTGTCTATAGATCAGGTCAGAGGTCATTTAACTCCAGACCTGCTTGGACATACTCAAAGGCAGCTCTCAAAGAGACAATGGGGCTACTTCTAGATCAGACCAGAGGTCATTTAACTCCAGGTTTGATTTAGCAACTCCAAGGGAAAACAAAAATAAGGTAAACGAAGGGATCTTAGAAAGGTAAGCTGGTCGTGCAAGGATTCTAGAGGACAGGGCTAACACTTATCCCCAGTGCTCCCAAACTTTCCAGCTTTAAACCCCTCAAGAACATCTAAGAACAGTTTCAACCAATTCATACATCAGCCAGCAAGCAATAACATCCACTGCACTGGTTAAATCAACTGAAAAAAACTCTCAGATAGCACATCTAGCGGAAAACATAAAGGTAGGGAGAGCAGATAGCATAGGGCACCTAACGAGGGTGAATCCTATACCATTATTCTGATGCCTACCAGAAGAACATGAAACAATATGGAAATGTAATAAACAGAGTTAAGAAACACATCACCAATAGTAATAGACCAGGATCCTGTGAAAAGTGCTTTGATTAATAGATGCAAAACTAGTCATGTACAATATGGCTCAATGGCTAATACAGTCCCAACTTCTCCTCCCAGCCTATTACATACAGCTACTTTGCTACTCCCTCCCACGACTGTTCTAACAGTCAAGAATGAATCCCTCTAACAGCAGACTACGCAGCAACTGAACAACAACCTTTACAATTCGTTTATGGGAATTCTTATAGGAGAAGAAGAGAGAAAACAGAGGTAGATAGAAAATTAATGAATCTCATTAAGACAGACTCGGCGGAGTGTCCACGCCCATGCTGCTTAATGGTTGTCTGCAACGCTGAATGTACTCTAAGACTGGTCGGAGATCTCTGTCAGGTCGAAATCGACCTCTGATATCTCTTTGGAGTCCTTGTGGTGCTTGGAGCTCTGTGCTGCCACTCTGAAATAAATGAACTGGATGAAATATCTGCATGGATCCTCTATTCCTCCATTATTGCGGCTCAGACAGGGCGATTAATCTTTTCAGGGCTCGAGGAGGCATGGAGAACGTTGTGGGAAGTCGTACTTCAGGAGTAAACGCGCTCTGCTGTTAGGTGGCGCAATTATGACTTGCTGGTGCGCTCTTCGTCTTCAAACAGTGCCTTAATTCTTTGAATGCGAGATTAAAACGTTAATTGTATCGATAATAAACTTAATCCCTTTGAAATCCTGCTTCTGCTGCTTCTGCTGGCAGCGCTGAACTGGCCATCTCTGTGTTGTTTGCGGTATGAAATAAACATATTATAGACCAGGCAGAGGTGGAGAAATGTTGTTGAGGAGGAGAGATGGTGGAGCGATGGAGAAACAATGGAAACAGTGGAGCGGAGTGGATAAATGAACGCACAGTGTGAAAAACCAAAGTTTAGCGTTCGGGCGAATTACAAAGGAAACACGGAAAACAATGGAGCGGAGCCGTGGAAGTGGGGCCAACCGCAGCGGGGGGCGATTAAACCTGGGCCGTCAGATCCGGGAGGAGACGGACGGCGGAGATGAAATCGCATAATCGCAATCGGAGGTCAGAGCGGGGAGCAATCGTGATGCACAACACGAATGTTCCGATTGCGATTGGGGAGACGCTGCGATTAAACACCAACCGTCGGATCTGGGATCAGATCGACGGTCCACGTCTAATCGGAGGGAGATGGAGAGGGGCAGCGGAGCAGCGATGCGACAACGCTGATCCGTTAGATCGGAGGGAGAATGGACAGCTGTGATAGAATCGGAGGACGGAGGGAAGGCTTGCGAATGCGATCGGGCGGGGCAATGCGATTGAGCATAGACCGTAGATCTGGGCGAAAACAGACGGTGGAGATTTGATCGGAAGGACAGTGCGATCGGGAGAGGACCTGTGATCGGAAGCTGCGGTGACCGTCGGATCTGTAAGAGAATGGGCGGTCAGGATTAAGTCAGAGCATCGCAATCGGGAGGTGCACAATGAGTGTTGCGATTGCGATCGGGGGGAGTAATGCGATTGAGCGCAGACCGTCAGATCTTGTGACAGATCAACGACGCGGAACGCGTCGCAAGACTTAACGTTATAAACTAATCGCATCGGGGTTTTAGAGTATTACAAAGGAATTTGCCTCCCGCCTGGCTTCCGATTGCGATTGGCGCTCGGGACTTAAGCGCTTG
The DNA here is from genome assembly GCA_034641835.2 of Pinus albicaulis. NCBI lineage: Eukaryota > Viridiplantae > Streptophyta > Pinopsida > Pinales > Pinaceae > Pinus > Pinus albicaulis. Next base: position 171,366,123 of record CM076581.1, on the reverse strand, counting down.
TTCCCAGCGCGGGGTCATGTGTGGGGAAGTGGTTTGAAAGGGGCCTGCGGTAAAGGGGCTAGGCCTTATTATATGGTCGGAAAGGGGTTTCTTGCCCATTTTAATGTAATTTGAGGGCTGGGAAGGGGAACGATAAGGGGGAAAATGGGAAATAAAGAGTAAGGGAAGGATTCAAGGGGATTGTGGAGGTAAATGGGGAAATAGAATGGGAGACAAGGAGGAATAAAAAGAGGCTAAATGAGGGCAAAATAAAGGGGAAAGGAGGCCTTTGGGCATTTCTTCACATAACAGAGAGGCTTTAAAAGGGGAATCAGCAGAGGGGATTGGATCAAAGGATAGAAGGCATAAAGAGGCTTCAAGGAGACTGTGTTTTCAGGGGAAAAGCATTCCTTGAAGACTCAAAAATAATTTAGCCCCCTATTTGCTTGTCAAAAATTTCATAGGGGGGCTAACAGTCCCCTTCCGAAAGTAGAAGATCTGGATCACCCCTAAAATCGGTACTGGTATATGGTCAGTCCTCCACCAAGATGATTTTTCGGCTCAACCAGTCAAAGAACTATGGTCTCCACGACATATGCTATCCACCCCCTGATTGAGGCATCAGCTCAGCCCAACGGACCATCTATGGCTCTCATGTTGTTGGCATAGGTAAAATTACCTCCTGATGCTAGAATATCGGTAACCATTTCAGGATGAATAGTATCAATATGGACCCATACCCAAACTAATTCATCTTACCATTTTTACACTTGTTAAGCTGACATTTCATGTTAATTTTCACCGCTTCTGCCCAATTGAAGATTATCAGATACATGAAATCTATGTCTAATTGGAGTTGTGTCTTTGTGGCTTCATGGGGAGCCTCAGATCTAGCAGCCCGAGTAATATTATGCAACACCACCCTCAAATTTAAGTCGGACACTGTCTGGATGTCTAGTTTACCACTCTTGTGTGCTTTCCTTTCTCTAGGACAAGCTCTTTCTATCAACATGCCCATGCTCTCTTCAAGGATCTGAGTACCTGTGATTTGTGCTCTCTCTACCCTCCGCGAAAATCATGTTATGAAGTAGATATCAGAGACTTATATCTCCAATTCCTAGTCATGGATGATGAATTTCTCTTGTTCAATGTCCCATACACTGATGTAATATCCCAAAATGGGAAATTCAACAATACATTCATGATAAACGCATTTTTATAAATATAAGCATTAACAGAAAAATGCAGCCCATGGATCCATTAGATCTAACATTATTACAACCATATCTGAAAGTAAATCAGAAACAAATGACTTTTTCCTAGTTAAACATGCCTCCCATGCTCAAAACAACCCAACAACACTGAAACCCCAAGACTGCTCCAAACATAAATTACTGCAGAAATACACAGTGTAGTTATTTGAGGGTTTATACTTAGAAATATGTAGACAAATAGATCTACTCATGTATTAATCAAATAGGCCCAAAAATAAAGATCTAGTCTCTTTTACGTAGATCGAAGATGACCCGGGAATGGTTTCTTGACAGAAATGATATACATGAAATTTCTTGTTGTAGATCTATGGATGAATCACACTGTATGGCTGAAGCACTACATAAATATGGTTTATCATGAAAATAAATGGTTGTATCTCCTCCTACTAGCTTTCTGGGAAGAATAATGAACCTCCTTCAGGGAAACTAGCTCAAAATACAAGGGATTTAACCCCTCCACTGCAATACCTTAAGAATAACGCAGTTTATGAAAGAGAATACATTTTTGCTGAAGGTAATTGTTTGGCCTAACAGCAGATAGTGGAAAATTCAACACAAAATGCTCTCCATACATTTCTTAAACAAGATCTCCAAGCAAGAGTGGGGAATTCCCGCATGAGAAAACCCTTGCACTAAACAGTGTAGCAAAATAAGCTAAACATCCAAAGAATGCAAAGAGTCTAAACAAACCATATACAAAATATATTCTTCAATCCTCATCCATATGGTTGCCATCCCCTCCATTATATATTTTATGAGCTTCCACACCAAGGATCCCACCCAATTATGAGGTTGCTTCCATGTAAAGTCTCCTCCACCAAAATTACGCTGTCTCCATTAGTCTTGCTCATCTATTTACAGTGTTGTTTGATTTAGTCAACCTTGATTGGATCAACCTTGACTGGATCTTAATGCATTGCCTCTTTTCACACTCAAGGTGTATTCATTTTGACTAGCTAGATTGATCTTCATTCACATTGAGCTGTCTTTTTTTAGGATCCACTCCTCATATGATAATGTTATTGACTTTTTCCACACATTTTATACCATGCTCACACATGTGGATGCTTGATATATTTATTAACATGATCCCTTTTCACATTATGAGGGATTTTATTCCTACTTAAGTAACTTATCCATGCCCATTTATTCATTTAACTAGATTTTAAAAGAAAAATTAATATTCCTATTAGATACATGCTAATTTAGGAATATTACAGTCTTCCCATCCAAAAATTTTCTTGTCCTCAAGCAACTACAAGGGTGCTGCAAAATATCCCCTCCTCTTGTGGCCTCCTCATCCAACAATCTCCACCATTGCCTCAGATATCTTGCAAAAATTCTTTCTTCCAATGGTTCCTCCCAAGTGTGCAAGTTGGCCTTTGGTGAATAAACCAAATGGCTCTCATAATGAAAGAATGGAAGGTCTATGTGGAAACCTTCTTGCTTATCAATGGCCTCCTCAAGATATAAGTGATGACAGTCATGGGGAATTCCATTATCAATGAAGGACTCATGTCTCCATGCTATCATCCAAATGAAATGAATCACCTCCCAGCTTGGTAATTCATAGAAAATCTCCTCCCAAATGCTCATGAGAGGTATGTCCCAAGTGCTCCAAAAAATCATATGGCCTACCTCATAAAGAAGCAAGTGATCTACTATGGTAGCCATATCCTTTCCCATGCTCCCATTGAAACATGTAGTGCAAAAAGTGTGGATAATTTCTTCCCCAAAGGACACATCCAACTAATGTGTCTCTCCTCAAATCATGTTCCCAACAAAGATAAGAATATCTTCAGCATATGGAATCATAATTGAAATCATGCTAGCTTCCATATGAAGTAAAGGAGAAGGATATTGGTCCCTCATGTTCAACCAATGCATTTTTACTCCAAACTACCATAGAATATGATATGGCAAGTGTTTTTCCCAACACTTGTTTGCTGCCCCATCCTTCTTACATGCTTGGAGAAGGTGTATAATGGTTGGTGTTAATAAATCACACCATGAAGATTACATCATCCCTCCAACATGTTAGCGTCCCGTGATTTGGATGATTGGCAAGCCAAGTGACAGGGTAACATCAAACCAATATTTGGAGCCCAAGGACCTAGCCTTCTTGGACTCAGAGAGGGATCTCTCTATTTGTGTAAGGGATATCTATGTATTTTTCTTCTTGTATTTCTAATTTAAGGCTAGTTATGAAGTAGGTTTTTGGTTTTGTTTTTAGGTTTGTGAGGGATGAACTGATCAAAGACTAAGATAGATAAAAATATTGTTAGATTAACTGGGCTATGGGGTCTAAAAGGTCAAGAAAGCTTTCAGATGGTGATACAAGGTTGTTGAAGGGCTGATTTGATCAAGGTAAAATGGATCTTTGGGTAAAATGGAGTGGGATGGACACTAAATTTGTGAAGAACAAAGGATTTCAAACATAAATAGTTCAATAGCTGACATAAACATGGTAGGGCTAACCATTAATCATGAGGAATGTAACTATAAACTGATCAATCCATAGAAATAAACATTCAAGCAATACATAGAGATATATGACTCTCTAACTTTGGGAAATTGCTATCAGAATTTGGGGAAATACAATTAAGACAAAAAAACAACTCAAAACAGTATGAGGAAACGCCTAAGAATAGTATTTCAAGCTATTGGGAGCAAGATTGCATAGTTTTAGGCAAAGGGCAAGATCAGTACAAGACCTCCTTGGTTCAACAAGTGAAAATCAAACAATCAAAGAAAGGTTTCAGAGGTGGATCTATGACTAGCCATGAGTAAGCAGGGCATACCGTGAATCATACTTAGCATGCATAAAACCATAAATGAAACAAGAAAACAATTTCTTCAGTTATCAAAGAGCAATCAAGGATTCTTTGATATGAATAAGAAGGAAGAAAACATAGAAAATATAAAGAAACATGAAATTTGAGGTGCCTCCAAGGGCATGTCTCAAATCTATTCTCTACTGCCTTATAGCAAGCAAGAACATGGAATATGAATGAAAACTAAGAAGGATAATAGAGAGGGACACTATACCATTTTACCAAGTCAAGGAATCCAACAACAGTCCTCTTTCATCATCCAAAAACATTCAAGAAACTATCCAATGCATGAGACAAGTGTTTCTTTCAAGCTTGTATAACCATATATTACTCTATTCATCAAGTTCAACCTTATTTACAATGAAGTATCTTGGAATATATAGGCCAAGATGAAGGAAAACCTCCTAGTGCAACTTGCAATCTCATTGGCCTATCAAAAATATCTGATTTTGTCCTTGAGGATTTGCAAAGCCCAAGGCAAAAAATATCTAATAAAATATCTCAAAAATGCTAACAAAGGAAATTATATTGACTTTTCATAACTAACCATGCCCAAAAATAGCTAAACGCACATGAGCAAAAGTCACTTTAGAAAAGTACATTTTTCACAAAAATGCTTAAGAAAAATATCAGCAGAAAGTCTTCTGTCATGTGGGCAACTTTTAGAAGCCTTCCCGATGTTGAAACGAGGCCCGTGATGGCTCGTTGGAAAGAGCTAAACGTCTATTTTTTAAAAATTCTTATTTTTGTCCAAACTGATAACTAGAAGTCTATCAAAACTGGACCTGTGTGTAAAAACCCAAAAAATAGAATTTGCTGATAAACGAGGCAGAGTGTGGAAAAAGTTAGTGTTTTTCGCCATTTTGGGGGACCAAATCATTTCAATTGATCTAAAAATCATTGAGTAGATGCCCCTAAAATTATGGCATCCAATGATACCTTTTTCATCTTTTGAGGATGTCCCAAATAGAAATGGCGATGCCCATGATTTTTAGCCAAAAACCCAAAAACGACATAAAACAAAACTTGTTGAATTTCGCCCAATTTTGGCGAGCATGACCCTCAATGGTTTTCAGAAACATGCTGAGAAGTTGAGGCCAAAATTTGGAGCTTTGAGGTATCTTTCTTCATCTTTGGTGTCAAGCACCTCTTTTGAGCTTCCTTGAGTTTTTCCTGTGTGGCCTTCAATTTCCATCGGGCTCTTCATGAATGCTTTGATTGTCCTTTTGCATGTCTTTTTGAGGGCTGCCTTATTTAATATTGTTGCTTCTTTCTTTAGGACTTTTAGGCTCTATCTCCCCAATGTTTTGGGCTTCATCTTCATCCTTTTTTTTGCTGTGAGGGCTACCAATATCCTCATCAAACTGTTCAATTTCCTCATCATTTCCCTCCTCACTCTTTTGCTCTTTTTCATGGCGCTGCTCTTCATCACTGTGCTGCATATCATCACTATATTTTTCTTCACTTTGCTGCTGCTCTTCTTCATCATGCTGCTACTCTTCTTCATCATGCCTCTCTTCCTCCTCATCATGTTGCCCCTCCTCATCATGCTGCCCTTCTTCAATAATCATGGGAAATTTTAGCTTCTTCGGAATGGGCTTACTTGAAGAAGGATAAAGATGTTGAGTGGAAGGTGAAGGAGATGCATGGGATGAAGGTACAGTGGTGAAATCTGGATGTGCAATGAAAGTGTCCAAAGATATTCCCTTCTTCTCAAGCTGATGAAGAATGACAATCTTGATGAGGGAATGATGGAAAAGGCAAGCCAACTGCTGAGAAGGAGGTGTTTTCTGAACAGTGGAGGCCATATTTTCAATACTTCTATGGAGGAATAAGGGGAGATTTAAAAATTGGGCTCTTGTGAAATGCATGAGCAACCAGACATGGTAAGCATGCACTCGGGAAAATCTTCCCTCGCATGTGAAATATTTCATGATTATCTTCATGAGGGGAGCATAACTAGTCAACAGATATGAGAAAGGAAAGATGGATGGACATGTATCCCAATGCTCCGGCTTCAAAAAGGTTTTGTACTGTTCTGATTCTAGGTAGCTCTATTTAAACCACTTTTCCCTGACATAAGGGATTTTGGTGGCTTTGGAAATGGATCTAGGAGAAAACTGGAAATCCAAGCCTGCCAGTTGAAAGTGTTTCCCTTGCAATCTCAAAGCATAAAGATGTGTCAAGGGGAGATAGCTTTTCACCTCCTCAACAGTTTGACAAAACTCTAGACATACAACTTCATGAAAGTTAAACAGGACTGATGGATGATCATTTACCTCTTCAGTTGAAACAGGTTCAAACCTCATGTGAGGGCCACTTCTAATGTCTTTCCTTGGAGGCATTTTTTTTCGGATACTCTTTGCTGGCTGAAAAAAACAAGATGTCTCAAATGGTCCTTGAAATGGTTTCTCAACAACACACCCTATCCTCCTTATAAGTCATTGTGCCTCTTTGATGCCAATCAAACAAGTATTTTTCAAATGAAAAACAAAAAGTCAATTTATCACTGTGCTTGGGAAAAGGTCTTGGAAAGATGTGTTTGTGGTTTCTTGGTGAAGAAAGAACTCTTGTGTTTTGACAAAAAAACACCTTTCCCCCAAAAATATTCCCTTGCTATTCACTGTTATTTACAAAGTAAACAAGACACCCTCAGCTGACTTGAAAAACCTTTCAACACAGACTCTATTTTGGAACTCTCGTGGCTGCAAAAAGTTCACTTTTTCACAATACAGACAGGACCTTTTACATGATCAAGCCTTCACCTTATAATCAGTGCTTTCCCCTTTGATTTTGCAGACAAAGTTTGTTCTTGTTTTAACACTGTTAGGACACCTTCCAGCCAACTTGAGACCTCTACAACTTTGTATTTCTATCTAGTAATTTGTGGGCTATCACTGTTCTTAAAGGTAGTTAAGGCCCTTTAAGACTGATAAAAACACCCCACCTATCACTGTACTAATCCTTGGCATTCACAGCAACAAAACTCTTTAATTTTTTACGAAAGGCTCTAACCTCTAATCACTACTTTTCTCTTGTGATTTTTAAATGACAAAATGCCCTTAAAACCAATGTTAAGACACCTTCCAAATTGATGAGACCCCCAAACACAACAAATCTTTCTCCAGTTTTGTCACAAATATGTCTCTTTACCACTCTCTATCTCATTGTTTTTAGATGATGAAGTGGTTTTAAGATAGTTGTTTTCTTTTTAGAGAACAAAGAAAAAACACGCCCTTTAACCCCAAAAATTCACCAAGAGGTCATAGAAAATACCTAGAGAAATGTTTATGAGCCTTGTCGGTCCTTGATTTGGCTTTCAAAAGCATTTTTGGAGACCTTTTGGGTGAGCGGCATGCTTGCAGAAAAAAATGTCGCGCAGTCGGGTCGGTTTCGGGCGGTGGGTGAACATGCGCACAGGCGCGCCACATGCTGCTACAGGCACATCGGGCAGTCTTAGAACATTGAAAATTTGAAATTTTTTTCTTGAGCACCTCGTTTCTCCAGTGGGCGGCTAAGGGAGCATGGTTTTGAGTTTTGAATTTGCACAAGGGGATTTGCGACGGTCTCCTCCGCCTTTATAACTCAAATGAACTTACGAACCCGTGTGTTTACTTGTAAGGGTTTGGATGCCTTTTGAAAAGGCCTTTTGGTCATAACAAGACATAAAGCACTGTCTTTGATATTTTAGCACTTTTAAAACACCATGAAGCCTCCTTTTCGAACAAGTTTATAACAAAATGCTGGAGCCAACCCTTTTTAAGATACCAAAGACATGACCCCCCTTTTTTAAGTAAAGAAACTTCTTAAAAGAAAAAATCTTTTTTTCACTGTTTCTCATTAAGGAAGAAACTCTGTCACTACTTGTCTATTTCTGACCTTTAAAGGAGCACTGCTTAAGAGTCATATCCAAAATTTTTGATGCATCCTTTGCCATATCTTGGAAGGAGATGATTCACAATTCTAAAACTTACTTTGACAACTTCAACTCTCTTGGTGTTTGATGATGATTATGCCCATTGTGAAGTTGATCAAAAATGTCAGGCACCCTTTGATATTTTCCTTTGATTGTGGATGAAGAACCTTATTTGCATTCACCCATGGCTTGATTCATATCTATTGATCAAGGAGAAAAGCCTTTGGAAACTCTTAATGCAATTATATGCAACAACAGAGTTATTTTGCATGTTCATAAAAGGTATAGTTTATGACTGTAGTACGCCTTGTTCCTTTGAATGTTGTCTTGAATTTGAGACATTTTGTCATAGCTTTTCCTCACACATACTGTCTCTGTGTGTTCATTTGCAAAAGTCTCTTTCAGAAGCAAGCCTCAGATTATCTTCTTTGTAATTTTGATGAGGTTGTCGTAAGCTTGGGCATTCTAGCCTTTGTTTACTCTTCAAAGGAGGCTTTTGTAGACATGACAAACAAAGCTTCTTAACTCATCATAGTACCACTGCTTGTCCTTCTATTTAACACCATTTTCTACTAATGATCATTCAATTGTTTCCCACTGCATTTCAATTTTTTCTTTCAACAATGAAACTATGTAAGCATCCCTCAAAACATCACTGTTGTATCAGTGGTTTCCTCCATTGGAGAAAAGGTGTAAACAAGTTTTTTAGGCCATTTGCAGCATTGTTAGCCTTGTGATTTTTGAATGAGGCTACACCTCTGTTCCTGACCCTCTGCTTATTAAATGAAGGAGGCCTTAATCATATTTCCAAACCATATGCTTTTAAATGAAGGAGGTTTATAACAAATGACCTAACCATCTGCTCATGTTTGGAGGAGGTTTTACACAGTCACCCAACCATCTGCTCATGCTTGGAGGAGGCTTTACACAGTCACATTTCATCCCTTTCTCAAACTGTGTTATCTTTCCTTGTAATGCCTATCTCTGCTTGGTATATCACAGTAAGTAAGGAGGTGCAAAATTGGCAATATGCTATGAGAGGAATTCTTTGAGATATGTATCATGTTGTTAAAATGCTCTTATGCATCTTTAGAAACCAGTAGCAACCTGACTTGTATCTGCAGAGTAATACTTGCTAGTCATTAGTCACTAACCTTTTTTACTGTGTTTGTAGAAGTTCATTGAATTACCTCTCTGTCCAGTACTTTCATCCCAGGCTCATAACAAAATGAGAAGCAACTGTCTTCTCATGTTTTTCTTGACAATGTCTTCTGGAAAACCTGAACATCTCTGCTTTTGAAACAGTCACTAAAACACTGTAAATCCACCTAATATCAGTTTGGGTTTTGGCATATGCACTATTGAGACATCAAGAATTTTTAGTGGAGCGACCTAAGGGTGTATCAAGGTTATTTTGCAGAATAGGAGGACCATCTATGACTAGTTGGTATTAGACAAAGGTTCTTTTGACTTAGGATAGTTTGTCAAGGGAGGATTACCTAAAGCGCCACTACCTAACTTAGGGGAGATTTTGACAGATTTGGAGTATTCTCTTTGGTATGATCATATATGAAGATGAGATATGACCATAGGTAGGGTAGCTGAAATTCTTATCAATCAGTTGGTTAATAAATGAGCTGGAGATGAGGGTGAATGACAGCAGATGACTTTAGCTTATGACAGCTGATGGACAAGTTTGTATGACTGAGACTATATAGGGCTTGACAATTAGGTTTTTTCTCATCATAGGCTGATTGAAAAGGTAGGAGGGAAAAATGTGTAGGGGTGTTTTCTAGCTGACAAATTTGACAAATTGGAGATCAGCTGCTAGAAAACTTGGCTTTAAAAACTAGTCATCATCAACAGGTAAAAAATATTGATGACTAACAGTGGCTCCATTTGGGGATGGCAACTCCTTTTCAGGAGGTGTCCAGAATTTCAGAACTCGGTCCTTTGAAAACCAGTGCCTTTATCCATTGGCACAAATTTATTTCTTCCTTGATGCTCTTTGTGAAAATTGACAGCATGATTAGCATCAAAGTCATTTTTACCTACCCCATTATATTTCCTAAAAATTTTTCTTCTTTCGGGTGCATTTGGACTAGCAACCCTTTGACATAATATTTTTGAAAAATGACACTATCTAATTCTACACTTATATCCGCCGGGAGTTCAGATTAAGCTGATGAACTCCTTTGTTTCTCTGCCTATGCTAGATCAACTGTCAAGGTTAAGCTGTTTGACAGGATTTCATTCTCTATTCTAAAACATGAAATTGAAAAATGACTTAAATCAGGATTAGACAGTTTGATTTGTCATGTACTTGTGGCATAAAATACAAGCTGCACGCAAATGTTATTTTTCATAAAATGAAATCTAGAAAATCAGGGCTAGGATACACAATTTTTTTTCATCCCTGCTTTCCTCTTTGGTTCTGTTTTAAGCATGTGGAACCAATATCTTTTCCTAATCTATTTTCTTTGACAAGTCAAGCTTACACAATGTTGACTATCTTTCCTCTCACTAACTTATCAGCAAATAAATTTAAAACATGTTCAGTTATGATTAGGCTAGATAATTGAACAAGACATTTTGAGCACTAGTAGCGGCATTTAGACTTGCGCGCTTTCATAATGACTATTTTTTGAACATGGGGCTTCCTTTCTATTTTTCAAACCGCCCTCTTTTTCTATTTTTCTATTTTTTTTTTTAATTTTCTATTTTTTGTTTTATTTCTTCAAACAATGATATGTACAATGATTAAAAATGAATATGGAACTAGAAATCCTGAAAATGGTGAAACTTGAGCATCTTATCTTTATAAGGATCTCCTACCACTCTTGGTCCATTCAGCTCTTGAAAAGTAAAGTTCGGAAAATTTTCTCTTTCAAGCATAACATAAGGATTCATGCATGAATCTCTAAACCACCCTGTATCTTCCCGCTGTACTTATTTATACCTTTGATCTTCACTTCTCCTTTTGTTGTACATATTTTTCAAATAATGCAGATATTCTTTGTCATTTTTGAAGTATATGATGACATCATCAAGGTATATCAGAATGCAAAAATTTAGAACTGGAAACATGGCTTTTAGGAGCATGTTTTTGGTGTCTGGTGGTTTTGCAATTCTGGGCTTGAAAATGGAACTACTTCCAGCATACTTGAAGAATTCTTTGAGCTGTTCACTTTGCAAAGGAATTGTTTGGCAGTACCCTGAAACATCAGTTTGTAAAGACATATTATTAGAAGCACCTATCAGTTGGATAGCATGGTCTTGAGAAGGAAGGATATAATTTCTATCCCAAGGGTGTGTATTCGTATTTCTAAAATCAAAGCAGATCCTATGTCCAGCTGTTTTATCTTTGATCACTATTGTTTGGTCAATATTTTTGTATTTACTTTTTTTTGAAGTTGTTTCTTGGAGTGATGACAGTGTCATAGTGCTTCTTCTTGTTTTCTCTGCATGTAGTAGTATCTTGAAAAATCTTGCAAATTCTAGCAGTTCTAAGTCTTTGGTGGAGTGAAAGAATGTTAGCTAGTTCAAGCAACTCAGGTATATTTGGGCTGCAGTCATCATATCCTTTCATAAGAAGTTTATCAGACATTTTTTCTGGATCTTTAGTTGTTATGGCTACAGTCAAAGTCTCATTCGAAGGGGTAGAGTTATTAGATGGTAAATCTTTAAGGTATGGTAAGAACATTAAGCTCCCCTACCCCTGATTTCCAAAAAGGTTTGTGATATGCAAGTCTTGTAATGCCTCTGTTCTAAAAAAATCTCCTGATGTTATTTCTGATGTTTTCCTATGGTTTGAGAAATTTTCTTGATGGTATATAACGTTTTTTTCTTCTTTCTCTATTTTTGTTTCAAGAGGAACGAACTCTCTTTCCTCAAGACATAACTGCTCATGATAATGATAATTTGAGTGTCCAGTTCATCATAGAGAACTTGGGGTAGCTGATGTGGTGGGTCTAAGTTTGTTTCAATTTCTCCCAACTGTTCCTCAATGCTTTCATCAGTGTGTAAAATGAAGGAATTCAGATCTGAATGAAAGGATTACATCGGGATGTTATCTGGCCTTTCTTGGCTGCTGATCATATATTTCATGTGTGATTCCCGATAGAGTATTCTAGTTTGGTTAAATATAGGAATAGTGGCGTAGAACATATCAAATTGAATATTTCACTGAAGCTTAGATCCCCAAGATCTGGATAAAAGCATTCCATACTTGGGAGGGATGTCTGCTACCACTATGTCCATGATCAAGTGTTTTGTAGGTACTTGGGCCAAACTGAAACAAAGATCTTTGAATAAGCCTAGACACTTGACTCTACTTGAATCAAAGGAATATAAGTCTTTATAGGGTCTTGTTATTTCTAGGCCTAGTCTTTCCATTACCACCTTTGGCATGAGATTATGCAAGGCTCTGGATTCTAGCATGGCATTGTGTAGGATTTGGTCATGTATATTCAGACTGATGTAAAAGGGAAGAGTGGTTCCTTCTTGGAATTTTCCTTCTATTTTTGGACCAAACAACACTTCAGGGGTGTCATCAGCTAGATTTAAGGTTTTTGCATCATTTCCTATATTCAGGACCTTTAGCACTTGGGATTTGTAAGAGTTTTGGGCGATAAGTTCGGTGAGAGGCATGGTGATATTTATTTTGGCAATTTCACCTTCAAAACTGAAGGGTGCTTGTAATTTAGATAGGTTTGCTTCAGTTTTTTCAGCCATGACTTTCTCTATGTTCTGAGTTTGTTGACTTTGTTTCGGGATTTTGTTCAAAACAATCATCTTAGAAATCTTCGAAAAGGTACTGGGAAAATCTAGGCCAAGGCTTATCTGAATAGCTTTATCTTTGCTTTGGTCAGTTTTCTTGACTACGATTTTGTTGCTATCCACTTCTCTTTTAAGGATGGTATTAGGGGTTTTAGCAGTGTCTGAGCTACCTTATTATATTTGTCTTGGTTTTTTCTTCTTCTAAGATCATACTACATGTGAGCTTCTATTATGGCATTCTGAAAATCTATAGCAGGATCTTCGGGATCTTCATAGTTGGTTTCATTTTCTTTCGGGGAGAAGAAAGCTTTTTCTTCTTCTATGAGGTAAACCTCACCCTCGTTATCAGAACCTATTAGGTTTAAATGACTTTCATCTATTGGTTTTGTGTCCCTCTCATCCTCATCAACATAATTTTGATTAAAGGGTGCCATAATTTGTTGGTCAGTTTCCCTTGGTTTGTTTTGAGGCTGTTCTCTCCTAAAGTTTTTGTTTTGGTTTCTATTTGGAGGGTTTGGCTGGTTATCCCTGTTGTGTAACCAGCTTCAAAAATAGAAGAAAAGAGATATAAACGCCTTAGAAATAAGCCACTTCGAGGGGGAAACCTCCAATACATTACATAAATGAACAATTCTTGGATGATACAATTTACAAAACCTCCTTTCTATATATAGGAATCCATGGGGCCATAATGTAATCCCTAGTAGGCCACAATGTAATCCTAGCCGACCTATGATAATAATTTAAGGCACAATAATAACAAATAGGGGATTCTAGGGGTATAATAATAACAATAAGGGGGGTTACTAACAACAATGAGGACTATACTAGTAATATAGGGACCTACTTGTACCTCTTTCAAAAAAGTGTTGTCCTCAACGCTTGAGTAGCTACAGGTGCTTTTGTATAAAATTCTCATCCTCCCATGTAGAATCTTAGGTGGGTAAGTTCTTCCACTTGATGAGATGCTGCAGGGTGATCAATTCCCATAGTTGTCGAGTTCTTGTTTCCGTGACCTCTTAGGTTCCGATATGATTTTTCCTTCCTCATCAAGTTAAAACCTTATTTGAGCTGGAATATTTTCACCTATATAACCTTCTTTAAGCACGAAACATGGAGCCCCGGATGTACTCATGAAGAAGCGAGGGGAAAGCTCCAATTTGTATGCCATAGTACCAATCTTTTGCAACACCTTGTAAGGACCATAGTACTTTGGCGATATTTATTATCCTTCTTAGCTTGCTTGAGGGACATTTGTTTATATGGTTGTGGCAGTAAAAATACCCAATCTCCTACATCAAAGCATCTCTATTTGCGATGTTGATGCGTTATTCATTCGATTTTGTGCCAAATTAAGGTTATCCTTTCAGAGTTGCAGAACTTCTTCTTGATGCTCGATGTGATCTTCGGCGCGAACCTTCAAATTTCCCTTAAAGATGATGTAATCGATGGTGGATGATATCCATAAAGTGCCATAAATGGGGTCATTTTTGTTTGCGGTATGGAAAGGAAGTGTTATACCACCATTCGGCGAGAGGTAACCACTTGACCCATTGTGTTTGTTTATCAGGATAGAAACCAACGAAGATATCCTTCAAACATTTATTTACTATCTCTGTTTGACCATCGGATTGAGGATGATAAGATGGTGAGCTAATTGAGTACCCAAACAAAGAAAATAACTCCGTCCAAAAATTTCCCGTAAAAATGGGATCTCTGTCGCTCACAATAACCCTTGGGCTTCCATGTAGCTTTTGAATTACTGTCCACAAATGTAGTAGCAAGCATGCTTGCTTTAAATGGATGAGATAATGCACAAAAGTATGCATACTTAGTAAGTCTATCAACTACCATGATGACATTCTTGCCTTCGGACAGTGAAGCTTTGTGATAAAATCCATTGAAATCTCCTCCCAACGCGTTGACTTGGAATGGATAAAGGTTGTAGAAGTCCCGGGGTGTAATTGTCTCCACTTTATTAATGACAAACCAAACATTCCATACAAACTTTTGAATATCGGTTAAGGCCATCCCAAAAAAAATCTTTTCTTCACCACGTGGTAAGTTTTAGAAAAATCCACAGTGTCCTCCTAAAGGAGAAGTGTGCAATTCAGGGAAGAATCTTTTGTTTAGGTTGAATTCTTCAAAGATATAAGCGATCTTTGTACCATAAGGAATCATTTTTCCAACTAAATGTATCGGATGTACTAGGATATTCTTGCCAACTTTTGAATGAGTGTCCATACATCTTTGTCCTTCTTCCATTCATCTCTTGTAGGTTATCCAATCCGGTTGGATAATGAAAATGGCACAAAACAATGCTTCCACCTCTTCATTCTTTCTTGAAAGTGCATCTGCAACAACATTAAGCTTTCCTTTTTTGTGGGTCAGCCTAGTCACTCAACTTGACATCTTTAGCGACCCATTTCTTTGCTCTTAAAGAAGATAGTCTTTGTTCCAAAAGTGTTTAAGACTATCATGGTAGGTTTTACCACCTTGAAGTGTCTTCCCATTAGGTAAGTTCGCCATTTCTTTAGTGCATGTGATGTACTAACATTTCCTTCTCATAAATAGGTTTTTTGTAATAATTTCCTTTGATTGGACGACTTCCAACAATGGGTCTTCTTCACACATTTAAAAAGCTGCACCAATTCCATTTCTGAGGCATCACATTCCACAATAAAGGTTTTGTGAAGTACGGCATAGCCAGACCGGTGCTAGGCATGCCTCTTTAAGATGTTCAAAGGCCTTAGTTGCTTCGGAGTCCATGAAAATGCATCTTTCTTGATAGTATTTATTAGAGGTGCTGCTATTCTCCCATAATTCTTAACAAACTTAAATGTGCTTTATTGTGAGAAATCATGGCAGCTTTATTGTCTTCGGGACTTTCCATTCCTTAATGGCTTTAATTTTGTTAAGTCTACTTTAACACCCTGCGTGAGATATAATATGACCGGATATTCCACCTCTTGTACCAAAGAATGTTTGGATGTTTTTGCATATAATTGTTTTACCTCCGCAATAGTTTGAGCACCACTGTCAACATGTTCAACATGATCCTTCCAAGACTGCTGTAGATTATTATATCATCAAAAAATACTAGCACAAATTTTCTAAGGAAAGGTTTGAAATGGAATTCACTCCAAACCCTTGAAATGTAGAAAGAGTGCATTGGTAAGGCCAAAGAGCATGACCAAAAATTCATAATGACCCTCATGAGTTCGAAATCTTGTTTTTGGAATATCTTCAATCTTCATTCTAATTTGATGATATCTGACGAAGATCAACTTGGTAAAATAAATTGCTCCATGTAATTCATCCAATAATTCATCGATCAGGGAATGGAAATTTGTCTTTAATGGTGAGCTTATTGAGCTCTATAATCGGACGATGCTTCATGATCCATCCTTCTTGTGTACCAATAGGAGCCAGGAGAAGAACTTGACTAGGTTGGAATTATACCGCCTCTAACATTTACTGTGATCATACGTTAATTTCACTCTTTTGGAGTAAGGATATCTATAAGGCGATGTTTGGAGGGAACACTTCACGGAATAAAATGAATAACATGATCATGATCATGAATAGGTTGGAGTCCTTTGGGAGTTTCAAACACCTTGGAATGATTGTCAAGACTTGTTGGAGATGGAAATAGATGATTTTGATGTTGGAACTTCTAGTGAGCATAATTGTGCAATTACGTCATTGTTCTTTCTTTAGAAAGCTTTTCATGACATTAGAGCTTATTATCATTCACAGCTTCCTTGATACCCGTGTTAAACTTCCTTTCTTCCCGAGAAAAAATTTCAAGAAAAGTTCTTGAAAATTAAAAGCCACCATCCCAAAGATTGTAACCATTGTACTCTAGTACAACATCAACACCTCCCATAGGAATGGAAAAGGTGGACTTGTCAACACATATTCCCCATGGTTAGCTTGATATTATGGCATTTTTCAAGGCAATTTGGTTCCTCATTGCAACCATCACTTGACATTAAGTCTTGAGTACTAAGGAAACAATTTAATTCCTTGGCTACCTTACAATGAATAAGAATTATGGGTGCTACAGAATCAATCATCTTAGCCCTTTTCTTCTTGATCGCTCCTCTTATCTTGAGAGTTTAGGAGTAGGTAATTCCAGCCGATTGCATTACATGATATGGTGGGATTCATTTATTCTCTTCTATGGCATTAGTTGGTGTATCCACTCTCACTGGTTTCTTCACTGCTCACTACAATATCAATAAAATAATTTCTTTTGACACACTTATGACCTTTAGTGTATTTGCTATCACAAACTACAGCAGCAAAGCCCTTTTTGCTCTTTTTCTTCCAATTGTTGTGGTGTCAACCTTGTAGGTTAGCCAAAATCTAGGCATAGAAACACTTCCTTCTTTATAGAATTGAGTGGTAGGCTTCCTTGTCGGCATAATTTTACATTCAACTTTTCTTGCCAACCTGAATGCCTTCTCCAATGAATCAGGTTCCAAAACGCGAACTTCATGTTGGATGTTATCCTTTAAAGTGCCTATGAAGAGATCAATCCTGTGTTCCTTTGGAATATTAGTTACCCTTATATTCAATTTTTGGAAGTCCTCAATGTGCTCCCCCACTAAACCCTTTTGTTTGAAATTTATCAATTGGCTAAAGAAGGTGTTGCTCTTTGTATCCTCATAATGTGCTATCATTTCCTCCGTAAAAATTGACCAAGTGACAATTTTTTTACGGGAGCACAGCCATTGATACCATACAAATGTATTTTGTTCTAAATGTAAAGTTGCAATGCGTACCTTTTGTGTGTTTTGCACGTTATGGAGATCAAAATATTGCTCCATCTGTAGTATCCATGTTACAGGATCCTTTCCATCAAACTTCCTCATATCCATCTTTGGAATATGGTGGTTCTTCCCGCCAACATTAGAGTTTATGAAATCACAATTAACATTTATTTTGTTCTCATCATGAGGTTCTTCTACTATCTTTTCACCATTAGGAAACCTTTCTTGTATAAACTTTGTCAAACCTTCCATGTCTTCTTTTAGAAAATTCTTCATGTTTTCCATTTTCTCATCGATCTTAGCTTCCATGTCATCAATATTAGCTTCCATGCCCACTTCCATGCCATCCATCTTAGCTTCCAAACCAATCATCTTAGCTTCCACGCCTTTCTTCAAACCATCCATCTTAGTTTCCACGACTTTCTTCAAAACTTCCATTTCATTTTTTGTTGTTCTTTGCGAGAGCGAAATTTGCTCTTGTAATTTTGATATGTCATGTTGCCATTCTTCATCTTCATGAGTCATAGTAGAGCCTTCTGAAGGCTTAATGGGTGTTGAATTCTTTTTACGGGCCATTTTAGAATCCAATACTGATATATATTCTACAATATGCCCTTGGGATCAATTTAACTTGATTATTCAAACAAGACTTGTGCAATTTGAAAAAAATACACACCTTTTTCTTGCTTTGAGGAGCTCGATATTGAAATTGTATTATCTCTGTGATCGCAGATCTTCAATATCTGAAATTCAGCACTGTAGTATCCCTCTAAATTTTCTTTTGAATGCCACAGGTATGACCTGATTTGGATTCTCCAAGACAAATTTGTGTCCAATCTCCCACAATGACCTAATTATGGACTAGTTCAGTAGAGATAACTTGTACGACTTGCCACGTGTCACTGTTTCATTCTTTGTCTCTGAAATTGATAGCCAATAAACTAAAGTTTGTGTACTTGTGACCACTTTTTACGGAACTCCAATCCGATGCTCAGAGAGAGAGTTATTGAACTTTTCCCACGATCACCTCTTTGAGATGCAATTCAGGAGCCTGAAAAAGCACTACCTTCCATAGATCATATCTCCAAACATATTGTGAACCAAGCTCTGAAATTTTTTGACAAATTTTCTCAGGCTTTCAGCTTTGTACCATATGAATTTCAGATTCTGAACCTTCGTAGAAAAAAATTTATAGCGAAACTTCCACGATGACCTGTTTAGGAGCTTGAAAAAAGACCTAACTTCCACAGATTATATCTCCGAAAATATTTCGAACCAAGCTCTAAAATTTTTAGACAAGCTTCCTCAGGATTTTGGCTTCGCACCCTAAAAATTTCAGCTTCTGAAACTTCGTAGAAAACAAGTTATAGCGAAAATGCCACGATGACCTGTTTGGAGCAGTGAAACCCTAGAATCCAAAGCTTTGATACCAAATGTTGTGTAACCAGCTTCAAAACTAGAATAAAAGAGATATAAACGCCTTAGAAATAAGCCACTTCGAGGGGGAAACCTCCAATACATTACATAAATGAACAATTCTTGGATGATACAATTTACAAAACCTCCTTTCTATATATAGGAGTCCATGAGGCCATAATGTAATCCTAGTGGGCCACAATGTAATCCTAGCCGACCTAACAATAATAATTTAAGGGCACAATAATAACAAAATGGGAGTTACAAGGGTACAATAATAACAATAAGGGGGTTACACTAACAACAATAAGGGACTATACTAGTAATATAGGGACCTAACAATCCCTAAGAGGTGTCTTTTCACTCATATTTTCCCACATTTTTGCCATGGATCTAACCAAGTAATCTATTATAGGATCTAAGGAAGGAGCCAAAGGGGAGACCTCATCCCGGTATGTGACTTTCCTTTATGATCTGGCCCTAGCTCTCTTTTCTGCTAAGTTTGCTTTTGCACTTATGGCCACTTTTTCCATTTCCTCTAAGGTAGGGGGGTCCCTGTCTCTTAGTTGATAAGTCATGTCTGGGTCGAAACCTTGGGGAAAATTTGCTAAGGCTGAGCCAAGTAGAGGTTTGAAGTGAGTTGGGAGGGTGTTATAAACACTGTTGAACCTAGTGCAGTATTCCTAGACACTTTCCCCATTTTCCCTTTTTATATTGTTATACTCTGACAAAATTTGAAAGGGGTTCTTTCTGATTTCCCACTTATTTATGAAGGTTTGGTAGAGTTCTGGGAGATCATGTATGCTATTTGGAGCTAAGCTCTTAAACCATTTTTTGGGTTCTCCGCCCAGGATTTGGGCGAACATCCTCATTCTTATGGTCTTGTCCTCTATTTCGATGTATTCAAAGGCATCGCTAATTCTATCTACATTTTGTTGAGTAGTAGTAGTCACAACTCCGGTAAAGTGTGATATTTTGGACTGATAGTCATTTTGTAAAGGAGACAAAGGGTGTGGCAACACCAAGGGTGCATACCAAGCTACCATGGTGGGAGCTAATGGATGATTTACAATATGAGGGCTTGTAGGATGAGCTGAGGTGATTTGGACAGTAGTGGTTTGGATGGGTGTGGCGGATGTACTTGGGCTAGTGACCTGATTTTGAGCAGATCTGGGGTGGTAGGAGCCAAAGTGATGCAGAAGCTAGAAGTAGGGAGGTGTAGAAGGTGAGGCTTCTCTACTAGGACTCTGTGGCAAATCTAGGGGCTCACTATCGTCAAAGTTTACTTTACTTTGTGACTTTCTTCTAAAAAGGGGTTTTGCTGATTTTAAGTCATATGGGGAATCCTGCAAGGATGTGAGATGTTCAGGTATTGATATTGCTTTACAGATGGACCTATCGGTAGCTAAGGCTTGCCATAGAATCTTCTCTGGTTCATCTACTATGATAGGGGGATTTGGGTCTGGATGAGATCTAGTATAGATTCTTTGTGAAGCCAGATTTCGAATTCAGAGTTTAGAGAGGGTGGTGTTTGTGATTGTTCTGGATGGATGGCCTCTCTAGGGGTTTTGCTAATGTGAAGGATGGTCAAACAAAAATAGGCTAGTGGAGTCACCAGGTGGATTTCTTTGAGATCTATCGTCCACCACCAATACTATCAAATATGCTTTAGGGAAAAAAATTTCTAGCAAACTTTGAGGTGGAAACTTGCAAGGAAGAGTTATTACTTGGTTTCAACAGTTTGCTAGGCTGTTTGGACAAGCTAATGGTTCTATTTGCAATTTTATTTCTGTTTATCTCCTATGTTTTAGGTGATTTTTTCTGAATCACTAAGTTATACTTAGTTTGTCATTGATCACATAGTTTGCACCATGAATTTTAAGTTTTGGAAAGGATGAGTCAACAGAAAGGTATGGTTTATGAATTTTTTGGTTTTTTTATGGAGTTTTTAGGCCTACTAGAGGCTAGTGGAGTCTCCAGGTGGAACTTGGTTGTTTTTATAGAGATGTAGCTATGGTCCACCACCAATAACTACGGAAAAGCCAATCTGGGGAATTTTTTTGGGTTTTCTAAGTTTTTATGTGTAGCTTATGAGGTTTGAAAGAGCTTCCTATAACTGAATCATCACTTTGCTAGGGTGGTGAAAAATCTAGTTTCTACTCTTCACACAACACTTAAGTTTTCTAAGTTTGATTGAGACTTCGAGAGTTACTAAGGTGTACTTAGATTGTCACTAACATGGAAGGTCCCACCGTGATCGCCATTATGTTAGTGAGCGGTGGGATAAGTCAATCAGATAGTATTCCTAAGGCTACCAGAAAGTTTAGGGAATCTAAGTTTGTTTATCACTCAGAGTCCCACCGTGATCGCCATTATGTTAGTGAGCGGTGGGATAAGTCAATCAGATAGTATTTCTAAGGTTGCTGAAATGTTTTAGGGAAACTAAGTTTTTTTGTTACTCAGAGTCCCACCGTGATCGCCATTATGTTAGTGAGCGGTGGGATAAGTCAATCAAATAGTATTCCTAAGGCTGCCGGAAAGTTTAGGTAATCTAAGTTTGTTTATCACTCAGAGTCCCACCGTGATTGCCATTATGTTAGTGTCCCATGATTTGGATGATTGGCAAGCCAAGTGATAGGGTAACATCAAACCAATCTTTGGAGCCCAAGGACCTAGCCTTCCTGGACTCAGAAAGGGCTCTCTCTATTTGTGTAAGGGATATCTATGTATTTTTCTTCTTTTATTTTTGATTTTAGGCTAGTTATGAAGTAGGTTTTTGGTTTTGTTTTTAGGTTTGTGAGGGATGAATAGATCAAAGACTAAGATAGATAAAAATATTGTCAGATTAACTAGGCTATGGGGTCGAAAAGGTCAAGAAATCTTTCAGATTGTGATACAAGGTTGTTGAAGGGCCGATTTGATCGAGGTAAAATGGATATTTGGGTAAAATGGAGTGGGATGGACACTAAATTTGTGAAGAACAAAGGATTTCAAACATAAATAGTTCAATAGCTGACATAAACATGATAGGGCTAACCATTAATCATGAGGAATGTAACTATAAACTGATCAATGCATAGAAATAAACATTCAAGCAATACATAGATATATATGACTATAACTTTAGGAAATTGCTATCAGACTCTGGGGAAATAAAATTAAGACAAACAAACAACTCAAAACACTATGAGGAAATGCCTAAGCATAGTATTTCAAGCTATTGGGCACTTTGAAGCAAGATTTCATAGTTTTAGGCAAAGGGCAAGATTAGTACAAGACCTCCTTGGTTCAACAAATGACAATCAAAACATCAAAGAAAGGTTTCAAAGGTGGATCTATGACTAGCCATGAGTAAGCAGGGCATACCGTGAATCATACTTAGCGTGCATAAAACCATAAATGAAACAAGCAAACAATTTCTTCAGTTATCAAAGAGAAATCAAGGATTCTTTGATATGACTAAGAAGGAAGAAAACATAGAAGCTATAAAGAAACAGGAAATTTGAGGTGCCTCCTAGGGCATGTCTCAAATCTATTCTATATTGTCTTATAGCAACCAAGAAAATGGAATATGAATGAAAACTAAGAAGCATAACAGAGAGGGACACTATACCATTTTACCAAGTCAAGGAATCCAACAACAATGCTCTTTCATCATCCAAAAACATTCAAGAAACTATCCAATGCATGATACAAGTGTTTCTTCCAAGCTTGTATAACCATATATTGTTCTATTCATCAAGTTCAGCCTTATTTACAATAAATTCTCTTGGAATATATAGGCCAAGATGAGGGAAAACCTCCTAGTGCAACTTGCAATCTCATTGGCCTATCAAAAATATCTGATTTTGTCCTTGAGGCTTTGCAAAGCCCAAGGCACAAAATATCTAATAAAATATCTCAAAAATTCTAAAAAAAGAAAATATATTCACTTTTCATAACTAAGCATGCCCAAAAATAGCTAAAAGCACATGAGGAAAAGTCACTTTATAAAAGTACATTTTTCACAAAAATACTTAAGAAAAATATCAGCAAAAAGTCTTCTATATTGTGGGAAACTTTTGGAAGCCTTCTTGATGTTGAAACGAGGCCCGTGATGGCTCGTTGGAAAGCTCTGAATGTCTATTTTTCGAAAATTCTTATTTTTATCCAAAATTATCAATAGAAGTCTGTCAAAAATGGACCTGTGTGTAAAAACCCAAAAAATAGACTTTGCTGATAAACGGGGCAGAGTGTGGAAAACGTGAGTGTTTTTCGCCATTTTTGGGGACAAAATCATCTTCAATTGATTTGAAAATAATTGAGTAGATGCCCCTAAAATTATGGCATCCAATGATACCATTTTCATCTTTTGAGGATGTCCCAAACAGAAATGGCAATGCCCATGATTTTGAGCCAAAAGCCCAAAAATGACAAAAAACCAAAACTTGTTGAATTTTGCCCAATTTTGGCAAGCATGACCCTCAAGGGTTTTCAGAAACATGCTGAGAAGATGAGGCCAAAATTTGGAGCTTTGAGGTGTCTTTCTTCATCTTTGGTGCCAGACGCCTTTTTTGAGCTTCCTTGAGTTTTTCCTGTGTGGCCTTCAATTTTCGTCGGGCTCTTCATGAATGCTTTGACTATCCTCTTGCATGTCTTTTTGAGGGCTTCCTTCTTTACTCTTGTTGCTGCTTTTTTTAGGAATTTTATGCCCTATCTCCCAAATTTTTTGGGCTTCATCTTCATCATTTTTGCTGCTGTGAGGGATACTAATATCCTCATCAAGCTGTTCAATTTCCTCATCATTTCCCTCCTCACTATTTTTCTCTTTTTCATGGCGATGCTCTTCATCACTGTGCTGCATATCATCACTATGCTTTTCTTCACTTTGCTGCTGCTCTTCTTCATCATGTTGCTCTTCCTCTTCATCATGCTACTCCTCCTCATCATGCTGCCCCTCCTCATCATTCTTCCCTTCTTCACTAATCATGGGAAATTTTAGCTTCTTGGGAATGGGCTTACTTGAAGAAGGTGAAATATGCTGAGTGGAAGGTGAAGGAGATGCATGGGATGAAGGTACAGTGGCGAAATCTGGATGTGCAATGAAAGTGTCCCAAGAGATTCCCTTCTTCTCAAGCTGATGAAGAATGACAATCTTGATGAGGGAATGATGGAAAAGGAAAGCTGACTGCTGAGAAGGAGGTGTTTTCTGAATAGTGGAGGCGATATTTTCAATACTTCTGTAGAGGAAGAAGGGGAGATTTAACAAGTGGGCTCTTGTGAAATGCATGAGCAACCGGACATGGTAAGCATAGACCCGAGAAAATCTTCCCTCGCACGTGAAATATTTCATGATTATCTTCATGAGGGGAGCATAACTACTCAACATATATGAGAAAGGAAAGATGGATGGACATGTATCCCGATTCTCCGTCTTCAAAAAGGGTTTTTACTGTTCTGAGTCTAGGTAGCTCTGTTTAAACCACTTTTCCCTGACATAAGGGATTTTGGTGGCTTTGGAAATGGATCTAGGAGAAAACTGGAAATCCAGGCCTGTCAGCTGAAAGTGTTTCCCTTGCAATCTCAAAGAACAAAGATGTGTCAAGGGGAGATAGCTTTTCACCTCTTGAACCCTTTGAAAAAACTCTAGACATCCAACTTCATGTAAGTTAAAAAGGACTGATGGATAAGCATTTACCTCTTCAGTTGAAACAGGTTCAAACCTCTTGTGAGGGCCACTTCTACTGTCTTGCCTAGGAGGCATTTTGTTTTGGATACTCTTTGCTGGCTGAAAAAAACAAGCTTTCTCAAATGGTCCTTGAAATGGTTTCTCAACAACACACCCTGTCCTCCTTATAAGTCACTGTGCCTCTTTGTTGCCAATCAAACAAGTATTTGTCAAATGAAAAAAAAAAATCAATTTATCACTGTGCTTGGGAAAAGATCTTGGAAAGATGTGTTTGTGGTTTCTTGGTGAAGAAAGAACTCTTGTGTTTTGACAAAAAACACCTTTCCCCCAAACAATGTTCCCTTGATATTCACTGTTCTTTACAAAGTAAACAAGACACCCTCAGCTGACTTGAAAAACCTTTCAACACAGACTCTGTTTTTGGAACTCTGGTAGCTACACAAAGTTTACTTTTTCACAATACAGAGAGGACCTTTTACATTACCAAGCCTTCACCTTATAATCAGTGCTTTCCCCTTTAATTTTGCAGACAAAGTTTGTTCTTGTTTTAACACTGTTAAGACACCTTCTAGCCAACTTGAGACCTCTACAACTCTGTATTTTTGTCTAGTAATTTGTGGGCTATCACTGTTCTTAAAGGTAGTTAAGGGCCTTTAAGACTGATAAAAACACCCCACCTATCACTGTACTAATCCTTGGCATTCACAACAACAAAACTCTTTAATTTTTTACCAAAGGCTCTAACCTCTAATCACCACTTTTCTCTTGTGCTTTTTAAATGACAAAATTCCCTTAAAACCAATGTTAAGACACCTTCCAAATTGATGAGACCCCCAAACACAAGAAAGATTTCTCCATTTTTGTCACAACTCTGTCTCTTTACCACTTTCTATCTCATTGTTTTTAGATGATGAAGTGGTTTTAAGATAGTTGTTTCCTTTTAAGAGAAAAAAGCAAAAACACGCCCTTTAACCCCAAAAATTTACCAAGAGGTCATAGAAAATACCTAGAGCAATGTTTATGAGCCTTGTTGGTCCTTGATTTGGCTTTCAAAAGCATTTTTGGAGACCTTTTGGGTGAGCGGCACGCTTGCAGAAGAAAGCGCCGCGCAGTCGGGTCAGTTTCGGGCGGTGGGTGAATGTGCGCACAGGTGCACCACGCACTGCTACAGGTGCGCCGCGCAATAGTTGAAACCTACACAAAACTACAGGCGCGCTACGCAGTCTTGGAACCTTTAAAATTATAAATTTTTTACCTCAACACCTTGTTTCTCCAATGGAAGGATAGGGGAGCATGGTTTTGAGTTTTGAATTTGCACAAGGGGCTTTGCAGCGGTCTCCTCCACCTTTATAACTCAAATTAACTTACGAACCCTTGTGTTTACTTGTAAGGGTTTGGATGCCTTTTGAAAAGGCTTTTTGGTCATAAAAAAACATAAAGCATTGTCTTTGATATTTCATCACTTTTAAAACACCATGAAGCCTCCTTTTCGAACAAGTTTATAACAAAATTCTGGGGCCAACCCTTTTTAAGATACCAAAGACATGACCCCCATTTTTTAAGTAAAGAAACTTCTTAAACGAAAAAATATTTTTTTCACTGTTTCTCATTAAGGAAGAAACTCTGTCACTACTTGTCTATTTCTGACCTTTAAAGGAGCACTGCTTAAGAGTCATATCCAAGATTTTTGATGCATCCTTTGCCATATCTTGGAAGGAGATGATTCACAATTATAAAACTTAGTTTGACAACTTCAATACTCTTGGTGTTTGATGATGATTATGCCCATTGTGAAGTTGATCAAAACTGTCAGGCGCATTTGATATTTTCCTTTGACTGTGGATGAAGAACCTTATTTGCATTCACCCATGGCTTGATTCATATATGTTGCTCAAGGAGAAAAGCCTTTGGAAACTCTTAATGCAATTTTATGCAACAACAAAGTTCTTTTACATGTTCATAAAAGGTCTAGTTTATGACTGTAGTACACCTTGTTCCTTTGAATGTTGTCTTGAATTTGAGACATTTTGTCATAGCTTTTCCTCACACATACTGTCTCTGTGTATTCATTTGCAAAATTCTCTTTCAGAAGCAAGACTCAGACTATCTTCTTTGTCATTTTGATGAGGTTGTTGTAAGCTTGGGCATTCTAGCCTTTGTTTGCTCTTCAAAGGAGGCTTTTGTAGACATGACAAACAAAGCTTCTTAACTCATCATAGTAACACTACTTGTCCTTTTGTTTAACACCATTTTATACTAATGATCATTCAATTGTTTCCCACTGAATTTCAATTTTGTCTTTCAACAGTGAAACTATGTAAGCATCCCTCGAAACATCACTATTTTATCAGTGGTTTCCTCAATTGGAGAAAAGGTGTAAACACGTTTTTTAGGCCATTTGCAGCATTATTAACCTTGTGCTTTTTGAATGAGGCTACACCTCTGTTCCTAACCCTCTTCTTATTAAATGAAGGAGGCCTTAATCATATTTCCAAACCATATGCTTTTAAATGAAGGAGGTTTATAACAAATGACCTAACCATCTTCTCATGCTTGGAGGAGGTTTTACACAGTCACCCAACCATCTGCTCATGCTTGGAGGTGGTTTTACACAGTCACTTTCACCCCTTTCTCAAACTGTGTTATCTTTCCTTGTGATGCCTATCTCTGCTTGGTATATCATAGTAAGTAATAAGGTGCAAAATTGACAATATGCTATGAGAGGCATTCTCTAAGATATGTATCCTATTGTTAAAATTCTCTTATGCATCTTTAGAAACCAGAAGCAACCTAACTTGTATCTGCAGAGTAATACTTGCTAGTCATTAGTCACTAACATTTTTTACTGTGTTTGTAGAAGTTCATTGAATTACCTCTCTATCCAGTACTTTCATCCCAGGCTCATAATAAAATGAGAAGCAATTTTCTTATCATGTTTTGCTTGACAATGTCTTCTGGAAAACCTGAACATCTTTGCTTTTGAAACAGTCACTGAAATACTGTAAATCCACCTAATATCACTTTGGATTTTGGCATATGCACTACTGAGACATCAAGACTTTTTAGTGGCGCGACCCAAGGGTGTAACAAGCTTAGTTTTCAGAACAGGAGGGCCATCTATGACTAGCTGGTATTAGATAGAGGTTATTTTGGCTTAGGATAGTTTGTCAAGGGAGGATTACCTAAAGCGCCAATACCTAACTTAGTGGAGATTTTGAAAGATTTGGAGTATTCTCTTTGGTATGATCAGATCTCAAGATGAGATATGACCAGAGGTAGGGTAGCTGACATTCTTATCAATCAGTTGGTTAATAAATGAGCTGGGGATGAGGGTGAATGATAGCAGATGACTTTAGCTTATGATAGCTGATGGATAAGTTTGTATGACTGAGACTAGATAGGCTTGACAATTAGGTTTTTTCTCATCATAGGCTGATTGAAAAGGTAGGAGGGAAAAATGTGTAGGGGTGTTTCCTAGCTGAAAAATTTGACAAATTGGAGATCATTTGCTAGAAAACTTGGCTTTAAAAACTAGTCATCATCAACAGGTAAAAAATACTGATGACTAAGACAACATCTTATAAGGAATGGTAAATATCACCATTTTCCATGGCTGCAAGTGGCCCATGAAGCCCATAAGAAAAGATGCCCCCTCTTGGAGCAAAGCCCTGTACATGAGTGTTAAGAAGATACAAGCATATAGTTGATACATTATGATGTTCAAAAATACAAATTTTACCATACACTTGATTCAAATCAGTGAGGTAGCTCATGGACGAGCTCCCTCTCACACCCAATGAATAAGGAGGTAGTAATTATAACTCTTCCCAAGATTTATGTTCCTCCTCAACCAGCAAATGATCTATGCACTTCCTCATATGAGAGTGCATCTCCTCTTTAAATTTTACCCACATGAGTCCATCTAAGATAGTATGGTATGTTTTAATGAAGCTAGTGTGTTTCGAAAGCATGATCTCATAGGTTGCATTAAGTAGTTTATACTTGAGCTTGGAATCTTTAGTTAAGTAGATTGGTCATGGAAATAAATGAACCCATCAACTACTTTATACCTCCCATCCATCACTTTTCCATCAAGAACCTTACATGTGAAGAGGTCCTTGGAATATTCCATCAAAATTTGGAACTCCCAATAAGGATCTAGGCTCCCCAACAATGACAACGCTGTGGAAATCTGAAGTGCAGCCCCTGTCATGACACGACTCTCCTCTTTGAAATGTTTGATGTCAAAGTCACATGTTGGAGTACTTTCAACTTTCCTTTGCTACCTCTCTTGCAGCTGATCTTTCTCAAGAAAAGATTCAATTTCATGGAAGTCAAACTTCTTTTGAAATGTTCCTTTCCTCCAAAACTTCCATAGTTTTTCCCATGCATACAAGAGTGGTAAGACCCTATTGTCATATTCAGAAATCTTCATTATGTATAGAAGTATCTTTTGCTGCTCCAAGGCTATGGAGTGGCCTTTTGATACCATGCTCATGTCAACACAGATTTCTGAATTCTCCCTTTCCAATGCAAATAGATAAGTGGAAGATAGCAAAGTCAATTTCAGGAAATTTCTTAGCTCTCCTTGGAATCCATAATTAGTTCTCAGCGCTGTGGTAGCTCCCCTCAAGGCTCCTCCCTTAGCCAAATATGTCATTGCTGCACATAATTGAGAGAAAACTTTGGTCTTCCTCTAATCAGGATGTATCCCTAGTGGAATGCCTCCATGCAAAGAGACATCAAGGCATAGAGCAAGATGTACATGTGTGTGCGCTGATTTATCCTTGCCTTCATTGCACAAATCCTCCTGCCTCCTTTTTGTATCAATCTCCTGAAATAAAGAGGGGTGTGTACCCCTCATCATATGATGCTTCAAGATCTCACCATTTTCTAATGATGACACATGCTGCACATGGATTGTGCCATGATATCTAGATGTGAGATTATTTAGAACTCCTTGCAAGAGTGTAAGAGTTTCTCTCCTTGGATTAAGTACTCCACGTTCCTCTTCATGAGGCCCTAGATGTGCTCTTGTCATGACTACGTTTTTATCTCCAGCCTTCTCTTCCTTCTCTTCAATAGTTGAAAATACCTCATCATCAATAAGAGACCTTAGATCTTGGTCTTATTTTGAAGGAGGAATCTCCATGTCTTCTTCTTGAGAAAAAAGCCCTTCGTGCAATGGGGACTTTCCCCTTGGCAAGATATCATACAAGTTTCCATCCCCTTCAATGGTTTTATGAAATGGAGCTGAGTTTATGGACCCTTCTAACCCATGCAAAAGTTTTGTTTGATTTGGTTTGGTAAACTCCATAGAAGGTGTTTCATAAGATTTTTCATCAAACCTTTCCACTACTCTTCTAATGAACTTTGCATAAGTAGGTGTATTTTTATTATTTAAGGAAAAATATTCAAAAAACCACCAAGCATAACCCTTACCCTCAAGATGCAGTGCTACTACTTTAATGGCTTCCTTTTCTGAAAATTGATGTTGTTGCACATAGGTGTCTAGCTCCTTCACCCAAGCCTTAGCTGGATTTTTCGGTGATCCATCAAAACTAGAGAGGAAGAATCTACCCACACCGTGCTACTTTATCCTTGTGCTTATTTCCTCCTTGATCTTAAAAAACCATTGGAAAGTGATATGATCTCTAAAATTCTCAGTTTGAGACTCATATTCTTGCAGA
The DNA here is from genome assembly GCA_034641835.2 of Pinus albicaulis. NCBI lineage: Eukaryota > Viridiplantae > Streptophyta > Pinopsida > Pinales > Pinaceae > Pinus > Pinus albicaulis. The sequence continues at coordinate 171,335,789 of CM076581.1, read as the reverse complement.
AAATTGGTAAGAGTCTCCTTCTTTGGCACATCTCCTTGCTAAGAGTCATGAACAAGTGGCTGATAGAGCGTTGTAAATATGCTGATGTGGCTGAATTATTACACCCATAAGATGAGGAATTAGAGCTTGCCTAATGTATATATCTTGCAGATCTTGTTGAGGGACTTCCATGTCTTTCCCTCCTCATTTCTTTGATGTATTTTCTTATACCCTGCAGAGCTTGAGAGAGAAGTTTTGAGAACCTATTTTCTCCAAAAAACAAGGGTTTTCTTTGATCTCTCTTGTATATCTTCTCCCTCCCATGAGAAGGCTCCATAACGGTTGAAGAACACAGGCTGAGCCAAGATTAGGGCTCTGATACCACTGTAATATCCCCAAATGGGAAATTCAACAATACATGCATGAAAAACGCATTTTTCATAAATATATGCATCAACATAAAAATTCAACCCATGGATCTATTATATATAACATTATTACAACCATATCAGAAATGAAATTAAAAAAAAATAAATTTTTCCTAGCTAAACATGCCTCCCATGCTCAAAACAGCCCAAAAACACTGAAACCCCAAGACTGCTACAAACAGAAATTAATGCAGAAAGAGATAGCATAGTTATTTGAGGTTTTATACTCAAAAATATATAGAACAATATATCTTCTCATGTATTAATCAAATAGAACCAAAAACAGAGATCTAGTCTCTTTTACATAGATCCAAGATGACCCGAGAAGGGTTTCTTGACAAAAATGATTTACATGAAATTTCCTGCTGCAGATCTATGTCTGAATCATGTTGTATGGCTCAATCACTGCATAAATATGGCCAATCATGCAAATAAATGGCTGTAGCTCCTCCTACTAGCTTTCTGGGAAGAAGAATGAACCTCCTTCAGGGAAACTAGCTCAAAATACAAGGGATTTAACCCCTCCACTACAATACCTTAAGAAATAACACAGTTTATGAAAGAGATTGCATTGTTGTTGAAGATAATTTCTTGGCCTAACACCAAATAGTGGAAAATGCAGCACAAAATTCTCTCCTTAGATTTCCTAAACAAGATCTTCGAGAAAGAGTGGGGAATTCCCGCATGAGAAAACACTTGCACTAAAAAGTGCAACAAAATTAGCTAAATAGCCAAAGAATTAAAAGATTCTAAATAGACCATATACAAAATATATTCTTCAATCCTCCTCCATATGGTTTCCATCCCCTCCATTATATAGTTGATGAGCTTCCACACCAAGGTTCCCACCCAATTATGAGGTTGCTTCCATGCAAAGGCTTCTCCACCAAAATTACATTGTCTCCATTAGTCTTGCTCATCTATTTATAGTGCTGTTTGATTTAGTCAATCTTGACTGAATCAATCTTGACTGGATCAACCTTGACTAGATCTTCATGCATTTCCTCTTTTCACACTCAAGGTGTCTTCATTTTGACTAGCTAGATTTATCTTCAGTCACATTGAGCTATCTTTATTTAGGATCCAATCCTCATATAATAATGCTGTTAAATTGGTCAAACTTGACTTTGTCCACACATTTTAGACCCTGTTCACACATGTGGATGCTTGATATAGTTATTAACATGATCCCTTTTCACATTATGAGGGGTTTTATTCCTACTTAAGAAACTTATGAGCCTCCATGCCCATTTATTCATTTAATTAGATTTTAAAAGAAAAATTAATATTCATATTAGCTGCATGCTAATTTAGGAATATTACAACTGATCAATTATTGTAGTAGCTCTAATTGAACTCTCAGACAAGGGGTCATGAAAATTTTGAGGATCCCACGGTTCCTCAGAGCATCTAAGCACGCATCTTCTTCCATGGCATGTGCATCTTTTGCCCCATGCTCCTACTCTTTCCATTCTATTCCCATTATAACTACTAATTCTTCCTGCAAAACCAACATACAAGATTCTATAAGCCATATGGTTAAAAATTGAATCATTTTGACAAGCATTTTTGGAAATATTTTGGAAAAAAAATTGTGCAGCGTTCGACACAACTATTTTTCAAACAGAGGCGCCCATCAACACTTTGCCTATATAAAAATCGTAGGGTTCAGTGTAGCTTTGTGCTGAGAAACAGCGTCGACTGCCATGGATATGAGTTTTTAAAACCCTTTCACAAAGTGCATCAAAACATAAAAACACATAAAAAAATGGATGAATTTGTAGGGGAAGTTCATGGCTCTTACCTGGAAGAATTAGATTCATCAATGGCCTCCTATATTGCCTGCAGTTAGCTCCCAAAATTCACAATTAAAACTAGTGAAAGTGCTCACAAGAAAGTGAAAAGGTAAAATTAAATTGTTTTTTACTATTGAGTTATTTTATAACATTTTCTAACCCTAATTAACTTTTTAGATAATTTTTTTATTATTTTTTATTGAAAATGGGTTTTACGTTTGTTTCTTGTGCAGCGACAGGTCCTAAAACTGGAAAAGATGAGGAAACGAGTTGTATTTTATTACTTTTTCAAACTCGGTAAAAACACGAAATAGTCACCCCCTAGAGTCATCTTTCAACTCTTTTCTAACTCTCAAAATATGAAAATATTGACGAGCTCTTATCATTTTGAACTCACCAAAGGTTATGAAACATCATCTACCCAGTATATCTTTACCCCTTTTTCGAGTTGGGATAGATTTCTTACAAAAAAGGAATACCTTAGTTGAACATGGATAACAGGTTCTCTCGGATATTGTTTTCTATCTTTTCAGATCTGGGAGACAGCCTACAAAAAGGGACCTTCTAGATTTTTCTTTTCTGCCTCTTTTCAAACTCTCTAAACATCAAAAGACACTAATTTTTCCCTTTGTCAGACTCGTTAAATCTAAATGACATTGGAAGACGTTGTTGGGGTTCCCATGTTTTGGCCAGATTGGAAAGACCAAAAGATGAGATAACATCAGAACCACTTTCAGACCTCAGGATCTAGCCCTCCTGGGTCCAGAGAGGGATCTCTCTATATGAGCAAAGGTTTTTTGTCTATGAAGCTCAAATGTTATGATTTTAGGCTAGTTATAAAGCTCAGGTTTGTTTGTTTGATTGTTTATTTGGTTGCTGGTTATCAGGAAAGAAGGATTCAATGTAAGACCAGGATGAGAAAAGTGGGATAAGGCAGAGGTGAAATGTTCCAGGAAATACTCAAAACCATTGGGCAATGGAGTCAGGAAAGGATTTTCTTGCTAATCAATAGGCAGGCTTTCAATTGGGCTAGTCATATGAAACTTAGGATCTTTATAGATTATTATGTGATGGGAGGGTGAGAGGAGGAGAGATAACACAGATTTAAGAGTAAAATGTTACAGATCAGTAGGTTGCACAAGGATCCTAGTGGACAGGGCTCACACTAATCCCCAGTGTTCCCAAATCTTCCAACTGAAATCTATAACAAGAAGCATCTAAGAACTAAATTCATTTAATTCATACATCAGAGAGTAGGCAATATCATCCACTACACTGGTTAAACCAACTGAAAACATTCCTTAGATAATACATTCAGAAGAGAAACATAAATGGCAAGGAGAGCAACAACATAGGGTACCTAACAAGGGCAAATCCTATGCCAAACTTCTGATGCAAGCCAGTAGAAACGAAATGAAATGAATGTAAACAAAGAGATAGGAAAACATCACCACTGCTTCAGATCAGGATCCAAAGAAATGTGCTTGTCATATTAAGTAACAATGACAATCAAGTACAATATTGCCAATAGCTAAATACTTGGTCTGAAAACATATCCTTCAACCTATCTTACAATCTTTACACAGAGACTGTGACTCAAGACAAACTACTTGCAGTTCTTTGATAACTGATCAACACCCATTACAATGAGTTCCTCATGAATTTATAGCCCCAGAGGAGCAAAGGAGGTAGGTGGAGAACTAAATGCAGTATTAAACTTCTGAAAAGAAAGAGGGTCGAAGCCCCATCTTGTATAACTCTTGTGCATTAATCTCTGATGTTCTTTGAGTGCGTGAACGATCTTCTTCAGACTGGGAATTACTCTGATATGACTCTAACTGCAGTACTGTGCAGTACTTTGGTGTATAAACAAATGACTGAAGGGACTGCCATGATGGTGAAACAAATGCTTCTGATAGTGTAGGATTTCTGCGAAGGGGAGAGAAACTTGCTTGGACACCATATAAACTGAAACCATAATGTGTACTGTGTCCTTGTTCTGGAAGAAAAATTCTGCTGATTTGAACCCTGATTTTATGAAACTTTGCATGTTGTACCTTCTGCATGATCTTTGGGTTCACTGATCTGTTGCTTTGTCTCTAAATTGTTGTATTAAGCTCAAACCTCAATTATGAATGCTGGAATCCATGATCATGAAGCTGTTTTTTCTTCACGGCTTCATAAATGTCTCGATTCTGCAATATATGGGCTTTAATGGCACGGGATAGGGTCTGTGAAGTTTCAAACTTCGTCCTTTGATGGAATTTATACTTCCGCCACCTTTCTTGACATTTCTCTGTAGTACCAGCTTCAGTTTTAATTCTTCCTGCTCAATGCGCAACTCACAATGATTCCTATGAGTTATGGCATTTTTCCACCTCTCTGAAACCCTGCAAAATACGAAAACATGTTAAGAAAACAATGGGGGTGGTGGACGCAATGGGGTGGCAGAAATGGTCGTGCAGATGATGAAATGAAGGAAAAATTGCAGAGAAATGGTGAAAAACACTCGGGTGGGTGGTTGGCGGTCTGCAGAGCAAATTTGAATGAAAAACCTTAAAAAACACGAAAATGAACCAACTATATGTAATGGAATGGGCGCATGTACGGTGAGACACGTGGAAGTGATGTGGCGGGACCGGGTGACAACGGAATATTCAACAGCGAAGAAATGAATCCAGACCGTCCGATCTCGGTGGAGATCGACGGTGGGCAACACTTCGGAGGGAAAATAACGTGGGCCAGGGGTACGGCGACACAGACTAAATAGCGCGCAACTCCTTTGAGTGATGACTGTTGGATGAGCGAGGGCAGATTTGATGGCTGACGTGAATATCGCTGCACAACCCATGCCGAATGATAACGCGCGATGGGATAGCGGTTTTGGGACCGTACGCGGGGACACACGACGGGAGATGTATGGAATCGCTAGGTCATCGGGAAAAACCACCCTCCGCCCAAAGGTGGTGTGATAAACACTGGTGGTTTGTGAATAGTGCACGGCGGGGTCCACTCAGCAGATAGGCTCTGAACCGTCGATCTGATAGGCAAATGAACGACGATGGCGCAATCTGGGGGAAGCACGGGGAAACGCGGGCGCTTAAGACTTGATGATCACCGTCCGATCAACTGAGATTAACGGTTGACATTGCGCTCGATATGGTTTTGAGATAGACACTTTTTTCTCTAGCAGGTGGTTCCGGCGCTGGATTGTATGGAGGAAGTGGCACGGGGGCTAGCAGAAAAGTGGCTGAGGCCTGATATGCGGAATATATCAATTTTATCCATTTTTTAATGCGTTTAAAGCTTAAGGAGGGTAAAGATAGGGAGATGGAAGGGGAATCTGAGGAAACAAAGGGTGATGGTGAAATCTAAGGGGGATTTCGGGGAAATTTAAGAGGTTAGTGGTGGAAATAAAGGGAAGAAAGGGAACTTTGACCAAGGGAAAAAGGGGGTAAATGGTGGTATATTTGCAGGGGCATGAGGGGTAATATAGGCTCTTTGAGATGGGAATTAGCTGAAGGAATTTGTATAAGGAAACACATGGGGAGACTTCAAGGATGATGAGTTTTCGGGAAAATGCGTTCCTTAAAGGCTCCAAACAATCTAGCCCCCTGCCTGCTTGTCAAGAATCTCATAGGGGGGCTAACAGTGGCTCCACATGGGGATGGCTTCTTCTTGAAGGAGGCAAGAATCCAGAAATGATCTTTGGAGTAGGCCAGATACCTGTGGCTTTACACATCCCTTCTCCCTTTGATAAGCTGCCACAATATGAATACATTACATCAGCAGAAACTTACTCCAACAATCTACCTACCCATACTACAATCCTAGCATTTTTTCTTCTTCTTGGGTGCATTTGAGCTAGAAGACCCTTTACATATTTTTATTTTTTCAAACAGAAAATAAACCTATTCTAAATCTACCCATATTGCTCCATGAGACCAGATTAGACTTTTGGTCTCATATGTTTCTCTACCTAATCTAATATCTGCTGGGATTAAACTGTCCAACAGATTTCTTCTCTACATTCTACAACAGAAATTGAAAAACAGTCAAGCCAGGATTAGACTATCTGACTTGCTGTGGGTCCAAGGCTTAAAGACATTTGCACATGGACAAATTTGCAGAAAACTGAAAGCAAAACTGTGAAGGCTTGAGATCTGAAATTTGAAACATCCTTCTTTCCCTTTGTGACTCGAAATTTGAGCATGTTAGAGTCACTTCTTTTTTCATCTCAGCTTTGGTTTTGGGCATGTTAGAGTTGATTCTTCTTTCTTCTTTGTTTGCCCAGATTTTGAGTATGTTAGGACTAGCTGCTTTACTTGCTTTGGCTCAGGTTTTGAGTTTATTAGAGCCACTCTTTTTCATCTCAGAGGTCCATGTTTTAAGCATGTCTGAACCTCTCTTCTTCCCTTATTTTTTGAAACATTTTTCTTTTTCTCGAAAATAAAAACTGCAATGGTATGTACAATGGAAATGGAAACTGGGAACTGTAAATTAGCAGAAGTAATGTTTGAGCATCCTTGCTATAGGGTAAACTGCTTGGGTGGTTGGTTTTCGTATATCCCTCTCAGGGCTTTCCAGTGCCCGAGGCAGACAGTAAGATTAGCTATGTTGTTCACAAAGATGGCATGAGCATGTTCATATTAGCTTGAAATAATTTGAAGGAATAAAATAGAGAATTACCTCTTTGACAGCTTTAGAATCCTTTGGAGAGCGCTACGCAGCAAAGCAAGAGTCCTTCTTCACCGGCTCCAAATCTGAGTCCTGCAATCAGTCAAAGCACCCGCGTAATTTCTAATATAACAAGTATTCTATCAATTTAAACCAATAATAAACATCTAGATTATACACATCTGAGCCATTCATATCATACTAAGAAAATATTGAAACAACAATATAACATTAAGCATCGAATGGACAAAACGAACATAGTTCTATTGATTTTGAAAGAAGGAGGATTACAACCATCGGTTGTACCAAGCCCTTCTCAGTCTCCCAATCTCTCTTCTCTATCAAGTGAAGAAGTCCAAGCCAACAAAATCTCTAGGAGCCTCTTTGACTCTTGGCCTTCATAATGTCACACTATTCTCTATTCCACAAGTATACAAGAACATTGAGCAATCCTTCGACCTTCAATTAAGAGCCTTCAGCTCCTTCTTATAGGAGAGGGAGAAGGCCATTGTTGCCCTTCTCTTTCCACTAGTTTGGAATGGAAAAGGCTTAGATGTTTCTTTGATCTCCATGCTTTTGCCTCTCTTGGAGTTCAGTTTTCTATGGCAATGACCAATAATGAACTGGTGCTTCTGCAGTTTCCTTTGTGCACTGACTCCTTTGTGAGGGAAAGTCAGAGATTCAAATCTTTCTCCGCGCTCTTTTCCCAATTCAAACTTAAAACACGGGTAACGCGTCCCTCCAGTGTAAACAGAGCGTTGCCCTAGCCACTAACGCGGCCAATGTATTGCTTGACTGCGTTATAACGCTCTTGTTCTGTTCTATATATGTGTTACCCTGGCAGAAATAGGTTTAATTTAGGTCTTTGTACTTCTTCCATATTTGTCTTCCCCTCTGAGCTGATGAGGAGGTATTTTGACCTGTAACAGATGCCCCCTAAAGTGTGAGGTCAGAGACGAAGACGATGGCCGAAATACTTTATAATTTCTAGAGATAGAGAAAGATTGAAAGACTGAGGAAAACCTGAAACAACAACATATGTCAGAAAATATAGTATTTGCCTAGAGTCGGGCATGTCCCATGCTCAGTAGCTTTAAACAACATGATTTCTCTAGAATAGAGATATGAAGAATTTGTCCACCAATAGGCACAATGTGGAAGTGTCTGTCATAACAGGATCAGGCTGAAAGAAGCTGTCTCCATAAACAATATCGCAGCTTGGGGATGGGAACAAAACTTTAATGGTGTAGCCTTTTGCCCCAAGGTCTTGACCGCCGATTCACTTAAACTGCATATTTCTCAACATGTGAATGAGGGAGTTGTCGTCGAACATGTGAGAAAATCATCTGATTACCATTCAATAATGAAAACTGTTAACAGACGTGAAGGTGGCCACCGATAATGATGATGGTCCCTAAGATGCCCAGTACAATCTAGCGAGTGTGAATAAAAGGAGTTGAAGTCGAACACTCATAGAATCATTCGACCAAGAGCCAATGATGAAGACCCTTGATCAAACACAAGACTACCTGCCACTGATGTCTGCAAGTATTTGGGTACTGATGGGTTTCTGGATCAACTTCCTAGATAAGGTGTTGAAGTCGATAGGAAGTGATCCGTTGAAAGGTAGGCACTGAGGCGTCCTACATTAGTCAACACGAAATGGAAACCAACTGATTTTGTTTATGATTTGAGATAAGGAAGAGTAAATGGGAACGTCAGACGACAAATAATTTCTGGCATAATGAACGGTTTGGTTGATAATAGGAGCAGTAGATAGCGAGATCTGCTTGAACAATAGAAGGCACTCTAGCAGGGTACTAGGTAGCTGAAGCGTGTTGAACACCAAAGAGTGTGTTAGGATTTTACCGGTGCAGGGACACTGGGAAATGAAGGCTAATACTCATATATGGTAGGGTTCGGCTAACTGCGAAAGAGTTTTCTGGGAAGTGCCATGTTCAAGAATTTTGCTGCCAAATCGACCTTTTTTGAAAATGTAACAGAGGTAGTATCCATTTTTTCCAAATTTTTCCCCGTCTGATTAAGTTTAACGAGTCCAGACGAGTAAACTCGGTGAATTTTTCATGTTTAAAGAGTCTGAAAAATGTCAGGAAAGACAACTCTATGCCCCATCTGATTAGATTTAACGAGTCCAGATGAGAAAACTCGGTGAATTTTTCATGTTTAGAGAGTCTGAAAAATGTCATAAAAGACAACTCCATGTCCTGTCTGATTAGGTTTAACGAGTCCAGACGAGAAAAATCGGTGAATTTTTCATGTTTAGGGAGTCTGAAAAATGTCGTAAAAGACGACTCCATTGGGGTACCTTTGTCATGTCTTGATAACCGGGCACGGCAAAGGGGTAATAGTAAGCCTGAAACAGTTCAATTTCCGTTAGTTAGTATATTGAATTCGGAAAAGTGAGAAATCTATGTTCAATGGACGTCTACCTCATTTTGTTATGAGTACGAGGAGACGAAGTAAACTCAATATTATTTGTGAAATTTTAACGAGTCCAACAAAGAAAACTCGGTACCTCCTGTGAAATTTTAACGAGTCACACGGAGAAAACTCGATACCTCCGTGAAATTTTAACGAGTCACGCGGAGAAAACTCGATATACTTTTTCTGTTTAACGAGCTTTGAAAAAGAGGAAAAGAATGGCTCCTTGTTCTTTGTCTTAATAGTTTAACGAGTCTGACAAAGGTGACTCGGAATTTTTTCGATTTTATGAGCGAAAAAAAGATTCCTAAAAAGAATGCTCATTACTTCTCCATAGTTCTAACGAGTCTGAAGAAGAAAACTCTAGGTTTTTCGGATTAACGAGCAAGAAAAGACCAAGAAAAAGAATGCTCGATGCCAACTTCGTATAATTTTTAACGAGCCTGAAGAAGAGAACTCGAGGTTTTTCGGATTAATGAGCAAGAAAAATACCATAAAAAGAATGCTCGATAAAACATGAATATGTCTGCACATAAATCTTGATCCCTTATTAGAATCATCAGTACCAAATCTCGAGAGTTGCGACATGTGTACAGCGAGGAATCACGACTTTGCCGACTGACGAAAGAGAGTCATGCCCCAGAATTTGCTATAAGAAGGTCAGAAGACATTCATTTTCACTATTTTGAGTGCTGTGAAGAAGCTCTGGAGTGCAAAAGGGGTGAAAATTTCAGCTGACGATTACGGTCAATCCGGGCAACAGTCTTCTATTCTGCGAGATCCAGGTAAGAGCTAGAACCTCCTGTTATCATTTAATTGCCAATTTTTTAGTTTTTGCTGGTTCAAAATTAGGAAATTTTGAGGCCCTAGAAAAATATTTGCGCCTAACGCGGGTCAGGAGTACAACAGCCGCGTTAAACGCACAAAGGGAAGTAAGCGTTAGAACGCTCTGTTTTGTATTAGTGCCCGCGTTAGGCGCAACATGCTTTCTAGCAATTCAATTTTTTCATTTTTGAAGTGGTCCAGGCAAATTTTAATCGGTTGGAAATGTTTCATTTGCAGGTGTTCAGCTGTTAATCATGAGTATCTGGCGAGAGAGAGAGCATGAGCGGGAAGAACGAGAGATGGTGACGGATGCGGCAAGTTTAATGGCTCTCCGGAGGTGCGGATTGCTTAAGTATGCCTGTTTAGAACTGATGAGGGGTCAAGAGGACCTCCTGAGGTGGCTGATCCAGCAGTGGAATGAGAGGCATCATGTCTTTCGGATTTGGTGGCAACGAGCTCGCCATTGAAAAAGATGATGTTTACTTTTTGACTGGCTTGTCATGTCGTGGGGCGAGGCCCAATTTGACGGGGTCTAGAGCTGACCCTCGTTCCACTACTGATTTGATCCATGTGCACTGCATACGTGGTACCCACGCTGTGAGTAACCGAATACCTATTGCACAAGTGACGTTGAGACCCTTGTGGTCTATTCTATGGATGATTGTTCGCTTGGTAGGTGCCAAGAGTCAACATGTGGCTACCAAGGCCCAGATGCTCCTAGCCTTGGATTGTATGCAGCCTCAGGTTTTCGACTGGTGTGACGGTGTAGTCCGTCGGGTCCGAGCAGAGCTTACTGCATGCAAGACTCGTACTCAAAGAGAATTTGGGTACGGAACACTGATTGTTTCTTTCATACTGGAGCGGATACCACTGATGAGGCCCAGGATCCCAACAGTGCCATTGGGTCCACGCGAGCCGAGGCAGGCTCGGTGGGCCACTTTGCTTCCACGGACTGGAGAGGGTCTCGTCCGTCACTGTTTTGATGAGGTATTTTTTGATTGGCTGGACTCTCAGATCATCATGATTGAGGATTATCCCTATGCAGGGATGAACTTCATAGGCGATCCCGAGCTAGTCTTGCCCCCTGGCACCCAGTGGGGGCCCGATGGTAAGAAAAATGATCAGTGATTTTCAAAGCCGGTACTCGTAATTTTTTTTTTGTTGAAAAGGGGTGAAAATTAAGTTTTGACATGAAACTTTTGCTTGCTTGACATAGATGTGGCACCTGTCCGTCCAGCTGGGGCCCCTCGCCATGCACGGCAAGGACTGCAGCTACTCGGGGCTGGCACACCTATAGAGGAGGCGGAAGTCGGCGACGATGATGATACCCAGATTTTACATGAACTCTCTAGGAACCTGGAGGGTCCTTTCACTGAAGGCGTGGTACCTAACTACAATCCTCCGCTCACTGATCCGTTAGGACCTGTGATAGTCCAGATCCCACCACGCCAAGATATGTCTGTGGCAACACCAACATCTATTTCTCCACTGGCATCCACAGGGACGATGCCAATGGCAACCCTCCTTGGTTCGCCACCATCCTCCCCGCCAGTGGTCAGTTCCATGCCATTACTGGGTAACCCCAGTAGTCAACATATGCCTACCCCCAACCCTATGGTCAACACAAATGTCAGTAGTTTACCAAAAACTTCGGCATCTACTCCTACCGTGACCACGTTGGGGACCACGGTAGCTCCTCCCACGAGCACGACTACTTCGGTGCCCTTTAGCAATCCTTTTGGTTGGAACCCTCTGTTGAGTTCAAACCCCCTGGCCACTATACCAGGGGACAGTGTTATATTGACGACTCCGCTGGGGAGTGTCCCCATAGTTTCCGGACTATTTTTCCCTTCATTTCTTCTCTCCTCTGTTCAGTATCCTTCTGACCATTTTTTGATGCCGAGTAGACAAACCAAGCGCTTGCAGAGTTCAATCCTATTCCTGTCTGGCCAATTGAAGATCTTTTCCCTGGTTAACGCGACCTATGCAGTTCATCCAGTGCATTATAACGCGGTCTAGGCTTAAATACAGTGCGTTATAACGCTGTATTTTCTCACAGACAGAGCATTACCCAGCCAAAAACCCTGTTGTTCACTACTGTGACTGTGTTTTAGCTGTTGAGTTTTTTGGCCACCAGTACCTTTCACAGACTGAATCCCTGTGCTTGTCTGCTAAAGCTAGCATTGATTATTTGTTTCTCTTATTTAGTTAGTGTGCAAAGCATTTACTTTTTTAAAGAGAAATTTTTTTTTTCTTTCTGCATTTAGTTGAGTTTATTCTGAAAGTTTAGTTCACAGACTGTTAAAGAGGTAGATAGAAGTCGGAATCTTGAAAGTTGAGCTGTGTTATTTACATGTTGGTGCATGGATGATTGATAAAGAAACACTCTTCATTGAAGTTAATATTTAGAGCATGTTTTGCATGGTTTATTGAGTCAAGAGTCTCACTATACTTCATACGTCCATTCCCCCTCCGCAAGACTAATAACAAAGTACACTAAAAAAAAAGCGATAATAAAATCAATCTAATAACTCTTTTTGAGCTCACACAAACAGTAGTTCAGGCTAGGATCTTGGGTTAGGACAGTGAGAAAACTACCCAAGATCTCAAAACTTGAAAACTAGAGTCATTAACGAGTGAAATCCTGCTGCACTCACATTATTGGGACCGTTCCTTTATCGGAGCTCAGCGCGAGACAACACTTGGGTGCACTAGAAGGTAGCCCGCCTTCAACTACATCCTGTGGGTGTGTTATATATTGGGGTTCCCTTCGGGGATGTCGAAACTAGATCGGGGATCTAGGTATTCTACCCATATAGCACACTGTCCTTGACCGTGGACCCCCCTGATGATGTATGTGATTTGAGGTATCCTTAGTGGCCATACTTTTAGGGACTTACACAAGGTGACTGGGACGGGCTGTCCTGGTACCTGAAACAGACGGACCTACTATGTCTTCAGTCTTTAGGAGGGTACTCGTCTTCACGAGAGTGCTTACACCTATCGTCTGGGGTTCGGGCGAAGCTCTAGAGTAACCGTAATTGTACTTTCGACCAACCCTCTCTGTATGCTATTGTGAGACTAGATTTCATCACCAGTGAACATTAGTACTCAGACAGGGCACCCTATACTGGTTGCTTGCTGATTGATTTTAGAGAGTCTTTTCTTTTTTTAGTAGTTGTGTGGATACTGTCATTTGAGACTTCATAATACATCACATTTTAAAAAATTGTTAAAATTAAATCGGTCACCGTGGCGTCCCCTGACCCACGCCGTCTGTCTCGACGATAGAAAGGTCTACCTCCTCTCACCCTAGAGGAAAGATTGAACCTTGGTGAACCCGGGCCTTCTACGGAAGAGAAGTCTCCTCTGACTAATCTGGATTATCACATAGACCCTTATCAGCCGGAACTCCCGGAGGACCCTTTCACTGAAGGCGTGGTACCTAACTACAATCCTCCGCTCACTGATCTGTTAGGACCTGTGATAGTCTAGATCCCACCACGCCAAGATATGTCTGTGGCAACACCAACATCTATTTCTCCACCGGCATCCACAAGGACGATGCCAATGGCAACCCTCCTTGGTTCGCCACCATCCTCCCCGCCAGTGGTCAGTTCCATGCCATTAATGGGTAACCCCAGTAGTCAACATATGCCTACCCCAACCCTATGGTCAACACAACTGTCAGTAGTTTACCGAACACTTCGGCATCTACTCCTACCGTGACCACGGTAGCTCCTCCCACGAGCACGACTACTTCGGTGCCCTTTAGCAATCCTTTCGGTTGGAACGCTCTGTTGAGTTCAAACCCCCTAGCCACTATACCAGGGGGCAGTGTTATCAGTACACAGGTAGCAGGGAATATTTCTCTTCCTATGCAATCCTTAGGACAAATGGGACAACCCATTGTAAATACTATCCCCTTAAGTGGTTCAAACATAGGTGTAGGATCTATACCGTTGCCAAATTATGCAAGTACTAGTATGCCCCCGGTAAACTCTATTGCATCCATTTGGACTAACCAAACCCAACCTCCGTCTGGAGTGGGAGGGCACTTTTACGCTGGGGGCAACCAACCATTTTCCCCTCAATACACTATGCCCTATGGACAGCAACCGTATGTTCCTACTCCTCCACCTATGGGAGGTTTTTATCAAAGTCCCACTTACCCTTCTGGTAACACATGTATGGGAGGACCCTATGGTCCTAATAGTCAGCCCATACTGCCTTGGTTAGACTCGGGGGAAAATCCACAATTGCCATTCTTGGCAGCTTTGGACATACCCGACATCCATAAGCTGACGAACGACCCCGTCAACCACAACTCGCTTTGGCCTCCAATTCCTCATAAGATTCCATCCGATATCCCGAAGTTCGACGGGAAGCATGGAGACAACCCGGCCGCACACATCACTACCTTCCATTTGTGGTCCATATCCAATTCCATGGTAGATGATAGTGTCCGACTTCGACTGTTTTCCCGCACCCTTATAGGAAATGCCACCAAGTGGTACATAGAATTACCACGAGCCGCCATCAATACGTTTGGCGCTTTAGCGACGGAGTTCTTAAAGAACTTTCAACTACCAATTAGAGTGGAAACCGGCACAGAATTGTTAACATCACTGCGCCAAGACACCGCCACCCACATCTCCAACCATATTCATGAATGGAGACATAGGAGGAGGCTCGTCAAAGCGCCAATACCGGACCATCTCTTGGCCAATTGGTTTTGCAAGTCTCTTTTACCCCACATCTCTAAAGACATTGGCCTTTCTGGTGCAGTGACAGAAGATCAATGTATTCGTCGTGCCCAACACCTGGATTTAATCTATTCACAATCCGGCACGCTTTACGATCTGCTCCCCCATGCCCCTGGTAACCCAAACCCTCCGGCTACTCAGAAAACTGGAGCTCATGCCGATGGTCTCGTTGGCGCGATCTCTGGTGTAGCCACCAATCAGTCTCGGGGGCAAACCTCCCAGCCATCCTCGGCTACCACCGCCCCCCATCAAATGACTCCTCTCCCTTCCGCTGAGGTAAATTCGGTGCAAACCTCACAAAAACCCAACGTGAAAAATAGGAAGAATAATAAGAAAACATCTTCTTCGAAAGAGCAGTCGAATAATCAGAATAACTCTAATAAAAAAAATGCTGCTAATAAAAAAGGAAAGGATAAACCCATGAGATTTCCTTGTAAAATCTGTGCGGAGGACCACTTGACATACAAATGTCCTCGGTTGCAGGAATGCACCGATTTTATTGCTAACAAGGATTCTGGGAGAACACCTGCCGTTCTTCACAATCCTTTCCCCAATTAACAGCAGCAACATCAACATATGGTTGACAACCCGCCACAACCCCATCAACGGGGCAATGGTGGTTCTTATCCTTCCGGCGAAGGACCATCTGCCATTTATGGCATCGAGAGTATTGACCTTCAAACTCGCGCCAAGCTTTATGGAACTCCTACCATAGATGCTCAGGAACCTGGAACTAGTTCCAATCCACCGCCGCCCAACGATTTGCATATCGAAAGGCCTACTGTTGAACCTATAATTCGTCCCCCTAAAGGGACACTTCGACGCACGACTCATAATACCTCTGCACATGCAGCCCAAAAATACAATATTGTAGAAGATTTGGCACAGGCACCATCAGCTATGTCTGCACTTGAAGTATTACAAACCTGTCTAGCACAAAGGAAAGCCTTGCTTTCGGCCATTGGTGGAATAGATCCCCAGGATTCCATGCTAGCAGTCTTTGATATGGAAAAGGCTAAACCTCGCCTCTCTCATCAACTCGCATTCCAGGTGCAGGTTGTGTCGAAAGGGAGACCCATCCATTGCACTGTCATAGACGAAGGTGCTTCGACCTGCGTTATGTCACAAGCTTGCTGGCTGAATTTAGGTTCTCCTACTCTAACCCCGCTATCGAATTCCCTCAAAGCTTTCGATGGCCACACGTTCCTACCCAAAGGATACCTTGCTAGCTTTCCCATCACTCTGAGTGGGAAAACAGTAAACGTGGACGTTGAAGTCGTAGAGCGTCATCTCGACTATAATCTATTGCTCGGTCGCAGTTGGTCTTATGCTACGACCGCCATCGTGTCTTCGGTCTTCCGACTCATCCTATTTCCATTGGATGGGAGAATAGTCACGGTCGATCAGCTATCCTTCTGCACCCCTGATTATTCCACTTTACCAAGTAGCTCGGTACCCCTAATAGGAGGTGTCCCCGACTCTTACGTCAATATCAGTACCGGTCTTCTGAAGGCATCTTCCCTACTGGGTTGTTTTCCTCTACCGCCGCCGCAGATCCCAAACACGGTTGCAATGATATCAACCTCTTTGGATGGCTCTATCAACCCATGGATCATCTCGACACCTTCAGATATTGATTCCTATGGAGATCAGATTCCGATTTCGCTGGTTGAGTTGGCTTACCAAGCCATACAAACCGCATCTGAACCCTCCACTGATATGGTTTCGACCACAGGTACGACCCTCTCTCCCATAACAGTTCTCTCTAAGGATCTCCTCAATGAAGTCTGGCCTACAGACGAAGCTATTCGAGAGATCATGTCATTAGAAGAACGACCTTGGGGAGAGTTCCACCATCGCACTTCGACGATTGATTCGAAGGCGATAAACACTGAAATCCCGTCTTTTGACCAACCTGAGATAGTTCCCTCCTCTTATACGACTGTCCACACTATCGATTCAGAAGGGAACATGGGTAATATTTTCAAGACTCTACTCATTGATATCTCGGTCAAGACAGGTATCATGGAAAATATTCTGTATTGTTTTTCAAATACCACACCTTTCCAACTTGCTTTCGGCCTGGAGGCAGTACTTCCAATCGAGTACGAAATGCCATCGCTCAAACTTGCCATTGAGCTCCTGCGTGACACCACCGCCACAGAAGAGCGCTTGCTCTCGCTCGATCATTTGGACAAAACTCGTCGAGATGCTACATTAGCACTCGAAGCTCACCAGCGCCAAGTTAAAGCTCAATACGATGAATCTGTCAAGCCTCGTTCTATCCAAGAGGGCGATCTTGTTCTACTTTATGATCAAAAACACGACCTCTTGGGGGCAGGAACACTCCAACCATTATGGCTCGGTCCTTACATTGTTACTAAAGCCCTCTCAAAAGGTGCTTACAAACTACAAGATTGTAATGGAATTCCACTCGAGGAGCCCCACAACGGGCTCTATCTGAAGAAGTATTTTGCCTAGTTTCACACTAGGCATATGCTTTGTAATTTTATGTATATAAGTTTTGCCTATTTTATTTTGATGCTTCTGGATTATTTGTTTGGTTTAAAGGGTTTTTCTCATGTAATATTTTTCTTTCGCACAGATGTCATCACATTCGTTATCATACGTCGGGTATGCAGATGGTGCTAGTCGTCACACTAGACACATTGCTTCAGCTGCTTGGGTTCTCTATACTCCTGAGTCGGACCTTCTTGGTTCCGGGGGAATCTTCCTGGGTAACGCCACCAACAATGTGGCAGAGTACATTTCAGTGATCCAACTCCCCAGCGGAGTCGCCAATTCTGCTATAGGGTAAACTGCTTGGGTGGTTGGTTTTTGTATATCCCTCTCAGGGCTTTCCGGTGCCCGAGGCAGACAGTAAGATTAGCTATGCTGTTCACAAAGATGGCATGAGCATGTTCATATTATCTTGAAATAATTTGAAGGAATACAATAGAGAATTACCTCTTTGACAACTTTAGAATCCTTTGGAGAGTGCTATGCAGCAAAGCAAGAGTCCTTCTTCACCGGCTCCAAATCTGAGTCCTACAATCAGTCAAAGCACCCGCGTAATTTCTAATATAACAAGTATTCTATCAATTTAAACCAATAATAAACATCTAGATTATACACATCTGAGCCATTCATATCATACTAAGCAAATATTGAAACAATTATATAACATTAAGCATCGAATGGACAAAACGAACATAGTTCTATTGATTTTGAAAGAAGGAGGATTACAACCATCGGTTGTACCAAGCCCTTCTCAGTCTCCCAATCTCTCTTCTTTATCAAGTGAAGAAGTCCAAGCCAACAAACTCTCTAGGAGCCTCTTTGACTCTTGGCCTTCACAATGTCACACTATTCTCTATTCCACAAGTATACAAGAACATTGAGCAATCCTTCGACCTCCAATTAAGAGCCTTTAGCTCCTTCTTATAGGAGAGGGAGAAGGCCATTGTTGCCCTTCTCTTTCCACTAGTTTGGAATGGAAAAGGCTTAGATGTTTCCTTGATCTCCATGCTTTTGCCTCTCTTGGAGTTCAGTCTTCTATGGCAATGACCAATAATGAACTGGTGCTTCTGCAGTTTCCTTTGTGCACTGACTCCTTTGTGAGGGAAAGTCGGAGATTCAAATCTTTCTCCGCGCTCTTTTCCCATTTCAAACTTAAAACATGGGTAACGCGCCCCTTCAGTGTAAACAGAGCGTTTCCCTAGCCACTAACGCGACCAATGTATTTCTTGCCTGCATTATAACGCCCTTGTTCTGTTCTATATATGCGTTACCCTGTCAGAAATAGGTTTAATTTAGGTCTTTGTACTTCTTCCATATTTGTCTTCTCCTCTGAGCTGATGAGGAGGTATTTTGACCTGTAACAATCCTGCCATTGACAGGACCCCCAAATAGTTCAGTGCCATCTAATTCTTGTAAGAAGAAAGCGTTGGGACCCACAGTGGCCTGGATGAGGTATGGACCTTGCCACAAACTATCAAATTTGCTGTGATTTCCTTTATCCTCTCTTCTCAAATCCCACTTCAAAACCTTATCTCCAACTTTGAAATCAGCAGCCTTGGTTCTTCTGTCAAACAATTTCTTTATTTTCTCCTGAACCTTCACTGCTCTGTTGTAGACCTCTTCCCTTGTTTGCTGGAGATGGATTGTCTGATTTATTCTCCTCACCATGCTGTCTCCTTCTGTTTGGATCTCATGGATCAGTTTGATCACTGGTATCCCAAAGCTGGTAGGGAATAATGCTTTTGTTCCATAGACAAGCTGAAATGGAGACATGCCAATGGACTTCTTTGTTGTAAGCCTGTCAGCCCACAAAGCATGTACTAGCTTGTTATGCCATGATTTTTTTTTTCTTCCAACAGTTTCTTGATGATGATCACCAGGCTCTTGTTCGATGATTCAGCTAATCCATTACCTTGGGGGTAATAGGCAGTTGAATGACGAAGTGTTATTTGGTACCTGTGACAAAAATCAACCATATTTTTGGATCCGAAAGCAGTAGCATTATCAGTGATTATTTTCCTTGGGTAGCCAAACCGAGAGAGGATGTGACTTTCTAGGAAACTAATGATGACTGAATCTGTGGCATTCCTAGTGGGCACGGCCTCTATCCACTTAGTGAACTAATATGTGGCTGTTAGGATCCATTTGTGCTGAGTAGAATAAGCAGGGTGAATCTCCCCTATGAAATATAAGCCCCATTGCAAAAAGGGACCTTCAATAGTGATGGGTTGTAGGGGTAAAGGGAGGAGTTTTCTCTTGCCCTCAAAGATCTGACATTTGTGGCAAGCAACTATCATTTTATGAATATCATTGAAGAGTGTGGGCCAATAGTATCCAGCCCTGAGTATTTTGTTTGCAGTGGCTTTCCAACTTAGATGGCCTCCACATTTTCCAGCGTGGAATTCTTGTTTAACCCTCTCTGCCTCATTTTCAGGCAAAAATTTAAGAAATACGCCATTAGGATTCTTCCAGTATAAGTTTTCATTCAAGATGCAGTAATTTTTGGCCTTTAGCTTTAAGAATCTGGCCTTGGTCTTTGATAATCCGAGAGGGGCATTGAGGTGTGTAAGCACATACAGAATGTCGGAATACCAAGGAGAGCTCTGAATTTTTTCCTCAATAGTGAGATCAGGAAATTCTTGCTGCTCATCCAGGGTATTTATCATGTTAATTTCTAGGGCTTGTAGGTTTGATTCAGCCATTAATTTAGCTAAGCCCCGACCTTTAATCAGTTTGGTGGGTTTTATCT
Organism: Pinus albicaulis; assembly: GCA_034641835.2. NCBI lineage: Eukaryota > Viridiplantae > Streptophyta > Pinopsida > Pinales > Pinaceae > Pinus > Pinus albicaulis. Next base: position 171,315,607 of record CM076581.1, on the reverse strand, counting down.
CGAGGTCATATTCTAGGATGACTGCTATCTACTTGCCCCTTTTCCCATCTGGGTCTTGGGATAGTATATCTTTGACTATGATGTTGGGCACATAAGCTATATTGTGGGAATGAAATATGTACACCCTGAAGTCTTTCAAGGCCTTAATCAGAGCATAGGCCTGTTTCTCCATGATGTCGTATTTCAAGGGTGCATCTCTGAGTGCTTTTCTAAAGAAGGAAATTGGTTGTTCCATTCCCTCTGTGTTTTTTTGCAGCAAGACTGCAGCCACTGTATGCTCTGAGGTGAATGAAAATATCAGGAAATCTTTGGAGAAATCTGGGCTAATTAGGACAGGGGCTTGGGTAAGTGCAAGTTTCACTAATTCAAAAGATTGTTTAGCTCCTACAGTCCATTTAACTCCAGCACCTTTCTTCAGCATATTAGTTATGTTCCTAAGGTGTTCAGCCAGATTTGGAATAAACCTCCTAAGAAAGTTAATCTTCCCAATGAAGGATTGTAATTCCTTGATTTTTCTGGGGTGTGTAATCTATAGTATTCCCTCAACTCGTTGTGGGTCTATCCTAATTCCATTCTCGGATATGATGTGGCCAAGGCGTTTACCCTCCTGTAGCCCAAAGACAGTCTTTTTAGGGTTCAGGGATAGGCCAAACCTTCTACATTTTTTGAATACTTTTCTCATATGTTTCAGGTGTTCTTCTTTGGTCTTGGAAAAGAATGTTATGTCATCTATGTAGATGACAATGAAATGCCCTATCTCATCTGAAAATGCTATGTCCATCGCTCTTTGGAAGGTGGCTCCAGCGTTCATCATTCCAAAGGGCATCTTCACATACATGAAGGTACCCTATGGAGTGGGAAAAGCTGTTTTGAGTTGGCCTTCTGGGATTAATAAGACTTGGTTATATCTGGAGAAACCATCTAGCAGGGAAATCCTCTTAGAACCTACTACCTTCTGAAGAATATGTTCCATTTTAGGCAAAGGGTAATTGTCTTTAAGTGAGGCTCTATTGATATTCCTGAAGTCTATACACAATCTGATTTCTCCTTTTTTCTTCCTCACAGCCACTAAGTTTTATACCCAATCAGAGAACCTCACAGGCACAATTATGCCTGCTTCATACTTCTTCTTGATCTCTTTCTCTACTGCAGGAAATTGTTTAGGATTGATTCTGCGAAGTTTTTGCCTAAAGGGCTTCTGATTTTCTTTCAAGGGTATCTTATGCTGAATGATATTTGTTTCATAGGCCTTTAAGTCTTCATAGCTCCATGCAAACACATCAATGAATTCCTTGAAAAGGTCAATGTATCTCTTCTTCATGTCTGCAGGTAAAAATTTAGCCAGTTTAATCATTTTGGGCTTATCTTCAGTGCCTAAGTTGCATTCTTCCACATCAGAGTCTGCATGTTCTATAGTGGGATTTTTTGCCACATCATCAAAGTCAAAAATGTCCTATAAGGGTGCCAGGCCTCTGGGTATATTCTTATATCTGGCCTGCAACACCTCCATTTCCTCACTATCTGCATTTTCACATTTGCGGTCTGAGTTTCCAGTCTGTTCATCTAAATAATTTATTTCTATGTTACAGGGTGTTTCTTCCTCGTCTAAGGACTCATCACTTAGGCAGCTATGGTCAGGTTTAGAGTCTGAATCGGAAAATTCAAACTCGTTTCTGCCTACCAGAAAATCTTTGATTTGTTTGTCACCTTCAAAAACCTGCCAGTATTTTTCATTGTCTGGCACAGCAGGTCTGAATTTGGTTTGAATGATGATCTGTTGGTCACTGGGAGTTTTTGGGTATGAGCTGGCCAGGCAAGCTAATCCATTTGCGATGACATTTTGACTCCTAGGAACAAACACTAATTTGTATTCAACAAACGTTTTCAGTAGGTCCATGGTGTCATTCCTATATGCTCTTACCCTAGGATGTTTGGTTGTGTACTCTCTGTTCACTTGTTTAATAACTAACTCTGAGTCTCCCCTTACGGTTATCCTACGGGCTCCCTTTTTCTTTAACAGATTCAAACCCAGGATTAGAGCCTCGTATTTAGCGACATTATTTGTGAATTTGAAGTGCAGAATACAGGTGTGGCTTTTAGCGTAGTAATTTTCTGTATAATGTAGCCATACCCCTGCCCCTGCAGTCCTTTTAGTACAACACCCATCAAAGCTCATTTCCCACAAGGGGTTATTCTCATGACTATCATTGTTTTCCTCCTTACAGCTGGGTTCGCCAGTGTGTTGTGTTATAGGGTTTGTATTAGGCTGTGGATTGCTTTGTTCCTTGTGAAATGTATGTGTTTCAGGGATCTGGTTGGATTGTTGTTCATGCTATGTTTCTTGTTCACTCAGATTTAGGTCTCCACCGCATATCCTACAGGTTTCATTGCGGTTTTCTTCTTCGTTATCCTCTAAATCTAGAGTAGCCATTATGTTAAAATCCATAGCTTCTGCCTCTCCGTTTGCATCTCTGTTTTGGGACTCTGACACTTCTAAAGGTCAATCATTACAAAATATGAAGGAGTCAAGGTCTGTGTGTACAGAATAGATGGGGGAATTTTCTGGTTTTTCGGGGCTACTGACTAGGAACTTCATCTGAGTCTCCCTATACAGTTTTCTAAGTTGGCCAAAGATTGGGATTGTGGCATATGAGCCATCCATCTGCATTGTACCCTACAGCTTGGCTCCCCATGATCTTGATAGTAGCATGCCATACTTAGGTGGCACATCTGCCACCATAACATCCATGACCGTGCATTTAGCTAGGATTTGAGTTAAGCTCACACACAAGTCTTTGATCAGGCCTAGGAATTTTACCCTGCTAGAGTCGAAAGAGTATAAATCTTTGTAGGGTCTGGTTATCTCTAGACCTATTCTTTCCATAACCACCTTAGGCATTAAGTTGTGGGATGCTCCAGAATCATGCATTGCATTATGCAGGATCTTGTCATGAACGTTGAGACTGATATAGAAAGGTGGAACTACCCCTTCCTGAAACTTTCCATCTATCTTAGGACAAAACAAGAGGGTAGGTTGATCATCATTCAAATTTACAGAGTCACCATTCTCGCCTAAGTTCAAAGCTCTCAATATCTGGCCTTTATACGCATCCTGAGTGGCCAGCTCAGAAAGTGGGACGAGGATTTCGATTTTTGCAATCTCACTTTCCAAATTGAAAGTGGACTGACCTTTTGGGATATTCATCTCTGTTCTACTTGCCACTACCTTAGTGGTTGAATCAGTGGGCTGATTTTCATTATGTACAGTGTTTGTGACAGTTTTATCAGGAGCACTAACTGTGGTGCTAGTGCTGCTAGTTGGTTTACCTTGTGCATTGGTGTTTTGGTTGTCCTTTTCTTTACTCTTTCCATAACTCTCAACTGCTGATTTGTTGGCTTCAGCAGTTGCTTTAGAATTTTTCTCAGGTCTCTTCTTGACGGTAGTCTCAGAAGCTTTGGTTTAGCAGTTTCTTGACTCCTTTTGCTTCTAAGTTCATATTTCTCTGTGACCTGCATCATGGAATTTTCATGTCCTAGTCTGTAATCTTCAGATTCCAACCATTCCTCCTCCCAACCAGAGGGTGAAGGCTGATCTTCTTCTGATTAAAATTTATGGATTGAATCTTCTGTTTCAAACATATTAATTGTGTTTCCCTCAGACTCTTCTATGATTCCCTCATCCTCGTCAATAAATTTTTGGAATGGGGGAATAACTTGTTGATCTGCTTCCTTTTGTCTGTTGGGAGCGTTATTGTTTCTTCTAAAGTTCTGGTTTATATTCTAGTTACTGACTGTGACAACCATTTCTTCCATCATTTGCTGTAACCTTTCCACATTTTTAGACAGTTTATCATAATTTTGGTCAGATGTGGAAGCCACATTGTCATCTCTGTATGTTACCCTTCTCTTAGACTTTAGTCTTGCTCTTTTCTCAATCAGGTTTGCCTCTATGTTCACTGCTCCTTTCTGCATGTCCTCCAATGTGTGGTATTCCTTATCTATAAGCTCATAGGCCATGTCAGCATCAAAACCCTCAGGGTATTTTTCTAGGGCCATGCCCTGTGGAGGTTTCATATGTGGAGGGAGAGCATTATAAATGTTGTTGAACCTTGTTGTGTAATCATGAACACTCTCCCCTACGTTTATTTTAAGGGTCATGTATTCTGCCAGGAGTTGGCGAGGGTTTGCCCTAGTTTCCCATTTGTTTATGAAATTCTGATATAGACCTGGAATATCGTTGATGCTACCTAGGGGTAAGATTTTAAACCATTTCTTCACATCACCCCCTAGGCTTTGGGCAAAGATTCTCATTTTGACTATATCATCATCTATTTCCATGTAGTCAAAAGAATCTTCCATTTTATCTACATGTTGTTGGGCTGTGATGGACTCCTTTGCAATGAAGTGTGGGATCTTAGACTGATAATCAATTGGTAAGGGTACTAGAGGCTGAGGTAAAATTAAAGGTGCATACCAGGCTGCCATAATGATATTTTGATGAGCTAAAGTGGCTTGGGCAGCAGATATACAGATGACAGGGATATTATGGCCAGCAGAGGACTCATGAGCAGACCTAGGGTGACTGAGCCCCAAGTTTTGTATGAAATGTAAATCAGGAGGTGTAGATGGAGGGGTCTGTCTATTCCCAAGGTGTCTACCACCTTGCTGTGGTGAATCAGGAAGCTCAGGGTCTGGCTGGTCTAAGCTACTAAATGACCTAGTTCTAGATAAGCTGTTAGGTAGGTCTAGGTCAAGGTGAAAGTGCAATAGAGCTGTAAGATCTTCTGGTGCAGAATTAGCTCTATGGATGTGTTTGGGAATAGTTGATATTTTAGGTGTATGAGCTTCCTTGAGGACGCTCTCAGGGTTGTCAACTATTTTAGGTGGTTTCAGGTCAGGGTAAGCTTTTGTATGAATGGTTCTAGAAGCCAGAATGTTGTTTCCTGACCAAGAAGCTTGACCCTACTTCTTACTTCTACTGTGGTTGATGTTGTTAAGGAGGCTGGTCTTCCAGTGGAGTCTAATGTGAACCAAGATAATCAGCAGGCCTATTGATCACCAGTGGAGTCTTTCAACGTTTATGGAATATTGGAGTCACTAGGTGGAAGGTTTAAGATGTTTTTGGAGGGTACACTATCCACCACAGTGCTCTTGAGATGTCCCTTTTCGAGGATGCCTTCAAACACAACAAACTATAACCAGAGATTGATTGGGAGGGCATTTACCAGATATGTCACCTCTGAAAGAGTGTGAGATCCGGAGGCTACCTGGCCCTTTCCAGACTCTGTCCAAGAGTATGGTAAAACACAACAAATGGTGTAGAGGTTGATGTGTGTATGGGAGTGTTTAACTGCCAACCAAACCAGAGATTGTAGGTCTTTGAATGCTTAAGAATGTTCAAGGTGTAATGCACTCAGTTCCCCAGTGGAGTCGCCATTATGTTGGGGTTCCCATGTTTTGGCTAGATTGGCAAGACCAAAATATGAGACAACATCAAAACCACTTTCAAACCTCAGGATCTAGCCCTCCTGGGTCCAGATAAGGATCTCTCTATATGAGAAAAGGTTTTATGTCTATGAAGCTCAAATGTTATGATTTTAGGCTACTTATAAAGCTCGGGTTTGTTTGTTTGATTGTTTGTTTAGTTGCTGGTTATCAGGAAAGAAAGATTCAATGTAATAATAGGATGAGCAAAGTGGGATAAGGCAAAGGTGAAATGTTCCAGGAAATACTCAAAACCATTGGGAAATGGAGTCAGGAAAGGATTTGCTTGCTAATCAATAGGCAGGCTTTCAATTGGGCTAGTCATCTGAAACTTAGGATCTTTATAGATTATTATGTGATGGGAGGGTGAGAGGAGGAGAGATAACACAAATTTAAGAGTACAATGTTACAGATCAGTAGGTCGCACAAGGATCCTAGTGGACAAGTCTCACACTAATCCCCAGTGTTCCCAAACCTTCCAACTGAAATCTATAACAAGAAGCATCTAAGAACTGAATTCATTTAATTCATACATTAGAGAGCAGGCAATATCATCCACTACACTAGTTAAACCAACTGAAAACATTCCTTAGATAATACATTCAGAAGATAAACATAAATGGAAAGGAGAGCAGCAACATAGGGTACCTAAAAAGGGCAAATCCTATGCAAAACTTCTGATGCAAGCCAGTAGAAACGAAATGAAATGAATGTAAACACAGAGATAGGAAAAAATCACCGCTGCTTCAGATCAGGATCCAAAGAAATGTGCTTGTCATATTAAGTAACAATTCCAATCAAGTACAATATTTCCAATAGCTGAATACTTGGTCTGAAAACATATCCTTCAACCTATCTTACAATCGTTACATAGAGACTGTGACTCAAGAGAAACTACTTGTAGTTCTCTGATAACTAATCAACAACCATTACAATGAGTTCCTCATTAATTTATAGCCCCAGAGGAGCAGAGGAGGTAGGTGGAGAACTAAATGCAGTATTAAACTTCTGAAAAGAAAGATGGCCGAAGCCCCATCCTGTATAACTCTTGTGCATTAATCTCTGATGTTCTTTGAGTGCGTGAACGATCTTCTTCAGACTGGGAATTACTCTAATATGAATCTGACTGCAGTACTGTGCAGTACTTTGGTGTATAAACAAAATGACTGAAGGGACTGCCATGCTAGTGAAACAAATGCTTCTGATAGTGTAGGATTTCTGTGAAGGGGAGAGAAACTTGCTTGGACACCATATAAACTGAAACCATAATGTGTACTGTGTCCTTGTTCTGGAAGAAAGATTCTGTTGATTTGAACACTGATTTTATGAAAATTTGTGTGTTGTACCTTCTGCATGATCTTTGGGTTCACTGATCTGTTGCTTTGCCTCTAAACTGCTGTATTAAGCTTAAACCTCAATTCTGAATGCTGGAATCTATGATCATGAAGCTGTTTTTTCTTCACGGCTTCATAAATGTCTCAATAATGCAATATCTAGGCTTTAATGGTGTGGAATAGGGTCTGTGAAGTTTCAAACTTCGTCCTTTGATGGAATTTATACTGCCGCCACCTTTCTTGACATTTCTCTGCAGTACCAGCTTCAGTTTTAATTCTGCCTACTCAATGCACCGCTCACAATGATTCCTATGAGTTATGGTGGTTTTCTGCCTCTCTGAAACGCTGCACAATACAAAAACATGTTAAGAAAACAATGGGGGTGGTGGATGCAATGGGGTGGCAGAAATGGTCGTGCAGATGACGAAATGGAGGAAAAATTGCAGAGAAATGGTGAAAAATGCTCTAGTGGGTGGTTGGCGGTCTGCGGAGAAAATTTGAACGAAAAACCTTAAAAAACACGAAAATGAACCAACTATATGTAATTGAATGGGTGCATGTACGGTGAGACACGTGGAAGTGACGTGGTGGGACCGGGTGACAATGGAATAGTCAACAGCAAAGAAATGAATCTGGACCGTCTGATATCGGCGGAGATCGACAGTGGGCAACACGTCGGAGGGAAAAGAACGTGGGCCAGGGGTACGGCGGCACGGACTAAACAAAGCGCAGCTCCTTTGAGTGATGACCATTGGATGAGCGAGGGCAGATCTGACGGCTGACGTGAATATCGCTGCGCAACCCATGCCGAACGATAACGCGTGATGGGATAGCGGTTTTGGGATCGTACGTGGGGACACGCGGCGGGAGATGTATGGAATCGCTGGGTCATCGGGAAAAACTGCCCTCCGCCCAAAGGCGGTGCGATATAAACTAGTGGTTTGTGAATAGTGTGCGGCAGGGTCCACTGGGTGGATAGGCTCCGAACCGTCGATCTGATGGGAAAATGAACGGCGATGGCGCAATCTGGGGGAATCACGGGGAAACGTAGGCGCTTAATACTTGATGATCACCATCCGATCAACTGAGATTAACGGTTGACGTTGCACTCGATATGATTTTGAGATAGACACTTTTTGCTTTGGCAGGTGGTTCCGACGCTGGATCGTATGGAGGAAGTGGCACGGAGGCTAGCAGAAAAGGGGCTGAGGCCTGATATGTAGAATATATCAATTTTATCCATTTTTTAATGCATTTAAAGCCCAAGGAGGGTAACGATAGGGAGATGGAAGGGGAATTTGAGGAAACAAAGGGTGATGGTGAAATCTAAAGGGGATTTCGAGGAAATTTAAGAGGATAGTGGTGGAAATAAAGGGAAGAAAGGGAACTTTGACCAAGGGAAAAAGGGGGTAAATGGTGGTATATTTGCAGGGGCATGAGGGGTAATATAGGCTCTTTGAGATGGGAATTAGCTGAAGGAATTTGTATAAGGAAAAGCATGGGGAGACTTCAAGGATGATGAGTTTTTGGGAAAATGCATTCCTTGAAGGCTCCAAACAATCTAGCCCCCTGCTTGCTTGTCAATAATTTCATAGGGGGGCTAACAAACGTCACCATGACATTACCAAATTCCTCCTTCCTAGCTCTCGTAAAATGTACTAGGATGGATTTTTCTGAAGGACAAACTTACATGATGACCATATGCTATCCCCTTCAAGCTTTTTTCCAAAAATAATTGGGGTACTCACCAGAAATAGTGGGGGGAAATGGAGCTAGTTGTCAGTTGTGTCGGCAGTATGTCACTCTTGAACATGACACTTGTCTGTAGTTCGTGTTGGGTTGGGGACATGCCACATTTTCCATTTTTCCTCCATGGGTTTGGGTTATCCTTTTTGACCTCTCATCTTCTCTTTGCCTCGTCACCATGACCTCAGATCCCTTGATGTCAAATACTACTATATTTCGAAGTCGTGTCGCTAGTATGTTCAAGAGAAGTCCCTTCGGTAGTTTTCAACCCCTGATCCTCTGTTTAGTCTTGATTCACTATCATATTATTCCTTTGTCTCGTGTCGATGATGTGGCATTAGGGGAATTTTGAGGTCTAAAATGGGCCTTCTAAGAAAAATGTACAACAAAATTAAATTTTTTAAGAATCAATGGGATTGAAGATGATGATGTCAACCATGGGGGATGATTCACCATTTTTGGAGTAAAAAAGTAGAAATAATAAAAATTAATAAAATAATAAAACTACTTTTTCAACTCGTATTTTCAACTTATCTCCCTACGGTTTTACTCAAATTTCGAGTGGGAGTACTCATTGGATGAAAAATTTAATTCCTCATCCAATGAGTACCCATGTTGCATACTTTCGATGGAACCTGCTACACGAACAATGCGAAATACATGAAAAAATGTTTTTGCAATCATGTTTTTCATGTATTTCTCATTTTTCGTGTAGCAGGGTCCATCGAAAGTATGTAACATGGGTACTGTTAGCCACCTATAAAATTTGTCATATCAAATGGTGGCTAAATAATTTTTTAAGTCTTCAAGAAATCAGTTTTATTGCAAAATTTTTAGTTCTTGAAGTCTTATGAAGACATCTTATCTTTTGATTAATCTTCACTGTTGTTTCCCTCTTAATTCTGAAAATATGTTGTTTTCATGAAGAAAATACTGCTGCAAAAATCCCCATTTTTCCTCATTTTACCCCTCCTTTCACTCATTATTAACCTCCATTTTATTCCCTTTTTCCCATAAAATTCCTCTGTTTTCCCTTATTTTCCTTTTTCCCTTCATCAAAATCCCTGTTATAAGGTTAAAAAATCCTTTTTTACCTTATCCAAAACCTTCAAAATGCCTTGGAAATCCTTGAAAAATCATGAAAAAGAGCCTTTTGCATTACAGGCCTAAGCCCCTTTGGCCTAAGCCCTAAACCACTTCCCCTCCATGTGACTTGGCACTGGAACCAAGCACAAAGGCTGAAAGCACTTATCGCATCGGAACTTCCGACGAGCGCAAGTCTATTTGTTACGTTAAAATTCCGATGCCGATTGGCTTCTTTGTATATAAGCCTCGATCCTTTGTTTCTGTTGTAGAACTGAGAGCCCGCAATCGGGCGCTAAAACACAAAAAGACTTGGCCAAAAACCAAATTCCCCTTTGTATTTTGTTCAAACCCACTTTCCCATGTTTTATATGAAAACCCGTCGTTTCATTGTTTTAAAGGAAAAGGACTGTTTATCTTTTCCCTGATTGACGGTCAGATAAATCTCGCATCGGGTTTTTTTCATTGGGCGCATTTGTAAAGCCCTCTCCTTTGTCCCGATTCTAACTAGCCCCTCTTGTGAATATAACCCCTGATCCCTCTGCTTTTCTTCATATATCCAAAGGCCCCACAATCGGGCACTAAGCCTTATAAATAAACCTTCCCCGATGAAATATTCCTTTGTAATTCATCAAAGATCCACTTTTTTCATGTTACAAAGGGTTCCGCCAGTTCATGGTTTAAACCAATCCTGACCGTTGATCGGAAACAATCAAACAGCCCGCGCAATCTCGCATCGGAGATTTTCATCGGGCGCATTTGAAATATTTTATTGCCCCTCCCGATTGGCAACCTCTCGATGAATTCTCTATCGTTGATCTCCCCGCCAGATCTAGATCTAACGACCATTATCGCTCCTTCCCTAAGCCTTTCCCTCCACCTGTGACCTCTTCCGACTCATCCTCCACCATTGATCTGACCCTCAGATCAACGTTTCACATCTAATCGCATCGGTGCTCTTGCTCTTTTGCCCCCGCCGATCGCAAACCTCCGATTGCATCTGGGCCATCCAATGCATAAAATCCAACGGTCCAGATCATTTCTCCAACCTTTGTTAAAATCATGAAACCCCCTGTATAATTTTTTTTCGATCGATCTCCGCCGTTGATCTTTACAGATCAACGGCCCATATTGACCCATTCTCCACCTCATATTTTATTTTGTTAACCCCTAGGTCAAATCTCCACCGTTGATATATCTCATCCAATGGCCCAGATTCATCCCGACAGGCCCAACTCCTTTGGGTCCTACCCCTCTAGATCAAATCTCAGCTATTCATTTCCTCTTCTGATGGCTCAGATTCAAACTGCCTTCCTCTGCCCCACCTGTTATCGCCCGCGCATCTATCCCTTATCGTGCTCTTTCCACAATTGTCAGATCTAAAGCCCTAGATCTGACGACAGATGCTCTATATCGTGTAGATTTAAGCCCAAGAGTTAATTCTCCAAAGCCTACGCGATATAGGCGGTTTTTAGAAGCCACATGTCGGCCTCTGACGCATATCGCGTTCAAAAAGTGAAAACCGCCCTTCCTCCATTTTCTTACGCAAAACCCATGGTTTTCTCGTCCGAAACCGCTTTCCCCATTTTCTATTGCATTTCATTGCATTCATTCCCCGCCGTTGATCTCTGCAGATCAACATCCAGCATTCCATCTCGCATTTCTTAATCGCCCTCTGCCCATCCCCCAAGGGACTTCTTAAAACAATCTCAGCCGTCGATCTCTGAGGCCGATCTCATCCGATGACCCAGAATCATCCGAGAAACCCAAAATTTCATTTTAACTTATTTCCTTTTCCAAAGGGATTTTCACCCTTTTTCCTTTGTTTTTCTTCCATTTCACATAATGTGGACCCCCTACATTATATTACCCTGATTAATCTTAACCATTGGTCTTTGTGGATCAACGGATCTCACTTAAAATATCCTACCATTTGCTCCAACTGCCTCCATTTGACCACCACGAGCAATCTCTACCGTTGGATGCTTTCATCCAATGGTTGCGTTCTAAATCCCAACCTCTGAAGCAGTCTGACCCAAATACGCACTTTTCTTGGTTTGTGAAGGTTTTAAAAGGTTTTTCAAATATTTTAAAAGAAAATTGAAGGCCGAGGGTGACGACTCTCCAAGCCTTTATTCATAAAAGAAATCATTTTGCAAGGTCCCCATCAAAGTCTATCAGTGCCTCATGAGCGTTGATACCATTATAAGCCCTTTGCGCACCTGCACATCAACAAGACACAGCAAAGATTAATTAAAACAGAGAGTATCAGTGTTGAAGATCCAGTCACAGAATTAAAGATGGTTTACATAGTTTTGAGGAATTATGGCTACAATCGACAATAAAATTCCTAATCCACTCAATTAAACACCTTTTAAGAAAAAAAGATAGGATTAGACCTAATTAAGCCTAATACATAGAACTAAAGCAGATTAACAGTGATTAAAGAACATCAATAATATCTATCAAACAGAGAATGCCTCCACTACCACATTAGAGGCTAATTGAATCCTCTCAACTACCAAAAGCCACCTGTAACCTCAAAGCATTCAAAAGAGGCCGAGTTATTACCAAAATAGAGGATCTTTGCCTCACGAATGGAAAATTTATTCTGAGCCAAAGAGACTCATTGCAAGATATCAACAGAGTTATTACAAAGATGACACAGAGCCTTAAACTCAACAAAATCTCCCCAGCGAACTTAATACTTAATGTAAAAAAATTAATACAGAAGAAATATCTATAATCTTCTCCATTGAGCCCCTCAAAGGCCGAGAAGCATTAAAATTTATTAATTGAGCCCGTAGATATTTTCTCTCATTCCACCTCCTCTTTTTTCTATAAAATCTTCTTGAGGAGCTCATTGTAAGGGTTTGGTCGCAGAACTTTGAAATATACTTGTGCTCGAAATTTTCTACATGTAAATAGTGCTAAGAGGCTCTTGAAGCTCTATTTGTGATCAAATAATTTAGGCTAAGAAGTAAAGATGATTGCTGAACTGAAACATTGGACTTGAAGAATGTAACTGGTTTGACATTAATATACAAGCTGATTCTTGGGATCCTAGTCTATATCACTGGTGAAGTGCTTCTTTTTGTGTTATTTTTTTCCTTTCATGTATGCCATTTTGTCCACTTATTCTCTAATAAATAACAACAAGCATAGAGTTAGGATTTACTGTTTATAGTACCCTTCTCTGATTGATAAGCTTTATCTCAATGTTTTCCTCCAAATTGTGTGTTTAAGAATGATTCAATACAGTTCGAGTAGTTAGAAATGATGGCTTTCCCTCATCCTATTGTTTACTTTAAACATTGTTCTTGAATGTTATTTTCATTATCTGCTAAGTAAAGTTAGACTAGAAAAGTGATGGTGTGCCCTGTTTTCTAGCTTCTTTCTCCAAAGGTAGTTCTGAAAGTTTCCCTAAGAGTATGTTGAAAACAGTTTAGATTTAAAAGTATCTTATCTGATCTTAGGTTGCACTTTTTTTTTCTCATTTGTTTTCATCCCTTCTGAAAGTAATTATGTGGATTACTAGATTGTTTGTTTGTTCAGTTAGCTTTAATACGAACTTGTCCAAACAAGTCTATGGTTAGCCCCATCCTTTGCTCAGTTTTAAATAGTTATTTAAAAGGCTTTTCTTGTTTGGATAGACTAATAAATCCTAGTTGAAATTATTGTCTGTTTCCACCCCTTCAACACTTTTATTGTTCCATTCCATCATTTTATCTCAGAGATCTTGTGATATAGATGACTTTCCGCTTGGACCACTCTTGAAATTGTTGCACAATTAAACCCTTTTATGACTCCATAGCCCAATGGAATAAAAAATAGTGTCATATCTATCCTATCAACCAAATCTTGTTTTTATTTCTTGCAACTTCACACCTTTGAAACTCTTTCATTTTAAGACTTTTCACTGAACTAAAAATCATGCTCAACCATCCAAAAACAAACAAAAACCCTTGTTCTTAATAACTAGCCTAATATCATACCCAAAAGCTTTAAAGATAAATCAATCTTTGCACTTATAAGAGACATCCCTCTCTAGATTCAGGATGGCTAGATCCTAGAATCCCAAAGTGGTTCAAGTGTTCTCTCCGCAGTTCTGGTCTCAACAATCTACTGGAATTACGGGGAGCTAACATTTCTGGCAAATCCACTGGGGAATTCTGAGTTAGTAACAGTCTAAGTACACCTTATTACCTCAGGAAACCTCTTGATTTAATGAAATTTGTTCTGTTAGTCAGTTAACCCACCAAGCATAACATTTCTGGCCAAACATTCATTTTTCAGTAAGTGAAAGCAGCCATTTTCAAGCACTACCAAGCAAATGGTAATCATAATAAAACTTGTTTGAATCAGTGAAAATCTAAGGAAACCTTTGGATTATCATAAGAGTTTATCAAACCTTGAAGGATTAGCTAGCTTAGTCATAAGAGCAGACTGTCTTTGTCTCATCACCGTAGCTAAGTGTTGAAACAGATTTAGGACACTCTTAGAACCCACAGGACTAAAATAACTAAGAAAACCCAAAAATATTTCAGATTGGTATTTAATAAACATGGTGGTGGACCATAAATCCTTTTACCTCCGAAAGAGCTAAAAATTTCCACCTGGTGACTCCACAATTCTAAACATACCTTAAGACTCCACTAGGAAGACCCATTATGATCTTAACATCATTTAAACTCAGTTAGAGGACTTTAGGATTAAATTTTTCTTATTTAAAGATTAGTTTGCCTCTAAAATATTGTCATACTTGGTTAAAATTTTCTTTTAAGTTGGGTCTGAAAAATATAGCATAGTGGCTCCTAGAAAGATTTATACTAGAACCTACCCTAACCCTGACCCTCCTGAGATTGTTGACAACCCTGAAAGAATTCTTAGGAAGTCTCCTGAGGTTAAATTTTCAACTGTTTTTATATCACCCTTGAGAGCTAATTCAGTTCCTAAGAACCTTGCAGCTCTACAACAATCATAGGTTGACTTAAGAAATCCATTTAGAACTAGGTCGCTTGATGATTTACATCAGTTAGATTCAGAGTCTTCGCTTTCATCCCCATAAAGAAGTGAACATCCTGGTAGCAGAAAAAAAACACCACCACACCTACATTTCCTACATAGTTTTGGTGTCTCTCATCCAAGATCAGCTCAGAAATCTATTGTTGGTACATCCACATATCTTCTTCATACATCCATTGTCCAAACCACTCCACTCTAGACCACTTTACCTCTTTTTAATCCACCTCTTGTAAATCCACCTCCACCCTCTATCATGGCAACATGGTATGCCCCGTTGGTCCTTCCTTTACCTCTAGTCAATCTTCCACAGGACTATCAGTCCAAGATACCATTGTATGATGCCAGTAATGCTATTAATACTTCACAACATGTGGATAAAATGAATGAATACTTTGACAGAAATGAGATTGATGATGAAACTATCAAAATTAGATTAATTGCTCATAGTTTAGGGGGAGAAGTAAGAAAATGGTTCAAAGGCTTAACCCCTCACAGTATCAATGATCTCCAACCCTTCCATCAGTTATTCTTAAACAAATGGGAAGTGAAGAAGAACCCTCTTCAAATACTTTTAGATTATAAAAACCTCCACAGAAACACTGGGGAAAGTGTACAAGCCTATTGCACTAGGTTTAACAACGTTTATATTGCCCTTCCCCTAGACTTAAAACCTCCACAAGGCTCAGCTTTAAACAATTTTCTTGAAGGATTTTATTCTGAGATGGCCTATCAGTTAAGAGAGAGAGATCCTTTAACCCTTGAATATATGAAAAAATGAGCTCTTGTAGTGGAAGTTAACTTAATGGAGAAAAGAGCAAGAATGAATAATGAGAAGAGAGTGTCCTTTAGAGAGGAATCTACACCTTCCACATCTAGCTCAAATATGGAAAGAATGATGGAGGAGATGATGAAAAAGATGAGCATACTTGAGAGAGCACAAGCAAGTCAAAACCAAATTGCTCCTCCAAACAAAAATCAGAACCAAAATCAGAATTTTAGGAGAAACCAGCCTCAAAACAGACCAAGGGAAGATGATCAATAGATCACTCCTCCTTTTCATCAAAACTATGTAAGTGAGGTTGAATAAACATTAGAGAAAACAGAGGAGGATCACATTAACATGCTGGGAGTAGATAATAATGACTTTGAAGTTCATTATGATAGAAAACAAGGTCTGTATACACACTATGATGACAAGAAACGAGAGGATGAATATTACTACCAAGAGATGGAATATGTCATCATAGAGTCTCAAAAGGAGTATGACCTTAGAAGTAAAAATAATCTGGAAACCCCCAACAACAAAACCTCTAAAAAATCTTCACAAAACAGCACTGTAAATAAACCCAAAATTGCAAAACAGAAGGAAAAAACAGTGGCTGGAAATTCTGATAAAGGTAAAGAGAAAGGCACTCAAAACAATGAAAAACAGACTGTAGACCTTAGTAGTACTAGTACCTCAACTATTATTCCTATTAAAACAATTGTGTCAAATGTAAATAAAGGAAATCAGCAAACTAAATTTGTTGATAGAGTGGCAGTTAATAAGGCAGAAACCAACACTTCAAAGAATCAAATGCCTTTTAGTTTGGAGCAAAAAATTGCAAGAATCAAAATCTCTGTTCCTCTTATTGAATTAGCTGCCCAGAATGTATATAGATCTCAAATTTTGAAGGCTTTTAACATAGAAGACAATAATGACACTGTAAATCGTAACGATGAACAGCCAGAGCTTATTTTTGGTCCTAATATTGAGGGTAGATATAAAGAAGGACCTATTCCTCCTTTTTATGTAAGTTTAAAAGTTCATGACAAGATTTTGCATAACGCTTGCATGATTCAGGGGCCTCTCACAATTTAATTCCCAAAGCTGTAATGGAGAGCCTAGGCCTTGAAATCACTAGGCCATACAAAAATATTTACTCCTTTGATTCAAGAAGAGTGAAATGTTTAGGTTTAATCAAAGACCTCTGTGTTAACTTAGCACAAATTCCCGCCAAATTTTTAGTAATGGATATTGTTGTGGCTGATGTGCCCCCAAAGTATAATATGATGTTATCAAGACCTTGGGGAGCTAAGTTACAAGGAACGATGCAGATGGACATGACATATGCGACCATCCCTGTTTTCAATCAAACTAGAAGACTTTACAGGGAGTCTCATATGCAATACATGGTTACTAGCCAAGAGAGACCACATAACTCTCCTCTTTATTTTGTAAACAAAGGCCTTGACTCATTCATCATTTTCAATTATGAAACATTCAATGAACAAGTGACCTTGATTTAATTAATGGAAAATAGATAAGAAGAGAAAGACAACACAGGAGTGTCAAAACAGTTTTCTAAACTCGAAAACTCCAGCAAACAAAACACAGTTCTTGAGCTACAAATCACCCATCCTTTGTTTTTAAACCTTGAGAGTTGAGAAATTATTCCTCAACTAAATGAAAAACCTGAGGAATTAAAACAAATTCAACAGAGTGCTGACCTTCGAGAACAAACTGAAAGCATGCTAGTTGAAGAGGGTAGTAACCAAACCAATGAACCTGAAACTAGTCCTATGTGGAGTATAAAATTCGATGGGTCCTACACTAGGAGCAATGCTGGTGCAGGCATCTGGATACGCAAAACTGAGAACAACCACACGGAAGGACATTCCTATAGATTAAAATTTCAGTGTTTGAATAACAGAGCAGAATACGAATCCCTTCTTTTAGGCTTACATTTGTTGAATAAATTAGGAGCCAAGAGAATTAAAGTGCATGGGGATTCAGAGTTAATCATTAGGCAAGTGAACGGGGAATACAACGCTAATCTCCCCAGACTTAGAGCCTACAGGAACGACGTCGTGGATTTGTTGAAAACTTTTGAGAAGTCCCAACTTATTTTTGTCCCAATAAGAAAGAATATCATGGCTCGTAGTTTGGCTTTTGCTGCTAGAACATGCTTAACGCCTTATGAAACCAAACAGTGTACAACTCAGGTTAAATTCAATCTAGTTTTTCCTGATAACGAGAAATATTGGCAAGTGTTTGACGAAGACAAACAAATAGAAGACTTCCTGTAGTCCAAAAATGAATTTGAACTACCAAGTTCAAATTCAAACTGTGAAACAGACTGCCCTAGTGAAGAAAAATTTCTTGATGAAGAAGAAGAGTCTCCAAAGATAGCTAAGGTAAATCTACTGTCTAAAAAACTGGAAAATAAAACAAAAATGATTGCAGAGTTAGAAACATAAGACTTAGAAACTCTGCAGTCTAGCAATAAAAGTTTGTCAAAAGGTCTGGCCCCTTTATAAGAGTTCTTTGATTTCAACGATGTGGCCAAGAAGCCAAAGCTAGAGCCTATGGAAACTAAAGTTTAAGAGTGTAATATAGGCAGTGAACTAAAACCGAAAATGATCAAATTGTCTAAGACTTTACCAGCTCACATTAAACTGAAATACATAGCGTTGTTTAAAGAATTTTCTAATGTTTTTGTGTGGAGTTATGAGGATTTGAAATACTATGACACTAAAATAATTCAGCACAAGATACCTCTCAAGGAAAAACAAAAGCCATTTAAACAGAAACTGCATAAAATAAACCCTGTTCAGTTACCTTTGGTTGAGAAGGAGATCAAGAAAATGTATGAAGCTAGTATTATTGTCCCTATTAGATATTCTGAGTGGGTGTCTAATCTGGTGTCAGTTAGGAAGAAAACATGAGAGATTAGGTATTGTATATACTTTAGAGACTTGAACAAAGCTTCACTAAAGGACAACTACCCTTTACCCAAGATGGACCATATTTTACAAAGGGTAGTTGGTTCACAAAGAATTTCTTTGCTAGATGGCTACTCAGGATACAATCAGATTTTAGTTCATCCTGATGATCTATTAAAGATAACCTTTACTACACCTTGGGGCACTTTCATGTATGTGACAATGCCCTTTGGTCTAATGAATTTTAGTGCTAATTTTCAGAGAGCCATGGACATTGCATTCTCAGAGGAATTGGGCTACTTCATCATTATTTACCTTGATGATGTCACTATTTTTTCAAAAATAGATGAAGAGCACTTAGAACACTTGAGAATAGTATTCGAGAAATGCAGAAAGTTAGGGATATCTTTAAACCCAAAGAAAACACTATTCGGTCTCCAAGAAGGTAAACTTCTTGGGCACATCATTTCAGAGGAGGGAATAAAGATAGACCCAAAAAGGATTGAGGCTATATTGCAAATCTCTCATCCTTGAAACATCAAGGAACTACAATCTTTCATTGGAAAGATTAATTTCTTGAGAAGGTTCATGCCCAACTTGGCTGAAATCCTTAGAAACATTACCAACATGCTGAAAAAGGAACAAGGAGTTAAATGGACCTTGGAAGGAAGGAAGTCCTTTGAGATGGTGAAACAAGCGTTAACCAAAACACCAATCCTAATAAGTTCTGATTTTTCAAAATATTTTTATATTTTTTCATTTGCATCAGAACATACAATAGCTGCTGTCCTATTGCAGAAAAATCCACAGGGACAAGAGCAGCCTATTGCATTCTTTAGTAAGGCATTGAGAGATGCTCCTTTGAAGTACAACATCATGGAAAATCAAGATTTTTCTTTGGTCAAAGCTTTAAAATACTTCAAAGTTTACATCCTTCACTCACACATTATTGAATTTGTCCCAAATCCAGTTGTGAAAGATATTCTAACACAAGACACAGATGGTAAGAGAGGTAAGTGGATAGCTGTGATACTTGAATATTATTTAGAAATCAAGCCCACTAAACTCATTAAAGGCCAAGTTCTAGCTAGATTAATGGCTGAATCGAATTTTGAAGTTCTTGATATTAATATGATAAATGCTTTAGATGAACAAGAGGAACTCTCAACTCCCATTGTTGAAGACCATTTTATGAATTCATCTTGGTATGCTGATATTCTTTATGTTTTGCTTAATTTGAATACACCTCCTGGTTTATCAAAAAAAAAGGCAAGGTTTTTAAAGTTAAAAGCTGTAAACTACTGCATAATAGATAAATGTCTTTATTGGAAAAATGCAAGTGGGATATTTCTTAAATGTTTTCCTGAGTATGATGCAGAGAAGGTTAAGCACGGATTTCATGAAGGGGAATGTCAGGGCCACCTCTACTGGAAGACAACAACCAACAAAATCCTTAGAGCTGGTTACTATTGGCCCACAGACTTTCTAGATGTCCCTAAAATGATCATTTCCTGTCATAAATGCCAAATTGTTGAAGGTAAAAGAAACTTTCTGCCCTTACCTTTGCATCCAATCACTATTGAAGCTAATTTTCAATAGTGGGGACTTGACTTCATAGGAGAAATCCATCCACCATCATTGCCCAACATAGATGGATTCTCACTGCAACAGACTACTTTACCAAATGGATAGAAGCCATCCCTTCCAGGCAAGCCAATGACTTTGTCATTATAAAAATCATGGAGACTCATATCCTCTCTAGATTTGGCTATCCTAGGAATATCATCACTGATAATGCAGCTGCATTTGGATCCAAGAATATGGTTGAATTCTATCACAAATATCAGATAACATTGGGTCAGTCTACTACTTATTACCCTCAAGGTAATGGGCTAGAAGAATCCTCAAACAAGATTTTGGTGAACATAATCAAGAAGTTGCTGGAGGAAAACAAGAAATCTTGGCACACAAAGCTAGTGCATGCACTATGGGCTGACAGATTAACACTTAAAAAATCCATTGGAATGTCACCCTATTAGCTTGTGTATGGTACAGATGCCATTTTTCCAACCATTTTTGGTGTGCCAGTTATGAAGTTGATCCAAGAAGTGCAGTCTGAAGACAATGACATGATCAGAAGGATTAACCAGAGTATACACCTTTAGAAAACTAGAGAAGAGGTTTACAACAAAGCATTACAAAATCAAGAGAGCATCAAGAAGCTTTTTGACAGAGGAACAAAGGCCAACAATTTTAATGTTCGGGACAAATTGTTAAATTGGGACTCAAGGAGAAAAGACAAGGGAAAGCATGGGAAATTTGATAACTTATGGCTTGGCCCTTATCTCATTCATTCTGTTGCTAGTAACAATGCTTATTTCTTGCTGGAGTTGAATGGAGCTGAACTATTTGGGGGTCCTGTCAATGGCAGGATGCTCAAACATTACTTATCTTGATCCTATCATGTATGGAAGCCTTTTTATCTTTTTTCTCATTATAAATATTTCATCCATCATTGCATTCAAAGTTAGAAAAATAAAAAATACAAAAAAAATGAAAAGTGAAAATAGGGCAGATTTTAAAAACAATAAAGGTACAGCCCCGTACCAAAAAAAGAGAAAACAAAGTTCGAAAGTGTGCAAGCTCAAATGCCACTCCTAAAAAACACACTCCTAGTTAGTCATATAGCCTAATCATGACTAATTAGTTTTAAATTTACTGTTGATAGGTTAGTGAAATTAGATTTTCCAAACAGCTTAATCTTAGCTTATCAGATTAGGCAGATTATGCTAGAAAATAAAGGTTCAAACAAGCTCAAAATATGAACCTAAGTGTCCAAGAGAAGAATGACTCCCATCTGATTTAATATTGAGTCAAAAACAGAGGTAAAATAGTTCTAATAAATCCAAAATCTGAACCAGATAACCAGGAAAAACATCTCGAATAAACTCAAAAACAGAGCTGAAGAAAAGAGAAGGCCATGCTTAGAACTTTCAGATCTTAAGCCTTCAATATTTTGATTTAATTTTCTGCAAATTATTATCTATGTGCAGCTTGTTTTTTATGCCATAGATCAGTAACAAGTTAGACTATTCAATCCTGACTTGTATGCTTTTAAAATTCTGTTTTACAAGTAGAGAATGAAAATCTGTTAGACTATTTAATCCTAACAGATAGTAGATTAGGTAGAGAAGCACATGGACTCAACAGTTTAATCTGAGTTCATGGAGAAATAAGAAGTAGACTTAGACTAGTCTTTTTCTTTCAAAATAATAAAAATGTTTGTGAAAGAGTTGCCAATCCAAGTGCACTCTGAAAGAAGAAAAAATGTTAGATCAGCAGGATTGGGTAGGTAGAGAGTTTGGTTTGATGTTATTCCATTGTCTTTCATGCTTGCTAACATTTTTCAGAGCAAAAGAAGATTATCCAAGTGAAGAAAGTTGCAGCCCAATGGATGAGGCACTGATCAACCTCCCAGAGAATACAAGTCTGAAGTTCTTGATGCCTTCAAGAAGGCACCATCCCCATGTGGAGCCACTGTTAGCCACCTATAAAATTTGTCATATCAAATGGTGGCTAAATCATTTTTAAAGCCTTCAAGAAACCAGTTTTATTGCAAAATTGTTAGTTCTTGAAGTCTTATGACACTCTTATGAAGACAACTTATCTTTTGATTAATCTTCACTGTTGTTTCCCTCTTAATTATGAAAATCTGTTGTTTTCATGAAGAA
Organism: Pinus albicaulis; assembly: GCA_034641835.2. Taxonomy (NCBI): domain Eukaryota; kingdom Viridiplantae; phylum Streptophyta; class Pinopsida; order Pinales; family Pinaceae; genus Pinus; species Pinus albicaulis. Next base: position 171,293,499 of record CM076581.1, on the reverse strand, counting down.
AAGACTGCTGCAAAAATCCCCATTTTCCCCTCATTTTACCCCTCCTTTCAGTCATTATTAACCTCCATTTTATTCCCTTTTTCCCATAAAATTCCTCTGTTTTCCCTTATTTTCCTTTTTCCCTTCATCAAAATCCCTGTTATAAGGTTAAAAATTCATTTTTTACCTTATCCAAAACCTTCAATATGCCTTGGAAATCATTGAAAAATCATGAAAAAGAGCCTTTTGCATTACAGGCCTAAGCCCCTTTTGTCTAAGCCCTAAACCACTTCCCCTCCATGCGACTTGGCGCTGGAACCAAGCACAAAGGACAAAAGCGCTTATCCCATCGGAACTTCCAACGAGCGCAAGTCTATTTATTACGTTAAACTTCTGATGCCGATTGGCTCCTTTGTATATAAAACCCGATCCTTTATTTCCATTGTAGAACCGAGAGCCCGCAATCGGGAGCTAAAACACAAAAAGACTTGGCCAAAAACGAAATTCCCCTTTGTATTTTGTTAAAACCCACTTTCCTTTGTTTTATATGAAAACCTATCGTTTCATTGTTTTAAAGGAAAAGGACCGTTGATATTTTCCCTGATTGATGGTCAAATAAATCTCGCATCAGAGTTTTTTCATCGAGCACATTTGTAAAGCCCTCTCCTTTGTCCCGATTCCGATTGGCCCTTCTTGTGCATATAACCCCCGATCCCTCTGCTTTTCTTCATATATCCAAAGGCCCCACAATCGGGATCTAAACCTTATAAATAAACCTTCCCCGATACAATATTCCTTTGTATTTCATCAAAAATCCACTTTTTCATGTTACAAAGGGTTCCGCCGGTTCATGGTTTAAACAAATCCTGACCGTTGATCAGAAACAATCAAACGGCCTACGCAATCTCACATTGGAGATTTTTATCGGGCACATTTGAAATATTTTATTGCCCCTCCCGATTGGAAACCTTCCAGTGAATTCTTCGCCATTGATCTCCCTGCCAGATCTAGATCAAAGGCCCTTATCGCTCCATCCCTAAGCCTTTCCCTCCACCTGTGACCTCTTCTGACTCCTTGTCCACCGTTGATCTAGCCCTCAGATCAATGGTCCACATCTAATCACATCGGTGCTCTTTCTCTTTTGCCCCTGTCGATCGAAAACCTCTGATTGCATCTAGGCCATCCATTGCATAAAATTTGACGGTCCAGATCATTTCTCCAACCTTTGTTAAAATCACGAAACCCCCTGTATAATGTTTTTTCGATCGATCTCCGCCGTTGATATTTGTAGATCAATGGCCCATATTGACCCATTGTCCGCCTCATATTTTATTTTTTTAACCCCCAGATCAAATCTCTGTCGTTGATCTCTTTCATCCAATGGCCCAGATTCATCCCGATAGGCCCAAATATTTTGGGTCCTACCCCTCCAGATCGAATCTCAGCCGTTCATTTCCTGATCTGACGGCTCAGATTGAAACCTCCTTCCTCTGCCCCACCTATTATCGCCTGTGCATCTATCCTTTATCGTTCTCTTTCCACGACCGTCAGATCTAAAGCCCCAAATCTTACGGTAGATGCTCTATATTGCGTAGATTTAAGCCCGAAAGTTAATTCTCCAAAGCCTACCCGATATAGGCAGTTTTTAGAAGCCACGTGTCAGCCTCTAACACATATCGCGTTCAAAAAGTGAAAACCACCCTTCCTCCAATTTCTTACGTGAAACCCATGGTTTTCTCGTCTGAAACTGCTTTCCCCATTTTCTATTGTGTTTCATCGCGTTCATTCCCCGCTGTTGATCTCTGCATATCAACGGCCATCATTCCATCTCGCATTTCTTAATCTCCCTCCGCCCATCCTCCAAGGGACTTCTTAAAACAATCTCAGCCATCGATCTCTGAGGTCAATCTCATTCGACGGCCCAGAATCATCCGAGAAACCCCAAATTTCCTTTTAACGTATTTCCTCCGCCAAAGGGATTTTCACCCTTTTTCCTTTGTTTTTTTTCCATTTCGCATTATGTGGACCCCCTACATTATATTACCCCGATCAATCTTAACCATTGATCTCTGAGGATCAATGGATCTCACTTAAAATCTCCCACCATTTGCTCCAACTGCCTCCATTTGACCACCGCGAGCAATCTCCATCGTTGGATGCTTTCATCCAATGGTTGCATTCGAAATCCCAGCCTCTGAAGCAGTCTGACCCAAATACGCGGGATTTTATTAACTTTTCTTGGTTTGTGCATGTTTTAAAAGGTTTTTCAAATATTTTAAAAGAAAATTGAAGGTCGAGGGCAACGACTCTCCAAGCCTTTATTCATCAAAGAAATCCTTTTTCAAGGTCCCCATCAAAGTCTATCGATGCCTCATGAGCGCTAATACATTTATAAGTCATCCACACACCTGCACATAAACAAGACACACCAAATATTAATTAAAACAAAGAGTATCAATGTTGAAGATCCAGTCACAGAATTAAATATGGTTTACACAGTTTTGAGGGATTATGGCTAAAATTGACAATCAAATGCCTAATCCACTCAATTAAACACTTTTGAAGAACAGAAGATAGGATTAGGCCTAATTAAGCCTAATACACAGAACTAAAGCAGATTAACATTGATTAAAGAAAATCAATAATATCTATCAGACAAAGAATGCCTCCACTACCACATCAGAGGCTAATTGAATCCTCTCAACTACCAAAAGCCACCTGTAACCTCAAAGCATTCAAAAGAGGCCGAGTTATTACCAAAATAGAGGATCTTTGCCTCACGACAGCTGAAAAGTTATTCCGAGCCAAAGAGATTCATTGCAAGATATCAACAGAGTTATTACAAAGATGACACAGAGCCTTAAAGTCAACAAAATCTCCCCAGCGAACTTAATACTTAATGTAAAATAATTAATACAGAAGAAATATCTGTAATCTTCTCCATTGAGCCCCTCAAAGGCCGAGAAGCATTAAAATGTATTAATTGAGCCCATATATATTTTCTCTCATTCCACCTCCTCATTTTTCTATAAAATCTTCTTGAGGAGCTCATTGTAAAGGGTTGGTTGCAGAACTTTGAAATATACTTGTGCTCGAAATTTTCTACATGTAAATAGTGTTTAGAGGCTCTTGAAGCTCTGTTTGTGATCAAATAAGATAGGCTGAGAAGTAAATATGATTGCTGAAATGAAACATTGGACTTGAAGAATGTAACTAGTTTGACATCAATATATAAGCTGATTCTTGGGATCCTGGTCCATATCACTGGTGAAGTGCTTCTTTTTGTGTTATTGTTTTCCTTTCATGTATGCCATTTTTTCCACTTATTCTCTGATAAATAAAATCAAGCATAGAGTTAGGATTTACTGTTTATAGTACCCTTCTCGGACTGATAAGCTTTATCTCAATGTTTTACTCCAAATTGTGTGTTTAAGAATGATTCAATACAGTTCGAGCAGTTAGGAATGCTGGTGTCCTACTGTTTACTTTAAACATCGTTCTTGAATTTTATTTTCATTATCTGCTAAGTAAAGTTAGACTATAAAAGTGATGGTGTGCCATGTTTTCTAGCTTCTTTCTCCAAAGGTAGTTCTGAAAGTTTCCCTAAGTGTATGCTGAAAGAAGTTTAGATTTAAAAGTATCTTATCTGATCTTAGGCTGCACTTTGTTTTTCTCATTTTTTTTCATCCATTCTGAAAGTAATTATGTGGATTACTGGATTGTTTGTCTGTTGAGTTAGCTTTAATACGAAATTTTCCAAATAATTCTATGGTTAGCTCTGTCCTTTGGTCAGTTTTTAAAAGTTACTTAAAAGGCTTTTCTTGTTTGGACAGACTGATAAATCCTAGTTTAAATTATTGTCTGTTTCCACCCCTTCAACACTTTTATTGTTCCATTCCATCATTTTATCTCAGAGATCTTGTGATATAGATGATATTCCCCTTGGACCACTCTTGAAATTGTTGCACAATTAAACCCTTTTATGACTCCATAGCCCAATGGACTAAAAACCAACGTCATATCTATCATATCAGCCAAAGCTTGTTCTGATTGCTTGCAACTTCACACCTTTGAAACTCTTTCATTTTAGGACTTTCCACTCAACTAAAAATCATGCTCAACCATCCAAAAACAAACAAAAACCCTTGTTCTTAATAACTAGCCTAATATCATACCCAAAAGCTTTAAAGATAAATCAATTTTTGCACTTATAAGAGAGATCCCTCTCTGGATTCAAGAGGGCTAGATCCTAGAATCCCAAAGTGGTTCAAGTGTTCTCTCTGCAGTTCTAGTCTCACCAATTTTCTGGAATTACGAGGAGCTAACAGGTACTCCTTGGATGCGAAATTAAATTTTGCACCCAACGAGTGTTTCCAATCAAAATTTGAGTAAACCCATAGGGAGATAAGTTGAAAATACGAGTTGAAAAAATAATTTTTCCTTTTTCCCTCTAAAATTTGATGATGTAATCAAATATTATTTTATTATTTCCACTATTATTTCATATTTTTCTTAGGAGGCCCATTTTAAACCTCAAAATTCCCCTAATGGGAAACATTATAGCCCTCCTTTGACCAATCAATTCCTGTCAAATTAATCTCATTATCGAGGAAGTTGATCCAGAGACTCCCTTATTATACATTAGAGCTTATATGCATCAATGGCAAGTTCTTCATATTCCATGACAGGTTCCCATTATTGACCTATTGGGGTTCCTATGTTTTGGCCAGATTGGCAAGACAAAAAGATAAGACAACATTAGAACCAATTTTAGACCTCAGGATCTAGCCCTCCTGGGTCCAGAGAGGGATCTCTCTATGAAGGAAAAGGTAATGTATATGAAGTTCAGTTTTGAAGATATTAAGCTAGTTGTAAGGCACAAGGTTTGTTTTGTTTTTTTTGTTTGTTTGGTTGTTGGGAATCAGGAAGGAAGGGTTCAATATAAGACAAGGATGAGCAAAGATGATTTTAGGCAAAGGAGAGGTAATTCAGAGAACACTCAAGACCATTGGGAAATGGATTCATGATAGGGTTTACTTGCTATCTAGTATTCAAGGCTTTCAATTGGGCTAGTCATCTAAAGCATAGGATCTTAAAGATGATAGTGTGGTATGAAATGATGAGGAGTGAAGGTGAATGACAAGGAAACCTCCAAGGTGACCACTTAGGAATCAGATCTAGGGACAATACATGCCATTAAACACCTATGATCCACCTCCTAAAAGGTTAAATCTTCAGACAAAGGGAACATTAAACATTTAAACACAAAGGTGAAAACCTGAGATCAGAGAAATGCTTTGAACTTTCAATGCTTCGGCATCCAATTTAAGGGAACTTAGAAAGTTTCAATTGATTAAAAAAGACCCTATTCTAAACTCCCAGTATCCCAATTATTTCAATTAAAACCCAGCAAGAACATCTAATAACAGATTCATTAATTCATACATCAGCTAGCAGTAAATATTAGCTACTAGACTGGTTAAATTATCTTGAATTAGTACTTAGATAACACAATCAGTAGAAAACATCAAAGGTAAGGAGAGAAAAAGTGTTAAGGTACCATGCAAGAGTATATCCTAAGCCAGATTTCTGATGCTTACTAGGGAAATGAAATGTAATGAATTATAGAGGGAAAACAGATACAAAGTAAGAAAACATCACTGCTTCTTTAAATCAGGATGCAAAGAAATGTGCTTTTCATATTAAAGAGCAACACTAGTCATGTACAACATTTTCTAACAGCTTGATATTCAGTCTGAAAACATCTTCCTCACCCTATCTTACAGCTTTACACAGAAACTATATCTCAAGAGAAATAGCTTACAATTCACAGATATCCGATCAACAACCAACAACAAAGTTTCCTCATGAGTTTTATATCTGAAAGAGAGGCAGAGGAGGTAGGTGAAACACTAAATGAAACATTAAAACAGAGTAGAAGAAGAGGGCTCAAGGCCCATTCTGTCTTAATATCTATGCATTTATTTTTGGTACTCTTTGGATGAAAGAGTGGTCTTTGATAGGCTGAAATTAACTCCAGGTATTTTTGGTTTAAACGGAGGAAGGCTATTTTCACTTTTAGAATGCAATATAGGTCTCCAGCTAACACGTGGCATTTAAAAACCACCTATATCACGTGAACTCTAACTGTTAAACTTCGGATGAGAAAACAACACGATATTGATGCTGGCCGTTGGATCTGGGGCTGTGAGATCTGACGATGGGAGATGGAACACGATATGATAATGTGCATGGTCGGTTAAGGTGGGTTCAAGCGAAAGGTGGTTTCATTGTAGACCGTCCGATCAATGCGATGGACAGCTAAGATCTGCAGAGGAGAAACGATGGCGGAGGAGTTGGTTAGTGGTCGGGAGCAATATGAGCTGTTGGATCCTTGGGATCGATGGTGGGGATTTACAGATCAAGCGGAGGCAAATAGGCCATATGAATGAGCGGGAGTGATCTTGGCTGTCGGATCAAAAGGAATGAATGTTCAGGATCTAATTGGAAGCAAAGGAGGCAGGGGCCAAATCTCTAATGGGTGATGAAGCGAGTGCATCTAGATCGTTGGATCGGCGACAGATCAAAGGTGGGGATTGGGTCAGGGGTGACCGATCTGGGAACACAGGGGCGGAGATGAAATAAAATCCTGGCCGTTGGTTCTTGTGGATTCAACGGCTAGGATTGCATCGGAGGATCGCAATCGGGGATAACAAAAATGGCGCAATAAGAATTTCCGATGTTGCGAGATTGTGATGGTCGTCGGATTTAAAAGTGAATCGATGGTGGAGATTCCCAGTAGAGGGTTTAAAAAGGAGCGTGACAGGCGCGTTGAAACATGTGCAGAACTGTTAGATCTATTCAGATCAACGGTGGAGATTGCTCCCAGTACCCATAGAACAAATACACCATCGCATCGAAACTTTCTCATTTACAAAGGAAACAAGCACTCTGACCAATCCTTCCGATGCGATAAGCGCTTTATGCCTTAGCGCTTGGTCTTAGCACTTATTTTCATGGAGGGGAAGTGGTTAGGGGCTGGGCCGAAAGGGGCTAAGCCTGTATTATGATAAAAAGTGGGTATTTTGGCCTAAAAACAGGGTTTTTAAGGCTTTAAAGAGGCTTCCAGTAAATGAAAAAATGGGATTTTAAGCCAAACAAAGGATATTTGTAAGGTTAAAAGGGGAGATGGAATGGTTTAGTATGCTTAGGAAGGGATTTTTGGGGTTAAAGGGGAAACTTTGAAAATGGGGAAAAAGGCTAAAATGGGAAATTTGCAGGGATACAAAGGGAAAATCAAGGCTTTTCTGAGCACAAATTTTTACAGTCAGTGAGGCTTTTTTCGATGGAAACAGCAGTGAAGATATTTTCAAAGGCCAAGGACACACAGAGGCTTCAAGGATGAGAGATTTTAATAGGAAATGTATCTCCTGAAGGCTCATAAAAACATTTAGGCACCTATTTTCTTGCCAAAAAATTCATAGGTGGCTAACATGGCCTTCGATCAGGTGATTCCGTGGATGTTCGACTCCAGTTCATTATTCACATTCCTTAGATTGTACTAGAAGTACCTTAAGAACCACTTTCATTATTGATGGTTTCTCTTGCGCATGTTAACAGCTTCCATCATCGGCTGGTAATCAGGTGACTTTCTTGCATGTTCGACTTAAGCTCATTCATTCACATGCCTGAATTTGTACTGGTTCGGGTCGGGACGGAGTGAAATACCCTGGGTTTTTTCTGATGAAATCTAGGCTACGGGACAATTTGGTGTGTCATGATTGTATGCATGAATCTTCTGGTTGGATGGATACAACCATACCTAAGTCTATTTTATGATCCTTCTCACTGGATGGTTGTGTCCATATCATGGATCTTATTACATGTTATCTATTATGGATGGATGTGTTGATACCTCGTACTCATGTATCAGAGATATCACACGTACTTGACCTTGCAGGTCCTCCGACGGTGGTATTTTGATGTTCTCATAAACCATTTCACCCCTCCCTCCCTCTCAGACTTCATGCTTTAGGGGGCATCTGTTACATAGTATTTTATCATAGTCCCTACATTCCCTATTCTTAATACCGGCGGAACATCATAGAGACCCCTGTGTATTGTCACACATCATAATGAATGTCATTTCATTCCTTAACATGCTAGGAACAAAATCTTTGTGGACCATACCTGAAGTAGACCCTTAGAAACATGTATTTTTGGATCGGTGTTGTAGTTATGTCCTCGTGCCCATGGCCAGATTTTCACTAGCCCTCACACTGTGGTCACTCTGTCTCTGCAGTACCCACACATTGTGCTAATTTTGGAAGGTTTTTTAATATGGAAACGAAGCTTCTAAGATATAACAACTTTGTGAGCAGAATCATGGATTTTTTTTCGATTGGATGTGGTCGAGTTTCTCCCTTTGGCCTTCTAGTTCCTACAAAAATGCAACTTCCCAATGGGATAGACCTTTCTTCCACCATAAGTGGATCCCAAAGCTCTTCCTCCACTCCTATAAATTCCTCTTCATCCCATTGATTCTACTAGCAAGAATATACCAAGAGATGGTGTGCAGAAGGCAAGAGAGAATAGTCCATAGTTGTGAGGGAGAGTTTGAGCCTTTTGCCTCTTTGAGCCTAATCAACGAATGAATGCTTTGAGACGTGCCCGAATGAACCCTTCAAATGATGTCTACAGCATCAAGGCATAGGTTGTAAACTCCCTTTTATACATTACTATGACATGACTGATTTCTAGTTCCATATTTGTCTATGTTAATATTCAAAGGTTTCAACTCTCCTTGACTAGTTATATAGTCGTAAATGAATATGTATGCTTGTATGCTTTTAGTGTTTTCTTGATATTTATGCAGGTGTGTGAATATCACTACCAATAGAGTGCAAGGCCTAAAGGAAAAATATCGAGGGATCACTGCAACGTACTACGTCAAGAGCATTGGATTGAGTTAGGACATCTATTCCAATCCGAATTTCATTTATGAACTAGGAATTTAGAAACCAGCATGTTCCCTTGTTGCTAGACCCACCCTAGTGCTAGAGGGATCACCTCTGTCCGTAGAGGGGATTTTCCCGCAAAACACCTTCGAACGTGAAGTAGTTGCACTCAATCTTGGGGCACACTGGGTATTACCAGATATTTATTCAAGGCTATGCAATGATCACTACACCTTTGGAAAAGCTACTTAAAAAGGATGTGACATCCTGGTGTGATAACAAGTGTCAGAAGAGGTTCTAGTTGTTAAAATAAAATATGGTTACTGCACCCATCCTGGTCTTCCTAGATTGGTTGAAGGATTTCCATGTACATGTAGACGCATCATGAATTGCGCTCAGAGCCGTATTAGCGTAGCCTAACGCATGAGAAATAGATCACCCCCTTGCCTATGCTAGTAAAAAACTCTACAGCGCAGAATGGAAATATTCAACCACAGAATGAGAAGGGCTAGATATGGTGCATGCATTGCAGAAGTACCACCACTACCTGTTAGGGGGCCACTTCAAGATGTTCACTGACCATTTTTCTTTGAAATACCTAGTCAACAAGCATGTGTTGGGGGGAGGATCTGTGGATGGTTTTTATTGTTTCACGAATATGATTTTGAGATTGTGGTAAAGCCCGGTTGCTTAAATTTCTTACAAATCACTTGTCATGTATTGAACTGGTGAAGACCCGACCAACCTGGAGGATAGCTTGCCCAATGCGCAACTATTTTCAATGAAGGTAGTCGACGAGAATTTTCTAGATATCATTCAGTTCTTGACTATTGGACACACACCTGATGAATATGCAATCCAATAGAAGAAATAACTCATATCTTGCACCACTGAATTCACCATCATCGCAGGGAAATTATACAAAATGGGCGCAGATGAAGTGTTGTGAAAGTATGTCCTTGAGAATGAGAGATGCACAATTATGGATGAATCCCATGGAGGAATCTCTAGGGTCACTACGCCAGTAAGGAAACAACAAAAAATATTTTTCGAGTTGGCTTCTGATGGCCCACGCTGCATAGTGAGGTTGTTTCACATTGTAATGCATGCGATGTTTTCCAAAGGACAGGAAATCCCTCACGTCAAGATGAAATTCCCCTGCACCCCAAGATGGCTCTACAGCCTTTTGAGAAATGGGCTATTGATTTCATCGGCCCTATCAATCCCCCTGGAAAGCATAGTGGTGCACACTACATCATCACAATAATGGATTATGTTACCAAATGGGCTGAAGCCAAACCTGTAAGGGACTATAATATCAATACCACTGCACTATTCATCTTCAAAAAAATTATGACATGGTTTGGTTGCCCTAAGAATCTGATGAACGACCAGGGTACGCATTTTGTCAATGAAACCATCAACACACTCACAGAAGAGTTCAAGATGCTCCATTAGAAGAGTACCCCGTACCACCCACAGGAAAATGAGATCGTTGAATCATTCAAAAAAATATTGGAGGCAATGCTTACTATGGTATGTAACACTAACATAAATTATTGGGATGAATAGGTACATGTGGTTCTCTAGGCATATAGGATGACCTGCAAGAAGCTGACAGGATGGACACCCTTTAGACTGTAGTATGGGAAAGAGGTTGTGTTGCCAACAAAATTCATCATTCCTAGCCTGTGCATTGCAACATTTACCAATATGGTAGAAGAAGATGCTCTGGCAGAACAGTTGGAACATTTGGTTGCTCTAGAATAGGATTAGTTTATTGCAAATTATCACCAGCAAGTCCAGAAGGCATGCAAAAAATCATGGCATTATCAACACATCAGACAAAAGGTATTCTAGGTTGGAGATTTTTTCTTATTATATGACAGTAAGTTCACGTGCCACCCTAGTAAATTGTACATGCACTGGCTTAGCCCTTATGTGGTGAAGTAAATCACTAATTCCAATGTTGTATGCTTGGCCACCTTGACCGGTCAATTCCTCCTAGGCTATGTTAATGGAATTCGCTTGAATTCATATAGGCAAAACCCAGTGTGAGTGCCTCAGTGACTCGGGATGAGTCACATGTTTGTGTTGAGGGCCTGCTAGAGCTAGTTCCCATGAGGCATAAGTTTCAAAGCTCCATTTTGGGTTATATTGTATGTGCACACTCTGCAAAGGAGATTTGGGGTGGTCAAAGTCCCCTATTTTTGTGTAAATGAGCCATAATGTAAACTGCGGGTCTCAAACCATGGGTTGAGACCATATTATATGTGCGTTAGGCCTATTATAAATAGATAGAAGATGTCTAAGCTAAGAAGTGAATCATTGTGAAAGATACTTTATGATTTTGCTCTCAAATAGTTTGTAAGAGTCTCGTTTGGTTAGGGTTTGGTAAAAGGCTCATGTTGGCTATGTGCGCAGAGACCTAGTCCTGGCTATGTGTGGACTCCGCTGGCTGTGTGCACGGGAGGGGTATTAAGGGTTTTGTAACGGTTTCTAAAGGAAAATTAATGTATTGACATAAATGAAGAAGTAATAGAAGGAATTGTCTAGAGAACTTCCTGTGTTATGCATCTGCACTATTTACTGTTATGCTTTAATGAGATCACACTCCCTATTTACTTATTGATGAATGTGCCTAGATAATTGATGTGTTTATGCATGAATAATAATTGATGTTAAGTAAGACTAAGATATGGTCCTGATCTATTTTCTACGCTGAAAAAAACCTATTTCTGTGATACTGTGTCTGTGTTCTGTTATAGATATTAGGTCTATGGATAACTTGCAAGTAAATGCTGAAACATTATAGATTTTTTCAATTTTGTAATGTGTTGTGGTTGATCGGCTTCTATTGTTTGAAATTCTTAAGTATTCTATTAATAATTGCACAGTCTCTATTCGCACTTCTTTATAAGTTTGTTGTGGATTTTTACCTGGAACCACTCATCGATTCCTCCCTCGGGTGTGGAAACCTAGTTCCAACACCCCCCCATACTGCTTCGGGTGACACTTTGGTTTGCGCAGGCAGATCACTTTCGAAAGAGATAGTATTTGGAGGGTTTTTTGGTTTACCTATAACTTTGAACCTGTGTCGGGACCCCTCAAGCCAACACTAGCCTTATTCCATTGAAGGTCACCTTCACATCTCTGAAGAAATCCTTCTGCATTGATCTCCAAATTGAGCCTCCTGAGAAACAACTTTGAATTTCAGCTCTATTTTGAATCCATCTTTGATACCATGTAGAAATTATGATGTATAATTGCAACTGCTCATGAAGTTTAATAAAAATCACAATACACAAACCTACACTACTACTTCTCGTAAAGTAGTTCACAATCTATAACAAAAATTTTAGACATGCAATAAGAAGTATCACACATGTAACAATTATTTTTCTTGGAGAAATCAAACTGCTAAAAAACCAAATGTTTGCTCGCATTAAGTCAGAAGAATAGAGATGTATTACAATTTTTTTACACAACTCAGCACAACCTGTAGGTGCATAACCAATCTCTCTTCTCATTGAAAGGATGTGACCCGAACTTAGTCAATTTATGCTGCTACTTTAGCTCCTATTTCCTTGCATTGTTACTTGAGAAATTCAGCACCTATTTTTTTGAAAATTCTTCAAATTGATTGTGCAATTCCTTTAGGTTTATCCTTTGACTTCATGCAACACCTATACACTCAAGACTAGTCTAAAAATGATGTTACGCTACCTTGGAATCTCCACCAAGCCTAAGGAACTAGAATTCTCTACATTCACTAGCTAATTTGGCTTGATTCATTAGTTAACTTTGGAATCTCAATCAAAGATATTCCAAATGCATCTTAGCTTCCTAGAGTTCTATAAACTCAAAGAAGAAAGATCCAGCAGCTATAGTAGAAGAAAAGGGTGCATGCAACACACTTTCAGTAGATTCTCTCTACCTGCTTTTGATGGATCACCTAAAGACTCAACCAAGTCTTCGGTAAGGAAGCTTGACACATACTTTCAGTTGCATCAAGTTTCAAAAGAAGAAGCCTTGAGAGTAGAAGCACTGCATCTTCAAGGAAAGGCTTATGCTTGGTGGCTATTTGAGTCTTCTTCCTTGAAAAAGGTAAATATCTCTTCTTATGCAAAGTTCACTAGGAGACTAGTGAAAATATTTGATGTGAGACATTCTGAGACTTATTGGGAAAGCAAATCAAGCCCAAGAAATCTGAATCTTTGAATAATTTGGAAGATTCCTTGGAGCCAACTCCAGTCTTAAACATTGTTGAGGGGGTTGAAGTTCTGCTGCACAATTTTCCAGAGGAAAAAGCCCCACTACAGCAAGGTCTCTTTTCTCAAGGAGAAAGCATGAGGGTTCCTTATTTAATAAGAGATCAAGGAAAAGGGTCTCTTAATGATGAGGAATTCTCCATTGATGAGGAGAAGGGAGAGAAAGAGCAAAGAAGATCCTCCAGCTCTAAAATATCAAGCGGAGATCTATTTTTATTTAGAGATGGAGATGAAGAAATGGCTTCCACTAGAGGGGCTCTTGCATCTTTGCAAGGAGTTCCTAAGTATCTTCCATATGGAGGACATGAGCAGCATGTGTCTATGCTAAAAGACAATGAGATAGAGCAAAGGAGGGATCACAATGCTTACATAGCAGAAGTTGATCCACTACCAGAAGAGAATGGAGAAAATGCTCCAATCAGAGGCACTCTTACACAACTAAGAGTGGGTCAAAATTTCATGAGACTTCCACACCTAAAAAAGAGTTGAAATTGCGCAGTGTAAGTAGGGACATGAGGATATCATCTATCATGCATATGAGAATGGTCCCTGAAATCTATTTATATAGTGGCAAACCACCTGGGAGGCCACCTGATTCAGATTCTGTGGGGAAAACCTCACAACTTGTTGCTCCAAACTTAGATCCAGGAGAGATTGGAGCACTTGAAGGAAAATTTGTAGCACTGGGAGACTTGGGTAAGCTCAAGGAGGAGGGAAATATTCTTCCCTTATCATCATCACCCACTCTCCTTTCTGATCCTACTTCGTGGGAGGAGAAGAATGGAAGGAAAAACCTTCCAACACACAACTTTGGCATAGGATATTTCAAGGGAAGGATCAACAACATGACAAAAACTTTTGTTAATGCATCATCAGTGCTGTCATTTTTTAGCAGTGTAGATCTGTATTGGAAATCCCAACTGCTAGTGGATTATTCTGAGGATCTTCACACATGTATGATACTCAATGACTAGCTGCATGAAGAGGGCTACTTATTCCAAGGATAATTCATATATCATCATGGTAGAATCTTTCTATCTAGAGCTTTTGAGCTCAAGCATAAGATACTACAAGAAGCACACAAAGAGTTCTGTTTTAGCCACATGTATTCCATGACGATCTATAACATCATCATGAGGATCTTTGAGTGGGAAGGCTTGAAAGAGGAACTATAACAACATTTTCAAGAATGCATGAGCTATGTGGACTTGGGGTAGCCATGGGACTCTATGCAAGATTCATTTCAGTCATCTCTTCCTTCTTTGGAAAGAGGAGAAATATCCATGCACAACTCCATGTGTACGAGAGACCTTGTTGGTAATGGATATATTCATGTAAAGCAAGTTGTATTTTCTGATTGTACATGTTCTTTACCATTTGTATGCAGGCCATGACTCCTAAAAGGAGCAATGTATCATATAAACCTCATGGAAATTGTTGGGCCACTAAAAATTCTGAATTTGGCCACTCCCTTGATGTGCAAAGGGAGATTTACTTTCATGATGGGTGCTTCCCAAAGCACCAAACATATCTCACACCTTCAGCAATAGTGAGATGACTTGGGCAGCAAGTAAGTGGTGGGAAAACCACTTACCATATCTAGATCTGATGCAAGCAGGAGATGATTTGCATTGGTTCCACATGTGGGACTATGACCCACCTCCATATGCAAAAAAATTTGTTTGTATGTACATTTTTTTGATTCCCTATATGGATGATGTACTTGTACTTTTCATACAGATGTATGGAGGAAGGAGGGAAGGAATGCATGAGCCATATGGAATGGCTCCTCTGCATGTACTTTATGTCTCATATTTCAGGGAGAACATTGGGAAAACCATGTTTGTTTCCTATGATCTATTGTCTTCTTATGAGTTGAACTATTTTTATCTCATGAGAACTTTGGTGGAGCAAGTGATGGCGGGTTGGTTTGGTGAACACTTGGCACAAGGAGGAATATTAACTCATGTTTGTGTCACCAATGGAGGAGGAGATGAGTTGCAGCACTCACCTTATCAGTTGCTTGAGGACAAGCAACATTTTGGAGGGGAGGACTGTAATGTTCCTAATTAGCCCAAGCTAATAGGAATATACAATTTTGTTTTCATTTTCTTGTTGCAAGAAGAAAATTGTAAAGGAGGATAAATTAAACTCCTAAAACAGAAAAATAAATCAATGCCCATGTGAACAAGGCTAAATCTGGGCTACCTTAATAAAACTCCCTTATGTGTGAAAGGGATTGTGAAAATTGACTGGGTCAACAGGACCAAATCCACAGTGTTGTCCAGATGTAATGTACCTCCTATATTGCACAGCGCAGATCTAGTAGGAGGCCACAAATGTGAAAGGAGCTAAACCTTTGAGATGGTTTAGGGTTTTTCAAGGCTTTTATCCTAAAAAAGAAAGAGGAGAACAACAAAATAAGGTTGTTTAACATATTGTTTTGGAAGAACATGTCTGTTTAGACATTTCTCATTCTCTTGGCTGTTCAGAAAATAATAGTGATGTTTAGCGCTAGGTGTTCCTGATCAGGAATCCCACTTCTTTCCTTGAGAGTTCTCTTGGAAGAGTCTTGCATTTCATGTCCAATATCAGGCATTTGGCCAAGCTTCTACTTCCAACTACAATGTAGATCCTATTGAGGGTTTGGTTGTCTTTGTAAGCTGTAGCAAGTGGAGGCTAGATCTATTCAGATCTAAGCCATTATAGTGCCTCTTTTCAGTGGGAAAGCCTTCTATCCCCCTGGCAAGAGTGTATTGGATCATTAGAGATTCAGATCCATAACTTGGCATCAAGCCAAACTATTCATCAAGTCTACCTCACACTTTGTCTTCCAGGACTGTGTTATCTGCAAGAGGAAAGTTACAGAGAATTTTGGAAAAATTTGAGGAGTGATCTCTAGTGATGAGAATTTGTCTCTCACTGTGGTGATCCATGGATTTATGTTCTTATCCATGTCATATTAAGATATAATCTGAATACTCCTGTATAAGCTTCAGAAATTTTGAAGAAATCTATAGACCTGCTACATGATATCTCAATTCTACTCCATATGCTTCATGTTTTGTTGAAAACCCCAAAGGGTATGTAAAATAGAGACAGTCTAGTGTACATATCTGATATAGATCTAATATCTTCTACAAATATCTGTTCTATATTTGATTTATAACCTACAACTACTGTATGCTCTTAAAAATAACGTTGTCAAGGCTTTTACGGTGAAATACATTGTTGCAACACCTCTTTAGAGGGTTTTTCTCATTAAAGTCTTCCATCTTTCTCTTATACATTGAATGGGCCACATTGTAAATCTTATTTACTATTTTATAAGCTATTTTTTAGCTATCATATTGGTCTTCTACTGATGTTCATTAAAACTGCGTTAGTTCTGAAGCAGTGTTGTTAAAGATTGTTGTAGTCCTTTCCTTGGGAAATTTCCAAGCCATACTAGGTGTGGGAGGTCTGTTTAACCCACCTAGTTTGATTTGTTTCTTCTCTCCTCTTGGATTTGGGTCTTATATTATTATATCTAAGGGATCAAAGGGCTGAATTCCAATTCTGTAGCAGCCATTTCTGAAAAATGCATTTTTCAGGCATGTCTAGCTTGTAGTCCCAATTTGGGGATATTACACACAAAAAATAGCAGAATCCTATTTCATTTGTAGGGATACAGAGTTGGAGTCCCTGTTACTATGCAAAATTCAGATCTACCTTCCTTTGTTCCTCCTCCATCATCCAATTAGGAAACTGAACCATCTTGGGAATTCAAGTTAATTTAAACCACATTTGGATATGCATGTCAAAGGTGAGCCACACCACCCCACCTTAATCATGGAGGGATTCAGTGGGGTGGTGAGCACCCTCCCCAAGATCCTCTTCTTAACATTCATTCACCCCCATCAGGGATACATGCGTTGATTTTTAGTGTACATGAAAATTTTATTTTTATTTTTATTCATTATACATAATATACATAATTGTTGATGTCAATAAATGTGTTGATTTCTAACACATAAATTTCAATATCCATATCAATTTCAATTTCTTATCAATGCCATATTTATATTTATATTTATATTTTTATATCAATCTCAATTTTAATTTCAGTTTCCTTTTCTTATCATATGCATATCCTAAATCAATTAAAATATCTATAAAATACAGTATATTTGTAAATTATATTATAAATTTGATTATTATAAAATAGTAATAATATGTGATGTACATTAAACTTGGTATTTAATTTATTATTATTATTATTATTATTATTATTATTTGAGGTTAGAGTGAAGCTAGACACCAAATTGGTGTATGATATTTTTGGTTTGTGGGATAAGGGATCCAACTCTATGTGGTGATTTGATTACTAAAATTTACAAAGATGTACATACTCTACCTCCTTCCAGTTTGAATTTGTAACCCTTTATGAAGAAGCATATATTCTTAAAAATTAGACTCACTTAAACTATATCATTACACTATATATGAAATTAAATTATAACAATCAAATATACATTAAAATATCAAATATAAATTTTAATACAAAAACCATATTTTGATATAAATGCATCATGCTAGCATATTTTGTTCAGGTTATTATTATTAAGGTGTATACTACTACCAACAACAACTATAACATGTTGATAAAGAAAACTCAAATTTGGATTAAGCATTGATATGCATAGAATAATATTATTTATACATCATCATTCACAACCCTATCACATAGTCGGAGATACTTTATATAGCATCAGAGCTGATTCTGTCCTTCGTTGATTTTTAACCCTCGAGGAAGATGAAAAAGTCCTTAATGACTGCCATTCTAGAGCGTGTGGCAGTCAAATTTCTAGGTGTGCTACTGCTCAAAATATTCTTTGTGCTAGGTATTTTTGGCCTACCATTTTCAAAGATTCTATCCTCTCTATCCGTAAATGTCACGAGTGCCAGATCTACCAACGCAAGATGCATGCCCGCCATTATCGTTGGTTCTTTTGCGAAGTGGGGTATCGATTTTATGAAGTGTAACCCTCACTCAGCCGAGGGGGGCATGCTTATATTATTGTAGTCGTAGAGTAATTCACCAAATGGGCCAAAGAAATGCTTGCACTCATAGCTGACACAATATGGCTACCCATTTTCTCTTCAATCACGTGATTTCCAGGTTTGGATTCCCTCAAGCCATTGTCATAGACCATGGATCCCATTTTCCCCATTATATTATGGTTGAGATGACTACTTAGTTGGGTATTCATCACGATAGCTCAACGCCATACTACCCCCAAGCCAATGGTCAGGTAAAAGCCATGAACAAATTTTTAGTCACTATAATCCAGCGTACTATTGGGATGCACAAGTCGAATTAGCATCTCATGTTGTTCTCAGCTCTCTGGGCTTACCGAACCTCGGTGAAGGATGCAACAGGATTCACACCATTTCAACTTGTTTATGGTCTAGAAGCTACCCTTCCTATTGAATTTGAAATTACTTCACTCAAGCTAGCTGTCGAATTACTGCTAAATACCTCGCCAGAGGAAGAACATCTTCTATATTTGGAGAGGCTTTATCAAACTCGCCACTTCACTGCTCTAGTTATAGAAGCATAGAAAAGGAAGTTCAAAGCCCATTTTGACTAGACAATTTCTCCTCACACCTTCATAGAAGGAGACTTGGTCCTCTTGTATGAACAACACCATGATAATCTGGGGGCAGGTAAATTTGAACCCATGTGGGATGGGCCCTACATCATCAAACATGTTTTGTAAAAAGGGGCCTATGAGCTTATTGATTATGAAGGCCATCCCCTGGATCAACCCCGAAATGGGTTGTATCTCAAAAAATATTATGCATGAGTCATCTCATGCATTTCTTCTTTACATAAGTGTGTTTTTTCATTTTTGTACATTTTTGGCTTGGTGTGATTTGCGAGTAGTTTTCCTTATTATTAAGTATTTTCTTACTATGAAGATGTTTGTTACTCCTTATGTCAGTTTTACTGACGGTGCCTCCCACAGTACTAGGAACCTATCCTCTGCGGCTTGGGAAATTTATGATCCTAACAGTGAGTTAGTAGACCTTCAAGGCATTTGTCTAGGACATACAACTAACAATGTCATTGAATACAGTGCAGTTATCGAACTTCTAGCTTAAAGTATTGCCCTCGACATTCATGAATTAATTGTTGTTCTCCAACTCAATGGACATTATTATGTTATAAACCCTCATATTTTAAGGATGTATTTACGTGTTCATTTGTTAAAAAGGAATTTTGATTATATTACATATCAGCATATTCCCAGAAGAATGAATACATTAACTAGTGCAATATCTAATCTTGTATTAGATATACATTTGCGGAATTTGTAAAAGTAATCATCATCACATAGTAATACATATACAGGAAAATAAGCACATATATATCAATTGTTTGCATCAGCTTGTACATCATAGTTCAGAAAATATATATGTGCTTCAGTTACATCCTGAGATGCAATGTCTCTCAAAAAATTCAGAAATAAAGCCTAGGAGTCTAATCAACATGGTGCTCATGATAGCACATCATTTCCTGCATGACACATCTGAGCAGTCGATGAATGCAGTTAGAAACCTCCGCAGCATGTCGCTGGTAAGCACGAGGAATTTCCTCGAATCTCATTTATTTCGGGATCCCACTCGTGAGTCCCTCCAGGTTACTTGCAATTTCTTCCTCGTCATCACCTCCCTCTCCATGAGGGGCCACTTTGAACTCTCTTGGGACCCTCTGAGATATTGGAGACATTCCCGTGGGTCTCTCTCGTCCAACATATGCAACACATGAGAAAATATCAGAACACATGTATATCAAAACCAAAAAAATCGTAATACCCATAAAAATCCAAAAAATGAGTCATTACCTTTGTCCTCATCCCAGTTGTCCCCTTTCGGAAGTGGAAGATCCAGATCACCCCTGAAATTGGCATAGGTATATGGCCATTCCTCCACCATGATGACTTTTCAGCTCAACTAGTCAAATAACTCTGGTCTCCAAGACATATGCTACCCACCCCCTGATCGAGGCTTCAACTCAGCCCAACGAACCATCTGTGGCTCTCATACTTGTGGCATAGGTACAATTACCTCCTAACGCTGGAATATCAGTAATTGTTCCAGGATGAACGATATCAAGATGGACCCATACCCAAACTACTTCAACTTTCCATTTTTACACTTGGTTAGTTGACGTTTCATGTTGATTGTCACCGCTTCTACCCAATTGAAGATTTTCGGAGACATGAAAGCTAGGTCTAATTGGAGTTGCATCTTTGTGGCTTCATGGGGAGCCTGAGATCCGGCAGCCCAAGTAATAGTATGCAATTTTACCCTCAAAGGTAAGTCGAGGAATGTCTAGATGTCTAGTTTACCGCTCTTGTGTGCTTTCCTTGGTCTAAGACAAGCTCTCTCTGTCAACATGTCCAAGCTCTCTCCAAGGATATGAGTACCTGTCATTCGTGCTCACTCTCCCCTCTGCAAAAATCCTATTATGAATTACATATCGTAGACTTCTATCTCTAATTCCTAGTCATGGGTGATGAATTTCTCTTGGTCAATGTCCCATACATTGATCAGGTATTGCAAAAGCTCTAATTGAGCTCTCAGACATGGGGTCATGAAAATTTTGAGCAGCCCAGAGTTCCTCAAAGCATATAAGCACACATCATCCTCCATGGCCTGTGCATATTCTGCCCCATGCTCCCACTCTTTCCATTCTATTTCCATTATAACTGTTGATTCTTCATGCAAAACCAACATACAAGATTCTATAAGCCATATGGCTAAAAATTGAATCGTTTTGACAGGCGTTTTTGGAAATATTTTGGAAAAATATTTGTGCAGCGTTTGACCCAGCTATTTTTCAAATAGTGGCATTGAGTGACACCTTCCCTATAAAAAAAAAATGTGGGGCTCGGCGTTGCTCCGTGCTGAGAACTAGCGTCAACCACCACGAGTATGAGTTTTTAAAACCCTTCCACAAAGTGCATCAAAACACAAAAACACATGAACAATGGATGAAATTACAGGGGAAGTTCATGGCTCTTACCTGGAAGAAGAAGATTCATAAATGGCCTCTTGGATTGCCTGCAATCATCTCCCCAAATTCACAGTGAAAACCAGTGAAAGTACTCACAAGAAAGTGAAAAGGTAAAAGTAATTTATTTTTTACTATTGAGTTATTTTATAACATTTTCTAACCCCAATTAACTTTTTAGACGCATTTTTCATTATTTTTTATTATTTTTTATCGAAAATGGGTTTTACATTTGTTTCTTGTGCAGCGAAAAGTCCTAAAACTGGAAAATATGAGGAAAAAAATTGTATTTTAATACTTTTTCGGACTCGTTAAAAACATGAAAAAATCACCCCCTGGAGTAATCTTTCAACTCTTTTCTGACTCTCAAAATATAAAAATATTGTCGATCTCTTGTATTTTTGAACTCGCTAAAGGCTATGGAATGTCATCTTCCCAGTATACATTTACCCCTTTTTCATGTTGGGACATATTATTTACGAGAAAGGAATACCTTAGTCGAACATGGCTAACAGGTTCTCTCAGATATTGTTTTCTACCTTTTTGGATCTGGGAGACAACCTACAGAAAGGGACCTTCTAGAGTTTTATTTTCTTCCTCTTTTCAAAATCTCTAAACATGAAAAGACGTTGAGTTTTCCCTTTGTCAGACTCGTTAAATCTAAATGACATTGGAAGTCATTGCCATGACGATATCTATTTCATCCTTCCAAGGGCTCATAAAATTTACTAGGATGGATTTGTCCGAAGGAAAAACTTACATGAAAAGCATATGCTATCCCTTCAAGCTTGTTTCCAAAAATAATTGGGGTAATCACCAGAAATGGAGGGGGAAAATGGAGCTAGTTGTCAATTGTGTCGGCAGTATGTCGCTCTTGAACATGACAGTTGTCTGTAGTTAGTTTCGGGATGGGGACATCCCACATTTCCCATTTTTCCTCCATGGGTTTGGGTTATCCATTTTGACCTCTCATATTCTCTTTTCCTCATCACCATGACCTCAGATCCCTTGATTTCAAATACTGCCAGATTCGGGAGTTGTGTCACCAATATGTTCAAGAGAATTCCCTTTTGCAGTTTTCAAAACCTGATCCTCTATTTAATCTTGATTAACTAGCATCTTATTCCTCTGTCTCATGCTGATGATTTGGGAAAAATTATGGCCCTCCTTTGACTGATCACTTCCTATCGAATTCATCTGATTATCCAGGAAGTTGATCCAGAGACTCCCTTCTGGTAGCTTAGAGATTGCATGCCTCAATGGCTAGTTCTTTGCATTCGACGACAGGATCTCATTATTGACCTTCGATTGGGTGATTCCGCGGATGTTTGACTCCATTTCATTATTCACATTCCATGGATTGTACTAGCGGTATCTTGAGAACCATTTTCATTATTGATGGTTTCTCTTGCGCCTGTTAACAACTTCCATCATTGGCTGGTAATCAGGTGAATTTATTGTATGTTTGACTTCAACTCATTCATTCACATGCCTAAATTTTTACTTGTTTGGGTCAGGATGGAGCGCAAGGCCCTGGGTTTTTTCTGATGAAATCCAGGCTAGGGGACAATCTGGTGTGTCATGATTCTATGAATGACTCTTCTGATTAGATGGATGTGACCACACCTGAGTCTATTTTATGATCCTTCTCATTGGATGGTTGTGTCCATACCATGGATCCTATTACATGTTCTCTATTATGGATGGATTCACCCATACCTTGTACTCATGTATCAGAAATATCAGTCATACTTGATCTTGCAGGTCCTTTGACGACATCGTTTTGATTTTATAATAAAGCATTTCACCCGTCGCTCACTCTCAGACTTCATGCTTTAGGGGCATATGTTACATAGTATTTTGCCACTGTCCCTACATTCCCTATTCTGAATATTGGAGGACCATCATAGTGACCCCTGTGTACTGTCACACATCATAACTAATTTGATTGCATCCCTTAACATGTCAGGAAAGAAATATTTGTGGACCATTCCTCAAGTAGACCTTTAAAAACATGTACTTCTGGGTCAACGTTGTGGTGTAGTTATTTCCTCGTGCCCATGGCCAGATTTACACTAGCCCTCGTGCTATGGTCGCTCTGTCTTTGAAAGACCCCAACACCGAGATACTTTTGGAAGGTTTTTTAATATGGAAACAAAGCTTCCAGGATCTAACAGCATTGTGAGCAGAATCACGGATGTTTGTTCTACTAAATGTGGTCGAGTTTCTCCATTTGGCCTTCTAGTTCCTACAAAAATGAAAATTTCCAACGGGATAGACCTTTCTTCCACCATAAGTGGATCCCAAATCTCTTCATCCACTTGTATAAATTCCTCTTCATCCCATTGATTCTGATAGTGAGAATAGACCAAGAGCTGGTGTGCAGAAGGTAGCAGAGAATAGTCCATAGTTGTGAGAGAGAGTTTGAAACTTTCACCTCTTTGAACCTAATCAACAAATGAATGCTTTGAGACGTGCCTGACCGAGCCTATCAAAGGATTTCTACATCTTCAAGGCGCAGGTTGTAAACTCCCTTTTATACATTAATATGACACGACTGATTTCTATTTCCATCTTTGTCTATGTTAATATTCAAAGTTTCTGACTCTCCTTGACTAGTTAGATAGTCATAAATGAATATGTATGCTCATATGCTTTTAGTGTTTTCTTGATATTTGTGCACATGTGTGAATATCTCTACCAACAGAGTGCAAGGCCAAAAGGAAAAATATCAAGGGATCACTGCAACACACTACATCAAGAGAATTGGATTGAGTTAGGACATCTATTCCAATCCGCATTTCATTTATGAACTAGGAATTTAGAAACCAGCATGTTCCCTTGTTGCTAGACCAATCATAGGGCTAGAGGGATCACCTATGTCCATATAGGGGATTTTCCTGCACAACACCTGCGAATGTGAAGTAGTTGCACTCAATCTTGGGGCACACTAGGTATTACCGGAAATATACTCAGGGTTATACAATGATCACTGCGTCTTTGGAAAAGCTAATTAAAAAGGGTGCAAAATTTTTCTAGGATGACAAGTTTCAGAAGAGCTTCGAGTTTTTAATAGAAAATATGGTGACTACATGCATCCTAGTCTTCCTAGACTCGTTGAAGGAGTTCCACGTACATGTAGACACATCATTCATTTCACTCAGAGCCGTGTTAGCGCAGCCTGAAACAGGAGAAATAGATCACCCCCTTGCCTATGCCAATAAAAAACTCTCCAGCGCATAACGGAACTATTCAACTACAAAACAAGAAGGGCTAGCTATGGTGTATGCATTGCAGAAGTACTGCCACTACCTATTAGGGGGGCACTTCAATATGTTCACTGACTATTTTTATTTTAAATACCTAATCAGCAAGCATGTGTTGGGGGGTAGGATCTATTGATGGTTGTTATTGTTTCATGAATATGAATTTGAGATTGTGGTAAAGCCCAGACGCCTAATTTCGTGCCAAATCACCTGTCGTGTATTGAACTGGTGAAGACTCAACCAACTTGTAGGATGGCTTTCCCAATGCACAACTATTTGTAGTGAAGGTGGTCAATGAGAATTTTCTATACATCATTTAGTTCTTGAATATTAGACAAGACCTAATGAATATACGGTCCAGTAGAAGAAAGAACTCATAGCTAGCATGACTGTCTTCACCATCATCGTAGGGAAATTATAAAAAATGGGTGCAGATGAAGTGTTCGCAGGTATGTCCTTGAGTATGAGAGATGTGCAATTATGGTTGAAGCCCATGGAGGAATCATTGCGCTCACTAGGCCGGTAAGGCAACAACACAAAATATTTTGCGAGCTGGCTTCTGGTGGCCCACGCTGCATAGTAACGTTGTTGCACATTGTGGTGCATGTATGTTTGCCAAAGGACACGAAAGCCCTCGCATAGAGATGAAATTCCCCTGCACCCACAGATGGCTCTACAACCTTTTGAGAAATGGATTATTGATTTTGTCGACCCTATCAATCCCCCTAGAAAGCACAGTTGTGCACACTACATCATCACAATAATGGATTATGTTACAAGATGGGCTGAAGCCAGACCTGTAAGGGATTGCAATGCCAATACCGCCGCACTATTCATCTTCGCAAAAATTATGACATGGTTTGGGTGCCCTAAGAATATAATCAGCGACCATGGCACAAATTTTTTCAATGAAACCATCATCGCACTCACAGAAGAGTTCAAGATGCTCCATCAGAAGAGTACCCTATACCAACCACAGGAAAATGACGCATTTGAATCATTCAAAAAAATATTTGAGAAGACACGCACTAAGGTATGTAACACTAACATAAATTATTGGGATGAACAAGTACCTATGATTCTCTAGGCGTACAGGACGACCTATAAGAAGCTGACACGATGAACACCCTTCAGACTGGTATATGGGAAAGAGGCTATGTTGCCAATGGAGTTCATCATTCCTGGTCTGCACATTGCAGCATTTACCAATATGGTGAAAGAATATGCTTTGGAAGAATAGTTGGCACAGTTGGTTGCTCTAGAAGAGGATCGATTTATTGCAAATTATCACCTGCAAGTCCAGAAGGCACACGAAAAATGATCGCATGATTGGCACATCAGGCAGAAGGTATTCCAAGTTGGGGATTTGATATTATTATATGACAGTAATTTCACGTGCCATCCCAGGAAATTGCGCATGCACTATCTTGGCCCTTATGTGGTGAAGGAAATCACTGATGTCGGTGTTGTACGCCTGTCCACCTTGAATGGTCAATTCCTCCCAGGCTATGTTAATGGAAGTCACCTAAATCTGTATAGGGAC
Source organism: Pinus albicaulis (assembly GCA_034641835.2). Lineage (NCBI taxonomy): Eukaryota > Viridiplantae > Streptophyta > Pinopsida > Pinales > Pinaceae > Pinus > Pinus albicaulis. Next base: position 171,267,421 of record CM076581.1, on the reverse strand, counting down.
AACCCGGTGTGAGTGCCTCAGTAACTCGGGACAAGTCACATGTTTGTGTCGGGATCCTATTGGAGCAGGATCCCATGAGGCACAAGTTTCAAAGCTACGTTTTGGGTTATAGTATGTGCGCATTATGCAAAAGAGCTTTGGGATGGTCAAAGTCCCCTAATTTTGTGTAAATGAGCCTTAATGTAAAGTATGGGTCTCGAACCATGGGTTGAGACCATAGTATATGTGCATTAGGAATATTATAAATAGATAGAATATGTCTAAGCTAAGAATTGAGTCGTTTTGAAAGATACTTTATGATTTTTCTTGGAAATAGTCTGTAAGAGTCTTGTTGGGTTAGGATTGGGTAAAATGCTCCTGTTGGCTGTGTGCACGGAGACCTAGTCCTGGCTGTGTGCAGACTCGAATGGTTTTGTGTGTAGAAGGGGTATTAAGGGTTTTATAAGGGTTTTTGAAGGAAAATTTATGTATTGACATATATGAAGAAGAAATAGAAGGAACTGTTTGGAGAACTTCCTGTGTTATGCATCTGCACTATTTATTGTTATGCTTTAATAAGATCGCACTCCATATTTACTTACTAATGAATGTGCCTAGATAATTAATGTGTTTATGCATGAATACTGATTTCTATTAAGTAAGAGCGAGATATGGTCCTGATTTGTTTTCTGCGCCGCAAAAACCCTATTTTGTGATATTGTCTCCGTGGTATGTTATAGCTATTAGATCTATGGATAACTTGCAAGTAAATGCTGAAACATTATATATTTTTTCAATTAATGCGTTGTGGTTGAACAGCTTCTGTTGTCTGCAATTCTGTGGTATTTTGTTAATAATTTCACAGTCTCTGTGTGCACTTCTGTATAAGCTTTTTGTGGATTTTTACCAAGAACCAATCATCAATTCCTCCCTCGAGGTGCGGAAACCTAGTTCCAACACCACCCATACTACTTTGGGTGATACTTGGTTTTGTGCAAGTAGATCACTTCTGAAAGAGCTAGTAGTTGGAGGTTTTGTTGGTTTACCTATAACTCTGAACCTAGGTTAGGACCACTCAATCCAACACTAGCCTTATTCCATTAAAGGTCATCTTCACATCTCTAAAGAAATCCTTCTGCATTGATCTCCAAATTGAGCCTCATGAGAAACAACTTTGAATTTCATCTCTATTCTGAATCCATCTCTGATACCATGTAGAAATTATGATGTATAATTGCAACTTCTCATGAAGTTTAATAAAAATTACAAGACACAAACCTACTCTAATACTCCGCGTAAAGTAGTTCGCAATCTATAACAAAAATTTTATACATGCAATAAGAAGTAACACACATGTAACAAGTATTTTTCTAGGAGAAATCAAACAGCTAAAAAACCCAATGTCTGCTTGCATTAAATCAGAAGAATAGAGATTTATTACAATTTCTTTGCTCAACTAAGCACAAACTGTAGGTTCATAACCTATCTCTCTTCTCACTGAAAGGCTTTGAACCAGACTTAGTCAATTTATGGCTCTACTTCAGCTCTTATTTCCTTGCGTTGTTACTTAGCCCATATTTTTTTAGAAATTCCTCAAATTTATTGCGCAATTCCTTTAGGTTGGTCCTCTGACTTCATGCAACACCTGTACACTCAAGACTAGTCTAAAAATGATGCTACACTACCTTGGAATCTCCACCAAGCCTAAGGAACTCGAATTCTCTGCATTCAATAGCTATTTTGGCTTGATTCATTAGCTAACTAGATGATCATTGAGTTTAACTGAAGTCCCACTACACAACTTAACCCTCCACTAGTTCCTCCAATAGTTGGAACTAGTTTAACTGAAAACAATCTTAGATAATTGACCTTGATTGCTACAAATAAACAATCACACATGGTTAACTGAACTCTAACTCCTCCAACTCATATTTACTGAGTAAATTGGGTGACATAAGCCATGTCACACAAGTTAACATCATCCAAGATGTCCGTTGATGTGGAAATTCAAATTTTATCAATTTTATCAAGGAAAAATCAAATTGAGAATTTCTTGGTGAATTTTTCAACATGTTGAAACTCTGAAATTTTCCAAAAAAGGGCCATGAATACCAATTACAATGATGAGAAATAATAACCACTGATGAATGAAACCAAATTGGGTAAAATATTAACAATACCTTGTTCCCTGCATGTGAACCAATAAGTGTGTTTGCTGCCAATTAATTATATAGAAGAACACCACCAGCTTTATAATTATGGTTCCTAAATGCAGTCTTGAATGCAGAGGAATCCTTATTCTAAAATCCCAAACAGTTTTCATCTGAAAGGTCTTAGCTTTACCTTGAGTTTTCAAGACTCTTGAACATGGCCCTCGAAACCCCAAATGATAACAACCAGGATGCATTATGTCCCTTGGATTCACTCCCCAATCCATTGAAGCCAACCAGACGCAAAAAATAGAAAAATCCTATTGCATTTACAAGGATACAGAGTAGAGTCCCTGTTTCTATGTTAAATTCAGACCTACCATCCTTTGTGCCTCCCCCATCATCCAATTAGGAAACTTAACCATCTTGGGAATTTAAGTTAATTTAAACCACATTTGGATATGCATGTAATAGGTGAGCCACACCACCCCACCTTAATCATTGAGGGATTCAGTGGGGTGGTGAGCACCCTCCCCAAGATCCTCTTCTTGATGTTCATTCACCCCCATCAGGGATACATGTGTTGATTTTTAGTGTACATGAAAACTTTTATTTTTATTTTTATTCATTATACATAGTATACATAATTGTTGATGTCAATAAATGTGTCGATTTCTAACACATAAATTTCAATATCCATATCAATTTCAATTTCAATTTCTTATCAATGCCAATTTATATTTATATTTTATTTTTTATATCAATCTCAATTTTAATTTCAATTTCCTTTTCTTATCCTATGCATATCCTAAATCGATTAAAATATCTATAAAATATAATATATTTGTAAATTATGTTATAAATTTCATTACTATAAAATAGTAATATTATGTGATATATATATATATATATATAAACTTGGTATTTAATTTATTTATTATTATTATTATTATTATTATTGAAGGTTAGGGTGAAGCTAGACACCAAATTGGTGTATGATATTTTTGGTTTGTGGGATAAGGGATCCAACTCTATGCGGTGATTTGATTACTAAATTTTACAAATATGTACATACTGTACCTCCTTGAATTTGTAACCTTTTATGAAGAAGCACATATTCTTAAAAATTAGACTCACTTAAACTATATCGTTACACTATATATGAAATTAAATTATAACAATAAAATATACATCAAAATATCAAATATAAGGTTTAATACAAAAATCTTATTTTGATATAAATGCATGATGCTATCATCTTTTGTTCATGTTATTATTATGAAGGCATATACTACTACTAACAACAATTACAACATGTTGATAAAGAAAAATCAAATGTTGATTATGCATTGATATGCATAGAATAATCTTATTTATACATCAAGATGACTATTGAAAGATATATATTTATACTACCCCAGATCCATCTTAGCTTCGGATATATCAAGTACCAAGAGGGATCAAATATCTCATGGTGCAAACCTCTTTTTTTAGTGCAAAAGTTGAGGAAAGCTTTCACCTCGATAGATTTGATCCCTCTCGATGTTTGATAGATCAGGAGTTAAAATGGATTTAGAATGGTTAGTTTTATATATATATATATATATAATCTCCTATGTTATACTACAAAATCCAATAAGAATATATACCAGGCATAGCAGGAGTCAAGGGTATTAAAGTTATTTGCATATTTTAATTTTATTTTTAATGTTATAATACAATCTCATAAATAAACTCAATAACAAGTGTATATAAACTAAGTTTTTATGAACATATGAGAGACAATGAATTTTAATGTGGAGGTTAAAATCAATAGTTGACGTAGTCTAAACTGAGCAAATCCAATAAATTTTAATACAGACAAAAAAATATAAGACTGCATGCATCAAATTTTATTTTTTTCATGCTCACATTTCTCTTCACAATTTCGAACATATAAAATATGAATAACATACAAAACAACTTGGAAAAATCAAATCTTTGAAGGATATGGAACAAAGTGAGTAGGGTTGTTTTTCCCAAGTTTTACCTAGAAGACACGAATCCATAGAGCTATAATAATTTGTGTTGTGTGCCTTTATTGAGTGGTTTTATTTTCCAAATTGGATATGAAAATTTCTCAAAGTTCTTATATTTGTGGTGGAAATTAGGATTTACTTTGATCTAGCTAAAAAAATTTGTTGTAATAAATGTCTCACATTAGCTAAGAATAGCATCAAATAAGCTATATTGGAGAAGAAGACCAGGGGAAAAACCATGGGTTGTGAAAACATCAGATAAGCTATATTGGAGAAGAAGACCAGGGGAAAAACCATGGGTTGTGAAAACCTGAGCACAAAAACTTCCATTCATAAATTTATTATTTTATCTCCATTTTATTTTAATTAATAATTTTTTATTTGATTTTTATATTTTATTTTTATGTAATTTGACCATTAGAGAAAATACCATGGACAAAACCATGGGTTGTGAAAACTTGGAGCCAAATTATTATTTTATCTCAATTTTATTTTAATTATTAATTATTAATTAATTTATTTTTTTATTTTTTATTTTTTAATTTGATCATTAAAGAAGATTACCATGGGAAAAATCATGGGTTGTGAAAATATAGAGCCACAAACCTCCATTTGTAAACTTACTATTTTATCTCAATTTTATTTTCGTTATTATTTTATTTTTTATTTTATTTTTTTATGTAATTTGACCAAGTCAAAATGTTTGCATAACATAATATATACTTATGAGCAGACATTTAAAAAATATTTACATAATTAGCTTCTACATATCTAACATATAATGCCTACATCTAACATCTAAGACCTACATCTCACCCAATACTAGGTTGTATAGTGTCTCTTGATGCTATTACAATGCAATAACATAATGCAAAGAGTCGATGCTATTACAACGCAATAACATAATGCAAAGAGTACATAGCCCATATCAATTATGCATATCATATCAAGTCAATTTTAAATCTTCTTATGAAAATTTGTAATATAATTAAAAGTTACATATATTTCCATATAGTTATGTATAATTTCCTTTACTAACCATCCTAGATCCATAGTAACTTCGGATCTACCAAGCACCAAGAGGGATCAAATCTCTTTTGACTCTAAATGAGGCTTTCACCTCAAGAAATTTGAACCCTCTGAATGCTTACTAGATCCAGAGTTTAGATGGATCTAGGTTAGTTTAATTATTAATAATTAATAATTATAATTATTAGTTTTATTAATTTTTAGCATTTTGACTAAGTCAAATTACATAAAAATAAAATTCTAATAAAATTAAATAAAAATATTAATATAATGTAATGTAACATTTTAACTGGGTCAAAACAAAATTATAAAATAAAAATAAAATTAACAAAATAAAATAAATTTATAAAAATAAAATAATAAAAATAAATCAAAATGGTTCATGGTATTGACCTTTGTATTGAGAACCCATGATATTGACCTATGGTATTCATGTGGAATATAGTATATTTAAAGGGGGGAATTAAACTAGCTTAGATATTGACCTATGGTATTCATGTGGAATATAGTATATTTAAAGGGGGGAATTAAGCTAGCCTAGATCCATATTAACTCTAGATCTACCAAGGGCCCAAAGGGATCAAATCCATTTTCACTATTATGTTTATTTTTATTTGATTTAGTCAAAATGTTTTAATTAATAATTATAATTATCAATTTTATTTTTATAGTTTATTTATTCTTTAATTGTATTTATTTTTATTTTTATTTAATTTGACTGAGTCAAAATTTTTACATAATATAACATATTTTGGATAGTGCCTCTAGACACAGTAATTAAAATCAACTTCGCATTGATCATGGGTTATTAGAATTCATGTGATATAGGGATGCAAATTTGGTTGGAAGTTGCATGTAAAACTTTCAACCTTTGTAGCAACATTGGTGACAAGTTGGAGTGATCCTTCAGTTGTTGATATTCCTCGCAAGTGTAGGTCAAACATGACAATTATTACCCAAAATTAGTATGGAGTGGTCTTTAACTGCGACTTTTTGGAGTTTTCGGCGGATTTCTAGCCGAAATCTAACGAAACAATTTGTGGCCTAATCTTGATTTGTGTAGTTTAAACTAGTTTTTTGACTACATATATGGATTCATCACCCTCAAAAATCTATGGGGCATTACAATTGTGAAGAGTTCACCTTTCAAACTTGTGATTTCAATGAGTCCCTACCTTATTTTAGAAAAAATTAGATTGGAAAATAAACCTGAAAGTTTTCCAAAAAATTGCACTTAAAGACTACTTAAATTAGTATTATCCATACATAATTGATTCATGTTAATTTGATGTGTTGCAAGGACATTGCATAAATTATGATTTAAAATTATTCATACATAATTGATTTATGTTAATTTAATGTATTTAATTACGAGTCACTTATGAAAATTAATAATTATGATTTAAAATTAGTACTAATTGATACATGATTGATCCATGTTAATTTGATGGGATTAATGTAGGTTAGCAATTATTATCCAAAATTAATATTAGCTCATACGTAATTGATTCTTTTTTATGTAATCTGGATATTGATCCATGTTAATAAGAATTTAAATTGAGATTAGAATGATGTCCCTCTAATCAACTTGAATTGGAATGGGAAAGTTGTAACTCTGTGGAGGTTGATTCCCATCTTTGAAGGGAATCAATGACAACCTTCATTGGGGAAAACTCCCTGCATGTTATGCATATATGTAAAACTTTTCAATGTAGAAATTTTTAATATAAAAATATTAACCTGTGTTTGATAATTTTATTTGTAAATTATGTAAATAAAATTGAATTTAACATTTAATTATTAATATTTTATAAATTAATATCTCATTTGTTTTTTCTCTTTACTCAATGTTTCTGATAATTTTATTTGTAAATTATTTAAATAAAATAGAATTTATAATTTTAATTTTTAACCTCTCATACATGAATATCCCATGTGTATTTCCACTTTATTCAATTTTTTTATTTAGTTTTACTAAATTATTCTGTTTTGCATCAAATTTTTTTCGAGCAGCATTGTGAGCCCGCGCTCCAGCCCTAGCAGCCTCCTGCTTGTAGCCTTGGGCCTCCGCTGCCATGGCCCTCCCAGAGCCTAATCCAGGCGCGATTCCGTCCAGCGAAGGCATAGCCTCTCCTACTCATGCACAGCCTGATGCAGCTGTCACTGCCTTTGCCTCCCTAATCGCCTAAATGGGCCCTCAGAGAACCAGATCGGAAATCTCCAAATTTGTTAAGAAACTTGAAAATATCCCTGAGATCATCCTACCACCAAACCTGCCTTAGAAATCAATGATCTCTTTAGCTGAGAAAGGGTTGGTTGGGAAGTTCAATGGATTATGGCCATCTACCAAGACCATCTAAAAATGGGTTGAACAAAACTGGGCACAGTTCACTCAAGGAAAAATCTACATTCCATTTTGTGGCAGAGGTTACTACACCTTCCATTTCGAATCCAAGGACGACCAAGATCTCATCTTCAGAATTGGTCCATAATTCATGGACACTAGAGGTTTATATCTAAATAGATGGATGCCTGATTTTGACCCAGAACTAGATTTCCCTAATGTAGTTCCAGTTTGGGTCAGGCTGCCTCATCTCCCCTTGCATGTTTTGGGAGATGAATCAGTTCGAACAATATGGAATGTCTTTAGAAAGTACATTGACAGAAGTGAACCAAAGGACAATATGTAGGCATGCACAAGGATCTGTGTTTAATTAGATCTAGGAAGAGGACTTCCGGAAGCCATCAAGCTCAAGGTCGACAACTAGATGCATATTCAGTAGCTGGACTATGAGTAAATTCCATTCAAGTGCAAGGTATGTCACGATTATGGCCATTTCACTAATAGATGCAGAAAAAAATCATAAAATGATAACCATGTAGAATAAAACCCAGACCCAAAATAGGAAAAAATTAAGAAAAAAAAATGACCGCATGCAAATCTCAGCATGCACCTCCTCCGCCCCCTTCATCTGGCCCTCTCTCTCCTACCATCAGAACCTCTTCCCAACCCTCCACCTCCATCCCCATAACCTCAAATTTCTTGGGACCCAATCCCTTTGAGCTTCTATCCAATACCCTCAATCCTTTTGACCCCCCCAACCCCCCCCCCCCTTTTCCCTTTCCTCCATCCCCTAGAACACCTACTCCTTTCCTCCCTCGTGCTCCCCTCACCCTTAGGGCTTCTTCTCCCATCCAAAGGCCCCTCCCATCCTCTCCAACCCCCCTCTCCAACAGATCCACAATGATCAACACCTCTATATACAGACAGAAATGCCTGGAAGAAAGTCCAATAGAGAAATAAGAGACAAGGCAGCTATTAAGGATCTCACCTTGGGAACACAGAAGCTAATGGAGAGTTGCCTCGAGAAAGGTATCAAGGATAAGGAAAAAGTCCAACAGGTCCATAAATGGAAAGGTCCCTTAGCCTCAGCAATCAGTAAATAATGATAGTTGTCTCTTGGAATTGCAAGGGATTGGGTCATCCCTCCAAGATAAACCTCATAAGAGACCTCATTAAAAATTAAAAACCAAACATCCTCCTTATCCAAGAGACAAAAATTAGCAGCCAAGAGATGGACAGTATCATAGAAAAATAAAAAAATTATGAAGGAAAATCTATTTTAGAAAATGGAGCATCAGGAGGAATATTCACTCTATGGAAAAAAGGAAAATGGAAACTGTAGAACTCAACAATGGAAGCCCATTGGATCAACACAAATCTAGAAAATGCAACAAATGGGAAGAAAATTCATCATTTATAACATCTATTCTCCAAACCACTATAGGGACAAAGAAATTTGTTGGAAGACTCTAAAAGAAACTACAATGGAATACCAAGAAGAGAACCTTATCTTAGGAGGAGATCTTAAGCAAAAGGAAAAAAGAGGAGCATGTTTTAGCCAGATCCAAGTAGAGATGTCCTTAAAGGAATCATTGAGCACTAAAACCTTTGGTACATCCCTACCAAAAGTGGGAAATACACTTGGGATAATAGGAAACTAGGGAAGGCTAATATAAAAGAGAGGTTGGACAAAATTCTCATTAGGGATAGCATGGTGGCTAGCTACAGCAAAGTCTCCTCTAAAATCATTCCATCACCAGCCTTAAAAAACAAATCGGTCTCCATTGAACTTGGAACCACTGAAAACTTTGGACCTCTTTAGTCCAAATATAACTAGCTATGGAGTATCCATGAAGAGGCAAAACAAGAGGTCGAAAAAATATGGAAACATAAAATCAATGGTTCTCCTAGTTACATATGGGAAACGAAACTAAAATCCACCAGAGTAAGATTGAAAGGTTGGGCTAAGGCTAACTATAAGGAACCACAGAGAGAGAAAGAAGAATTGCAACAAGAATTAACAAAAATTCAAGAGGAAATGGAAAACATAGATAACACAACCGAAAGCCAAGAAAAGGAAAAAGAGATTCATTGGAAAATTTACATGAATATCAGACAAGAGGAAGAAACATGAAGACTGAATTCAATGCAGCTATGGATAATGTAATATTCCTAAAATTAGCATGCAGCTAATAGGAATATTAGATTTTGATATTTGCACCTAGTAGATGAATAAATGGGAAAAGGACCCATACTTAACTTGTATTTACATAAAATACCTCTTGGTGTGAAAAGGGGATAACTTGGTGGCTAGATTTTCACTTCCCATGTGTAAACATGAAAAGGATCATGTTGATTCTATCAAGTTGACCAAGTCAACAGCGCTGCCTAAGAGGGTGTGGCTTGCTTGAGAAGACATCGTAGTTTTGGAGGGAAATTATTCACATGGTGTTGGAAACCCTAATAGGTGGGACCCAAGGTGAGGAGGCTCACAAAATTTATAACGAGGAAGATAGAAAAATTTTAGGGTTAGCTTATGGATTATTGATTTGGTCTGCTTAGACTATTTGCAGACTCTTGCTGGTTAGCAGAGTTGCATTGCTATTCATCACAAGGTATTCCTGCTTAGGAATTCCTTCTCCTTCATTGGGTGATCTCTTGTAGGGGTTGTGTTCTTCATTCTCCAAATCTGGGCTTGTGGCCTACCATCCTCCTTCAACCACAATGTTATTCCTGTAGCAGGGGATGTTGTGTTGCAGGGTGTTGCAGTGGGAGACTCACAACACCAACTCCTGAGATTATCTTTCAGAGGAGGGACCGCCCCTTTCATTGTAATATCTGTATAGGAGGTTCCGGAGCTTATTTGACATCTTGGCATGTGGCCACTTCACCTTCCATCCTCTACAGTGCATTTATCTTCAGAAACTGCATCATTTTCTTGGGTGCAGTAGTTGCAGGGTTTGATCCCTTGCTTGTGAGCTAGTTCCTTGGAGAAAAGGCCAACCTTTCTCTTGGAAAGCTCTATACTTCATTATTTCTCTGTCAGTTGTATATTTCAGTCACATATACTCAGTTCTATAGAAAAACTGTGTTTTCCAGATCCATATCCACGGATCTGCATTTTTGTACATTGTGCTCTCAAGAAACCCTTACTTGGTTACTCTTGTTTTGTATAAAAAGTAAGGAATCTCCATTTTCTCAACCATTGATGCATTGTATAATCCAGATCTATTTTTTCTCATCATTTTTTGCATAAACCCTCATAAAAATAACGTTTTTCTTTTTTCATTACTTTTTGCATGAGATAGGCTATGGGGTTTGGGCTTATTTGAGGCATATTGACTTGGGGATATTTGTTTATGTTGGCTAGAGTGATTTGTTTCACCTCTAATTCTTCATGTGAGTTTAATACCATGTATTCTAAGGGATCCAAGTCCCATTTCTCACTTTTATAGAGTTATTTTCTGAAGATCGTTGTTTTATGCCCTATATTGCTGCATTTCCCCACTTGGGAAGGAGGATATATGACATATACTTGCTGAGGTTATTTCATCTGCTGGTGAGATGTTAATTTACATCTAATGAGTTTATCTACATTGCCATGCTCATGATTTTCTGAATCTCCAACTTTAGAATACCTCAAAATATTCTATTTGTTGTAGTTGTTCCAGATTTGGGATATTACAGTGGTGTCAGAGCTGCCATCTTGGCTCAGCATGTGGATTTAATATCCAATCAGAAGATAAGAAGAAGAGGAGAAGGAAATTATGGAGAGGATGAGATTACTCTCATCCCTTTTTAGATCTAAGAAGAGCCTCTCCAAGGAGGTTTGACCAATGGAAGAAGAAAGATGAAATGAAACTCCAAGAGGGTTTTAAGAAGGGGAGAGCTGTAGTGAGACCTCTAGAAGGTTTCAGGAGGAAGAAGAAGACCCATGCACTTCTTGTTCTCGTAGAGTAAGTGGAGAGCAATAAGACTGAACACTTAGAACATGAGATCCTGAGTGGATATTTGGCAGAATACAAGTGCCAACCTAGGGCTTTTAAAGAGACCCTAGATTTTCCTCAGTTTATTCAACTGAGAGAAGAAATAAGACCATGCAGTAAGAGAATGATAAGAGGCAACAGATTTCTATTGTCTACATTTGATGGATCACTCAAGTGTGCAGCAAAGACTTCGGTGATGAAGCTAGAAGCATTTTTCCTGCTACATCCAGTAGTGGAGAAAGAGGTTGTGGAGATCTCAACGCTGCACTTGGAGGGCAAGGCAAGCTCTTGGTGGATCAGCCATGAAGTTCATGCAAGAGTATATACTTTTTCTGATTTTATTCATCAAGTACTTAGGAAATTTGACAATAGAAGACCAGAGGAGGAGTCCTCTTCTCCACTTGAGGAGCCTTGTACCAGTGCTGTCACATTCATGGAGGGGCAGCCATCTATAGAAGTAGTTGGATCAGCCAACACATTGAAGAGAGGGACCCTTGAAGCCATATAAGAGGTTCCCAAGACTCACCAAGGTATGCATGTATTTCCATTCCCGATCATTTCAGAAACTCTTATGGAAAACCTTGGGAATTTGTCCTCACATGGTCCAGGATCAAAACTCATTTCTATGGGGGAACAACAAGCTTGCACAACACTGTGAAATTTTGTATTGATCCAAGAGGGGGTGAACATTCATTCCTTTGCACCTTATTTGAGTTGCATGCAGCATGAGGAGTTAGGGTGCAATATGGTGGGATACATGATGAATGTTGTGCCACTTTCTATTGATGTTTGGCCTTCAGCACACTTGGATTCTTTTGGATCCAAGAGGTTCATTGATGAGAGATCTTTTCTGCAAGATCTCCAAGGGGTTACATCTCAACTTCCCATGAGGTGTAAGGAGGAATACTTGCTTTGGGAGATTGGTAGTCTTCATTGGAAAGATACCAAAGGAGAAAATGATTGGAGGCATCCACATTTGGATGAAGAGTCTTCTCCTCAAAAATAAGACATGAAAATTCCTCTTTCAAAGGTATACCAAGATCTAAGGTCTCCTATTGATGATGAGGCATTTTCCACCATTGAAGAAAAGGCTAGGGTTGACAGCGCAGTCATGATAGAGGCATCTCTAGCATTTCATGAAGAAGAAGAAGAAGCAGTCGCCCCAAGAAGAGAAGCTCTTGAATTATTGCAAGGAGTATCAAAGAGTCTCACATATAGAAATTATGGCACAATCTATGAGCAGCATATGCCATCATTATTAGATGGTGAGACCCTGAATACTACAGAAGATGAAGAGGAGGGCAAGCTTCGTCAAGAAAGAAACATTTACCCCTCTTTATTTCAAAAGAGTGATGTACTAAGAAGGCATGAAGATCTATGTAAGACAAGCCAGGACACATCAGTCCATACATATTTCTATTATGATCTATGCCTTGATGTCTCCTTACTTAGAAGAAGCCCTCTAGGGAAACTCCTTGATGTAAGGAGCAAAGTGTTCTCACATCCTTGTACGAGGATGATACATTTGGCCAAGAGAGGGACACAACGCTGGAGACTTTGGGTAAGAAGCATGCTTATGTCAATCACATTTTACTTTATGATTGCATGCATTCTTTTACTTTACATGTGCAGGCCATGACTGTAATGTCCCAATTTTTGCAGCTAAATGGGGACATTGCATTTTAATTTCAGTTTTCTTTGTTCATGAATAAAAGTATGCGAGGGAGGTTTATTAAACTCCTAATTTGAGAATAAATACATGCCCAATGTGAAAGGGGACAAATCTGGGCACTTATATTAAACACCCCTAAGTGTGAAAAGGGGAAATTCATTTGCATGGGTCAACTTGGTCCCACCTACAGCGCAGTTTGGAGGGAAGCTTATCCATCAAGCACAACGTACTTCTGGAAGAGGATCACATGTGTGAAGGGGATAAGTTGAAGAATATGGTTTAGGGTTTTGGCAAGCTCTCATGTTATAAATAGAAGGAGAGGCAACAAGTAAAGGTTGTTGAAGAATTTTGAGAAGTTGCTGCAGCAACTCAAGTCTCTTGGTTGTTTAGCCAAAGGGAAGAGGATTTATTTGTTTAGGAATCCTCTCTCCTTCCATAGAGTAGCTCTTTGGAGGGGATTTTGATGCATCTCTCCACTATCCGGTATTATGGGCAAGCTTAATTTTTATAGTAGTGCTGGTCTTGTTGAGGGTTTTGCAACTACTTGTGATTTGTAGTAAGTGGGGGAAACTAGATCTGCAATATCTAGTTGTTTAGAGAAGATTTCTCTTAGGGAGGGTGTCTTGTGACCACCCGAAAGAGGATATTACTCTCATTGTACCTTCAGATCTATAATTTATATTTGTTTTATCAGGTCATTCTAGCTACTGCGCAGTCTCTTCCTTATATTGCGTTATTTACATGTACAAGATTCAATGTTGTCTAGCTTTCTTATTGTACTTGCTCTCTGGTGATTGAGGCTTGCCTCTCCATTTGAGATTTGTAAAGTAGCTTGCTGATATATTAATGTCTAGATATGATATTTAATGTAATGAAATCCATCTTCATAAATCTCTGAAGTTTTCTGCAGTTCAATGTGTTAAAAGCTAGATCTACAAATTGTTATGCATTATTTTGGCAAAACCCCAAGGGGATCTTGTTAAGAAGGATGAGTAGTTTCCATATCTGGTATGTATCTGATGTTTTAGTCATTTATCAGTTTTAGATCTGATATTTAACCTACAGAAGCTTAATCTCCTCATATAAAACGTTTTCAAGTCTTTTTGCAGCTTTTCCATGTATTTCTACTATGATTTCTGAAGGATTCTTGCTCTTGCTTCATGTAAATTTAATGCTTATACAAAGAAAAATCATTTTGGATCTGATTTATTGCTACCATACTGTAATATGGGTCTGATGTCTGATTTCCAATGTTTTCCAGTAGAAACTGCGCAATTCCAGAAGGAGGGTTTCTCCATTAACCAGCTCTCTCCTTTAGCTGATTTTCAGCTAGTGTTGTTTGTGGGAGATCTATTTAAGCCCTCTAAACTCATTTATTTTTTATGAAACTCTGCATGGAGGTCCCACATTTCCTAAGATAAGGGAACCCAGCCCTGTTTTTTATTATTTTGACACTGTCTTGCTTATACAGTATCCTCCTTGAGCCTATTGCAGATTGTCCTGAGAGTGGAATTTCCCGCTTCTCACTTATTTGGTTTTCGCTCCTCTTTGGATCCATTCTTTATATCTGTTGATATAAGGTTTCCAAGGGCAGAAAAATCCAAGATGATTTTTTCATTCCCACATTTTTTGTGTTTCATCAGTCTTCTATAGAGAGAGTCTAGAACGGGCCAGGAAGCCTCTGGTTTTCATCCTCTCCTTAGAAGTGATATAACCAGTAAATGCCCTACTTGTCTATCTCTAGTTTAGAATTTGTTGGCATGTTTCCCATGTTGCTGTGATTACATAGAGGATTATCTCAAGATATTCCCTCCTGAGCCTATTTTCTCCATTTGGGATATTACAATGACCCCTAAGAGAAGTTTCCTACCTTATAAACTTCATGGCCAACTATGGGCCAGAACTATTCTCAAGTCTGGCCACTCCCTTGATGGGCTAAGGGAGGTCTTTCAGCATGATGGGTTCTTCCCTAAAGCACAAAATATACATTTCACCTTCAGCCATGGTGGAATGATGAGGGCAGCAAGTAAGTGGCATATAAACCACTTACCACATCTAGATCTAAAGCAGGGAGGAGATGACCTGTGCTAGTTTCTCTTGGGTGAATATGGGTCCACCCAAAGTTTTTTATTTTCTTGTCTCATGCCTTGTATCTCAAGAAAGGAATTCATAAGAAGGAGGCATGGTTGCTTTGGTTGACAAGAAGAGAGTATGGGAAGAAACTTTCCCATACTTTTCATGATATTTCCAGATAGAAGGAAGGCACACTCATGGTGCAAGGAGGCTACCCTTTTTCATTGGAGGATTATAAGGGGATTCCATGTAGGAAGGAGGTCTTCTAACATAGCACCATGATGGTGGATGGCTTTGGCATATGGAATTTCAAAGGGAGGAGTTATGGAGCCTTATTTCTAAGGCCTACAGTACTGTCACATGGGAGTGTGTTCTTATTGATGGAGTGTTCCAAGGAGTATATGTATCCCTTCTTGTTGCAGATTTTTATTAGGACATCCTCATGGGGAAAATTATACATGGACCTCACTTTCAGCCTACTCACCATGCATGGTAATAAATACATTTATGTGATTGTTGACTACTCCATTGAGTATTTGTATCTTCTCACCATATATGAGCAGTGCATTGCTCCACAAGAGAGCAAGAGTATTTTTGGGTTTCATGGTCACTTTAGGGCCAATGTTTGTAATGATAGTATCCCATCTATACATGACCTTGGGAAAGTGTATTTTTATGTTGTCTATGTACAGCTAATAGACATTGATGCTTACTTCCCCATGTTGAAGGAGCAAACATGCACAACTTATAACTTGTTGCAGAACCACTTGCCACATGACACTCAAATAGTAGTTGGGAAGACTGCATAATATCCACTTGGAAAACCTTTGGTACCATCCAAAATTGCTCATAACTTTAAGCATTCTTCTGATTTAGATGCCAAATGGTGATGATGTGTCATTCATCTTGAATGTAATGGTTTGGGTTGGCATGTATCATGATTTTGGAGGAAAGGTCCTTGGAGACTCAATCTTCTTCTTGCCATTGGAGGGCAATCAGGTTGCAGCCCAAGATCAACATGCCCTCTACAGTTATCATAAGTGGAGAGGAGGATAGCATGGGATAGGCCATCTTTCCTATCATGTTCATTTATTCAACCCACCTACACTTTAGGAGCTAAAGGTGGAGGAGATTCTTCATGAGTTGCCATGTTGGAGGGTGACTCATTTCATATGGATGATAGCTTGGGGGTGGAGGTTTCACTTGGAAATGAGGATTTCCCATGCAGTTCATACTCCATGCCTTAAGAAGACCTCTAGACAGCACATATTTTTCTCCTTGAGCATGTTACTTTTCCATGAGGATAGTTGTTTGGGATGTGCACCAAATGCTGATTTGTTTTGCTTGGGGGAGGCACTATGGAGTTTCATTGTTGAGATAGCATCTTATTATTTGGAGAGCTCATCATATGAGGGTGCTACAGAAGGAGGGAAGGAGACCTTCTAGTTCTATCCTTACAGTTTCTTGAGGACAAGCAACATTTGGGATGGGAGGACTGTAATATTCCTAAAATTAGCATGCAACTAATAAGAATATTAGATTTTGATTTTTGCACCTAGTAGATGAATAAATTGGAAAAGGACCCATACTTAACTTGTATTGACATAAAATCCCTCTTAGTGTGAAAAGGGGATAATTTGGTGGCTGGATTTTTCACTTCCCGTGTGTAATTAGGAAAAGGATCATGTTGATTCAGTCAAGTTGACCAAGTCAACAACACTGCTTAAGAGGGTGTGGCTTGCTTGAGAAGACAACGCAGTTTTGGAGGGAAAGTATTCACATGGTGTTGGAAACCCTAATAGGTGGGACCCAAGGTGAGGAGGCTCACAAAATTTATAAGGAGGAAGATATCAGACTTTTGGGGTTAGCTTATGGATGATTAATTTTGGTCTGCTTAGACTATTTGCAGACTCTTGCTGGTTAGCAGAGTTGCATTGCTATTCATCACAAGGTATTCCTGCTTAGGAATTCCTTCTCCTTCATTGGGTGATCTCTTGTAGGGGTTGTGTTCTTCATTCTCCACATCTGGGCTTGTGGCCTACCATCCTCCTTCAACCACAATGTTATTCCTGTAGCAGGGGACGTTGTGTTGCAGGGTGTTGCAGTGGGAGACTCACAACACCAACTCCTGAGCTTATCTTTCAGAGGAGGGAGCTCCCCTTGCTTTGCAAGATCTGTGCAGCAGGTTCCAGAGCTTATTTTATATCTTGGCATGTGGGCACTTCAACTTCCATCCTCTGCAGTGCAGTTATCTTCAAAAACGGCGTCATTTTCTTGGTTTCAGAAGTTGCAGGGTTTGATCCCTTGCTTGTGAGCTAGCTCCTTGGATAAAAGGCCAACCTTTCTCCTGGAAAGCTCTGTACTTCATTCTTTATTTGTCACATGTATATTTCAGTCACATATACTTAGTGCTACAGTTAAACTGCATTTTTCAGATCCATATTTTCATATTTTCATTTTTGTACATTGTGCTCTCAAGAAACCCTTGCCATGTTACCCTTGTTTTGTATAAAAAGTAAGGAATCTAGATTTTCTCAGCCATTGATGCATTGTATACTCCAGATCTATTTTGTCTCATCATTTTCTGCATAAACCCTGTTAGCATCCCGTGATTTGGCATATTGGCGGACCAAATGATGGAGTAACATCAAACCAATCTTTGGAGCCCTAGGACCTAGCCTTCCTGGACTCAGAGAGGGCTCTCTCTAATGAAGTGAAGGATGTGAGCTTGTTCACTTAGTTTTTTTAGATTTTAGGCTAGTTGTTAAGTGTGTTTGTTTTTTTGTTTTTAGTTCTTTGGAGGTAAAATTGATCAAGTGGATTAGAATAGAACAAGAAAATGAGATCAACTGGGCTATTGGGTCAAAAGCAAGCCAAGGATGTCAAGACAATGAGTAGGGTGTACTGCAGGGCCGATTTAGTATAGTGAATGGATATTTCAGGTGGTTTATGAAGTTAAATGAACATCAAGTTGTGAAATACAAAGAGGTTTTAAGAATAAATAGTTTTAAAGAAAATCATTCATGTGGTAGGGCTAATCATTAATCACTATGAATGAAACTCAAACTAATAGATGCAGAAATTTGACAATCAGGTGATGCATAGAAGTATAAGACCCTCTAACTTTGGGAAAATCACCTTCAGAGGTAGAGAACACATGTAAGACAAACCAATAGCTCAAATTGTGGAAAGAAAACTCCTAAACAACACATTCAAACTGATGAGAACTTTGAAATAAGTCTGCAAGTGTAGGCAGAGGGAAAAATCAAAACAAGACCTCTCTGATTTAAACTAGACAGTCAATACTTCAATGGAGATTTCATTAATGAGGTTTAAATAGCTATGAGTAAGCAGGGCATACCATGAATCAAACAAGATAGCATGTCATAATAATCATTAAGGAAATAAATAACAAGTTTCTTAGTGGACCAAAGGGCAATTAAGAATCCTTTGACATGACCAAGAAAGATGAAAACATAGAAGCTGCAATGAATCAGGAATATTGATGTGCCTCCATGGGCATACCTCAAACTATTATTTATGACTTACAGCAAGCAAGAAGCATGGATACATATGTGAAAAAACTAAGAAAACATAACTGAAAAGAAGCACAATACCATTTACCAATCCATGGAATCCTGCACATAGATCCTCTCCATCATCTAGGCAAGCAAGTCAAGCTATCCACTCCATAAAACAAGTTTGATCATCAAAACTCATAACATATATTGCTCTAAGCTCACTCAAGTTCTTAAGCTCTTCAAAAATCCAACTTGCTACTCAACTCCCTAACAATTTACAATGAGTCTTCATAGTTTATATAGGAAATGAGAGGATAAGCTTCACAAAACTAACTAGAAGCTCATAGGCTTAGAACAAATATCTTATTTTGTCCTTGAGGCTTTGCAAAGCCCAAGGCACAAAATATCTTCAAAAAATATCTTAAATAGCCAAAAATGGCAAGAATATTGACTTTTAATCTCTCACAAAGAGTTAAAAATAGCTTAACGCACATTTGGATGGCCACCTTCAGAAAAC
This sequence comes from Pinus albicaulis, assembly GCA_034641835.2. Classification (NCBI taxonomy): domain Eukaryota; kingdom Viridiplantae; phylum Streptophyta; class Pinopsida; order Pinales; family Pinaceae; genus Pinus; species Pinus albicaulis. The sequence goes on along the minus strand of CM076581.1, from coordinate 171,248,132 downwards.
TATTTTTTAAGCAAAAATGCTACAAGAGCGTAGCATCAGAAAAAATAATGTTTTGCAGATAACCTTTGAGAGACTTCCTAATGTCAAAACGTGGCCTGTGATGGCTCGTTGGAAAGCCCTGGATGTCTAGTTTTTTCAAATACTTTATTTTTTTCAAACTGATCCCTGAAAGTCTGCCAAAAAGTGGACTGAGTGAAAAAACCCAGGAGGGTCTCATCTGCTGATATTTTAGGTAGAAAGGTGAATTTTGACTGTTTTTTGCCTCTTTGGGGGACCAAAACACCTTCTTTTGGTCTAAAAATTTGTGACTAGATGCCCCCAATTTTAATACATCTAAAAAAAAAACTTTGACGAGCTGAGGATGCTCCTAGCAAACATGGCAGTGCCTAGAAAAAATGTGCAATTAGGCCTAAAAATCACAAAAAACAAGATCATGTCCAAAATTGCTCAATTTTGGTGAGCAAACCCCTTATGGGTTTTTAGAAACATGCAAGGAAGCTGAAGCCAAGATTCCAAGCCTAGATATTTCTTTTTCCCCTTTTTCCACCCGGTGCCTCCTTTCGGCAGTTTTGTGTTTTTCTTGGGCAATCTTGAGTTTGCTTCGGACAAATTGATTTAACTTTTTGTAATGCCCAGTCATTTTCCTTTGCAAACCCAAGTATTTGTTTACCTTGTCTAATTTTTCCTCCAAATGCTTGTTGGCTCTTTCAGGCCATGATTCTTTATCATTTTCTATTTCTTGAGAAAGAAATTGTGTGAGAGGATATGATCGAGCAAGGGTTGTTTCTTCTTCCCTTTGTTTCTCCAAAGCTTTCCGAAGACCCATAGTCCTAGGCATTTTCCTTACTAACTGCTCTTCTTCCTCAATTTCATCAAATTTGTTGGGTGTGGAGCCTGATTATCTTGTTTATTTTATATCACAGCGTTGGACCCCTGTACCTTAATGGGGCGGCAACACCACCCATAATTAAACGTTTCCTGGGGAGTCCAAAGGGGGGGCGGCTGCGACTTTATGGAGCCCCCCCCCCCCTAGCGGGGGGTTTCAGGGGAACCGCCCCCAAAGCTAAGAACAAATGTAAAATTTCCTTGTAAAAGTATAGTAATTTATAGTCAATCTGGGCCATTCATTAGGCGGATGATCTGACGGTAGAAGTTATGTTTAGTTTATGGTTTTTTTCCCTAGAAGGAAACCCCTCGCTTTTATGAGGGTATTGTATTGTGGCTATGTATTGTGTGTGTATTATCAGAGTGAGAAACAGATAGGGAGACTGTGAGAGAGAACAGAGGATATTACAACGGATCTATTGTAGGTTGTGTCTCTTTATTTTTACTGGATAATAGAATGGAAGGATTGTTTGTTCGGGGTGGACGTAGCCCAAACTGGGTGAACCACCTATATCTGTGTCTCTCTGGTTTTATGTTTTTTGTGTGCTTGTGTTTTCTGCATATTTTATATGTTACATTGCTCTGTAATATTTAATTTTCTAACAAAATTCACCTATATACTCTTCAAGCTTGACTTGTGCCTTGTATGCTTCCCTTTGGTGTTTGAGTGCCCGGGCCTCATAGATTGCCATTAGCCCACTCATCTACCTATTTTGCATTTGTAGAAAGTGTATGAGGTCCTTTGACCTTTCTAGATCAGTTTCTAAGTCCTGGATTTGAGCTTCTCTGTTTTGCAAAAGTGACTCAAGGATTTTGGCTTCATCATCTCCAGCATCACTGTCTATTTGTATGATGTCAAACTCTCTTTCTCGTTCATGGATACTCTCCTGCTGTTCAAATTTTTTTTTTCCCTTGCTTTGGATAGAATTATTTGCTCTTTTTCTCTTTGGAAATTCAACAATACTCTTCTTAGTAAATTTGCCTCTACTCCTTAGTGCCCTAGTGACATTACTAGTCATTGTTGGAGTGATTTTCTTCTTTGCAGATTTAGTGTTTTTAGCCTTTGGCGCTTTTGAGGAATGAATCATGGCCCCTTGCCTAGGAGAGGCAGCAAGCACATGTTCTTGGCTATGTTGAGGAGAAGAGAGAGGAGGTTCTATCACTAGCATTTGTTCAACTTGATCTTTTTCATTGATGCCTCCTTCATCACCTACTTTGCTGCCTTGTTCATTGTTTTCCTCACTGTTTTGAGTTTGTTTAGGACTGTCATCTTTATCATCTCTTTTTCCTACTTGACTATCTTCACTGCTTGTCTGTGGACTACCTTTTTTACCCTCCTCGCTGTCTTGAATTTTTTGAGGGCTACCTTCATCATGACTGTCTTCATTTTCATTTTGCATGCTGCCATTATCTTCACTATTTTCTTTAGACTCTGTGTGTGGGCTACCACCATGGTCATTTCTTTGCTGGGAGGCGCTTTTTTCACTATCCCTACTACTCTGCTAATTGTCACTTTCCTTATTTCCTTCACTGTCTTCTTGAGGACTATTTTATTGTTCATCATCACTACCTTGCTTGGAATCTTCACTATCCTTTGAGGACTGTCCTTCTGATCACTGTGATGTTGATGGTCACTTTGTTTTTCATCACTGCTTTGAACCTCTTCCCTTTGTTCCTCATCATCACTAGTTGTGGGTGGGTTGTCCCCATGCTCATTTTCATTGCTTTTCTTAGGGCTACTTTATTCTTCATCATCACTACCTCCTTCACCATTTCTTTGTTGACTGTCACTCTGTTTGATTTCATGACTTTGTTGAGGATTGTGGTGTTCCTCATCACCCTCATGCCTGCTTTCATTGGAATTTTCCCTTTCACTATAAATCATAGGATATTCTTGCTTTCGAGGAGTAGTTTGACTAGATGAAGGAGAGACATAGTGAGTGGAGGGTGAGGAGGACATATGAGATGGGCCATGGGATGAAGAGCCAGTAGTAAAATCTGGATGAAAAATGAAAGTCTCCCAAGAAACTCCTTTCTTTTCAATCTGGTAAAGGATGATGATTTTGATGAGAGAATGATGGAAAAGGCTTGCTTTTGGCTGAGCATGAGGTTTATTTTGGACCAAGGAGGACATATTTTCTATGCTTTTGCAGAGGAAGAAAGGGAGATTCAATAGCTGAGTTCTTGTGAAATGCATGAGAAGCCTGATGTGATAGGAATAAACTTGGGAAAATCTCGCTTCACATGTGAAATACTTCATGATAACCTTCATGAGGGGGGCATAGTTGCTCAATAAGTGAGAAAAAGGAAATATAGCTTGGCAAGCATCCTCATGGTCTGGTTTAAGGAAGGGCTTGTAGTGGTCTAGGTCCAAATAGGCTTGTTTGAACCATTTCTCACCAAGATAGGGAATCTTGGTGGCCTTTGACACTGACCTAGGAGTGAGAAAAAAATCAAGGCCTGCTATGTGAACATGTTCTCCTTGCAACCTTAGGGAAAACAATTGTGTCAAGGGAGGGTGATTTGTGACCTCTTGGACTTTCTGGAAAAATTCAAGGCACCCTACCTCATGAAAATTGAAAAGGACTGAAGGGGAATCATTTAACTCTTTCACAGTTATAGGTTCAAATCTGTTGTGATACCCCCCTTTGTTGACCTTCTTTGGAGGCATAGTTGTTTAGTCTTTCCTTCACTCTCTTATCAAAATAGGTCTTTCAAATAAACTGAAAATAGATTTCTTCCTTAAGTACTGTATTTCTTTCTTAGCTAGTGTTACACAGCAATTTGTCACCGTCCCTGCAATTCCCCATCCTGCAGAATTGGAGGGCTTATTCCGTGACCTGTGATCAGTGACATAACTTGAAAACACTTTCATGGCATTCCCCTAAACATGTACTTTCATTGCCCTGAAGACAACTCCTTCTGAAAAACCCTAAAAACACCCCTTTTTGCATTGGCGCGGGCAGCCAGTTCATTACTCGCGCCAATGGGGGAAATCCTTCAAAGAGGGCACACCAATTGGCGCTCTGTCCCAGAGTCGCACTCGCGCTAGCCATTTTAGGAAGTTTTTTTTTTAAATAAATGGCGGAAGTTTCGTCCTAACTGATCCAGAAACTGGTATCTAATTTGAGTTGGGAGGTTTGGCTCCGGATCTCCATGTAGAGGAAGTGATTTGCCACCTCTCATGGAAGCTTCCTTGAGGATAGGGCCAATCCCATGATTATAGGGATCCCAACTCCCCTTCCTCCATCTATAAAAACTTGCTCATCTCATTTGCAAGCTAGTCTCCAAGTTCCCAAGATCCTAATGTTGCAAGAGCTTTGATCCATTCCCTTAAGGCCAAATCCAAGCAAGGAGATCATTGTCGATGTTAGCCCCCTTATGAAATTCTTGACAAGCAAGCTGGGGGCTAGTCTACTTTGGAGTCTTCAAGGAATGCCTTTTCCTAAAAACCCATCATCCTTGAAGTCTCTTAGTGTTGTGCCTAAAACAGTTTCCCCCTGCTAATCCATTTCTCAAAGGGCCTGTTTTCCCCCTTATACCCCTGCAAATTATTCCATTTTAACCTATGTGTTCCCTTTGTCGAATTCCCCTCTAATCCCTTGAAACCTCCCAAAGCCCCCTTCAAATTCTACCCATGTCCCTGGTTTAGCCTGATTCGTTATTTATCTTCCTACCGTTATCCTTATAAGGCTTCAAAACGCATTGAAAAGGCTTAAAAACCCACTCTAAACCTTATGTCAGGCCTAGCCCCTCTCCTGATAGCCCCGCGCTCCTTTACCTTCCACAAAAATCTGCGCTGCACCCATCCACCAGTCTAAATGGCGCTTATTCCCCCATTTCCTATCGGGCGCGATGTCTGCCGTTGATCGTGGTTGATCGGACGGTGAACATTAAACCCGATAACCCCCTGGCCTATCCGCTCATTTTTCTCATCGCGCCATCGCCGTCCGTTTCCACGAAGATACGATGGCCCACAGTGCGTCCGATGCTGGTGGTTCCCATACGAATATTCCAAACCCATCGGTTTCCTTCGCACCGCTTATGCACGGTAGGCGGTTTCTCTCCAATGCCAAGCGATTCCATTCACCGTCCGATGCGTGTCCTTGTGTACGATTTCCAAACCGTTGTCCCCACCCGTTAACTCCATCCATCGCGCGTTATTTTCCGGACACGGATGCCCAGCGAAATTGCCGTAGACCGTCCGATCTGGAATGGGCCATCCGATGGCTATCGCTTGTCGAAGCTGCACGACGTTTAATGTAGTTGCACGCACAATAACCCATGTTATGGCCCGTCGTCCGTCGCCCTCTGCCGTTGATCTCCTCCAGGATCAACGGTCCAGATTTGTCCCTCCGCCGTTGATTGTTCCACTGTCCCCGGTCCCACCATGTCATCTCCATGTGCATCCATCATACATGCGCCCATTCCATCACATATATTGGATCATTTTCGTGTTTTTAAGGTTTTTCATGTATATTTGCTCTGTTTTCTGCCAAGTATCCCACTTCATATTTCACCGTAACCCCGCATCATTCTGCCATGTCACCAATCTGCGTGTCCATTCTCATCATCCCGCTGCATCCATCACCCCCATCCATGGATCTCTTAACGGGTTGCGTATTCTGCAGGTTTACAGAGAAGTGGGAAAGTCTGCCACGATTTTACATTGTTTAAATGCAATGATAGAGATTTTGTGTGCCATAGTTAATGAATAGTAGGTTTTATACATTAGCAGAGTGGTTTTCTCCATCAAAGGACAGATTTAAACTCTACAAACCCTCTCCGGCGCCATTAAAGCTCAGAATGTATGAACAAAGACAGTACGGGAACATCAGAGAGCTCGAGGCAAGAAATGAAAGACTTATGAGCCTCTTCAGGGATTTTTAGAAGGCAAAAGTACAAATTTGAAGACCTTGAGAATCGAACAGGAGATCCTGTGCACAGTGTAGGGTAACATCAGGGTTTTTACATCATCAGAAATGTTTTTCTTTATTAGAGGATAGAGCGCCCATGCAATTTTTATTATAAACCGTGCCCCTCAGAAGATTCTCTGCCCTATAAGAAGTCCTACACCATCAAAAGCATTTGTTACATGGTATGGAGACCCTAGCATCATTATTTCTCCCGTTTGTCCAGTCAACAGAGAATGGCATTAATACTGCATCCAGAGTGCCAGAGGTAAATGCACAGATTTAAAGCAGAATGGATTGTGGCCTTCCTCGTCTTCTGAGCGTTAATTCTTCATTTAATTCTTCACCTACCATCTGCTGCTGTGTTTTATCCTATAAGAATCCAGAAGAACACATTGTAAAGGTTGTTTTCCGGTTGTTCAGCGTTTGCTGTTAGAGGGATTCAGTTTGACTGTTAGAACAATCTTGGGGGGGGTTACAGAGTAGTTTGCATGTAATAGGCTGGGAGGAGAAAGTCTAGACTGTATTAAGCATTGGGCTTATTGTCCATGACTGGTTTTGCATCAATTAATCAAAGCACATTTCACAGGATCCTGGTCTATTACTATTGGTGATTTGGGCTTATTGTCCATGACTGGTTTTGCATCAATTAATCAAAGCACATTTCACAGGATCCTGGTCTATTACTATTGGTGATGTTTTTCCTAGCTCTGTTTATTACATTTTCATACTTTTTCCTGTTCTTCTGGTAGGCAACAAAAATATAGCATAGGATTCACCCTCGTTAGGTGCCCTATGTTTCCTGCTCTCCCTACCTTTAATTTTTTCTGCTTTATGTGCTATCTGAGAATTGTCTTCAGGTGATTTAACCAGTGTAGTGGATGGTATTGCCTACTCTCTGATGTATGAATTAAATGAATCAGTTCTTAGATGTTCTTGTTGGGTTTAAGCTGGAAGATTTGGGAACACTGGGGATCAGTGTTAGCCCTATCCACTAGGATCTTTGTACGACCAGCTGGCCTTTCTAAGGTCCCTTCTGTTAAACTGATCCCTATTTTCCCTTGGAGTTGCTAAAGCTGACCTGGAGTTAAATGACCTCTGGTTCGATCTATAAGCTGCCCCTTTGTCCTTCCCTTGAGAGCTGCCTTTGAGTATGTCCAAGTAGGTCTGGAGTTAAATGACCTCTGACCTGATCTATAGACAGAAATTGGGCTTCTTTCCTTCTTTCACCTTCTCTCCTTAATGTTCCATTCCATCATCTATCTAAAAGATCCTTTAGTATAGATGACTTTCCCTCTGAAAGCATTGGCTAGTTGTTGCAAGTAATTCTCCTTTCATGACTCCATAGCCCAATGGATGGCACTTTCTTAACCCATCCTCCCTTCTGAAACATCCTACTGTTTTGTCCCCTTTTCTCCCATTACTTTCTCATTCTATGATCTCATGACTCAACCCAGCAACCAACCAACCAAATTATTTTAAACCTCCATCGTGCTTCAAACCTAGCCTAATATCTTAATTTGAGCTTCAAAGATAGATGTTCTTTGTTCTATGGAGAGATCCCTCTCCGGATCCAGGAGGGCTAGATCCTAGGATCCGAAAGTGGTTCTGATGTTGTCTCATCTTTTGGTCTTGCCAATCTGGCCAAAACATGGGAACCCCAACAGTCGAGACATCCGAAGAGAGAGGTTTGTCCCATCCATGACAGGCTTTATCGAGACACATTATGCCGATGACCCTCCGAAGGAGAATTCAGCATCAGAGCTATGGTTGTATTCTTCTCTTGATTGATTAATGATAAGCGACTATTGGTTATGGTTCCACTCTTGTTCTTGATGATGATCATGATTTATGTCTTCTCTGACTGACATATAGTTGTATGCACTGGATTTTACGCTTGCGTTTGTTTTGTTTCTTGCATGTGCAGGTGTCCGATCACAGAGATCGTGAGGATTGTGATCTGCCAGAGCTAAGGAACGGGAGCGCTACCTCTACGAGCGACAACATTGGATTCCAGGTAAGCCTTCATCGCTAGTTGGTTTATTTGCAATTAGGAACCTGCACTATAGCGTGAACAATTGTTGCTAGACCCGATCTGGGCTAGTAGGGATCGCCTTCGTCTGCAGAGGGGATTTACCTCCACAAAAAATTGGCGACTCCGCTGGGGATCGTTGGCTTGTTGTTGTTCTGCTTTGTAAGCTACAGACGGAGCCTGAAGTTAGCCAGATAGCCTTCAAAACGCTTTTGCTCTGCATTAGCGAAGTAGATCAACACTGCTTCAGTCAATCTCCGGTTTAGTTTATGAACTGAACACTTGGAGTGTTGTCTTGTCTTTTCGGTTGATTCTTGACCTTGCTTGCTTGGTCAGCTCTTTGGGTTTGTTTTTCTGTTTGTTTGGCCTTATCATCACTGGTCTGTGTCTGGACTGATATTTTTTATTTTTCCCATAGTTAACTCGACTGGCACGCTTTTCAGCTTGACAATTGTGCCCATTGGCACCGGTTGCTTGTGTATCACCCGCGCCAATTCCATTCTGGCGCTAATTTCAGCCTCACAGTCGCGCCAATACTGTGAGGTATTATGGTTTTCTGTGTTTTGAGCCTACTGAGACTGATCAGTGACTTTGGCCTTGTTTTTTCACTTTTTTTAGTGTTCTGGAGCCTCGTTTGACTGGCTGTGACCTTCGTCCTTTGGTTGTTTTCTTGTTTCCATCGATTTCACTTTCTAGCCCTAGGGCATCTAGGTCCTCTTGTGTGTCGAGCCTCCCTTGGGAGTTTGGGTTTCTATCGGTTCAGTCGACCTTGTGATTGCTTCTTTACATTCGTTTAGCGATTGATTATCACTTTATTGCGTTATTTGAGTGTTTTTTCTCTTCTTCATTCGAATTTCTCTTTGCCTCGTTTGGGCCTAGATTACATGGTCCATTTGAGTCTTTGGGATTCTTTTGGTTTTGAGGGACTGTTTTTTCAATTTGAGGTCTGATTGCGTGTTTTTCATTGAGTGATTTTCTCATTTTTTCTCTCTTGCTATCGCATCTCAAATTGCTCTTCATTAGTTTTCATTCTGTTTGGTGCTTATTGCTATTAAACATTGAAAATATTAAAAAAATCTCTTTGCTTTTGATTAGTTAGTGCAAATTAAAATATTTTCGGTGTTATTAGTGATTAGTGACTTTGAGAGAAAAGTTTTTGATTTACATTAGCTGCATTAGAGGCTTTGTTGGTTGTTTTCTGATCATTTTATTTGTGTAAAAATCTCTCAACCCTTTCGTAGTTAGCTTTCATCGAATGAAATGATATACTGTGGCATATAGTGTGCATTTAGGAGATTTTATGACATCACACTCGCTAGGGCCTAAAAACTGAAACATAATTGAAGATAAACATTAAAATTTACTCAATTTACACTAAGGAAGCATTGAAACATTAACACAACATTTAGTGGTCTAGGCTGGAGACGTGTTCCGGCGTCTTTAAACCTAGTAGCTGTCGTTCACCTCTTGGCTTTAGACAACACTAGTATGGACTTGTGCTCCCTGTACCGTCGAGTATATAAAGGGAGACCCCACTAGGTTTCTATCCTTTATCCATAGGAAGCCGAGTCTGCTGCCCTATATCCGTGATACACCGGACATAGCATTCGGGGAGATTTCCTGCACGTACGTTAAGTCCTTGGTTGATTTCTCTTTCATTTTTGAAACCAAGGTGTATATTGCAGTTCACGGTTATTTGGTACACCCTTTGCCTAGTATTCCTAAGTAGTCATTTGATCTTTTTTTACTCTTTAAATTTGAAATTATCACCAAGCGCTTGTCCTTTCACGCTTGCTTCAAAACTGAAAGAGATAGAGTCACCTTTCATCTGTTTCTTGACTCGTAAAACATGAAACGGTGAATTTTATAAGTTTCAAAGTGGTAAAATAAATCACCCGCGATCACACGCCCTGTTAGATTTTTCTTATTGGCCATTTGATTGTGTGTCTTGACTCTTTTCAGCCCGTGTGTGTTGTGCTTGATCTTTTGTCATTGTTGTCACAGTGGCAAAACCTTCTGTTTCGTCTACTGGTAGTCCATATATGGACGATTCATTAGAGGCTTCTCAATCCTCTGCTGAACCCCAACAACCCATCGTTTCCGAGTTTCCCGACGGGGGACCGGTTCTGTCTGAGCAGCCCTTTGGAGGACCAGTTGAGTTCAATTGGCCCTTTTCTGACCCTTGGTTTGGATTGGGAGTAGGGGAAGATTTCCCTCCTCTTACATCGGGTTCGCCTTTTATAGTTGTTGTTATTCCTCCTAGTCCTCGCCATCTATTACGAGATCTAGTGACAGGCTCAAGCATGAGTGAATCTAGCGAGGAAATTCCCACGTCTGGCGAAGATTACCAGTTATTTCCTCGGAGATTATTTCCAGGAGACAACCCTGAACCATCTGTTATGTCATCACCTGGTCCCTCATTACCAGCTGGGTATAGATCATTGGGTCAGATTATTTCTGCCGCTGCCTCTATGGGGGTATCAGCTCCTTCTACGAGGTCGGTTGTTCCTTCATTGGGGATGTCTCCACGGACACTCGTTACATCATCCCCTCAGGTTACTTCTGTACCCTCCATACCCACTGTTTGTGTGGCCGCATCTGCACCCGCCGTTACTACCCAGTCCGTAAGGACCACATCCCTTCCCGAGGACATCTACATAGCATCTGCTATGCCGGAGAACATCTCTCTGGAGGAGTATTGATTGTCTCTGCAACAGTCGAACCCCAAGGTTGGACAGTCCTCTCAAGATCCCAACCACTCGTACTTTTCGCATTATGCACAGGATGGTACGCCCGTGTACGTATTTCCATATCAGTACGATGAGCATGGGAACCCTTTACGTTTACCTGCTCCTGAGGCTCAACTTCATGCTCAAGGTTTACCGTACAACCAAGCTGGACAACCCTACAACCCGCAAGGACAACCTTTTCAAGGCCAACCTTCGGGCCAACCTGGCTATCCTTATGACCCGCAGGGACAACCCATACAGGACTACCCTCCAGGCCAGCAAGGGCCATTATACGGCGCGCAAGGAAAGTATTACAACCCTTCCGGTCAACTCGTGCAGCCTCTCCCTGGAGTCCCACCTAGGCAACCTCAAGGACTCACAGGTCAACCAGGGTACCAACCCAGGCCGATGTACGGTCCTGGGGGGCAAGTCCAACCTTCTCAACCTTTGTAACCGCAGTATCCTCTTGGTCCCAACATTGCACACCAGCGAGGACCATCTCATGGTCCTGTTGCAGGTCAAACCGATTATCAGCAACCACCTTGCTCTATTCCGCTACCAGGCAAACTGGCCCATCCGGCACAACCTGGTATTCTGCTACTAGGCCAACTAGCCCATCCAACACAAGCTGGTGTTCCTCCACCAGGCCAACCGGCCCATCTGGCACAACCTGGTGCTGCTCAACAGCCAAGACAACCTGCACAACTGGCACAACCTGTTTATTCGGGTCAACCTGTTTATCTAGGGTAGCCCGCTCAGCCAGGTTAGCCTGTTCAGCTAGGCCAGCCTGCACATCCTGTCAACCCTGCCCAATAGCCGAATTATTCAATTCCACAGCCAAATCAACCGCTGCGCCCTAATTATCAGGCTCAGCAGGGTCCCACCTATCAGCAACCCACTCGACCCTAAGGTGGTTACTATTCTCATGGTTAAAATTGACCGAATTATAGCCAACCCCAAGGTTCTAACTATTACTCTCAGCAACCTAGCTACACCTATACTCAGCAGCCAAATCCAAATGATGCTTACACAGGGCCGACTTACAATCAGGGTCCATACTCTGGTTATCAAGCCCCGTACGCTGGTTACCAGCAACCGAATCAGGCTGGATATATGACCTATACCCCCTATAGTCAGAATCCTATGGGATAGAACCCCTGGGGGCAAGGTTATTCTCAACCAGCGTGGAGTACAGGTACTGGTCCTTATCCAGGGCCAGGTATGCCGTCCAATCTGCCATTGTCGTTTCTGGCTACCTTGGAATTACCGGATGTTTCAAAATTAAGGAATGATCCAATTCTGCACAATCCTTATTGGCCTCCGGTTCCTACCAAGGTGCCCAGTGATTGCCCCAAGTTTGAGGGTAAAGCTGGGGAGGACCCCCAAGCTCATGTGATGACTTACCATCTTTGGTGTTCGTCCAACTCTTGGGTGGATGATTTAATCCGTCTACGCCTCTTCCAGCGCACTTTGACTGGCGCTGCTGCTAAGTGGTATATTGAATTATCCCGTGGCATCTTTCAAGATTTCAATACGTTAGCCATGGCTTTTCTGACTCACTTTCAGTTACCGGTTCGCTACGAAGTCGGGATGCACCTCCTGACTTCTTTGAAGCAAGACAAAGCCACCCACATTTCTGATCACATTCATGAGTGGCGACATCGTCGTAGACTGATCAAGTTTCATATACCTGATCAGATACTAACTCATTGGTTCACCACCTCCTTCGTTAACAAAATCGCTCAAGATATTTCTATGGGAGCATGTGTGACTAAAGAACAAACCATGGCGCGTGCCCAATATCTGGATCTAGTTTACTCTCAGTTTGGCACGCTTTATGATATTTTTCCTGATGCTCCACAGTCTGGGACCTCTAAAGCTCCACCTACCCTGGCGGTGGATGGTGTTATTGGTTCCATGTCTCAGAATTTAAAGAAATCTTCGAATGGGAAGCAGAAGTCCAACTCATCCAATAATTCTGCTCCTCCTGCCCCTCCCGATTCTGGAAAAACTGCGGAGGTTAATGCCATTTATGCCAATCCTACATAGAAAGCCTCCAAAGGGAAAAACAAGGGCAAAGGTAAATCCAAATCCGACGCCCCAAAGCCAAATTCCAAACCTCGTACCGAGGACGGTTCCCAACGCAAACCGAAGTACCCCTGCCTCATTTGTGAAGGAGATCATTATACAAAAGATTGTCCACGACGATCTGAAGTTAGTCAACTTCTAAAAGGCTCCAAAGGGACTCCGAAAATTCTTAAAGAACCGTTTCCGTCTCAACAGACCCAGATGGTTGAATGGCCTTCACCATCTGCACCATTTGGGTCTCAGGTATTTATGATGAATGGTGCTGCACCTATCTCTATTACTACATGTTCGAAGGACTACAAAGAATCACATCAGGCACCTGGGAAGGCAGTTGTGGATGGTCCACCTCCCCCACCTATCTCCGGTTCGTTGGAGATTGAGAAGCCTACTGCCGAACCTGTTGTGAGGCCACCTTCTAAAAGTGTTCTAAGAATATCTTCTTACAATCCGAATTCCCATGCCGCTCAGCAGTATCGTTGAGGATCTGGCATAGGCGCCTTCTTCCATGTCTGCATTGGAAGTTCTTCAAGTTTTCCCCGCACAACGGAAAGCTTTGTTGTCTGCAATTGGTGGGAGCGATCCCACTGATTCTAATCTTCTCACCTTCGACTTAGAGAACTTTACCCCCATCTTCCACATCAGATCGCTCTTGTTATTCAAGTTGGGATCAATGGTCTTAACATCCATAGGACCATTGTGGATGAAGGTGCTTCTACCTGTGTCATGTCGTCCGCTTGCTGGAAAGCCATTGGCTCTCTGGTCCTTTCATCATCTCCTAATTCCCTAGAGGAATTTTATGGTCGGGAATCGAAACCCCTGGGTGTTCTCGAGATTTTAGCGATTACCTTACGGGGGAAGACAGTCAACGTAGAAGTAGAAGTAGTTGACGCCAAGCTTAACTACAATATACTTCTCGGCTGCAGTTGGACTCACGCCATGTTATGCGTGCCGTCCACCCTCTTTCGACTTATTAAGTTCCCTCACAAGGGAAAAATCATTGCTGTGGATCAGTTGTCTTTCTTCACCTCCACCTCCGAGAACAACATTCCGTACGTGGATCAGATCCCAAATCCCCCTGACATGAGGACCCGGTCTCTTCAAGAACCCCGTCCTCATGGGTATTTTTCCCACACCACCACCGCACACCACTCAAGTTAATATGATCTCTAGGTCTGACGACCCATGGCTCATCCCTACGCCTGAGCAGGTGGTTGAGTTTGGAGAATCGATGCCCTTAACTCCGGTAGAGATTAACTAATGTGAAATCGTTGCCGCATCTGATCCTCCCCCTCCTCAGCATGCTCCTTTGAGCATGGATTTAGACATCTATTCTCAATCCACCTGGCTCGACGAGGCTGACTCGCCTGATCCTCTTAAAGAGATTTTCCCTTCTGATGAAGCCATTTTTGAAACAATGTCTCTTGAAGAGCTTCCTTGGAGCGATGGACATCATCGTTCCTCATTCATGCCTAGCTTGGGGGCAATGTCAGATTATCTAGAGCGTTTTGCATCTCAGGTTCCCACTCCACCTCTCTAGACGCCCATATTGACACATGAGGTGCTTTCAGAGGGAAACCTGAGCAACATCACTCAAACCATTCCAATCGACATCTTCGTTAAACCAGGGATAGTTGAGAACATACACATGGGAATGACTTGTTCTCCTGATGAGATACGAGTTTATACTTACCTTTTTCGAGAATTTAGAGATGTGTTCGCCTTGTCCTATGAGGAAATGCCCGAGATTGATCCCAGCATAGTAGTGCACGAGATTCCTACCTATCCTGGTGCGAAACCCATGCGCCAACGCCTGCACCCAGTGCATCCTCGCAAAGCCGCTTCCATTAAAGCAGAAGTTGAAAAAATTCTGAACGCGGGCTTCATTTACCCGATTCCACTCACAGAATGGGTCTCCAACATTGTCCCTGTAGATAAGAAACATGGCACTATTAGATTTTGTGTTGATTACCGAGATATTAATCGGGCCTGTCCAAAGGAAAATTACCCCACTCCTTTCATAGATCAAATCATTGACGAATGTGTTGGGAGTGAGATTTATTCCCTGATGGACAGTTTTTCTGGGTACAATCAGATAAACATTCTACCTGTTGATCAACACAAGACTGCATTCATCTATCCGTGGGGTACTTTCGCTTATAAAAAACTCCTGTTCAGCTTGAAGAACACTGGAGCTACTTTCCAGCGTGCTATGTCTTATGCGTTCCATGACATACGCCATATCGTTCAGCCTTATCTAGACGATTTTCCAGCTCATTCAGCTCGGCGGGAGGACCACCCAGAACACCTCCGCCAGATTTTCCTTCGCTGTCGACGCTATAATATCAGGCTCAATCCTCATAAGTGCGTCTTTTGCGTGGATTCTGGCTGTCTTTTGGGGTTCATAGTCTCCAAGGACGGAATTCGCCTCGATCCCCTCAAGGTCGAGGCCATTGTCAATCTCCCATCACCCTCTTCGTTATATCAATTGCAGAGTCTACAGGGAAAAGCTAACTTCCTACGATGCTTTATACCGAACTACGTGGAAGTGGCCAAAGGATTCATGCATCTTTTAAAGCATAATGTTCCCTTTCATTGGGACGACATTGCTCAACAATCCTTTGAGAAGCTAAAGACATTACTTGTTAATGCTTCGTTGCTTCGGCCTCCAAACTATCACTGTGATTTCACTTTATACTTGGCTGTCGCGTTTAGCACCATAGCTATGGTTTTGGTACAGGATGACGATGATGTCAACGAACACATTGTTTAATATCTATGGCAAAATCTTCTCGACATAGAAACGTGGTAAGCTCACGTCGAGAAGCTAGCTTTAGTAGCTGTACAAGCTGTGCAACGTTTCCACCACTACATCCTGCTGCATACCGTAACCGTGGTTTCAGATTGCAACCCCATGACATATATTATTTCTCGACAATTACTGGGGGGAAAATACTCCAAATGGATTGTTATCCTTCAAGAGTTCGACCTAGAGTTCACTACTGCTAAGTTGACCAAATCACTGGTTTTCGCGGATCTTATTTGCTCCCTCCCGACAGACTCCCCCCCATCTCATTCTGAAGAAAATATAACAGATGAAACCATATTCCTTATCAGCACCCGTGACCCATGGTATGTCGATATTATAGTGTATCTTCAGACTTCATCCTTTCGCTCTGAGTTGACCAAAGATGCCCGACGTCAGATTCGGCATCAGTCTCAACCCTACCACATTGTAGGAGATACATTATACCGGGTTGGAGTAGATTCGGTGCTCCGTCGGTGTCTGAATTTGGAAGAAGCCGAAAGAGTCTTAAATGAATGTCACAGTGGCGCCTGTGGCGGTCACATGTCTGGATATGCCACCGCCCAGAAGATTCTGCGTGTGGGTTACTTCTGGCCATCAATATTTAAAGATTGTATTGTTGCAGTCTGAAAATGTCATGCGTGCCAGGTTTTTCAGCGCAAGATGCACGCGCCACCCCTCCCTCTGCATCCTGTCATTACCGTCGGCCCTTTCGCAAAATGGGGCGTAGATTTTATGATGTGTAACCCTCATTCGGCTAGGGGGCATGCGTATATAATCGTCGCTGTCGACTACTTTACTAAGTGGGTTGAAGTGATGCCTACACTAGCCGCCGATGGTAAGACAACTGCCCAATTCATCTTCAACCATATCATTGCACGTTTCGGGGTCCCTCAGGCCATTGTTACCGATCATGGTACCCACTTTCGAGATTACATGATGGCCGAGCTGAGATCAAGATTGGGCTTACGACACGATAGCTCAACACCATATTACCCCCAGGCAAATGGCCAGGTTGAGGCTGTGAACAAGGTTTTGGTCACAATGCTTCAACGAACAGTTGGAATTCATAAGTCCAATTGGCACCTCCAATTGTTCTTAGCTCTATGGGCATACCAGACGTCAGCAAAGAGTACGACCGGATTCACACCATTCCAATTGGTGTATGGTCTGGAAGTGACTCTTCTAGTTGAGTGCAAAATTCCTTCCTTAAAGCTAGCTGTGGAAATTTTGCTCAATACTTCTCCTGAAGAAGAGCATCTCTTGTATTTGGAACGGTTGGATGAAACCCGCCGCTTGGTTGCTTTAGTCCTTGAAGCATAGAAAAAGCAGGTCAAAGCACACTTTGATCAATCTGTCTCTCCATGTTCCTTTTTCAAAGGGGACCTTTTCCTCCTGTACTACCAAGCGCATGACAAACTCAGGGCAGGAAAGCTCCAACCCATGTGGCATGGGCCCTATATAGTAAAATGAGTATTGAAGAATGGGGCTTATGAGCTCATTGATTATGAAGGATTTCCATTGGCGCAGCCTAGAAATGGGCTATACCTTAAGAAATACTACGCTTGAAGTTATTTTTGGTGTGGTGTGTGTACATAGGTGTGTATATTCATTTGTGTGCATGTGTAGTGTGGTGTGCGATGTAAGCGTCTTTTTGCTGATCAGGTCTTCCTGATTGTGCAGATGTCCATTACTTCGTTTGTGGGTTTCGCTGATGGTGCCTCCCGCAGTACCAGGAATCTGTCTTTGACAGCCTGGGTAATCTATGATCCTGCTGGTGAGTTGGTTAACCTACAAGGTGTGTGTTTGGGTCCTGCTACAAATAATATCGCGGAATATAGTGCTATATTGGAATTATTAACCGAGGCTGTGGACCTCGGCATTCGTGAATTACTTGTGTATCTAGACTCACAACTTGTAGTATTACAACTTAACGGGCATTATTCAAGTAAAATCCATCCATTTTACGTCTGTATTTGCGTATTCGTCTGCTGGAAAGAAATTTTGACTATATTACATATCAGCACATACCCATACATATGAATACATTAACAGATGCAGTAGCTAATTTGGTTTTAGATAGACATTTGCGCAATTTATAAAACATCATCACATGTGAGAAGATCCATCCAGAAATAGGTATATATATATATGTGTGTGTGTCTGTGTGTGTGTGTCAAAATGTTTACATAGTGTGCATCACATAAAATCAAAAATATACATGTTCGTCTTAATACATCTGGAGACGACATGTCTCTCAAAAAATATGCATGAAAGAAGCCCTAGGTGTCTAATCTGCATGGTGCTCGTGGTAACATGCTACCGCACACACTAAGCGTCTCAGTAGTCGGTGGAGGCGACTGGGCACCCCCACAGTGTGTCGCTGGTATGCTAGCGGAACATCTGCTAGCCGTGCATAGTCCGGGATCCCCTGGGCAATGCCCTCCAGGTTCTGAATCAGTTCACCTCCCTCGCCACCCTCAGCCTGAGGGTCACGATCAGCATAGGTTCTCCGCGCAATGGGTGACATGCCTGCGGGTATCTCTGGGCCAACATCTACTTACACATAACAACTGTTATTAGAATGGACATGTATTACCAAAAAAAATCATAAAACATAAAAATCAAAAATAAAGGTCATACCCAACTCTTCATCCCAATCATCCCCCTCCGGGAGCGGAAGGTCTGGGTCTCCGGTGAAATCGGTCCCAGCATAAGGCCAATCCTCGACCACGATCAGCTGTCACCGTAACCATCCAAAAAACTCCGACCTCCAGGACATCTGTTAGCCTCCTCCTAATCTGGGCATAAGTGCTGCCCAGCGAGCCATCCTTGGCTCTCTTGGTATCGGCTCAGCAACAATGGCCCCTTGGCCCTAAAAGATTGGTAATCGTTTCAGGATGAACGATACCAAAATGGAACCGTAGCCAAACTATTTCAAGCTTGGCTCACTTGGACTTTGTAAGCTGCCTCTTGATATTGGTTGTCACCGCTGTAGCCCAATCAAATAGTGTAGGATTCATACACTCAAAGGCTAATAGGAGTTGGGCCTTGGTGGCATCGTATGGAGCTTGTGATCCTGCAACTCATGTGATGGTGTGTAGCACTACTCTCAGTGCTAGATCCTCGATAGTGTGGATATCCACTCTCCCGCTTCCTGATCCGGTCCGTGCCCTTGGGCACACCCTCGCCATTACCTGCTCCATATTTTCACCAGATGGTCTGCTTCCTGTCAAGATGGGCACTGAACCTCTGCGCGAAAATCTGGTTATGAAGTATACATTAGAAACCTCTAGTTCCAGCACTTGGTCCCGAAGTTTGAACGCTCCTTCATTTTCGTCCCAAATACTCACCAAGTACTGTAGGAGCTCAGGTTGAGCTCGTAAGCAGGGTGTCAGGAAGAACTTCTTGAGTCCATAGTTCTTAAGTGCATTCATACAGGCCTCATTCTCCATGGCCAGTTCATCCTCTTCCCCATGCTCCATTTCCTTCCATTCGATAACCATTGTGTTTGGTTGCCTGCATCAACATGATCAGAAACCCTTGATTAGACCTCTGTTACATGCAAAAATCCATTGGATTTTTCTTTGTTGGAAATTTAAAATGGAAAAACCACGTTGCGCCATTGGCGTAACCCCTTTGTATGCAAAAGGCCATTGGCGCGGATCCGTGCCCGATACCCACACCAATGGGCGGAGCCCTAAAAATTTAAAAATATTCCATAGAAGCCCAATCCGCAATGGAAATCTCTATAAAATGGATCAAAATGGAGTTCAGGGAAGCGCCTCTTACCTGGGACAAACGAGGATCTCAATGGTAGCCCAGATCAGTCATATTCGTCGTCAGAAGTTTGCACACCAAATGGACCACTGTTGCTCTCCAATGAGGTAAATAGTAAAAGTAATTTTGTTTTACCATTTGAGACTTATTAATAACTTTTTGAAATCTAAATAGGTTTTAAAAGTCATTTTTATTAATATTTTAATATCTTTTGTCGAAAATGGGTTTTACACTTGCCTTTCTGTGCAGCAACAGGTCTTTATGCGGCTTAAACGGTGACACGAGTGGTATTTTATACTTTTTCGGACTCGGTAAATACACCAAAAATTCATTTTGGAGTCATCTTTCAGCTCTTTTCTGACTCTCTAAACATGAAAAGATTGCCGAGGCCCTTGTCGTTTCAATCTCGTTAAAGTGGCCACGAAACGACATCTACCCAGTATACGTTTACCCCTTTTTCGGGCTGGGATAGATTATTTACGAAAAAGGAATACCCTAGCCTATCACGACTAGGAGGTTTTCTCAGACAAAGTTTTATACCTTTTCGGATCTGAGGAACTATTTACGAAAAGGGACCTTTGGAGTTTTCTTTTCCGCTGTCTTTTCAAACTCTCTAAATATGAAAAGATGCCGAGTTCTTCCTTTGTCAAACTCGTTAAACCCTGATGACATCGGATTCAGTCGCAATGACGTTATTCGAGTCGCTCCTTCATAGGGCTCGTTAAATGTACTAGGATGGATTCATTCGAAGGACGAACTTATATTAAAAGCATATGCTATCCCCTTCAAGCTTGTTATCAAAAATAATTGGGGTACTCACCAGAAATGGTTGGGAAAAATGGAACCAGAATCATTGTCGTGTTGGCAGTATGTCGCTCCTGAACATGGCACTTGTCTGCATTCATGTCGGGTTGGGGACATCTCATCTCGTTTTCCACTTGCCTCCGTGGGTTTGGGTAATCCTTTTTGACCTCTCATATGCTCTTTGCCTCGTCGCCATGACCTCTGATCCATTGATGTCAAATACTGCCAAACTCACTGTCGTGCCGCCATGTGTTCAAGAGAAGTTGACCTTTGCAAGTTTCAACCTTCCTCTGATTCTCATTTGATCATGATTCACAAAAACATTATGTCCCTCTGTCTCGCGTCGATGATGTGGGAAACACTATGGCCCACCTTTGATCAAGGTCACTTCCTGTCGACTTCAGCTCATTATCCAGGAAGCTGATCTAGAGACTCCCTTCTAGTACCTTGGAGCCTGCATGCCTCAATGGCAAGTTCTTTGCATTTGACGTGAGGTTTTCATCATTGGCCCCCGATCGAGTGATTCTGCGAGTGTTCGATGTCAGCTCATTGTTCACATGCCGTAGATTATACCTGTAGTACCTTGAGGACCATTGGCATTAATGGTGGTACCTCTCGCGTCTGTTAAAAGCTTTCATCATTGGCTGGTAATCAGGCGATATTCTCGAATGTTCGACTTCAGCTCACATATTCGCATGCTTGAACTTGTACTTTGTTTGGGTCGAGATGGAGCGCAAGACCCTGGATTCCTGTTTTTTACGATTGAGGCTGTGATTTTGTGGATTATCATGATTAGTTACATGACTCACTGATTGGATGGCTGCGACCATACCTGAGTCTATTTATCGATCCTCACTGGATGGCAGCGTCCATGCCTTGGATCTGGATTATTGTATACTCTGTTATGGATGGCTGTGCCCATACCACATATATCATGTATTTGAGATATCAGCTGTACTTCTCTACGCAGGTTTTTCGACGGAGATGTTTTCAGTTGGACACGTTCTCGTAAAGCATTTCACCCCCCTCTCTCTCTCGGGCCTCATGCTTTAGGGGGCATCTGTTACACAGCAATTTTTCACCGTCCCTGCAATTCCCCATCCCGCACAATTGGAGAGATTATTCTGTGACCTGTGAGCAGTGACATAACTTGAAAACACTTTCATGGCATTCCCCTAAACATGTACTTTCATTGCCCTGAAGACAACTCCTTGTGAAAAACCCTAAAAACACCCCTTTTTGCATTGGCGCGGGCAGCCAGTTCATTACCCGCGCCAATGGGGGAAATCCTTCAAAGAGGGCATGCCAATTGGCGCTCTGTCCCAGAGTTGCACTCGCGCCATCCATTTTAAGGAGTGTTTTTAAAAAATAAATGGCGGAAGTTTCGTCCTAACTGATCTAGAAACTGGTATCTAATTTGAGTTGGGAGGTTTGGCTCTGGATCTCCATGTAGAGGAAGTGGTTTGCCACCTCTCATGGAAGCTTCCTTGAGGATAGGGCCAATCCCATGATTATAGGGATCCCAACTCCCCTTCCTCCATCTATAAAAGCTTGCTCATCTCATTTGCAAGCTAGTCTCCAAGTTCCCAAGAGCCTAATGCTGCAAGAGCTTTGATCCATTCCCTTAAGGCCAAATCCAAGCAAGGAGATCATTTTTGAGACATCCGAAGAGAGAGGTTTATCCCATCCCTGACAGGCTTTATCGAGACACGTTCTGCCAACGACCCTCTGAAGGAGAATTCAGCGTCAGAGCTATGGTTGTATTCTTCTCTTGATTGATTAATGATAAGCGACTATTGGTTATGGTTCCACTCTTATTCTTGATGATGATCATGAGTTATGTCTTCTCTAACTGACATATAGTTGTATGCACTCGATTTTACGCTTGCATTTGTTTTGTTTCTTGCGTGTGCAGGTGTCCGATCATGGAGATCACGAGGATTGTGATCTACCAGAGCTAAGGAACGGGAGCGCTACCTCTACGAGCGACAGCGTTGGATTCCAGGTAAGCCTTCATTGGTTGTTGGTTTATTTGCAATTAGGAACCTACACTATAGCGTGAACGATTGTTGCTAGACCCGATCTGGGCTAGCAGGGATCGCCTCTGTCTACAGAGGGGATTTACCTCCACAACAGCTAGCAAAAGAGTTCCCTTTTTAATGAAAATAAGTTTTCCTTCTCAAGAAATATGTTTTTTTCTTGTTACTGAGAGGCAAGACCTTCAAAGCTTGTCTACCTTTTTCCTTTATGAGACTGTGTCCTCTTTCACCTATTCTTTCAAAACAGGTCCTTAAATTGTAAATAGGCCTTCTTTCTCAACAACCACTGTCTTTTAAGCAAACATGGTACTTTTGGAAATAACTATGTTTCCCTTTGAAATCATTGTTTTCCCTTTGAGATTACTCTTTTTCTTCTTCCTTACAATTTGATTTCAAACTCTTTTTAACTTAAAAAATTAGGCAGGGAAAACAGAAATACCTCTTAGAAGGAGACTCAACTATTTTTTGGCAATTTTGAGGGTTCATGAGGATGGCAGCCACCTCCCTTTAGCATGGGCCTGGGCATTCAAAACTCCGTTCAGGAGTGGCTCGGGCAAATGCGCCGCGTGTTGGTGACTGAATGCCGGGCGGTGGGCCGTTCAGGAGGCGCCTGAGAAAACGCGTCGTGTTTCTAACTGGGCGTCGGGCAGTTTGCATAGGCACATTGCGTCCTGTGTTAATTCCTTCTGGACGTAGCTATAGGCACGCTGCAAGCATTTCGAGGCACGTCGCGTGTTGAAAATTTTCACAATAACGTGCCTAAGGCCCTAAAAAATTGTTCTCTCCTGTGTCAGTTGTAAAAAAGAATTCAAAACATCCATTTGAGAGCTTTTATAGCCCCTTTAAAAATGCTTTTGAATGCTTTTTACATCCTTTTGATGATTTCTTATTTTTGCCTTGGTGATTTTTGGAAAAACAAGGTAACGACCTTTTTTCCTTTTGGAAGAAAAACCATTATGATGATTGTGTTAATGTTTGAAGAAAGAGGTTACCTTTTACCAACTACTTTATATATTTTAAGCTGCCTTTCTCAAAACTGTGATGTGTTTATCTCTGCTCATCAATGAAGGAGGTTATGCCATTTATATTACTTAGATCCCTAAACATCACTGTTGACCCTCTACTCATTAGTGAAGGATGTCTTTTCAAAACACTTTCTGGGAACTTTTTTGATACTTTTATGTTTCAAATTTTTATGCATCGAAGCTCTGTCTGTCAAGAAAGTTTTCCTCAAAATTGTGACCTTGTCCTTATCATCTAAGAAAGACTTATATAAACACCACTACTGCAGCCTCTCAACACCATTATGTAAATCCTCTGTTTTTTATGTGAAGGAGGTCTTTTCATATTTGTTTTCTCTGTTGCTTTTGAATAGACCATTTTAGGGGTAAAATGTGATATTTTCCACTTGTCACTCTTGAATATCCTCAAACAAAATGAGTGCCCTCTGCTTGTTAATGAAGGAGGCACTTTCAACATACTCTTTTGGGCACTTTTCCTATAATATATGTCTTTTCTTTGTACCATATCACTGCGAAATTTTTTTTTCTTTTTTTGGGGAGTAAACAATGTGATTGGTACATGGGGAGCACTCACTACTAGACATATTTGAACTAACTCTTTCCCTTGACTGTTTTTTCAGGGGTAGTGAAATTGTTTGTGACAGTCTTTCAAAGTTTAGTTCATGATAAGGTATAAGAAGCAGTTGTCCTTCTTATACTCTCATCCTGGTTGCCTAACTTGCTTTGGAGCTCTTCTTGTCAAATATTGTCCTTCTTCTTGAAACAGAGAAACTTGTAATGCTAGGTCACCCTTGTTGGGAAAAATACTGAGAGGGGGGGGGGTGAATCAATATTTACTGCATAATCAAATCCTTTTACTTTTCATTCCTTAAAAAACCCATACGCTACTTTACTTCAGTAAACCAGCGTATATACGCGGATCCCCTTTATGAAACTAGCGTATACACAGAGATTTAGATATGTCATTAAATCTTCACTTAAATCATTCCATCATGTATTCTTGAGATATTCAATAAGCAGTAAACAGGTGCAGTAAGAACAGAATAAACCATCACACAAAGCATCACACATGAACACCAGGATTTTTAGGTGGAAACCCAAATCGGGAGAAAACCACCGCTGCAGTTGCTCAGCCTTCAATATTTTATTATAGAAAAAACATCTTACAACATATGTGCTGGCGCAGACTTGACCAGCACGCAGGCACCCACCTGCGCTCGTTTACCAGCCTCTCCTGGAAGGGAGCTCCAACCCCCTGACTCGTTTACCAGCCTCTCCTGGAAGAGAGCTACGACCCCCTGATCTCGTTTACCAGCCTCACCTGGAAGGGAGCTACGACCCCCTGACTGAAGGCTACAACCTTCAGCACCACCTTGGACCACGTTTCATCAATTTTCACACTGGATCCAACCACTTCAATAGAACACAACTTGCAGGCCACAATTCATCATATTTCCATACCGAACCCTTTCCATACTTTTAAGCTCAACCATACATCATCAGCAGATACATATCTACCCACGAATTGAATCGCGAAGCTCTGTGAAACGGTCAGATGCTTCCATACCCCTTGCTTCGACAAGCCCTAGTTTGCATACGCGCTTTCCTTCAACGATGTCGCGTGTATGCGCCTTCCCGTCATACAAACCGGTGCATATAACTCGGTGTATATTTTTTGTGCATATGCCTTTCTCTTATTTGAAGGCTAACGTATATCTGGCGCTTCCTCCCACGTTGATAAACGTATAGATCTTCAATTATTACAGAGCAGGATACTTCTTCAGATCAGATATTCAGTTCAGATTTACCCTTTCACTTCAGACAGATGTTCGCCTAGATGTTCGCCTCATCACAGATCTAAGCCTTCCATAAGCAGATCTAGTAGATACATTTCAGATCTAGATCCCTTTCTTCATCATTGGTGCACCATCCATTCAGATTTATCTTCAAGTGTAACCCTTTCATTCAGATCTACTTCAGAGAGAAGTATTCATTCAAGCTCAGACATCTTGCACCCACACTCTCTTTTTGCACAATGAATTTCTTCTCCTTTTATATGATTACCCTTTGTCAATACCATGAGCCCCTTTTTCAATACCATGGACCAAAACAATACCATAAGCCCAAAACTACTTGGACGGGGTCAATTAGGCGGATCATTACCCAATACAATGGATTAATACCATGGTGGTTACCCTTGGGTTTGCACTTTTGAGCGCTTTTGCCCATACGCGACTTGAAATGTATACGCGACTTCACCTAGGCCAATCCGCGTATACCAAGATACATACTCTTTTTCAACATAGATTTAGCACTTGCTGACTTCTTTTCTTCACTGCCTTCTGTACACACTGCTGATACATCAAATTTACTTCATCAAGAACATATTCTATCAATCACAACTTCATCAAGTGAGTTGTCATTCAATGACAACACTTCGCATCATCTTGCTAACTAGCATCATATCACATCAGATTTACATCGATTACCAAGACCATCAAGTCAAGCATAACTTCATCAGGTGTATTGCCATCAAGGACAACACATGTCAACTGTCACATGTCTTCATCTTCATTTAGTGGGTTGCCATCAAGGACAACACTCTGCATCCTATTTCCAACAATCTCCCCCTTTGGACTTGATGGCAACTATGATGGTGTTTGGTTACTACAACAGATAGTTTAGGTACCATATCACTCTCCCAAATATGTCACTCTCCCAAATATTTGACATCATTATCTTCTCTTCATTAAAACACTTCTCTTCATTAAAACACCATGTCACTCTCCCCCTTTGACATCAAGGGAAAAGGGCGGATCAAAAACCAACACTCTCCTCCTTTTCTCCTCATGTGGAAGAAACATTCTGCAGATCTGAAATGTGCTGAAGTGGCCAAAACTCCCCCTGAGTTCATGCTGAATCTTCAATCATATTTGTCAAAGAAGTACATGACTCTATGAACTTCCTATCACCAAAGACTCATACTTACATCAATTATCCATCCAAGTGGATTTACATATGAGACTCAACTACCCAACCAAGTGGGTTTACAAAATTGACTCAGCTACCCAACCAAGTGGGTTTACAAAATTGACAAGTCCTTACATGACTGAATATTACAATTTTACAACATGGGTCTCCACCAGACCTTTTCATACAATACAAATATGACTTTTTTTTTTTTTCATAACCAATACCAAAAGGTCCTCAAGAAAGAGAACATATTTCAAAAACCATCATAATACCAACACTGTATTACACTCAGCAAAGCTAATGCTCCCCTTGAATCTGTGCAACCAAGCAATCTTTCCAAAGACTAAGGCTCCCCCTTAGTTTGTGCATTCTGAAAACTTCCACCAACAAAACATCAAGGCATCTTCATCAAAACATTAGAAACAGAATTATGAGAACTGGAACACTGTCAGAGATACCAAACAGTATCAGAGATACCAAACAACACTGCAGCTGTGCTGAAGAATGCTGAACCAACCAAAAAAAAAATTGTCATCAACCAAACATACGCGGTTTTATTTGCATGAACTTGCGTACATACGCGACTGTGTTTCAAGAAACCCGCGTATCCCAAGACATCTTCTAAATTTCAACCAGATTTGTTCTTTTGACTGGCAGAGACCACTCCCAGCTTCTGTCTTAGATACTCGAACGCTTCCCTGGGCAGAGGTTTGGTAAAGATATCAGCAGCTTGTTCTTTGGAGGTAACATACTCCAACTTCACTATTTTCTCCAGCACTTGTTCACGTAGGAAATGATATTTGATGGGAATGTGCTTGGTTTTCGAATGCATAACAGGATTCTTTGAAATACTGATGGCACTTGTGTTATCACACATAATGGAGATAGGAGTTGTACATTTGATTTGAAAATCTTGCAAGGTTTGCATCATCCATAGGAGTTGAGTGCAACAAGATGCGGCAGCTACATACTCTGCTTCAGCTGTTGATAAGGCAGTAGAATTTTGCTTCTTGCTGAACCAAGATACTAACCGGGGTCCCATATAGAATGCACCACCACTAGTGCTTTTCCGATCATCAACACTTCCAGCCCAATCTGCATCAGTGTAAGCATGAAGAGTAAGATCAGCATTCTTGGGATACCATAGACCAAGGTCTTGAGTTCCTTGAAGATATTTGAAAATTCTTTTAACAGCCTGAAGGTGAGACTCTTTTGGATTAGCTTGGAATCGTCCAACAATCCCAACTGCATGCATAATGTCTGGTCTAGTCCCAGTGAGATAAAGTAGACTTCCTATCATTGATCTGTAATCTGGTTGATTCACCGTGGGAGAATCATAATGAGAACTGAGATTGCATCCGGTTATCATTGGAGTGCTTACAGGTTTGCATTCTTCCATGCCATACTTCTTCAGAATTTGCTTAAGATATTTTTCTTGTGATAGAAATATACCATTTGTAGATTGATGCACTTGCAAGCCAAGAAAGAAAGTTAGTTCCCCAAGCAAAGACATTTCAAATTCTTGCTGCATGACGGAAGCAAATTTCTGACTCATAGATTCTTCGTTACTCCCAAAAATGATATCATCAACATATACAACAACAATCAATAGTTTATCATTTTCAACTTTTGTGTATAAGTTGCTATCAGCAGACCCTTTTGAAAATCCTTGTTGATGAAGATATTTGTCAAGATGATAATACCAAGCCCTTGGAGCTTGTTTGAGACCATATAGAGCCTTTTAAGTCTACAAACAAGATTTTCATCATTTCCCAAAATGAATCCTTCCGGTTGTTCTATATATACTTCTTCTTCTAGATCACCATTAAGAAAAGCAGATTTGACATCCATTTGATAAACTTTGATTTGTTGATAACTTGAAAAAGCAAGAAACATTCTTATGGCTTCAAGTCTAGCTACAGGAGCAAAAGTTTCTTCAAAGTCTATACCTTCTTGTTGAGTATACCCTTTTCAAACCAGTCTAGCTTTGTTTCTTACAACATCCCCATTCTCATTTAACTTGTTCTTGAAAATCCATTTAGTTCCAATGACATTTTTATCATGAGGCCTTGGAACCAAATCCCAAGTGTCATTCTTCTCAATTTGAACAAGTTCTTCATCCATGGCTTGCCTCCCACATTCATATTTGCTAGCTTCATTGACATTGTGTGGTTCAATTGTGGATAGAAGTGCCAAATGATTAGAAGATCCCATAAGAGTTCTCCTTGTTCGTACACCAGATTCTTTGTCACCCAAAATTTGAGTTTCAGGATGATTCTTTTGAACATATCTGGATGGAGCTTTTTCAGATAGATCATCTTCAGGTTCTTCATTGGATCCACTGTCTATATCATTGCTATCTGATGTAGAAGGCCATATGTTGCCATCATCTTCATTTGCGGTTTGTTTTTCTTCTTTAGGAGCTGCAGGAGACTCATCAATAACAACATCAATACATTCAACAACCTTTCGAAGCCTTTTATTGTAACATGTGAAAGCTTTGCTTGACGAAGAGTAACCAAGAAATATCCCTTCATCTGATCTAGGTTCGAACTTGCCAAGTTTTTCATCATTATTTTTGATAAAGCATTTACTTCCAAAAACCTTAAAATGCTTCACAGTGGGAGAATTGCCATACCAGAGTTCATATGGAGTTTTGTCACTATTTACCTGAACATGAGCTTTATTGAGAATGTTAACTGCTGTATGTGCTGCTTCACTCCAGAACATGTCAGGAACATTAGAATCAGAAAGCATAGCTCTAGCCATTTGAACAGTTGTTCTATTCATTCTTTCTGCTACACCATTTTGTTGCGGAGTGCCTGCTACAGAGAACTGTCGTTTAATGCCATGTTGTTCACAAAATTCAAAGAATTCATTTGATGAATATTCTCCTCCTCGATCAGATCTAAGACACTTGATTTTTAGATCTAATTCATTTTCTGCCAATGCTTTGAAGCTCTGAAATTTTTCAAGTGCTTGATCTTTGTGTTTAATGAACCCGATCCAACACATTCTAGAGTAGTCATCGATAAATAAGATATAGTATTCTTCCCCACGTAATGACCTTTTCCTCATAGGTCCACAGATATCAGTATGAATGAGTTCAAGAGGCTTACTTGATGATCCTTCTTTGGCATTAAATCGTACTCTGGTCTGCTTACCAAATTGACAAGATTTGCATATGGTCCTTTCCGGAAGATTGACCTTGGGAAGATCACGAACAGCTTGAAGTCTGCTTGCTTTGTTGATTTGAGAGAAACTCAGATGCCCCAGCCTTCTATGCCATAGCCAATTTTCTGAGGACTTGCTCAAGTAACATTGATCTATGCCATTTAGAATATACAGGTTTCTTGGATTTCTTTTTCCTTTTATAATGATTTTACCTGTGTCAAGATCACGAACCACACATTCTTTGGAACTGAAGACCACTTCTGCTCCTTGATCACACATTTGACTAACACTTAACAGGTTATGCCTTAATCCATCCACATACATGACATCCTTAGCCTTCACTTTTTCTTTTAGAAATACTGACCCTTTTCCTTTAATCACAGCAGGAGTATCATTTCCAAATGTAACTTTCTTTTCTTTTTCTAGAGCATTATAAGTATGAAGTTTGCTTTTGTCACCTGTCATGTGTCTTGAGCACCCACTATCAATGTACCATTGATTTTCTTCACCTTCTGCAAATAATGCTATCCCACAATTTTCAGCCGGCGGTTCTTTCTTCTTCCACACTTTAGAGCTTGAGGGAACATGTTCTTTAGGCTAGATCTTGTTCCTGCATTCAGATTCTTCATGGCCAAAGTTATTGCAATAAGTACATTCAACTTCACTTTGAAGAGGAGAAAAATTGTTATAGGTATTCTTCTTTGGTTCAGTATCCAACTTTTTCTTTCTTGCTTCTCTTGTCATGATGGTTTTATATGCAACACATTGAATAACTTTATGACCAAAATTGTGACACGTGAAACATTGCCCATTGAAGTAGAAATTTCTGCGATCATGGAATCTTCTATTTGAATTTACCTGTTGGTTGTAGTGTCTTTGAAAGCTATCCTTGTTAGTGTTCCTTGAATTGAGATGGTCCTGCTTTCCCTGTAGAAATCCTTTATTCTCTTGCTGAGTGGCTGAATGATGTAAACCACCTGTAACTGCTTTTAGATAGTTGGGTGCTGAAGTTTGAGAAGATTCTCCGGTATATCCAAGACCTGTCTTTATAAGAGGAGAACGTTGTACCTTGATGATCTCATCTAAGGTTTAAGATCCTTTAGCAAATCTAAGATTCAAGGTTTTTGCTTTCTCAACTTCTTTTCTTTGACTTACCACTTCACATTCTAGTTTTTCAATATGTTTCTTTGCTTCTTCAAGCTGCTTTTCAATGGTCTCTCTGATTATCTTTTCTTCTTCTAAGCGTAGTTTGAGTTAATTATTTTCTTCAAGAAAATCATTCTCCTCTAGAGCATCCATAAAAGTATCCTTTTGTTCAAAAGCCATGAGAAGTCTAAGATCTTCTTCACATTCTTCCTCACTATTAGATGACTCATCACTATCTTCATCAGCATAGTAACTTTTCTTAGAGCTAGATCGGTTCTTATTCCTTCTTACTACTTCTTTTCTTTTATAAGGACATTTTGCGGCATAATGACCAACTTTACCACACTCAAAACATTTGAAGGGAAGCTTACCTTTGAATCTTCCAGTACCTAGTTGGAGCTTTCTCACGAAATTTGCTTCTTCTTCATCGGATACATAGCTGGATTCTTTGATAACCTCCTTTTCCTTTCCTTTGGTAGATGCCTTAAAAGCAGCTTCTCTTATTTGAGAAGGACCTCCTTGTCTCATTTCAAAAGCAGTCAGAGTACCATGTAATTGAACAATAGTAAGCAATTGCAGATCTTGCCTTTCTTCAATAGCTGAAACTTTAGAGTCAAATTTTGAAGTCAAAGATCTTAAGACCTTTTCCACCAGAGTAGTATCAGTTATGGTTTCACCCAAATTTCTCATTCGATTTACAATATCATCCAGACGAAGAAAGAAACTGGCAACACTCTCATCACTATGCATCTTCAATTTTTCATATTCAATTCTAAGAGTTTGGAGTTTTGCACTTTTTACCTTTGTGTCTCCTTCATAGCTTAGAATGATTTTGTCCCATATGTCTTTTGCCGAATGTAGTTGCATCACTTTAGCAAATTCTGATTCGGACATGCTTCCCAATAAGACATTCACTGCTTTGGCATTGATTTCATACTTCTTTCTTTCAGCTGCATCAGTAGGAATACTTGCCGGGTATTGATAACCTTCTTCCACGATTGCCCATACATCTGCACCAAGACTTTGCAGATAAGCTTTTGTACGTACCTTCCAGAAGATCGGATTGCTTCCATTGAATAGAGGTGGCTTTATAGACATTACTCCTTCTTGACTTCCCATTGCGACGGATCTCCTTTAAGCGATCAAGCTTCTGCACAAGGACCCGCTCTGATACCAATTGTTGGGAAAAATACTGAGAGGGGGGGGGTGAATCAGTATTTACTGCATAATCAAATCCTTTTACTTTTCATTCCTTAAAAAACCCATACGCTAATTTACTTCAGTAAACCAGCGTATATACGCGGATCCCCTTTATGAAACTAGCGTATACATAGAGATTTAGATATGTCATTAAATCTTCACTTAAATCATTCCATCATGTATTCTTCAGATATTCAATAAGCAGTAAACAGGTGCAGTAAGAACAGAATAAACCATCACACAAAGCATCACACATGAACACCAGGATTTTTAGGTGGAAACCCAAATCGGGAAAAAACCACCGCTGCAGTTGCTCAGCCTTCAATATTTTATTATAGAGAAAACATCTTACAACATATGTGCTGGCACAGACTTGACCAGCACGCAGGCACCCACCTGCGCTCGTTTACCGGCCTCTCCTGGAAGGGAGCTCCAACCCCCTGACTCGTTTACCAGCCTCTCCTGGAAGGGAGCTACGACCCCCTGATCTCGTTTACCAGCCTCACCTGGAAGGGAGCTACAACCCCCTGACTGAAGGCTACCACCTTCAGCACCACCTTGGACCACGTTTCATCAATTTTCACACTGGATCCAACCACTTCAATAGAACACAACTTGCAGACCGCAATTCATCATATTTCCAGACGGAACCCTTTCCATATTTTTAAGCACGAACATACATCATCAACAGATACATATCAACACAGATCAGATAGCAGAAACACAACAGAACAGATCATATATTTCATACCCCTTGCTTCAGCAAGCACTAGTTTGCATACGCGCTTTCCCTTCACTGATGTCGCGTGTATACGCGCTTCCGTCCATACAAACCAGCGTATAACTCGGTGTATATTTTATTGCGCATACGCGCTTTCTCTTCGCTGAAGCTGCGTATATACGCGCTTCCTCCGCGTTGAAGTAGCGTATAGATCTTCAATTATTATAGAGCAGGGTACTTCTTCAGATCAGATATTCAGTTCAGATTTACCCTTTCACTTCCAACAGATGTTCGCCTAGATGTTCGCCTCATCATAGATCTAAGCCTTCCATAGGCAGATCTAGTAGATACATTTCAGATCTAGATCCCTTTCTTCATCATTGGTGCATCATCCAATCAGATTTATCTTCAAGTGTAACCCTTTCATTCAGATCTACTTCAGAGAGAAGTATTCATTCAAGCTCAGACATCTTGCACCACCCTCTCTTTTTGCACAATGAATTTCTTCTCCTTTTATATGATTACCCTTTGTCAATACCATGAGCCCCTTTTTCAATACCATGGACCAAAACAATACCATAAGCCCAAAACTACTTGGACGGGGTCAATTAGGCGGATCATTACCCAATACTATGGGTCAATACCATGGTGGTTACCCTTGGATTTGCACTTTTTGAGCGCTTTAGCCCATACGCGACTTGTAACGTTCCTTTCCGCGTGCATACGCGACTTCCCCTAGGCCAATCCGCGTATACCAAGAGACATACTCTTTTTCAACATAGATTTAGCACTTGCTGACTTCTTTTCTTCACTGCCTTCTGTACACACTGCTGATACATCAAATTTACTTCATCAAGAACATATTCTATCAATCACAACTTCATCGAGTGAGTTGTCATTCAATGAAAACACTTAGCATCATCTTGCTAACTAGCATCATATCACATCAGATTTACATCGATTACCAAGACCATCAAGTCAAGCATAACTTCATCAGGTGTATTGCCATCAAGGACAACACATGTCAACTGTCACATGTCTTCATCTTCATTCAGTGGGTTGCCATCAAGGACAACACTCTGCATCCTATTTCCAACAACCCTTCTGAGAACTCGGGCAATGCTACCTTTGGAGTTAATCATGGAATGTTGAGCATCACTTAATCCTTTGTATTTATTTATCTTGATGAATGACCACTGTCTTCAGGAACCCTTTGGATTTAAACCATGTACATTTGTTGTTATTTACTTACTTCTCTCCATCTGATTCATGATGGAAAACTATTTCAGTGTGAGAAAATTGTTAATTTTGTTCCTTTGCTCCCATTTTCAGACTGTTCATCACTCAATTACACACCTGCAGAGATGTAAAAATATATTCTTTTGAACTTTGGAGGGCTTTTTTGGTGTTTCATGGGGATCATGCCTGATCTAATCATATTTCTTCGAATAGGGAAACTCCTTCTATTTTTCTTCTTAGATTTGAAACTTTCTGAGCTCTTCTTGCGACAAAACATAGTGACATTTTATGGTGCATGAACTAGGGATAGACCAAGGTGTTTTTTTTTAGGATGGGAAGAAAATGATGGCTGACATGATGATGAAAACAAGGTTTTTGGCTTAAGATAGTTTTTCCAAGGAATTTTCCCTAAAACACCACCACCTAGACCTACAGACTTTGTCATGGATTTTGAATGGCTTCTTAGGCATGAGTAGGTTATCAAATGACAAAGTGATCTGTGAGAGAGGGGTAGACACTCTGTTAAATGTTCGACAATGGGTTGTATGAAAAATAAGGGATTTTGATGATTAGCAAAGGTATAAGATTTAAGACAGTTATGGACAAGGAGACTTTGCTGTAATGAGATAGGTTTAGAAAATTGAAGGGTTTTTCTCATTATAGGCTGAAGGAGAGGGGTAGGAAGACAAAAATTTGTCTAAGGTGTTTTCTAGATGACAAATTGACAGATTGAGATTAGCTTCTAGAAAACTCAGCCAAGGAATCTAGTCATCAAAATAGGTAAAAATAATGATGACTAACAAACTCTCATAAAAATAACGTTTTTCTTGCTTCAATACTTTCTTCATGAGATAGGTTATGGGCTTTGGGCTTATTTGAGGCATATTGACTTGGGGGAGATATGTTTATGTTGGCTAGAGTGATTTGTTTCACCTCTAATTCTGCATGTGAGTTGTATATCATGTATTATAAGGGATCCAAGTCCCATTTCTCACTTGTATAGCATTATTTTCTAAATATAGTTGTTTTATGCCCTATATTGCTGCATTTCCCCACTTCGGAAGGAGGATATAGGCCATCTACTTACTAAGGTTCTTTCATCTGCTAGTGAGATGTTACTTTACATCTAATGAGCTGATCTACATTTCCATGCTCATGATTTGATGAAGCTCCAACTTTAGAATACCTCAAAATATTCTATTTGTTGTAGTTGTTCCAGATTTGGGATATTACAGGATACAAGCTAGAGAAAAAAACACTACATTCTTTCATAATTCAACCAAAACAATAATGGTAAAAATAAATATACAAAATTTCATGGGAGAAGGAGGGAATGAAATAAATGGGCAAGAAGACATTAAAAAAGAGGACTTTCGGCACTTCAAAACTCTTCTAACACTTGTAGACAGCCAAGAAAATCTGGAGGAATTCTTAATGCATATTCCAACATTAATAGATGAGGAAAAAAATAAAAAAATCTCTAGATAATTCATGGAAAAATAAGTTATGACAGCTGTATGGAACCTACCCGGAAGAGGCATTGGGCCAGGTGGTTTCTCTATCTGTTTCTACCGCACCTTCTAGAAAACAATAAAAAGGTTCTATTAAAAATGATTAGATACATCATCAAAAATAAAAAGGTGGGAGGATTCACTAATTCTACCTTTCTCGCCCTCATTCCGAAAGACCTTCGTCCTTCCACTCTCAATATATTTCATCCAATATCCCTCTGCAACGCTTCCTATAAAATCATTTCCAAAATCCTAGCTAGAAGTCTCAAACCTCTTCTCCACTCCCTCAACTCAGAAAATTAGGGAATTTTTGTCCCAAACTGTCAAATTTTTGAAAATATCATCCTTTTCCAAGAGGCCCTTAACTCAAACTTCACTCGAAATGAACAAGGCTTTATATTAAAAATGGACATGGCCAACACTTTTGATAGAGTCAATCTCACCTACCTTACTGCTGTCCTAAATAGATTTGGCTTCTCTGAAGACTTCATTGACACAATCAAGGCATGCACTATAAGACCATGGATAGCCCCTCTTGTAAATGGAAGACCTTATGAGTATTTTCAAATATCTAGGGGTCTCTAACAAGGCTTCCCCTTGTCTCCTTTTATCTACATTCTAATGGATGATTCTCTTAGCAGAAAATTGGAACACAATAGAAGAAACTCTTCCTTGACAAG
The DNA here is from genome assembly GCA_034641835.2 of Pinus albicaulis. NCBI lineage: Eukaryota > Viridiplantae > Streptophyta > Pinopsida > Pinales > Pinaceae > Pinus > Pinus albicaulis. The sequence goes on along the minus strand of CM076581.1, from coordinate 171,212,393 downwards.
CCTCACCATAATTAGAGGAACCAAAATAATTAATCCTTCTTTATTTGCAGACAACACCCTTCTCATGGGAGGTGCATCTTGTATAGTTTCCAGAAGATTCAAAACCATCCTAGACAATTTCATGGATGTCTCGGGAGGGCTGATTAACAATGGGAAAAGTTGTATTTATAGCTGAAATACCCCTCCAAGAACTCTCCAACAAATATCTCAAACTATGGAAATTACCTTCCAAAATAACTGGAGCTACTTCCAATACCTCGGGCTACCTATCACCAAGAAAAATCTAAAGACCGAAATATGGAGCAAATATGCAGAAAAGATGAAAAATAAAATCCAAGCATGGGGGATCATATGGTTAAATCAAGCAGGGAGAATCATTATCATCAAATCAATAATTTCAGCTCTGCCTTTATATTAGTTTTCTTTAATAGTAGCGCCAGCAAGCATTCACAAGAAAATCGAGATCATCATCAGAAGTTTCTTATGGTAGGCAGGTAAATCTGAAACAAAAAATTGCATCCTTGTCAATTGAAACCATGTTATGACCCATTACAAAAATGGAGGTATATCCATCAAAACTCCTGGGACTATGAACTTGCCTCTAGGAACCAAGATTTCCTGGAGGTTCCTCACTGGAAAAAGACTCTATTGAAAAGAAACCTTAGAGGAAAAATATCTCAATGGTCCAAGAATTTCCATATTGGAAAGAAGCCCTCCCATAAGAACATGCTCTCAAATTTGGAAACTCATCTCCAGCACAATTTCTATGATCAAGGAAAACATCTCAACAAGGTATGGAAATGGAGGAAGAATCAGCCTATGGACAGATAGAATAATGGGAAACCCTCCCCTAGGAAGCAATCTAGATATCAATGATTTAAAGATATGGATGACAATGGAAGGCTACACTAAATTGGGGGACATATCTAAATGGGAGAATGATGGCACTTGGAAACAATGGGATAGACACAACCTGCCCATCAAACTCTCTAACCAATGGAACTCCATGATTTCTCTATTACTAGGAGCTGCTCCTATAGCCAAAAATACTCAAGAAGCCTACTTCTAGATCCCTATAGGAGGGGAGTATACAGTTAATTCAGGATATGGAAAGATCCAAGAACATCAGAGGCAGCAAGAATGGAAGTACTGGAAGTATGCCTGGAAGGTGGAAACCCTCCCAAAAATAAATATTTTCTTATGGACCCTTCTCAACAGAAAATCCCTCACAGGGGAAAATTAAAAAAAAAAGGTAATCTATTGTCCCTCTCAATGCCCTCTTTTCTTGCAAGCTAAAGAGACCATTCAACATCTCTTCCTAGAGTTCCCTTTCTCTAGAGAGTGTTGGGAGAAATTTGTGCCTCCTATTAATGCAAACTTGAATTACAGACTTACCCTTAAACCAATTCATAAGAAAATGAACGAGAAACTACCCCCACTCTTTTAAAAACAAAACCACAAATCAAAGGTTTTGGGTCAGCCTCCCCTCCTTTCTATGCTGGAAAATTTGGCTTGCTAGGAATGGGAAAGCATTCAAAAACAAAAATCCAACAGTGAACATAGTGACCTCCAAGACTTGGGGGTAGATAACAGAGTTTCTTTCAACAAAAGGGATATATGGAATATATATGAACCAATTGTAGCATGATGAAAGAAACTAGATTAGTTTTGCTCTCACCAAGATCACAATTCGCCAAATGGTGAAAGTAAGAAAGGCTCACCCAAACTGGAAAATAAGAAAGGACGGGGAAGAGTTCCAAAGGTGGATCAATTCCCTCAATAGGTCTTGTCTCTTCTTTGATGGATCCTCAAAGAAAAATCTGGGCAAAGTAGGAATAGGTGGAGTAATATCTCTCAGAGACAATTCCTGTCATATACAATATAATTGGGGGATGGGGACAATGTCAAACAACAAAGCAGAGGCTTATGGCATAATTTTGGGAATGAAAATTCTAAGAGACAGGAAAATTCACAATGCAGTAATTCTAGGAGACTCCTCCATTATCATCCATGAAATGGTGAGCGGTACTTTCCCAAAAAATATAGCCCTCTCTCAAATCTTGCTCAGAGCCAAAAAAATTGAAAATCGGATTGGAAAGATAGATTACTATCATATCCTGAGAAGCAATAACAATCAAGCGGACATCCAATCAAAGGAAGGATTTCATAGAAACACAGATCAGGCTAAAATAGATGGGTATACCACCCTCCTCCCTATCCCATGATGGCTTCTCTCTCTCCCTTTTCCATGATGCATTACCATCCATACATAGGATAGCACCTTCGTAATCATGATATGACCCAATACTCTGACTGCTCTTACAATAATACCCTCGAATCTCTCATTCTCAATCCTTCAAAGATATTCTACATCCTTTCACAGAGTACCCAATATCAGAAACTAAACATCCTTCCCATGACCCTTCATCATTTCATCGTTCCTCTTTTATTATATATGTCGCTTGGTCTGATATTCTCCTCATCTATTTCTTTTGAATCGTATCATGTGCAACCTCTTTCCCAGCTGCCCAGCCCCTCCTTGTTCCTGCTATCAAGCCTAACCCTGCCCTCAAGCTTGGCCCCTCCTAGCCCCTGTTTGGTCTTCCACAACAATCCATCACTCAATCGCAGGCACTTTTGTCTCCCACAGTCAATCTGGGCACTGGCTCTCCGTTTATCACTTTTGCACTCTCACAGTGTCTTCATCTCTCATCCTCCTTCTCGCAACCTCCCCCTCCCCCATTATTTCCTCTCCACTTAGGAAAATTCATCATCTCATTCTCCATACATGCCATCAAAAACTCTCTCAACAGTAAAGGAAGAAACACATCCAACAAATAAGGTAGCAATGCAGTCAATAGAGAAGACAACAACACGTTCAATAAAGAAGGCTCCAATACTAATAAATACAAAACAACGTCATATTAAACTCCAAGGGAAGGAAACAACTCAATATTTATTCCCACCCTCAAGCTCATGGACTCTTCTGAAGATAAAAATCATCCCTACTCATTCTAAAATCACATAGAGAGGTGATTGAAAACTTGAGGAACCAAATACAACATGATAAAGTGCGCACTAAAGCAGAAATGGCTCTCCTCCGCGAGCAATGGAACACATGGAACAGGGAATTAATGGAGGTGAAAAATCATTGTAGCCATATGGAAGGGACAATCAATTTTCTGTGAGAATCCATCACCAAAAGATCAGAGCAAGGATCCAACTCTATGGACCAAGGAAGTTATCATAGAGACAACGAGAACATAGTTAACAAATTATCTCTATCCTTATCAGGCTTTCTATCTCTTGTTCACAAGTCAATAGGCAATTATATAGTTTAAATATGAAAGAAAAATGTATAATATTATTAGAACTGTTTGTAAGGAAATATAGCACAAGTGCAATAGTATCCACTTCAGAAAGGCTAGATAGAAGCAGTAGTAACAACAGTACTCTAGAAGAAACGCACCCCCAGCAGATAAATCTATCTTGTAAGTTGTGTGGAGTGATTTTGTATCGAGGAATATTCTTTGTTCCGGATTTATGCAAGAACACAACATAATACAAATATAACCATAAATACAAATATGCAGCAGAAATAACACTTCATTTCATTAATATCAAAGAACTGAAATTTGCTTACAGACAATGGAAATAAACTAGCTAGGGCGTTGGTAAGTTATCTCTAAGAAGATACATGGTGGCTATAGGCCTCTTAACTATGTTATAATGAGGCTCGAGGGCCTATTTATTATTTCTAAACAATGGAAAACCATAAACTTCAAAAACCCTAACCCTAGGAGATGAAGCGCCAAAACTATGGGCCCCGTTTGGGTAAATTGGTGTTTCAACTTCCCGGGGATGTAACTTTGGCATACGATCTTCGTTTGATGCACACCATACCTCATTAGAAATATATATCTAAGGAATAAAACCTTTGATCTGAGAAACATCAATCCATGGACCCATTTTTCTCCCGGTTTTCCCCAAAAACATCGTTTAGGGCCTCAAAATGACTCCAGAAGTTCAAGACCTGAAAAATTACTAAAAAGAGTAAGTTGTGTTGAAACTGAAAAAATGAAAGAGAAAATGGTGAGGCCCCAAGTGGAATAGGGAGGTGGCCACCAATATCGACCTGGATCATTCCTCCCCCGTTAGGAAGCAATGGTCCCCATTGCATTGAGTTCCTCCATGAGATTAGGAAACTTCTGATGAACTTGGTCCCTAGTGAACCACTTGCCTTGGTGCAGGAGTTGGCTAGCTTTGACAACCCGATACAGTAGGATCTTTTGTTGGCGAGTGTTCTTGATTTTCATGTATATGGTATAATATGTGGTGGCCTGTTCCATGTAGTTTTGGTTTAACTCTATTTTTGTGAGTTGTTCTGCAATGTTATTGGTGTCTAGTAGAGGTGGGAAGTAGGGACGAAGGCGGTCCACATTGAATACTGCGTGCAGACCAAGGAATGGTGGAATATTAAGCTCAAATTCATTATTCCCTACAACCTTGGTGATGCGTACTACCCATATCGAAGCAGTCGAAGCTTGCAGTGGGGTCAAGTGAGGTGCTCCTTCTGCAAATGTAGCCACACTTTGTCGCCCACCTGGAAGTTGTGTGGCACCCGATGATGATCATGTTGTTGCTTGTACTTAGTATTGGTTGTGTCAAATATTTCATGAACCTGTTGGTGGATGTGTTGAATGTGCTCGATGAAGATGTTCTCTTTGTCAACTTTAGACCGGACATGAGCCGAATCAGCCTGATTAGCCACAAATGTCATGGTTACATCAATGGGACATAGTGGTTGGAATAACAAGCCCACCTGAAAGGCGTTATGGCTGGTTGAGCTATGGAGAGCCCGGTTATAACTGTGTTGTACATATGGGAGGCTCTCATCCCATGTGTGTGGATGATTTTAATTGTACATGCACAGAATGTGTACAATCATGATGTTGACGACCTTTGTCTAGCCATTAGTTTGGGGATGGAAAGCTGTGGACTTGGTGAGATTGGTGTCCAACATTGACCAGAGGCTAGACCAAAATGTGCTAAGGAACCTACCATCCCAATCTAAGATGATATACTGTGGGATCCCAAACTGCACCCACACTCGTTCAAATAAGAGTTTAGCAGTGGATCCCGCTGTGATATTATTCTTGTAGGGCACCATAATGGCCATCTTCGAGAATCTTTCAATGACCACGAAAACACAGTCATTTCCATGCTTAGTTGAAGGAAGGTCTGACATTTAATCCATGGATATGGATTCCCAAGTTCGACTAGGGGTAGGTAACGGAGTATAGAGGCCTTTCTTCTTGATGGTCGGTTTGGAAATGGCACAAGTAGTGTAGGGTCTAATACTTCCCGACATCCTGCCGAAGGTTCAGCCAACAGAAATACTTCTATAGTACTGCCACTATTTTCTTGACCCTGAAATGCCCAACGACTCAACTGTAGTGTCCTTCCCATATCATATTGGCATGCTCGCTTGAAGGAAAACAAAGTTGTCCTAGGTGACATAACAATGCATCTTGGAGGTGAAAATTTGGAACTTGCATACCCCCCAAGAGTGCCTTGTATGTGTGGCTGAATTCTGGATTGCTCTTGTAGAGAAGTAGCCAATCAGAAGTCTCATGCCCACAAGAGTTGAGAACGGTATTTAGCGCCATGATCGATGGTTGGTTGAGGTAGCCTGCAACATTATTGGTGCTACCCTTCTTGTACTTGATGTTCAAATGAAACTGTTGCAGATATGTGGACCACTTCTAATGATGATCATTCTGCAACTTCCCTTGTGTCTGTATGAATTTCATGGGCTGGTGGTCTGTGTGGATGATTTTTTCCTTCCCCAAAATTTAATGATCCCATTGTCGACAAGCCTGCACAATGGAATACATTTCTTTGTCATAAGTGGGATACTTGCGAACTGTGTCAAAAAATTTCTCACTGTGACATGCCACTGAATGCCCTTGTTGAGTAAGAGATACCCCAATAGCATAGTCAGAGGCATCTATCTCAATCTCAAATGGTTGTTGCAAGTCTAGTAATGTGAGAACTAGGGTAGAATAGAGGCGATGTTTCAATTCTACGAATGCCTTTTGTTCAGATTCTGACCAAAATAATTTTTCTTTTTCTCCTCCCTTCGTGACTTGTCTCAAGGGCCAAGTGATATGAGAGAATCCCAACACGAACCTGCGATAGAAATTAGCAAGACCCAGAAAGCTGGGAAGATTTTTTACAGTGTTTGGGGCTGGCCAATCCCGAATGACTTGGATCATGTTTGGATCCACATGCACCCCCTTTCATCAATAATGTATACCAAATATTGAACCTCGGTCATGCCAAAAGTGCACTTCTCCAAATTGGCACACAACTTGTGTTCCCACAGTGTTTGGAGGACTTGTCGGATGCAGTGGAGGTGCTCTTCCCAAGTCTAGCTGAATATTGGAATGTCATCCAAGTACACCACTACAAATGAGTTGGTGAATGTCCACAAGATGTCATTCATCAACCTCATGAAGGTTTTGGAAGCATTCGTCAACCAGAAAGGCATGACCAGCCATTATAAAAGGCCCTTATTTTGAAGATAGTCTTCCACGCATCAGAGGGTTTGATTGGTACCTGGTGATACCCAGACTTCAAGTCAAACTTGCTGAAATATTTTGCCCCTTTGAGTTGGTCCAGAAGGTTATCAATCTGTGGGATTGGGAACCTATTCCGAACAGTGATCTTCTTTAGTTCCCAATATTGAATATAGAGTCTCTAAGTCCCATCCTTCTTCTATACCAACACGATCGGGCTCCCACAGGGTGATGAACTCGGTCGAATGTGACCTTTCTACAACAGATCCTGAATCTGCTTCTTAATTTCATCATTCTCCAGAAAAAAGCATCGATAGATCGGTCCATTGGGTAGCAGCGCACCTAGGGTCAGATAAATGGGGTGCTTGACCTGACAGTGCATATGCACCCCTATGGATGAGGTGAAGATGTCCCTGTACTCCTCCACAACCTTTTCCATTTGTTATTGTCATGCAGAGGAGCCATGTATGGAGGTCATGGCCACAGTGTTCTTCTTTCCTGAGGGCAGATCATAAGGAAAACAAATTTCTTGGTTTTGGAAATGAGCTTACTACTTTGTTTTCCAGTAACCCAAGAGATAGTGACAGGGAGTGGTAACTCCGGTATCCTGTACAACTTATTTCCCAAAGTAACAGTAACAGTGCAAGGCTGGGACTCATACACATCATGTCACTTCCACAAGTATGGTTGGCCTAATAATACATCATAAATATCAAGAGGAGGAATGTGACATAATACCTCATCCGTGAAGGGCTTGATGTTGTAGGAAAGGCAGCACTGTTGGCTGATGCGGAGATATCATCATTGGTGAAGCCACCTGATGGTGTATGGTTGTGGGTGTGCTATGGTCGGCAAGCCCAACCGCTTGTAATATTCCCAAATTTTCATTTGATATTTTGAATATTAGAGTTCTTAACTTTCTTAATAAATTAAGTAAATAAAAGGGTGGAGGGACCCACAATCCTCAATATGAATAAGTATCCACTTTTTGTGTGTGAATGTGGATTAATTAAGCCTATATATACATGATGAGGTAGTTGAGAAACTACTAATGTGAATGGAATTGGAGATTATGTCTCATTAATTGAGATAGATCATGGAGGTTGATAAAGTCGACTAAGATCTTGAAGATGTCAAACAGAAGATCATGGAACGTTCATGATAAATTGATGGAGGATGTTGTGCGATCAAAGCACACATGATGGAGAGGGTGTACATTTCACCTAGACATGATGATTGATTTGGTCAAACAGCGCAGACAAACTTGGAGGATCTTGTCCACATGCACAGCGCAGTCTAGATGAGGGCCAAGGCATGGGAAGGCTCAAACATCATATAAAGAATATGAAGGCAAGGATGGAGGTATGCTAGTGAATCTTTATGTTAAGGATCTTTTCAGATCTAGAATTGTCATATGACATTCCATTGCTTTCTCGGGTTGTTTAGAAGAGATTGCAAGTGTTGTTTAGCACAGGGTGTTCCTGATCGGGAATCCCACCTATTTCTTAGAGTAGCTCTAGAAAGATTATTGTAATTCATTCCACATCAGGCATTGGTGCGACATCTCTTTTCCTACTTTCTGCGGAACATTCATATTTAGAAATTGCATATTTCTGAAGATCAGTTTGGAAGGTGGAAGTTGTCTTCAGTACTTCAGCTGGAGAATTGGTGAGGGTTTATTATTATCACCTTGGGCTTATAAATAAACATTCCCAGAGCTTCATTTAAGATCTGACATCAAGCCAAAAGTTATTGACCTCCTAGCAGCAGTATTTCCTTTAGGAATTACACTGTCCAATTTGCAGATCCAAAAGGAGGAAGGAAGTTGCTAGCATTTTAGCTAGTAATCCTGTGAGGGATCATTCCCTCACATTTTTATCAGTATTTGCATCAACCTAAAGTTTATTGTAGCATTTTTCAGTAGGCATAAGGCCTCTCTTTCCCTCACAACGTAGTTTCTATTGGCAGTTGTGTTGCAGCAACTATAATCATTATTGGAGGATTGAGAAGCTACAACACAGTTTCTATTGGCAGTTGTGTTGCAGAAACTATAATCATTATTGGAGGATTGAGAAGCTAGATCTAGAGCTTCTAGCTTGTAGATCTGAAGAAGGGATCATCCCTTCAAGCTTAGATCTGATCTTGCAAAATATTTCAGCCATCTATTTGAAATATCTAGCTTCATATCTGTATTTCCCAGTAGATCAAGGATCAAATCCTAGGGAGGTGATTTTCCAAAGTTGTAGATCTGGAAAATCCTTTCTAGGTTATCTTGGGAATCCATCACATTGGCTAGATCTTGAATCTTCGCATCATCTGAGCTCCATATCTGAGTAGATCTGCATTTTTTTTTTATCCTACAGTCATATGTTCATATTCTACTAAAGGGACAGTGTATTATTTGCTTCAGTGGTTCTCTAGTTACACAGTTCCTATTGTGGCATGTTTTCTGGGTGATTCTAGGCCATCTCTTTGGCTAGATCCCTTCATATTTTGTACATTGTGTAACTGAATCTTCTCCAATATAATAAAAAGTCTCAGCTTCTCTATAAATTCTGATGTTGTCTTAAGATTTATTTTTTATCTTGTTGAAGTTCTTATATTGTGTTTAAGTATTACTACATTCTCCCTTTTGGGATATTACAGTGGTATCAAAGCATGATCTTTGGCTCAACTTGTAGACAATTCATCTTTTGCATCTAAAGAAGAAGCAGATAGATGAGATCTATCGTGGAGGAAGAAAATTTTGCCACTCATTTCTGTATATCTATGAAAAATCTCCCCAAGGAGGTCAATCAAATGAAAGAGGAAAGGCAGAAAGAAGATCCAAGAAGAAGATGTGATGAGGAAGGTCCAAGCGCTTACTATTAGCAAAGAAGAAAACTACAAAATCATAGATCTCCTCATAGATCCACTATGCCCACTTTCTTTGGAGAAGGTGAGAGGTGTATAAATGAAGAAAGAAGAACACCTAAGACTCATGAGACTCTCATTCTATATCTTGAAGAGTACAAAGCACAGCCTAGAGTGTTCAAGGAGAAGCTAACTCTCCAAAAATTCTTAAAAATCAAAGAAGAAAGAGGATCCTATAGCAACAATAGAAGAAAGAGGCATAATAGATTCTATTTGCCTACATTTTATGGACCTTACTCAAGCACTGTTAAGGTGTGAAGGAGAGACTTAGATGCATTTTTCAGACGATATCCTATAGCTGAAGGAGAGGTTGTTCAAATTGCAACACTTCATCTTTTAGGTGAAGCCAATGATTGGTGGTTTGGTCACATGGAACATGCAAAGGTGACTAAACATTCAGATTTCTTTCATAAGTTGAGGAAGGAATTTGATGTGAGAAAACCAGATATGTGTCACAAAGTGACTTTTCCTAAGGAGGAGGATGTCAATCTTGTCACCTTGGACAAGAAGTCACTACATTCACCACCAGCTGCAGAAGTACTTGCATCCGGAGAAGAGACACTTGCATGTTTGCAAGATAGTCTTGAGCTCTTGACATATAGAGTCTCATGCATGATTCAGGAGATGCATGAGGGAAAGGAGGACGATTCCAGCGCTGGTACACTTGGAGAATAGCATTTATCACTCTTACGAGCAGTTGGAGGAACTCTTGTGTTCTATCAAGAGGTTCCCACATATCAGTTGATCCAAGGTATGCATACAAATTCATCACCTATTGTTTCAGTATATCTTATTGAAAATTGTGGGGACGGGCCATCAGGGCCAATGCATGACCAAGGGTAAGATCCAAATGATAATTTGAAGAAACAATATATCACAATGCAGAGGACCCTTGATCTAATCAAGGAGGAGATGAAAAGCTATCCTCGTTTGTCATGGATGGACTACATTCAACCTCTTGAGTTTAAGTGTAGAGTTTCAGAAGATGGGATGAACATGATCCTTTGTATAATGACTGGTCATGAGATCAGTATTGTACCTTGCTTTGGGACAGTATATGTATTACCTTTCAGATATACAGCGTTGTCACCTAGTAGCAGTGATAATTATGAGGCCCCATTATTCTTGGAGCATTATGAAGGTAGCTTCACTCATGAAGCAATGGAGGTAAAGATGAAAAATGGTAGACATCTTGAGATGAGGAACCTTTCTTCCTTTCTAGATGACCCTTTCTCAATTAGCATCTCACAGCTCAAAGAGAGACTTCTACCTATAGTAGATCCAGAACCTCATTGGTTTTGGAAGGCCATGGATGAGAAGAATGTCTCATTAAGAGATCTCATTGGAGGTGCACTTCAACATTTCATGAAGTGCAAAGTTCTTCATCAGTTTGTTGAAGATGGTTTTCTACAAAGGGAGGATACCATGATTATGCAGCACATCACTCATCTTCCATATTGGGGTGAGTGTGTGAGGATGATAAGATAGGGGTTGCATGACCACTTGCATATTTATGATATGGGCCAGCAAGCTTGGTTAGGTTGGTTTCTCTTGGGATATTCCTGTCACTACCCAAAGGCTCTTATTTCTTTAATCCATTCCTTGAGGAACACTAATGAAATGAAGAAGGAGGCATGGTTGTGCTAGTTGCTCTTGGATGAGTATGGTTACCACCCAATAGTTCATAATTTTATGATTCATGCCTTGTGTATCAATGATAGAATGCAACAAAATAAGGCATGTTCACTTTGGTTTTCCTTGAGAGAGATTGGCCACCACATGACATCTCCTATGTCTATGTGTTTTGTATTGGGTAAATCTTGGCATGATGCTCTCATGATGTGCAATAATGATGTTTCTTTGTATTGTGCTGATGTGACATTCCATGTGTCCATTAGTATGTTTTTTCTTCATGATGCACATGAGGAGGAGAGAAATCATCAAGATCTCTTGTTGCTTTAGTTGGTTTTGGGGGAGTTTGGCTTGTCCATCTTACATGGAGGAGATGGAGGATGGTAGCAAAGGGCCTTACTCTGGTGGTTACTATTAGGAGAATATGATTTGACATCTTTGTCTACCCATATAACTCCTTTTCCTATTCTTTTGCATAATGTTGGAATGATGCTTGGATCCAACAAGGCCAATAGGGCTAAGGGGGGGAGCATATCAATGCTCAATCAAATTCATAAAACATGGGATGAAGAGATGTATTGTGAGATGGAGCTTTTCCTTTGTGGAAAGAGTCACTTTATTTTATGTATCTCATGTATTAGTGATGAAGTTGGAACTCATATGGTTGTCATTTGGTACTTCATGATGGAAGGAGGATATCTAACCATATAATTAGAGGTCATTCTATATGTTTTTGAAATAAAACTTTGGAACCAAACATACATAACACATTGTAGAAAATGGAGAAAGCCTTCCTTATGTGGATGCCATTTGGAGGAGAGTAGATGGCTTTGCATCTACCTTTTTAGTTGCTTGAGGACAAGCAACATTTTTTCGGGGAGGACTATAATATTCCCAAATTTTCACCTGATATTTGGAATATTAGAGTTCTTAACTTTCTTAATAAATTAAGTAAATAAAAGGATGGAGGGACCCACAATCATCAATATGAATAAGTATCCACTTTTTGTGTGTGAATGTGGATTAATTAAGCCTAGATATACATGATGAGGTAGTTGAGCAACTACTAATGTGAATGGAATTGGAGACTATGTATCATTAATTGAGATAGATCATAGAGGTTGACACAGTCAACTAAGATCCTGAAGATGTCAAATAGAAGATCATGGAACATTCATGATAAAGTGATGGAGGATGTTGTGCAATCAAAGCACACATGATGGAGAGGGTGTACATTGCACCTAGACATGATGGTTGATTTGGTCAAACAGCGCAATCAAACTTGGAGGATCTTGTCCACATGCACAGTGCATTCTAGATGAGGGCCAAGGCATGGGAAGGCTCAAACATTATATAAAGAAGATGAAGGCAAGCATGGAGGTATGCTGGTGAATCTTGATGTTAAGGATCTTTTCAGATCTAGAATTGTCATGTGACATTCCATTGCTTTCTCGAGCCGTTTAGAAGAGATTGCAAGTGTTGTTTAGCACAAGGTGTTCTTGATGGGGAATCCCACCTCTTCCTTAGAGTAGCTCTAGAAAGAGTATTTTACTTCATTCCACATTAGGCATTGGTGCCAAATATCTTTTCCTACTTTTTGCAGAACATTCATATTTAGAAATTGTAGATTTCTGAAGATCATTTTGGAAGGTGGAAGTTATCTTCAGTACTTCAGCTGGAGAATTGGTGAGGGTTTATTCCTATCACCTTGGGCTTATAGATCAGCATTCCTAGAGCTTCATTTTAGATCTAGAATCAGGACAAAAGTTATTGACCTCCTAGCAGCAATATTTCCTTCAAGAATTACGCTGTCCAATTTGCAGATCCAAAAGGATAAAGGAAGTTGCTAGCATTTCAGCTAGTAATCCTATGAGGGATCATTCCCTCACATTTCCATCAGTCTTTCCATCAGACTGAAGTTTATTGCAGAATTTTTCAACAATTATAAGGCCTCTCTTTCCCTCACAGCACAATTTCTATTGGTAATTGTGTTACAACAACTGTAATCATTATTGGAGGATTGAGAAGCTAGATCTAGAGCTTCTAGCTTGTAGATCTGAAGAAGGGATGAACCCTTCAAGCTTAGATATGATCTTGCAACATATTTCAGCCATATATTTCATAGATCTAGCTTCAGATCTGTATTTCCCAACAAATCAAGGATCAAATCCTAAGGAGGTGATTTTCCAAAGTTGTAGATCTGGAAAATCCTTTCTGGGTTATCTTGGGAATGCATCACATTGGCCAGATCTTGAATCTTGGCATCATCTAAGCTCCATATTTGAGTAGATATTCATTTTATTTTTCATTCTATAGTCATATGTTCATATTTTTCTGAAGGGACAACGCATTATTTGCTTCAGTGGTTCTCCAGTTATGCAGTGCCTATTATGGCATGTTTTCTGGGTGATTTTAGGCCATCTCTTTGGCTAGATCCCCTCATATTTTGTACATTATGTAACTAAATATTATAAAATATAATAAAAAGGCTTAGATTCTCTGTAAATTTTGACGTTGTCTTAAGATTTATTTTTTATCTTGTTGCAGTTCTTATATTGTGTTTAAGTATTACTGCATTCTCCCTTTTGGGATATTACACCACTTCATGGCATCTGCTAAAATGAGGTTTTTTTGGCTCCCATTGTCGACAATGACCTATTGCGGGGAACCCTTTACCAAAATCTAGGAGTTGAAGAGATGATCCTCCTCCTCTGGATCTTACGATTCCCCCTTTTGGATCTTCACAGTGGCAACAGTGGCGTTGGGCTTTGCATCAATAATTTGTTTCCCTTTGTCACTCCCCTTGTCAAGTTCAGGTTCAGAGTCAGAGCATGCATCTAATTCAAAATCCCTCATCTTTTCCACCAGTGACTGCTTCACCAGACACTCACTTGTGTTGCGAGTGGACCTCTTATGGAACTCAGACCACTTTCTCGTATCCTTCTTTGGATTCTCGTGTCCTTCTTTAGCTTTGGCAGGTTTTCTTTGCCCGCCATGCCTTGGCTTTTTCCTTTATTCTACGATTTGGGGGCACCTTTCCCTTGCTTTTGATTCGCAAATCCAAAGTCTCGCTTCTTCTGTTTGAATTTATGCTCAATATTGGTAGCATACCAGTATGTCATACCAAGTGAGGAGATGTCAAGGAACTCCATTTCCTCCTGAATGTATCTGTGCAGAAAACTACGATACTTTAGCACCAAATGTTTTTTCAAATATTTTATACCCAACTTTGTGTGCAGTATATGGAACAGATTCATCAACTCATGCACATCTTGATCCCTTTGTTTCCGCAGGGTGGTCCATTGTATGTACTTGTCCTCATAGATCCCCACGGGATAGTATTGTTCCTTGATGGAATTTCAGAAATAATTCCAGGTGGGTACAGCTGAGAATAGAGAGGGTTTTGTCTCATCCTTTTCTCACAGTAGGTTTCCCACCAGTCCTTGACATGGGGGGTAGCTTTGAGGAGTGCAAAAATAATCTTCTCTTGGTCAAAAAATTCATGAACCGATAAATATCCTTCTAATAGATTCAACCATCTATCTACAGCATCTGCATATATTTAACCCTCAAATATTGGAATGTCAAAGTTTACTTGTACCTTAAAGGGAGTCATGCCTACATAGTGGCTGCTAGATGTAGATGTGTCGCCGGTGGGCAGTTGTTGAAGGATCTGGGAAAAGTTATCCATCATCGCATTCCTTTGTTTTTCGAGGGCCTCCTCGAGAAATATTTTGATAGAATATCCTGCTCCCTCATATTTCTTTCTGTCCCCCATGGGATATTGTCGGGGTTTGCGAGGCTGATCTTGCAAAGGTTCAATCAGAACAAGCCCTAACTCCTTATACCCCAACCTCGTTGGGGACATGGAAAGAAGGATCGAGAAAAAGCAGATCGCTCTGATACCACTAATCTGGATTTATGCAGGAATGCAATAGAATACACATATAACCATAAATACAAATATGCAATGGAAATAACACTTCATTTCATTAATATCAAAGAACCAAGATTTTCTTACAGATAGAATGGAAATAAACTAGCTAGGGAATTGGTAGATTATTTCTGAGAAAAGATGTGGAGGCTACAGGCCTCTAAAATGTGTTAGAATGAGGCTCGAGGGAATATTTATTATTTTGAAACAATGGAAAACCCTAAACATCCAAAACCTTAATTCTAGGAGATGAAGCACCAAAACTATGGGCCCTGTTTGGGTAAATTGGTGTTTCAACTTTCCAGGGACGTAACTTTGGCATACGATCTCCGTTTGACGCGCACCATACCTCGTTAGAAAGATTTATCCAAGGAATAAATAATTTTATGTGAGAAACATCCGTCCATAAACCCATGTTTCTCCCAGTGTCCCCAAAAAATGTCGTTTAGGGCCTCAAAATGGCTCCAGAAGTTTAGGACCCGAAAAACTGCTAAAAATAGTAAGTTGTGCCGAAACTGAAAAACTGAAAGAGACAATGGTGGGGCCCCAAGTGGAATAGGCGGGTGGCCACCAATATCAACCTGGATCATTCCTTCCTCTCTTATTTTTTTGATAATACATCATAACCGAATTTGTACCAAAAAAATAAATAAATAAAATAAAATAAAATATATTTGCACTCGGTCTCATTTTTAAAATGAAAAGTGAGGAGTTTTCTTTAAAATACAAAATTTTCAAAAACAATTAAATTAAAATTTTGATATTAAAATAAATAAAAATTAATTATGTTAATTAAAAATTTCGATAAAATTAAAAAAAAAAAAAAAAAAAAAAAAATTCCAATTTAGGCTTTTAACTTTTGGGGGATTTTTTTTTTGATGAATTTTATTCAAAATCAAACTTAAAATTGTTGGAATGGTAAATATGTATAATTTAAGTGTTTTAAGGTTTTTCAAGACTCTAAAATTTGTTTATGCATTGTTGGAGCAGGGTCCTTTCGACCACATTTTTGAGTAATTAATAAGTATTTTTGTAGTTTTGAGTCGTGCGCGCTAAGCAATGCATAGGTCAAGGGGCTTTGGGGTGGGTCAAAGTACCATCATGAGTTGTAATGGGCTAAAGGGTGTCACATACCATAGTTTGCGGACCTTAGGGTGAGTGTAGGATAAGATCTAAATAGAAGTCTAGATCGAGTCAGATAAGTAAGTCTTTGGTAAGATGATGATAGGTTCTGAACTTTGAAGCGAATCTGTAAGTGTATGTGTTTGAAAGGCTCCAGTTGGTTGTGTGCGGACCCCGCTAGCTGTGTGTGCGGTTTAATTTGAAGAATTTTAAAGGGTTTTACGACTATTGATGAATAAAGAAGTGTTTGGGGGATAATTTTGAGTACGACATGTATCTGTGATATGTTTCTGTGATCAATTTGCTTACAATTTATGTTATATGTGATTGGATCGGTTGCATACCTATTTTACTGCTTAATATGAATTTTAGATGCGTATATCTATTATTGTAAGACCTAAATATCAATTTATTAAGACCATTGAAGGGATTATGAAGCCACTATCTATACGCGCATAGGGTAGCCTGCATAATTTGACCTAGATTTTTTGGTTAGGATTTCTGGTGCATAAGACAGTCAGTTATTATTATAAATCTGTGGACACCCAAATCATTTAATTCTCTCTCAGTGTGTGGAAACTTGGTTCCATCACCCCACCATACTGATTCGGGTGAGACTTTCACCTGTGCAAGTAGGGTACTGTCGAAAGGGCCAGTAGTAAGAGGGTTTTGTTGGTTACACTTAACTTTGAACCTAGGTCAGGACCCTTCAACCCAACAAATGGTTTTGTTGTGAGGACCGTGATCATTTTGAGAGAGACTAGGTGATGTGGAAGCCATCAAAGACTGAATTAGAAGACTAGCTTGAGCAAAAGATCTGTGAATTCTCCATCAAGGATAACAGAAGTCAGAAGTTGTCTACTAAAGAGTGGGAAAATAAGTATATTTTCACAGAGGTTCACGATATTTTCTTTGTAGCCTTTTCACATGTGTTGCGAGAGTGGTTGTTAAGATTGGCATAATTTCAGACCTATTGGAAAGACGATAAGATCACTGAGTGGACGCCAAAGTTGATCCAACAGACAGAACATACTAATAACTCCATCACCCGCATTGTAGATCATTGGATTGACAACATTCTGGGTGGGTTTGTAACAAAATTTACAGTATATCATTTTGTGTCATATT
This sequence comes from Pinus albicaulis, assembly GCA_034641835.2. Classification (NCBI taxonomy): domain Eukaryota; kingdom Viridiplantae; phylum Streptophyta; class Pinopsida; order Pinales; family Pinaceae; genus Pinus; species Pinus albicaulis. Next base: position 171,195,083 of record CM076581.1, on the reverse strand, counting down.
ATGAAGCTTAAAGGAGGTTCTTCAAAGGACTGAATGGTAAGTTCATATGCTCTCTTCCTTTTCTGATTAAGATGCTATTGTGTGAAAAGGGTGTTCTTTGCAGTCACACCGAGTGAATGACCCCCAAAAAAATTGAAAGCATTACGTGCAGCGGAAAGTACTTCCAGGTTAACCAGAGAGGGTACAGATTTGTATACATCCCTTTGAGAAACCCACCTAATATGGATACATAGAGTGGCGAGGCTATGCAGCCGGAGGTAGCCCTCCAGCTACACTGCAATCGAACTTGCGCAGGGATCAGTTATCTCCTATCCCACCTCCACCACCACCAGGACGTAATATGGTTGTGCATATGAGGTTACCCACCTTCAAGGGTGTGGATGATGAAGACATGGAAAGGTTCTGGTTTGTTGCAGATGCGGTCTAGACTGTGCAAAATTTCAATATTGATGTTGTCAAGAGGGCACGGTTGGCCATTGTGTTTCAAGGTCACGTGTTGGACTAGTTTATGGGATATCTAGCTTAGAATTTTGATCCTCTTGTCAATGAGATCAAGAAGGCCTTAAAACAACAGTTCAAAAAAAAAAATTCCTACTCACAATGTGTAACAGAACTGAAGGATATCTGTCAAGAACCAAAAAAATCTATCTGGGAAGTAGATCAATGATTAAAGCGCACTATCATTGATTGAGGATTTATCTATGATGATAAGCAACATAAAGAGTGGTTCATTGAAATACTCCTACCACATCTACGTGGCCCTATGAATCAGTAGAAAATTGATTCTCAGTCAAAGGCTCTTGAAGTTTCTATGAAGTTGGAAGTCGCACCCAGATTGGATGACCAATTTGGAACTTTACAAATCAAAAGTCAGTTGGAAGCAATGCACTTGGCGATTCAGAACCTGTGCAGAGACATAGGAAAATAAGTTGGCACAAATTTATGGTGTATATGTTGTAAGGGCTTTGTCCACACAAAGGATCAGTGTACCATACTTCAATATTACATGCAAGCAGGAGTACCAAATCCATTATGACCTAGGGATGCTGCAGGGCCAAGTGGTACTCTTATGCTGTGGTGCGCTGACTATCAAGTGGTTGGAAGGCATGATACAAACCATTGACCTCGATTAGGAAGTTATGTACAAGAACCGAAGCAGCAATGGTTAGGTTCTACTCAACAGTTGGCCATGATGAGAATTATTGTTGTACCTTTAATTTGATGATAAATAGTCCCAACCTTTATAGGGTGTAGTTTGACCCATCTTCACCAGCATCCCCCTTTGGGCGGGGTGGATCTCCAACCAAAGGAAGGGGAGTAAGGAGAGGTGGGGGTGCAGGTCGTGGAAGAGGACAACTGATTTTCTATAACTATGGAGACATTGGACATTATGTGCATGACTTTCCAAACCTTGTGCGAAGTCCTATAGGTATTGTAGAAAGTTTGGTCATGTTGTTCAATATTGTCCTTTTTTTATGGTTAGAATGTAGGAGAAGCAACAAAAAACACTGATGTAGAATATCCAAATGGTTAGAGTTGATTTTCACGATGATGATCCAAGTGTAAACATAATTACATGTAGTGGTGCTGCCATCGGAGAAGACGAGGGAAAGAAGGCTAATGCAGAGCCATTGATCAGGGAGGCCTCTGAAAAGAAGGAGGGACTCAACCTGCACAAGGAAAAGGAGAATTTTGTAGAAGCCAGGAAGGATTTTGTTATGGCAGGTGCATCCACATCCAAGTAAATCATGGAAGCAAAGATTGATGTTGAATTCAAACCTTTCCTACAAGCCTGCATTAATTCTATTCAAAATCAAACTTAAAATTGTTGGAATGGTAAATATGTATAAGTTAAGTGTTCTAAGGTTTTTCAAAACTCAAATATATTTCAAATAAAGAAAAATAGTAATCTTACCAAAAATCGTGTTACTAAATTCTTGCAAAAAAAAAACAAAACTATAGAACAACTAAACTTCACAATTTTATTTATTTTTAACAATTTTCAGTATTAAATCAAATTCATCTAATATTTTCATTATTAAATCAAATACACATCATATTTATATAACTTAAGTGGGCTTAATGGTTAAGAATGTCTTTTTTTAGCCATAGAGCACTTTATTAGTGAAATTGTCTAGATATATTTTTTGGCCAATTTTACATGAAAGTTGAAAGTTCAATATTTTGGCCAAATTGTAAAAAATTAAAAAACCAAAACATCAAATTTATAGGTATTTCCTACTCTAATTTTTTTCGTATAATTAAAATGATTTTTTTTTTTTTGTAATTGTTTTACTAAACTAAATAATTTAAATATCTTTTTTGATTGGCATGTAACTTTGTAATTCATTTATATATTTTAAATAATTCATGAATTTACTTGTTATATATATATATATATATATATATATATATATATATATATATAGATTGTGTGTGTTCGTATGTATGTGTGTAACAAATATATATATATATATATATATATATATATATATATATATATATATATATATATATATATATATATATATATATATATATATATATATATATATATATATAGATTGTGTGTGTGCGCGTATGTATGTGTGTAACAGACCAATTCATTAATTATGTCCTGGCCCGAATGTTTGGACAATTGAGCTCTTTCTACATTTCTTCGATCTCATGGGGAAGGAACTCCTGAATATGGTTGAAAATTCCACAATCATTAGGAATGTGTCTAGAGCCATAAATTCAACCTTTATTTCTCTCATTCCAAAAATTCAGATCCTGAAACCTTTATGGATTTCAGACCTATTTCGCTATGAAATATAACATATGAACTCATATCTAAAGTTATATCGGAGCGCTTGAAGTGAACCTTCTTGACCTATATCACTTGAGAAAAATATGGTTTTATCCACAACAGTTTGATTCATGATGTTGTGTGATGCCCAAGAGTGTTTACATTCCATTCACACAAAGAAAATGGGTGGCTTTGGTCATGAAGGTGCATTTGCAGTAAGCACATGATTGTGTGGATTGGAAGTTTTTGCTTCTCATATTGAAAAAGATTGGACTGGCGATGTACAATGTTGAATGGATTATGGCATGTGTTACTTCGATACAATTTGTAGTGTTGAACAAAGGATATCCTTCCCATTTTTTCCATGCTATAAGGGGTTTATGACAGGGATGCTCACTGTCACCCCTACTCTCTATTCTCGTTATGGATGGACTCTGTCACAAAATCCGAGAGGCTAGATCTACTAGTATTTTCTATGGCATAAATCTCGATAGGTATGTCGATATATCCCATCACTTCTTTTTTGATGATATCCTCACTTTAGGTACAGTATCCATAGCAGAGTGGTTGGCTCTGCATTATGTATTTTTTAGATTTGTTGAGACATCTGGATTGATGGTACATTGAGGGAAATCATTTCTCCTTACTCCAACGGAGACCAAGAGGTGATTTACTTTATTTCTGGTATATTTGGAGTCGCTACAAAGCCCCTATGTGAGGGTTTCACATAGTTGGGATACAGAATCTAGCCTAACAATTATAGGTCTAACGATTGGCTATGGATACTGGATAAATTTAGCCACAAATTATTTAGCTGGTCCAATAGATGGCTTACATTAGGGGGGGAGATTCACCCTTGCAAATTTGGTACTTCATCATATATTGGTTTAGTAGGCTCACTTATATATTATTCTAGCATCTATTGTATCCAAAATCTAGAGCATTATGAAATATTTCATTTGGGAAAGAGGCACTGGGGAGGGAAGGAAATTCCATCTCATCAAATGGGAGAAGATCACTATCCCAAAAGAATATGTAGGATGGGGGATTATGGACATGAATTTTTTTGGATGGGCCCTGAACTTGATTAAGTCCTTATGGCGTGCTCCTTTTCAAGAGGGTACCTAGAGGGACCTCATTCAAGAAAAGTACCTGAATCACATAAATGCATCAAAATGGATTAGGGATGGCTCCGTAGGTAAAAAAATTGCCTCTTATATCTAGTTGAGTTTCCATAAAATAAAAGTATGATTTCTCTAGCAGCTTCGTTGGTCTTTTAGTACTGTTAATCACATACTTATTGGTTTAGATAACATTTTGTGTGTTAATCCTACCACTGGCCTTGTGGTGGACATCATAAACATATTACATGTCAAGGGATACATCTATTTGGAACATGTTATTCATCACCTGCATGGGAGGTATCCTTTTTGGAAGATGATTATTGGCATTAAACTGGTGGGACATGTTCTAACATATTTTGGTACACTGAAAATTAAAAAATTTCAGTGACAAATTTCCAATTTCCTTGGATAAATTCTCAAACATACGATTATTTATGCTTTTGAATGAATTATTAATTTTTTTTATAATAATAATTTTAATTTTAAAATAATCATATTTTTATAAATATATAATGATATATTTTTATGGAAATATCTATTTAAATTTAAATGTTATGTGATAAAGAATTATTTGCGTCAGAGTAATCTCAAAACCAACTTAAAAAGTCAAATCCTATGGCCTTAAACTCCCCTATTTTCTCAATCCTCGATATATGGGCAAATTATAAAATCCAAGGGTTATAACCAGCCTAGATCCATCTTAACTACAGATCCATCAAGCCATGAGAGGGATCAAATCTCTCGAGGTGAAAACCTCTTTTTAGTGATTAGGTTGAGTTTTCTCGGGGAAGAATTGATCCCTCATTCTTTAGATCATCAAATTGATGTGCGACCAAGGAAAATGTATCGATAATATGAGTAATATATGATTAATTTTATCAACAATATGTAAATACATCTAATATTAATATAACCATTTTAAATGTGCTAAATATGTTTGAGATTTATCGATTCATTTTAATTTTAAATTTTCTTAGTTACCTCAGTTTGTTTGTTGAGATGATAAATATTGTAAAATAACTTTAATGATGAAAAATTATGAAATAAAATTTTTGAATGTAAAGTGAGAATGTAATAATATTGAATGATAGAAAATGTGCATAATAAGAGTGTAGTCAATTACAAATAGCCTTCATTGTGATCAATCTCAAACTATTTTCTTCTACTATTCTTATTGTCACCCTTGTTAGTTTTGTCATATTTCCATATCGATTATATGAAAAATATAGTAGAAATCACATCATACCTTGTCTCTCTTGCTCTCCAATATTATTAGGTTTAGTTACTATAACAAGAAAATCGTTCTACATTGCCAGTATTTTTTTGTGCTTACGCTGAAATCAATGCACAGTATTAATCAAATGGCTTTAAAACTAATGTACCATCATACATCCAATTACACCAAATAAAAAATCAACATATACACTGAAATCAATGCATCTAATGCAAGAAATCAAATAAGATTAGAAAACATCTACACATAAATTAATGCATTTAATGAAAGTAATCAAATAGGATTAAAAATCAACATCTACACTCAAATCAATGCATCTAGTGCAAGTAAGAAAATAGTATTAGAAACCAAAATATAAGCTAAAATCAATGCATCTAGTGCAAGAAATAAAATATGATTATAAATCAGCATCTCCATTGAAATGAATGAATTTAATGCAAGAAATCAAATAGGATTAGAAATCATTTATATTGAAATAAATGCATATATTGTAAGCAATCAAATATAATTGTCAATCAACATCTACATTGAAATTAATGAATCTAGTGCAAGCAATCAAATAGGATTAGAAATAATCATATACACTGAAATCAATGCATTTAGTGCAAGCAAACAAATATAATTAGAAATCATCTACATTGAAATCAATGCATCTAGTGCAAGTAATCAAATATCATTAGAAATCAAAATCTACACTAAAATAAATGCATCTAGTGCAAGCAATAAAATAGGATTAGAAATCACCATCTACACTAAAATCAATGCATCTATTGTAAGAAATATTATTCCCTCTCTCCCCCCTCCATATATATCTATATGTCCCTCCATATATGCTTATTTGTCTCTTTATCTCTGTGGAGTACTAAAAAGGTATGCTTTTGATCATTATTTCAGTGGCTTTTTAATAGAATTTGTGAACCTTTTCGTGTCATGAATTTGGAAAGTAATAAGGAACTATAACAAAACATGTGAGAATTCATATGCAAGACTTAGCCACTGATAATGGTTATTTTCTATACAGGAAAAGGAGAAAACGAGGGAATTTGTGAACCTTTTCGTGTCATGAATTTGGAAAGTAATAAGGAACTATAACAAAACATGTGAGAATTCATATGCAAGACTTAGCCACTGATAATGGTTATTTTCTATACAGGAAAAGGAGAAAACGAGGAATTGCCGTTCCAAAGGAAAGGACAAAGTCGAGATAACTGCTGTCCCTCTGGACGAGAACCGAACGCAAACAAAGATAAACAGATCAAAGCAAATCGGCTCGGAAAATAAGGAGAAGACACCAGCTCAGCGCAAAAGAAAAGACAGGATGAAGAGTTAACAGTTTGGCGAATCCCTCAGGATCTTCGATCCTGAGGGATCGCTGCTTTATTTACCTTGTCACTTGGACATCTCCGCCGTCGTCTTTATATAAAGAGACAACACTGTTAGTTTGAAAAAATAGATGTAGAGATGAAGGATACACTTTTATGTAATTTCTGTAAAACATCAGCTTTGATTATTAAGTTTCGTTGAGAACTGGTTCAATGTATTTTTGACCGATGCATTAATGAAAGTTTGGTGATTATTTCATCTCTGCGACTGGATTAAGTTCAAGCGGTGTATCCTTGGAGGCTAAGGGCCCGGCCCCGAAGGACACTTGCTTCTGTACCATTACGGCTTTATTCTGGTGTGGTTTGTTTATCATTGTTATTTGGTAATTTGGTATGTTTTATAAGTTCATATTACATGCTCTGTTAAAGATTGAATCATTGAAGTTTTTGCAGATAAAATCGTGTGTTGACTCCGCATCAAGTTATTAGTCCTTTCAAGAGTTCATTGCATGTTCTTACTGTTATGTTACAGAGCTGTTATATTAAACGTTCGTGTTGTGTGCGTTTCTAATTCATCAGTACTATTCCATAATTCATTAATCGTTGTTGATGTTCCTTTAGTGTGATTTGTGTGAATTGCCTTTGGAGTGAAGGAATGTTATTTGATTGCATAGAGAGTATTTGAGTTAATAGGTTACAACCCGCGGGACTTAGTTATTTAATTGTTGTTCCATTTTAGACTTGCTGTTCCATTCCAGAATTGTTGTTCAATCCTTTATTCGCTTTGTTGTTCCATTTACTTGCAGTTGTTGGTTTGGTGTGAGAGATGATCTAAGGCTGTAGTGAGCATTGGCAGTCACTGTCTAGCTCCCAGGCTCGTGGTCTATGCTCTAGTTTCCTTTCCATCAGTTTCCGAAGGGATGGGTTATCACTGCCGAACCCTTGACTGATAAGCTGTTGAGTTTTCTGAGTGCGTGATTTATTCTTTGAAGTAATTTAGTTACAAGCAAGCATCCGTTTACTCTTGTATTTCTTATGCACTGTACTACTAGCATTACTATGAAAAATGATAGCCTCGGATTGAGTCACTCTTTGTAATAACAAAACGCTCCCGGATTGACATATTAATGTGAGGTAATTAGAGGTGAAAGAGACCCTTTTTATAGCTCTACATTTTGGCGCCGTTGCCGGGGAAAGAGTGTAGCCATTTTTCTTTTTCGGAGTAGTGTACGAGCCTGCTAGGGAGGAGTTGGATCCTAAAAACGGAAGGTAAGAACCTACGTGCGGAGCATGTAAAAGGCCTGCTCCACTATCCGCTTTCCTAACAGATTTGTTTTTGCTTTGTTTGAATAGAAGTTGGTAGTTCATTTTTTGAGTGCATGACTAAGCAGAAAAGACCAGAAAAGAATATCAAACCCCCATCCAAACCTGAAAAAGCTAAGGGGCCGGTGACCCTTGGCCGAACGACCTTCATAGACGAAATCTATAAGAAAACAGAATCTCAGCCATCAGTAGGCCCCAGGAAAAACATTTCTAAACAACCTACTAGTTCCCTTCAGGCCACAGGATCACCATCTGTAGCCTGTGCTGAGGTGCATAGTCAAACTGAAGAGCAGGACTTTCAAGAAATTGAAAATTCTACTCCAGAATTATTGCAGGAAGGGAACTCTAGCAACTTTTGTGAAGGAGAAGGAGAAACAGGGGAAACCAAGGAACCAAAATCCCCTATTGAGACAAATCAACCTTTAGATAGCCCAGATAAGGGGAGTGCTGCGAAAGTCATTGTTGAAGGAATTCAATCCCCTCACATACCTGGTATTCCCATTATTCCAGATAAAGGAAGCGCTGTTAAAAAGATCCCTGTCAAAACCGTTCCCACTCAACCTAGGAATACCCTCCTAGATATCCCAGAAGGTTATTGGCATATATTCGATTCCATGGCTCAAAACCAACCAAACGCTCAAAACCAGCCAAATACTCAAACCTCTACATTACAATATCCTATAGTGGATTTTGCAGCAAATGCACCCATGAAAGCTATCCCTCTTCAGCATATCCCTACATTCCACGGACTCACATCAGAAGATCCGGATGCATTCTTATTTGAATTCGATGTGTTATGTAGGGGGTACGATTACACCACCGATCCCCAAAAATTGAAATTATTTCCCTCTACATTAAAAGGGGCTGCTTTAAGATGGTTGATGGGGCTAGGTGGCGGGGTTATCAACAATTGGGATCAAATGAAAGAATCCTTCTTAAAAAAATATCAGGATTATTGTAGGTCTAGAGAATTAAAAGAAGAAATATTTCAAATGACAGCCAGACCAAATGAAACATTAGAGGAGTATGTGGAACGTTTTCAGTATAATCTACAAAGATCTCCTTATGCATCGCTACCTTTACCCGATAATGTGTTAAAAACTGCATTAATGAGGGGCATGAAGGAACAATGGATTGAAACATTAAACATTATGGGAAAAGGGGATATTTATCAAGAGAATTTTACTGACATCCTTGACTTATGTATCAGGAGTTCGAGAGGCAGCACAAGAATAAAACCGACAGAATACGATCGGTCTGCAAGAGATAACAAAGTATCAGCAGAAGGAGTAACACGTGCAGAAATTGGAAATTTATTAGAAAATTTTAAAACCGATATTATGGGGACACTAACTACACAACTTGATATTGTGCAGGCTAAACAGAAGCAGCTGGAGGCAGAACAGAATTTGGCAATCTTCTGCCCCCGATGCAGAAAAAAACATAGCCACAAGGAGTGTCCATTGGATAAAGTCCAAACATGCGCCATCTGTACGAAAGATCACCTTACGGAGAGCTGCCCCTCACTTCCTGGATTGAAAGCGGTATATAAGGAAGCAGAAGAAGAACCAGAATCGGTGAATTCGATCAACCAGCGCCGCCAGTGGCAGCCGAGACAACCTGGTATGTTTTCGGACCCAACCTCTTTCTTTCAAAACCCACAGTATAATGCTCAACAATATGGTATGTGGCAAAATCAATCTCAACCCCCATTTACAAACTGGTCACCACAATCGTTTCCTTCTTCAAATTCATGGCTGAATCAAACAAGCCAAACTGGTTGGCCGAATTTCCCTTATACTCCACCATATTGGCAAAATGGTCCATACCCTTCACAGTGGACTCCCTCTACTTCACAAAGTTCACCTTGGCAGACAAGCTGGCAAAGACCGATGTACCACCCAGCTGGAACTATTCCGCTCCCTCAACCTACTTTGCCAGCTTTACAACAAAATCCCCAGTCTAACCTGAGACCGCAACTCCCAGCCCAACCCAATCCCAATCCAAATAACAGACAGATCCAATCCATCCAAATCATAGAAACACCAGAAATAGGACCTGACCTGAGAGAGTGCAATGATCTTCAGTTAAGATCTGGACGTGTAATTGAAACTGAGGGAGATAAAACAGTTCATATTGAAGATCAGTTACCCAGAGAACATCAGTCACAACAAGAGGATGTAAATAAGCAACAAACTCATAATCAAGCAACCGCATCCTCTCCTCCGTTCCCAGAACGATTAGCCATACCTCGATCCATACAATATCCTGACTTTGACATTCTGGGAGAATTACAAAATATGTACATAAAAATTCCATTCCTCCAAGCCATTCAAGACATTCCCATATACGCAAAAACTATAGAATAATTGTGCATAAAGAAACCAAGGAGGAATATAACAAATAATCCAAGAGTCCAAGTAGTCGGTACTTTATCTGATCTATTGTCGGGAAGAGAAACACCCCTTAAATATGAAGACCCCGGGAACCCAATTATAACTGTTCAAATTTATGGTCAGACCCTATCTAATGCCCTAGTTGATCTAGGGGTTGCAATTAATATTTTAACAACCACAACTTGCCAAAAGCTCGGCATTACATCTGTAGAACCCACCTCCACTCTGTTAGAATTGGCTGACCGATCTGTGGTTAGACCAGAGGGTACTCTACATGATGTCATGGTCTATGTAGAATCCTGGGAGTATCCAACCGATTACCTGATAATTAATCCAAAAACCCGACTTGATGGACATCCGCTAATTTTAGGTAGGCCTTGGCTTGCCACTGCCGATGCCTACATTGGCTGTCGGCAGGGAAATATGACCATAACTAGAGGACCGAATAGCAAAAATTTAGTTCTATATCCTCCAGCGCAGCCAAGTGTCACAATGATTAAAACTAATAAACACCCTGTATCATACCTTACTGATAACATCAGATCTCCATTAACTATACAAGAGGCACTCAATTTTAAGGATCAAATAGAAGACGATGCCATTAATAATTTCATTACTCAAACTGAACCTCGCACACAGTGTCACATGATAGAAGCAGCATTTGATAATGAATTGGAAGAAGATCCCCTGAAAGATATTCATGACCAAACGATACCTGTTACTTCTGTTGCACATAGTAAAACTGTGGAAATTGCACCGGGGAAAACTTTAAACATAAATGCTAATCTCACACCTGAACAAGAAACAAAGCTCATCCATTTTTTAACAAAATATTAAGAAGCATTTGCATGGGACTACCCTGATATGAAAGGAATCGATCCCCAGTTATGTACACACCACATTTATATAGAAAAAGATGCCAGACCTGTGCGTCAGCCGCAAAGGAGACTTAATCCTCATCTAAAAGATGTCGTAAAAACTGAACTTCAGAAACTTTTAGATGTTAATTTTATCTACCCTATTTCTGATAGTAAATGGGTCTCTCCGCTTGTGGTGGTACCGAAAAAGAACAGGAAATGGAGAATCTGTGTGGATTATAGGGAACTAAACAAGGCAACACAAAAAGATCATTTTCCTCTCCCTTTCATAGATCAAGTATTGGATACTTTAGCAGGGAAGAAGTTCTTTTCTTTCCTGGATGGCTTCAGTGGATACAATCAGATTCAGATTTCCCCTGAAGACCAGGATAAAACTACTTTTACTTGTCCCTGGGGAACATTTGCCTATCGAGTTCTACCTTTTGGCCTATGTAATGATCCTGCCACATTTCAGAGAGCTATCCTTAGCATTTTTGCAGATTTAATAAATAATGGACTTGAAGTTTACATGGATGACTTTACACCATATGGAGATGATTTTGATCCAGCTCTAGACACCCTAGAAAAAGTCCTACAACGCTGCATTGTTACCAGGCTTTGCTTAAGCCACGAAAAATGTTTCTTGATGATGACTGAAGGACTTATCCTAGGACACTATGTCTCAGCAGTCGGCATTCAGGTAGACCCGGCCAAAATCCAAATACTTTTGCTTATTCCCACTCCTACTACTCAAACAGAGGTACGCAGTTTTCTTGGATTTTCAGGTTATTATAGACGATTTATAGAGCATTATTCGCACATTGCTGCTCCTTTATATGCACTAACTGGTAACGTTGATTTTCTTTGGACAAACAAATGTGACCGTGCTTTCGAGGATCTAAAGAAGCTTGTATCCACAGCCCCAGTCCTTCGAGGACCAAACTGGGACCTACCATTCCAGATATCATCTGATGCCTCAGATACAGCATTGATTCAACAGCAGCGAGCCAAATGGCATGATGCGCTCATCAAGAACAAAGTCTTCCACGAGGGAGACTGGGCTCTGTTATACGATTCTCGGTTTCAGGACTTCCCTGGAAAACTTCAGACTCGATGGTTGGGACCATACGAAATCCGGAAGGTGCATGACAACGGAACCCTTACTCTAATCACCATTGACGGTTCTGGATATGCATTCAAAGTAAATGGCCACCGAGTCCGTCTCTATCGTAAACCACTCACTCGGGAATCCTTCTACCAGCACCTACGCCGAGATACTGATATGGAGATCTTAGGAGAGGAAGAGAAATATTCCTCACCTGTAATTCATTAAGGGTTCATTTCTTTTTGCAATTTGTACATAAGTTCTTGTTTTTTTGAGTGATTCTTGTACATAAGTTTGAATTAAATATTTTCTTGTCATTTTTGCTGTTCCTTTTCTTTTACAAAGCTCGATTTTTGCTCTTCTAAAAATAGCATATGTGTGTTTTTTTTATGATGTTGGTTTTGCTTGTTTTGCTATTCCTTTTCTAAAGGAACAGCATTCGGGATCTCTGCTGTTCCTTTTTCAAAGGAACGGCATTGTTACATTTTCCGCTGTTCCTTTTGGTTACCACTATTTTTTCTAAGAACCAGCATTCTTTTATTGTTGTTGTTCCTTTTTCAAAGGAATGGCATTTTGAGTGTTTTTATAGTATTTTTATTTTTGTTGTTCCTTTTTTCCAAAGGAACGGCATTTGCATTTTTGCTGTTTTTTATCATCCGTTGTTGTTTCTTTTTCAAAGGAACACCACTCGCATACTTCTGCTCTCCTTGTGAAACAGCTTATTCTTTTGCTGATCTAAATTGAGGATGCTTCTTGCCCGTCTTCTTTCTAGTCTTTAAGATACAGCTATGTATTTGTGCAATGAAATATAAAATCACAACATACCAAAATCTGCAAACCATAAATCGCTATATCTATAAGGCTCTGCATTAGTAAGAGGACAAATGGAAGGACATACTTATTTCTTACCTTTTGTTGACATGGTTTTACTAATTTTGCCCTGATTGGTTATCTTTATCATGCTGATTCCCTTAAACTTTTTATTAGTACTTGGGAATAAGAGCAAAGAGTTTATATCTTCCTATTGAGATAATAAGACTTCTTCCACCATTCCTACTCTTAAGGAGTGTTGAGCCACCTTTTGTGTATAAGGAAAAGTATTCTATGAAAAAGAAAAAATATGTGAACATGATATGTCAAGTGTCAAATGCAGGATAGGGGGTCTCATCGAGAGCCAGCCTACCATGATCATGAGGATGGCAGTGAAGCGGCATTCCCATTCTGGCCACCACACCAGGGATATGGTCCAAAAGTTATATCAAACAAAAAAACCTTGGAACAGGAGGTCTCATTACGAGCCGGCCTGCCCACGTTTCACTCCTTCCTCGTGAATGGCATTATGGTTAACTGGTCACCAAGCCAGCATAATGGTCTACATTTTGACATAACAACATTCCTAAGTATACACAAAGGATTATGGTTCCGAGGGTAAAAAAACAACTCTGCCAAGGTTATGGACACCTGTTGGCAGCAGAGTACTGTTAATGGTATTGAAGTCACCTTGCTTACACCAATGGGTAAAGATACTAATATTATTTTGTTTCTTATCTCCTAGGAACTAATTATATGTCATTTCCCGATTTATATATCGCATGAATATTTATCATTACCAATCATGGCAACGGAAGTGACCATGACCACTTGAGATTTGGCAAGTACGATACATGTCTTATCCACTAGCCTCATATCATAACACAACAGCCTCTTATATCATATGCGATCAATTATCCGCCTCGATTTCGGTAATTCGTTGTCCTTTTCAACATGGCATAATTCCATATGTTGTTCCTTTCTGACTTGATTGCAGACAGGGTGCCGCTCCTTTATTTTCCAGCTGGGACAGCCTATCACATTGCGGGGGGGGAGGTTAACCTCATCATTCCCTGTATTACGTGTCAACTTACCATTCGGGAAAGCTAGTATACGACGGTTTGGCATGGTTTAACGGCATGGCATTTCTATTTTTGTCACAAGTTGCTTTCTGTTGCACTGTTGCATACTCTGTGTTTTTTCGAAACCTTGCGATTATCACCCTCTCTGTGTTTCATACAGAAAACGTAGTTGCTGTTCCATTTAGAATCTATAGTGAAACTATGGGAGGAAGGGCAATTCGAAGTGAGCCTCAACAGCTGACGATCTCCGCTGCTGCCCGGGAGATCCTGGAAAGAGCAGGATGGTTGAATTATTTCAATCGCCTACAGGAGTCCAATGAAACAGTAGCGATGGAATTTTTGCAGAACCTACAGGATGATCACTCCACAGTAAGGGGGAAGCGGATAGCGGTCACCGATGACATAATTGCAGAAGTTTCAGGACTACCAGCCACCGGACCGGTATGGACATTAAAAAAGGAACGATTACAGAAGGTCATGGAAATTTTCCAAGACGAAGGTCAGAATTTGACAATTAAGGGGAAGGGAGTTCTGCCAGCAACCCTAGGAGAACCCTGGACGGAGCTAGCAAGAACAGTGCAGAGTTACATTACCTGCGAAGGAAGGAAAGACGTGGTAAGACCACGACATCTTAAACTTTTAGCTATTTTAAAGCAGAGATGCTCTGTAAATTTACCTGCACTCCTAAACTCCTTACTGCATGATGCTGCACAAAGTATAAAAAAGGCACAACACATAGAGTCAGTCGTTAGTCACCATGGGTTGATACGACTAGTTGTTAGTTATGGTCTCACCCAGCAGCAGAGCAGCTGGGAAGAGCTGATTGCAACGATTGAGGGGGGATTGACAGAGCCATCCCCAAAACGCAGACATTCTATAAGCATACCAGAGTGTCCGGAAAAATGCAGAGAACATGTCGCTAGTACATCAGAACAACCAGAGATACATCAAGAATCGGCAAAGCGCAAGCATGCCATTGACTCAACCGAGCAACCAGAGGAACCCAGAAAATCAGCTCGGTTAGCTCAGATGAGAGGAAGCATAGATAAGCCCAGAAAGTCAGCCTGGTTGGCTCGGATAAGAGGAAGGCTGGAAAAGCTTCAGGGGAGCACCAGCCAACCAGTGATAATTGAAGATGAGCAACCCGAAGAAGAAGCAGCCGAGCCTTCGGGAACAGAAATAGAAGCAGAAACTGAACAGAAGGAAGAAATGGGACAGCAGGAAGATAGCCCATTACAAGACCTACGGGGAGATGATGACTTGGCCGCAGTCCTAGCCAATATGAGTAAGTATGGTCAACCTTCTAGTTCAGAGGACCCCCGCGACAAACCCCAAGAAGAAAACATGCCTGTTCATGATGAAGAGGAGGAAAATACTGAACGGGAACAATCTGTTCCCAGGTCACAAGAGGAAATTCTAGAGGAAGTAGGAGCAGAGACAGAACCAGTCGAGGTTCCTACCCCAGAACAGCCAGAGCAGAGCAGTGAAGAAGAACCGCAAGAGGAAGATTTAGAAACTGGTCATGATCCAGTCCCCAGCAGACAGACTGCTGTTCCTTTGAATGAAACACTGGAAATTAAGAAGTTGCGGATGGAACGGAATAAATTGTTGAATACGATAACCCAGCTCAGACAACAAATTAGGATTCTGAAAAAGAACCAAACGGTAAGAAAAACCGGAGGGAGGAAAAAGAAGGCCAACAAGCGGCCTGCTGTTCAAAACCCTACTGAGAATCCAGCTGTCGTTCCAAATGATGCTGAGGAACGGGAACAGATGGGTGTTCGCGTTAAAACAAAAAAGGATGAGATAAGGATCAGTGATAAGAAAATTCAAACAGAGGCACCACCCTCAGGGGTAATAAGGGTTCTGAACTCCAAACAACATAATAAGAAAGTTCAGGTAAAACTCCCGGCCTCCACTGACCTATGGAAAAAAGATCCGAAGACAAAAACCTTGCATAAGATGGTGAAGCAAGCCCAGCAAGAAGCCGAGCAACTTAGAGAGCAAACGGTTCCCCGAGGAAAATATGAAGAGTTACAGCAGCAATTAAGGGACGCCTTTGAAGGGTGGAAAAAGGAACAAGAGGAAGTTGCACAGGTAACCCGTAGACTAGATACTGTTATCAAACAGATGAATGACTTGTGTTCTTTATACAATGATGTGTTAGCATGTAGGGCCCCTGCTAAAAACTATGCTCTGTTTTTATTAGAACGGTATTTACAATTAAAAATAAAAGCTATTAAAGCAGGCACCCCTATACAAATTAACACTGTCAATGACTTTATAGACTGCTGTAAACATTATGGAATGAAAGTCCAGAGGTTGTTGTGTGAACTTTATTTGCACGACCTTGTGTTAAGTCAAGAGACTGAATTAAACCCTGGCCCTTTCATTGGGGACATCCAATTCCAAGCATTCATTTCATTCGGGGTTAATCATATTAAGTGGCTCAAAGCCTATGATACTTTCCAGAGTCAGGGAAATGGTCTAGATTTACGGGTTAGGGCTGAGCCTAGGAACCCAGTACAGTTGTGGAAAGCTCATAGAAATCTTATAAGGGCTCCTGGTGCCATTGAAACATTAGGACCCATGCATGAGGCACTCATTCGAGAGAGTTTAGAGTATTTTCTTTCCATCAAAGACTTGGCCATTAATGCAGCCAAATTTCGATACCGAATCTCTGATCCAAACATTCAGCTCAGGGAACCATTTAAGTATGAGAACTTTGAGTCAGCTGCCGATCGTTTGAACCTCTATGGCGAGACCATTCTGAAAGCAGGGTCATCCTGGTTAGGATATAGATTTCGCACTCCAATTATTTGGCATCCTGCACCCGGATACCAGGCCCTGTATGATATGCCTGAGGGGCAAACAGGTCAGTTCTTTGACTATCTAGTCACTCAACATGGTTGTAGGCCTCCGCATGAGACTCCTTCTCCAGCATATTCTCTCACTGCATTGCATGTCAACTACAATGTTTTCATGAGGACATGAAACAAGGTAAGCAGGGGGGTGTGTGGAGTCCTAAAAAGGTATGTTTTTGATGATTATTTCAGTGGATTTTTAATAGAATTTGTGAACCTTTTCGTGTCATGAATTTGGAAAGTAATAAGGAACTATAACAAAACATGTGAGAATTAATATGCAAGACTTAGCCACTGATAATGGTTATTTTCTATACAGGAAAAGGAGAAAACGAGGAATTGCCGTTCCAAAGGAAAGGACAAAGTCGAGATAACTGCTGTCCCTCTGGACGAGAACCGAACGCAAACAAAGATAAACAGATCAAAGCAAATCGGCTCGGAAAAGAAGGAGAAGACACCAGCTCAGTGCAAAAGAAAAGACAGGATGAAGAGTTAACAATTTGGCGAATCCCTCAGGATCTTCGATCCTGAGGGATCGCTGCTTTATTTACCTTGTCACTTGGACATCTCCGTCGTCGTCTTTATATAAAGAGACAGCACTGTTAGTTTGAAAAAATAGATGTAGAGATGAAGGATACGCTTTTATGTAATTTCTGTAAAACATCAGCTTTGATTATTAAGTTTCGTTGAGAACTGGTTCAATGTATTTTTGACCGATGCATTAATGAAAGTTTGGTGATTATTTCATCTCTGCGACTGGATTAACTTAAAGCGGTGTATCCTTGGAGGCTAAGGGCCCGGCCCCGAAGGACACTTGCTTCTGTACCATTACGGCTTTATTCCTGTGTGGTTTGTTTATCATTGTTATTTGGTAATTTGGTATGCTTTATAAGTTCATATTACATGCTCTGTTAAAGATTGAATCATTGAAGTTTTTGCAGATAAAATCGTGTGTTGACTCCGCATCAAGTTATTAATCCTTTCAAGAGTTCATTGCATGTTCTTACTGTTATGTTACAGAGCTGTTATATTGAACGTTCGTGTTGTGTGCGTTTCTAATTCATCAGTACTATTCCATAATTCATTAATCATTGTTGCTGTTCCTTTAGTGTGATTTGTGTGAATTGCCTTTGGAGTGAAAGAATGTCATTTGATTGCATAGAGAGTATTTGAGTTAATAGGTTACAACCCGCGGGACTTAGTTATTTCAATTGCTGTTCCATTTTAGACTTGCTGTTCTATTCCAGAATTTTTGTTCAATCCTTTATTCGCTTTGCTGTTCCATTTACTTGCAGTTATTGGTTTGGTGTGAGAGATGATCTAAAGCTGTAGCGAGCATTGGCAGTCACTGTCTAGCTCCCAGGCTCGTGGTCCATGCTCTAGTTTCCTTTCTATCAGTTTCCGAAGGGATGGGTTATCACTGCCGAACCCTTGACTGATAAGCTATTGAGTTTTCTGAGTGCGTGATTTATTCTTTGAAGTAATTTAGTTACAAGCAAGCATCCGTTTACTCTTGTATTTATTATGCACTGTACTACTAGCATTACTCTGACAAATGATAGCCTCGGATTGAGTCACTCTTTGTAATAACAAAACGCTCCCGGATTGACATATTAATGTGAGGTAATTAGAGGTGAAAGAGACCCTTTTTATAGCTCTACAATCTCACCCCCACAAATGCACACTCTCTCACTCCATATTTATCAATCTCTTTGTCCCTCCCTCCCTGTCTCCATCTATCTTTTCTTTCTCTTCACCTTCCATCTATATCTCTATCTCCCTTTGTCTCTCTATATCAACCCCAAAACATACACTCTGTTTCTCCAATATATCTATCTCTCACTCCCTCCTCCTCTCCCTCCCTCCCTCTTTCTTCCCCTTCCCATCTCTTCCCTCCTACTATCCTCTCTCGTTCTCCCTCCATCTTCCTTTTCTCTCTCTCTCTCTCTCTCTCTCTCTCTCTCTCTCTCTCTCTCTCTCCAAATTTCACTCTCTATGTCTTTCTTCTTAGCTCTCTCTCTCTCCTCCTCTATCTCCATCTCTCTTTCCCTACCTCTCTCCACTCTTTCTCTTCCTTCCTCTCTCTCTTTCTCTCTCTCTCTCTCTCTCTCTCTCTCTCTCTCTCTCGCTATATATATATATATATATATTCACCTTATAACTTTATCACTATATGCATCTCTCTCTCCATATCTCCCTTGTCACTCTCTCTCTCTCTCCACTTGTTACTCTATATGTATTTCTTCTTCCCTCCCTCTCTCCTCCGCTCTCTCAAGTCCCCTCTCTTTTCCTTCCTCTCTTTCCTTTTCTCTCCTACCTCCTTCTCTCTACCCCTGTCACTCACTCTCTCTCTCACTCTTTCCCCCACAATCCTCTATATTCCCCGATCACTCTCTTCCTCTCTCTCAGTTCATCTCTCTCTTCCTTCCTCTCTCTCCCTTTATCGCCTCCCTTCCTCTACATTCACACCCCTCGCTCTCTCTCTCTCTCTCTCTCTCTCTCTCTCTCTCTCTGCCCTCAAATCCTCTCTCTTCCCCCACCACTCTATCTCTCTCTCTAGCTATGTTAATATATCACTCCCTTTCTTCTTCTCTCTCCTTCTCTCCCCCCTTATCTTCATCACTCTTCCTATGTCTCTTTATCTCACCCCTAAACATACACACTCTCTCTCCATCTCTCCCTTCTCACTCCCTCTATTTCTCCTCCTTTATCATATGTCTTTGTTCATCTCTTCTATATATATATATATATATATATATATATATATATAACAAATTTAATATTGTATTAATATTAAGTTATTAAATTTAATCATTTTAGTATTATAATACATTAATATCAATATTATATTTAGTAATAATAATAACAATAAAAATAATATAAATATAAATATTTTAATGTTAATGTTAGGGTTAATAATTTTATTTTGCATGGAATTATTATTAAGTTGGTCCATGGTATTTGGTCCATAGGTTTCAAATATAATTAGATGTTGATTTCTGCTCCTATTTGATATATTTTTATTTATTTACGTTACCTTTTTAAACCTATTTTATAAATATGGTATTTGGCCCATCATATTAATAATGATGTGTCCCATGGTATTTGGCACATAGGATTCACCTAAATAAAACTTCTTTTTGAGTTTTTGTAAATATAAGGAGGTTTATGGAGTAAATATAAATATAGTTTTTATTTATTTACCATACCTATAGTTTATTTATATTTTTATTTATTTACCATGAGTAAGTATAAAAAGAGGTTTTATATATTTTCCATACCTCTCGTTTATTTATATTTTTATTTATTTACCATATCACTTTTTTGAGTGTTCGTAAAACTCTTCATATTTTAAATTTATATTGTTTAAATTTGTTTATTTATATGGTTATGTAAGTTATTTTTAAAGTGGACATTATTTATATTTTATTTTAAAAAGAAAATAGTTTTTTTTTAATTTTGGCTTCCAACATACTTACACATCGAGGTCATACGAGCCTGTTGAATGGCCCAAGTATATTTGGACCCCGGCCCTTCCAACAATTAACCAAAGGGGGGTTCCTAAAAGATCTTATTTACCTTACCTCTTTTTACACCTGTCATTTCCTGATTTACTTCACACCCCCCTCTTCCTAAACCACTTCCTACTTAATCCCCCTCCGAAAACCATTTTCCCTATTACATTTAAATCTTATTATTATTTGCAGGAAGGTTAATGAAATGATTTTTCAAGTTATAGCTATCGGTGAAATGGATTTAAATGGATTTACTGGTGCAGGGGAAATAAATTTTAAAGGTGCATATGAATTTGAATTTACTAGTGCAAGTGAATTGAGGTTACACATAAAAGTAAATGGAGGATAAGTAAAAATTGAGTTTTTTACAGAGAAGGAAAAACAACACATGGTTTTGGGAATCCATGGAAAGGAAAAACAACACATTTTAATTTACGAGTGTAGGTGAATTAAGATTACAGATAAAAGTAAATATAGGATAATTAAAAATTGAGTTTTTTACAGAGAAGGAAAAGCAACACATGGTTTTGGGAATCCATGGGAACGAATAAGAACACATGGTTTTTCGAATACATGAGAAGGAAAAACAACACATAATTTCAAATAAGTGGATGAATTTATTCAATAAAATTCTTCGAGGAGATATTTTTTGAATTTTATTTAGTAAATTCATGAAAATATAAAAATATAAAATGCATTTATAGAAAATTTGAAAACATTTCTAAAATATTTCCTTCCAAATAATTTATAACATTGGTGAAGCATTTTCAAAAAGTGACATAAAATATTTCCAAGCAGATCTTCAACAACAACTTCAAACTCCCAGATTTTAAGGCACAAAAATATTAATTGAAAGACAAGTGGAAGATCTGTTCTTTTTCGGGGCATCCAAAGGACCATAGCTAGCAGTCTAATGAACACTTGGTAGCCAAGAGATCCTAAAGATGATTTTAAACACACCGAGAATACCTATAACTTGAGACACCTTGCAACAACTTTCTAGATTCTAAGGTAGAAAATTTGTAAACAGTTCCAAATTTCTTGCAGACTATTAGGAGATTCTTATATTTTTAGTATACTATTCAGGATTTTATTCTTGAAAGTTTGTAATAGTTTAGCAGTTTTTATTTCTATATATTTGATGAATTGTAATAAGAAAAGGTTTGGATTTTGATGCCAATTCCTTTCAGCTTTGTAAAATGTTTCGCCAGAAATCCTAATTGAAGTGTTTCAAGCTCTGGATTTAATAGAATTTGTGTCTCTTGTATGTTTTTCCAGTATTTTCATATTCTTTTTATGCACATGTTCAAGGTTTCAGATAAAATATAAGTAAGAATAGATTCAATCTCTCTGAAATACCTTAAAATTTTATATTTTTTTAAGGAGATTAGTATATCAGATTGCTTGTCTAAGCTAGATCCTCTTCGAACTGGTTATTGTTTGTCCTTCTATCTTCTCCTGAATTTGTTTTGTTTGTATGTAGAAGTCTTCTACACACATCCAAATTTTCCTGATTTATTAATTATTCTGTTTGACTCTTTAATTATCAGGAATCCCCTTACATTCTTCTTTCAAATTCTTTAAAAAGTTAAGTTCTTCTGTCAGGCTGGAACCTGCAACTTTGAGAAAGAAATATGCAAGGGAGGGATTTATTCATGAACAATAATTATGCAATCATCAGAAACCACCCAGATTAAATCATGAATCTAGACATTTTGCTTCATAGGCTATTGTCCAGTGACAGTGAACAACGTTAAACAAGGCCTCGTATTTATTGAGGGATCCCCCTCTGGTTCAAGGGCTAGCTTGAACATAAAGACTATTTGAGTTGGTTTCTCAGCGTAGTTTCTACAGCCAAGCACTGCCTACGAGAAACAAATACAACATTTGGCGATGTTGCCGAGGAGTGAAGAGACGAAGAAAATTTTCCCTAGATCACAATAATGACTAGATCTATTCCTTGCTGGTGAACAAGGATTACGATTTTTTATTGGTTGCATTATTTTCACGTGACAACTCCACTTTTTCATATAGCGATTCCACTAGATCACTGATCCCATTGTTTCAAGATTTCAGCTGCCTTTACTGCTATGCAAGGTTCATTGATACTTGCAATTAGCATTATATGTATCTTACTCCTAACCATAATCAGAAATCTAATATTTCCACAGAGGATACAATTGTTAAATTTCACCTGTGAGTATAAGTTTCTTATGGGATTTGATGTTTATATTGTACATATATTTCATATTTTCGGCTAGTGGCAACGTGCCTTGTCAATAAACCCACTCCTCACCTGGTTACATTGGAAAGCAAATTACACCTAACAGTGTAAATATTTTCATTTCAGTTAGATAGAGGTGTGTGGGATTAAGTGGTGTGATTTAAACAGTATATCATAAATCCGTTTATCGTTTTAGTCTTTAGAAATTTTCATCATTAGATTTCATTATGTGTAATATTCCCAATTAGCCACTGTTACTTGAAATATTATAACTGCTCCATTTTTTAAATAAAAGAGTAGAAAGGACAATAAAACAAATCCTAGTGTGAAAAGGAATTAGATTAGGAGGACAAATAAAGCCACCTTGGTGTGAAAGAGGGGCAAAGAAAATGAACTAGATCCAGTTGACCAAGTCAACAGCGCTGCTACAAGAGGAGGGAAACCAACAAGGACAGTGTGGTTTTGAAAGAGGAATCTTTCCTAGGAAGTCACCACAACAATGAGTGGGATCCAGGGTGAGGAGGCTCACCAAGGATAAGAAGGAGGAGATAGCGGCAAGGAAGGCATTCAGTATTCATCTATGTTTGGTCTTCTTGACTACATGCAAGCTTCATTTGTTCAGCTATAGTTGTAGCACTGTTTATTGCGAAGGATTCTCATGCTGGAATTCTACCTTCACCTTTGGTTCAGCTTGTTTAAGAGATCAAAAGGGAAGGCCCTGAGCTCATTTTCCATCATATAACTTGGGGTTGTTCAGCCATCAACACCTATAGCGCAGTCACTTCCAGTAACTGCATATTTTCTATAGTTGCAACAGTAGCAGGGGTAAAACCCCTTGATTTTATGCTTTTATTGGAGGAGGAGGTGCTTATTTCCCTCCAGGAAGTCTATTGAGGAGGGCCTTGGGCCATTTTATGTATTGTGCATATATTTTACATAATCTTCAGTCTTATATAATACAGAGTTGCAGTGGACTGCGTTATTTTCTACAGTACTGCATTTTATATTGTAAGATATTTTTCTGTAGAAACCCTAATGAAAATCACGTTGTTGCAGTCTTCAGAAATTGTTTTTTGTGAAGTCATGGGATTGGCATGATTTTGAGCACATTTGAGCTGGGGAGATCTGTTTAGTGTAGCTAGAATGATTTGTTTCTGATGCCATTTCAAATTTAAGCTACATACAGCATATATAAGAGTATCCAAGTCATTTTTTGTGTTTCTATTGCATGGTTTTCCTTATACAACGTCCTCATTGAAGATATTATAGAAATTCCTGAAAAGGAATATTACAGTGGTATCAGAGATCTGCTCTTGGCTCATCTTGTGGGGATAATCTATCTTCAGCATGGAGGAGGATGATATTTCAAATCTCCTACTTCAGACCCTGCAGAACATTGCAAGGGACCTCAAGGAGATGGGGCATGAAGGGGATTCTATAGGGTTTTGCCATGGGGAAAGCACTAGCACTTCAAATGGCATGGAGCATTCATCTGCACCACAATGCTCTACCATGTCTACATTTCTATGTGGAGTAGATAAGGAGGGAACCCTAGGAGAGTATTTTGAGGAATATGAATCCCAATCTCAAAGGTTCAAAGAGCACTTGAGCTTTTAGGAGTTTTGTCAGATCAAGGATGGAAGGAGTGTCAATCCTCATCAAAAGGAGGTGAACTTGATGCAGTGATCAGCCCTACAACGTAGTATGGTCATATTCTTCTTGCCCACATTTGATGGAACACCTAAGTGTTCAGCCAAGGCTTCGATGGAGAAGTTGGACACATACTTCCAACTCAACAAGGTTTCTGAAATAGAAGCCATTAAGATAGTTGCATTACACCTAGAAGGGGAGGATAAAGAATGGTGGTTTCATGGACTGGCCACACTTGGGCATCATCACATCACTTCATACTCAGTTTTCACCAAGAGGCTAGTGGAGAGATTTGATCCAAGAGATCCTGAAGCCCATTTTGTCAAGTTAACCAAGCTCAAACAGGAGGGAGATCTTGAGGATTATATTGCTAAATATTTGCAGCTTTCAACGATGGTATCCAACCTCATCATGAGCAGGAAGGTATGCATGTTTATTCATGGGATGGCTAAACCATTGCAAGGGTTGGTCAAATCCACTAAATTAACCACACTCCTTGAAGCTATGGAGAAAGCCAGAGACCTACAACACATCTTGCCCAAGGCAAGAACATTACTGCAGTAGGAGACCTCCTCAGGGCCAAAGACGACAGTCCTTGTTCATGATTTGGAGGGAGAATGTGTTGCAGGAGGGACACATTATGTCAAGACCTTCTCCAAGAAGGAGGCTAGCATTGTACCATCCATAGAATACTTTTCTCCAAGAAGGGGAGCTATTGCAGCATTGAGAGGGGTCCCAAAATATCTGACTTTGAGGGTGAGAGGTACTATTATGGGGCAAAGAGTCTCTATGTTGATAGATAGTGGGGAAAATCATAATTTCATTGATGCACAGCTGGTACAAATGAGAGGGATCCACATGGAGGAGTTTGAGGGATTCTTGGTTTTGGTCCCAGGAGCTATGACCCTACAATGTGCCAAGTATGTTCCGGCACTAACCATTACCATGGCGACCTACACCTTGAAAGAACATTTTTTTGTGGTAGATATTCCAGACACCAATGTAATATTGGGAGTCCGGTGGTTGATCACCCCTGGGAGAGTTACCACTAATTGGAGAAATTTGGAGATGGAATTGACAGAAGGGAAGAATGGACAACATCGGAAGATCAAGGGTATAAACACATACACCCCTCAGGTTGTTTCAGCACACAGGATGGAGGCAGATCTGCGCAGAGGGGATGTTGAATGGGCAGTGGAGCTGCATATATCAGAAGTAAGGGGCAAGGATTCACTAGTGCATCCAGATGTTCAGTCTCTTTTGGATCGGTATTCTACATTATTTGGAGATATCCCACCAGGGAGACCTCTCAACCAAGGGTTTGAACACACTATTGAATTAGAACAAGGGATCCAAGTAGTGATTGCCACTCATTATAGGCACCCCAAGGCTTATAGGGATGAGATTAAGAGGGCCATCCAAGAGCTTCTAGCTCTAGGACACATCCAGCCTAGTACTAGTCCTTTTGCTTCTTCAGTGGTCTTGGTAAAGAAGAAGGATGGCACATTGAGGACATGCATTTATTATAGAGCCTTGAACAAGAAGACCATGAAGAATAGGTACCCTATACCCAGGATCGATGAACTCATGGATGAGTTGAGGGGTGCTAAATACTTCTCCAAGATTGATTTGAGATCTGAGTATCATCAAATCAAGGTGAGGGAGCAAGATATCCCCAAGATAGCATTCAGATGCCACTATGGGCATTTTGAGTTTCTGGTGATGCCCTTTCGATTAACCAATGCCCTTGCAACTTTCCAATCTTGCATGAACCACATCTTCCGTGGTCATTTGAGAAATTTTGTATTGGTATTCTTTGATGATATTCTTATCTATAGCCACACTTGGGAGGAGCACCTATAGCATATTGAGATAGTTTTACATATCCTCAAGGAGCAGCAATTCTATGCCAAGCTCTCCAAATGTGAATTTGGTCTCACAGAGATGTTGTATTTGGGTCACATCATAGGAGTGGATGGAGTAAGAGTACATGAGGAGAAGATCCAGGCTATCAGAGATTGGCCTGAGCCCAGGAATGTCACAGAACTTAGGGGGTTTGTGGGCATATGCACTTATTACCGAAAGTTTGTGAAAGGGTTTTCATAGCTAGCAACACCACTCACAGACTTGACAAAGAATGGGGCTTTCCAATGGAAACCAACAGCGCAGAGGGATTTTGGTAAGCTCAAGGAGGTAATGAGTAGTTGTCCTATTTTGGCTTTGCCTGATTTTTCTCAACCTTTTGTTCTATAATGTGATGCATCAGGAGAAGGGATTGGAGGAGTCTTGATGCAAGGTGGGCATCCTATAGCCTTTGAGAGAAGGAATTTTCTCCCTCATGAGAGGTTATACCCCATCTATGATAAAGAGATGTTGGTTATCATGCATGCATTAGCCAAATTTCGGCAATACTTGGTGGGGAATAAGTTCAAGGTGAAGACTGACCATAATAGTCTTAGATTCTTCCTTGAACAGAAACAACTCCAGGAGAGACAACAGAAGTGGGTGAGAAAAATCCAAGCTTATGATTTTGACATAGAGTATGTCAAGGGGAAAAGCAATGTAGTAGCTGATGCTCTATCCAGGAGACCTACATCTCTGTCTTTGAGGGGCATGGATGCAGATTGGAAGGCTCAAATTTTGGTTGAGTATTCCAAAGATGATTTTGCATGTGAGATACTTGATGGAGTGGTATCGGATGAGAGGTATAGGGTGATGGATGAGATCATCTATTACCGGGACCAGATCTTCTTGGCTAATAATTCCAAGCTCAAGGAGAAGATCCTACTAGCATCACGTGATTCCCCACTTCCAGGGCATCAAGGTTTCACAAAGAATTATAAGGCCATAAGGGAGAGATTCTCATGGAAGGGTCTCAAAGAGAATGTGCTCCAACATGTCAGAGGGTGCACAACTTGTTAGCAGAATAAGGGAGAACACACCCACCCTGCTGGAGCTTCCTAAGGGAAGCAAGATCCACAATATCTTCCATGTCTGTTGCCTCAAGAAGGCCATTTGGAGGAAAGTAGTTGCCAACATGGATCTCCCCCCCATTGATGATGAGGGCCACATAATTTTGCAGCCAGAAGAAATCTTGGACACGAGGGAGAGGCAGCTAAGAAACAGAGTTATCAAGGAATATCTGATTCGATGGAGGAATCTACCAGATGAGGATGCCACTTGGGAGGGAGAGAAGATCTTGTAGCATCCTTCTTTACTGTTGCCTATGGGCAACAAAATTTTGAGCGGGGAGGACTGTAATATTCCCAATCAGCCACTGCTACTTGGAATATTATAACTGCTCCATTTTTGAAATAAAAGAGTAGAAAGGACAATAAAACAAATCCCAATGTGAAAAGGGATTAGATTAGGAGGAAAAATAAAGCCACCTTGGTGTGAAAGAGGGGAAAAGAAAATGAACTATATCCATTTGACCAAGTCAACAACACTGCTACAAGAGGAGGGAAACCATCAAGGACAACACAGTTTTGAAAGAGGAATCTTTCCTAGGAAGTCACCACAACAATGAGTGGGGTCCGAGGTGAGGAGGCTCACCAAGGATAAGAAGGAGGAGATAGCAGCAAGGAAGGCATTCAGTATTCATCTATGTTTGGTCTTCTTGACTACTTGCAAGCTTCAGCTGTTCAGCTATAGTTGCAACACTATTTAGTGCAAAGGATTCTCATGTGGGAATTCTACCTTCACCTTTGTTTTAGCTTGTTTAAGATATCAAAAGGGAAGGCCCTGAGCTCATTTTCCATCATCTAACTTGGGGTTGTTCTTCCATCAACACCTACAGCGCAGTCACTTCCAGTAACTGCGTCTTTTCTGCAGTAGCAGGGGTAAAACCCCTTGATTTTATGCTTGTATTGGAGGAGGAGGTGCTTATTTCCCTTCGAGAAGTCTATTGAGGAGGGCCCTGGGAAATTTTCTATATTGTGCATCTATTTTACATAAAATTCAGTCTTATATAATACAGAATTGCAGTGGACTGCATTATTTTCTGCAGTAATGCATTTTATATTGATATTTTGCCGGAAACCCTTGCCAGGGTGTTCTAATGTCCATGCAAAGGAGGTCAAACCTCCCATTTCTGATTCTATGATTAATAAAAGCTCCAAATATTTATTGTAACATATTTTTCTGTAGAAACCCTAATGAAAATCACGTTGTTGTAGTCTTCAAAAATTATTTTATGTGAAGTCATGGGATTGGCATGCTTTTGAGCACATTTGAGCTGGGGATATCTATTTAGTGTAGCTAGAATGATTTATTTTTTATGCCATTTCATATTTAAGCTACATACAACATATATAAGAGGATGCAATTCCTATTTTGTGTTTCTGTTGCATGTTTTTCCTTATAAAATTTCCTCATTGAAGATATTGCAAAAATTCCTTAAAAGGAATATTACAGTATCAAAGAGTATCTGAATTAGTGGAGGCATATGGTTGCATTTCACAATTCCAAGTTTTAGTGTGCAGTAGCAGGGTATTCAAATGAAATGATTGATCCATGAGGATTAGTTATATTTTGATATGATGGTATATGAATGGTTGATGATCATAGATTGATGTCATGACTCCATTGCCCAACAAAAAGGCAGAGGGTCTACTAGATCTCTGCATCCCATAGGGGGAAGCAGTCCCCATTGGAGCCGATGTTGTAACATATTTTGGTACACTGAAAATTAAAAAATTTCAATGAGAAATTTCCAATTTCCTTGTTAGATAAATGCTCAAACATATGCTTATTTATGCTTTTAAATGACTTATTAATTTTTTTTATAATAATAATTTTAATTTTAAAATAATCGTATTTTTATAAAAATATAATGATATATTTTTATGGAAATATCTATTTAAAGTTAATGTTATGTTATAAAGAATTATTTGGGTCAGCCTAATCGCAAAACCAACTTAAAAATTTAAATCCTATGGCCCACATAGCACTTAACTATTTAAACTCCCCTATTTTCCCATGCCATATGGGCACATTAAATCCAAGGGTTATAAATATATTTGGAATCCTTCCAACATTTAACCAAAGGGAGGGTCGAAAAAATATTTTTTACATTACTGCTTTTTACACCTGCCATTTCCTAATTTACTTGGCACCCCCTCTTCCTAAACCACTACCTAATTACCCCCCTTCGAAAACCATTTTACCTATTACATTTAAATATTATAATTATTGGTGGGAAGGTTAATGGTTCATTTGAATTAATCGAAATGATTAATCAAATTTTTTTTGGAGATTAGAGCTTGGGTTCTTCACAAGCTTGGATGATATATTATGAAATAATTTTTTTAGGTGAAATTCATTTATGAGTTACAAGTGCACAAAAAATGAATTTACTTCTACGGTGAAATGGATTTATTGGTGCAGGGGAAATAAATTTTACAGGTGCATATGAATTTGAATTTACTATTGCAGGTGAATTAAGGTTACAGAAAAAAGTAAATGGAGGATAAGTAAAATTTGAGTTTTTTTATAGAGAAAGAAAAACAACACATGGTTTTGGGAATCCATGGGAAGGAAAAATAACACATGGTTTTGGGAATACAAAGAAGGAAAAAGAACACATGGTTTTGTGAATCTATGCAAAGGAAAACCAACACATTTGAATTTATTGAGGTTACAGATAAAAATAAATGGAGGATAAGTAAAAATTGATTTGTTTTACGGAAATAAAAACAACACATGGTGTTGGGAATCCATGGGATGGAAAAACAACACATGGTTTTGGGAATCCATGGGAAGGAAAAACAAAAGATGGTTTTGGGAATACATGAGAATGAAAAACAACAAATAATTTCAAATAAGATGATGAATTTATTCAATAAAATTATTTGAGCAGATGTTTTCAGAATTTCATTTAGTAAATTCATGAAAATAGAAAAATATAAAATGCATTAATATTTGAAAACATTTATAAAATATTTTCTTCCAAATATTTTATGACATTGGTGAAACATTGTCAAAAAGTGACATAAAATATTTCCGGGAAGATCTTTAGCCAGAGCTTCAAAAACCCCATATTTTAAGGCACATAAACCCCATATTTTAAGGCACATAATTATTAATTGAAAGATGAGTGGCAGATATTTGATTTTTAGGGGCATCCAAAGGACCATAGTTGTCATTCTAATGAAAACTTGATAGCCAAGAGATTATAAATATGATTTTATACACTCCAGAAATACCTACGGCTTGATATACCTTACAACAACTTTCCATATTCTAAGGCAGAGAATTTGTAAACAGTTCCAAATTTGTTGTAGACTATTAGGAGATTGTTTTATTTTTAGTATATTATTCAGGATTTTATTCCTGAAAGTTTGTAACAGTTTAGCAGTTTTTATTTCTATATATTTGATGAATTATAATAAGAAAAGGGTTGGATTTTTTTTCCAAGACCTTCTAGCTTTTAAAAAGTTTTCTCCGGAACTCCTAATTGGAGTATTTCAAGCTCTGGCTTTGATAGAATTTGTGTTTCTTGCATGTTTTTCCAGTATTTTCATATTCTATTTATGCACATTTTCAGGGTTTCATATAAGATCTGGGTAAGAATATATTGAGTTTAAATCTCTCTGAAATACCCTACAAATTTATAATTGTTTAAAAAGATTAGTATATCATACTGCCTGTGTCATCTAGCTCCTCTTTGAACTGGTTATTGTTTGTCCTTCTATCTTCTCCTGGATGTGTTTTGTTTAGCTGTAGAAGTCTTCTACATGCATCTAAATTTTCCTTATTTATAAATTATTATTTTTTACTCCTTAATTATTAGGAATCCCCTTACATTCTTCTTTCAAATTATTTAAAAATTTAAGTTCCTTTATCATGCTGGAACTTGGCACTTTGAGAAAGGACTCTGCAAGGTAGGGATTTATTCATGAACATGAATTGTGCAATCATCGGCAACCACCCAAATTAAATCATGAATCTAGCCATTGTGCTTCATAGGCTATTGTCTAGTGAAAATGAACAATGTTAAACAAGGCCTCATAATTATTGGGGATCCCCCTCTACTTCAAGGGCTGACTTGAACCTAAAAACTAGTTGAGTTGGTTTCTCGGCGTAGTTTCTACAGCCAAGAACTACCTACGAGTAACAGGTACAACAGGACACAATGTTAAGGGTTGGGAAAACCACATAATGGAACTCATAAGGGTGGGCCTATGAGGAAAAGAGGGGTGATCATATTACATGGGTTGGGACTTTTCACAAAGAAACGATGGCGGTTGCAGAAACTTACAAGTACATTGTGTGTTCCAAACTCTCTTTAAATAACACAAGTTGGTTCTAGAAGATATGGAAAATTAAGGTCCCTAATAAGATCATTCTATACACCTGGTTGGTATGGAAATACAAAACTTTGACTTAGGAAAACTTTCATAAGAAGGGTATTCATGGGCTAGGATGGTGCAAGCTATGTCATAACTCATCTAAGACAAATCTACATCTTCTACTGGAGAGCCCAATTTCATCACAGGTATTGCACTAAACTTCTCTTTTTTTTCATCTCCCCTTTAGATCTTACCTCTCTATTGAACAATGTCTTTGCTAGTGGAGTGAGAGAGGGGGAACAAACCAGCCTATTCCTCTCTACATTTTCTGGGAATTGTGGTGAGCCAAGAATGGATACATATTTGAGGGTATCTCCATCAAAACTCACAAGATATGTACCAACATTGCGACTTAGATGGGCACACAGATTATCATCCTCCATAAGGATAAATAATTGAGTTATCGATATATACATCCATGCATTCAGTTCCCTGCAGGGTATTTTGATAGTGCAACAAAGGCAGGTATAATATGCGGATGTGGAGAATTGATTCAAATATGTAACAAGAAAAAATACAAAATATATTTTCACGGAGGCACCGACATGAAAATGAGGGCATAAATATTGGCTTTATGGGTTCTTCTTTGGTTTGCAAAGGAAATATCTATGAATTCTATACACATATATGGGGATTACAAATCCCTCATATATGGAGTGTTGGGGAAAACTGAATTTTATCCTCCACGCCTTAAAGGTTGACTCAACCACGTTCAAAATCTCAAACAAACCTTTGCGCACATCACCTTCCAACACATATTACGGGAGTCTAACACCATGGTTGATACTCTATCGAAAAGGGGTCTTTTGTGGTCTCTGACTCAATTCACTTCTAATACCTGGTGGAAAGCACTCTTGCAAAAAATGGCTCCATATTGCTCTCAATTTTTTATTATTTATGTCTATGTCTATCTAATTAGCTAAATATTTGAATATATTTTGATTTTGTATTGAGACAGACATACTTAATGGTAGAATGTCAATGTTTTCGGACCTCCTATGAACTTTCTTGCTAAGATTTCTTATGCCTCATAGATTTTTGACATGGATATTTCCTATCACGGATGACAAGATGTATAAATTATTTTTGAAAATGTACAAATACAATATATAAACCAATGTTTTTTTCTTATAAAAAAAGATTTAAATATACTTTGAAGTAATAGGTTGGGATTTTTTGGGGATATTGAAATTATAATAATACTAGTAATATTATATTAAGAAGTCTACGTGGGGCAGTTTAATTGGAAATCATCCTGTTATGAATTATGATGTAAATCATGAGATTCAATGTTCAAATTCACATGTGTCAAGCCAACAAAATATATAATAGTAATAATATTTAAAGTTATAATTAATTTAAATAAATTGGTATATTAGATTTCTTATTTCAGAATAAAAACATGAGATTCAATGTTCACTTCTATGATTCATAATGTTATTGAGAGAATCCTTCCAATAAATTCGTCAGCCTATTTCGAATCACTAAGTGTGATTAATATTAAAATGTGATTTATAAGAAAGATTCTCTCAATAGATTTCTTATTTTTAAAACGAATTAATTATTAAATTAAAAAAAAAAAACCATATAAATTTTCATATATAAAATTTTAAAATTTATTAAATATGATTTAAAATTATAAATATTAGTTATGTTTTGGTTAGAATTATAATAATAAAGTTAAGGTTATGGTCAAATTTGATATGATATATGAAAATTTAATGATTATGAGATAAATGTTTTTAAATCATGATTTTATTGTTAAATATATGTAAATTTGATTTGGGTTTTGTTGAAATTACTCCACCATATTATTTATTCACTTAATTTGAAAAAAAAATGTTAATGCACATAAATATCCCTTTTAAATAAAAAAATATTAATTTAAGATTAATAAATACATATTATTTTAAAATTAATATCTATAAATATTTAGGTATACTTTGATTGTTATACTAATAACATATATACTTTGATTGTTATACTAACAACATGTATTATTACACCAAAGGTGTTCCTTTTTGAAATTGGTTAGGACATTGTCTACCTTTTTCATCTCAATTTGACATTTGTCTATCTATTGTTTTTCCTATTAAATGACATCTGTTCAAAATTTGACATATTGTAATTTCTCGCTGACTTGATACCGAGAAATGACATTTCTTCAAAATTTGACATTTTGTAATTGCCTGCTGACTCGATACCATGATTAGTCCTACACTATGCCCACAATCTAGGAGGGAAATTCATGAACATGAAGTAGATTGTAGCTCCGATGATGATATAATTGTTTCATCTACGACACCTCACTAGCTTCCATCGTCAAGAATGCAACAACGAATAGCATGAGATCCAACTGTCATCAGCACACGAGTCATGAAGTAAGCTTGGCCCAGAATTTTCCCTCATTTAAAAACTATCGAACCTCAATAACAAAAAACAACAAGAGATAACAAAAAATAAGGTCATCGTAGAGTTTTGGCTTGAGGGGTCTTGACCCAAGTTTAGAGTTATCGTGCAACCAAAAAACCCTCCAACTACTGGCCCTTTCGGTAGTGGTCTGCTTGTGAAGACCAAAGTCTCGCTTGAAGCAGTATGGGGGGGTGATGGAACCAATTTTCTAAACCCTGAGGGATATTTTGACGTGGTAGATCTAATCAGGCCAACTGCAGGTAATATAACTAGATTTTCACAACCACAGTAATAAATCTAACCTTTTCACATATTGCTATAGAATACTTCAATATATTTCACACACAGTAATTAAGTGTACTTCCTTAAGATCTATTTATCAACTAACATAAACTAATACTTGCACATAGATGTAATTAACCATTAACAGAAGTAAATACGCATCAACAGAATAGATTCAGATCTACAGCAAATAACAGGTAATCAATACAGTCAATCATGTAATAATCTAGGTTCGCCAAAAATGTTTGCATTATTAAGAGATCTATCAATTCAGTACAATCTATCTTCTGTGCACATAGTAGCAGATTCCACACAT
Organism: Pinus albicaulis; assembly: GCA_034641835.2. Lineage (NCBI taxonomy): Eukaryota > Viridiplantae > Streptophyta > Pinopsida > Pinales > Pinaceae > Pinus > Pinus albicaulis. The sequence continues at coordinate 171,160,427 of CM076581.1, read as the reverse complement.
AGGTCAGGACTTAGGTCTTCGTGCACACATCTAGTAGAAGCCTTTCTACCCAGATAAAACCCAAACTATAGCAAAACTAATCAATATCATTCATTTATCTATCATCAATATGTTCATCGCTTGACTCTTACATATTTATACTATCATAGATGCGCACATACCATGGTATTTTTTAGTGTCAGAATTTGCATTCTACCATTAGTGATCAAAATCACTCTTTTCATATTCATTTTAGGGGTCCCACTCAGAAATTTTTTCTTATCATTCCACTAGTTCATGCAAAAAATTCACTCACTTATGGTAGCCCTAGTCATAAAACCTCACTCTCCCTCAAAAATTCAAATTTTTTGTCCCACCTTCATGTCTTGCTGAGCATAAATCAGTCTTGAAAGCTCATTTCACTATGTCATTATGTCATTAAAATTCAACATGAATTTTTGTCATTCAAGTTCCATTTAGGTCACTAGGTTTCATTTTTCAAGGTTCATTAATACTCCATTTCATCTCAATAAGGTCAGAAAATGTGTGGGAGTGATTGTTAATACTTCTTTATTATTTGAAGAAGATTTGTCAGCATTTCAATATGATTTTTAAATGTTGTAATTATGGTTTCAAAGTATGATTTTCATACCAAAGTGTAATTTTATTCAAATCAAAGATGTAATTTATTTTTATTTTTTATGTAATTTTATGTTCATTTTATATAATAAGTACTGTCCCAAAGTTTCCAACTCAAAATCATATGCCAAACTGAATATCAGCAAATTGAAAGTAAAGAGTGCCAAACTCCCGCACATCAACCTGCAAAGAAGAAAATCAAAGTGAAAAAGGTATTCAGCAAAGTTTTAAAGGTGAAATGAAACATTAGAAAAGTGGGTTTTAAAATCAAAAGATCAATATAATTCAAGTGTTAAAGCCTTCATGACATCAAATTCAAACTCATTTTTCTCCTACCATCATTGAGCACACTCCAAGAGGGCGCAATTTCTAATTTATGGGCGAAAATTTGCAAAAAATAGAGCAGAGGGTGCACTCTCTTCTTCCAGGGCACACTTTCTTCTACAAGGGAGCACTCTCTTCTGCGAGGGCGCACTCTCTTCTTCTAGGACACACTCTCTTCTGACAGGGCGCACTTGACCAGAAAAGCCAAAAACTCATTCAAATTGCAAAAAATCACTTACGAAGCTTCAACAACGTTCTCATCGACCTCTAGCAAGTGATTAAGAACTAAATCCATCAATTATCCTCTCCATCAAGTTCATTTGTTGGGTGTTGTGAAATTTGTTTTGAATTTGGTGTTTAAAATCATTTTAAAACACTAGTATCTCCCATTGGACTCTTAATTCTCTAAATCACATCTCCCTATACCTTCATACCCTTCCTACATTGCAAAATACCCATTCCTAAACCCCTGATTACAAAATTCCCTTTCACTAAACCTTTTTCAAAAACCCTAATCCCTAGGTGCTACAATTACGTAGGCTCCTAACCCAAAACCTGTAAATAATTTCCCCATCCTAAATTCCACCATATCCCATTTCATAAATCCCTAACACCATCTCCCTCAATTTCCATTTCCCATTCCTCATTCCTAAGACCACTTTCTACCATCATCACACTTCCCTAGGGTGTTGAATTTAAAACATCATGGCAGAAGAAGATAATAGATCATATAGTGAGGGAGAAGAAAAAGAGGCTAGAAGGCCACATAAAGGGGGAAAAATACTCAAACTTGAGCCAACAAGTACTACAGAACCTTTGGCATCTCCTATGGCATTGACATGTTTCAAACATGTTGGTTGTTTTGAGTTCTGTGAGAAAATTCAAAGCGTCCAACACCATGCCATGTTGATCAGGATTTTCATATCCAACCTCCATGACGACCAAGTTACTCTAGTTGTTGTCACCTTTACTGTTTCAACTGGCATCATTTCAGCTGCCATTGGGATCCCAAATGTTGGAGAGAAATGGTTGAAGCACACTTAATTGGAGGAACACTACTATGAGCCTTTCATGAAACCAAGATATAAGAATGGGAAAAAGAGGTTCTTTCCTTTTTCCCACCTTCTGGACAGATATGAACCAATGATTAAGATAATCATGAAATATTTTTCATGTGAAAGTAGATTTTCAAGACTTTATACCTGTCACATCTGGCTCTTAATGCATTTCACTAGGGTAAATATTCTCAACATACCCTACTACTTTTTCTGGAGAATTGATAAGATGGCACTTAATATCCAGAAAAGGGAGTATGAACATCAAATGAGAATCCTTTTTCATCATTCCCTTATCAAAATAATAGTTCTCTATCATCTCAATGAACTAAAATTTTCTTGGAGTACCTTCATAGCTAATGATATATTCAGAGAGTCATCTAATCAGTATGCACAAAATGTGCCTTCATCATCTCAGCCATCCACTTCCATCCCTCCATCTCAGCCCATAGCACATTCATGATCATTAGATTAGTCCCCTTCACCCATTTCACCTCCTTCATCTCCATTTCATCATGACATTGGATCACCTAGACGAATTGAGGTTAGTGAGCCTAAGATGACTAATGTGGTTGAGGTTGAGCCATTGCCAAAAACCTACCAGAGAGGTTACAGGAATGTGTTTTCTCCACACATAGTGGAAGGGGCCATTCCTTCTACATCAACAAAATAGGTGGACAAAGGCAAAGAAAAGGTGATTAAGGCAGAAATTTAGCCATAGGTTAGACATGAAGAAAATGTCCATGAGACTGAGCATGATTTTGAGCTCGTTGACCTAGATGAGGATGAATATGAAAAAAATACTAGTGCAGCCATCAAAGGAAAGGATATTAATATTATATAGCTCCAGACTAATCTTGAAAGGGCCAAGTTTGTCATTGATTTCCTTGAGTAGGAGAACTAGCAGTTGAAAACAAAACATCCCATTGATGAGGTGAAATTCATCACTTCTCAAAGGGATTCAGAAAAGGCCAACGTTATGCTACATGAGACACTTGAAAAGTATGGTTTTCTTGATTAAAAATATGAACAAGCACCATGAGGCAGACCTAGAACTAGAGGGCTGAAAAGAGCTCTAGCTATAGAAACACAAAAAGAGGCTGAGTCTGCTGATCAGCTAACATTAAATGAGCAACTTGCAATGGTGATCAATGAAAATAAGGGGACATGGCTTGATAGAGACAATAATAATTTGGAGAAGCTTTTGGAAAATGCTAACAAAGACAATGACCTACTTAGGAGGAAGATCAAACATCATGCTCAAAAGGAGAAAATTGCAATGGCCAAGCTCAACAGAACCAATGCAAAGATTGAAGTTTTGACCATGGAAGAGAATAAGAAATTATAGACATACTTGCAAAGGCTTCACTCCAAGATTAGGCACCTCACCAGCACTCTCTCCACCAATTTTGAAAAAATTTGAATCATTTTTGCAAAATCTGTCTTTTTTTGGGTGTTCATGGAAAATGTTATATCAGCAAATTGGTCACATGCGGAGTGCCCTAGGCGTTGTGTACTTTTTTTAGGCATCCAATGGCCAAACAAAGACCACCATTGGATTTAGAATGATGAATATATGAACCCTGTAAATTTTCTAAGGTTTTTGAGGCAAAATGGTCAGTGAAAAGGGAAAAAAACACCCTAAAAATCATGTTTCTGCCCCTATTTTGGCCTAGGCGTTGTGCACAAAGCAGTCTTGGGAGAATGAAGTTTTGACAGAGAAAATGACCTTCGTTTTTTAAACTGAAGGCAGATCTGGAAACTAGAGTTGAAGGGATTTCCAAAAAGCTATCTTGGAGCCAATTTGGACACCTACAAGTCAGTCAATAGGGAGGGCGCACTTGACACAGTGAGGGTGCACTTGGCAGAAAAATGGCGCACATGACCATTTGCTTATTTTTTTGAAATTTCACTTTAATTTTGAATTTACATAAGAAAATGATGTTTCCACCTATGTGATTGAGGATGGTAAATTTAATTGTGTTATGGATTAGTTACCTAGGGATAGATTCATTAGGTAAAAGATGTCATTAGTCAAATGAATCAGTTTGAATGTAATTAGGGAGGAGTCACTTAGAGATCCCTACACTCCATATTCCAGTTCAGAATTTTGGGGATCTCTTCCTCACCTGATGGATTCGACCATTGAGGATGTGTGAATGTTGTTTTGATGTCTATATCTTCCCTTTTTTCACTCTTAGTAAGGGTCGGAATTAGCTTGGATTCTAATGTATTGATCAAGGAATATTGTACTCAGTTTTGCCAGTTAATAAAGAAGAGTTGCAAATATTTTTTGGGATACATGTGGTATGATGTTTATTATTGTTTTTCCTTCAATTTCATATGTTATAATATATTTTATTCATGTTTATTATATATTTGTTGTATGATCTCTTTCAATTTCATAGGAAAAATACATGCTTGATCATGCTTTATTTAGGAAAAGTTATCATAATTTGTCCATTTTCCTCTGTTTAGGAAGAATACATCTCCCATGCTCTTCCTATCTCCTCATCAGTCTTAAAACCATCTCACCATAATCATTTTAAAGTGTTAAGCCTTATGCCTACCTTGCCCCATTGAATCTGTGCAACCCTATCTCATTTTCCCTGACCTAGCTCCCTTGACCATATTTTCATACAGCAGCCTGACCAAAATAAATTATCAAAACCCCTGAACTCACACCTAGCCTAAAATCCTAATCCATTCAGCCTCCTAGGCTATGTTTTTTGGAGAGAGCCCTATCTGACTTGGTAGGGCTAGCTACCAAGTTAAAAGGTTAGCCCGCGGTTACCTCTGTTGGGTTTTCCTCCTTAGCCTTAGAAATCTAGCGGAGTGATAACATACTGGCATCGTTTCCAGGGAGCGAAAAGACAAATTTCCCCTGGGTTTACGACAAATATTTATTGGAAACTGGTCCTTTGGATGATGGGATCAAATCTCATAAGGTTGATTTCATAATTGTAGTGCCTCAATAGCAGATCTGGATTCTCAAAAAAAATATACCAGGTCCAACCTTGATCCAGATCCGATTTCTCCCATTGAAGACCGCAAAAGAATATGAAGGAGGAAAATATCTCAGCCAGCTTCAATTTCTTCGGATTATCCTCCTCGATATTTGGTAAGATCCTTCTCATTACCTTATGATTTGGTAGCCATTCAAAATTTAGTTTTTGATACCAAATTTGAGTTGTCACAGTTTAGAACCAAATCCAAGACTAACTTGAATATAATAGTCCCTGAACCTTGGATATTAGAGTTAAACCCATCATTCATTGAGGCTGAAAATGAGACTAATGTCAAAATTTGGATAAAATATCAAAAGCTCGAAAAATTAGCCAACTCCTTACATGACACTGCTGAAAAATCCCTCATTCAATATCAACAAGAAACCCTTGACATCCCCAAAGCTTCTCAAATAGCTACTGCTTCATCATCCATCCAATCATCATCTTAACTCCCCCCTCAAGGACTTCCTGAGACCAATCTATCCCTCGTTCCTCCCCCTCCACCACATTCAACAGGAATTATGGCTCGATTTTGACCTTTAGTTCTCCTTGGTCGGCTTGTTGATTTGCCACAAGGATATGTCCAAAGACTTCCCCTCTTCGATGAAAACTATGAAATCACTACCAGTCATCACATGGCCAAAATTACAACCTTCACAGATATTGAGGAGTTAGATGCAGATGATGCCAAGATGCAAATTATTGTGCAAAGTTTTTATGGTGAAGTTTAAACTTGGTTTTGTGCCCTAGCAGCTAATTCTATTAGGACTCCCACTAAACTAACTGTTGCTTTCTTAGCCAAGTGGGATAAGAAGAAAAGCCCCTTACAAATCCTTGCTGAGTATGACTCCTTGAGGTGCAATCCTAATGAATATGTTCCTAAGTATAATGTCTGATACCTCAGAATCTATAACTCCATCCCAAATGAAATGAAACCACCTCCTGGTTTGGCCCTCCTACGTTATCCTGATGCTTTTGAACCAGACATGGCCTACTCATTGAGGGAGAGAAATCTGACTACTCTAGAAGAAATGATCTGAGATTCAGTGAGTGTTGAGGCCAACCTCTTGATTAAGAATTCAAACTCAAAACTGAACGTAAAGTAACCATTAAAGAGGACCTTCCACCTCATCTGACACTAAATTTTATGCTTTTCTTAGGACCATGGAAAGGATGGTCGATATAATGTCTATTTCAGATAGACAAACAAAGCCACAAGTCAGAAATCCAAACTTTCGAGGATAGGAACAGCAGCCTTATTTCTGAATAAAGAAAATAGATCAAAGAGCTCCTAAAACACAACAACAACAGCAAATTCAGACACCACTACAATAGAACTATGCTCAGAGTGATGAAGAAGAAGAACCAACATTAGAGGAAAGCCTTCTTTTTATAGTTGATGGCCAACCCATATTTTTTACCGAAGGTGAAGAATATGTGGAAAAAATAAGCTTATCGAGAGATAAAGACTTCATATTGGCCAATGTTCATGGGTTAGAAGTAGAATCTGATCATTATCAGAGAGGATACTTGAATGCATTGAGTTCCTAGCAAAGGCAGTACTCCTTGAGGATTCATGATGTTCCAATCAATCCACCTCCGAAGAAGACTATCCAGCAGAAAGAAGTACCACAAAAGAAATATTCTCAAGCCAATCAAAATAAGGGTAAAGAGATTGCAGCTCCAAATCAGAACAAAATAAATCAACCTTCTACAAGTGCACCTGCAAAAGAAAGAGATATTTTGAGGAAAGAAACCACACTGAAAGATCATGTTGAGAAAATGGATATCATCATAAAAGAGTTAGACAGAACTATACCTTTCAGTTTAGAGTCATAAATTTCAAAGTTAAAGGTATCTATTCCTCTTACCGAATTGGTCACAGTTGACAAGTATAAATCCCATGTAGTTAAAACCTTGAAAGTTGACCCTTTATCTGACATGGTCGATATAGAAGATGATTAGCCTGAGATTAACTTTGGTCCCGCAATTGATGGCCAGTATGAAGATATTGAGGTCCCTCCATTTCACTTGAGTCTCAAAATCCACCAATTCATCCTTCACAACACTATGTTAGACTCTGGGGCCTCCCACAACCTCATACCCAAAGCCATCATGGAGAAGCTTGGCCTTGACATAACCCACCCATATCATGATTTATATTCTTTCAATTTTGGTCATGTCTATTGTTCGGGTCTAATCAAAGATCTATTTGTCTCCCTAGAGCAGATCCCAGCCAAGAATGTCCTAATGGATGTGGTGTTTGCTGATATGCCACGTTTTTTTATGCTGCTATCAAGATCCTGGGGGGTTAAATTGAGAGGTACACTGCAGTTGGACTTTTCCTACACAACCATTCTCGTCTTTGGTCAAATGAGAAAATTATACCATGAGACTAAAATGAAATATATGATCAAAAAAAAGGAAAGGCCTAATAATCATCCTATAAACATTGTACATACAGAATTAGAGTCTTTCATTTTGTATAATGATTCTAGATTAAATGATGTAGATTTCCGATCATTATAAATAGAATATGCTCCTGGGATTTTAGATTCCATTAGAACAGTGTTAGAAAAAGAAAAAGATAATTTTCCTACTACATCCGAACAACCATCAGAGAAGGCAGATGAAAGTTCAGAACAACATAAAGAAAAAGATCAGAAAATTTTGTCAAAACAAATCCAAGAGTTTCAGCACCTTGAGGATGAAAATGGACTTTAATGGTGTCATTGGCAAAGATGGGGATGACATTGATTTATGGATCTGTAGCCCATTTCATCAGCAAAGTAAAGTCCCTGAGAATGTTATATTGTGTTCCTACAAATTAGCATTTGATTGCATGAACAATGAGGCAGAATATGAGGCACTCGTTACCGGTCTAAACAATTTGAAAAAATTGGGAACTAGAAGTATTGCAGTCTACGGTGATTCGAAGCTAGTAATTAAACAATTCAAAGGTGAGTATCAAGCTAATGACCAAAGGATGAGGCAATATAGGAATGTAGTACTTGATATTTTGAGAATGTTTCCAAAATATACACTTAAATTTGTGCCAAGGATGAAAAATATTATGGCTGATTCATTAGCCACTGTTGTAAGCAGTTTTATACTTACAATGTTTTCAAATAAAAAAATTGAGATTCATGTGAAGCACGCGCCCGCCATTCCTAATAACTTGCAATTTTGGCAAGTATTCCAGGACAATGAGCAGGTGAACAATTTCCTTCAAAGTGAAGGTGAGTTTGAGAATTTGTCTATGGATGAAGTGTACGACAAGGATGACCAAGTCATCAAGGTAGCTTAGATTGACATACTTCAACTCAAGGAAAATAATATTCCAAAAGGTCTCATACCTTTGGAAATTTTATTTGATCAAGATGACATGGCAAGAAATCCTACTTTGGCTCCCACAAAAAAAGGCGTAGAAGATGTTAATATCAGAACAACGGATCAGCCAAAGTTCATCAAGCTTTCAAAGTCTTTGTCTCCCAAGGTAAAGACTAAATATGTTTCTTTTCTTACTGATTTTTCTGACCTATTTGCATGGGATTACTCAAATCTAAAGGTGTACGATAAAGATATCATTCAACACACCATTTGTAATATTCCAAATTTTTCCTTCAATAAATTGGAATATTAATTTTGTCTATTTTCACTTAGGAGATGAATAATTGGGTGAGAAGACCCATTCATAATAAAAACATGAATAAAATCCCTCTATTATGAAAAGGTATCAACCTTGGAACTAGATTTCACACCCTCATGTGTGAAAGGGGACATTTTGCAAGGAGGCTTGGTTAAGTTTGACCAAGTCAAACAACGTTGGGGATGAGGTGGAAAGCACTACATGCGAAAGCGCAGAGATAGAGGAGGGAACATTATTTTATGGAGAAACCCTAATGGAGTGGGACCCATGGAGAGGGAGCTCTCATGTGTTTAAAAGGAGGACAAGGAAACCATTATTTCTCATGCTTATGATTCTTCATATCATTGTCTATTCAGACAATTGTGCATTCTCTGCTGTTTAGCAAGAATTGCTAGGGAATACCTGTTTAGGATTCCTCCTCCTTTCTTGAGAAGCCTCTTGAAGGATTTTTACTGATTTGTCTCACATCTAGGCTTGAGGCCAAGCATCCTCCTCTAGGATAGCATTATTGCTGCAACAACATAATTCTGTGTTGTAGGGTGTTGCAGTGAGAAGTTACAACACCTCTTCCATTCCTTTTTTTCAGAGGGAGACTCTTTATTTCCTTTGGAGGATTATTTTGGAAGCATTGGAGCTTATTTTCAGATCTTAGCACTTTGCCAACTCAGTCTATTCCACCTACAGCGTAGTTACCCTCTTAGACTGTGTTATTTTCATAGAGCACTTGCAGTGAGGGCTTGCAGTGTTGTTTGGAGGGTGAGATCTCAAGTGTGAGGATCAGCCTTCCACTTTTGAGAACCATTGGAGAAGTTCTACTTCATATTTCTCATCATCTTTAGCCTTCTCTATTAAGTTCCAGGTTTGAGTTGCTGCAGCTACCCAACAACTCCAGCATTTTTTCCATTTTGCAGATTTCAGCCAATCCCTTGGAGGATTGATGTTTTATTGCTTTTAAGGGTTAGAGCTTTGCTCCCCTATTGTATTTGAGCTATATATTTCCATATATTTTAGTTATTATGTAATATGGAGCAGTACCTCTCATAAATTGTGTCCTCATAGCCTGGGTTTATGCAGAAATAGCAGTGTTCTTCTATTTTCATGTACATGTCTTGTTGAGGTTTTCATTGCCTTTCTTGAGTAGATGTTTCCTCAATAAATTGTACTTTCTTTGCTGCTATAACATTTTTTATTGGATATTTATATCTTCTTGTCTCACATCTCATAAAATAGCATTGTATTTTCATGGTATGCTCATGTATTGTTGCAGTCCCTTCACCGGGAACTTTCTGAGGACATCTAGTAGTGGGAGATCTGTTTAACCACTCTAGAAGGATTTATTTGGAGTCTCCTCTTAGATTCAGGTCTTATATGCATTGATCTAAGGGATACAGGTCCTGGTTTCAAATCCTGCTACCTCCATTTTTGGAAAATGCATTTTCCAGCCATGGATTGCTAGTTGTTCCGATTTGGGAATATTACAGTGGTATCAGAGCAAATTTCTTGGCTCAGCCTATGAGTCTAAGCCCAAGAAGATCAGAATGTTGAAGAATATGTGATTTCTCTCATCAATATTCAGATCCAGAGAAAACCTCTCCAAGGAGGTCAAGAAGAGTGAAGAAATATAAGAGGAAGGACCATGCACTTCCTATTCTCATCAAGAAGAATACATTGAACATGGAAGACACTTGGATTATCAGATTCTAAGTGATTGCCTTGTTGAGTATATATCTCAACCTAGAGCCTTCAAGGAGACTCTAGATTTTCCTCATTTCATCCAGTTAAAGGAAGACAAGAGACCCTGTAGCAGAAAAGCAATCAGAGGCAATAGATTTTTGTTGTCTACCTTTGATGGGTCATCTACTGCAAGAAATTGGGTGAGAGAGTTGGAGGCATTTTTCCTACTACATACTGTAGCAGGAAAAGAAGCTGTTGAAATCTCAGCACTGTACTTGGAGGGTGAAGCCTATGATTGGTGGAGCAGCCACTTGAGCCATGCAAGGGAGAGAAATTTTTCAAAGTTAATCCAAGGGTTGATCAAAACCTTTGATGGAGAAAGGGCAAAGGGATAAAAGCTCACACCAACACTTGAGGAGACTGGTGATAACATTGTCATACTCATGGAGGAGCAACCACATGCATAAATAGTTAGATAAGCCAACAATTTGGAGGAGGGAACTCTTGTAGCCCTACAAGAAGTTCCAAATGCACATCAAGGTATGAAAATATTTCCACAATCTATTGTTGCAGCAAATTCTTTTGATCAATGTGGAAATTTTCTTTTGAATGACCAAGGGTCAAATCCCATTGCTACCATATAGCAGCTTAGTTGCACTGCGCTATGCAACATGAAAAATTTCGAAGAACTAAACCATCATCTTCATGAACCTTTTTTGGATTGCATATCACATTGGAGGTTGGGGTTTGAAGCCTTGAAGGATGTTAGTAGACATATTGAAGTGAGAAACCCTTTCTCCTTTCAAGATGACACTTTCTCAATGAGCTCTTCTCAGCTCAACGAGGAAATTCTACTCTCAGATCCAAGATCTCATTTTTTTTGGAAGACTACTGATGAGAGGGAGGTCTCAAGGAGAGATCTCATCAAAGGTGCACTTCAAACCATGGATTGAAAATATTTTCTTCCTTTCTCACAAGAGCAGATAAAAGATGGAGGAAATATTAGGATGGATAACATCTCTCATGCTTTTGTTGGACATTCCTTGAGCCATACACATCATGATGGGAGGTTTTTTCCTACCACCTATTTGGGTATTGATAGGGTCTCATTGATCCTTGAGAAGCTTGCATTTCAAAATCCCATGAAGTGTAAAAGTAGGAATTTGATTTGGGAGGATGGTAGCCTTCATGGGAGGAGTACCAAGATGAAGAGGAGGAGAAAGAATCCACAAGTGATTGAGTGGATGTGGTTGATGAGAAAGGAGCTGGGAGGCTACTTGAAAATATATGATACCGGGCAGCAAGAGGCTTGGCTGCGCTGGTTACTCTTGAAAGAGTTTGGCCATCACTTGGAAAACACTCTTCCTAAGAGTAGGAGGATGGAGAGGAGATGGCGGGATACTTGCATCATTAAGCAGCATAGAGTATGGATCCATGGTGTTGATGTGATACACATATCATTCATTGTGTCTTCATCACATGAGTTGTATGATGGAAGTATGGGGAGGCAGCAAAATGTTTTGTTGCTTTGCTTGTTTTTGGGAGAGCAAGAGCAGATTTTCTCTCACACTTTGCATGATGTTGCAGGAGTAGGAGATGGAATTATATATTTGGTATTTGATGATGATTGGGAAATACTTCCATCTTGGGAATTATTCCATATTTTTTTCAGCATTATTAGAGGAGTCTTTGACAAGGAGCATGTCAAAGAACAGAGCTTGGTATTGACAGGAGCTTATTTGCATGAGCTCACAACGCTATCACTGTGGAGCAGAGATTTATGGATGGAGTGTCCCCAGGATCACTTCACATTATATGCACTTGGTGAACAAGGAAGATATTATGATGATAGAGCAATGGATAGAGGCATCTATCACTATGACATATTCTTCTTGACTTGGATTTCCAAGCATAAGGAGGATTATCTTCTTGCAGCACATGGTTCATTCTTCTTCATGGCATGCCAAAACAATATGGAGGACTCATTCATGGATCCATGTACCATATTACTTTCGGCATATGGTAAGGATTTTGTCTATACATTCATTGATTTGCATACTTTTACCATTACTATGCAGTGCATTGCTTCACAAGAGGGCAAGCTTGTCACATTGCTCCATGTTCATAATTGGGCCAATCTGTATGATGGAGACAACCATATTTTATATGGCCTTGGGCAAGTGTTTTCTTACATGTATGGTCAGTTTATGTACTCATCCATTTTCTATATATCAGTAGATATCATGACATACATAAAAATCCATGTAATACAAAACAACTTGCCATGTGATTTTCTGAAGCAGCAGTTTGGAAAATTGCGCTGTCACTATTGGGGAAACTATTGGTACCTTCTTGCATCACATGAAACCTTCAGAATTTTACTCATTTTATTGCTGATCATGAATTAATTTGATGATATATATCATATTTGTATAAGAGGCATTATTATGAGAGAGGCACATGAGTTGGATGTGTCCTTGAGTGGGAAGAATTCTCACATTTTCTGCACTACATGTTCTAATGGGAGCATGGGAAGAGATATGGCCACCACTACTACATATGTGTTCTCTTTTGAGGTGGACCATGGACTTGATATTCATCCATTGTACAGCCATGGGCAAGTGTGTGATCTTGTATTTTTTTTATATTCAACCATTTACTATTTCTTAGTAGATGTGAGGATTTTGTATGTCACTTGCCATGTTCCTTTCTGAGATTGCAGTGGATGAAACTGCGTTGTATCCTTGTGAGGCATTGTTTGTATCATGTATCATCATGTATAACTTGCAGAAAACTTCTCATTGGGATACTCTGTGATGATCTTTTCCTATTCATCATGGATGGATGGTTTTGGGTTAGCTTGTTCTTCGTTGTTGGAGGAGATCTCTTTGGAGGATTCTTCTTCACTTTGCCATTTGAGGGCAATACTTTTGCAGCCCAGGATCAGCACACACTCTACACTTGTCATAAGTGGAGAGAAGGATAGCTTGGGGTAGGCTATGATGCTTGCCATGTTCATATTTTCAGCCCACCTTCATTACCTGAGCTTGAGGTGGAAGGAGATTTTCAAGAGTTGCCTTGTTGGGAGGTAACTCATTTTGTTTGGATGATTGCTTGGGGATGGAGGATCCACATGGGGAAGATTTTCCTCATAAAATTTTAGAATCCATGCCTTGAGTGGAGACTTTCCAGTTCTATCCTTGCAGTTGCTTGGGGAAAAGCAACATTTGGGAGGGGAGGACTGTAATATTCCAATTTTTTCCTTCAATAAATTGGAATATTAATTTGACTATTTTCACTTAGGAGATGAATAATTGGGTGAGAAGACCCATTCATAATAAAAACATGGTTAAAATTCCTCTATTATGAAGAGGGATCAGCCTTGGAACTAGATTTCACACCCTCATGTGTGAAAGGGGACATTTTGCAAGGAGGCTTGGTTAATTTTGACCAAGTCAAACAGCGTTGGGGATGAGGTGGAAAGCACTACATGGGACAACACAAAGATAGAGGATGGAATATTATTTTATGGAGAAAACCTAATGGAGTGGGATCCATGGAGAGGGAGCTCTCATGTGTTTAAAAGGAGGACAATGCAACCATTGTTTCTCATGCTTATGATTCTTCATTTCATTTTCTATTCAAACAATTGTGCATTCTCTGTTGTTTAGCAAGAATTTTCGGGGAATACCTGTTTAGGATTCCTCCTCCTTTCTTGAGAATAATCTTGAAGGAGTTGTATTGATTTGTCTCACATATAGGCTTGAGGCCAAGCATCCTCCTCCAGATCAGCGTTATTGCTGCAGCAACATAATTCTGTGTTGCAGGGTGTTGCAATGAGAAGTTACAACACCTCTTCCATTGCTTGTTTTCAGAGGGAGACTCTTTATTTCCTTTGGAGGATTATTTTTGAAGCATTGGAGCTTATTTTCAGATCTTGGCACTTGGAAAACTCAGTCTATTCCACCTACAGCGCAGTTACCCTCTTAGACTGCGTTATTTTCATAGAGCACTTGCAGTGAGGGCTTGCAGTGTTGTTTGGAGGGTGAGATCTCAAGTGTGAGGATCAGCCTTCCACTTTGGAGATCCATTGGTTAAGGTCTAATTTATATTGCTCATCATCTTCAGCCTTCTCTATTAAGTTCCAGATTTGAGTTTCTGCAGCTACCCAGCAACTCCGGCATTTTTTCCATTTTGCATATTTCAGCCAATCCCTTGGAGGATTGATGTTTTATTGCTTATAAGGGTTAGATATTTTCTCCCCTATTGTATTTGAGATATATATTGCCATATATTTTAGTTATTATGTAATATTGAGTAGTAACTCTCATAAACTGCTTCCTCATAGCTCGGGTTTATGAAAAAATAGCAGTGTTCTTCTATTTTCATGCACATGTCTTGTTGAGGCTTGCATTGCCTTTCTTGAGTAGATGTTTCCTCAAGAACTTGTACTTTCTTTGCTGCTATAACATTTTTTATTGGCTATTTATATCTTCTTATCTCACAACTCATAAAATAACGTTGTATTTTCATGGTATCCTCATGTATTGTTGCAGTGCGTTCACCGGGCACTTTCTGAGGACATCTAGTAGTGGGAGATCTGTTTAACCACTCTAGAAGGATTTCTTTGGAGCCTCCTCTTGGATTTAGGTCTTAGATTCATTGATCTAAGGGATTCAGGTCTTGGTTTCAAATCCTGCTACCTCCATTTCTAGAAAATTCGTTTTCCACCCATGGATTGCTAGCTGTTCCGATTTGGGAATATTACACCATCTCGATAAATCCAGATCAAAAGCCTTTTAGGCAGAAGCTCAAGAGAATAAAACCAAAGTTGTTTCTATCCATTGAGAAGAAATTAAACAAGCTTTATAAGGAAGGTATTATTGTCCCAATCATATTTTTTGGTTGGATTTCCAATTCTGTTCTAGTGCGAAAGAATATAGGCGAAATCCAACTATGTATAGACTTCAGAAATCTAAACAAAGTGTTGTTGAAGGACCATTACCCACTGCCTAAAATGGACCACATACTTTAGTGAGTTGTAGGATCCACCAGGATGTCACTGTTGGATGGTTACTTAGGTTATAATCAGATCCTTGTGCATGAGGATGATCAGGACAAGACAATGTTCACTACACCATGGGGTACGTTTAAATATGTAAAGATGTCATTCGGTTTGAGGAATGTTAAGGTCACTTTCTAGCGTGCCATGGAAACAGAATTTGGTAATGAGAAGGATGTATTCCTTGTTGTTTATTTAGATGATTTGACTACTTTTTCAAATTCAGATGATGAACATTTATACCATTTGAGAGTGGTGTTCCAGCGATGTAGAAAATTTGGAATATCTCTTAATCCAAAGAAGTGCCCATTTGCTATGGAGGAAGGAAGGCTTCTTGGTCACATCATCTCAAAGGGTGGGATCCAGATATATCCTTTTAAAGTTGAAGCGATACAAAAAATCAATTTTCCTCACAACAAAAATAAAATCCATGCGTTCAACGGTAGGATGAATTTCTTACGTAGATTCATTCCCAACTTAGCAGAGCATATTAGAGACTTAAATAACATGCTAAAGAAGGAGAGTGATGTAAAATGGTCTGAAAATGCTCATAATTCATTCATCTCGGTGAATTTTTCTTCGAACGCTGCTCCAATTTTGACAAGCCTCGATTATTCACTAGATTTCATTATATTTTATTTTTCTTCCAAGCATACTTTGGCAGCGATACTAATGCAGAAAAAAGATGGGACAGAGCTGAAAATATCATTCTTCAGTCGCACAATAAGGGATGAATCCCTCTGATACAACATCAGCGAGAAAAAGGCCTTAGCTTTTGTTAAAGCACTCAAGGATTTATGTGTTTATATTTTGCACTCACATATTTTGGCATAGGTTCAAAACGTAGTTGTTAAAGAAGTACTCATGCAGATAGATCCAGAAGAAAGGAGAAGTAGATGGATAACAGCGCTCTTAGAGTATGAACTTGAGATAAATCCCACCAAACCGATCAAAGGTCAAGGCTTAGCCAAGCTCATGGCTGAGTCAGATCTTCGTGCACTAGACATCGATCTTATATCAGCACGGTCTAATTAGGAAGAAGGTGTAAGTCTCATTCAAGTATCAGATCTCTTTTAATCATCTCCATGATATGCTAATATAATTTATTTTTTGCAACATTTGAACCCTCCTTCGGAAACGTCAAATATTAAGGGCAGATCCTTGAAGCTTAAGGCTTCAAAATATTGCATACTAGACATTGAACTCTATTGGAAGGATCCTGGAGGTATATTACTCAATTTCTTGGTTGAAGATGAGTCCAAAGAAGTGATGAAGGATTTCCACAAAGGATTTTGTGGAGGTCACTTATACTAGAAGACCAAAACCAACAAAGTACTGAGAGCGGGTTACTATTGGCTAACATTTTTTGCAAATTTGTACAATATGGGCATGATATGTCATGAATGCCAACTTTTCCAAGGTAAATGTAAGCTTCTCCCTCTACCATTACAATCCATTTCAATTCAAGCTCCTTTCCAACAGTGGGGCTTATATTTCATTGGTGAGATACATCCACCCTAATCCACTCAACATAGATGGATACTTATCGCCACAAATTACTTTACAAAGTGGATCAAAGCGATCCCAACCAGGCAAGCTACAGACTCTGTTATAATTCAATTTTTAGAAACTAATATCTTGTCCCTGTTGTGATCCCATGATTTGGCAGATTGGCATACCAAATGACAAGGCAACATGGAACCAATCTTTAGAGTTCTAGGACCCAGCCTTCCTAGACTCAGAGAGGGATCTCTCATGTTGTTTGCAAAGGATATGTGCTTGTTTGCTTTTAAGGGTTGATTTTCGGCTAGTTATTAAGTGAAAGGTTTGTTTGTTTGTTTTGGTTGGAAATAATAATCAAAGAGCATAGATAGAATGAGGAAATCTCTAAGTCATTAGGCAATGGAGTCAAATGGAAGTCATGATAAGTTCATTAAAGGATCGGAAAGTATCATAGGGAAAATCTAAATTGGCCAGTGGATCTTCAAATTTTTTAGTATAATGAGATGAACATTAAGGATAAGAATGAAAAGTAGGACAAAGGGAGATTAAGAATCCTTTATCATGTACTTTAAACAATAGAAATATTTCAAGGTAATTTTTTGAAGCAAGCCAAAGGACAAGGAAAACCATAGACTTCTTTGGACAAACTTTTAATAAGAAAACCTTTCAGACAAAAATCCAGCAATCAAAAGACTACTTTTAGATAAAGAAAACATATAAGATAACAGTAAGAGCAGCCTAAGATCAAACATAAATAATCCAATCTTCTTTTGGCTAACTCTTCTAGGGATCTTTAAAGCAACCTTTTGAGGCAGTCCAGAGGACAGGGCACACCATATACTTCCCTGGTTTAGACTCTAGTAAGCGTACTTCAAGAATATCTTTAAAAACGATATCTCAAGTTGTACTCAAAGGAGAATGGACTCACCACTAATTTCCCTGGTTTCACTCTATTGGAATCATTCCTTAAAAACAACCTCTCAAGTCGTACTCAAAGGGACATGGACTTAATAAAAGAGAAACTCCTTGGTTATACTCTATTGAATTATTTCTAAAATAACAATCTAGATGGAACTGGAGGGAATTGTCCAATCAGGCCTTGCAGAAGAAAACATTAAGACAGTGAAGAGAAAACAGAACTAAGGTGCTTTCAAAAGACATTTCTTAGCCTAAAACTTTTGCTCTAATATAACAAAAAAAGATGAAAACATAATGAAAATAGGAAATAGCAATAACATATAGAAGCACTTCACCAAAAACCAAGCTCAGGGATCGAGTGATATAGCATCCTCCATCAACAAACAAATTAGGGCATCCACAAGATCCAAGACATCAATTTTCCTTCAACTTCCAAGAGATTATGTATATTTAAAAGAGTCGTCAAATTCAAACAATACAATGAGTTCAGATGCAGTATATATGCTACAAATGAGGAGGTGGAGCTCAAGATAGGGTTTGAGTATCATTTATTAGAGAGTAAGTGCATTCCTATCCTTGAAAACCATGCAAGGCTTAAGGAAGGCATGTCTGCAGCTACTTCTCTGTTTCAATAACTTTATCTTAACTCTTAAGGAAAAATAGGTGAAATATTTGACTTTAAAGGCTTTGTAATAACTTTGCAATAACTATTGAGCTGCTTCAAAATATCTCTAACTGTGTAATAACAACCCACTGCCTTTATGGAAAGAAATAATGGTGTAGGTGGCAGTTTTGGTCTTTGGAGAAGTAAATGCTTCTTTGTTGAGTTATCTGAAATTATCTTTGGGTAAATCTATCCTTTTTTAACCATAAAACTCTGCATTAGGCCTCCGAACCCTTATTTAGCCTAATCTATTTCATTGTCCTTTACTCTTTTTCTGCTTTATGATTGTTTGTTTATTCATGCTTTGTTTTTAAACCTTTGACCTTTATCTTTAATCATTGTCTTCATAGCTAATCATCTATGTTTTATCCTTTGATTTAGGATTTAGGCCATTCATCCTTCTGTTCTTCATTTTTTCACTGCTTCTCCTGGCTATAACTTTCTTTTGTGTGTAGGGAGGGTTTCTACATGGTATGAGGGTTTATAACCCATCAATGATCATGATTCATCAAGGGTCGAGCCTTTATGTAAACCCTTAGCCTTCTTTTATGTGCATTTTCCTCTTGGATTGTCATCCAAAGGTTATTTTGACCATTGGAATGCCCCTTTGGGAATCACCACCATTAAAACCTACAAAAACACAAACAACATTAGTTTAAAACCTGTGAGGATTGAAGAAACTACATTTTCGGGGTTTTTTAAGTGTCGGGGCTTGCTTTCAGAGGAGGAGTAAGGTGCAGAGGGAAGGGTTCTAGAGGTGGAACATGGCGGATTTCGAACAGAGGCGAAGAAATTCGAATTTTGGCACGAGGGGGAGAAAGTGGTTTTGGAAAAACCACGACAGTTTATCGTGCAGGTGGAAGGTGGTAAGTGGTATTGGGCCAATTGGACGCGACATAGGTTGATTAACGCATGTCCGGGCTAATTCTACTTATTTCGTGTGGGTTAAGGGTTTTAAAACCTATCGCAAAATTATACGCGATATGGAATCTAGACCATCAGATCTCGAGGAGTGAGATCGACGGTGTAGACAGAGTTTAGGGGAAGAGTGTAGGTTTGGGAAATGGAGCCCAGTGATGGGTGGCGGGTTGCGTGTGGACGTCAGGGTCAAATGGAAAGTGGGGCAGGGCATGATGACGTAGGTGATTTCGTTACGTAGCGCGGGGCTGGATTAATGTGGGATGAGGGAAGGGGATGTGATCATCATTGGATCGTGGAAATAGATCCCAATCAATGGTGGGGATGGCCTAGTGGGAAATATAGAGGCGGGGTGAGGTAAGGAGGGCCTGCCTTAATATTTCAAAGGTTGGGAGGGGTTTTCATAAGGTTCATGGGGGCTTAAATAATATGAAAGGGTGGAGTTTATTAGAATGGAGAAAGAGGCTAGAAAACGTGCGGAGGCCATGGTTTTGTGGGGGTAAGGGAGACCCGGGGCTGAAACGAAAAGGGCCTAAGGCCTATTTATGTCCAAAGGGGCGGGTTTTACATAAAAAGTAGGTTTTTTTAATAAAATCAAGAGGGCCTGATAGGTTTAAAGTTATATTTAAACAATGTAAAAAGGGATTTCTACATTTTTTAAGGCTTTTTAGAGGAAATATGATAAATGGGAGACGATTTTTGAGGGTTTGGGAAAGGGGAAAATTTGGTTTTTCAGAGGAAAATAAGGAGTGAGTGAGAGTTAGGGGAGGAACAAAATGAGGTCAGTAAGCCCATAAAATGGAGTTTTCTTAGAGTAGCAAGACAAACTTTGAGAAGGAAAAAGATGAGGTTTTTAATGATCCAGTTAGGTTTAGGATAATGAAGGTAGTAAGATTTCTAGAACTCACAATATTTCTCAAATTTTGTTTCTAGAAATATAGGATTATAACTTAGTCATCTTTTGGTATCAACAAAAATTATTGATGACTAACAGTGGCTCCACTTGGGGAGGGCAACTTTCTTTTTTAAGATGTCCAGAACCTCAGTTCATGAAATCTCTGAGTTTCAGCAAATCAGTGCTTTATCCATTGGGCAGATTTCCCTTCTCTTTCACTTGCTGATATTTCTTTGAAGTGACAATCTTAACAATCTGCAACATATGATTTCTTTCAAACAACATTTCTACCTACCCAATCCTACTTATCCTAACATTTTTCCTTCTTATTTGAGTGCACTTGAGCTAGCAAACTCTTTGACCTTTTATGTTTTGAAAATAGAAATAAACTATCTACTTCTTCCAAGAGTTCATATTAAACTAGTGAACTCTTTTTATTCTCTACTTAAAAACTATCTGACTGCCAAGATTAGGTTGTTTGGCAATCTTGATTCTCTAGCAAATGACATGAAATTTAAAGCATGGATCAAATTAGGATTAGACATTCTGATTCACCATGGTTGTGGCATTGAAACAAGCTGCACACAAACATTATTTGCATAAAAGTAAATTTAGAGAGATAAGGCTATGATTTGTCATTATGAATGCATCCTTATCTATCTCTTTCATTCTGTTTTGAGCATGTGGAACCCAGATCTTTATATTTCCCTAATCTATCCTTCCTGATAAGTCAAGTCTGAAATAATCTTGACAATATTTGTTTCTACTAACTTATCAACTTAAATTTAAAGCATGTTCAACCACGATTAGGCTAGGTGACTGAACAAGATATCATTTTGAATCAGCAATGGCATTTAGACTTTCACACTTTCAGCAATACTGTTTTTTGAGTATGGGGCTGTACCTCTTTTGAATTTTGCCCTCTTTTTATTTTCTTTCTTTGTGTTTTGTATTTTTGTTCTAAATTTTTTCTCATGCAATGTTTATATATAATGAATGAAAGCTCTGAAACTAAGACTCCTGACAGAAATAGCGTTTGAGCATCCTACCATTGACAAGACCTCCAAATAAATCTTCTCCATTCAGCCCTTGTAAAAAGAAAGCATTATGACCCCTAATTGAGTGAATGATATAAGGCCCTTTCCATAAATTCTCAAATTTTCCATGTTTACCTTTATCTTCCCTTCTAGAATCCCATTTTAGGACTCTATCTCCAACTTGAAAATTATTAGCTTTAGTTCTTTTTTCAAAGATTTTCTTGATGCCTTCTTGTATTTCTCGTGTCCTTTTGTACACTTCCTCTCTTGTCTGCTATAAATGGATAGTTTGATTTAGCCTTCTTTGCATGTCATTTTCTTCTGTTTGTACTTCTTGGAGAATTTTCAAGATTGGAACTCCGAAAGATGTAGGGAAGACTGCATCTATGCCATATACCAACTGAGAGGGGGACATATTTATTCATTTCTTTATGGTTAGCCTATCAGCACATAATGCATGAACCAACTTACTATGCCATGATTTCTGATTTTGATCCAACAGTCTTTTGATAATGTTGATGAGGGTTTTGTTGGAGGATTCAGCTAATCCATTACCCTGGGGGTAGTAAGCTATGGAATGGCCCAATGTGATATGATATTTGTAGCAGAAATCAACCATTCTTTTGGATTTGAAAGTAGCAGCATTTTCTGTAATAAATTTCCTAGGACAACCAAATTTGGATAGTATGTTAGTTTCAAGGAGCTTGATAATGACAGAGTCAGTATCATTCCTAGTAGGGATGGCTTCTATCCATTTGGTAAAGTAATCTATGGCAGTAAGGATCCACTTATGTTGGGCAGATGAGTTTGGGTGAATTTCTCCAATAAATTCTAAACCCCATTGTTGAAAGGGAGCCTCAACACTGATGGGATGCAATGGTAAAGGTAGGAGCTTTCTCTTGCCATCAAAAATTTGACACTTATGGCAAGTCATGACTCAGTTTTTGAGTATCAGGGAAAAGGGTGGGCCAATAATAGCCAGCTCTAAGAATATTGTTTGTTGTGGTCTTTTAGTAAAGATGGCCTCCACATTCTCCCTCATGCAGCTCATGCATGATTTTTCCTGCATCTTCCTCAAGCAAACATTTAAGCAATATGCCAACAACATTTTTCCAATATAACACTCCATCCAAAATGCAATAATTTAAAGCTTTTTGTTTCAAGAATGTAGCTTTATTCTTTGATAGAGAAGGAGGATTATTAAGATATAGAAGCACATAAATGATATCGGCATACCAAGGTGAATTCAAAAAAATTTCTTCAATGTATGGAACTATAAATTCTTTTGTTTCTTCTAAAACATCAACCATGTTCATATCTAATGCTTGTAAATTTGATTTTGCCATGATTTTTGCTAATCCCTGTCCTTTAATCAGCTTAGTAGGCCTGATTTATAAATCATATTCTAAGATAATTGAAATCCATTTTCCCCTTTTACCATCAGGGTCTTGATTTAGAATGTCCTTAACAACTGTATGTGGGACAAAAGCAATGATATTAGTGAAAACTGTAGACTCGGAAATATTTCAATTCTTTTATCAAGGCTAAGGCTTGTTTCTCCATGATATTATATTTAAGTGGAGCATCTCTTAAGGCTCTACTGAAGAAGGATATGGGTTGTTCTTGGACCATGTTATTCTTTTGCAACAATACTGCAGCAATGGTGTTCAGAGGCAAATGAGAAAATGTAGAAATCCTTAGTGGAATCAAGACTAATAAGAACTAGTGTTTGAGTGAGAGCTTGTTTTACTAGTTCAAATGATTGTTTGGATTCTAAAGTCCATTTGACTCCTATTTCCTTTCTGAGCATGTTTGTGATATTTCTCAAAATTTCAACAAGGTTGGGGATGAACCTTCTCAAAAAATTGGTCTTCCCAATGAAATATTGCAATTCTTTGAGGTTTCTAGGATGGCTAATTTTCAATATGCCTTCGATCCTTTTAGGGTCTACTTTGATTCCCTCTTCAGAAATTATGTGGCCAAGAAGTTTCCCTTCTTGGAGACCAAAGAGTGTCTTCTTAGGATTAAAAGATAAGCCATATTTCCTACATTTATCAAAGACATTTCTCAAATGAATCAAATGTACTTTGTCAGTTTTTGAGAAAACAATGATGTCATGAAGGTAAATGATTATAAAAGAGCCTATGTTTTCTGAAAAAGCTATTTCCATGGCCCTTTGGAATGTGGCCCCTGCATTCATTAAACCAAATAGAATTTTAACATACATGAATGTACCCCAAGGTGTGGTAAAAGCAGTTTTTTTTTTATCACTTGGGAGCACTAACACTTGGTTGTAACCTAAAAAACCATCCAACAGATATATTCTCTTAGATCCAACTACCTTTTGAAGTATGTGGTCCATTTTAGGCAACGGATAATTATCTTTCATGAAGGCTCTGTTCAGGTTTCTAAAGTCAATGCAAAGCCTAATTTCCCTGGTCTTTTTCCTAACAGACACAAGGTTGGACACCCGTTGTGAGTATCTAAGGGAAACTATGATCTAAACATCATACATATTCTTGATCTCTTTCCTAACTAAAGGTAATAAAACATAGTTTATCCTTCTTAGTTTTTCCTTGAAAGGTTTATGATTTTATTTAAGAGGAATTTTGTGTTGAACAATGTTGGTATCATATGATTTCAGATCTTTGTACCCCCATGCAAACACATCTCCAAACTTCTTGAAAATTTCAATATATCCTTGTTTGATATGAGTAGGGAGAGCGCAAGATAACTTGATCATTTTGTGTTCATTTATGTTGCCTATGTTATGTTCTTCTACATTAATTTATGTAGGCTCCATCTTTGGTTTTTTAGCTACATCATTGAAATCAAACAGCTCCTCTAATGGTGTAAGAACCCTTAGTATTGAATCATTTTTACAGTGTAAAATTTCAAGGTCTTTTTGGTATTTTTTGTTTAGTAATTATGCTACATAAAGATATTCAAATTGGTTTATATTAGCAGTAGAGGACAGCCCTATTTCATGGGCATGTTTTTCATCACGATAGTCTTTTTCATGGTTTGAGGTAGGTGTTAATTCAACAAAATCATTTTTAGATTGTACAAAATCATCAATGTGTTTATCTCCCTCAAACACTTGCCAATAGTCTTAATTGTCAGAGACTGTAGGCCTATTCTTTAAATGACATTGAATTTTTCATTTATCTAGGGTATTTGGCAATTACTGGCAGTAAAAGCAAGTTAATTTGCAATTTTATTTTGAGCTCTAGGGATGAAAGTGAGTTCATATTTTTCAAAGGTTTTTAAGAGCTCTAGGGCAGCATTCCTATATTCTCTTAATCTTGGGTTTTTGGCTGAATATTCCCCTTTTATTTTTCTAATGATCAGCTCTGAATCTCCTTGGAGTATTTCTTTCCTTCTAAATCTTTGAGCAAATGTAAGCCAAGAAGGAGGGCTTCATATTCTGTAATGTTTTTGGTGCGTAAGAAAATAATTTTATAGGAATGTCCTTGGTTTGTATTGTGTATCCATACACCAGCTCCAGAACTTTTTTTGTTGCAAGAGCTACCAAAGCTCATTTCCCACAGTGTTTCTATCTCATGCTCATTTTCCTTTTATTGTTCAAGGCTGCCAAGGTTAGGGTTGTTAGATTTTTCTTTTGAAGACTGATTTGACCATTTAGGTGGACTTAATCCTATCTCATTATCCTTTTCTTGTTGGTTTATTTCGTCTTCATTGTACAAGATAAAGGAGTCTAAATCTAAATGAATAGAATAAACAAGAGTGTTATTTGGCCTATCTGTATTGCTTACCATAAATTTCATATGAGATTCTCTGTATAATCTTCTGGTCTGGCTAAAAATTGGAATGGTAGCATAAGACATGTCCATTTGAAGGTTTCCTTGAATTTTGTCTCCCTGTGTTCTGGAAAGAATCATGCCATACTTTAGGGGAATGTCAGCAACCACTATGTCTATAACTAGACCCTTAGCAATAATTTGTGCCAGATTGACACACAAATCCTTTATTAGGCCTAAACATTTGACTCTTCTTGAATCAAAGGAATAAAGGTCCTTGTAAGGTTTAGTAATTTCTAGCCCTAATCTCTCCATCACCACTTTTGGCATAAGGTTGTGGGAGGCACTAGAGTCTAGCATGGCATTGCATAAAATCTTATCATGTATATTTAAGCTGACATCAAATGGAGGAATGGTTCCTTCTTGGTATTTTCCTTCTACTTCAGGACCAAACAATAACTATGGTTTATCATTTGTCAAGTTCAAAGTGTCATTATCATTACCTATATTCAAAGCTTTCAAAACTTGGTTCTTATATACATCCTGGGTTACCAGTTCAGCTAGGGGTATGCTAATTTTGATCTTAGCAATCTCACCCTCAAGGCTAAAAGGGACTAATGTTTTTGACATATTTACATCTGTTTTTTCAATCATAGTCTTTTTAGCAATTATGATTTGCTGAGTTTTATTAGGACTGTTATTTAGGATAGATTTCTAAAGGCCACTAGAAGAAGTACTAGGGTAGCTTGGGTCAACAATTTTCTGATTGGATTTGTTCTTATTTGAGTCATTTTTCTTAGTCAAAGTGTTATTTCTCTTTGTTGTATTTTTAGGATAATTTTTTGAAGTCTTCCTAACAGTAGTATCTGTGTGTCATTGGAAATTTCTGGGTTCCTTTTGCTTCTAAGATCATATTGTCTGTGCACCTCCATTATTGCATTTTCAAACCCCAATTGGTAGTCTTTAGAATCCTCATGATTACCCTCAACATGTTCTGAGGAGAAGAAACCTTGTTCTTCTTCAGTGAGGAAAACATCTGTCTCATTTTCAGATCCTATCAGATTTACATGATTTTCTTCCAACCTTTCAGTTTCCCTTTCTTCTTCTTGATCTACATAGTTTTCTTGAAAGGGAGGCCTAATTTGTTGGTCATTGTCTCTTTGTCTATTTTGAATAAGATCTCTTCTGAAATTGAGATTTCTATTTCTATTTTGGGGATTGATTTGGTTTACTCTAGGAGGCACTCTATCATTTAAGTTTATTTTCTCAATCAAACTTTCCATTACCCTCACTAAGTTGTCAATTTTGGCATCAAATGATGAGGTTGATGCCACTGTTTCATCTTTGTATGTAACTCTTTTTTCTGATTTCAACCTAGGTCTTTTCTCAATCAGATTTTCTTCTACAATTATGGCTCCCCTATGCATATCTTTTAAAGTCAAAGGGTCACTTTCTCTTAGCTGGAAGGCCATGTCTGGGTCAAAGCCTTTGGGAAATTTAGCTAAGGCTAAGCCTAGTGGAGGTTTCATGTTTGGGGGAAGTGCATTGTAAACACTATTGAATATAGTGCAATAATCTTGGACACTTTCCCAGTATTTCTTTTAAGGTTTCTATATTCTGAAAGGATTTGGAGAGGGTTATTTTTAATTTACCATTTTGTTTATGAATTTTTGGTATAAAGAAGGGAGATCATTTATGCTATTAGGAGTTAAGCTTTTAAACCATTTCTTGGCTTCTCCTCCTAAAATTTGGGCAAATATTCTCATCTTAATGGTCTCTTCTTCTATTTCCATGTAATAAAAGGCATTATACATTTTATCTACATGTTGTTGGGCAGTAGTAGATTTAGTTCTAGTGAAATGGGGAATTCTAGATTGATAATCATTTGGTAAAGGAACCAGAGGTTGAGGTAACACTAATGAAGCATACCATGCTGCAATGGTGGGAGAAAATTGGGGATTTACAAGAGGTGGATTAGTGAAAGGGAAAGTCGGATGAAATGGAGTGTTTTGAATAGTGGATGTGTGGATGGGAGTGGTGAAAGTACTTGGACCAGCTAGTTGATTATGAGCAGATTTTTTATGGAAAGAACTGAAGTGGTGGAGAAGCTGAAAATCAGGATGAGTTGAAGGAGATGCTTCTCTGCTAAAGTTTTGCTGCAAATCTGTGGGCTCAAGGTCAGATTGGTCAATATCACTATGTAACTTGTTTCTAAATAGGTTCTTTATATGAGACAAGTGAAATTGAGGATATTTGAATACTATAAGGTTTTCAAGGACAGATCTTGTTCTTTGGATGGTCCTATCAGAAGTTAAATTTCCAGCTTTAGAAGTTTGCCACAAAATATTTTCTGGATCATCAACTATTGTAGAAGGATTAGGGTCTGGATGAGATCTGGTATTGATCCTATGTGAAGCTATATTTCAAGTTCAAAATTTAGAGAGGCTGAAATTTTCAAGGACTATTCTCAAATGTTTTGACCTCTCTGGTGTTTAGTGCCTTTCTAGAATATGGGACTAGGCTTCTAAACTTCTTTAGGACTGGTTTAACAAAATCCTAAAGAAATATGGAAGTACTAGTAGATTAATAGGCCTACTAGGTGTTATTCATCAGTATTTTTCACATGTTGATGATGACTAGTTTTTAAAGCCAAGTTTTCTAGGAGTTGATCTCCAATATGTCAAATTTCTCAGCTAGAAAACACCCATAAACATTTTTCCCTCCTACCTTTTAAATCAGCCCATAATGAGATAAAACCTAATTTTCAAGCCCTATCTAGTCTCAGCCATACAAACTTGTCCATCAACTCCAAAGAGAATAATCCAAATCTGTCAAAAAGTCTCCCCTAAGTTAGGTAGTGGCGCTTTAGGCAATATTCCCGTGGCAAACTATCCTAATCCAAAAGAGCCTCTATATAATATCAACCAGTCCTAGATGACCTTCCTATTCTGCAAATAAAGTTTGATACACCCTTAAGTCGCGCCACTAACAAGCCTTGATGTCTCAGCAGTGCATATGCCACAAGTCAAACTGATATTAGGTGGATTTACAGTGTTTCAATGTCTGTTTCAAGAGCAGAAGTGTACCAGTGTTCCAGAAGACATTATTAAACTTAACATGAGAAGACAATTGCTTCTCATGTGGTTTTGAGCCTGGGATGCAAGTACTGGAAAGAGAGGTACTTCAATGAACTCCTACAAACACAGTCAAAAGGTTAGTGACTTATGAATAACAAGTAATTCTCTGCAGATACTGGTCAGGTTGCTTCTGATGTCTAAAGATGCATAAAGGTATTTTAACAATAGGATTACATATCTCAGAGAATTTCCCCTCATGGCATATTGTCAATTTGTCACTTTTATTTGCTTAACTATGAATAGGCAGTGAAAGGAGATGACACTGCTTGAAAGAAGATGAAATGACATCACTGTGTAAAACATCCTCCAATCATGAGCAGAGGATTGAATGACTGAGAAAACCTCCTCCAAACATGAGCAGAGGGTTGGGTCACTTATTGTAAAACCTCCTCCAAATATGAGTAGATGGTTAGGTCATTGGTTAAAAACATCCTTCATTTAACAAGCAGAGGGTTTGGCAATGTGATAAAGGCTTCCTTCATTTAACAAGCAGAGGGCCAGGAACAGAGGTATGGCCTCATTTAAGGGTACAAGGCTAACAATACTGCAAATAGCCTTAAAAGCTTGTTTTACACCTTTTTCTTCAATGGATGAAACCACTAACACAGCAGTGGTGTCTCAAGGATTGATTATATGGTTTCACTATTTGGAAGACATATTTGCAGCGCAGTGGGAAACAATTGAAGGCTTATGAATAGAAAAATGTTGTTAAGAAGATGGCCAAGTAGTGATATTATGATAATCAAAGAGGTTTGGTTTTTCTTCTGTCAGAAATCTCCTTCAAAGGTAATCTAAAGCTAAATTTAACAAAGCTTCTACAGGTTCATCAATGTGAAGAAAGGGATATGACACCGTGATTCAAATTCAAGACAATATTCAAGGAATCAAGCCATATCACTATCACAGTCAAAGGCCTCTTTATGGACATGTGAAAATAACCTTGTTGTTGCATATGAGTCCCAAGGGTCTCTAAAGGCCTTTTTTCCTTGATAAACAGGTATAGGTAAAGCCATGGGTGAATGCAAATAAGGTTTTTCATCCACAGTCAAAGAAAAATATCCAAGGGCGCCTGACTGTTTTGATCAAACTGCACAATAGCCATGATTATCATCAAAACAACAAGAGAGCAGAAATTTTCAAAGTAAGTTTTAGAAGTTGTGAATTATCCCTTTCCAAGATATGGCAAAGGATGCATCAAAAATCTTGGGTATGACTCTTGAACAGTGCTCCTTTAAAGATCAGAAATAGGCAAACAGTGAAAAGGGTATTGCCTTGATGAGAAAACACTGAGAGAGATTTTGGCTTTTAAGATGGTTTCTTCACTTTGAAAAGGGTCATATCTATGAAGATCTTCGAAAATATCATCCACAACACTTTCAGGAGTCCTGGTCAAAATATTGGCTTTTGTGATGTTTTAAAGATAATAAAATGACAAAAGCAGTGATTCATGTTTTGATGAAACAAACAAGCCTTTCAAAACAGTTAAACCCTCCAAAGCATAATATAAAGGCATTTAAAATGTCTCTTTCAAATATTAAGGTGGAGATACCGTTGCTAAGTCTCATTAGCAAATTTTAAAACACAAACAATCGCCCTCCTAGCTGTTCATTGGAGAAAGCTTGGTTTTCGGGCAAAAATTTCAAGTTTGAAGGCTTCAAGCCTGCGCGGCGCGCCTGAGAGTGAAATTACAAAGGGTTCAAATGGTCGTGCGGCAGGCCTGTAGCAGCACACGACGCGTCTGTGTGCACGTTCACACACTGCCTGAAGGCTGACCCGACACCTCTCATTGCGTAGCGTTCTTCTCAGTAAACGTGCCGCTCCTCTCTAAATGCCCAACACACCTTCAAAAATGCCTCTGGAGCTGCTCAATCAATCAACCAAGGCCATAAGCATTGTTTCAAGGTATTCTCCATTGCTCTTTGCTAGTTTTTGAAAATCTTAAAGGGGTGACAGGGTTATTTTCTCAAGGAAGAAACAGTGATTGGAGAGTGGAGTTCTTGGTAGAAAATCAAGGTTGTTTGTTACTGTATTGCCAAATATTGTTACAGTAATAGGTAGGGTGTGTTTGTATCGGTTTCAAAGGGCCTAAAACTGCCTTCAAGCAAAGTGATAAACCATATACAAATTACAAGACAGATATACACAGTGGTAAATGTCTCCAATCAATTTGAAGAGTGTCCTAAACAGTGTTAAAACAAGAGCAGGCTTTGCTTAAAACTCAAAAGGGAAAAGAGTGGTCATAATCTAAATGCTTTGTCACTTCAAAAGTGTCCTCTATGTATAGTGAAACAGTGAAACCTAGTGCAGCCTCCATAGTTCCATAAAACAGAGTATGCTATGAAGATCTTTTAAATAAATTAGAGGGTGTTTTGCTTTACTTTGTGAAAAACAGTGAACAACAAAAGAAAGGTGTTTGGAGGAAAAAGTGTTTTTTCCCTAAACACAAGATGTTCTTTCTTCACCAATAAACTACAAACACATTTTTTCAGAGTTATTTTCCCAAGCACAGTCATAATTTGAGTTTGTTTCATTTAACAAATACTTGTTGTTTGGCATAAAAGAGGACAAAACAGTGACTGATAAGGAGGGTGTGTTCTTGAGAAGCCATTTAAAATACCATTTGAGACAACTTGTTTTTGTCAGTCAACAAAGAGTATTCAAAACAAAAATGCCTCCCAGGCAAGATAGTAGAAGTGGCCTTCACAGGAGGTTTGAGCTTGTTTCAAATGAAGAGGTAAATTCTCATCCATCAGTCCTGTTTAACTTTCATGAGGTTGAATTTCTAGAGTTTTGTCAAAGGGTGCAAGAGGTGAAAATCTATTCCCCTTTGACACATATTTGTGCTTTGAGATTTCAAGGGAAATAGTTTTAGCTGGCAGGCTTGGATTTCAAGTTCTCTCCTAGGTCCATTTCCAAGGCCACCAAAATCCCTTATGTCGAAGAGAAGTGCTTTAAACAAAGCCACCTAGACTCAGAACAGTACAAACCTTTTTTGAAGCCTGAACATAGAGATACATGTCCAGCCATCTTTCCCTTCTCATACCTGTTGACTAGTTATGTTCCCCTCATGAAGATAATCATGAAATACTTCACTTGTGAGGGAATATTCTCCCGAGTCTATGCTTACCATGTCCAGTTGCTCATGAATTTCACAAGAGCCAAATTGTTAAATCTCCCTTTCTTCCTGCATAAATGTATTGAAAAAATGGCCTCCACTATTCAGAAAAAACCTCCTTCTCAGCAGATAGCCTGCCTCTTCCATCATTCCCTCATCAAGGTTATCATTCTTCATCAGCTTGAGAAGAAGGAAATCTCTTGGGATACTTTCATTGCACATCCAGATTTTTCCACTGTTCCTTCATTCCATACCTCTCCTTCACCTTCCACTCACCATCCTTCGCCTTCTTCAAGCAAGCCATTCCTAAGAAGCTCGAATTTCCTATTGAAAAAGAAGAAGAGAATGATGAGGAAGAAGAGCATGAGCAAGGGGAAGAACAGCATGATGAGGAAGAAAAGCATGAGCAAGGGGAAGAAGAGAAATAAGAACATGATGAATGGCAACATGATGAAGAGGAGGAAAAGCATGATGATGAACAGCAACAGCATGATGATGAAGCAGGGCAGCAAGAGGAAGAAGAGCATGAAGAGGAAGGGTAGCATGATGAAGATGAGCAGCAACATAGTGATAAACCACAGGATGAAGAAAGGCAGAAAGGGGAAGAAGAGCACAGTGAGGCAGAGCAGCAAGGGGAAGAAGGGCATGATGATGAGCAAAAAAATGAAGATGAACAGTAGCAGCATGATGATAAAGAGGGTAGCCCTAAAAAATAAATGCAAGGGGACAATCAAGGCATCCATGAAGAAACTCAAGACAGTAGCAAGAATGATGAGGAAAGTAACAAGGGCAAAGATCCAATAGAGCATGTACTAGCTTCCTCTCATAGGCAAGGGGCCATGCTTTCTTCTCCAAAAGTGGCCAAGCCCCAGACATCAAGAAAAAGGGTGCCTAAAGTTGTAACTCCAAATGTTACTAGGGCCCTCCGAAGCAAGGGGAAATTTCCCAAGCAGCCCATTGTCAAATTTCCCAAGAGGAGGAAGACCAAGAGAGCCACCCAAGGCAAGGGAAAGGAGAAGGAAGAAAGCAGCCATGAAAAGGAGAGGGACTTCAACATAATTCAAATCCAAAGTGATGATAGCGACAATGAGGCCCGAATCCTAGAGACTCTCTTGATCAATAGAAAAATCCAAATTGATGCTTTGAGGGCAGATATAGAGAGGGCTAGAAACTTCAATCACTTTTTGCAAATTCAAAATAAATAGATGAGTGTCCACATGGCAGTATATGAGACACAGGCCATCAAATACGAAAAAGAGGCCTCCAAGGCACAAGTTAGATTGGAAGAACTCATGGGAGATTTTAATGATAGCAAAGATGAAGATCAACCTAGAAGAAAGAGGCCAAGGACCATGGGACTCAAAAGAGCCCTTGAGAAACAAAAGGAGGAAGAAGCTGCCCATCTCCAATCTATTCCTCTCACTAATTTGTTCACCCAAGAGATAGAGAACAATCGAGAAGCATGGCTTGAGAGGGTGAATGATCACTTGGAAAAGAAGTTGGAGAAGACCAATAGAGAGTTGGACCTTCAAAGGAGGATGACCGGGCACTATAAGAAGCTCAATCAGTTCGCCTCGCGGAAATTGAAGGCCACACAGGAAAAACTCAAGGAAGCTCAAAGGAGGCGCCCGACATCAAAATTGAAGAAAGACGCCTCAAAGCTCCAAATTTTTTTCTCAGCTTCACAGCATGTTTCTGAAAACCCTTGAGGGTCATGCTCGCCAAACTTGGGCGAAATTCAACAAGTTTTGGTTTTTGGTCATTTTTGGGTTTTTGGCTAAAACTCATGGGCATCGCCATTTCTGTTTGGGGCATCCTCAAAGGATGAAAATGGTATCATTGGATGCCATAATTTCAGGGGCATCTACTCAGCAATTTTTAGATCAATTGAAGATGATTTTCTCCCCCAAAATGATGAAAAACACTCACGTTTTTCCACACTCTGCCCCGTTTATCAACAAGGTCTATTTTTGGGGTTTTTTCACACAGGTCAGTTTTTTATGGACTTCCAGTGATCATTTTGGAGGAAACTAATAATTTTCAGAAAATATACATTTAGAGCTTTCCAACGAGCCATCACAGGCCTCGTTTTGACATTGGTAAGGCCTCCAAAAGTTTCCGGCAAGACAAAGGACTTTCTGCTGATATATTTCTTAAGTATTTTTGTAAAAAATGAACCTTTCTAAAGTGACTTTTCCTCATGTGCGTTTAGCTATTTTTGTATATGATTAGTTATGAAAAGTCAATATATTTTCCTTTTTTAGCATTTTTAAGATATTTTATTAAATATTTTGTGCCTTGGGCTTTGCAAAGCCTCAAGGACAAAATCAGATATTTTGGATAGGCCAATGAGATTGCAAGTTGAACTAGGAGGTTCTCTTCACTTTGGCCTATATATTCCAAAGACTTTCATTGTAAATGAGGCTGAACTTGATGAATATAATCAATATATGGTTATACAAGCTTGGAAGAAACACTTGTCTCATGCATTGGATAGTTTCTTGAATGTTTTTGGATGATGAAGGAGGTCTTTTGTTGGATTCCTTGACTTGGTAAAATGGTATAGTGTCCCTCTCTGTTATGCTTCTTAGTTTTCATTCATAATTCCATGTTCTTGCTTGTTATAAGACAATAGATAATAGATTTGAGACATGCCCTTGGAGGCACTTCAAGTTTCCTGTTTCTTTATAGCTTCTATGTTTTCTTCCTTCTTAGTCATATCAAAGAATCCTTGATTGCTCTTTGATAACTGAAGAATATTGTTTTCTTGTTTCATTTATGGTTTTATGCATGCTAAGTATGATTCACTGTATGCCCTACTTACTCATGGCTAGTCATAGCTCCACCTTTGAAACCTTTCTTTGATTGATTAGATTGTCATTTGTTGAACCAAGGAGGTCTTGTACTGATCTTGCCCTTTGCCTAAAACTATGCAATCTTGCTTCAAAGTGCCCAATAGCTTGAAATACTATTATTAGGTGTTTTCTCATAGTGATTTGAGTTGTTTTTTTGTCTTAAATGTATTTCCCCAAATTCTGATAGCCATTTCCTGAAGTTAGAGAGTCATATATCTCTATGCATGGCTTGAATGTTTATTTCTATGCATTGATCAGTTTATAGTTACATTTCTCATGATTAATGGTTTTCCCTACCATGTTTATGTCAGATATTAAACTATTTATGTTTTAAATCCTTTTTCCTTCACAATTTTAATATCCATCTCACTCCATTTTACCCAAATATCCATTTTACCTCGAATCAAATCAGCCCTTCAACAACCTTGTATCACCATCTGAAAGCTTTCTTGACCTTTTTGACCCCATAGCCTAGTTGATCCGACATATTTTTACCTATCTTAGTCTTTGATCAGTTCATCCCTCACAGACCTAAAAACCAAAACCAAACACCTACTTCATAACTAGCCTAAAATCAGAAACACAAGAAGCAAAACACACAGATATCCCTTACACAAATAAAAAGAGCCCTCTCTG
The DNA here is from genome assembly GCA_034641835.2 of Pinus albicaulis. Lineage (NCBI taxonomy): Eukaryota > Viridiplantae > Streptophyta > Pinopsida > Pinales > Pinaceae > Pinus > Pinus albicaulis. The sequence continues at coordinate 171,125,598 of CM076581.1, read as the reverse complement.
AGTCCAGGAAGGCTAGGTCCTTGGGCTCCAAAGATTAGTTTGATGTTACACTGTCATTTGGCTTGCCAATCAGCCAAATCACGGACCCTAACACTGGGGCTAGTGGAGTCACCAGGTGGAAATTTTTAGCTTTTTTAAGGTAAAATGTGTTATGCTCCACCACCAAATAAGTAATAAAAACCAATATAAGAATTTTCTTTGGGGTTTTCTAAGTTTTTTGTGTGGTTCTATGGTTTGTAAGAGTTTTCTACACTTGAATCATCATTTAGCTAAGATGGTGAAACAAACAAAGTCTACTCTATAGGCATCAGCTGGGTTTTCTGTGATTGATAATGATTTCTGGAGTCCTAAGGTGTAATTATATTGTCACTGACTCAGAAAGTCCCACCATGGTCGCCAGAATGTTTTTCTAGGTATGAGGTGGTAGATAAATCACCAGATATTATTAATCAAGGGTTTCTGAATCTTTAAAAGGTTGTTTAAGCATGAATTTAGTCAGAAAGTCCCACTGTGATCGCCAGAATGTTGTGATCCCGTGATTTGGCAGATTGGCATACCAAATGACAAGGAAACATGAAACCAATTTTTAGAGTTCTAGGACCTAGCCTTCGACTCAGAGAGGGATCTCTCAGTTTGTTTGCAAAGTATATGTGTTTGTTTGCTTTTAAGGGTTGATTTTAGGCTAGTTATTAAGTGCAAGGTTTGTTTGATTATTTTGGTTGGACATAATGATCAAAGAGCATAGATAGAATTAGGAAATATCTATGTCATTGGGAAATGGAGTCAAATGGAAGTCATGATAATTTCATTAAAGGATCGGGGATTATCATAGGGAAAATCTAACTTGGCCAGAAGATCTTCAAATTTTTTAGGATAATGAGATGAACATTAAGGATAAGAATGAAAAGTAGGACAAAGGGAAATTAAGAATCATTTATCATGTAATTTAAACAAGAGAAATATTTCAAGGTAATTGTTTGAAGCAAGCCAAAGGACAGGGCAAACCATAGACTTCTTTGGACAAACTTTTAATAAGAAAACCTTTCAGACAACAATCCAGCAATCAAAATACTAATTTCAGATAAAGAAAACATATAAGATAACAGTAAGAGAAGCCTAATATCAAACAAAAATAATCCATATCTTCTTTTGAATAACTCTTCTAGGGATCTTTAAAGAAACCTTTTGAGGCAGTCCAGAGGATAGGGCACACCATAGACTTTCCTGGTTTAGAATCTAGTAAGCATACTTCAAGAAGATCTTTAAAAATGATATCTCAAGTTGTACTCAAAGGAGCATGGACTCACCACTTATTTCGCTGGTTTCACTCTATTGAAATCATTCCTTAAAAACAACCTCTCAAGCCGTACTCAAAGGGAAATGGACTTACTAAAAAATAAACTCTTTGGTTATAGTCTATTGAATTATTTCTAAAATAACAAGCTAGATGGAACTGGAGGGCAATTAAGAATCCTCCAATCAGACCTTGCAGAAGAAAACATTAAGACAATGAAGATCAAACATAACTAAGGTGCTTTCAAAAGACATTTCTTAGCCTAAAAATTTTGCTCTACTGTAACAAAGAAAGATGAAAACATGAAATAACAATAACAGATAGAAGCACTTTACCAACAACCAAGCTCAGCGATCCAGTGATCTAGCCTCCTCCATCAACAAACAAATCAGGGCATACAGAATATCCAAGACATCAATTTTCCTTCAACTTCCAAGAGACTATGTATATTTCAAAGAGTCATCAAATTCCAACAATACAATGAGTTCAGATACAGTATTTATGTGGCAAATAAGGAGGTGGAGCTCAATATAGGGTTTGAGTATCATTTATTACAGAGTAAGTGCATTCCTATCCTTGAAAACCATGCAAGGCTTAAGGCAGGAATATCTACAGCTACTTCTTCGTTTCAATAACACTATCTTAACTCTTAAGGAAAAATAGGTGAAATATTTGACTTTAAAGGCTTTGTAATAACTTTGCAATAACTATTGAGTTCCTTCAAAATATCTCTGACTGTGTAATAACTGGCCACTGCCTTTATGGAAAGAAATAATGTTGTAGGTGGCAGTTTTGGTATTTGGAGAATTAAATGATTCTTTGTTGAGTTATCTGAAATTGTCTTTGGGTAAATCTATCTTTTTTTAATCATAAAACTCTGCATTAGACCTCAGAACCTTGATTAAGCCTTTAAAATCTGTTTCACTGTCCTTTATTCTTTTTTTTCTTTATGACTATTTGTTTATTCATGCTTTGTTTTTAAATCTTTGACCTTTATCTTTAATCACTGTCTTCATGGCTAATCCTCTATGTTTTATCCTTTGATTTAGGATTTAGGCCATTAATCCTTCTGTTCTTCATTTCTTCACTACTTCTCCTGATTGTAACTGTCTTTTGTGTGCAGGGAGGGTTTCTTCATGGTATGAGAGTTTATAACCCATGAATGATCATGATTCATCGAGGGTCAAGCCTTTATGTAAACTCTTGGCCTTCTTTTATGTGCATTTTCCTCTTGTATTGTCATCCAGAGGTTATTTTGACCATTGGAATGCCCCTTTGGGCATCACCGCCATTAAAACCTTTGAAAACACAAACAACATTAGTTTAAAACTTGCGAGGATTGGAGAAACTGCATTTTCGAGGTTTTTAAAGCATCAGGGCTTGCTTTACGAGGAGGAGTAAGGTGTAGAGGGAAGGGTTCCAGAGGTGGAACATGGCGGATTTCGAACAGAGGCGAAGAAATTCAAATTTTGGTAAGAGGGGGAGAAAGTGGTTTTGGAAAAACCACGACAGTTTATCGCACAGGTGGAAGGTGGTAAGTGGTATTGGGCCAATCGAACGTGATACCATAGGTTGATTGACGCGTGGCTGCGTTAATACCACTTATTTCGTGAGGGTTAAGGGTTTTAAAACCTATCGCAAAATTCTACACGATATGGAATCTGGACCGTCAGATCTCAAGGAGCGAGATCAATAGTGCTGAAAACATCCGGGAGAGGGGTGTAGGTTTGGGAAGTGGAGCCCAGTGATAGGTGGCAGGCTACGTGTGGACGGTAGGGTCAAGTGGAAAGTGGGGCTAGGAGTGATAATGTAGGAAACTTTTTTGTGTAGCACGGGGCTGGATTAATGTGGGATGAGGGAAGGGGATGTGATCGCCATTGGATTGAGGAAGCAGATCCTGATCAATGGTGGGGATGGCCCGGTGGGAAATATAGAGGCGGGGTGAGGTAAGGAGGGCCCACTTTAATATTTCAAAGGTTGGGAGGGGTTTTCATAAGTTTCGTGGGGACTTAAATAATATGAAAGGGCAGAATTTTTTCGAATGGGGAAAGGGGCTAGAAAACCGGCGGAGGACACGGTTTTGTGGGGGTAAGGGAGACCCGGGGCTGAAAAAAAAAGGGATTAAGGCCTATTTATGTACAAGGGACCGATTTTACATAAAAACAGGGTTTTTTAATAAAATCAAGAGGGTCTGATAGGTTTAAATTTATATTTAAACAATGTAAAAAGGGATTTTTACATTTTTTAAGGTTTTTTAGAGGAAAAATGATAAATGGGAGAGGATTTTTGAGGGTTTGGGAAAGGGGAAAACTGGGTTTTTCAGAGGGAAATAAGGAGTGAGTGAGAGTTAGGGGAGGAAAAAAATGAGGTCAGTAAACCCATAAAATGGAGTTTTATACTTTGAGAAGGAAAAATATGAAGTTTTTAATGAACCAGTTAGGTTTAGGATAATGAAGGTAGTGAGATTCCTAGAACTCACAATATTTCTAAAATTTTGTTTCTAGAAATCTAGGATTATAACTTAGTCATCTTTTAGTATCAACAAAAATTACTAATGACTAACAGTCCCGGTTTAGTTTTCCTAGAAAGATCATCACGAATAATGTCGCAGCCTTCAAATCAAAGAAGATAGAATTTTGTGATAGCTATAAAATTAAGTTGGGTCATTCTATAACATACTATCCACAGTGTAACTGATTGGCAGAATCCTCCAATATGTCTTTGATCAACATAATCAAAAATATGTTGGAGGCGAATAAGAATAATTGGCACAGGAAGCTAATTAATGCACTGTGGGAAGATCAGGTAAGCAACAAGAAATCTATTGGCATGTCTCCATTTCAGGTAGTTTACGGTGTGGACATGGTTTTTCCTTCCTCATTGGTTGTCCCAGTCATGAAAATTTTACAAGAAGCAGGAAGTGAAGAGAATGATATACATCTCCGGATAAACCAAGTGATTCACCTACAACAGAAGAGAGAAGAAGTGTTTTAGAACACTTCCAAGCTCCTTAATAAGATCAAGCAAATCTATGACAAAAAACCAAGGAAGATTATTTAAATATCGGTGATGTAGTACTCCGCTGGGATGCCAGGAATGAAGACAAGGGTAAGCACGAGAAGTTTGATAATTTATGGAAAGGGCCTTTTAAGATTGCAACTTCTCATGGACAAAATGTATTTCTCATGGAATAAATGGATGGGCAAGATTGGTTAGGAGGGCCAGTTAATGGTAGGTTCCTAAAGCATTTTTTTCTAATCTAAAATTGTGAAAATAATTTCATCTTCATTGTATATATCAGTTTGATATTCCTGCAATTGTGAAGTGGAAAAGCACTGGTGTTCGGAGCCCGAAATGAAGGCCATGGAGCTTCATTAAGTTTCTGCCATTTTCAATTTTATTTTTCAGAAAAGTAAGTTAATTTTTGAGTCATTTTTCAGTCAATTTTAGTCAATTTGTGTCATTGAGTTGTCAGTATTTAGTCATGCATTTAAGTTTTAGTTTTTTTTTACCATATTGGCCCAATGGTTAGGCACTTGGTCTACGATGTTCTTGACACCTCCAAGGAGCTTCCATCCCCAATAAGGCCAATGTTAGTGTTAAAATTTTCATTCTGCCATCAATGATCAAAATCACTCTTTTCATATTCATTTTAGGGGTCCGACACAAAACGTTTTTCTTATCATTCCATTAGGTCATAAAAAAAATTCACTCAATGATGGTAGCCCTAGTCATAACACGTCACTCTCCCTAAAAAATTCACATTTGTTGGCCCACCTTCATGTCTTTCTGACCATAAACTAGTTTTGAAAGCTCATTTCACTATTTCATTGTGTCATTCAAATTCAACATGAAGTCTGGTCATTCAAGGTCCATTTAGGTCACTAGGTTTCATTTTTCAAAGTTCATTAATACTCCATCTCATCTCAATAAGGTCAGAAAAAGTGTGAGAATGATTGAATAATACTTATTTATTATTTGAAGAAGATTTGTCAACATTTAAATATGATTTTTCAAGGTTGTAATTATGGTTTCAAAGTATGATTTTCATACCAAAGTGTAATTTTATTCAAAACAAAGATGTAACTTACTTTTATTTTTTATGTAATTTTATGTTCATTATATGCAATAAGTATTGTCCCAAAGCTTCCAACTCAAACTCATATGCCAAACTGAATATTAGAAAATTCAAAATGTAAAGAGTGCCAAACTCCCGCACACCAACCTGCAAAGAAGAAAATCAAAATGAGAAAGTTATTTAGCAAAGTTTTCAAAGGTGAAATGAAACATTAAAAAAGTGGGTTTTAAAATCAAAAGATCAATTTAATTCAAGTTTTAAAGCCTTCATGACATCAAATTCAAACTCATTTGTCTCCTACCAATGTTGAGCACACTCCAAGAGGGCGAAATTTCAAATTTATGGGAGAAAATTTGCAAAAAACATAGCAGAGGGCACACTCTCTTCTGCCAGGGCGCACTCTCTTCTGCCAGGGAACACTCTCTTCTAGGAGGGCACACTCACTTCTGTGAGGGCGCACTCTCTTTTTTGAGGGCACACTCTCTTCTGCTAGGGCGCACATGACCAGAAAAGCCATAAACTCATTCAAATTCCAAAAAAAAAACTTCCTAAGCTTTAGCAACGTTCTCATCAACCTCCATCAAGTGAGTAAGATCTAAATCCATCAATTATCCTCTCCATCAAGTTCATTTTTTGGGTGTTGTGAAATTTGTTTTGAATTTGGTGTTTAAAATCATTTTAAAACCCTAGTATCTCCCTTTTCACTCTTAATTCCCCAAATCACATCTCCCTATACCTTCATACACTTCCTACATTGCAAAATACCCATTCCTAAACCCTTGATTACAAAATTCCCTTTCCCTAAACCTTTTTCCCAATACCCTAAACCCTAGGTGATACAATACCTAGGCTCCTAACCCCAAAGCTGTAAATAATTTCCCCACCCTAAATTTTGCCATATCACTACTCCAAATTCCCTTTCCCATTTCATAAATCCCTAAAACGATCTCCCTCAATTTCCATTTCCCATTCCTCATTCCTAAAACCACTTTCTACCATCATTACACTTCCCTAAGTTTTTTACTTTAAAACATCATGGCAGAAGAAAATACCAGATCATACAGCAAAGGAGAAGAAATAGAGGCTAGAAGGCCACATAAAGGGGGAATAATACTTAGACTTGAGCCAACAAGTACTACAGAACTGTTGGAATCTCCTATTACAGTGACATGTTTCAAACATGTTGGTTGTTTAGAGTTCTATGAGCAAATTTAGAGGGTCCAACACCATGCCATGTTGACCAGGATTTTCATATCCAACCTCCATGAAAACAAAGTTACTCTACCTGGTGTCACATTTATTGTTTCAACTGCCATCATTTCAACTACCAGTGGGATCCCAAATGTTGGGGAGAAATGGTTGAAGCACACTGAATTGGAGGAACATGACTATAAGCCTTTCATGAAACCAAGATATAAGAATAAGAAAAAAATGTTATTTCCTTTTTCCCACCTTCTCACAGATATGCATGAATGATGAAGATAATCATGAAATAATTTTCATGCGAAGGTAGATTTTCAAGAATTTATACCTATCACATTTGGCTCTTAATGCATTTCACTAGGGTAAAGATGCTCAACATACCCTACTACCTTTTCCAGAGAATTGATAAGATGGCACTTATTGTCCATAAAAGGGAGTATGAACATAAAATGAGAAGTCCTTTCCATCATTCCCTTATCAAAATCACAGTCCTATATCATCCCAATGAACTAAGCATTACATGGAGTACCTTCATATCCAATGATGTATTCAGAGATACTTTTACTCAGCATGCACAAAATGTGCCTTCATCATCTCATCCATCCACTTCCATCCCTCCATCTCAACCCATAGCATATTCATCATCATCAGATCAATCCCCTTCACCCATTTCACCTCCTTCATATTCATTTCATCATGACATTGGATCCCTAGCAAGATTGAGGTCAATGATCCTAAGAGGAATAATCTGGTTGAAGTTGAGCCATTGCCAAAAACCTACCAGAGAGGTCATAGGCATGTGTTTGATCCACACACAGTGGGAGGGGACATGAATTCTACATCAACAAAACAGGTGGACAAAGGCAAAGACAAGGTGATTTAGGCATAAATGCAACCAGAGGTTAGACATGAAGAAAACCTCCATGAGACTGAGCATGATTTTGATATTGTTGACCTAAATGAGGATGAAGATGAAAAAATCACTAGTGTATCCATCAAATTAAAATATGTCAATATTAGAGAGCTACAGACTAATATTGAAAGGGCCAAGTTTGTCATTGATTTCTTTGGGTAGGAGAACCAACAGTTGAAAATAAAACATACCATTGATGAGGTTAAATTCATCACTTCTCAAAGGGAGGAAGAAAAGGCCAAAGTTATGCTAGATGAGACACTTGAAAAGTATGGGTTTATTGATAAAAAATATGAACAAGAACCAAGAGGCAGACCTAGAACTATAGGGTTGAAAAGAGCTCTAGCTCTAGAAAGATAAAAAGAGTTTGAGCCTCCTGATAAGCTAACCCTAATTGAGCAACTTGTGATGGTGATCAATGAAAATAGGGAGCCATGGCTTGATAGAGCCAATCAGCATTTGGAGAATAATTTGGCAAAGGCTAACAAAGACAATGACCTACTGAGGACGAAGGTCAAACACCATGCCCAAAAGGAGAAAATTGCAATGGCCAAGCTCAAAAGAGCCAATGAAAAGATTGAGGATTTGACCATATAAGAGAAGAAGAAATAAGACATACTTGCAGAGGCTTCACTCCAAGCTTAGCCACCTCACCAGAATTATCTCCACTAATTTTGAAACATTTTGAATCATTTTTGCAAAATTTGTCTTTTTCTGTGTGTTCATGGACAGTGTTATATCAACAAATTGGTCACATGTGCACCCTATAAATTTTATAAGGTTTTTGAGGCAAAATGGTTAGTGAAAAGGGAAAAAAACACCGTAAAAATCATGTTTTTGCCCCTATTTTGGCCTAGGCATTGCACACAGAGTATTCTTGGGAGAATGAAGTTTTGACAGGGAAAATGACCTTCATTTTGGAAATTGAAGGAAAATCCAGAAACTAGACTTGAAGGGCTTTCCAAAAAGCTATCTTGGAGCCAATTTAGACACCTACAAGTCATTCAAAATCATCCTTGAACATGGAGGGCGCACTTGACACAGCGAGGGCATAATTGGCAGAAAAATGGCGCACTGGACCATTTGCTGATTTTTTTGAAATTTCTCCGTAATTTTGACTTTACCTCAGAAAATGATGTTTCCACCTATTTAATTGAGGATGGTAAATGTAATTATGTTATGGATAAGTTACCTAGGGGTAGTTTCATCAAGAAAAAATTTTCATTAAGTCAAATGAATCAGTTTGAATGTAATTAGGGAAGTGTCACTTAGAGCTCCCTACACTCTAGCTTTCAGTTCAGAATTTTGTGGATCTCTTCCTCACCTCATGGATCCGACCCCTGAGGATGAGTGAATGTTGTTTTGATGTCTATATCTTCCCTTTATTCACTCTTAGTAAGGGTTGGATTCAGCTTGGATGCTAACATATTGATCAAGGACTATTGTACTCAGTTTGGCCAGTTAATATAGAAGAGTTGCCGCTATTTTTTGGGATACATATGGTATGATGTTTATCATTGTTTTTCCTTCAGTTTCATATGTTATAATTTATTTTATTCATGTTCATTACATCTCTATTGTATGATCTCTTTCAATTTAATAAGAAAAATACATGCTTGCTCATGCTCTGTTTAGGGAAAGCTATCATAATTTGTCCATTTTCCTATGTTTAGGGAGAATACATCTCCCATGCTCTTCCTAGCTCCTTATCAGCCTTAAAATGATCTCATAATAATCATCTTAAAGTTTTAAGATGCCTACCTTTCCCCATTGAATCTCTATAGCCCTATCTCATTTTCCATGACCTAGCTCCCTTGACCATACTTTCATCTAGTAACTCAATCAAAATCAATTATCAAAACCCCTGAACTCACACCTAGCCTAAAATCCTAATCCATTCAGCCTCCTAGGCTGTGTTTTTTGGAGAGATCCCTCTCCAACTTGGTAGGTCTAGCTACCAAGTTAAAATTTTGGCCCACAATAACCTCTGTTGGGGTTTCTTCCTCAGCCTTAGAAATATGGCGGAGTGATAAGGGTCTCAAACCATGGTATGAGACTCATATTTTTTCCATTTAACCCTTTACAATAATTAATGTGTTTTGAACAGCCCCTTTGACCATCTGTGTGCAGCGCATATAACAAAACTAGGACAAAATTTATCCAAAAAAGTACCCCATGGGGTCGCGCTCCAACAAGTCCCCAACACAATCTCGTGACTCATCCTCAATCACTGTGGGGAAGTCACCTTCATCTTGGCCTTCAATGCATCGGTAGAGCTCCTAAGTGGCATGATGGCTTCAATTCATGTGCGGTGGCGCTCTGTACTTCAGCTACCAACTTGGTTGTTGTTGGCTGCTCAACTATCAGGCTGATGCTATGTTGATTCTTTTGTAGGATTTTTAGTGTGTTTTCAAGGTTTTGCGATAGCTGCAGGGCTTCCTCGGCCCAAGGTTGCATCTGTGTCTCCAGTAGCTACTCGCAATGATGCAGTTCCTTATTTTTTTCTGAATGGCCTTGCCCTCATGAATCCTAGCAAGCCTCAACACTGTCACCAAGGTTTGTGTCACCATCCTAATCTCTGTAAATTGTTGTTCTTTAATTATGAGCTCGGTCCTTAACTATTGAACCATTGGGTCATTATGAACAAACATCCAAACACTGATGGCCTCATCCAAGAGTGTAACACATTCTGCCACTACTGCTGAGACACTGTTAGTGGCTGCCTTTAATTTTGTGGCGCATTGTGATCAGACCTCTCATGGTGTCTCTAGTTGGAGCTTCATTTGCAGCTCGACTATCTATTGTTCAAACTCTACATGGATGGCCTATACTTCATTGTGCGATACTTTTAGCACAACAACTAGGCTTTCTAAATTAGTTTTTGGCGTGTTTGAGGCAAGTGACCTTTGGCAGGTCACCGCACAAACGATCAATCATGGATTCTAACACAACGTGTTGATCATCAACTGCTTAGCACACCTCCTCTGCATGTTATTGCTCCTTTTTTAGTGTTGTTTCTTGTTGCTGAGACTCAGTGGCAGCTTGGAAGGCATGGGCATCCCTGTATGGCAACTCATCCACAATCATGGTGTGGATAGTGTGGATTTTTCCTCCATGTACCAACACCAAGTCGATGCTAGCCTCTCCACAGGCTTGCACATGAGCATGCAAAGCAGGCGACTCAATTGTAATGGCAGGTCCTGAAACCTGAATCATTCAGTTGTTCAAGGGGGATGGAGACACCGTGTTGATGGGCTGCACGCTCATTTGACCAATGTTGGTTATCGACACACTCAATTTTTGTAGGCTTGCTTGCTTCACACTCTCTTGAATCTCACTCACTTGCATCTTTAACTCCTAGAGCCCTGACTGTACTCCCTCAAGAATTGACCTGTATTGTGTTTCCATGTCATTCCAAATATCCTTAGTGGAAAACATGACCGTGCACTCAATTTTGGTGAAGTCATCTTCTGTGAGGGTGAGGTCATTTGTTCCTGCCAGCTTGGAAACCTTCCTCTTTTTGAGCAAACCTACAGAGGCCTAAGAACCTCTCTTAGTTCCTCTGGTTTTCTGTGTCTCAGGGGCCTCAGTTCCTTCACCATATTTCTCTTAGTTCCTCTGGTTGTCTGCATCTCAGGGGCCTCGGTTTCTTCACCATAGATCAATTTTTTATCCCGCAATAGTAGGTTCATGCTTTGTCTCTGTATCCTTTACCTTTTTCTGAGTGTCCTTGGTTGTGTTTGGCTTGTTCGGAGTCTTTAGCACTGAAGAAGAGTCACCCCCAATGATGTGCAGCTCTAACCATGCGGGTGGCCATTCTGCTGGGATGTGTACCAGGTCATCCTCCATGACTAGGTATGGCAAGTCATACCATATTCCTTCTACAATGCCCTTCGTGCAGATATGCATTTTATGAAATGTGGCTTTAAATTCAGCAATATGCTTGTATTGCTCGTCGAGGGTCGGTGACAACCTCGGCTTTGACTGAATCACCTGGAATAATGTAGAGTTGAAAAACACCCAAAATATCTTATTCTCTGTGATTCTAAAGGTGATCCTTGAATTCCATAAGGTTGCATAGTTTGTGGCGTCACATATGTCTGGCTCAATGTAAGGGAACTAGGTATCTTGTGGAATATTCCACCTGATTAGTGCAATGTGGAGCAAAAAAAAAGCATAATAGAAATTATTTCCTTCTTCCTGGACTTCGCACACAATGACCAAGAATTTGGTACAGAGGTTTTGGTACCAATTAAACTGCATTCCCTTCTCACATTGCCCCACTAGTGCAATGACATGGACCGAAACTCCCTTGGCCTAAAACTTTCATATCACCTTTCACGTGAGGATCAACGTGCCAATCTAGACCATAGGATCATTGATTTCTTGATCAGGAAACCCCAGGTATTGCGCAAGACCTTGAACTTCTTCTTGACCTCCTCAGAAACTCTACGCTCTTGGCACTCTCCTTCAAAAATTTTCGCAGGGTCCTCCCCCTGGTCGGGAAAGTTGGTGATCTGATGGATCAACGCAAAATCAATCGTAATCAGCCATCCTAGCCATAGGAAATCATCATGGGCAAGGGCAAGCTACTAGAACACATATTTATCATTGATGGGGTTGCGCCCAAAGTGCGGAATGTATAAGAGTTTGAGCAACCCTGATTTCTGCAAGCTCAATGCCTAGGACTTCGACTCAACTCTAACCATGCCACTGTCATATGGGATCTTCTCCTGGTACATGGTGGGTGTAAGATCCAAGCATTTCTCCTGATCTGCTAGGTCCCATTCATCCATCTTCAATAGTAGGATATTTCTGAACATGTCACCTTTGACATGTAGAAATTATATAAACATATGTATATCAATGGATTCAATCCGATCTAGAAATGTACTAAAGCTAGATATTGAATCGCTTCTACAAATATGTTGGGGTCTTGTGATTTGGCTGATTGGAAAACCAAATGAAGAGGCAACATATAAACCAAGATTTAGAGCTCTAGGATCTAGCCTTCCTAGTCTCAGAGAGGGATCTCTCAATATGTTTGTAAGGATGTAGCTTTCTGCTTGTAAAAGGTTTATTTTAGGCTAGTTATTAAGTGCAAGTTTTTTTTTTTTGGGTTTGGTTGGTTGTGCTGGGGTTCCTATGTTTCGACAGATTTGGAAATACCAAAAGATAAGACAACATCAAACCACTTTGGGATCCTAGGATCTAGCCCTCCTGGATCCGGAGAGGGATATCTCCATAAAACAAAGAATGATATATATCTTTGAAGCTCAAAATGAGATATTAGGCTAGGTATGAAGCATGAGGGGGGTTTAAATGATGTGGTTGGTTGTTGAGTTGGTCATGAGATCATCAACTAAGAACGTAATGGGAAAGAAGGAGCAGAGCAGTAGGACGTTTCGGAAAAAGAGGATGGGTCAAGGTTGTTCCATCCATTGGGCTATGGAGTCATGAGAGGAAATTACTTGTAGACAACTAGCCAAGGCTTTCATAGGGAAATTCATCTATACTGAAGGACATTCTAGATAGATGGTGAAATGGAAAATTAAGGAGTGAAGGTGAAAGAAGGAAAGAAACCAGAGGGCAGTCTGCAGATCAGGCCAGAGTTCATTTAACTCCAGGCATGCTTTGACATGCTTAAAGGCAACTCTCAATGAAGGTACAAAGGGCATCTTTAAGATCAGGTCAGAGGTCATTTAACTCCAGGTCTGCTTCAACATATTCCAAGAGAAAACAAAGATAAGTTTTAACACAGAGATAGGGTCTATAGATCGGAGAAGGACTTTGAACCTTCCCTGCTTTAACACCAGCAAGAACATCCAAGCAGCAAATCCCGAATTCACATATCAGCTAGCAGTGAAACAACTACTACACTGGTAAAATTTCATGAATTTACTCTTAGATTCACTATCAGCAGAAAACATCAAAGGTAAGGAGAGCAGAGACATAGGGTACCATGCGAGGGTAAGTCCTATGCCAGATTTCTGATGCGTACCAGAAGAAATGAACAGCGTGAAAAAATGAAATAAAACAATGTAAAGAGAAAACATCACCCGTAGTAAAAGACCAGGATCCTGTGAAATTTTCTTGATTGATTGATGCAAAACTAGTCACATACACTGAGCTCAATAGCTGATTACAGACTCAAATTTCTCCTCCCAGCCTACTACATTACAAACTACTCTGCTACTCTATCCCAAAACTATTTCTAACAGTCAAAAATGAATCCCTACAACTAACAACAGCAACAACAATAATCTAACCCTTTACAATTCTTTCTTCGGGATTCTTTATAGGAAAAATGGATAGCAGGAGTAGATGTAAACTTAATTGTTTCATTATGACAGAGGAGAGGAAGGTCGAATGCCCATTCTGCAAAATGTCTCTTCATTAACTGTGTGTACTCTGAAGTATGGTCCAGAAGTCTTGTTAATCACTTCAAGTATGTTCTTCTAAAGAAATCTGACTGATGGTACTCTGTGGTAGCCTTCTGAAATAAGTGACATGGGTAGAAAGGTCTGCAGGTCTCCCCATACCTCATAACTTTGGTCCCGATAGTATTTAAGAAGTTAGTATCAGCGCAATAACGTTTAAGGGCTCGAGGAGCCATGGAGAACACTGAAAGGCAGTCTTTCTGGTGAAAACTGCTCTGCTGATGTAAAAACACATATATGACCCTTAATGTGTGCTTAAGTCTTCAAACTGTGTCTTCTTCCTTTGAACACGGGGTTAAGCGTTAATTATTCAATAACAAGCATTAACCCCTTGGATCTCTTCTGCTGATATACTTTGCTGCTGTAATGGCCTCTCTGTGCTCTCAGTCACAAGGCTGTGATTGTCTGAAATAGAGTGAATTCACACTCTGTGAACCCTACATATTGAAATAAATTAGTTATAAAACCCAGGGAAGTGGCGGAAGAAATGCTGTGGAGGACCAGGGAAATGGTGGTGCAATAGAAAAAATTGCGAAAGAATGGCAGAAAATGGAGCTGATGAAGGTTTGGTGGAGAAATGAGATGAACTTTACTATAAAAATATTAAAGTTTTAATGTTGGGCACGATGATATAAAAGGTTCGAACCTTTGGAACAAAAAACAAAGGAAATGCACGTAAAACATATGAAATGAGTTTGATGGTGGGACCTGACATGGGCGGAGAGCGATTAGATATGAAACATCAGATCTAGATTGAATGGACAGTCATGATTGGATCGGCGGATCGCAATCATAAGGGACAGAGGGTGGCACTGTTTAAACTTTGCGATTGGAGATGGTACGATTGAGCGCCATCCATTCGATCCAGGTCAAGATCGATGGCGGAGATTGGATCGGTGGGGAGGAATACTGGAGCGATGGGAGGGGAGGTGAAGAGATCTGGGCCATCGGATCCCGAGAGATCAACGGTGGAGATCGAATCGGGGATCGGCAATCGGCGGAGGTCAATTGCGACGGGATTGGGCCTACGATGGTGTGATTACGCGCCAGCCGTCGGATCTGGAGGGGAGATCGATAGTTCAAATATGATCGGAGGGGCGAATGGGGAGGAGAAACGGGCACATTGTAGAATTAGCGCAGACCGTCGGATCAGTGTAGATCAATGGTGGAGATCATTCTTTAGACCAACAGAACCACTACACTATCGAATCGGAGATTTTGTTTACAAAGGAAAAAAAGTGTTCTGCTCCAATCCTCCAATGCGATAAGCGCCTTACGGGCTAGCACTTGGTATTAGTGCCGGGGTCATGTGGGGAAGTGGTTAAGGGGGCTGGCCAAAAGGGGCTAAGCCTGATATATGAAAAATGAGTGATTTTGGCCCAATTTTAATGCTTTTTAAGGCCAGAGAGGGCATTCGGTAAGGGGAATAAAGGGATTTTAAGCCAAACAAAGGTATTTGAGAGGTTTAAAAGGGGATTGGATGATTAATTAGGGATTAATGAGGAATTAAGAGAGGGGAAAAAGGTGAAGAAATAGAGGTTAAGTGGGGATGAAATAAGAGGGAAAGGCCTTTTTGGGCATTCTTCTTCACACACAGAGAGGCTTTTTAACTGGAAACAATAGTGAGGATTTATCAAATGACAAAAGGAACAAGGAGGCTTTAAGGATGATATTTTTTCAGGGGAAATTCATTCCTTGAAGGCTCAAAAAGCAATTTAGCTCCCTGTTTGCTTATCAAAAAATTCATAGGGGGCTAACAGTGGCTCCACATGGGGATGGCTTCTTCTTGAAGGAGTCAAGAATTCAGAGAATGATCTTTGGTGCAGGTCAGATGCCTGGTACTTGACCCATCCTTTTTCTTTCTTGGATCAGCTACCACAAATCATGAAGGCATTACATCAGCAGTAATATTCACCCAAACAACTACCTACCCATGCTATTGTCCTAACATTTTTTCTTCTGGGTACATTTGGACTTGCAGACCCTTTACATCATCAAATTTTTACAAACAGGAAAATAAACCTACTCTATTTCTACCCTTATTACTCCATGAGACCATATTAAACTGTTGGCCTCATAGTTTCTCTACCTAAACTACATCTGCTAGGATTAAACTGTCCAGCAGATTTCTTCTCTACATTCTAAGATAGAAATTGAAAATCAGTCAAGCCAGGATTATACTGTATGGCTTGCTGAGGACCATGGTATAAAGACAAAACTGCTCACGGACTGACACTTTGCAGAAATGTAAAACAACTGACTAGATTCTCACAGACTAAGCTTTATTGAGCTTTTCCTACCTACCCTACTCTAACTGGAATATTTACAAGTCTAGCTTACAAACATTGTCTTCCAATGCAACCAGTCCATTAAGTGATCCCATGACTGGTCTTTCTTGCTCAACTCCTTGAGCATGCTAGATAGGCAGGGCTGCTCCCGCTCTTTTTTTTTCACAACAACAGCTTTGAAAAATTTTCTTGTTGTCTGCAACATGCTGCTCAAAAATACCTTTGATCCTTCTTCAAATGTTTGCAGGGAATGTACATAAGGATCATGAAATGATACCTGGTTATGAATATTTTGCAGGCAGGCTTCAACCAGGATTTCTTCTTCTTCCACTGGATTGAGAAAACGACTCTCTTGGAGTAGAGTGTCTCCTTAATCTTCTGAACTGGAGGACTCATTGTATATTGCTGCTGAGTCCTCTTGGAGCTCTGATATATTCTACTCTGCTGAGCTGAGCTCCGTGAAAATATCTGTGTATTCTTGAGCAGAGGTATTTACCATTGCTTCGTCTTTTTCAAGGGAAGGCTCTTTACTCTCATCATGCTCAAGAATCTCTTCTTCGCTTTCCTCCTCATATTCTGAAAGGAAATATTGCTGATCTCTGATCTCATGACACTCATCACTGATGCTTTCGTAACTTCCCCCATCAGTGTCATGGATAGGCTGACTGGGTTCATTGCTTCTCTGGAGTTGTTGGTCCTGAATTTCCCCCCATGAGTATATCGATGATGGTCCTACTAGCTCAGATTCCCTCTGGAAAAAATCATCATCAAATAGATCATAACTAGGAAAGCCATAATCGTAAGAAATGTCGCCAATCAAACCTGTCGGGTTCTCAGCAGGTCTTTCTTCATCCTGATCCTTAGAGGAGTCTTTTGGCTCTGTATCAGTTCTGTAGAAGATTTCAGGGGTGGACTGCGCATTTGATATTCGATCCATCTCTTCTTCTGTCAACGGAGAACTTTCTTCTTTAACATTGACAGAAGAGCCGCAATCCTCTGCTTCTTGTATGAAATGATATTGAGGCAGGATATCCTCGTGAGCCTCATCTTGAGAATTTTCTCGAGCAAGAGAAAAATCGAGACCAAGATCATCATACATGTCTTGCTCATCGTCTGGGTCTGGAGTCGGCCCTTGCTCTGGAAAATGCATGGGCTATTCTAAATAATCATCATTTTCATTCAGATTAGCCATATGCATCTCCAACACTTTACCAAACATGTTTGCTATTCCATTTAATTGATCTGCCAAAGCATCAATATTTGCATCTCTGTCCATGTCTGGATCCATGTTTTTGCAAAGAAGGTCACTACATCTCCTCAACTAGTTCAGATTCTTCTACCAGTGGATTCATTTGGTCTTTCAGGAATTATAAGGTGTGGAGTCGCCAGGTGGATGAATGTGAATGTTTGAAATAGGTTGTTGTCCACCATCAGTATTTGATACCAATATAAAGGCCTTTGTCTGAGTTTCTCCCCAGTGGAGTCGCCATTATGTTGGTGCCGACAATGGGACACAGACCAATGTTAGCAGTTATGGACTCTCATATTTTCCCCAGCCGAGTCGCCATTATGTTGGGGTTCCTATGTTTTGGCAGATTTGGAAATGCCAAAATATAAGACAACATCAAACCACTTTGGGATCCTAGGATCTAGCCCTCCTGGATCCGGAGAGGGATATCTCCATAAAACAAAGAATGATATATATCTTTGAAGCTCAAAATGAGATATTAGGCTAGGTATGAAGCACGAGGGGGGTTTAAATGATGCGGTTGGTTGTTGAGTTGGTCATGAGATCATCAACTGAGAACGTAATGGGAAAGAAGGAGCAGAGCAGTAGGACGTTTCAGCAAAAGAGGATGGGTCAAGGCTATGCCATCCATTGGGCTATGGAGTCATGAGAGGAGATTACTTGCAGACAACTAGCCAAGGCTTTCATAGGGCAAGTCATCTATACTAAAGGATCTTCTAGATACAATGTGAAATGGAACATTAAGGAGTGAAAGCGAAAGAAGGAAAGAAACAAGAGGGCAGTCTATAGATCAGGCCAAAGGTCATTTAACTCCAGGCATGCTTTGACATGCTCAAAGGAAACTCTCAATTAAGGCACAAAGGGTAGCTTTAAGATCATGACAGAGGTCATTTAACTCCAGGCCTACTTTAGCATATTCCAAGAGAAAACAGAGATAATTTTTAACACAGAGATAGGGTCTATAGATCGGATAAGGACTTTGAACCTTCCCTTATTTGAAACCAGCAAGAACATCCAAGCAGCAAATCCTGAATTCACACATTAGCTAGCAGTGAAACAACTACTACACTAGTTAAATTGCATGAATTTACTCTTAGATTCACTATCAGCAGAAAAAATCAAAGGTAGGGAGAGCAGAGACATAGGGTACCATGCGAGGGTAAGTCCTATGCCATATTTCTGATGCGTACCAGAATAAATGAACAGCGTGAAAAAATGAAATAAAACAATGTAAAGAGAAAACATCACCCGTAGTAATAGACCAGGATCCTGTGAAATTTGCTTGATTGATTGATGCAAAACCAATCACATACACTGAGCTCAATAGCTTATTACAAACTCAAATTTCTCCTCCCAGCCTACTACATTACAAACTACTCTGCTACTCTTTACCAAAACTGTTTCTAACAGTCAAAAATGAATCCCTACAACTAACAACAGCAAAAACAATAATCCAACCCTTTACATTTTGTTCTTTGGGATTCTTTATAGGAAACATGGATAGCAGGAGTAGATGTACACTTAATTGTTTCATTATGACAGAGGAGAGGAAGGTCGAATGCCCATTCCCCAGAATGGCTCTTCATTAACTATGTGTACTCTGAAGTATGGTCCATAAGTCTTGTTAATCACTTCAAGTATGTTCTTATAAAGAAATCTGACTGATGGTACTCTGTGGTAGCCTTCTGAAATAAGTGACATGGGTAGAAAGGTCTGTAGGTCTCCCCATACCTCATAACTGTGGTCCTGACAGTATTTAAGAAGTTCCTATCAGCGCAATAACTTTTAAGGGCTCGAGGAGGCATGGAGAACATTTAAAGGCAGTCTTTCTAGTGAAAAGTGCTCTGCTGATGTAAAAACACAGATTTGACCCTTAATGTGTGCTTAAGTATTCAAATTATGTCTTCTTCCTTTGAACGCGGGGTTAAGCGTTAATTATTCAATAACAAGCATTAACCCCTTGGATCTCTTCTGCTGATATACCTTGCCGTTGTAATGGCCTCTCTGTGCTCTCAGTCACAGGGCTGTGACTGTCTGAAAAAAAGTGAATTCACACTCTGTGAACCCTGCATAATGAAATAAATTACTTATAAAACCCAGGGAAATGGTGGAAGAAATGTTGTGGAGGGCCGGGGAAATGGTGGCGTAACAGTAAAAACTGCAAAACAATGGCGAAAAATGGAGCTGATGAAGGTTTGGTGGAGAAATGCGATGAAATTTAATATAAAAATATTAAAGCTTCAATGTTGGGCATGATGATATAAAAGGTTCGGACCTTTGGAATGAAAAACAAAGGAAATGCATGTAAAACATATGAAATGAGTTTGATGGTGGGACTCGGCATCGACGAAGGGCGATTAGATATGAAACGTTGGATCTGGATTGAATGGACAGTCATGATTGGATTGGCGGATCGCAATCAGAAGGGATGGAGGGTGGCACCATTTAAAATTTGCGATTGGCGATGGTGAGATTGAGCGCCAGCCGTCCGATCCAGGTCAAGATCGACGGTGGAGATTGGATCGGCGGGGAGGAATACTGGAGAAATGGGAAGGGATGTGATGAGATCTGGGCTGTCGGATCCTGAGAGATCAACGGAGGAGATCGAATCAGCGGCGGAGGTCAATTGTGATGGGATTGGGCCTACGATGGTGCGATTACACACCAGCCATCGGATCTGGCGGGGAGATCGACGATTCAAATATGATCGGAGGGGAAAATGGGGAGGAGCGACGGGCACATTGTAGAATTAGCGCGGACCGTCGGATCGGTGTAGATCGACGGCGGAGATCATTCTCTAGACCAATAGAACCACTACACTATCACATCAGAGATTTTGTTTACAAAGGAAAAAAACCGTTCCGCTCCAATCCTCCAATGCGATAAGCGCCTTACGGGCTAGTGCTTGGTCTTAGCGTCGGGGTCATGTGGGGAAGTGGTTAAGGGGGCTGGCCAAAAGGGGCTAAGCCTGATATATGAAAAATGAGTGATTTTGGCCCAATTTTAATTCTTTTTAAGGCCGAAGAGGGCATTCGGTAAGGGGATTGGATGATTAATGAGGGATTAATGAGGAATTAAGAGAGAGGAAAAAGGTGAAGAAATAGAGGTTAAGTGGGGATGAAATAAGAGGGAAAGGCCTTTTTGGGCATTCTTCTTCACACATAGAGAGGCTTTTTAACTGGAAACAACAGTGAGGATTTATCAAAGGACAAAAGGCACAAGGAGGCTTTAAGGATGATGTGTTTTTATGGGAAATGCATTCCTTGAAGGCTCAAAAAAAAATTTAGCTCCCTGTTTTCTTGTCAAAAAATTCATAGGGGGCTAATAGGTTGAACATGAATAATCTAGGAAGCATAGATAGAAAGGGGAAATATCAGAACCATTGGGCAATGGAGTCAAGAAGAATTTATAACAAGCTCAATCAATGGATATGGGATATCAAAGGGAAAATCTAACTTGGCCAGTGGATCTTGGGTTTGGTGGATGAAATGAATTGGACATTAAGGATTTAGAAGGAGAAGTAGAACTAAGTTCAATTAAGGATCCTTAATTATATGTACCTCTCAACAAAGGGACTTAAAACATTGTCTAAACATGAAGAGGCATTTCATAGATAGGCCTAACCATAAATTCTAGAAACCACACCTCAAAAAATAATAATTCTAAGACAAACTATTCAAATGAAACCTAGGAGTCGGGGAACGCCCTATTTCATCCAAATATTTCACTTTCATGTGTAAGAAAACATTTTAGATTCACAAATAACTGCATTCATAGAAGAGGGAACTCCTAGACATCTTTGATTACAGTTATAAATACCTTCAAAACAATTATTTAAGCAAGAATAAAGGGTGTGATCAAAACATACCTCTTTGACATACTGTAAACAATGGTACTTTAAAGGGAGACTTCAAAAACAGTTTTCAAGTGGCAGCAAGTAAGCAGGGAAAATCATAAATCATTCACTATTTGAACTATTTCCGAAATAAACAAGCTTAAGGGTTTAAGAAGCAGTCAAACTACTCAATAAAACCTTTCAGCAAATGAAAACATAAAGACAGTGAAGAGAAAATAGGTCTAAGGTGTTTCTAGGAGACATTTCTTAGCCTAAAATTTTTTCTCTACTGTGAGTATAGAATGATGGAACAAAATGGAAACAGGAAAAAAATTAATAGATTAGGATACATCACCAACAACCATGCTCAGGGATCCAATGATAGAGCCTCCTCATTAACAAAACATGTCAAAACATCATCAGTCTTCCAAAACTTCAATTTCTTCTTAATCTTTAGCCACACTATGTACAACTGCAAAGAGTTTGAATGCCAGCAACCAACCCCTAACAAAGATCTCCTCATAGAGTATTTATAGAAGAATGAGGAGGTGGAACTCTTTTTAGGTTTCAAAATTTTATTAATTACAGAGTAAATGCATTCCTAGCCTTGAAAACCATGCAGGGCCTAAGGTAGCAATGGGTGCTACTACTTCTTTGTTTTTAATAACTCTGCCTTAACTTCTAAGAGAAAACAGGTGAAAAGTTTGACTTTCCGGCCTATTATTAAATATTACAATAACTTCCTGACAGACAGAAATATCTTCTGACCGTGTAATAACTGCTAATTCTCCTTTATGGACATAAAGTAGTCCAAAAGTGTCAGTTAGATATTTTGGATGAATAACTGCTCTGTCCTGATGTGCACGAGGCCTTCTGCTTTGCTGGTATGTTCTTGCCGACTGATTTAACTTTGATTTATTTGTCTTCACGTTGTGCTTTATCTTTAATCTTTATGGGTTAAGCTCTTGATCTTCAAATTTACACTTAATCCCTTTATCTTTATTCTTTACGGGTTAAGCTCTTGATCTCCAACTTTACGCTTAATCCATTTATCTTTATTCTTCATTGATATTTTCTTCTGTTCTATGTGCAAGTGTTCTTGGCGCACTAGAAGGTTTTGATTGTGTAATCAACATGCATGACATATTGATTTAAACTTGATAATCCGGCCCTTTATGTCCCTTTTTGTATTGAATCTGGACACAGAGGATCATCGTCCTCGGCCTTGTCCCTTGACTGGACTGTGGGATAGCTTTTTAAAGCTTATCTACCATTAAACCTGAAACAAACATTAAACGATTAAATAAATCCTACGGGCTGGGATTTTTACTGCTTTAGAGGCTTGGCGAAGGAGGTGGAGTAGTGAGGAGGCAAGGTCAATGCAGCGGGGAAGGGTTCTGCGAACAAAACCAGGAAGAAACTGAGGAAATATTTGAATTTGGGCGCGAGTAGAGGCAAGGCAGTTTTGTAGAAAACCGGAGGTGGTTTTCATGTGGGGGACAGAGCAGTAAGTGGTAATGAATGGAGGGAACGCGATACACGTCAATGGTTGACACGTATGCTTCCGAAAATTTCCTATTTCACACTCGAGATGCACGTTCAGGAGGCTTGATGAAATGGAGCACGAAATGGCCCAACATCCGTTATATCTTCAGCCTAAAGATCTAAGGCTGAGAATGAGCATGACAGGAGAGGAGATGCATGGTGGAAGAATGAGGTGGGGCTAGGGTGACATAAGCCAATTTGTCGTGTAGCGGGAAGGCTTGTGGTTGGGTAAACGAGGAGTTCCATGGGTTTATAGTGTTAAAGGGCTATAATCCAAGTTGGGGTAAAATATAAAGGGAAAGAGGCGGAAGTGGGAGGGGTGATGATCGCCATTGGATCGGCAAGATCTATGGCGGAGATTAAACCAAGGGGAGAACGTAGCGTGGAGTAGTGGGAGGTGGGGACCAGCAACGCCATTAGCTGGTAGTTTTCAGATCTTAGAGAAGATCGATGGTTTAGATCAACTGCGGGGGGACTAGGGGTACGGAAAGATCTCGCCAACGGGTACTTCCACAGTGAATGGGAGAATGTGGGTCGTTGGATTGGGAAATGATCAATGGTGGATATGGACTACGGGGGGACTAGGGAATATGGACCACCCTGGATGGGTGCCCCCGCAGTGAACCTGCGTCATCCGATCTGGGAGAGATCAATAGTGGAGATTGAATCGGGGATCGGCCATCGGCGAAAAAATAGAAAAGGGGATCAGAACCAGGGAAAGAGCGATTGCAATGGCGCGATGCAATGGCACGACGCGATGAAGACCGTCAGATCGGAAATAATATCGACGGTGGAAATTAGATTGGGGATCGGCCATTGGTGGGGGAAAGGATCCGGGAACAAATGAACGGGGTTTTTCGATATGTAATGATCGATGCAATGGAACGATCGGGGCTTCGCATCGACGGAAAACATTTTACAAAGGAAAAAGGTCATGAGGAAAGGAAAAAGGGGGAAATGCTGATGGGCTTAGTTCTTTGGTCACGGAGCTGGGTCGTATGGAGGAAAAGGGGTTAGGGCCTAAGTCGAAAGGCACTTAGGCCTATTTTTTATGAAAATTCGGAAAAAGGCTGAAAAGTGGGTTTTTTGAGCCTTTTTGAGGTTCTGATAGTTTAAAAAGGCCAAATTAAACCAAATAAAAAGGAATAAATGGTCTAAAATGGGATTTGGCAACCTTTTAAGGGGGAATGAAGAGTTAATGAAGGGGATTGTGAAGATGAAATGGAGGAATGAAAGATGGAGATGAGGCCATGAAAAACAGTTTTCTCTTTGGAAACAACAAGATTTTGAAGGATTTCTTGTGGAAACAGCAGTGAAGATGATTTGTAAGATAAAAGGCACCAAGAAGGCTTCAAGAACTAGCAGTTTTCCATAACTATTTCTTCTTGAAGGCTTAAGAACATATTTAGCCATCGTTTGGTATAACATAATTTATAGATGGCTAACAAAATGTACTGCAGATATTTTAATACAATCGCCAATCACATGAAGCAAAGAAAGAATCAAATCAAAACACAACACGGATAATTTCCTGGGGAAATATTGCTGCTCAAAACCCCTCTATCTTCTATTTTATATTAACCATGGAGTCATGAAAAAATTAAAATGCACTCTCCTCACAAGAGTCTCCTGCACTCTCCAAACTGTCTCACATTGTCCTGGAAAAAAATGACCAACCCTTAGCCAATTCTCAGCCTCTAAATAGCTTGCCTTGCTTGTGAAATTCCTGATGAATGCAATTCCTATTATTTAGGAGTGTTTTCTTTCCTAAACTATGCGAGGATCATGGGTAGTCCAATGGATGTCTGGTTGCATGTAGTCAACCTACTAATCACACAACTGATAGTTAACATCCCTTTAACCTTTGTCTCAACTGGGTCTCCACTAGAACTAACATCCATGCAGCTATTAATATTAAATAATCAGTTGCATGGTATATCACTAATTTTGAATTAAATAATATTTAATTCACTTGATCTCTCACTAGTGCAACAAACAGTTACAACTAGTTCAACTGACTCTAACTCACTTAACTGAGTTAACTGATTACACATGCATTAAACTAATGCACCAACTACAATTTGAACTCCATAAATAATAGAATTACTCCACATGCCTCACCAACCACCCTCAACTCAAAATACATGAGCTAACTGAGTTTATCACACTCACTTAACTGTTACAAGTGATAATGAGATAATATTACATTGTATTATCCAATTTAATTAAGCGAAAAATAAATTAGACACTGCACCAAATTAATTAATTAATTTGTCCTTCACACCTGTTAGTCATTATTATTTTTCACTATATTTGGATGACTACAGAATGGTTATAGTTTTCTGAAAAGAAATATTCCTTGAAAATCTTGAGTTTTATAAATCTCACTGCCTTCATTATCTTCATAAAACCTTTTCCCTATCTATCAGTTTGCCATCTCAAGGGACCATATTGCTCTTAAAAGACTCATTGTGGGCTTATACCTCTCATTTTCATCCTTCTTTCCTACCTAAAACCTCATTTCCCCATTTTTCCCCTGTCAATAAACTCCATCCTCCCTCTAATATTTCTTGTTGCTAACTCATTCCCATGTCCCCTTGAGCATAATAGCAGTTTTGGAAATGATTTTTTCACTTGAAAGTTTTTAAGTCAAATTTCATTCAAAATCAAGTCAAAAAGCACTCCCAATAGGTCATTAGGGTTTTTTCATTTTTTCAAGGTCATCCTTTCATTCCGATGATGTCAGCACACATATGAGAAGGATTGATTATGATAAGAATTCTTCTGGCTCCCCAAAATCCTTGGATGTTTCAAGAATTGCTTTTCCTTTGCTAGAATCTGGCTCAGATGTAATAGAATGTCAAGACATGGTTATTCAAGAAGGACCTAAAATTTCCAATGAGGATTATCTTCTCATTTCAGAACCTGCAAGTGTGAAAAATGGGACAAATTTTAGCACTTCTGCAGAGGTGTTGGAAGATTTATCAGCAGAAAGTACTGATGATGTAGACTGTCTACTCCTAAATGAAAACAATTTACACCAAGGGAAAGGGAAAAACTTGGTCTTGTAGATGACACAGGTTATAAACTTGATAGTTCATTTGAGTTCCAAAATATTGATTACTTGCAGGAAAATGACATGGAGAAAGAACACAAGGCCAAACATGAAGAAATTCTATCATAAAATATTGATGGAATGTGGAAAAAGGTGAGGTGAACTAGACAGAAATGAATGAACTTGAAAGGGCTATAGAGAAATTAGAAGACAACACTAATGATTGTTGTAAAGAACTGCAGACACTTAGAGATTTGAAAAAGGTGGCCAGAAAGGGTGGAAAATATGAGTTGAATTTTATGGTGGAAACTACAGAAGATTTTGAAGATGCTAATAGATGTAATAATTAAATCCAAAAGTTGTCAAAGTGAACATGTCAAGCCCCAATGAGCCAAAGAAAATCCAATTCCATGATTTCAGCAACCTGCAAATCAAAAAGTGTCAAAGAGTATCAGTGAGAAAAGGAAAAAGACTTCAAAAATTAGAAAGTGGTTTTTTCAAGTTAAATTAAATTCCAGTTCACTATAAAGTTCATTTAACACTTCAAGAGAATCATTGTTGCCTTTCAAAAGATCAGAATCATTCAGCAAAGGAAAAAATTGTGATTTTTCGAGCAGAATTTGGGCCAAATTCCTTGGCGCTACGCGTTTACACCTGCGCTGTGCGCCTAGAGATTGGTGTTTCGCCCTTTCCTGAGAAATTTAATGTGTTTTGTGAAGGCGTTGCACACCTGTAGCTTGGCATTGCGCCCTTTCAAAGTCATTTCGCGTTTACCACTAGCGCTCCGCGTTTAGCCAGGGAAGGTTGGTGACTGTTCTATCAACTCAAATCACATCAAATCTTCTCCAAATTCTTGCCAAAGTCATCCAAGCACTCTTAAGTGGTAATTACATGACATAAGCCCTATTTTTATGCCATTTGGTGATTCTTAATTGAATGGAAATGAAACCCTAAAGGAAACCCTAAATTTTAGCTTGTGATCATTGTTTTTAACCTTGTTCCATCCTCCTAAAAAGAAATATCAGTCAAAAAACAAGGTAATTACATTGATTTAGGGTTTACATTCATCTAGTTTTTCCCTACACAAATTCCCTTTCACTCATTCCCTTCATTCACACTCATTCCTTTCATCTTTCAAGCTAATCATCTCATCCCCTTCCCCTCATTTCATTTCACTTCCATCCTAGGGTTTCCAAATCAGAATTTGAAGATGTCAAAGGAAGAATACAGTGGAATTGTTGGTGAGGAAAAAATGCCAAGGATACATGATCATAAGGGAGGGAAGATAAACAAGTTTGAACCCATCAATACAAGGGAACTCATGGCCTCTCCTCTCACTGTTTCTTGCTTTAAGAATGTGGGATGCTTTGAGTTTTGTGAGAGAGTGCAGCAAGTCCAAAATCACCCGGATTTAACAAGACTATTCATCATCAACCTACATAAAAAGTAGTTCAATCTTGTAAGGGTTACTTTTGAGATGTCGACCAATTCCATTGCAACTGCTATAGGGATACCTAGTGTGGGAAAAAGGTGGTTTAAACAAGCAAACTTGGACATGAGCTATTATGAATTGTACCTCAAACATACATACAAAGATCACAACAAGTCCATTTTCTCTTCTTCTCATCTCCTTGACCAGTATGTGCCCATGATGAGGATAATAATAAAGTATTTCACTTGTGAGGGAAGGTTTTCCCACCTCTACTCATATCATATTCGTCTTCTCATGCATTTCAGTAGAGTTATAATGTTGCATTTTCCTTATTATCTTTTCCATAGCACTGACAATATGTCTTACATTGTGCAAAAGAGGGTTTACAATCAAAAAATTTAGAGCCTATTTCATCATTCACTCATCAAGATGGTGTTCATGCATCAGCTTCAGCAGAAAAAATTCCATGGGATGCATTCATTTCCAATGAGGTTTTCACTACTCCACCTGGCCATCATCAGCAGGATATCCATTCATCTTCTCATCCTCCCATATCCACTTCTCCATCACATCCTGCTGTTCATATTGTTAGTCATCAGTAAATTTTTTTTTTTGCCTTTGTAGATGACTAAATGTCTATCCTAGATTTCTAGAAACAAAATTCATGAACATTGTGAGTTCTAGAAATCTCACTGCCTTCATTATCCTTAGAGAAATTTTTCACTATTATACTATTTTTTCATTCATGGTCAACCTACCACTTAAAAAAAACACCTCATAGGCTTATGCCACTTAAAAAAAACACCTCATAGGCTTATGCCTTGCCCATAAATCCATTTTCCACCCAGGGTTTCCTACAAGCTTAACTCATGCCCATGATCCCCAAGTCCCTCAAGAATTGATGGTCCCTAAACTATCTCTGTAGACTCTTTAGATAAATCAAGTACATTGTATTTTGGATTTTCAATACACCACTTTTTCAATACTCTATTTTTACACTTGAAGATTCCAAATCAATTTTCAGTCAAAGAGAGGTCAAAGAATCCCCACTAGGTCAATTAGGGTTTCATGTTTTCCAAGGTCATCATCTCCAAAAAGACTACCATTCAGCTTCAAAAGTCTGCACATAAGGTAATGGGCTATCTTGAAACTTTTGCAGAAGTAATAAGAGGCTAACCAGTAGAATAAATTGGTAAGGTAAGAGGTCTGCTACTCAATGATGGCATCTTGCAACAAGGGAGACAGGAAAACTAGGGTTTTTGAAGGCAATTTTCTTGGTTTAACGACCTCCATGATTAAATCATCAACAAGGATTGTATCTTGATGCTCTTACACCTCCTAATATCCTTAATATACCTTCACAAACCCTCCCCATCACTCATATCCCTCAAAATCATCATTTTTCTACAAAACCTAGTCTATTGCCACAATTTGACACTTTTTGAGACTAGGAGTTTGTTTTGACCTTTTGGACCCCTTCCCCTCACTAAATTCTTGAAATTAAACTTTCCCCTACTCCCTAACATCTATACCTATCCCCAAAAATTTCCCCAATAATTTAGACAACCCTTAACCCCTTCATTTCCCTCCCTCTACAAGGCGGTCCTAAATCCCCAACACCAAACCCTAATTTTATCTTCCAACTAAGCTAGGGTTTGATATAAAAAGGAGGCAAAAGAGAAAAGGATTCATTTTATAGATCATGTCAGAAATACTAATTCTATACCAACTCATAAACATCATGCCTCCATCATTTTCCAAGAATTCATTCCAAGAGACAAGCCACGTGTCACACTTAGGGCTAGTTTTGCTTCAAACTGTGTTTCTAACCAAACAGAGATGAATTTGGAAAAAGTGAGAGATTTTTTTGTCCACCATAGGGCCAAGAAGAAAAACCTCCTTCTGGTTTACACAGGTATCATGGTTTGGGATCACTTTTGGAGTGACCTTAGGAAAATCAGTTTTTATCATAGCTGGATTGTAAAAATGACTTGCTTAATAAGTCAAATGACAACTAGACTTGAATATATTTCTAATGAGCTATCATGAGCTCAATTTGGAATTGAGGAAGTCATCCAAAAGTGGTTTGCACCAGTACTCTGCATTTCTACACCATCATTCAGGATTTTTTGACCAGTCTTGGGAAAATAAATTTTTTACTGGGAAAATCAACTCCAAATAGGAAAAACATTGTATATTTGGAAAGCAGATAATTCAATATTTACAACGAGCTATCACGGGCCCATTTCCAACAATGGGAAGGCCTCCAAATGCCTTCTGGAAAATGGCATTGCGCACAAACAGACTGGTGCTACGCACATGTGCTACAGACCGATGCTACGGATAGGCAGAGTGTGTCTCAAATTGCTAAGAAGGGTAAAAAATTCAAGTTTTCACCTCCAAACCTCCTGCAGTCAAAGAAATAAGCCACAATTTCTAAAGATCAATCACTGAGTCAAAGACAAGGTTAAAGGAAGAACAAAGGAGATGTCATCAGCAAGCAAGAGGCAGAGCCTAATAAGAAAGATGAAAGGGATAATGATAGCATGGAAGAAAGTGGTGAAAGTAAATAAAAAGCATAAAATAGTGAGGCAACTATAGAGCCTAATAAAGAAGATGAACATAGTGAAAATGGTAAAGACAATAGGGCAGAAATAGAGTCTAAAGAGGAGCAGCAACAGAATGATGATGACAAAGAAGGTTCACATGACAGCCATGAGGAAAGAGGACTTGTGCATAACAGTGAGCACAATAATGGTGCAGATAATAACAACATGAAGGATGATGATAAATGAAGAAACAAAGGAATATAAGGATGAAGGAGTTGAAGGTCAAAAGCAGACCAATGATCAAACTGAGTTAGAATTTGAAGGTGAAGGCATTAACCAAAGCAGTAATGAAGATAATAGTACTAATGAGACAGACCATGATGAGAAAAGGAATATTCATGATAGTCATGACAGCTTTCATAACTATCATGACACTAATCAGCTTCTGAATGACCAAGGAATCCATAGTGACAGTGCATAAAGGGACAGAGAAGAGGACCTCTATGAAAAACAGAGCCAAAATGAAGCAAGTGGAGAGGATAGTGATCATTTTGAGAGCCAAGATGGTAGTAAAGCAAGTAAAGGAGGCAATGATAATTTTGAAGGCCTAAATGAGAAGCAGGTAAAAGTAAGACAAAATTTAGAAGTGTCAACTCCAATGAAAGAGACAGCAGTGCCAGAAACAAAGAATTCATTGAAAATTAAAGCATTCAAAGAGATTAAAAGACCAAAAAACTTGGATACATAACTCAATATTTTTTATATGCTTATATAAACCCTTGAAGGACCTATCCATCAAGTTTGAGGCAAATTGGACAACTTTTGGTTTTTTCCAAATTTTGACCCCTAGGAGCGCATCACCCTAGATGCTACGCACAACATTGGTGCATATTCAGCTCTTAAAGTTAAATTTTTATATTTTTTACATCACCAACAGTCTACCCACAAAATGTCAGATCAATTGGAGCATTTTTACCCCCTCAAAAGGTCAAACAACACCCAAAATTTAACCTTTCTGCCTCGTTTTCAGACCAGGTGCTGCACACAGAGCAGTGTTGGGAGAATAGATTTTTGGATATGAAAATGGAACCCAGTCAAAACAAAAAAGGCATATCTAGAAATATTACTCATCAAGCTTTCCAACGAGCCATCATGGAGAAAAATCCAACGTCGAGAAGTGGTCCAAAACTTGACTACAACAGAGCCTATTTTCTGCTGAAGGTGGCGCTATGCACCGAGCAGTGTTGGGAGAATGGATTTTTGGACACGAAAATGGAATTAATTCAGAAAACCAAAGGTATATCTGGAAATCTAACTTGACAAGCTTTCCAACGAGCCATCACGGAGCAAAATCCAACACCGGGAAGGAGGTCAAAACTGGACTACAAGTACACCTATTTTCTGATGTTTTGGCGCTATGCACAGAGGACCAAAAGTGCCAAAAGTCAACAAAACACACAAATTGATGGCAAAATGATTTTTTAATATTTTCTTGGGAAAATTACTCTAGATTTGATTGAGGATTTATGTTATGATATTTTTCATTTATTAGCTTAGATATTATGTGTCTTGGGCCTTCAATGGTCATTAAGCACATTTATGACATTTATGACTAAATTAGGGTTTTTGGAAGCCTCTTATGGTTTCCACCTCCTCATTTGCTCCATAAATAGAGCATGAGGCTCTTATGTATTGGTGGGATTTTGATGACTTATTTTGAAGCAATACATAGTCTTTTGGATTTTTGAAAATAAATTGATCTCTTGGAGCTCATGCATGCCCTGATTTGTTTGTTGATGGAGGAGGACTGTTTGCAGGATCCATAAGCCTGGTTGATGGTGATGTGTTTCCATTTTGTTAATGTTTTCTAGTTTTTCATTATGTTCCATCTTCCTATGTTGCAGTAGGAAAAAAAATTTAGACTAAGACATGTTTGCTAATGGCACCTTAGGTCTGTTTTTTCTTCACTGCCTTAATGTTTTATTCTGCTATGATATATTAGAGATTCATATTTTTTCTCTCTAAGGATTTTCTAAGCTTTCTCTTTCTTCAATGGTTTAGATCAATTGGTATCAAGCATGAATCATGGATAGCCCTGCATATTTATTGCCACTAAAAACTATGTTCTTGGAATCATCTCTTTAAAGCATCATTGCCTAGGTTTATCAAAGAAGTTTGTTTCAATCATGCTCTTTGCATTTACTTAGTTGGTTGTTTCAAAGGACCTTTCATAGATATAATATTAGATGTTTAGGGTTTTTATCTCCTTCTATGGTTATAGTTGTTTTTGCATCTTAAATTTTTTCTGCTCTTGATGATGAAATCTATGAAATTTAAATAAGTTTTCTTGCCTTTCTATATTTCATTTGAGTGTTTTTCTTGGATGATTACCTACTTTAAGTCTGAAATCAAATGGATTAAGTTTTTCTTATGCCTTTGATTCTCTTTCTATTCTTATGATTTTTCTAACTCCCTTAGTTTAAAAGTATACGAAGGATTCTAGTCTGCCCTTTATTAGCTTTTTTTCTCAAGCTTAATGTCCATCTCATAATATTTCACAACCTCAAAGATCCACCAACCAAGTTAATATTTCCTTGCAAATACTCTTTAAACCATTGATGAACTTATCATGACCTTGTTAGACTCCATTGCCCAATGAATTGAAGTTTTCCTTGTTTTCTATCTAAATATATCTAAGTATCATACCCAGCCAAAAATAATCAACAAACCCAATACTTCATAACTAGCCTAAAATAAACCCTAATCGGCAAACAAGTTCACATCATTGCACCTAATAGAGAGATTCCTCTCTGAATCCAAGAAGGCTAGGTCCTTGGATTCCAAATCTTGGTTTGATGTTACCCCTGCCCATTTGTATCTCAATCAATCTAGAAAATTATGGGGAGTTAACATAATGGCGATCACGGTGGGACCCTGAGGGATAAACAAACTTAGACTTCCCTAAACCTTCAAAAAACCCTTAAGAGTACTATCTTGTGGATTTATCCCACCGCTCACACAAACATAATGGGGATCATGGTGGGACCTTCTGAGTTAGTGACAAAAAAATTATTCCTTAGATCTCATAAAACTCACAAACATCCTTAGATTGGTATTTAGTTGTTGATGGTGGACAACAAGAACATCCTTAAAAAATTAAACATCATCCACCTGACAACTCCACTAGTCTTCAGTAGCCTTGTTGACCCCACTAGTTCTCATAAACTCCCCTGGGAATGCATTAAGAAATCCAAATCATGCTTATGGTGGACAGCAGAGTTGAAACCTTCCACCTGGTGACTCCACAAATCTAAATAGACCTAAAGACTCCACTGGTATAGAACTCTAAGACTAGTTGAAAAGATTCAGTGACCCTTTCTAATTTACAAACATGGATCCAAGGATACAAAAGAGATATGCTCCAATGAATAGAGATCACATCCCTGGGTTCCCACAAAAATTGCCTCAGATAGATTGGGACAAAAACCTCCCTAGGTTTCAAGATGAAAAGACTGATGACCCTTTGTTACACCTCATCAAGTTTCATATCCATGTATGGGGGTTAAAAGCTGAATGGCATGAGGACTGCCTTATGAATATTTTCATGCTAAAATTAGAATGGAAGGCAAGGGAATGGTATGAGAGTCTAAGACCTGGTAGCTTGTTTTCCTTAAAAGATATACACAACGCATTTTATGAGCGTTATAAACAAAATTCCCCATATTTATCATTGGTTGAAAATTTGTGATCAATCTTAGGATATCATACAGTACCTTATAGATAGTGATGAAGATTTGGAAAATTTGCATCCTAAAGACATCTTAACATCCATTCATGAATTTCATTCTCAAGATAACTATCATGACAGCCTAGATGAGTTAGTTGAGGAAGAAATCAATCAAGGTATAGAAGAAAACCCACAAGATCTCTCTGAAGGCACAAGTGATGATTCACCATCTCTTCTAGGTGAGGCTCAAGAAAATATTCAGCCTCAAAATAAGCCTTCACAAGAAAAAGAGAACTGTTGTACTTCCATCCAAAGAAAGAGAAAAATTCCTCCTCTTTTGACTGAAGAGGAAATAAATCAGATGCTAAACATTCAGCCAGCCTCTAAACCTTCATATGAACAAAACAATTCTATTTTTTCTCCTACTAATTCCATCTACCATAAATCAGAAAGTGAATTTGTAGATCAATTCAAAGAATAAAAAACTGATAATTCAATATGTTTGATTGGTGACACTACTTAATTTGATGAGTTTCCAAAGTTTGATCAATTTGATGATGATATCCTCCAAACAGAAACTAACCTTGCAGAGCAATCAATAATTGGTTTG
Organism: Pinus albicaulis; assembly: GCA_034641835.2. Taxonomy (NCBI): domain Eukaryota; kingdom Viridiplantae; phylum Streptophyta; class Pinopsida; order Pinales; family Pinaceae; genus Pinus; species Pinus albicaulis. Next base: position 171,091,380 of record CM076581.1, on the reverse strand, counting down.
TGGGAGGAAGATCATTTTCATCAACTTCAAAAAAGTAATAAGCCAGTTCATGCCATCTATGCCACTGATGAGGGAAGCCTTGAAAGTTCAGAATTAAGTGAAGGATCTCTAACCCTTTGTTCTACTTCATATTAGCCCATCAGAAATAACTTTCATGTCATTGGAAATCAACAATCTTTCAGTTTTGATGTTGAAACTGGAGAAGAAAAATAACTTCTTAAGCAAGTTGTAAGTGAAAAACCTTTTCCTAAAATGGTTGATGAAATAATTTAGGACACGGAATCCTCTTCAGCTTCAGATTTGCAGCCACCAAGTCCCATTTAATTTTAAAATGTAGATGAAGGCTTGGAAATTTACAATCACATAAGAGTTGTTGCACTTCTTTCTCAAGAAGATTTGCTGCCAAAGAGTGCTCCTGCTCATCAATATGATGGCCTTCACATAGATTTCAGCCCACTCTATCAAAGCACATCAGGTTTGTTAGAGGATAACATTTCCACATATGATTAATATACTAGTTCATATGATCATGAGGAAGAAGTGGAGTTTCTTTCCCAAAAGAGTACAAAGCATAGCCAAGTGGAAGAAAGAGTAGTCCTAAATGGAGCTTATGTCTCAAATCCTCTAGATTAGATATTATTCCAAGATCCATTTGTTGTTTTCCTTGAGAAATCTAAAGGAGGAGTGTGTTCTACCAAGAACAGTTTGTTGCAAAGTGTGAGAAAAATTTTAGGCACTACTATTTGAAAACAAGGTGGAAGTGGCATTTTCATTTCTTCAACACTCTCAAAGAGCTGAAACAAAATCCCTCATGGAATCATCTTCTTGATTGGCTGTGTTGGAAAAGAGATTTCACCAAATGAGCGTATATTATGTATAGGTTAGATTAGGATAGATAGATATATATATGAAAAATAAGCACAGCCTTGTGAGCATCTTTTTAGTTCTAGATTGTTTGGAAAAAGTGAAAAAAACACAAAAACAAAGGGAGAAAAAGAGGGCAGATTTGAAAAGTGGTACAGCCCCATACCCAAAAAATGGTGATGCTAAAAGTGTGCAAGCCTAAATGCCACTACTTGTGCCAAAAATTCTTGTTCATTCATCTAGCCTAATCATGGCTGAACATGTTTTCAATTTATTGCTAATAAGTTAGTGAAAGAGAGCTTGTCAAATCATTCAAACTTGAATTGTAAAAAAGGGAAAAAATGGATAGATTAAGGAATGAAAGATACTGGTTCCACATGCTCAAAACAAAACCCAAGAGGAAGATGAGGATGCATAACAAATGATAGATCCCAGCCCTTATCTTTCTATTTTTACTTTTATGAAAAATAATGTTTGTGTGCAGCTTGTTCTTATGCCACAACTCATGGTAAGTCAAATTGCCTAATCCTGATTTAAACCATGCTTTCAATTTCATGTTTATAGCTTAGAGAATGAATTTTGTCAAACATCTTAATCTTGAAAAATGATTAGACTAGGTAGAGAATAAGAGAATTCATTAGCCTAATATGAACTCTTTAAAAGCCTAATTGGATGACCTTTCAGCTCACTCGAAGAAACGATCCCATCACCTTGTGAATCTTAAAGAAATCTTTGCTCGGTGTAGGTTCTACAACATACGTCTGAATCCGCATAAGTGCGTATTTTTTGTCGAGTCTGGACATCTTCTTGGATTGATTATCTCCAAGCACGAGATTAGGGTTGATCCTGATAAGGTAAAGGAAATTGTTGAATTACCTACACCACAATCCATTCTGCAACTCCAAATTTTGCAAGGGAAGGAAAAATTCTTACGTCGCTTCATCGTAAAATATGCCAAGATGAAGAAAGGCTTCATGTTCTTACTCAAGAAAGGGGTATTGTATCTATGTGATGATCAATCTCAAATGTAATTTGATGCCCTAAAATGGGCACTCCTTTCCGCCCCACTTCTTAGTGTCCCCAACTATTCGCGCAAATTTCTCCTCTGCCTGGCAGCCTCACCATCCTTGCTATGTATGGTTTTTGTTCAAGTTCACGATGACGATAGTGAGCATGTGATTTATTATCTTTCAAAAGGTATCATTGGACCTAAATTATGATATTCACATGTGGAGAAACTATCTCTTGCGGTGATCTTCGCTGTCACCCGCCTCCGACACTATATAATGCTACGACAGAGTACTGTAATTGCTTTGGAGAATCCCATCTCGTCATATCTTTGGAGGAAAATATTCCAAATGGATTGTAATCGTCCAACAATTTGATTTGGTTTTTGCTGCTACTAAAGATAATAAATCTCTAGTCTTCGCTGAATTACTGTCGGATCTTCCCAGAATTGACCTAGAGGAAGTATGTCATGATCCATTTCATGATGAATCCTTCTATCTGGTCGATTCTACTGATCCTTGGTACATGTAAATTATTTTCTACCTCCAAACTCAATGGTTTCACCCAAATCTCATGTGAGACGACCGTCGTCACATTCTTCACGAAGAAAAACATTATCTTGTGCTGAAAGACACTCTATATCGTCATGGCGTCGATACATTTATTTGACATTGTCTCACTCTTAACGAGGCAGAACACATTTTAAATGACTACCACGTTGGGGCATGCAGTGGTCATATTTATGGCATAGATACTACCTAGAAAATATTTCATGTAGGATACTAGTGGAGCACTTTGTTTAAAGATTGTGTCACAACGGTCCAAAAGTGCCATCCGTGTCAAATTTTTACGAATAAAATGTGTGTGCATCTTGCCCCTCTGCATCCAATTATCTCTGTCAGTCCTTTTAATAAATGGGGAATAGATTTCATCACATGCAATCCCACTTCTACTGATGGACACAGTTACATCATAGTCGTTGTCGACTACTTCAAAAAATGGGCCGAGGCCATTCCCACGTTTTGGGCCAATGGAGAAACCGCTGCTCTCTTCCTGTTTAATCAGGTCATCTTCCTTTTCAGTGTACTCTGCTTTATTTTCACAGATCATGGTTCACACTTTCAGAACCAAATGATGAAGGAGTTAAATTCCATGCTAGGTTTTCGAGAAGAGAACTCTTCATCCTACTATCTGCAAGCTAGCGGTCAAGTCAAAGCCGTAAATGGCGTCCTCAATACCATGATTCGTCAATTAGTCAGGAATCATAAAAAAAACATGGAATCTAAAACTATACTCCACATTATGGGCATAATGAATGTTAGTGAAGACTACAATAGGCTTCATGCCATTCCAATTAGCATATGGTCTAGAAGCAGTTCTTCCAATTGAGTGTGAGATTCCATCACTTAAACTAGCCATTGAACTCATACCCAACACCACTGCCGAAGAAGAGCGCTTGCTCTCACTCGATCAATTGGACGAAACTCATCCAGATGCCACTCTGGTACTTCAAGCCCACAAGCACCGAGTAAAATATCAATACGAAAAATCTATGAAGCCGGTTCTTTTTCAAGAGGGTAATCTCGTTATGCTCTTCGATCAGATACATGACCTCTTGGGGGCATGAACACTTCAGCCATAATGGCTTGGTCCATACGTCATCATGAAAGTCCTTCCTAAAGGGGCTTATGAACTTCAGGCCTGTAATGGGGTTCCACTCGCTAATGCCCACAACTGGATCTATCTGAAGAAGTATTTCGCATAGTGTCCCACTGTGTATCTTCTTTGTAGTGTTATGTATATAAGTTTTGTCTTTTTTTGGTGTGTCTAGAATACTTTATGTTTTCGAGTGTTTTTCTCATATAGGCTCTCTTCCTTTACACACATGTCTTCGTCACCCTTGCCATACGTTAGATATGTGGATGGTGCCAATGATCATGCATAGCACATTGCATCATCTGCTTGGGTCTTCTTGTTATGAAACTAGCTCCAAAAATAGAAGAAAAGGGAGATCAAACCCTTTGAAATCAACCACTTCAAGGGGGAAACCTCCAATACATTACATAAATGGACAATTATTGGATGATACAAATGACAAAAACCTCCTTCTATATATAGGAGTCCATGGGCCCACAATATAATCCTAGCCAACCTAAAAATAACGATGTAAGGGCACAATAATAACAATATTTGGGTTACAAGGGTACAAAAATTACAATAAGGGGGATACACTAATAAAAATAAGGGACTAAACTAGTAATATAGGGAACTAACATGCCCCTCTCCTTCAAAAAAGTGTTTTCCTCAATTCTTGAGTAGCTCTAGGTGCTTCTGTATAAAATTCTCATCCTCCCATGCAGAATCTTCAGTGGGTAAGTTCTTCCACTTGATGAGATACTCTAAAATTGATCAATTTCGTAGCTGTCGAGTTCTTGTTTCCATGACCGCTTCAGTTTCCAATATGATTTTTCCTTCCTCATCAAGTTCTGGAAACATTTTTTGAACTGGAAGATTTTCACCTATAACCTTCTTTAAGAATGAAACATGGAAAATTGGATGCACTCGCAAAGAAGCAGGAAGCTCCAATTTGTATGCCATAGTACCAATTGTTGAAAATGGCAAGAAGAAATAGTGAAGGAGGCATCCTGAAACATCTTTCCTGATCCTAGTTGGAAAGTGATCACCTAAACTAGGTGGGGGCCACACAAGTGATTTTTGTCGCAAAGTCTATTTTTAGACTATGTCTATTTTTAGACATATGGATCATGGTCTATGAGTTGCAGGATGCTATTTATGGATGATTGGTCGAGTTGGTAAAAATAGATGGACCTCTATTTTTATACATTGGGCGGTTTCTATTTTTAGACTGTCGAGCTAAAAATAGAACAGTCAAATATTATTAACCCTTAATAATATTTAGACTATAAACATTATCTTATCCTCTTGGAGCACTTCAGTTTGATGCTTGGATGTGGAAAATGCAGCTGACAGAAGGAAATATGCTTTTCCTAAGGGTTAGTTGAGCTATTGCATGGTTGACTTCAGTTAGAACTCATGTGGCAGAGTTTGGTAGAGTTGATGAGACAGTTGGTGGAGTTGTGTTCGGTTTAACTTAGTTGAACTAGTTGTATTTAGTCTAACTGACAAATACACTAGTGATGAGTGGTGTGAATTGATTATTAATTAATTCACTAATTATTAACTCATAAATCAACTAAATAACACATCAGTTAACTGCAATGCATGGACAGTTCAGTGGAGACCAGTGTTAGAGGTGGGTGAAAGGGTGAGTGTGGCTATCAGTTGTGACTATACTTGTGCATGAGATTTGCACACACATTGATTGAGATTGCCAATGAGGATTGCGCAGTACAAGCTAAGGGGATTCGAACTTGGATCTAATTCATTCTCATCAAGAGGCATTCTTCAGCAGGGATTGCGCAATAGAGGCAGGCTATCAAGTGGCAGAGATTGGAGCATGTGTTTTGCTAGATCTAGGTTGATTAGTGTGTAGCAAGTGGAGATTATACTGAGAGCTTGTGAGGAGCTTTGTATGATGATTTTTACATGATCTATATGACATATATAATATACAGATAGTTGGGGGTTTTCAACTTTAAGCTTTCCCATTACATCTCATTTGTGTTCTATAGCCTTTTTATGGTTTTAATAGCTGTGCATCACGGTTGATTTTATTTCCGCAAATTGATGATAAATTGTAGAAGAGGTTATGTATTATGCATGAAGCTTAAATAGTGTGTAATCAGGATAATCTCAGTGAAAAATTCAGCTATTATTCAAAATTTCTACATGGTATCGGAGCGAAAATTGATCATTGGATCTATTACAGTGATTACAATTTATTTCGGTAGACAAAGTCTGTAAGCGGGCTAGGTAGCCTCTGGATCCATCCTTTCTATGAATGGTGATATATCCAGTAAATTCCCCTACAGTCGATCTCTGTGCTAGAAATACTTTTCTCTCACAGATCAGAAGCAGTTGAGTTTTGAGCTGGTGGAATTCGAATTTGCAGCAGTGTTTTCTTGGTGTCTAAGTCAAAATGTCTTATCAAGGACTGCGATTGGAGTATGCCCTGGAGGGTAGCTCAAATTATATTACATGGGGAGATAGGATGGAGGCGGTGTTAGATGAAAATGGGTTGAAGGAGTTCATAGATGTTGAAGTCCCAAAGCCTACTGATGCTGCTCAAGTTGAGGCTTGGCAAAAGAAGATGGCGAAATGTCGAAGGATTCTGTTGGAGGGCGTGAAGGATCACATTGTATCCAGCCTGCATGGAAAAGCTTCTCCATATTTGATGTGGAAAGCGTTGAAAGATCTATTCCAGAGCAAGAGCGACCAAAGGAAGTTGGCGCTCAAGGATAAACTCAGAAACATTAAGATGGAGAAAGGCGACAGTATCGCCAAGTACCTCACGAAGTTCACTCAATGCAGAGATGAGCTGGGAAGTGTGGGGGTGACTGTCGATGATGAGGACTTGGTGGACCTGGCTCTCCTTGGTCTTTTGAAGAGTTGGCATTCCTATCAGGACTCTATCAATGGTCGGGAGAAGTTGCCGGGATGGGAGCGACTTTGGTCGGATCTTGTGCAAGAGGAGATAAGGCGGGGTACGAGGATGGATCTTCATCAGACATTTGATGAATAAAGAAGAGGATTGCGCACTGGCTGCCAAAGCAAGGAAGTGGAAGAGGCAAGAAGAATGCTTCTCAATCCGGTGGATGGTAAGAGAGTGTGACTTGTTCAAAGTGAAGTGTTTTCACATTGTCACGATCATGGACATTCGCCCACAGATTGTCACGAAGAAGAACAAGGAGGCTGTTGGAGTTGCAGTTGGTGAGGCTCTTGCCTCGCAGTTTGAGCTGGAATTCTCATTGATCGCATGCATGGTGTTTAGTGCATTGGGATCGGGGTGGTATTTTGATAGTGGCGCTTCCTTGCACATGACGGGAGATGTGAATCTTTTCAGTGACTTGGTGGAGAAAGATCTCCAGTTGCATGTTGAGTTGGGCGACAATGGACGATACAATGTGACCGACATTGGTACCATTACCTTTCAGAGGGAGTCAGGTAAACTCATTCTTTTAAAAGATGTAGTGCATGTTCTAGGTTTAAAGAAGAATTTAATCTCAGTCGCAATGTTAGAGGATAAAGGGTATGATGTTGTCTTTAGTGAAGTAAAAGTTTTCCTTCGGCATAAAACAACAGGACAAGTCAAGAAGGTTGGGATTCGAAAATAATCTTTATAGACTTGGAAATTAGATGGGATTTCTATGGAGCTTCCCTCTGGATTTGGGAAGTCTGAAAATGATACAGAGTGATTAACGAGGAGGAGCAAGTTTTGCATGCAGGTAAGAGTGAACCTCGGGATGTGGAGCAGCCATAGGATGAGGATCATGGAGTGGGAGAAACCACTCATGCAGAGAAATTTCATGCCAGATGGGCAGAGGGAGTGCATGTAGCTATACCACCAGGTGAGAGGTGGGGCGACATGCATGAATAATCCCAAGAGGAGATTTCTGGGCAGGATTCATGATATGGTGTGGATCTCATGAATTGAACCTGGCTACGAGGGCGCCCACGGTGTAGCGATGGCATGATCGGTGGATTGATGCAAGCGGATCAAGGCGCGGTGTCGGATGCGGAGGCGCGGATCGAGTTGACGTAAGTGCAAGTGCATAGGTCACAGAGAGCTAAACAACGAGTGGTTCCTCATGATGCGGTTGGTACCAACGAAGTTGAGGCTTTGATGATAGATGCATTGAGTTTATGGTGCATCAAATTGATTGAGTTGTTTTGAGCCCCCATTTAGGTTCAAAGGAGTTGCGGGAAGCGGTGCATGAGTTGCATGGGCGCTTGTGAAGGTTTAGAGACGAATGCATGGAGTTGCATGTCGCATGCAAAGATAGCCCTTTCTTCTTTGAGAGGGAAGTGTTAAAGAAAATGGCAACAAGAAATAGTGAAGGAGGCATCCTGAAACATCTTTCACGATCCTAGTCTGGAAAGTAGTCACCTAAACTAGGTGGGGCCCTGCAAAATGATTTTGTATGAGTCTATTTTTAGACATATGGATCATGGTCTATGAGTTGCAGGATGCTATTTATGGATGATTGGTCATGTTGGTAAAAATAGATGGACCTCTATTTTTAGACATTAGGCGGAATCTATTTTTAGACTGCCAGGCTAAAAATAGAACAGTCGAATATTATTAACCCTTAATAATATTTAGACTATAAACATTATCTTATCCTCTTGGGGCACTTCAATTTGATGCTTGGATGTGGCACATGCAGTTGACAGAAGGAAATACGCTTTTCCTAAGGGTTAGTTGAGCTATTGCATGGTTGACTTCAGTTAGAACTCATGTGTCAGAGTTTGGTGGAGTTGATGAGACAGTTGGTGGAGACATGTTCGGTTTAACTTGGACTAGTTAGTTTATTTAGTCTAAGCGGTAAATGCACTAGTGAGAGTGGTGTGAATTAATTATTAATTAATTCACTAATTATAAACTCATAAATCAACTAAAAAATACATCAGTTAACTTCAGTGCATGGACAGTTTCAGTGGAGACCAGTGAAGAGGTAGGTGAAAGAGCAGTTTGACTATCAGTTGTGACTAGATTGGTGCATGAGTTTGCACCACACATTGATGGAGATGCCAATGAGGATTGCGCGGTGCAAGCTAAAGGAGTTGAACTTGGATTAATTCAGCTCTCATCGAAGCATTCTTGAGCGGGGATTAGCATGATAGGGCGAGGCTATCAAGTGGTAGAGATTGGAGCATGTGTTTTGCTAGATCTAGCTTGATTAGTGTGTAGCAAGTGGAGATTATACTGAGAGCTTGTGAGGAGCTTTGTATGATGATTTTTACATGATCTATATGACATATATAATATACAGATAGTTGGGGGTTTTCAGCTTTAAGCTTTCCCATTACATACTATGTTCATATGTGTGAATTTTTATGGTTTTAATGTGTGCATGCAATTGATTTTATTTCCGCATGTGATGATCAATGGTAGAAGAGATTCTGTATTGTGCATGAAGATAAAATAGTGTGTGATCAGAAGAATATCGGTGGATAACATATCAGTTATTCAAATTTCTACACCAATATTTTGCAACACCTTGTAAGGACCATAGTGCTTTGGTGATAATTTATTATCCTTATTAGCTTTATTGAGGGACATTTGTTTGTATGGTTGTAGCAGTAAAAATTCCCAATCTCCTACATCAAAACTTATCCCGCTGCGATGTTGATCTGCCTGTTGTTTCATTTGATTTTGTGCCAAATTTAGGTTATCCTTTAATTTTTGGATAACTTCTTGTTGATGCTTGATGTGATCTTCCACTACTTGAACCTTAGAATTTTCTCTTAAAGATGATGTGATGGATGGTGAATGATATCCATAAAGTGCCATAAATGGTGTTACACCATTTTTTGGTCATCTAACCTATTGTTATTATATGGACCTATGTACACCATGTAAGACCAATTTTACCCTTAGTAAAATTGCATTCACTATGAAAAATAGCTTAGTAAACCACCTTTATTAAGTTGTTTATGGTATAAACATGAAACCCCATGAGGAAATATTAAATAAATCTACATTTGTTTGATTTTCCTCAAGGAATAATTAGTTAAACAATAGTTTAATTAATATTCCTGGTTATATTTAACCCAAAATAGGGAAATTAATTAGATAAATCATTATTTATCTTATTATTTATTAAGAATAATTATTTAAACCTTATTTAAATAATATTATTTGTTAAATATGACTAAATCACCCTTAAATAATTAAATAAATAATTATTTATTTTATTATTACTCAACCACATCCTTAAAATGATAAATAAATCATTTATTTATTTATTATTTACAAATAAAGGGACTTGACCCAAGTCAAATTCCTTTTCCCTCCAAAAAATATAATAAAATATTCCATAAATGTTGGATCTTGATTTGGTTAATAATATTTTAATTATGCACCAATATCTAGAATAACTCAATATTTTGTTATAAATAGAAGGGTTTTCCCATTCATTTACCACCTTTTTTTGCCTAAACATCACTCTGGATCTATACTTTTGGTCTGACTTTGATCCACCATCATAGTCATATTTTTCTACCATTTTTGTCTGGGTTTTATACACCATCAAGAGAGAGGAATTTTAGATCTGAAGTGTTGAGGACTTACAAGAACCCATCCCATTGAGGAGAATTGGTAACACCCTTCTATTTTTTCCTCCTAGGTGACATTAACACAAAATTCATTCAACATATTCTTGTCTTGTCTATTGGATGCATGGAGTAAATCTTCTTTTTTCCACTGCTTAATACCTTTTGATGCATAGATATAGATTTTTGCAGCATTTATCTTGATCACCTAACTACAGATCTGAGGATATTAGCAGCCATCTTTGCTGTTAGGGCAATTTTTTATGCACAACTAAAGTGGTCTTTTTTCGCATGCTTGGAATTAAGATTCATACTAACAATTGGAGACTCCACACGGGTTTACGATTATGACCGCTGTCATTTTTTTGATCCTTGCATATATTGCTACTTCAAACCCTAGGATTTCTCTTCAGCTTCATGTTTTTTCTTTCTTGATGTTGTTTTTAACCTATAAAACCCTAAAACGATAAAAATTCTAACTTCCGTGTGTTTTCGGACCTATTGCGCAGGTGATAGACATCAACTGCAGCTGAGACGACACTTTTTTCTGAAATCTACCACCGAAAGTGTTGGAAGTGCAGGTCACACTTTTTGGCCCAAAATCTATGACTTGGAGCTTCAGGAAGCGGGAATCAACCCAAAAACTGTGACCTTTATAGAAAATAGGTCAGAAACTGTGACTTGGATTTTTTGCGGGAGTTTTTATGAAATTTTTCTGGGTTTGTCTGGGCCTCTGTTCAGGGTTGTCTGACTTCCGCCTCTACCCGTTTTGGACCTATACATGTTCTGTTTTACTTAGCTAAGTGGGAACCTAGCCCCCTAGGGCTTTAGTACCCTCCACACTTTGTGGAAGAGTTTTAGCTGCTATAGGTTGTCTGAAATTTTCAGAGCATTCAGCCTTTTTTCAGATCTGATACCTCACCTTTAGATCCACTTCAGATCGGCTTTTTATCCATCCAAATCACCTCATTTCACTTTGTTTGGGTTTTCCTCTAGGGTTCAATCTATTTCCCTCTAGGAGATAGCCTTTCGCCACCTCATTTACAACAAATTTTCCTCTGATTTGTTGTTGTTTTCTGCACCACTTTCCAGCAGATTTTGACCTTTAGATCCCTGTCCCTCCCGAACTTAGATCTATTGGCTATTTTGGTGTGTTTTGACTAGTTTTTTTCCTGCCTATAGACTACTTGTTGAGAGGCCCACCTCCTTGGGTTTAGATTATTGCATTACTAACTATTTATTTACTGTTATTTCAGTTTCATATACTGTTATCTGCAGGTTTATTTTCAGTTGCACAACACACTTTTTCTTTTTCTCTACAAATGTCTGGGTTTAAAAATTAAAATCTACAAAATTTGCACACACACCCTAAGAAAAAAAGGGCTTGGTTAACACCACCAAGCAAAGACTCTAAAACATTGAAATCAATTGATCCTGCACCTCTCTGCCCTTGTTTAGACATTGTAATCAGTTGACCCTGCACCTCCCTGCCCTTGTTAGTCTCTTTTTTCTTTGTTCCGTGTTTGTGTCGTCACCATTGTGCCACCAAGGCGTTTATCTTGGAGACTTCTTGGCCTTCATCCTCAATTTCCGGTAGGAAGACTTACTCCTTTGCATAGGATTCGAGTTAGTCCTCCTCCAAGTCCGCACTCTGACTCTTCTTCTGGTTGATTGGGTTATCCTTCTCATTCCACCTTTGGTTCTCCCCCTGTCACCTTCACCATGTCTGGTGCAGGACCTAATGCTGGTGGTAACCCCAGACCTCATGCTCGGAATACCACTAGTGGGACTGCAACAGACACTACCCCAACTGCGCCCTTGCTCCCCTTCATGGTAGGCCTCAACCTTCTCGATGTTGACCAGTTAATAAATGACCCTATACACCATGACGCTAGTTGGCCTTCTATGCCAACTAAGCTCCCTTCTGACATCCCCAAGTTTGAATGCCTTGCTGGAGAAGATCCCACAAATCATGTTCGATCTTTCCACATGCTGTGTTCGTCTAACTCTATTACCGATGACTTTATCTATCTTTGGTTGTTCCAATGTATGCTTACTAGTGAAGCTTCTAAGTGTTATGTTGATTAGGCCCCTTCCTTTCATACCACCTTTGCAACTCTTGCCCAGGCTTTTCTGTCTTACTTCCAGCTTCCCCTTCATTATGACACTAGTAATGAACTCTTGACTTCTTTCCGTCAATTGTCTGCAACCCACCTATCCGACCATGTCCAGGAATGGTGGAGAAGAAAAAGTCTATGTCGAGCCCCTACCTTTGAAGACCGTGTCTACATGGACTTGTTCCTTAGATCTCTTTTTCCACCTATCGGGAAAGATGTCGCATCACACTTTCCTCAAACCGAAGAATCCGCTCTCTAAATTAAGTTAAAATATGACGAGATCTACGCTCAGTCAGGTTATGTTTATACCGTTCTACCTGATCTTCCTAGCCTCAGTGGTGCCAACGCACCGGGGGCATCTGACACTGCCAACGGTATTGTTGGAGCTCTCTCGAATCCATACGTTCAACCTCCCATGGGCTATGGCTTTCCTCATGGGGGCCCAGCACCTCCTGCACTTTTCCCCATCCCGGTAGAACGTATCCAGGATACGGCATGCCTCCTACTTTTTCCCAACCTCCTATTTACCACACTGTTACCCAACCTCCTTATTATCCGTATCCACAGCTTGGTGCTCTAGCTCCTCTAGCATTAGCACCTCCTCTTCCCTTTCCTTCTCAACCCCCGCAATAGGAACCACCGCCCTTTCAGGGGCAGGTGTATGCACAACAGGGCATGACTAATCCTCCTCCCTCAAAAAAGAAGAGGAAAGGCACTCAAAATCAAGCTACCCCTGGTAATCCTGGACGTAATCAAGGTAATGCTCCTAACACTATGAACTAGCAACAGGGCACTCAGCCCAAGCAGGACAGGCCTATTCACACGAATAAGCCCTGTTCTTTTTGTGGTGTTTATGGTCATTACACACATGATTTTCCTCTTTTTACACAGATGCAGTAGTTGTGCGAGTCTCAAGCAGCATTGCGAGGACAACAAGCCTCCCCTTCCATCACTCCCAGTGCTGCGCCTAGTTAGCCGGTTGTGCTTAATAATCCTTTCCCTCAGCAAGGATTTATGGCTATCCAACCACCTGAAGGTCAAGTGGCCACTCAACCTCTTCCATCTCATACCTCTGATTACTAGATTCTCATGATGAACTCTGATCAACCTCTAACCGTGTACATCAATCTTCAGACTCGGTCTCGTAAGTACAACAAGCCTCTCGCTACGTCTGTCCTCGAGCCACCTCCTTCAGTCTCTACAGAGCCTCTTTCGACACCTAATGGTCCCTTGCAGAACCCTCAGCCTAAGGTAGAGGTTCATACCAAGATCCCTAAGGGACTACTACGCTGAAATGCTGCTTCTGGCAAAGATGCCCATTCGTATAGCATAGTAGATGATTTGGTACAATCCCCTGCTGCCATTTCAATGCTGGAACTCCTCCACTCGTGCCCTTCACAACAAAAAACTCTACTATCTGCCATGGGCACCGTATATCCTTCCGGCGATCGATTGATTGTCTTTGATGTTGACCGGTCAGAACATCCTCCTCTCCCTGCTTCTGTCGCCTTCCAAATCCTAGTCAAGATCCGGAATGCCAACGTTTCCTCGTGCATAATTGATGATGGGGCATCCACCTGTGTGATGTCTGATTCAGTTTGGAATCAACTCGAATCACCTGAGTTGGCTCCTTCCATGATCACTCTCCGAGTGTGGAATTTCCATGCCTCCCAGCCCATTGTCCTATTCTGCAATTGTCCTATTACTCTTGCAAGCAAGGTTGTTTGTGTTGACGTTGAAGTCATAGACGCCCCCTTAGATTACAACATTCTATTGGGTCATAGCTACACTTATGTGATGTCTGCAGTCCCTTCCACGGTCCACTGCAAGATGTCCTTCCCTCATAATGGAAAGATAGTCACCATTGACCAGTTGACATATTACGAACTGAAGTCTCAGACCTCCCCTGAGTCCATCATCTCTTCGGTGGCCAATAAGAAAACCGTTGATCCTTTGACCAGTGTCTCACTCGGAGTCTACAAATATTCCTAATTGCTTGGTACATTCCCTAGTCTTCCTCCTCTTGTCTCTAATCCCAGCTCATTGAATGTTTGCATGATGCAATCGTCTCGGGTTGCCCTCAAGTGACCCACCTCGGCTAGTCAGGAACCTCCTCACCCTCCGCAGCCTACTCCTAGCTCTTTGATTCAACCTTCTGGACCTCCTCCTCTTAGCCCTTCAGCTGGTATTCACAAGCCTCTTTACCCTCCTGGAATGTTTCCTCCAGGCTTTAACCATTTAGGAGCTGTCCCATTTGGTCATTACCCCTTCGGTTGGATACCATTCCTAGCCCCCCTCCCAGAGTCTACGCAGTACCTGTTATGGCCACCCTCTCTCTGCCTAACCTGACCTTATGGATTCCCATCTGGTACCTTGATCCCCCATCCGCTACCCCGCCTGGTCACCCCAAACCATATCTTTATTTGACTCCAGTTCAACCGGTCCCTATGACTTCTCCCATGGCTACAACGCCTCAACCACATCAATAGGAACCTCCTCCTGTTGCGAAAAATTTGGGTAATGGGGGAAAATCCAAAAAAACAACCAAAGAAAAGACTACCCTGACAAACCTTACCCCTCCTCGGCTGCCAAGGTGCATTATCTAGTGCGCTTTGTGTGATGTTGTCGGTCATGGCACCCATACTTTTCCAGAGTTGCCTCACCTTAAGTCCATGGTTAATGAGACATTTTTTGAATCTAACATACATGTGGTCTATGTCACTATACCTGATTTAGTCTCAAAACTCAAATCATTGTGCAAAAATCACCCTTGTGCTTTGTGTGATTTCCATGGCCACTACACCCACCTCTGTCCTCGCCTCGAAGAGTATCATTCCTCTTTGGAAGATTTCCACCAATTCTAGGCCAAGCGTAACAACTGAAATCCCTCCTTGTTCGTGAGTTATGCCTCCCATTGACATCCCTCCTCCTGATGTCAACATGACGGAGCCTTTGGCCACCATTTTATACCTATCATCATCCATGAGACCCTCGATGGAAGCCACCATGGAGACTTCCCCTGATGATCCGCTTGACCTCCCTTCAGCAATCACCCTAGGCTCAACATAGGTAGATCCTTTATCTGCTTACTCTTTGGTCGTCCCCCATGATGTTGCGCATGTGAGCCTTTCTTCACATGATGATGAGTCAAGTAGCTCTACTGCGTCAAGTGGTCTCCCTTCCTCCAGTCACCCCATCTATCACTCTGATGAAGACATTATGGAAGAGATGACTGATCCTGAATTTCCATGGGATGATATGCACCACCATGCATACTTCCTCCCACAGCAGTTCCATGACCAATATGCTGTGGAAAGTAAAGACTTCATTCCTAATGAAGTCGATTGGTTTAGAAATCCCATTCCTGCACCTGATGCTTTTGAAGAAGGAAATATGGCCAATATCTCTCCTACCATTAAAATTGAAATTTCTGACAAACTAGGGATAGAAGAAAATATCACCTTGGGCACCCATTACACCCTGGAAGAGGTTGAGGCTTACACCAAGCTATTCAAATAATTTTGTGATATTTTTTCCTGGTCCTATTCAGAAATGCCTGGACTTGATCCTGCCATTGTTGAACACCATATCGATACATGGCCTGATGCTAATCCTGTCCATCAAAAGTTGAGACCCATTAATTCTTCCAGACGAGAAGTTGTCAAAGCCAAAATCGATAAGCTCAAGCAGGCTGGTTTTATCTATCCCATTGAATACACCACTTGGGTGTCAAATCTGATTCATGTTCTCAAGAAACAAGGCACCATCCATGTCTGCACTGAATTTCATGATCTGAACAAAGCTTTTCCCAAATAAAACTTACCCACACCATTCATTGACAAAATCATTGGTGAGTGTGCGGGGCACGAGGTTCTATCCTTTATTGATGGTTTCTCCGGTTATAACCAAATTTTTATTCTTCATGCTGATCAAATTAAAACCGCGTTCATTAGTCCATGGGGAACCTTTTCCTATCGAGTCATGCAGTTCGGCCTTAAAAATGCAGGAGCCACTTTTCAGCAGGATATGTCTTACTGTTTCCATGAACTAGCTCATATTATCCTTGCTTATTTAGACCACCTAACTGCCCGTTCTAAACATTGGGTGCAGCACCTCCATGATTTGCGTACTGTCTTTCTCTGATGTCGCAAGTATAATATCCACCTCAACCCGTTGAATTATGTATTTTGTGTACCTGTCGGCCGTCTTCTAGGCTTCATTGTGTCTAAATATCGTATCACGCTTGACCCATTGAAATTTCAAGCCATCCTTAAGCTTCCTACCCCTCATACTTTACGCCAGTTACAAAGCCTCCAAGGCAAAGCTTATTTCATTCGCCAGTTTTTACCTGACTATGCCACCACCGCGCATGGGTTCCTGAGAATCCTCTATTATAATATCCCTTTTGTCTGGGATGCCTATGTTGGAGAGTCTTTTTATGCCCTAAAGCACGCTCTCACGTTTTCTCCCTTGATTTGTCCACCTGACTTTGATAGGGATTTCATCCTATATATCTTCGCTTCCACCCACTCGGTCAATGGAGTCCTCATTCAGGAAGATGTCAATTGAATTGAGAATGTTATCTATTATGTCAGTAAGAAGCTGGTAGGACCTCATGTATCCTACTCACATGAAGATAAATTATCACTGGCTGTCATGTTCTCGGTCCAGAAACTTTGTCATTACATCCTCATGCGTTCCACCAAGGTCGTGACTAATTCCAACCCTATGGCCTTCCTATTGAGTCATCGAATCATCAATGGGAAGTATGCCCGTTGGATCATGATCCTCCAAGAATTCAATCTTGAATTTGTCACACCCAAAAGTAAGAAAGGTTTATCCCTTGCTAAACTCATTTTTGAACTACCTATAGGTATGTAGGATCCTCTAGTTAATGATAATTTCCCCGATGAACATTTATTTGCCATTACCACCGATGACCCTTGGTATGGGGGCATCCTCACTTATTTGTGAACCCAAAATTTCACCCTCCATCTTGACCATGATGCTCGACGATGTATCCAACACCAAGCCCCCCTCTAACTTCTTATTGGTGACGACCTTTATCATTGCGGTGTAGATTCTGTCCTTCGTCGTTGTCTCAGACACACTGAAGCAGAACAAGTCCTTAGTGCCTATCATAGTGGTGCTTGTGGTGGCCACCTCTCCGGTCTAGCCACTACCCAGAAAATCATGCGTGCTGGGTACTTTTTCTAATGTTCCAAAATTTTAGCTTCCAAGCTAAATGGAACATTAGAGTTAGCAACAGCTATAGTCGATAAATAAATGGGTAGAAAAGCCCATAAGTCTCCTAAGGAGGAATAAAATACTCCAATTGTGAAAGGGGACACTCTTTCAAGCCAAATAAAATACCTCCATGTGTGAACAAGGTTAAATTGAAGCTTCTTTGACTAAGTGAACAACGCAGTTTTAGTGGAGGAGGAATCCTAGGTTGGATAACGCAATTTTGGAGGGGAATGTAACTTGGGTTAGAAGTAACTTAAGTGAGTGGGGCCAAGGGAAAGAAAACTCACTTATGATATAAGGAAGAGGATGGCAGCATTGTTCATCATTTTGTAGATTATTATCATTCTTGGCTGCCCAGAATTGTTGTTGCTTGCTGCTTAGCAAGTTGCAGTGTTGTTTAGCACTGGGTGTTCCCGGGCAGGAATCCCACCTCTTTCCTTTGAGTAGCTCATTAGGAGAGTTTTTATTCATCATTACACATCAGTTTTTTAGGCCAAGCTTTAGCCATCTAAATCAGGAAAACTTTCCCAGAGATTGTGCAGTGTTGCTAGGTGTAGTAGTGGAAAGGATTGGAATCCCGACTTCTGAGCTAGTTTCTCATTGGAGGAAGGTTTCTTTCACTTGAGAGATATGTTTGGAGAGATCCAGAGATTATTTCAGATTTTTGGTATCAGACCACACATTTCTCATACCCTCCTAGCGCAGTTTCTGCTAGGGAGTGCATTATTTTAATGGCAGTGCTCATTGCATGATTTGGTGGCTCCATTGTTGAGTTTCCTTGTGATTGAGAGGTTCAACCTTTCATGGGAGGAAGCCCTTCAGGGATCTACATCAGATAAAACATCTCGCATCCTTGTATACTCTTATGCTTCAGTGTTGTAGTGATTATTCAGTCATTTCCTGAATATCACATTTTATATATAGAGTATTTGACAAGAAACCCTTACCGGGTTATCTTGTATTTGGTATAGGAGATTAGATATTTGTACTTCAGAATTATTTATAAATATATGAGTAGATATATGATTCTCCTATCATTTTATGTACAAAACCTCTCTTATACTGCACAGTTCCTTGAGCAGCTGCTCCGACATTTTGCAGTCTTGGGGTTTTTCACCTTTTTCAGCTACACTAGTGTGGGAGATCTGTTTAACCCACCTATTTTCATTTCTTTCTGATCTCCTCTTGAATTTAGATTCTATATGTATGTGTCTATGGGATATAAGTGAATATTTCACTGTTTTATTGCATAGAAATGCGCTTTTCATGTATGATTTATGAACAATCCTGAAAAAGGGATATTACAGTGGTATCAAAGCAAGATCTTTGGCTCAGCCTCTGGCTTCAAGACAAAGTGCTGAATCCCTAAAGGGGGAATATTTAAAGCTCTATAGATAGAGTCTGTAGATGGCCAGGTAGCCTCTGGATCTCATCCTTTTTTCAAAGGTGACATATCCAGTAAATTCCCCTGCAGTCAATCTCTGGAATAAATTTTGATATTCCTGAAAAGGGAACTTTCCAGTGCTATCAGAAGAAGGAGGGATGGATAGAATCCAGAAAGCTTCAATATGTGCAGAAAGAAAGGAAGACAAGCTCACAAAGCTTCTTCCAAAATTTATGAAGAGCTTTCAAGGAGAGTTGAAAAAGATGAGATTGGAGATGGGATCCCCAAAGGAGATTAATTATAGATCTGAATCTAAATTTTCACATGGTGAGTGTGAGAATGCAGCTACATTCCATGATGCACAACATAGTCAAATGCCCAGAGCTATCCTGATATGGATGGGAGGAGGAAGAATGCCTAAGAGAATGACTCTGAGTGATTTGTTGCGGGAGTATGAATCTCAAACTGAGAAGTTTAGAGATCATACTGATTTCCAAGAGTTCTGCAAGATATAGATGGAGAAAAGCCAGCAGTAGGATGCAGATAGATTTTTTCTATCTAGTTTTTCCGGATCACCTACATGTTCAATTGGAGCTTGGGTGAAGGAGCTAAACTCCTATTTGCAGCTGCACCATATTACCGGAAATGAAGCTATCAGAGTTGCAAAGCTGCATTTTAGAGGTAAGTCTCATGCATGGTGGATTTTTTAATCTTATTCCTTAAAGAATGCCAATACTTTCTCTTATGAAAGATTCATAAAAACATTGATGGAGAGGTTTGGTGAAAAACTTCCTAAGACACATGAGCAAGGAAAACTAGAGAAAACAAAACCCTTGCAAGTGATGGATGAAACTCCATTTCAGAAAACCATGAGAGGAGCTGATGTCTTGCATTACACATTTTCGGAAGAAAAAATTCCAAGAGTCTTAGTATTACAACTAGTGATCAACCAACAACTTCTCATCTTCTACAGAAGTATTTATAGAAGAATGAGGAGGTGAGATCTAATAAAAATATCTCCCCATTTAATTAATACATACTGAAGGCTTCTCGGCCTTTGAGGGGCTCGATGAAGATTCTTACATATGTGTCTTCTGTAATAAATGTTTTACATTAAGATTTAAGCTCGGTGGGAGCTTTTTTTGACTTTTAGGCTCTGTTTTAGGATGTAATAACTCTGCTGATATTTTTTGCATTAAGTTCCTTTAGCAGAATTAAATATTTGGCTGCGTTGAGGCAAATATATTTTCTCTACTCAATAACTTCGGCCTCTGTTTGAATGCTTTGAGGCACAGGTAGCTTTGTGGTAGCTGGGAGGAATAAATTTGCCTCAGATGTGATGGTGGAGGCCTTCTGTCTGATAAAAACTTTATGATTTACCTTTAACTGTGTTTTAATTTATAGGATTAGGATATTTTCATTTTTAGCCATAATCCCCACAAATTTGTCTTCAATCTTTTGTTTTGGTATATTTTGTCTTCGACACTGATACTCTTTGATTCGTGATTTCAATCACTATGTCTTGTTGAGGTGCAGGCTGCGCAGGGCTCATATGGCATCAATGCCTCATGAAACATTGACGAAACGTGGACTTTGAACCCCGCGAATGGTTTCCTCTGATGAATCAAAGGCACGGGAAACATCTTTCCCGGCCTTTGGCCTTTATTTAATTATAATGGATAAACCATTAATCCTGCAAAACACACAAAATATTGAGAAATATTGCGTTGTGGGTTTAACTGCTTCAGAGGGTGAAGGGAGAGAGCGTGGCCATTGGATGACATCATCCAATGGTGTAGATCTATTCAGAGGAGGTTAAAGGAGAGCAGAGGAGGAAAATATTTCAGAATCGTCGATCGCGCAGAGATCGGCGGTGGGGATTACATGCTTAAAATCCCCTTCGTGGAAGGCGAAGGGTGATGAAACCATGAGGAAAGATCTGGGATCGTCCGATATCGACACATGGACGGTCTAGATCTAATCAGAGAATTTCAATCAACGGGGAAAAAAAATGTTAAAAACGCACCTGATGAAAGATCTGATGCGATCAAATGTGGATCGTCGATCTACAGATCATATCGACAACGGAAAATTAATCAAGAGGTGATTATGGTGGGGGAGAAAAAATTGAAAGGCACCGACGTGATTAAGCACTGACTGTCGATCTGCAGCTTAGATCGATGACGGAGAGTGAATCAGAGGGGTTCAAAGGTGGGGGAACAGTTCACGATCAGAGAAAATAAGGGTCGTCGGATCTGAGGAAGGCAGGGAGGATATAAACAACTAAGGATTGGTCGGGGGTAGTTAATCGGAAGGGGGACAAATGCACCTGGTGAAAATTTGCGATGCGATGTTGCACGGGCCGTTCGATCGGCTTAAGATCAACAGTGGATTTTGTTTTAAGTTATGCACCAGCAAAAAACCCTTTAAAACTTTATAAAACTCAAAGTTTCATATCATGCAAATTTTTTGGCTTCAGGGGTGGGTTTTATACATATGAAAGGCGCCCAGTTACGCGGCTTGATCTCTATGGAACATTAATAGGCTCGGGGCTTATGCATATATGGGCCAATCGGGATCGGGCCTTCGAGCTTGGGCTTTTTAATCTACCCATTCAATACATTCGATGCAATAAGTGCTGAGGGGACTAGTGCCTGGTTCTTAGGGCATGGGCATATGTGGGGAAGTGGTTAGGGGGCTTAGCCAAAGGGGCTAAACCTGAAACATAAAACATGGATTTTTATGGATTTTCAATGTTTTTCAAAGGATTTTGAGGGTTTCGATAAGGCAAAGAAAGAGTCTTAAACCTTATCAAAAGGGGTTTTGATGGAGGGGAATGGGGGAAAATATGAAAATTAAGGATTTTGATGAGAATGTAAGGGGTAAATGAGGTTAGTTTTGAAGAGGAAGGAGCGAAAAATGGTGATTTTGAAGCAATTTTTTCTCTTTGAAAACAATAGAATTTCTGAGCTTTGAAATGGAAACAACAATGAAGATTAAAATAGAGGCATGAGGCCTTCAAAAGTCTTCAAGAGATAACACACTTTTTAGCAATAAAATTTGTTCCTTGAAGGCTCCGAAAAGTTTTAGCCACCTTTTGCTATAACAAATTTTATAGGTGGCTAACACAGGCCAAGGATGCACTACGCTGGTTCCATGAGAGGGACTATGATTCACTCTCCGGTTGTCACTTGGCAACTTGTTCTCATTGTACCTTGCTTCCATATGTTGCTGATATGTATATATTCATGGGGAGATTTTTTGGGAGAGTGGGCTTGAGGTTGGAAATTCCCACTGGGGGCATGATTCTCCCCACTTTATATGTTGTACATTGTAGGAGGAACCATGGGCAAACCATGATTGCCACATTACACTTTTTCTCTTCTTGTGGGTGGAACCACTTGGAGAACTTGAGGAGAAATTTCATGGCTGAATTATTTGTTGGGGCATCATACAAGTTAACCATCATGACTTTACTTTATGGCTTGTATGAGGGAGAGATGAGGAAGCAGCAAGAGTTCTTGTTGCTGTGGTTGCACTTGGGAGATTTTGGGTAGGAATTTTCCCATACTTTTCATGAGATTTCTGAAGAGAAGAGAGGCACATTCATGGTGCAAGGAGGCTACCCTTCAGCATTGAAGGATCATGAGAGACTTCCACGTAGGAAGATGATCTTCTCACATAGCAGCATGATGGTGGATGGCTTTGGCATGTGGAATGTCAAAGTGAGAAGTCATGGAGCCTTATTCTTGAGGCGTACAACGCTGTCACATGGGAGTGCATTCTTAGTGATGGAGCGTTCCAAAGATTATGTGTATCCCTTCTTCTAGCATATTTTTTTGAGGGAATCCACATGGGGGAACTTATACATGGACCTCACTTTCAGCTCCCACATGATGCATGGTAAGAAATACATTGATGTACTTGTTGATTACTCTATTGAGTATTTGTAATTTCTCACCATCTGTAAACAATGCATTGCTCCACATGAGAGCAAGATCATTGATTGGTTTCATGGTCATTTTAGGGCCAAATATTGTGATGTTGATGACTCATATTTACATGAATTTTGGCAAGTGTTGTATTGCTTTGATTGTGCACAGTTGGTGTATATTGTGGCTTACTACTTCATAGTAGATGAGCTAACATGCATAGATGAAAATTCTTTGGAGGACAACTTTCCACTTGATGCTCTACATCAGCAGTTGAAAGAACTGCGCGGTATTTACCAGGGAGACCATATGTATCATCCAAACTTGCACATAAACTTCAGCCATTTTTTGATTTGGATGCCATGTGGTGATGATGTGCCATTCATCTTGAATGGAATGGTTTGGGTTGGCATGTCTCATGATTTTGGAGGAAGAGTCTCTTACACCATTTTTTGGTCATCTAAACTATTATCATTAGATGGACCCAAGTACACCATGTAAGACCAATTTTACCCTAAGTAAAATTGCTTTCACTATGTGAAATAACTTAGTAAAACACCTTTATTAAGTTTTTTATGGTCTAAATAGGAAACCCCAAAAGGAAATATTAAAAAAATATATATTTGTTTATATTTCCTCAAGGAATAATAGTTAAACATTAATTTAATTATTATTCCTGGTCATATTTAACCCAAAACAAGGAAATAAATTAAATAAATCCTTATTTATTTGATTATTTCCTAGGAATAAGTTATTTAATCCTTATTTAAATAATATTCCTAGTTAAATTTGACTAAATCATTTATAAATAATTAAATAAATCATTATTTATTTAATTATATTTCCACTATTTCCTTAAAATAATAAATAAATCATTTATTTATTTATTATTTATAAATAAAGGAATTGACCCAAGTCAAAAATCCTTTTCCCTCCAACAAATATAATAAAATATTCCTAAAAGGTGGTTCTAGAATTTGGTTAATAATATTTTATTCATGCACCAAGTTCTAGATTGCCCTAATATTTTGTTATAAATAGAAGGGTTTTCCCATTCATTTGTCACCTTTCATTGCATTAGATCACTCTGGATCTATACTCTTGGTCACATTTTCTCCATTTTTACCTTGTGAGCTCCCATTGAGTTCTATGTTTGTCTGGGTTTTCTACACCAACAAGAGAGAGAAATTTTAGATCTGAAATGCTGAGGACTTTCAAGAACCCATCCCATTGAGGAGAACCAGAAAACACCTTTCTTGTTTTCCTCTCAGGTGCCCCCTTTTAATATAAAAAATTCTTTCAAAAAAATTGTTCTTGTCTTGTCTATTGGATGCATGGAGCCATATTTTATTTTTGCTGCTTAATGTCTTTTATGCTTAGATCTGGATTTGTGCAGCATTATTTGGATCAACTAACTGCAGACTTAAATATATTGGCATCCATACTTGATGTTAGGGCTATTTGTTATGCGTAGCTAAAGTGATATTTTCCGATGAAAGATTCATACTAACAATTGGCGACTCCACATGGGTTTTATTTTGCGACCGCTGTCGTTTTATAAATTCCTGCATATCCATCTATTTCAGACCCTAGGGTTTCTCTTCAGTTTTCTGTTTTTCCTATTTTTATGGTGATTTTCACCTATAAAACCCTAAAACATTAAAATTTTTAACTTCCGTGTGTTTCTGGCCCTATTGCGTAGGTGACAGACATCAGCCGCAGCTGTGAAAACAACTTTTTCTGAAATCTTCCGCCGAGAGACCCGGATCTGTAGGTCGCACTTATTGGCCCAAAAACTGAAACCTGTACTGGAGGGCACACTTTTCCGCCCCAAACCTGCGACCTGCACTTTTTTCTGCAGTTTTCTAGCAGTTTTTCTAGGTTTGTCTGAAACTTCTGTCAGGGTTTTCCAGCCTCCGTCTCTGCCCGTTTAGACCTATTTCTAATCTGTTTCACTCAACTAAGTGGGAATCTTGCCCCTTAGGGCTTTAGTACCCTCCACTTTTTGTGGGTGAGTTTTAGTTGTTTTAGACGTCTGCATTTTCAGAGTTTCAACCTTCTTCTTTTCAGATCTGATACCTCATTTTCAGATCCCTCTAGATCAGCTCTTCTCCCTTTCAAATCACCTCATATAGTTTTGTTTGGGTTTTCCTCTAGGGTCACCTCCTTGCCCCTCCTACCTTTAGCTGATTTCCCCCTTTGTTAAAGCAACCTTGCCTCTCCCTCCTTGTTGTTTTATGCACCTATTTTTAGCATATTTCTCCTTTAGATCCCTATCCCTCCCGACCTTAGATCTATTGGCCTCTTTTTACTGTGTTTTGATTAGATTTTTTCCCTCTTTTAGACTAGTTTTGAGAGACCCACCTTCTTGGGTTAGATTGATGCATTGTTAGCTATTAATTTTCTATTATTTTAGTCTTATTTATTGTTCTCTGCAGATTTATTTTCAATTACACAGCACAAATTTTATTTTACTCTCAAAACATCTAGGTTTAAAAATTAAAATTAACACACGCCACACACTGACCCTAAGTGAAGAAGAGCCTGGTTAACACTGCCTGGCATAGACTTTAAAATCAATTGACACTCCACCTCTCTACTCTTGTTTCGAAATTGACCTCACTTGATTCTGCACCTCCCTACCCTTGTTGGTTATTCAGCTTCTCGTCATCATTGCGCCACCAAGGCATTTATCCCAGAGACTTCTTTGTCTTCACCCTCGGTTTCCGCTTGGACGACTTACTCCTTCCTGCTGTCATCACGTTAGTCCTTCCCCGAGTCTATGCTCCAACTCCTCTTCTGATTGTTTAGGTTCTCCCCCTACTTATGGTTCTCCCCCTGTTACCTTCACCATGTCCGGTCCAGGGCCTAACGCTAGCGGCAACCCCAGCCCTAATGTTGGGACTCTTACTAGCGAAACCGCCACAGGAACTACCTCGACTGCTCCCTTTCTCCCCTTCATGGCAGGCCTCAGTCTCCCTGATTTCAATCAGTTGATCAATGATCCCATCCGCCATGATGTTGGTTGGCCTGCTATGCCAACCAAGCTCCCCTCCAACATTCCCAAGTTCGAAGGCCTTGCTGGAGAGGATCCCTCCAACCATATCCGGTCTTCCCACATGTGGTGTTCCTCCCATTCCATTACTGATGATTCCATCCATCTTAGGTTGTTCCAATGCACGCTTACAGGTGAAGCTTCTAAGTGGTATGTTGATCAGCCCACTTCCTCTCATACCACCTTTACGACTCTTGCCCGGGCTTTTTTATCTTACTTCCAGCTTCCCCTTCGTTATGAAACTGGTATCAAACTTTTGACTTCTTTCCGTCAATCATCTGCAACCCGCCTATCCAATCATGTCCAGGAATTGCAGAGAAGAAAGAGCATATGTCAATCTCCTACCTTCGAAGACTGTGTCTACATGGACAGGTTCCTTAGATCTCTCTTGCCCCCTATCGAGAAAGATGTCGCATCGCATTTTCCTCAAACCAAAGAAGCTGCCCTCCAAATGGCGTTAAAATATGACCTGATCTATGCTCAGACGGGTTATGTTTATACTATTCTACCTGATCTCCCCAGACCCGGTGATGCCCATGCACCGGGGGCACCTCATGTCGTCAACGGTATCGTTGGAGCTATCTCTCATACATACACCCAGCCTCCCATGGGTTATGGTTTTCCTCAGGGGGGAGGCAGCACCTCCCGCACTTTTTCCACTCCTGGTAGCACGTCTCTAGGACACGGCATGCCCCCTCTTTTGGCCCAACCTCCTACTTACCACACTGTTATCCAACCCCCTTATTATTCGTATCCACAACTTGGTGCTCCAGCTCCTCCAACATCAGCACCTTCGCCTCCCTTGCCTTCTCAACCCCCGCAACAGCAGTCACCGCCCCCTCAAGAGCAGGTGGATGCACAACAGAGATTTGTGGCTACCCAACCACCTGACGGACAGTCGGCCACTCAACCTTTCCCTTATAGTTCCTTCGATTACTAGATTCTCATGATGAACTCTGATCAACCTTTACCTGTTGACCTTAACCTTCAAACTCGGTCTCGTCAGTACCCCAAGCCTCCCGCTCCGTCTGTCCCCGAGTCACCTTCTTCAGGTTCTACAAAGCCTCTTTTGACATATAATTTTCCCTTGCATATCCCTCAACCCAAAGTTGAGGTTCATACCAAGATTCCTAAGAGCCCATTAAGCCGAAATGTTGCTTCTGGTCGAGCTGCTCATTCGTATAGCATAGTAGATGATTTGGTTCAGTCTCCTGCTGCCATTTCAACACTGGAACTCCTCCAATCATGTCCTTCTCAAAAGAAGGCTCTACTATCCGCCATGGGCACTGTAGATCCTGCTGATGACCAATTGATTGTTTTTGACGCCCGTCAATCGGAACATCCTCCCCTTCCTGCTTCCGTAGCTTTCCAAATCCCAGTCAACATCCAGAACGCTCACATTTCTTGGTGTATTATTGATGAGGGGACATCCACCTGTGTGATGTTTGCTTCGGTTTGGAAATAACTCGGATCTCCTGAGCTGGCCCTTTCCACAATCACCCTTCGTGCATGGGACGACCATGCCTCCCAGCCCATTGGCCTATTCTGTAATTGTCCTATCACTCTTGCGGGCAGGACTGTTTGCATTGACGTTGAAGTCATCGATGCCCCTCTTGATTATAACATTCTTTTGGGGCATAGCTACACCTATGCCATGTCTGCTGTCCCATCCATGGTCCACCGCAAGATGTTTTTCCCTCATAATGGAAATATAGTCACCATTGATGAGTTGACATATCATGAGCCAAAATCTCAGACCTCCCCTGAGTCGACCATATATTTTGTAGCCAATAAGCAAACTGTCGATTCTTTGACCAATGTCTCCCCTGGTGTCTACAAAGACTCCTCCTTGCTTGGAACTTTCCCTGGTATTCCTCCTCCTCCTATCTCTGATCCCAGCTTAGCGACTGTTTGCATGATGCAATCGTCTCGGGCTGAACTTAAACGGCCCACTTTGGCTAGTCAACAACCTCAACCTCAACCTCGCCTGCCGCAACTTGCTCCTAGCCCTTCACCTCAGCCAGCCAGATCTCTTCCTTCTAGCCCTTCTCCTACAGCTGGTATCCATGAGACCCTCGGGGAAAATTCCCTCTGAATCCTCCCCTGTTTTTTTGCTTGACCTTCCTTCAGCAATCACCTTGGGCTCAACATCGTTAGATCCTTTATCTACTTACTCTTCGGTCACCCCTTGTGGCGATGCACATGTGAACCTCTCTTCTCATGATGATGAGTCAGGTAGCTTCGCCGCGTCAGGTGGTCTTTCTTCCACCAGTCACCCCATATTCTATCATGATGATGAGATTATGGAAGACATCCCCACCCCTGACTTTATCTATTCCCCCTTACATCGAACCCATGGGTTCGAACCACATACACCTTGCGGCCATTACATTGACACCCAATGTTTGGGTAAGGGGGCACCCATATTTGAGAGACTAAGAGAAGAAATTCTCCACAACTCTCCTAGTGTATCTAGACGTGTCGACTCCAGTACCATTATTATTCCACATTTAGAAGAACCTCTAGAGTCCCATATCACTTCAGATCACTCTATGGATGATACCCCTTATCATTCCTTCATCTTACATCAGCAACCCAGTCTTTTAGGCATTGTTGTTGACCAACCTATAGGTTTTCTAAGAGAGCATCAGTTTATTATCTCCAAATCCTCTTTTCGGGATAGTGACACCAGGTATGCCAACCCAGGAACTTAAATTCCATTTGATTCATATATGCAATACTAAAAGAGATTGGTAATCCTCTATTTCCTTTCTCAAACTGCATAACCATAACAAAAACAAATGGCGCACCATATCATTAAAATGTGCTTAGATTCACCTTTTTCTAAATAAATTTTGGCATGATCACAAAATTCTTGGGGGAAATTATGCCCCTCAACCATACAAATCCCAGATCTCAACCAAAAACAGCCTACAACCCCCTTCCTCTGATAGGTCGCACTTTTTAGGTCATCTCCTGGGACCAGTCGTAGTTTTCTGCCCAATACCTGCTACCCCGGTCGCAGAAAAAACCCCAAAAAGTGCGACCTGGCCTTTTTATGAGCTCTGGGTACCTGTTAGTTTTTAGTACCTTGATACTTCACCAGGAAACATTTTTCCCAAGAAGGGTGTCTTCACCTCTCCTCAAAATCGGATTTCCTCACTTACAACACTTGTATTTGAGGCACCACTTTGCCTCCATACTTGTCCTTGTTCGTGTTTATTTTAGTCATGATTTACCATCTTTTACTCATGTTTTCATGGTTCCCCATTAGACCTTTACTGTGTGGCATCACCATCGAGTCGCCCTTGTTTAGAGCATCTGAGTTGAGTCATCATCACATTTATGGAGTCTATCCCGAGTCCCTTTGTATCCCACTATAATCCTCCATCCTTCATTGCTTGGTCCCTCTCTCATGTCGCACATTACGGCCTTCAGTCCCATTGGCCCCTATCCCTCATGATATTGTGTCAATCGATGCCAAGCCATTCATGCCCTTTATGCTCTAAAAAGGGAAGTCGTCCATACGCTACTCAGTATCCCCCACTTCATCATCATCATTAGTGTCTGTCTGTTCGTCACTCTACTATTTTCTCTCATGCCTTAGTTGGGGATCCCTTATTGCCTCACCTATGGCAGGCCTCCTTCTGTCGACATCAACTCATTCATTCCAGAAGACAGGTCTAGAGGGCGGTGTACCTTGCTCCAGCTCTTTTCAGCATGATCAAGATCTGTATACTTGATGGTCCAGTGATGCAGCAGGAACTATTGGTGATTCCCGGGTGTGTGTGAGATTTCTTAACCCTCATGAGGGGGTGGCCCTACAGGTAGCCCCCCACATGCCCGGATGACCTCTTCATTCCATCCTTTGATGCAACTCCCTATATTTGATGATGTCAACCTTAGCCGCTTGCAGCACCTTTTCGATTTGCATGTATCAGTCGGATTTTGCGAGCCATTCCCCGTTTCTAGGGGGAATTTGGGTTGTATTTGTATCTCATGTACTCAGATATTATTGTATAAGTCCTGGCTGTTATCCCAGGCATAGCATGTATGTGGGATTCATCATTCTATTTTTTCTGGCTTGTGTTTATGCCAGCATGTACTTTATAGTTCGGTTCCTTGTTTACTGGACACACTATTCTTTTGTACTTTGTCTCAGCAGGCATAGGTATGCCTCCCCCGCCACCTTTCGCATAGGTACCATCTCATAAACTAGAGACTTGTTGCACCTGTAAGTCTCTTCTCCTCAGGGTCTAGTCCTTTAGCACATTAGACTACCTTACATTTCTCTCTCTGACTTCCCTCTCGATGTATAGTGTTTGAGTTTTTACAACGTACTTCGGTCATACGATTTGCTCCTAACACTCGTATGCTGGGGGGAAATCTGTTGCACCATTTTTTGGTCATCTAAACTATTATCATTAGATGGACCCAAGTACACCATGTAATAGCAATTTTACCCTATGTAAAATTGCTTTCACTATGTGAAATAACTTAGTAAAACACCTTTATTAAGTTGTTTATGGTCTAAACAGGAAACCCCAAAAGGAAATAATAAACAAATCTATATTTTTTTATATTTCCTCAAGGAATAATTAGTTAAACATTAATTTAATTATTATTCTTGGTCATATTTAACCCAAAACAAGGAAATCAATTAAATAAATCCTTATTTATTTGATTATTTCCTAGGAATAAGTTATTTAATCCTTATTTAAATAATATTCCTAGTTAAATTTGACTAAATAATTTATAAATAATTAAATAAATCATTACTTATTTAATTATATTTCTGCCATTTCCTTAAAATAATAAATAAATCATTTATTTATTTATTATTTATAAATAAAGGAATTGACCCATGTCAAAAATCCTTTTCCCTCCAACAAATATAATAAAATATTCCTAAAATGTGGTTCTAGAATTTGGTTAATAATATTTTATTCATGCACCAAGTTCTAGATCGCCCTAATATTTTGTTATAAATAGAAGGGTTTTCCCATTCATTTGTCACCTTTCATTGCATTAGATCACTCTGGATCTATATTCTTGGTCACATTTTCTCCATTTTTTCCTTGTGAGCTCCCATTGAGTTCTATGTTTGTCTGGGTTTTCTACACCAACAAGAGAGAGAAATTTTAGATCTGAAATGCTGAGGACTTTCAAGAACCCATCCCATTGAGGAGAACCAGAAAACACCTTTCTTGTTTTCCTCTCAGGTGCCCCCTTTTAATATAAAAAATTCTTTCAAAAACATTGTTCTTGTCTTTTCTATTGGATTCATGGAGCCATATTTTATTTTTACTGCTTAATTTATTTTATGCTTAGATTTGGATTTCTGCAGCATTATTTGGATCATCTAACTGCAGACTTAAAGATATTGGCAGCCATAATTGATGTTAGGGCTATTTATTATGTGTAGCTAAAGTGATCTTTTCCAACGAAATATTCATACTAACAGAGTCCTTGGAGGCTCAATATTCTTCTTGTCATTGGAGGGCCATCATGTTTCAGCCCAAGATCAGCATGCCCTCTACACTTATCATGAGTGGAGAGGAGGATAGCATAGGGTAGGCCCTCTTTCCTATCATTTACATTCATTTAGCGCACCTACATTTCAGGAGCACATGGTGGAGGAGACTTTTCATGAGTTACCATGTTGGAGGATGACTCACTTCATTTGGATGATAGCATGGGTGAGGGAGGCACTCATTTACCATGTTGTTCATCACTCCTACTTTGTGGAGGCCATGAGACAGCTAGTAGGTTTCCATTCTCATGTTCCACCTTTTATTGATGCAGACACTATGGTTTTGCACACTTGGGAGGAAGCATGGGATGAAAATATATTTGCAGATTCTCTTGATGCAGTGATGGAGGCTATTGATGGAGGCCACATGAGGAAGAGGGGAGAAATTTTTTTCTCCTTATGCATTTTCTTGAGGACAAGAAAATATTTTGGAGGGGAGAACTGTAATGTTCCAAAATTTTAGCCTCAAAGCTAAATGGAACATTAGAGTTAGTAGTAGTTGTAGCCAGTGAATAAATTGTTAGGGAAGCCCATAAGTCTCCTAAGGAGGATAAAAACACTCCAAGTGTGAAAGGGGACATTATTTCTAGCCTAATAAAACACCTCCATGTGTGAACAGAGATAAAATGAAGCTGCTTTGACTAAGCCAACAATGCAGTTTTAGTGGAGGAGGAATCCTAGGATGGATAACGCAATTTTGGAGGGAGATGTAACTTGGGTTAGAAGTAACCTAATTGAGTGGGGCCAAGGGTGTCAAGACTTGTTGCTTCTTAGCAAAGTTGCAGTGTTGTTTAGCACTAGGTGTTCCCGAGAGGGAATTCCACCTCTCTCCTTGAGGAGCTTCATTGAGAGAGTTTATATTCATCTTTCCACATCAGGTTTTCAGGCCAAGATTTAGCCTACATCATCAGCACAGCTTTGCCAGAGATTGTGCAGTGTTGTTGGGTGCAGTAGTGGAAGGGACTGGAATCCTGGCTTCTGAGCTAGTTTCTCATTGGAGGAAGCTTTCCTTCACTTGAGATATCTGTTTGGAGAGCTCCAGATCTTATTTAAGATCTGTGGTATCAAACCACACATTTTCCATACATTCCCAGCATTTTTTCTACTAGGGAATGAGTTATTTTGGAGGCAGTGCTTAGTGCATGGTTTGGTGGCTCTGTTGCTGAGTTTCCTTGTGATTGAGAGGTTCATCCTTTCATGGGAGGAAGCCCTTGAGGGATCTACATCATATCAGACATATTTATAGCCTTTTACATTCATGTGCTTCAATGTTGTAGTGGTGATTCAGTAAATTACTGAATATCACATTCTTGTATGTAGAGTGTTTGACAAGAAACCCTTGCCGGGTTATCTTGTGTTTTGTATAAGGAGAATAGATCTTAGTTTATGAGCATGATTATCTAATACATGAGTAGATATATTTGTCTTCTTATTTTCTGAGTTCATATCCTCATAATACTATGTAGTCCTTTGATGCAGCAACTTCGGTAAAATGCAGTTTTGGGGTTTTTAATCATTTTCAGCTACACTAGTGTGGGAGGCCTGTTTAACCCACCTAGTTTCATTTCTTTCTGATCTGATATTGTATTTAGATGCTAGATGGATGTATCTATGGGATCCAACTGATCGTTTTACTATTTTATTTCATATGTTGCTGGAAGTGCATTTTAATGCATGATTCATGAGTTTTTCCAGATTTGGAACATTACACATGATTGGAGAGGAAACACATTTGTTCGATGTGTTCTTTGTGGAAGAGGATTCCCACATTTTCTGTAGTACATGTTCTAAGGGGAACATTGGAGGATTTTTTGCCACCATAGCCAAATATTTGTTTCTCTTGGAGGTGGGCCAAATGTGTGATGGGATGCCATATGATGATGCTCTTTTATCCATCACATGTGGAATGTTTTGGGCCAACTAGTTTTACAACGTTGGAGGGAGGATCTTTGGAGATTTATTATTCTTCTTGCCACTTGAGGGAAACCTATTTGCAGGCCAAGATCAGTATGTACTCTACACTTTCCATGGGTGTAGAGGAAGACAACATGGGGTAGGCCATCTTGCCTATCATGTTCATCTATTCAACCCACCTTCTTTGCAGGAACCTAAGGTGGAGGAGACATTTCAAGAGTTGCCATGTTGGAGGGTGACTCATCTTGTATGGATGATTTCTTGGGGAAAGAATTTTTCCCAATCCATTTCAGTTCTATCCTTGCAATTGCTTGAGGAAAAGAAACATTTTTTGAGGGGAGGACTATAATATTCCTAATTAGCCCAAGCTAATAGAAATGTTTCATTTTGTTTTGATTTTCTAAATTGATGCATAAAATGTAAAGGAGAAGATGTAAGCTCCTAAAAACATCAAAATAAATCAATGCCCAATGTGAACAGAGGTAAATCAGGGCCGTCTCAATAAAATAACCTTATAATGTGAAAAGGGGATCATCTTAGTAGCTATATTTTACACTTATGGGTGTGAATAAGGGAAAATGGATGAGGACATAGTTAAGTTTAACTAAGTCAACATGCATGCATGAAGAAGAAGAGATCATCGATAAAACCAGTTCAATGTGAACAAGGATAAGCATAGGCAGACATTTATGAGTTGGATTGATTGCACTTGTAGGTGTGAATGGGTTTGAGCTATGAGACTGGGTCAACCTTGACCAAATATACAACACAGTCTAGATTCAATGCACCTCATGGAGGGACAACGCAGTTCTAGAAGGAGGCCCTCATGTGAAAGAATATAATTCCTCAAGGTGGTTTAGGGTTTGCCAAAGCTCTCATATTATAAAAGGAAGGGGAAGGCTCAAGAGAAGGTTGTTGAATGATATTATATTTTTAGAGTATATTGTCTGTTTAGACATATCTCATTCTTTTGCCTGTTTAGCAGAGAATTGTGAGGATTTCCTGTTTAGGGATTCTCTCTCCTTCCATTGAGTAGCTCTTGGAGGGAATTTCACTTTTCTCCCACTATCAAACATATGGCCAAGCTCCATCTCCCTTATATAGTGTAAATCCTGCTATGATTTACTTTTTTCAGTGCGCTACAGCAAGTGGACACTAGATCTGCTTAGATCTAGCTTGTATTGGTGGCTCTTCTCAGTGAGTGTGTCATTTAACCCCCTGGAAGAGTGCATCTGTTGTTTCAGCTCTAGTTTTCAGATCTTGGCATGTGGCCAACTCACTTCTCATCATCTACAGTTCAGTTAGCTTTAGAAACCGTGTCATTTTCTACAGTGTTGTAGTAGCAGGGTTTGATCCCTTGCTTGTGAGATTTTTCCTTGGAGAAAGGGTCAACCCTTCTCTCGGAAAAGCACTGTACATCATTATTCTTCTCTCTCATGTATTATTCATCTATTTTCTTATAAATCTGTAGTAAAATATGTTTTCCAAATCCATATTCTGCAGATCTGTCATTCTTACACTTGTACTTTCAGGAAACCCTTACCGGGTTATCTTTCTGATGTGTAAAGGAGCTAGATCTCCATTTTTCTTCATGTTCTGTGCAATAAAACTCCATATCAGATGTTAGAATCATATTTTAGTATAAAACCTCTATAAATGACGTTGTACATGCTTCAGTAAAATTCTGTTTAGTAAAATTCATGGGATTTCATCATTTTTAAGCTATATCGGGAGTGGTAGATCTGTTTAACATAGCTAGAGTAATTTTTTTGTGTTTAAATTTGATATGTAAGTCTTTTATGACCTAATCTATGGGATCCCACCATCCTTTGCCCTTAT
The DNA here is from genome assembly GCA_034641835.2 of Pinus albicaulis. Taxonomy (NCBI): domain Eukaryota; kingdom Viridiplantae; phylum Streptophyta; class Pinopsida; order Pinales; family Pinaceae; genus Pinus; species Pinus albicaulis. The sequence goes on along the minus strand of CM076581.1, from coordinate 171,056,291 downwards.
TTTTATGAAAATCTCTAAAGTTAACGTTTTAAAGGCTAAAATAACTTCTTTTCCCCATCTTTTGTGCGTAGAATTGTTTCGGGGAAAATCACCCTAGAGTTTCATTGGGTTACAACCTCCACAGAGCAGGGGAATGCTACTTAAGAAGGACTCACACAACCATGCATGTTCAGAAAAACTAAACAGAGTAGATCGAGGAAGTTACCCGTAGGTCCTACGGTTGAAGCAGATCCCGCAGGGTCCAAACCCCCAGCAACCGTCCTTCCTTCTTAACCTGAAAGACAAGAAGAAACAAGCACGAAGAACTGGTTGTATAGCATATATCTACTATAAATGTTAGTGAAATCCATATAAAACATCAGATAAATCATAATGAATGCTTAAATAACAATTTTCTCATATATGTAAGAAAACACTAACACGTATATTTCGGGAACAAGATGGTACTTTTGTATTATAAATAGCATGTACAAAAGTAACGAGTGGAGAGATCACCTGAATCCTTCCACGATCTTTGAGCGACCGTCGTCCGGATCCGTCCCGCCCTTGCCTCGCTAAGACTCCTTCCAAACTGGTGCATACGAGATGACATATAGGGAGATGAGCATCTCAAGGAAACAAGGGTTTCCTGTAATGAACTGGGAAAGTGCAGGAGGCACGGGGAATCGGACTTGGATAGGGAATACCAACAGAGTATAATATCAATAAATTCTCTCTCTCCCTTAGGCCATACACATGAGGGGTTTTTATACTCCCTCCAAGTAGTTTCAACAGTTGGAAACAGTTGGCCACGTGCTGGGGTGGTTGAACTACCTGAGTAACCATCAACCCAGACCGAAAATAGGGAATTTTTATATATTTTTTCATAATTTTAATGGCATACACGGAAAAGTGCAGCTGGACTCGTGTATACATGCGGAAAAGTACGGACATAGTCGCGTATGGGGATTTTTACACTGTTTTTAAGTGAATTTGTCCAAGTCTGTAGGAATGGGTGCCCAAAACCATCAAAGAAATCATGAATCATATGAAGGTGAGAAATGATGCTATAACAGATGCCCCCTAATATATGAGGTCAGAAGGGGTATATGATGGCCGAAATTTATTATGCACATAGAAAGAACTTCGCAAGGACAAGAGAGGACTTCACCAGATTTCAGCCTACCAAAAACCAATGAAAGAAAACAGAGAGTCAACTCATGCTGAGGCGGGCATACCCATGCTCAGTCCAAAAATACATCATATAGAAAGTAGTGAATAGATCCAACATGTATACAAGTATAGCTGAGCTGAAAGTACACAATGAATCATCTGAGCATGGCCCGGAAGTGTAAGTCTGAATCAATGTCCAAGTATCACATATAGAAAGCTGATCAAAGATGGTGCAACTGGATGTCTGATCATATAAGTAACTGAATCTCCAAGTACCGAATCATAAGAGGTGGAACAACCGGTACAATCACGCAACTCGGGAGCCAACATATAGGATGCTGCTGTACTGAACTGCAACATATAAGGGTGGACGGCATCATTGGCAGAAACTGAATGGACTGTCAAAAGTGAACCGAAAAAATGCTGATGCAACCCGAGGTCTTCACCGATCACTATGGCACAATTCTACACAATGGGAATAAATGAGCTGAAGTCGACCATGTGATAAATCGTTGGATTACCGGGCATTGATGTATCCCGTTAACCAACGCGAGACAACCCACCGATAATGATAATGAGTGTCAAGGTGCCCCAGTACAATCTGACAAGTGCGAATGAATGAGTTGAAGTAGAACACTTGAAAGAATCTACCAATCAGGAGGCAATGATGAATCCCCACTGTCGATAGCGAAGAGTCTGCCACTGATGACTGCAAACCCTAAGGTACTGAAAAAATACTCTAGACCTTATTCCCAGAGCAATGAGTCGGAGTTGATGGGAAAAGATCTGCTGGAAGGAAGGTATTAAGGCATCCCACATCAGTCCAGCGCGAGTGTAACCCGCAGGCCAAGATTTGGAAGGAATCGGACGAAGTAGAGTGACGGAACCAAAACTGAAGTACGTTTCCGACATGCACAAGATGAAGCTAGTGCACGGAAGAAACCCTCTAAACCAACCAATAATGAAAGCTGACATAGAGGCGAGAAATCCACCGATAGGGTCAAATGGAAATCAAGGTACTGCACGAATCCCAAGTGTGATAATGTGTGCTGACGTCGAACACAGGGGAAACCACTCAGTCAAAGACCCATGATGATGATCAAATTTTGAGCACGAGGTCACCTATCAATGATGGAAATAGGCCCAAGGTGCGGCTCTAGGTTTTCTCTCAGAGCAATGTGTCATAGTCGATAAGAGACAAACCCGCCGGCAAGAAGTCAATGGGGACCTTCTCAAACCAGCACGAGCAGAAGACCAAAACATCTGATGTGATAGAACATGATACTGACAAGACCGGGAAGGCCGACTGAATAATGAGTCAAGAGACACCGCAGAATGGCCGACTCGGGTTAGACTTCCCTTGAACAAAAGCACGACTCGTGATGACCATGGCAGTAAAAAGTGACACTGTATAAGTCTGTTATGCAGGAGGCAGAACAAACTCTCCATATGATTGGAAGAGATAACCAACCGGGGGAGAACTGACAAGTGAAACATGGTAAAGGCTGAACCTAGGTCAAAAATAAAACCATCCCAAATGAAGGAGATATATATAAGTATATGTGCTTTGTTCAAGGGCGACAAACTGACTCTGTATTGCCATCAAAACAACGAAGATACATCCCATTCCCGCTCTTTTTGTTATATTTGATTTTTTTGTCTTTTTCATATAATAAGCCTGAAAAAGAATAAAATAATGCTATGGTACAATGGATAGAATGAGTATCAAAAAATCAGATGCACTAGTTCCTGGGATTGGAACAATCCTATGCTCAATGCAAGGTGGCGAAAACTGGTAAGTGATACTCAGAGGAACGTTCCATCCATGGGTAAAAGGTGTCAAGTCGTGATAGCTAAGTGCATGCAATGGTTAACTTGTACAGAGAGTCAAGGTCAAAAGTTTGCTTAAACATCGAGTCCAAATGAAGCCGGCTAAAGGCCAGGATAAACAAGTAGCCAATATGCAATGCAGTAATACAACTTAACGACACCAGGGAGCCTCTAGGGTAAAAGCCAGAAAAAATGATAGTGATGAAGAAGAAGAATGAAGCTTCAACACATAAGACATGGTGGGACTAAAGAGGACTCCCAAGCCTACATAAAACGCAGCATGGGCAACAAGTGATAGCGAGGAACTAACTAGGAAGCCCATGTAAAGGAAGGCTCTACCATCAAGTCATGATTAAATAATCGGCGAGTGAAATGGGTGTAATACTCATGACCTGATGGGATCGACCCTAAGGCAAGTGATCGGTATGGAGGCTAGTATGCAAGATGCAACGGAGAATGATTTCCCTAACCTATATGCCAGTGAAGATCATATACCTGCCGTGACGAGTCGGTAATCATGGATCAAAAACCGGGAAAAATCTCAAAATCGTCAAAATGTACCTGAAAACATACCAAACTGGGCACTTCCAAGCATTCGAGTTATGCAGCTTAAGATAGATCGAAAAAATGAGCATAACAAATTTTTACGAAAATTTTCAACTTTTTAGGCATAAATAGACAAATTACCTCATATTTGGTTCATTATTGCATTGCTGATTTGGAAAAAAGTGCTCTGGAGCAAAAACTTCTTTCGTCAAATCAGGAACAACCGACCGTCGAATCGCGCCGAAATTTCAGGTAGGCTCCTCAATCATCCTTGCAAATCATTTTGTCCATTTGGAAATTAAAATTAAGTGAATTTTACCCTTAAAACCCTTGCTAAAAAATGCGGACTTGCTCATACGCAGGTCCATTACAGGAAACTCGCGTATACACGCGACTGTGCAAAGGAAAAGTCGCGTATGCGCAGGTCCGAAACTTAAAAAGCGTGGCTAATGCATGATTTTATGAAATTTTATAGTATGAAAATCTCATGGAGAGAACGTGAGCATAGCGCAATTGACCAAGAGGCCATGCAAGATCGAGCAGCGCAAAATATCCTTCGGAATTGCGGATTGTTCAAATTCTTTAAAATGCCAAATATGAAAAGCAATCCTCGGTTGCTAGAAATGCTCGTCAATTACTAGGAACCAGACCAAGATTGTTTCGTGATAGATCAGATGCCAATACGCATTGAAGTGGAAGACATATACTTTATTACTGGACTTTCCCGGAGGGGAGAACCAGTAGACTTGCACGGGAAGCCCCTGGGAGGGTTAACCATGGAAGACTATGTCCACGTGTATTGCGTAGAGGGTTCCAAAAAGGTTGGAACTCAGATTGCAATTAAAGATTTACGGGATTTGCACATGAAAATCCTCCTTTTCACCATCGGCAGAGTGGCAGGATCTGCCTCCCTACATCAGGCGTCTAGGACGCAAATGAGCATAGCAGTAGAATGTTTGACTCATGTGTATGATTGGTGCACAGCCCTATTACTGAACATGAAGCAACAGTTGACCTCAATCCGCCAAGCAAAGACCAAACACTTTGGCTACGGTACAATTTTGACAGCATTCTTCTTTGAGAAGATACCAGCATTGAGACCCAGAGTTATCTCTACCATCAGTAGCCCGCGGGACCCAAGAATTGCCCGTTGGGCGGACATGATGAAGAGATTGGGGGGTAGTGAAGTACCCCGGACCACGTGGGACGATGAGTTCTTCCTTTGGTGGGGAGAACAAATCATCGCGGTGGACGACTATCCCTATGCCGGGATGGACTTTCGTGGAGATCCAGATCTAGTTCTTCCACCAGGCACAGCATGGGGCACAGTCGGTAAGTTTGCAAATTTTTTTTGACTTATATAATTTTTTTGGATTTTTTCAAATATGTATGAAAAAATGAAAAAAAAACATGTTTTTGATTGGATTCATAATGACTGACAATTTAAAATGATCATGATTCATATGTTGGACTAGTTCGACCTGAGGGTCTCCCGCGCCACAAGCGCCGCAGGGGCGAAGCGGATACTCTGGATTCAGATAGGACTCTCCAGGCCGTGAAGAGGAATTTGGAGGGACTATCCCGCCAAATACCTATGGCTACTGTGGAGGATCTACTGGAAGCCATCTAGAGACGAGTGGTAGGAGTGCCCCGAGACTGGGTTAGATTATTCTGTCGTGTTGCCACCGCAGTCACGTTCTATAGGAACATGACTTCTGGGCAGGGACCTCAGGAGTAGATATATATTATGTATTAGATGACTATATATTCTTTTTTGAGACTGAACATGATGGGGGCATAAGCCCAAGTTTTGTACGAGATTATGGATCCAAATTGTGTAAATTTTTTTGAACACTCTAATGATATATATACAATGATATTTGATGTGATGTGATAAATGTATCAAAATGTATGATGTTTTTTATGATTAAAAATTTATTGTATGGAATGATTAATATGCCAATCTAATGCTTGATTAGCTAATGAGTCAGCAAACCAATTGTCAGCTCGAGGAATATGAATGAAAGTTAAAAATTGAAATGACCTTTGTAACAAACGTACCCTCAAGAACAATCGTAATAAAAATGGATCTCATACCCGATAAGTATTGTTCAACTGCGACACCACCAACTGAGAGTCCAAGAAAACTACCAACGAATCAACACCCAAAGATATTGCCTCCGAGAGCATATGAACAACTGCAGTGTATTCTGCTATATTATTGGAAGCAGGACCAATGCAGACCCCTCTTGATACTAACAGCTGACCGGATGGATAATGAAGCACCCAAGCCGCGGAAGCTAAGTTCTGGGTGTGTCTACTAGCACCATCGGTGAAACCAAAATGACTCATGACATCCAACACAACCTGCCAAAGAAAATCAAAAACATCACCAACTCATCAAAGATCGAAAATCAATCAGATATGTACAAAGCAAAAACTACTATATACAAAAGCAACATGCCAGGCCGAAGCCTAGGCATAATACTTCTTCAAATAGAGCCCATTTTGGGGCTCCGACAACTCGTTCCCTTCAAAATCAACCAAGGTATAAGCTCCTTTCTTAAGGAATGTTTTAACGATATAGGGGCCATACCACATAGATTTAAACTTTCCTGCCCCCAAGGCATCCTTTTCTTGGGCATAGACCAAAACAAGGTCACCTTCTGAAAAGACCCTAGGCTTGACCGCCTTATCGTACTGAACTTTTACTCGGTTTTTATGCGCTTCATTCATCGTGGCAGCATCTCGACGCTGCTCATCGAGATGTTCCAGATGAAGAAGTCGTTCTGCCAGACTAGAAGTGTCAGGAAGAAGTTCAACAGCTAATTTAAGAGAAGGAATCTTGCATTCAATAGGAAATATGGATTCCACCCCGTGCACTTACTGAAACAGAGTAAAGCCAGTTGCAGTTTTCACTGACGTCTTGTATGCCCAAAGTGCAGGATATAGCATAATATGCCAGTTGGATCTAGCTTTATCAATTGTCCTTTGAAGAATTGTCTTCAAGGATTTATTCACGGCCTCTACTTGCCCATTGGCTTGAGGATAATATGGAGATGAATGCTCCTGCCGGAAACCCAATTTGAGAGCCAACTCAGCCATCATACTATTCTGAAAATGACTGCCATGGTCAGTGACAATCTCTCTAGGAATACCAAAATGAGCGATAACCTGGTTGAAAAGGAACAGAGCTGCAGTCTCACCATCATTCCCAAAAGTAGGCATAGCCTCGACCCACTTCGTAAAGTAGTCTACTGCTACGATAATGTACTTGTGACCTTTAGCCAAAGGCGGGTTACAAGTAGTAAAATCAATACCCCACTTTGTAAAGGGTTCGACAGTAACGACTGGAAAAATCGGAGCTGGATGAGCGCGCATTTTTCGAGTATAAACCTGACACGGATGACACTTTTTGACCGATTCAATACAATCTTTGAAAATCGAGGGCCAAAAGTATCCAGCACGCAAAATCTTTTGGGCTGTAGCAAGCCCAGATAAATGACCCCCACAAGCTCCATTGTGAGAATCATTGAGCACAGCCTCAGCTTCTTCGAAAGTTAAGCAGCGTCTTAGGATTGAATCAACCCCTCGACGGTACAAAGCATCACCAATAATCAAATAATTCTTGGCCAAGTGACGCAGTTTACGACGCTCATCTTTCGAAAAAGTAGAGGGAAACTTCGCAGTCTGGAGATACACAATGATATCCCCGTACCAAGGATCCCGTGGAGAGATAAGAAACAAGTGTTCGTCCGGAAAGGACTCATCATAGATCATCTCTTCTCCACAGGGCAACTCGGAGATCAATTCCGCAAAAACTAATGATTTCTTGGATTTGGCAGACATGAACTCAAGATCAAATTCCTGTAAAATCACAATCCATCTATTGTATTTGCCCCCAATCACTCGCCTGCTGAGGACAAACTGAAATGGATTGGCAGCTGCCAAAACATAAGTTTTGCGAAGAATAATGTAATGCTGGAGTCGCTGCACAGCATGAACTGCTGCTAAGGCTAACTTTTCTATCGGAGTGTATCGAAGTTCAGGTCCTACCAGTCCTCGACTAAGGTAGTAAATAACATGCTCTGCAAGAGCATCATCCTCCTGAACCAGAACCATACCAATGGTAGATTCTGTTGCTGCCAGATACAAAAGAAAATCTCTGCTATAATTAGGTGGACTTAGTAAAGGAGCAGAGGTCAATGCCTTTTTCAAAGCATCGAATGAGCATTGAGCGTAGTCGTCCCAAAGAAAAGGAACTCCTTTCTTCAACAGTCTCATATATCCCTTTGTAATTTCAGCATAATTGACGATAAACCTCCGAAGAAAATTAGACTTCCCTTGAAGACTTTGAAGCTGACGAATTGACGACGGGGGAGGCAACCGAAGTATTGCCTCAACCTTGAAGGGATCTACCCTTATCCCTTCCCTAGACACAATGAATCCCAATAGCCGACCGGATGTAACCGCGAAAATGCACTTGTTCGGATTCAATCGAATTTTATAAAAACGACATCTTTGAAATATTTGCCGGAGGTTACCAGGATGATCCATCCTCTTTCGAGAATGAGCAGCTAGATCATCTAAGTATGCCTCGATAATCTTCTTGATGTCATGGAAGGCGTAAGACATGTCCCGCTGAAAGGTAGCCCCAGCATTTTTAAGACCAAAAGGCATCTTCTTGTATGCAAACGTACCCTAGGGAAAAATAAAGGCAGTCTTATGTTGATCTTCAGGACGGATAGTAATTTGATTATATCCGGAGAAACCATCCATGAAGGAGAAAATATCATTACCGTCACACTCGTCAATGATCTGATCGATAAATGGTGTGGGGTAATTATCTTTAGGACACGCTTTATTTAGGTCTCTGAAATCGATGCACACTCGAATCGTTCCTTGCATTTTATCCACGGGAACGGGGTTTGAAACCCATTCAGTCAGAGGAACAGGGAAAATGAATCCCGCCTTAAGCAGCTTTTCAACTTCAGCTTTGATAGCTGCTGCCTTCCTAGGATTGACCGAACGAAGTTTTTGCCTCACCGGATTAGCGTTTTCATATGTCTTGATCTCATGCTGGACAATAGATGGGTCTATGCCAGGAATTTCCTCATAAGACCAAGCGAATACATCTCTATACTCTTTGAAGAGCTCGGTATAAATTTGAACCTCTTCACGGGAACATTCAGCTCTGATGAAGACATTCTCGATAATATTGGGATCCCTAGAAATGTTCACCGGGATAGTAGGAGATATCATAGCCATGTTCCCTTTAGCATAAACTTGTGTTGGTGCCAAAGGGTTCAAGACTGGGTGAACAGGACCAGGAGATGGAGGACTCGGAAAAATTTTTTCAACTTCGCTCAAATCAGGCAGGAAGTAAGACCGATGATGCAAATCATCCCACGGTCTATCTATACTTGTCATGGCTTCCAGGATGGCCTCTTCAGATGGAAGAGTGGTATCAAGGTAATCCTGGGCCGAAGAAGAACTAAGCGTCCAAGCCAGAGCCACATCACCATCCAACTCTTCCGGTGAAAGAGGAGTAGGGATGGTTTCTGCAGAGTCAACAATAGACTGATATGCAATCTCAGCTGCAGAAATAGGAAATTCCATTCCACCCACTTGACCTTCCGCTAATGTGGCAGTAGGGGAAGGTAAGGTCCAAGGGTCTGAAAAATAATGAGTTCTGAAGAACTCTCTTCGAAGGGGAGCCTTGGAGGATGAAATAGCATTAATATGCACCGTAGGAGGAGGGAGATTGAAAGTACCCATCAAGGAAGAATACATTCCAACTCCTAAATTCTCAACAGGCGCCTTAGTATTATCCAACTTCGGAACAGATGAGTCAGAAGGCGCATTCAGGTCTACAGGAGGACAGTCCAGTTGATCCACTGTAATGATCCTCCCTTCGTGGGGGAAACATACAATCCGAAATAATGAGGATGCAATGGCATCCATCTCATAAATCCAGTTCCTCCCCAACAGAAGGTTGTAGTCCAAGGCTGCATCTACTACCTCAACCTCTATATTGATGGTTTTTCCCCCAACACAAATGGGCAAAGCCGGGACAATACCATGGGGTCTGTGAGAATGACCATCGAACGCAGTAAGAACAGTGCTAGATGGAACAGCTTTGGGAGATCCAAGTGTCTTCCAGCATGCGAGAGACATCACGCATGTGGAAGCACCCTCATCAAAAACCGTTCGAAAGATATTGCACTTCCGATACGACGATTTAATATGAAAAGCCATGTGATGAGGAAGTCTCTTCTTAAAATTATTCATATCAAAAGTAATCAGAAGAGAATTTTTTGGATCAATAGCCCCAATGGCAGTGAGAAAAGCACTGCGCTGAGCCGGACAAGACTGGAGTACCTCTAAAGCTGACATAGCACAAGGACTCTGCGCCAGATCTTCCACAATCGAGTAGTTTTGGGTAGCCCTAGCGTTTGGATTAATCGTTGATCGCTTAGAAGATGCTTTGGGCATCCGAGGCATAGACTCAATAGTAGGCTTCGTAATGTGAAGCGGCTCAGTAGCATCAGGAACTTCCTTAGCTTTCGAAGACTCTTCTCTGCCATAATCACGGGATCTCGTAGCGATATCCGCGTGAGCACTCATCATAAAAATCTTCGATGGAATTTCCCCTTCTTGGGTGCTCCCAGAAGAAGCCCCAGGATTTTGGTTCGCGCCAACAACTAATTGCTGCCCTTGGGGAAAAGGGTTTGTTAACACAGCCTAGGAACTAGAAGAACCCTGCTGAGCTAACAAGCGCTGAGCATCCTGAATTTTAGGGCAAAGGTGTGTGAGATGGTCTCCAGCACAGAGCTTGCATGGAAACTTCACTTTCTTCTTCTGCTTTTGACCCTCACCAACATGCTCGTTGGTTTTATTTGCATTACCCTTCCCGTTCTTGCCCTTCTTCTTGTTATTTCATCCCTTCTTCTTCCCATCAGATTGTTGATTTCCTTTGGGATCAGAAGCTTGGACAGCATTTATGGATAAATCCTGGGAAGGTGATGACTCAGCAGGCACAGCTTGACTAGAAGGAGCAGATTGCAAAGACAGCTGCTACAGTTGAGAAAGCAGGCTGGCTGCACCACTATTGATCGATCCGACAAGCCCATCACCATGCGGACCGGGCTTAGTTTTCGATAAATCTAATTTGGAGCGAGGAGCATTGGGCAAATATTTATAAAGGACCCCAGACTGAGAATAGATCAGTTCCAGCTGCTGGGCCCTAAAGATGGCCTGCTCCTCAGAAAATACCCCAGATAGGGATACATCTTTTGAAATGTCTGACTGTAGAGATTTCAGAAACCATTCGAGAAGGAATTCTCCAGGAATATGGGCTTTGATAAGCCTCTTCCTTCTCCTCCATTCCTGAATGTGATCAGAAATGTGTGTTGCCTCATCCTGTTTAAAATTAGCCAGGAGTTCGGTCCCAGCCTCATATCTGACAGGAAACTGAAAATGGTTTAGAAATGTGACATCCAGTTCTCCAAATGTAGCAAACCTACCCCAGTTAGCTCGATATACCATTTGGCAGCGTTTCCAGTTAGGGTGCGTTGAAATAATCTCAACCTAATCGAATCATCGATCAGGGAGTTCGAAGAACACCATAAGTGGAAAGTGGTGATGTGGTCTGCCGGATCCTCCCCATTCTTACCTTCAAATTTTGGAATATCTGAAGGAATTTTGGTCGGGACCGGAGGCCACCCCGGACTATAACGAATCGGATCATTAGTCAACTTCGACAAATCTGGCAAGTTCAACGTTGCCAGAAAAGGTAAGCGAGGTGGAGCCTGAGGATTCCATCCTTGATGGGATGGATTCCGAACATTCTGAAAAGAATAGCCTGGATTTGATAAGGCACCGGGTTGCCAGAAAGGACTCGTAGAAAAAGGAGAAGAACCTCCTCCCAACGTAGAGTTACCAAAGCCCAGACCAGTTCCCCCCGCTGAAGTATTGAATGAAGAGGAGAGCCCCTGATAGGGGTTCCAGGCATTAGAAAGAGGAGAAAAGGTTTGGTAAGCACTCGACGAAGGGAAAGAAGTATTCCCTTGATGACCTGTGTAAAACTGATTCCCTGCCCCCGCTGTAGTAAACACAGGATTCCATCCCGTAAAAGTAGTCGAACTTTTCCCCCCAGACCAAGGGTTGAAACTCTGGGTCTGGGACGTAAATGGAAACGACCCTAAAGAAGGATTGGAACTAGGAATATGTCCAGTCCCAAAGGGGAAACCCTGAAAAGAAGTTGATCCACTAGCCATAGAAGACATGGGTGTAGATCCAGCTACAGCAGCGGAAAAGGAAAAAGAGGGATTCCCACTAGAGGGCATCCCTGAACAGAAGGGACCAGAATGAGAAGCATGTGCTTGGGTGAAACCAGAGCCAAACACAGCAGCACTAGAAGCAATCGAAGATAAAGCAATAGTGCCCCCTCCTTCAACAGAAGTAGGGGTCTGAATGCCTGCAGCACTCACGGCAGAGGCCGCGTTCCCAGTCGTGGTCATCGAAAGATAGGAAAGATACGGAAGATCTTCCGGTCTCTGAGACTTAGGCCCGATGTATTGAACAACGAATGGATAGTCAGGAGGAAGAGGAGATGGACCTGTCGCAGGAGGCTCAGGTACGTATTCAATTTGAAAATCTTCTTCCTGAGGAAACAACACTCGCGAGGTGAGCGGAACGCTCCTCTCGGAACCGACACCAGAATCAACTATGAAACCTTCATACCTTTGTGGAGGATCTCTCTCCACTGCGTCAGACGCCATAGGTTGGTAACCACCTACTAAATCTCTCCTACGCCTTCTCGAAGAAGGCTCTGGACTCTTGGGAGATAACCCCCGGATTCTCCTCGATCGACGAGGCGCTTGATCAGCCACTTTTATAGATTTTAAATTAGACTCAAAAAATTGAAAAGCTAGGCAAGCTAGGAGCAAAGAGCACTCACTAAAATAAAAATCCCTGAGATGCAATCAAGCAAACAGCCTCCAAGTATTTCCACTCCGGGTGATGAGGACCGGACACCAAAATACAGGAAAGCGAAATATAGGACCTCCCGAAAGCAGTCTGGGATGATTAGGGCCCAGAACAACTAGCGAAGGTATCAGAAACAGTTACGCCGACCTCCTAACGATAGCCTTTGCCGGCTCAAGCACCCAAGCTTCGCAAGGGCACCCCCTAGAAGTACTGCTGAAAGTGATGCGACGTCTGCCTCAGGTACCACGGGTATTCCCCCCTGCCGTCACCTGTGTGGAACCTAGGAGTGGCAACTATGGGCACCAATCCGTATCAGAAGCCGGGCGGAACGGTCTTGAGGTCAGATTCAGCTAATCAGAGGGGGGGTATCCCTCTTCTCAACCTTCACTTCCCCTCACGCTTGACTCTCTGGAGGAGAGCTTTCCCGGTCCACCTAACGGAGTTGGATTTCGCTCAATTAATCAAATTCTATGTTTTTTTTGAGCGGCCTTGGAGAGTTAACTCTCCACTCACCTAATCCAAGGCCCTACAACCTAGCTAGTTGGTGTATGACACTTAGAAAACTTGCTAGTTGATTTTAAATTAAATCGCTTATTTTAATGGGTTGTTATGTTAAGTCACAAGGATATGGAGATGAAACTTATGATGTTTTTGACGCAGAAAGAAATTAATAAAAACTTAACTACATGCAGATGCAGTTATTGTCTTTCGATGAAAAGCAATCTTTACACAGGTTCTATGAGATTAAAAATTGTATTTTTTCTTTTCAAATAGCAAACTCACACTCACAAAAACTATGAAATTGACTAAATGTTTAAATGCACCTAATGCAAATCACTACAAGCATGCAAATCCTAAGATGCAAATCTCCTAAAGTAGGGTGAAATTTCCCAAAAAGTCCTTCAGTTTTAACTTGTCTTGGTTGTCTAGAAAGCTAGTTCCCGAAATCAAGAACTCTTAATATGAAGACACCAAAGATGCTTAAAAACAAGAAGAAGAAATGAATAACAACTCCCTTCCAATTATCAAGCCAAAAACCAAAAGCAAGAAACCTCACAAAAGCTTCAAAAGATATGGCAAAACGAAAATGAAAATGCAACAACAAAAGCAAATAACAAGAGAAAATGTTTTTTGAGCCTTTGAAATGTAAAAACAAAAAGCAAAACAAATGTTTTTTGAGTTTTTTAGTTTTATATAGAAAGAGTTCGAAAATACCAAGCAAAACTATCAAAATCCAAACCAAACAAGACCGAATTTCAAGCACAAACTTCAACAATGCTCCAAACGTTATAAAGCTAATTAGTAGCAAGACCAATAAGAGCGAAAGAAGACAAGAAAACTCAGCCACTCAGCCTAGAAGAATAGTATAAACTTGCCGCAAGAAAAAACTTCGAAGAAGCAAGAAAAACTTTTCAAAAGTTGCAACAAGACCTAGCCTACTGAACTCAAGAAAACCAATCAAGAAACGAGCAAAAATCGTAGTGCCAAGAAAAACACAAAGACAGGAAAGAGTAAATGAGCAGGAGCTCACTGTTCTGATAAAGGAGAACAGCCAAGAATGCTCAGAAAGCTATCTTGGTACTCAAACCAGAAGTGCCAGCACTAGAAACAACACTTTTCCAAAAAGACTAGTTTTCAATCAAACGAAAGAGAGAAAAGGAAAAATACCACCTTCTTCACAATCCAGAGAGTGAAAAGACACTGTAGGGATAGGTCTCCACATCCAGAAAGGACCAAAAAGTCAAGAAATCCAAAAATTCAAAATCTGCCTAGGTATACGCTACTTCACAGTTTAGCAACTAGCGTGCATACGCGACTGTTCTAAAGGAAAATCGCGTATACGCGGGTACCTTTGGACAAAATTGCGTGTATACATGACTGTGTGTAGAAAAAAAGCGCGTATACAAAGGTAAATAATGAAAAAACAAAAAGGACAAGCCTGGAAAAGAAACCAGGACTTCAGACTGACTGAGAAATAATAAACTGGACTGCAAATGAAAGATAAAACTGTTGGAATCCTACCAAACAGCTGAAACCACCCAACAGGAGAATCACAAGAATGTGATCCCCAGCGGAGTCGCCAGTTCTGTTTCGGGGAATATCACCCTAGAGGTTCGTTGGGTTACAACCTCCACAGAGCAGGGGCATGCTACTTAAGAAGGACTCACACAACCATGCATGTTCAGAAAAACTAAATAGAGTAGATCGAGGAAGTTACTCGTAGGTCCTACGGTTGAAGCAGATCCCGCGGGGTCCAAACCCCCAGCAACCGTCCTTCCTTCTTAACCTGAAAGACAAGAAGAAACAAGCACGAAGAACTGGTTGTACAACATATATCTACTCTAAATGTTAGTGAAATCCATATAAAACATCAGATAAATCATAATGAATGCTTAAATAAAAATTTTCTCATATATGTAAGCAAACACTAACACGTATATTTCGGGAACAAGATGGTACTTTTGTATTATAAATAGCATGTACAAAAGTAACGAGTGGAGAGATCACCTGAATCCTTCCACGATCTTCGAACAGACCGTCGTCCGGATCCGTCCCGCCCTTGCCTCGCTAAGACTCCTTCCAAACTGGTGCATACGAGATGACATATAGGGAGATGAGCATCTCAAGGAAACAAGGGTTTCCTGTAATGAACTGGGAAAGTTCAGGAGGCACGGGGAATCAGACTTGGATAGGGAATACCAACAGAGTATAATATCAATAAATTCTCTCTCTCCCTTAGGCCATACACATGAGAGGTTTTTATACTCCCTCCAAGTAGTTTCAACAGTTGGAAATAGTTGGCCACGTGCTGGGGTGGTTGAACTACCTGAGTAACCATCAACCCAGCCCGAAAATAGGGAATTTTTATATATTTTTTCATAGTTTTAATAGCATACGCGGAAAAGTGCAGCTTGACTCGCGTATACACGCGGAAAAGTACGGGCATAGTCGCGTATGGGGATTTTTACACTGTTTTTAAGTGAATTTGTCCATGTCTGTAGGAATGGGTGCCCAAAACCATCAAAGCAATCATGAATCATATGAAGGTGAGAAATGATGCTATAACAAGAATGGATCATACTTCTTGCTGCTATAGATACAATCAATGTTGAAGTGTTTCTTGACAAATTCCATGGATGAATAGCTTTCCACAGCTCTATCATTGTGTTTACATATTGCTGCAATCCCATTATTGGGCATTTTCCAGCCATTATAGGTGTGAGAGGCTTGTTTATCTCACCTAGTCTACTTGGTTTCTGATTTCCTCTTGGATTTGGATCCTAGATTATCATATATAAGAGATCCAAGGGCTAATATTTTTTTTTGTAGCATACATTCCTGAAAAAATGCATATTTCATACATGCCTTGCTAGCAATCCCAATTTGGGGATATTACACAAGAAAAGCGGGAAGCGCCAAATGATCAAAGGCATGCACACATATCCACCCCAAAAAATCTTGGCACACCGGATGGAGGAAAATTTCTGGAAGGGGGATATAGAGTGGGTAGTGGAGCTACGTATTTCAGAGGTAGGAGTCACGAGGTAGTCTATACACCCTGATGTGTAGTCTATACTGGACAACTACCGCACATTCTTTGGGGACATACAATCGGGGTGACCACCAAACCGAGGATTCGAGCACACTATTGTGTTGGAGAAAGGGATCTAGGCAGTGATTAGCACTCCCTATAGGCACCCTAAGGCCTATAGTGATGAGATTGAGAGAGCCATCCATGAGCTCTTGGAATTAGGGCACATCCAGGCCAACACTAGCCCCTTTTCTTCTTCGATAATGTTGGTGAATAAGAAGGACGACACCTTATGGATGTGAATCGACTACAGGGCTCTGAATAAGAAAAGAATGAAGAACTGATACCCCATTCCTAGGATTGATGAGCTAATGGATGAGTTGAGGGGATCAAATTTCTCTTCCAAGATTGATGTGAATTCAGGGTACCATCAGATCAAGGTAAGGCACCAGGATGTCCCCAATACTATGTTCAGATGCCACTATGGCCACTTCGAGTTCTTGGTGATGCCCTTTGAGCTGAATAATGCTTCAACCACTTTCCAGTCTTATATGAACCACATCGTCTGTGGTTAGTTGAGGAATTTCATGGTGGTATTCTTCAATGCCATTCTCATCTATAGCCACACATGGGAGGAACATTTGCAACATATTGAAGTTATATTGCATATCTTAGAGGAGAATAATTTCTATTCCAAGCTATCCAAGTGAAAATTTGGACTTATTGAGATCCTCTAGCTAGGGCATATCATTGGAGTGGATGGAGTAAGGGTTCATGAGGAGAATATCCGGGCCTTTCGCGACTTTTCGGAACCAAAGAATATGACATAACTTTGGGGGTTTGGAGGCATTTCCACCTACTATAGGAAGTTTGTTAAGGGGTTTTCACAGCTTGCAGCACCCCTCATGAGCCTCACCAAGAAACGGGCCTTTTGTTGGACAGACACAGTGTAGAGGGCCTTTGACAGGCTCAAAGAGCTGATGAGGAGTTGTCTGATGTTGGCATTGCCAGATTTCATGCAACCCTTTGTGATAGAACATGATGCTTTAGGAGAGGGAGTTGGCGCAGTTCTGATGCATGGGGGCCATCCTATATATTTCAAGATTTAGAAGCTGTTTCCGCATGAGAGGTTGTATTTCATATACGACAAAGAGATGTTGTCCATCATGCACACATTGGCTAAGTTCTAGTAGTATTTGGTGGGTAACAGATTTAGAGTAAGGACAAACCACAACAATCTCTGATTCTTCCTTGAGCAGAAACAATTGCAAGAGAGACAGCAAAACTGGGTCAGAAAAATCTAGGCCTACAATTTTGACTTCAAGTATTTCAAAGGGAAGAATAATGTAGTGGAAGATGTAGAGCTATAAAAAGGGTCTCTTTCACCTCTAATCACCTCACATTAATATGTCAACCCGAGAGCGTTTTGTCATTACAAAGAGTGACTCAATCCGAGGCTCATTCGTTAGAGTAATGCTAGTAGTACAGTGCTTAAGAAATACAAGAGTAAACGGATGCTTAACTGAAATCAAATTACTTTAAAGAAATAAATCACACACTCAGATAACTTAATAACTTATCAGTCAAGGGTTCGGTAATGATAAACCATCCCTTCAGAAACTGATGGAAAAGGAACTAAATCATAGATCACGAGCCTGGAAGCTAGACAGTGACTACTACTGCTCACTACAGCCTTAGATCATCTCTCACAACAAACCATCAAATGCAGATAAATAGAACAGCAAAGGAAATAAAGGATTAAACCACAATTCTGAAATGGAACAACAACTCTAAAATGGAACAGCAATTGAATACTAAGTCCCGCGGGTTATAATCAAACTCAATCTATACACTCTTTGCAATCAAAGAACATTCTATCACTCTAAAGGCGAATTACACAAATCATATTAATGGAACAACAATAACGATTAATGAATTATGGAACAATACTGATTCATTAGAAACGCACACAACCCAAACGTTAATATAACAACTCTGTAACATAACAGTAAAGATATGCGATTAACTCTTGAAAGGATTAATAACTTAATGCGGAGTTAACACACAAGTCTGGCTGTAGAAACTTCAATTATTCAAACTTGAACAGAGCATGTAATATGAACTTGTAAAGCATATCAAATAATCAAATAGCAATAATAAACAAACCACACAGAAACGAAGCTGTAATGGTACAGAAGCAAGTGTCCTTTGGGGCCGGGCCCTTAGCCTCCAAGGATACACCGCTTTAGGTTAATGCAGACGCGAAGATGGAATAATCACCAGGCTTTCATTAATACATTGATCAAAAATACATCGAACCAGTTCTCAACAAAGCTTAATAACCAAATCTGATGTTTTACAGAAGATTACATAAAACGTATCTTATCTCGCCATTTTCTAAACTAACAGTGCTGTCTCTTTTTATAAGGACGATGGCGGAGATGTCCAAGCAGCTAGATAAATAAAGCAGCGATCCCTCAGGATCTTCGATCCTGAGGGATTCGCCAAACAGTTAACTCTTCATCCTGTCTTTGCTATTGCGCTGAGCTGGTGTCCTCTCCTTCTTGCCCGAGCCGATTCACCTTGATCTTGTTTTCCTATGTTTGCGTTCGGTTCTCATCCAGAGGGACAGCAGTTATCTCCACTTCGTTCTTATCTTTAGAGCGGCAACTCTTCGTTTTCTTCTTTCCCTGTATAAAAAATAACCATTATCAGTGGCTAAGTTATACACATCGATTCTCACATGTTTTGTGATAGTTCCTTATGACTTTCCAAATCCATGATACAAAAGGTTCACAAATTGTATTAAAAAGTCATTAAAGTAATCACCAAAATCATACCTTTTCAGTACTCCACACACCCCCCTGCTTACCTTGTTTCATGTCCTCATGAAAACATTGTAGTTGACATGTAATGCAGTGAGAGAGTATGCTGGAGAAGGAGTTTCATGTGGAGGCCTACAACCATGTTGAGTGATTAAATAATCAAAGAATTGACCTGCTTGCCCCTCAGGCATATCATACAGGGCCTGGTATCCATGTGCAGGATGCCAAATAATTGGAGCGCGAAATCTACACCCTAACCAAGATGACCCTGCTTTCAGAAGGCTCTGGCCATAGAAATTCAAACGGTCAGTGGCTAACTCAAAGTTCTCATACTTAAATGGTTCTCTGAGCTGGATGTGTGGATCAGAGATTCGATATCGAAATTTGGCTGCATTAATGGCCAAGTCTTTGATGGAAAAGAAATACTCTAAACCCTCTTGAATGAGTGCCTCATGCATAGGCCCTAATGTTACAATGACACCCGGAGTCCTTATGTGGTTTATATGAGCTGTCCATAACTGTACTGGGTTCCTAGGCTCAGCCCTAACTCTTAAATCTAGACCATTTTCTTGACTCTGGAAGGTATCATAGGCTTTCAGCCACTTAATCTGATTAGCTCCGAATGAAATGAATGCTTGGAATTGAATATCACCAATGGAGGGACCAGGGTTCAATTCAGTCTCCTGACTTAGCACAAGGTCGTGTAAATAAAGTTCACACAACAATCTCGGGACTTTCACTCCATAATGTTTACAACAGTCGATAAAATCATTGACATTGTTGATCTGTATAGGGGTGCCTGCCTTAACAGCTTTTATTTGTAATTGTAAATATCGTTCTAATAGAAACAGAGCATAGTTTTTAGCAGGAGCCCTACATGCTAAAACATTATTATATAAAGAACACAAGTCATTCATCTGTTCGATAGTAGTATCTAGTTTATAAGTTACCTGTGTGACTTCCTCTTGTTCCTTCATCCATCCTTCAAAAACCTGTCTTTTAGATTGACTGACATCCCTTAGTTGCTGCTGCAACTCTTCATATTTTTCTAGGGGAACCGTTTGCTCTTTAAGTTGCTCCATTTCTTGTCGTGCTTGTTTCACCATCTTGTGCAAGGTTTTTGTCTTTGGATCTTTCCTCCATGCATCAGTGGAGGCCGGGAGTTTAACCTGAACCTTTTTGTTACGCTGTTTGGAGTTAAGGACCCTGATTACCCCTGAGGGTGGTGCCTCCGTCTGAATTTGCTTATCATCCTTTTCTGTCTTAATCGGAACGGCAGCTGGATCCTCAGAGTCTTGGAAAACAGGCTGTTTGTTGGCCCTCTTTTTCCTCTTTACCTTCTGGTTCTTTTTCAAAATCCTAATTTGTTGCCTGAGCTGGGTTATCGTGTTTAACAGTTTAGTCCGTTCCTTCCTCAACTTCTTGATTTCCATTGATTCCTTTGAAGGAACGACAGTCTGTCGATGGTGGACTGGATCATGACCAGTTGCTAACTCTTCCTCCTGGGGTTCTTCCTCACTGCTCTGCTCCGGCTGTTCTGGTGTATGCACCTCAACTGGTTCTGATTCTTCCTCCTGGGGTTCTTCCTCTAGACTTTCCTCTTGTGACATGGGAACAGATTGTTCCCGTTCGGTATTTTCTTCCTCTTCATCATGCATAGGCATGTTCTCTTCTTGAAATTGGTCGTGGGGATTCTTTGAGCTAGAAGGTTGACCGTATTTACTCATATTGGCTAGGATGGCGGCCAAGTCATCTTCTCTTAGTAGGTCTTGTAATGGACTATTCCCCTGCTGTCCCCTTTCTTCCTCCTGTTCAGTTTCTGCTTCTTTTTCTGTTCCCGAAGGTTTGGGTACTTCTTCTTCGGGTTGCTCATCTTCAATTATTACTGGTTGGCTGGTGCTTCCCTGAAGCTGTTCCAACCTTCCCCTTATTCGAGCCAACCGGGCTGACTTTCTGGGTTTATTTATGCTTCCTCTCATCTGAGCTAACCGAGCTGATTTCCTGGGTTCCTCTGGTTGCTCGGGTGAATCAACTACATGCTTTCGCTTTGCAGGTTCTTGGTGTGTCTCTGGTTGTTGTGATGTACTAGCAAAATTTTCTCTGCGTTTTTCCGGTTGTTCTGGTGGGTTTATAGAATGTCTACGTTTTGGGGATGGTTCTGTCGATCCCCCTTCAATCAGTGTAATGAGTCTTTCCCAGCTGCTCTGCTGCTGGGTAAGACTATAACTAACAACAAGTCGGATTAACCCGTGGTGACTAACAATTGCCTCTACGTGCTGTGCCCTTTTCATACTTTGTGCAACATCATGCAATAACGAGTTTAAGAGTGCCGGTAAATTCACAGAGCATTTCTGTTTTAGAACAGCTAAAAGTTTAAGGTGTCGTGGTCTTACCACGTCTTTTCTTCCTTCGCAAGTACTGTAGCTCTGTACTATTCTTGCTAGCTCTGTCCAGGGTTCGCCTAGGGTCGCTGGCAGAATTCCCTTCCCTTTGATTGTCAAATGCTGGCCTTCATCCTGGAAGAGGTCGATGACCTTCTGTAATCGTTCCTTTTTGAATGTCCATACCGGTCCAGTAGCTGGTAGTCCTGAGACTTCTGCAATTATGGCATCAGTGACCGCTATTCGTTTCCCTCTTACTATGGAGTAGTCATCTTGTAAATTCTGCAAGAACTCCATTGCTACTGTCTCATTACCCTCTTGTAAGCGATTGAAATAGTTTAACCATCCTACTCTTTCCAGGATTTCTCGGGCAGCAGCAGAGATCGTTAGCTGTTGAGGCTCACTACGAATTGCCTTTCCCCCCATGATTTCACTGTGATTTCTAAATGGAACAGCAAAAAAACGTTTTCGGTTTGAAACACAGAGAGCAAGGTTTCGCAAAAGAAAACACAGAGTATGCAATAGTGCAGCAAAAACAACTTGTGCGAAAAAATAAAAATAAAAATATGCCATGCCGTGAAACCATGCCAAATCGTCGTGAACCAGATTTTCCGAATGATGAATTGACACGTAATACAGGGAATGATGAGGTTAACCTCCCCCCCCCTCAGTGTGATAGGCGGTCCCAGCCGGCAAATAATGGAGCGGCACCCAGTCTGTAATCAAGTCAGAAAGGAACAGCATGTGAATTTATGCCATGTTGAGAGAGGACAACAGATTACCGAAATCGAGGCGGAGGATGGATCGCGTGTTATGATTTGAGGCTGTTGTGTTATGATTTGAGGCTGATGGATAGGCATGTATCGTACTCGCCAATCTTAAGCGGTCATGGTCACCTCCGTTGCCATGATTGGTAATGATAAATATTCATGCGGTGTATAAATCAGGAAATAACATATAATTAGTGCCTAGGATATGAAAAAAAAAGAGTGTTAATATCTTACCTATTGGTGTAAGCAAGGTGACTTCGATACCATTAACATTACTCTGCTGCCAACAGGTGTCCATAACCTTGGCAGAGTTGTTTTTCACCCTCGGAACCATGATCCTTTGTGTATACTTAGGAATGTTGTTATATCAAAATGTAGACCATTATGCCGGCTTGGTGACCAGTTAACCATAATGCCATTCACGAGGAAAGAGCGAAACGTGGGCAGGCCGGCTCGTGATGAGACCTCCTGTTCCAAGGTTTGTTTATTTTGATACACCTTTTGGACCATATCCCTGGTGTGGTGGCCAGAATGGGAATGCCACTTCACTTCCATCCTCATGATCATGGTAGGCTGGCTCTCGATGAGACCCCCTATCCTGCATTTGACATTTGACATGCTTTTTCTTTTCCTTATTTATACAAAAAGGGTGGTTCAGCACTCCTTAAGAGTAGGAATGGTGGAAGAAGTCTTATTATCTCAATAGGAAGATATAAACTCTTTGCTCTTATTCCCAAGTACTAATAAAAAGATTTTTAAGGGAATCAACATGATAAAGATAACCAATCAGGGCAAAATTAGTAAAACCATGTCACAAAAGGTAAGAAATAAGTATGTCCTTCCATCTGTCCTCTTATTAATGCAGAGCCTTATAGATATAGCGATTTATGATTTGCAGATTTTCGGTATGCTGTGTTTTTATATTTCATCGCACAAATACATAGCTGAAGCTTGAAGACTAGAAAGAAGACGGGAAAAAGCATCCTCAATTTAAATCAGCAAAGAGATCAAAAGTATGCAGATGGTGTTCCATTGAAAAAGCAACAACGATGGATAATAGAAAAAGGAACAAAACTGCAAATGCCGTTCCTTTTGGGAAAAGGAACGGCAATCATACTAAACACTCAATATGCCATTTCGTTGAAAAAGTCAACACAGAAATAAAAGAACGCTGTTTCTTTGAAGGAAAAGGAACAATGGTAACCAAAAAGGAACAGCGATAGACGTAACAATATCGTTCTTCTGAAAAAGGAACAGCAGAGATCTGAATGCTGTTCCTTTAGAAAAGGAACAGCAGAAGAAGCAAAACCAAAATTAAAAAAAAACATACATATGCTATTAGAAGAGCAACAATCAAACTTTGTGGAAGAAAAAGGAACAGCAAAATGACAAGAATTTATTCAAATCAAACTTATGTACAAGAATCACTCAAAAACAAAAACTTTATGTACAATTTGCAAAAAGAAATAGACCCTTAATGAATTAAAGGTGAGGAAGATTTCTCTTCTTCTCCTAAGATCTCCAGATCAGTATCTCGGCGTATTTGCTGGCAAAAGGATTCCCGAGTAAGTGGTTTACGGTAGAGACGGACTCGGTGGCCATTTACCTTGAATGCATATCCAGAACCGTCAATAGTGATTAGAGTAAGAGTTCCATTGTCATGTACCTCCTGGATTTCGTATGGTCCCAACCATCGAGTCTGAAGTTTTCCAGGGAAGTCCTGAAACCGAGAATCGTATAACAGAGCCCAGTCTCCCTCGTGGAAGACTTTGTTCTTAATGAGCGCATCATGCCATTTGGCTCGCTGCTGTTGAATTAATGCCGTATTTTGTAGTGCAGAGAGCCGAATTTCGTCTAATTCATTGATCTGCTGTAGTCGATTGAGTTGTGCCTCCGTTAAGTCTAGGCCAACTTCCTGTGTTGTACGCAGTGTTTGGATTTCGAATTCTATGGGAAAAATAGGTTGTTTTCCAAACACTAGTTGATAAGGTGAGTAACCAGTGGTGCTCCTCCATGTGGTTCGATAGGCCCAGAGTGCTTCAGGTAGTCGGGTAGCCCAGTCACGCCTATGTGATGCAATAGTTTTCGTTAGGGTTGATTCTATTATCTTATTGCTACTTTCTACCTGCCCATTCGCCTGTGGGTGATATGGAGTAGTGATCTTATGCTGGACATGATAATTGTTAAGTGTTGCAGCTAATTTATGCCCAACAAATTGTGGTCCTCCATCCGTAATTATTTCCCTAGGAAGGCCATAACGAACAAATAAAAGGAACAGGAACTGTATGACAGAGTCCTCTGTGGCTCTTGGTAATGCTTCTGCCTCAACCCATTTGGTGACATATTCTGTTGCCACCAAAATATATGTTTTCTGATTTGATGAAGGGTTGATGGATCCAACGAAATCCAGAGCCCACCGTTCGAATGGTTCGATGACTAACTGTGGTTTCAGAGGCATTTCATCAGCTTGACCAGGTCGTCCTGCTCGCTGGCAACTGTCACAGGCTTGGACGAACTTCTTTGCATCCTTAAAGATCGTAGGCCAGTAATATCCTGTCTGCAATACTTTATGTCCAGTCCTACGCTCAGCGAAGTGCCCCCCACATGGTCCATCGTGACAGGCTTTTAGGATGTCAAATATTTCATCCTCTCTAACACATCGCCTGATATGCATGTCTGCTCCTGTGTGAAACAAATAACCTCCAATCCACGAAAATCGAGAACTTTTCTGAATAATCTGCTTACGCTCATTAGGAGTTAAATGTTTTGGTAATTTACCTACTGCAAGGTAATTGGCAACATCAGCATACCAGGGCGTTTGAACAGCAAAAGCAAACAGGTGTTCATCCGGAAATTGATCTTCCACTGCTGCTGCATCGCTTGATTTTGGTATCCTTGAAAGAAAATCGGCTACAGGGTTTTCTTTGCCAGGGCGGTCCTTGATTGTGATATCGAATTCCTGCAATAAGATTAACCATCGAGTTACTTTGGCATTTGTGACAGGCTTATTTGCTAAATATTTTATGGCAGAATGATCTGTATACAAGATAACAGGGTAGCCTGTGATATAATGTCTAAATTTATTGACAGCATGTATTACAGCTAGAAATTCTTTTTCAGTAACAGTGTAATTCAATTCAGCAGGGGATAAATTTTTGCTGATGTAATATATATCATATGGTTTTTTATCCTCTTCCTGCCCAAGGACTGCACCAATGGCTGTATCTGAGGCATCAGATGATATCTGGAATGGTAGGTCCCATTTTGGTCCTCGAAGGACTGGGGCTGTGGATACAAGCTTCTTTAGATCCTCGAAAGCATGGTCACATTTGTCTGTCCAAAGGAAATCAACGTTACCAGTCAGTGCATATAAAGGAGCAGCAATGTGTGAATAATGCTCTATGAATCGTCTATAATAACCTGGAAATCCAAGAAAACTGCGTACCTCTGTTTGAGTAGTAGGAGTAGGAATAAGCAAAAGTATTTGGATTTTGGCCGGGTCTACCTGAATGCCGGCTGCTGAGACATAGAGTCCTAGGATAAGTCCTTCAGTCATCATCAAAAAACATTTTTCATTGCTTAGGCAAAGCCTAGTAACAATGCAGCGTTGTAGGACTTTCTCTAGGGTGTCTAGAGCTGGATCGAAGTCATCTCCGTATGGTGTAAAGTCATCCATGTAAACCTCAAGTCCATCATTGATTAAATCTGCAAAAATACTAAGGATAGCCCTCTGAAATGTGGCAAGAGCATTACATAAGCCAAAAGGTAAAACTCGATAGGCAAATGTTCCCCAAGGGCAAGTAAAGGTAGTTTTATCCTGGTCTTCAGGGGCAATCTGAATCTGATTGTATCCACTGAAGCCATCCAGGAAAGAAAAGAACTTCTTCCCTGCTAAAGTGTCCAATACTTGATCTATAAAAGGAAGAGGAAAATGATCTTTTTGTGTTGCCTTGTTAAGTTCTCTATAATCCACACAAATTCTCCATTTCCCATTCTTTTTTGGTACCACCACAAGTGGAGAGACCCATTTACTATCAGAGATAGGGTAGATAAAATTCACATCTAAAAGTTTTTGAAGTTCAGCTTTTACAACATCTTTTAGATGGGGATTAAGTCTCCTTTGCGGCTGACGCACAGGTCTGGCATCTTTTTCTATGTAAATGTGGTGGGTACATAACTGGGGATCAATTCCTTTCATATCAGGGTAGTCCCATGCAAATGCTTCTTGATATTTTGTTAACAGATGGATGAGCTTTGTTTCTTGTTCCGGTGTGAGATTAGCATTGATGTTTAAAGTTTTCCTCGGTGCAATTTCCACAGTTTTACTATTTGCAACAGAAGTGACAGGTATTATTTGATCATGAATATCTTTCAGGGGATCTTCTTCTAATTCATTATCAAATGCTGCTTTTATCATGTGACATTGTGTGCGAGGTTCAATTTGAGTAATGAAATTATTAATGGCATCGTCTTCTGTTTGATCTTTGAAATCGAGTGCCTCTTGTATAGTTAATGGAGATCTAATGTTATCAGTAAGATATGATACATGGTGCTTATTCGTTTTAATCATTGTGACACTTGGCTGCGCTGGAGGATATAAAACTAAATTTTTGCTATTTGGTCCTCTGGTTATGGTCATATTTCCCTGCCGACAGCCAATGTAGGCATCGGCAGTAGCGAGCCAAGGTCTACCTAAAATTAGCGGGTGTCCATCAAGTCGGGTTTTTGGATTAATTATCGGGAAATCAGTTGGATACTCCCAGGATTCTACAGAGACCATGACATCATGTAGAGTGCCCTCTGGTCTAACCACAGATCGGTCAGCCAATTCTAACAGAGTAGAGGTGGGTTCTACATATGTAATGCCGAGCTTTTGGCAAGTTGTAGTTGTTAAAATATTAATTGCAGCCCCTAAATCAACTAAGGCATTAGGCAGGGTCTGGCCATAAATTTGAACAGTTATAATTGGGTTCCCGGGGTCTTCATATTTAAGGGGTGTTTCTCTTCCCGACAATAGGTCAGATAAGGTGCCGACTACTTGGACTCTTGGATTGTTTGTTATATTCCTCCTTGGTTTTTTTATGCACAATTCTTTTATGGTTTTGGCGTATATGGGAATGTCTTGAATGGCTTGGAGGAATGGAATTTTTATGTACAAGTTTTGTAATTCTCCCAGAATGTCGAAGTCAGGATATTGTATGGATCGAGGTATGGCTAATCGTTCTGGGAACGGGGGAGAGGATGTGGTTGCTTGATTATGAGTTTGTTGCTTATTTACATCCTCTTGTTGTGACTGATGTTCTCTGGGTAATTGATCTTCAATATGAACTGTTTTATCTCCCTCAGTTTCAATTATACGTCCAGATCTTAACTGAAGATCATTGCACTCCCTCAGGTCGGGTCCTAGTTCTGGTGATTCTATGATTTGAATGGATTGGACCTGCCTGTTGTTTGGATTGGGATCGGGTTGGGCTGGGAGTTGCGGTCTCAGGTTAGACTGGGGATTTTGTTGTAAAGCTGGCAAAGTAGGTTGAGGGAGCGAAATAGTTCCAGCTGGGTGGTACATTGGTCTTTGCCAGCTTGTCTGCCAGGGTGAACTTTGTGAAGTAGAGGGAGTCCATTGTGAAGGATATGGGCCATTTTGCCAATATGGTGGAGTGTAAGGGAAATTTGGCCAACCAGTTTGGCTTGTTTGATTCACCCATGGATTTGGAGAAGGAAATGATTGTGGTGACCAGTTTGTAAATGGGGTTTGAGATTGATTTTGCCACATACCATATTGTTGAGCATTATACTGTGGGTTTTGAAAGAAATAGGTTGGGTCCGGAAACATACCAGGTTGTCTTGGCTGCCACGGGCGGCGCTGGTTGATTGAATTCACCGATTCTGGTTCTTCTTCTGCTTCCTTATATACTGCTTTCAATCCAGGAAGTGAGGGGCAGCTCTCCGTAAGGTGATATTTTGTACAGATGGCGCATGTTTGGACTTTATCTAATGGACACTCCTTGTGGCTGTGTTTTTTTCTGCATCGGGGGCAGAAGATTGCCAAATTCTGTTCTGCCTCCAGCTGCTTCTGTTTAGCCTGTACAATATCAAGTTGTGTAGTTAGTGTCCCCATAATATCAGTTTTAAAATTTTCTAATAAATTTCCAATTTCTGCACGTGTTACTCCTTCTGCTGATACTTTGTTATCTCTTGCAAACCGATCATATTCTGCCGGTTTTATTCTTGTGCTGCCTCTCGAACTCCTGATACATAAGTCAAGGATGTCAGTAAAATTCTCCTGATAAATATCCCCTTTTCCCATAATGTTTAATGTTTCAATCCATTGTTCCTTCATGCCCCTCATTAATGCAGTTTTTAACACATTATCAGGTAAAGGTAGCGATGCATAAGGAGATCTTTGTAAGTTATACTGAAAACGTTCCACATACTCCTCTAATGTTTCATTTGATCTGGCTGTCATCTGAAATATTTCGTCTTTTAATTCTCTAGACCTACAATAATCCTGGTATTTCTTTAAGAAGGATTCTTTCATTTGATCCCAATTGTTGATAACCCCGCCACCTAGCCCCATGAACCATCTTAAAGCAGCCCCTTTCAATGTAGAGGGGAATAATTTCAATTTTTTGGGATCGGTGGTGTAATCATACCCCCGACATAACACATCGAATTCAAATAGGAATGCATCCGGATCTTCTGATGTGAGTCCGTGAAATGTGGGGATATGCTGAAGAGGGATAGCTTTCATGGGTGCATTTGCTGCAGAATCCACTATAGGATATTGTAATGTAGAGGTTTGAGTGTTTGGCCGGTTTTGAGCGTTTGGTTGGTTTTGAGCCATGGGATCGAATATATGCCAGTAACCTTCTGGGATATCTAGGAGGGTATTCCTAGGTTGGGTGGGAACGGTTTTGACAGGGATATTTTTAATAGCGCTTCCTTTATCTGGAATAATGGGAATACCAGGTGCTTGAGGAGATTGAATCTCTTCAACAATGACTTTCGCAGCACTCCCCTTATCTGGGCTATCTAATGGCTGATTTGTTTCAAGAGGAGATTTTGGTTCCTTGGTTTCCCCTGTTTCTCCTTCTCCTTCGCAAAAGTTGCTAGAGCTCCCTTCCTGCAATAATTATGGAGTGGAATTTTCAACTTCTTGAAAGTCCTGCTCCTCAGTTTGACTATGCACCTCAGCACAGGCTACAGATGGTGATCCTGTGGCCTGAAGGGAACTAGTAGGCGGTTTGGAAGTGTTTTTCTTGAAGCCTACCGATGGCCGAGACTCTGTTTTCTTATAGATTTCGTCTATGAAGGTCGTTCGGCCAAGGGTCACCGGCCCCTTAGCTTTTTCAGGTTTGGATGGGGGTTTGATATTCTTTTCTGGTCTTTTCTGCTTAGTCATGCACTCAAAAATAAACTACGAACTTCTATTCAAACAAGCAACAACAAATCTGTTAGGAAAGCGGATAATGAGCAGGTCTTTTATATGCTCTGCACGTAGGTTCTTACCTTCCGTTTTTAGGATCCAACTCCTCCCTAGCAGGCTTGTACACTACTCTGAAAAAAAGACAAATGGCTACACTCTTTCCCCGGCAACGGTGCCAAAATGTAGAGCTATAAAAAGGGTCTCTTTCACCTCTAATCACCTCACATTAATATGTCAACCCGAGAGCGTTTTGTCATTACAAAGAGTGACTCAATCCAAGGCTCATTCGTCAGAGTAATGCTAGTAGTACAGTGCTTAAGAAATACAAGAGTAAACGGATGCTTAACTGAAATCAAATTACTTTAAAGAAATAAATCACACACTCAGGAAACTCAATAACTCATCAGTCAAGGGTTCGGTAATAATAAACCATCCCTTCAGAAACTGATGGAAAAAGAACTAAAGCATAGATCACAAGCCTGGGAGCTAAACAGTGACTGATACTGCTCACTACAGTCTTAGATCATCTCTCACAGCAAACCATCAAATGAAGATAAATAGATCAGCAAAGGAAATAAAGGATTAAACCACAATTCTGAAATGGAACAGCAACTCTAAAATGGAACAGCAAGTGAATACTAAGTCTCGCGGGTTATAATAAAACTCAATCTATACACTCTTTGCAATCAAGGAACATTCTATCATTCTAAAGGCGAATTACACAAATCATATTAATGGAACAGCAATAACGATTAATGAATTATGGAACAATACTGATTCAGTAGAAACGCACACAACACAAATGTTAATATAACAGCTCTGTAACATAATAGTAAGGATATGCGATTAACTCTTGAAAGGAATAA
This sequence comes from Pinus albicaulis, assembly GCA_034641835.2. Taxonomy (NCBI): domain Eukaryota; kingdom Viridiplantae; phylum Streptophyta; class Pinopsida; order Pinales; family Pinaceae; genus Pinus; species Pinus albicaulis. The sequence continues at coordinate 171,025,972 of CM076581.1, read as the reverse complement.
TAACGCAATGCGGAGTTAACACACAAGTCTAGCTGTAGAAACTTCAATGATTCAAACTTGAACAGAGCATGTAATATGAACTTGTAAAGCATATCAAATAATCGAATAGCAATAATAAACAAACCACACAGAAACGAAGCTGTAATGGTACAGAAGCAAGTGTCCTTCGGGGCCGGGCCCTTAGCCTCCAAGGATACACCACTTTAGGTTAACGCAGACGCGAAGATGGAATAATCACCAAGCTTTCATTAATGCATTGATCAAAAATACATCGAACCAGTTCTCAACAAAGCTTAATAACCAAATATGATGTTTTACAGAAGATTACATAAAACGTATCTTATCTCGCCATTTTTCTAAACTAACAGTACTTGTCTCTTTTTATAAAAACGATGGCGGAGATGTCCAAGCAACTAGATAAGTAAAGCAGCGATCCCTCAGGATCTTCGATCCTGAGGGATTCGCCAAACAGTTAACTCTTCATCCTGTCTTTGCTATTGCGCTGAGCTGGTGTCCTCTCCTTCTTGCCCAAGCCGATTCACCTTGATCTTGTTTCCCTATGTTTGCGTTCGGTTCTCATCCAGAGGGACAGCAGTTATCTCCACTTCGTTCTTATCTTTAGAGCGGCAACTCTTCATTTTCTTCTTTCCCTGTATAGAAAATAACCATTATTAGTGGCTAAGTTATACACATCGATTCTCACATGTTTTGTGATAGTTCCTTATGACTTTCCAAATCCATGATACAAAAGGTTCACAAATTGTATTAAAAAGTCATTAAAGTAATCAGCAAAATCATACCTTTTCAGTACTCCACAGAAGATGCCTTGTCTCAAAGGCTAGTAGCGTTGTCTTTGATGAGCCTTGATGCAGATTGGAGGGCTCAACTACTGGTAGATTATTCCAAGGACCGCTTCTCTTGTTAGGTATTGGATGGAAAGGTGACCAATGACTGGTATCGGGTGATGGATGAGGTCATATATTATAGGGAAATGATTTTATTGACATAGGCCTCTCGACTCAAGGAGAAGATATTGCATGTAACACATGATTCACCACTTTCAAGGCATCAAGGGTTCACCAAAACATACTAAGCCATCAGGGAGAGGTTATCATGGAGAGGCCTCAAGGAAGATGTACTCTGGCATGTTAGGGAGTACGAATTTTGTCATAGGTACAAAGGGAAGTTGAGTAATCCCAAGGGGTTGTTACAGCCACTCCCCATTCATGAGGGGAAGTGGGAGAGAATTTCCATGGATTTCATCAGGATTTTTCCAATCTTGTAAGGCAAGGATTGTATCTATGTGGTTGTCGATCGGCTGATGAAGTTTGCACACTTCTTCGACATATTTACAGAGTACACTACTGCACAGGTGGACGAATTATTTTTTTGGGATATCTTCAGTGTTCATGGTCTTCCGAAGACCATAGTCAGTGACAGTGACAATTTTTTCAAGGGTGTATTTTGGCAGGAGTTTTTCCATTTTGTGGGTACCGAGTTGACACCCAGTACCAGTTATCACCCACACATAGATGGGCAGACTTAGATAGTAAAAAAGTGGCTGGAAGGCTACCTGCAGAACTTTTTCTTAGGGTAGCAGAAGGCACTTATGCACCCCTACATTCTATGGGACAAGAAGGTCCATAAATTGTTAATGCCATTACTCTTAGTGGTCAACCTTATGGTGTAGGGTCTATGCCAATGGTAAATTATGAAAATAGTATTATGCCACAAGCTAACTATATCGCGTCTATCTAGGCGACCCTTCCACAAAAACAATTGGGGCTAGGGGGAAACTATTACCCTGGGGGAAACCAGTCATTTTTCCCCCAATATAATATCCCCTATGGATAACAACCTTACATCCCTACACGTCCACTAGATGGAAATTTTTATTAGCAGATTCCTACTTATCTCCTTGGAAACCCTTTGAAGGGAGGATCCTACGGTCCAAATTGTCAACCAACACCTCCTTGGTTAGACTCTGGGGCAACCATGAAATTGAAATTCTAGGCAGCATTAGACATCCGCGATCTATATAAATTGACCAATGATCCCAATCATAACCTGCTTTTGCCTCCTGTACCGCATAAGATTCCATTTGACATCCCTAAGTTCGAAGGGAAAAAAGGGGAGGATCCGGCTACACACATCACCACCTTTCATGTATGGTATGTTTCTAATTCCATGGTGGATGATAATATCCTACTTAGAATTTTCCCCCTCACTCTCACAGGCAACGCTGCCAAATGGTACATTGAGTTACCACAAGCTGTAGTCAATATTTTTGGTGCCTTAGCAATGAAATTTCTTAAGAAATTTCAACTACCTATCCAATATGAAACCAGACTGGAACTCTTAGCCTTGCTATGCCAAGACACCACCACCCACATCTCCGATCACATTCATGAATGGAGACATAGGTGGAGGTTAGTTAAAGCGCCAATCCTGGATCATCTATTATCAAACTAGTTTTTCAAGTCACTCTTGCCACCCCTTGCTAAAGATGTTTGCTTGTCTAGTGCAGTCATAGAAGACCAATCCATCCATCATGCACAACATCTAGATCTGATTTATTCGCAACCTAGCACATTGTATGAGTTACTTCCCCATACCCCTAGGAACCTGGATCCTCCCACTACTCAGTTACCTGGAGCGCATGGTGACGACCTCGTTGGTACAACCTCCAATGTACCTGTAAAAAAAACTCAGCGGGCAAGCTTCCCAACCCTCTTCAGTTGACACTGCCCCTACCCAATCAACTACTCTTATAACCGCTGCGGAACACTATGTGCAGTCGACAAAAAAACCTATTGGAAAGTACAAGAAGAATAAGATAAAGACCGCTCCTTCTGAATATCAGCCCAACACTCATAATAATCCAAATTAGAGAAATACTGCTAAAAAAAACAAAGGAAAGGAGAAACCTATGAGATTCCCTTGCAAAATTTATGCAGAGGACCACTTGACATATAAATTTCCTCGGCTGTAGGAATGCACAAATTGTATCACGCAAAAGGACTTTGAAAGGACACCTACGGTCCTTCACAATCCCTTCCCTAATCATCAGCAGCAACAACACATGGTTGCAAACTCGCCACAACCCCCGTAAAGGGGAAATGGTGATGCTCATCCTTCGGGTGAAGGATCATCTGCCATTTATGGCATGGAGACTGTTGAAATCCAAACTCGAGCTAAAAAACTATGGAAATCCAATCATCGAGGCTCACGAACCTGGTTCAAGTTTGAATCCACCGCCGCCTAATTATATTCATATCGAAAGGCTTGTTACTGACCCTATCATTTGTGCCCCCAAAGGGACCCTTCGACGCACGATTCATAACACCTCTACATGTGTTGCCTAGAACTACAACATTGTAGAAGAATTGGTGCAAGCACCGTCAGCTATGTTTGCATTTGAAGTATTGAAAACCTTCCCAGTGCAAAGGAAAGCTCTTCTTTCAACCATTGGTGTAATTGACCACCAGGATTCCATGCTAGCCATATTCGACATGGAAAAATGAAAAACTCACCTTTCACACCAGATTGCTTTCCAGATTCAAGTTGTGTTGAAAGGAAGGCCAATCCATCGTACTATCATAGATGAAGGTGCTTCGACCTGCATAATGTTAGCTGCGTGCTGGCTCATTTTGGGTTCTCCTACCTTGTCACCATCATTGAATTCCCTCAAAGATTTTGATGGCCACACCTTCCTCCCAAAAGGCTACCTTTCTAGCTACCCCGTTACACTTAGTGGGAAAATGATAACTGTGGACATCGAAGTCATAGATCGTCATCTCGACTATAATATTCTTTTACGGTTGCAGTTGGTCTTATGTAATGAATGCCATTGTCTCTTTGGTTTTATGAATCATCCTTTTTCCATTGGGTAGGAGGATAGTTACAGTGGACCAACTATCCTTTTTCACCCTAATTATTCTGCATTACCTAGTAGCACTATGCCCTTGGTAGGAGGAGTTCTTGACTCTTATGTCAGTGCCAATACCAGTCTTTTGAAGGCATCTTAAATGATGGTTTTCTTTCCTCTCTTGTCACCTAAGGTTCCACACATGATTTTAGTGATATCCACCATCTCGGATGGCTCTATCGATCAATGGATCCTACCAGTGCCTTCAGATATTGATTCCTATGGAGATCATATGCCACTATCACCGGCTGAGTTGGCTTATTAATCCATCCAATCAGCGTATGAACCCTCAATTGCTTTAGATTTCACCAATGGTACCACCCTCTCGCCCACCATAGTTCCTTCTAAGGATCTCCTTGATGAAGTCATGCCTACGGACGAACCTATCCGACAGATCATGTCTCTAGAGAAACACCCTTGGGGAGAGTTTAACCATCATGCTTCAATGTCTGATTCAGAAGTGACCACTATACAAATCTCATCTTTCGACCCACCTGATATTGTTCCATCCACTTACACGATTGTTCAAAATATCGATGCAGAAGGTAACACCGGAAATATTTCTAAGACCATGCTCATAGATATCTTGGTCAAAACAGATATTGTGGAAAATATACAGATTGGAGTAGATTGCAGTCTGGAGGAAATTTCACACTTCACATTCCTTTTTAAGTAGTTCTGCGATATTTTTTCTTGGTCTTACGGCGAAACACCCGACATAGATACTTCTATAGTCGAGCATGAAATCAAGATTTACGAAAATGCCAAGCCTGTCTGGAAAAGGCTCCGACCTATCCACCCTCGCAAAGCAATAGAAATCAAGACAAAATTTGAAAAAATCTTACACGCTGGTTTCATCCATCCCGTTCCTTTGACGAAATGGGTATCCCATATGGTTCCCATAGATGAGAAAAAAGGCACCATTTGAGTCTGTGTTGACTATCACGATCTAAAATTCGTTTGTCCAAAATTCAATTATTCTACTCTGTTTATAGATCAGATTATCAACGATTGTGCCAGATGTGAATATTTCTCCTTTATGGATGGATTTTCGGGATATAACCAGATAGTGATTAAAAATGATGACCAACATAAAACCACCTTCATATGTCCTTGGGGCACATTTGGTATCGTAAGCTCCCATTCAGTCTGAATAATTCTTGATCCACTTTTGAAAGGGCTATGGACTATGAATTTCACGATATCAGACACATTTTACAAGCTTACTTGGATGATCTTTAGGCTCATTCCAAGAAACAAGCTCATCACCTTTTTCATCTTAGAGAAATATTTTCTAAGTGTAGGTTCTACAACATCCGTCTGAATCTGAATAAATGCATATTTTTTTTTGAGTTTTGACATATACTTAAATTCATTCTATATAAGAATGGGATTAGGGTTGATCTCAATAAGGTAAATGCAATTTTTGAATTACCTGTGCCACAATCCATCCTACAACTCCAACATTTACAAGTGAAGGTAAAATGCTTACATCGCTTCATCATAGACTATTCCAAGATGACAAAAGGCTTCATGTGCTTACTCAAGAAAGGGGTAAAATATCTGTGGGATGATCAAGCTCAAATTTCTTTTGACGCCTTGAAACAACCACTCATTTCTACCCCACTTCTTAGTGCCCCCAAATATTCGCGCAACTTTATCCTCTACCTGGCAGCCTCACCATCCTCCTTGGGAATGGTATTGGTTCAAATTAACGATGACGATAGTGAGAATTTGATTTATTATCTTCCAAAAGGTCTCATTGGACCTGAATTACGATATTCTCATGTGGAGAAACTTTCTCTTGCACTATTATTTGCTGTCACCCGCCTCCGACACTTCATATTGTCATGGCAGACTATTATCATTACTTTGGAGAATCCCATGTGGCACATCTTGTCCCATCAGATCATTGGAGGAAAATATTCCAAATGTATTGTAATACTCCAATAGTTTGACTTGGTTTTCACTACGGCTAAAGCTAGGAAGCCTCTATTCTTCACCGAATTACTGTCGTATCTTCCTGGAATTGATCTAGAGGAAGTAGCTCATGATCCATTACCTGATGAATTCATCTATCTTGTCAATTCTACTGATCCTTGGTACGGGGAAATTCTTGTCTACCTGCAAGCTCAATGGTTCTTCCCAAATCTCATGTCAGATGACCGTTGTCACATTCATCACCAAGAAAAAAAAAAAATTGTGCTTTACGATACTCTATATCGTCATGGTTTTGATCTAGTTCTTCGACGTTGTCTCACTCTTAACGAGGCAGAAAACATTTTAAATGAATACCACACTGGGGCGTGAAGTGGCCATATTTAATGCATAGCTACTGCCAAGAAAACCTTACGTGCAGGGTACTAATGGCCCACTTTTTTTAAATACTGTGTCAAAGCGGTCCAGAAGTGTCATCCGTGTCAAATTTTTATAAAGAAAATGTGCACTCGTCCTTCCCCTCTACATCCGGTCATATTCGTCGGTCCTCTTGCTAAATGGGGAATATATTCCATCACATGAAATCCCACTTTCATTGATGGACACAACTACATCATAGTTGCGGTTGACTATTTCACGAAATGGGCTGAAGCCATTCCCACATTTCGGGCCAATGGAGACTAATATTGTCAAAACCAAATGATGGCGAAGTTAACCTCCATGCTATGTTTTCGACAAGATTAGTCTTCATCCTACTATTTGCAAGATAATGGTCAAGTCGAAACCGTAAATGGCATCCTTAAGACCATGATTCATTGGTTAGTAGGAAATCATAAAACCAGATGGCATCGAAAGCTATACTCTATGCTATGGGCATATTGAACGTTAATGAAGACTACTACAGGCTTCACGACATTCCAGTTAGCATACAGTCTAGAAGTAGTTATTCCAATCGAGTGTGAAATTTCGTCACTTAAGTTGGATGTTGAACTCATACTTGACACCACTGTTGAAAAATAGCGCTTGATCTCACTCGATAAATTCTATGAAACTTGACGAGATGCCACGCTAGCACTCGAAGCTCAAAAGCACCAAGTTAAACCTCAATACGACAAATCTGTCAAGCCTCATTCTTTCTAAGAAGGTGATCTCGTTCTACTCTACGATCAGAGACATGACCTCTTGGGGGCAGGAACACTTCAACCAATATAGCTCGGTCAATACGTTGTCTCGAAAGTCCTTTTTAAATGGGCTTATGAACTTCAATACAATAATGGAATTTTTCTCGCCAAGCCCCGCAATGGGCTCTATCTAAAGAATTATTTTTCCTAGTGTCCCACTAGGCATCTGCTTTGTAATTTTATGTATATAAGTTTTGTCTTTTTTGAGTGTGTCTAGAATATTTTGGGGTTTTAAGTAATTTTTCTCATATAGGATCTCTTATTTTAGACATATGTCTTCGTCATCCTTTCCATACGTTGGATATGTGGATGGTGCCAGTTGTCACACACGACACATGACATCAGCTTCTTGGGTCCTCTATATACCTGAGTGAGAACTACTCGGTTCTGGGGTAATATTCCTTGGCGATCCCACCAAAAATATTGTTGAGTACATGTTGATGATAGAACTCCTCACTGAAGTTGCATCTCGTGACATCTCCAATCTGGTGATGTGGTTAGATTCCCAGCTAAGTGTTATGCATTTGAACAACTTTTATTATGTCTGACATCTTCTCTTGTTACATTATTACTTGAGGGTATGACTTTTGGAACGTCAATTTTAATTCATTACTTTTAAGCACATTCATAGAGAATCTAATGCATTAGCTAATTCGTTAGAAAATTATGTATTGGATTGGCATTTGTCACATTTATTATAGAAAGATTCATGCATGAGTGTATATTTTTCATCATAAAAATTACATGAAAATTAAAAAATATGAGATCAAAATCGCCAAAATATGTATATGTGTATATATATGTCATGTCCAGTCAAGATACATCAAAAAAATATTCAAAACTTGGGTGTTTTATACAAATTGGCTCTGCTAAGCCTCGTTGTGACATCTATACCTATATACATCAATCCTGTTGAGCCTGCTACTCATGGTAGCAGATAACTACTCTAGCTAACCTCTTTATAGGCACCAAGAATCAATCCACCACACCCACTATGTGTTGTTGTAGATGAATCGAGATCTCCCTCATGGGAAGAGGTGACATGCCCATGCTCAATCCTTCGAGGTTCCTAGCAACCTCATGCAAACTTCGTGTATCAGCACCCTCTTCGGCGGTTGTCATGGCCTCTGCTGCTACTCTTGCCCCAAGTAGCTACATTCCTCTCCATGCATAGCTAGGGGCTCCAGAAGGACAGGAATGTGCCACATGTGTGTCAAGCAATATGCTTCATGTAAAAAATATTTTTCACCCATTAAACAAAAAAATTGCATAAATATTGAAAAGGAAAAAAATACTTATGAAACTAATTTCCCTTCTTACCTATTGGCTCCCACTGAGTTCCAGGTGGAAATATCATATCTGGATCTACTTTGAATTTCATCCCTACATAGGGATAATATTCTATCATCAGGATCTGGCCGTTTAGCCACTCAAAGGATTCATCATCAAAGAAATGGTGCAGTGGACCCTCTCCAGTCCATGATATCAAGGCATACCAACGAACTTGTCTAGGCTCTCGTGGTCCCCAAAAATCCATGATCATTTGAGGCCTCATAACAGGTACTCTCTCTAGTATGAAAGAGACAATGAGTGCGCCAAACCCAAATTCTCATTGGGACTGGGTCTTGCAGACTGTCAACTCTTCTTGAACCCGGCAGACAATGCCTTCACACCAATCAAATATCTGCAGTTGTAGGCAATCCAGTGCTAGTAGTACCTATACCTTGGTGGTCACATGCTGACTCTTGGCCCCTTCCAAGAAGATGATCATCCATAGAAGTGACTTATTGGTCTCGAGGCCACCCATGCTATAAAAATCTGGTTACTTACCAGCGCAGTATTATTAGTACAGTGAGCCTGGATCAACCCCATGGTGGTTTGGTGATTAGCTCTCGACCCTGTCCCATTGGGCCTCGGCCCTCTGCATGATAGGTCGTCAGAAATTAGATATCTTCCTTCTATATCACAAGTTCGTAACCCCCAAAATTCCTCTCTCATGCTCTCTTTCATGCCAGATACTCATGGTAAAATATTTGCACCTGCAAAAATAAAGTTTTCAATGGATCATTTTTAGGCCAAATCACTACAAACTAGAGAAAACAAAGATTATAAATTATTTGGGCCAGCTAACATGGGGTCCTGTGCAAAACAGGGCATGATAACGCACTTTCCGTTAACGGGCAGTGCATTTAACACAACCCTATCACCAGGCACACACGTTACCTGCCTAAAATTTTTAGGTTTTCTCAAAAGTCAATTTCTGGTCATTAAAAACAATAAAATTAAAAAAGGAAAGCAATATAAAGGCTAAAGCTCTTACATAAAACTCACAGAATTGAAAACCGTTGCTCAGATTGACCACAATCGATTGCAGAATTTTTACCTCTTTTTTCGCTCCAGAGCTCTTTCACAACACATAAACAGTGAAAATGAAGGCCTTTTTCCTTCTTACAAACATTATAGAAGTATGAATCACCCGGATACTCATCTAAAATTGGTTAATTTCCACTATTTTTTGATGCAACTGTTGTTTTATCGAAGTCACCGATGCTCTAATGAGTTTTCAATGTTTATATGCATATTTGACCATACTTGACCTAGAACGAGCCTTCCTTTTAGGGAATTTTTATAGCTCATAAAACTAAAAAAAACATCGATTTTCCTTCGTCGGGCTCGTTAAACTACCACAATGAAGAAATATGAGCCATTACTTTCCCTCTTTTTCTAGCTCGTTAAAAAGCCGAAAAAGACACTAAGTTTTTCTCTGTCGGTGTTGGCTCGAGGGGTCCTGACCTAGGTTCAGAGGTTAAGGTTTGCCAAAAATCCCCTATAATGATGGCCCTTTTGGCAGTGACCTGCTTGTGCATGTAAAATTCTCACTCGAAGTAGTATGGGAGGGTGCTAGAACTAGGTTTCCACACCCTGGGAGAGAGAAGGTAATTCTCGCAGATCAATGTTCGCAGCTTATCAGGTTCGCACAAGACATGTCTATTCACAGGTTCGTTAACAGTATAATTCACAGTATAACAAAGCTACTATCATGCACAAATCTAGTTAATACCTTTGAATCCACGTGGGTATCAACAGTTACTAGCACACCATATCATAACACTTCATTAATAACAGATTGTGGATATGCTTCATACCATACACAAACAGATTCTCAACATAAATATATAACACAACTATACTCATAGCTCCAACATATTCCAAAGGTTCACATCAACAGTAACACATCAGATCAGATAACACAGAGATACTTTAACTATATCCGCACATATTAGCATCCAAAACCCAGTACAATCCAAACACAGCCTGTGCACATAGCCAGCAGGGTCTGCATAGAGCAGGACTGAGGATCTACGTGCACACATACAGCAGGAGTCATTACCCTAACGACACAAAAATAGATCTAACAATTCGCACTTAGCATCAGACTTAATTCTTTCCTTCTTAAGACTCAAAATGTTCATCTATTTATATCGACTTAGCCTATGCTTCCAGTGGTCTGCAAACCATGGTTTGTGGACTCTTTGTCTACGCTTGACCCATTACAATGCATTCGGGCCTTTGACCCACCCCAAAACCCCTACGTTAGACTAATTAATACCAAAAATATACACAATTGTACAAAATTTGCAGCTTTTAGGGGACCCTGTTCCAATAGTCCCCAACACAATATTGTGACTCGTCCCAAGTCATTGTGGTCGTGAGGTTTCCTCCTACGCATGTAGCAGCCTGATCGCCTTAACTAGTGGGGGTAGCACTCCTTCACTCTAAACAGCAGTGTTTTGAGCAATATCCACCAAATTTTGTGAAGGTTGTCCTTCCGTCGCAGCGGTGATGCTCTCCAGATTCTAGCTAAGTTTTTTAACAGTGACATCAATATCTTGAGGGAGCTTGAGGGCTTCATCATCCCATGGCTTAAGGCAGTCGCTGAGGGTCTTCTTCTTCTAGTGGAGTTTTTCAATATCATCCCAGAGGGTGTGGCTGGTACACAGTCGTGCCAATCATTGAGAAGGAACCAGAGTAGGCATACTGGCTTCTATCTGCTCGAACGCTTCTTCCTCTTGTCATAGGTCCTCGTTGATTTCACACAGGAGAGGTTCGCGCTGCACCTTGGTCCATAACTACATAGTTGTTTCTAGTAATTGGGCACCTTGAGCAATCATTCTTGTAATCACATTCATGGTCTCCGTAACCAGTGTAGCTTGCTGGGCCCCTACGTCTGGTGATGTCTCTGGCTGCAACTTGGCCTGCAAGTTTGCAATCTGTTGTTCCATCCCTATTTTGACCACCTAGATCTTGGTCCTTAAGGCCCGTAATGTTGTGACGAGCCCCTCAATCTTGGCATGGGGGGTGGTAGAAGTTGGATTATCTTTAGAGACATCCACGCAGAGCCTACTAATGAGGTGTTCCATCTTCGTCTGTTGCACGGTGGTGAGAGTACATGCAGCCTGTACCTAGGAAACTTCAACATTTGTTTCCTCAATTTTTTCCTCATCTATACTGAGTTGCTCGTGCACTCGATGGTCCCTGTGTTGAATTTATTTGAACAAGGAAGTGTGGAGAACCTGCAATGATTCATGTGGCAACCTGGCTAGATCTAGCTATACCTCTTCACAATCCTATACTTGCGCTCCCAAGTTAGGTGGACTTATCGTGAGGGATGCGCCTAGCAGGGAACAGAGGCATATTTACACTATAAAAAGTGTTGTGCTACTAGTTGCTGAGGTTGTTCGTACCTGAATCATACTTGTTTGCAGTGTGTTCGTCTTCAGCTACAGATCTCGGAGCTCAGCTTGAAGTGTGTCGACCGCAGCTTTCTGCTACTCTTCTAGAGCCAGCCATTTTTCTTCTGTAGCCAAAGTGACCGCATCTGTGATTTTCTTAAGGTCCTCTTCAGTTAGTGTAACCGCTTCGTCATGTTCTGGTCGTTGGGAGCACTGCTTCTTTCGTGGCACCTTAGCAGGGTCACCAGTTTCTTTGTCCCCCGAGGGGAGTCAACACCTCCCATCTCTTGACCTTCAGTATCGAGATCCTACTGTGCATCCTTCTACGTGGCTTCTTCCATGCCTGTAATGTTCCCAAATTTTGGCTTCAAGCTAAAATGGAACATTAGAGTTAGCAGTATCTTTAGCCAGTGAATAAATGGGTAGGAAAGCCCATAAATTTCCTAAGAAGGAATAAAAATGCTTCAAGTGTGAAAGGAGACCCTCTTTACAGCTCAATAAAAAACCTCCATGTGTGAACAGGGATAATATCAAGTTGATTTAGTCTAATTTGACCAAGTCAACAACGCAGATATGGAGGAGCAAGGATCAAGCAAGTAATAATACAGTTTTAGAGGGAGATGAATCTCTTGATGGAAATGACCTAATTGGTTGGGGCTAAGGGCAAGAAAACTCACATTTTACTTAAGGAAGAGGATGGTAGCATTGTTCATTCATTTTTTAGACATATTATTATTTGTTCTATTTAGACTTTTGGCTTCCTCTTGCTGTATAGCAGCGTTGCAGTGCCGTTTAGCACCGGGTGTTCTTGAGCGGGAATCCCACCTCTTCCCTTGAGAGGCATCTTGGGAGAGTATTGTACTAAATTGTTCCACATCCAAGCTTGAGGCCAAGCAGAAATCTTCAGTCACAGTGTTATTTCTATAGCATTGTAATGCTGTGTTGTAGGGTGTTTCAGTGGAATATTGATCATTCCACTCCGGGTCTGTTTCTTAGTAGAAGGTGCCTTCCTTCTCTTGAGAGGTTAGAAAAGGAGATTTCTGAGCTCATTTCACATCTTGGAAGTATGCCAAAGCACCTTTACACTCCTACAATGCAGTCCCTTGTAGGAACTACGTCATTTTCTAGAGAGTTGTTGTAGTAGGGTTTTTACCCTTGTTTTGGAGCTAGTTTCCTAGGGAAAGGGCCAACCCTTCTACCAGAAAGCTAGAGGAAGGGATATTTATCCCTCGTTGTATTATTCAGCCAAATTAATATAATGTTGCAGTGATATTGTGTTATTTCTGAGCTAAATAAATATGATCTGCTTTTTTTTTACATGTGTCTCTAGAAACCCTTACCAAGTTATCTCTATAATGCAATAAGGAGGCCAGATCTATGTTTTCTTGGCATATTGTGCCATTAGTCTCCAGATCTATGTTTTTATATTTTAATGTTACAGAAAATCTCATGGATTAATTCTGTACATGGTTTAGTATTTTCTGCATAATCAAAGGTCATGGGATTTGGGTGTTTCTAAGACATTGTAAGGTCCGGAGACCTGTTTAACATATCAAAAAGGATTTCTTTCTGATCCCCTTTTTTATGTAAGGTCCTTAATCTATATTCTAAGGGAAAAAACCGTTATTTCCCCTGGTTATAATGCATTTACTTGGGAATAACATTTTGGGGGTATAATTTGTTGCTTTTCCCCACTAGGAGATAGTGTATAAAGGCATACTTTTGCTGATGTGTTCATAATATGATAAAAGAGTGCTTAAAGACACAATTTATGAAACCATTAGCTACAGTACTTTATTTGTGCTCATGTATTGTTGTAGCTCCACATTTGAAATATCTTAGGATATTCCCAATAGTGTAGATTTTCCCTATTTTGGGATATTACAGTGGTATCGAAGCTTCAATCTTGGCTCAGCCTGTGGATCTCAGACCATTATAATTCAAGGAGAAGGAGATATGGACAGAAAAGAGAAGGCTCCATTATGTGAAGGGAGAAAGGAATACAGGCTTACAAAGCTTCTTCCAAGATCTATGCAGAGCTTTCAAGGAGAACTAAAGAAAATAAGAATGGAGATGGGATCTCCAGAGGAGTTTGAATCTAGAGCTGAATCTAGATTTGCGAGTGTGAGCATCCAACTACACACCATGATGCACAACGCAGTCAAGTGCCCAGATCTATCTTGAAATGGATGAAAGGAGGAAGAATGCCTAAGAGGAAAACTCTTAGTGAATTGCTGCAGGAGTATGAATCTCAAACTGAGAGGTTTAGAGATCATACCAATTTCCAAGAGTATTGCAATATCTAGGTGGAGAAGAGCAAGCAGTAGGATGTAGATAGATTTATTCTATCTACTTTTGAAGGCTCACCCACATGTTCAGCTGAAGCTTGGGTGAAGGAGCTAGACTCCTATTTACAACAACACCATATTTCTGAAGATGAAGCCATCAGAATTGCAGCGTTAAATTTTAGAGGTAAGGCCCATGCATGGTGGATTTTTGAATCTTGTTCTTTGAAAAATGCAAACACTTCCTCTTATGCAAGATTCATTGAAACATTGATGGGAAGGTTTGATGGGAAACTTCCTAAGACACATGTGCAAGAAAAACTTGAGAGAACAAAAACCTTGCATGTGATGGAGGAGACTCCACTTCAGAAAACCATGGGAGAAGCTGACATCTTGCATTACACATTGTTAGAGGAAAGACCTCTTCTTCACAAACAAGAGGGCATGGGGATCTCTTTTTCACAAAAGGATCCACTTGTTGAGATGTTCCCATCCGCATTGATGAAGATGAGGGAAAAAACGCTATCACATCTAGAGAACATATGGTACCTCATGCAGAAGAAGGAGGAGCATATGCTCCAATAGGAGGGATTCTGGTATCCTTGCAAGAAATTCCCCAGGATCTCATGCATGGAGGTCAAAGCACAATCAGTGAGCAACATGATTGTGAAGCATTGCAGATGGAAGGAGAAGTTAGGAAGGGCAAGCAACATCACTTGATGAGAGGCACACACCCTTCTCTATTTCAGAAATCTAATGCAAGGAAAAGATAGAATTATTTGTGTTGTAAGCGAAAGGGCAAGATTGCCCAACCATATGTGCAGTCTACTCTTGAAATTGATGTCTCACTACATGGAGGCATTCCACCCAAGAGGCCACCTGATCTAGAGTTGATGAAAACATCTTGTCTTTGGATACACCACTCTTAGATTTTGGAGAGGTGAAGAGTTTGGAGGAGAAATTTGGCATGGGCGATGTCAAAGTAGTAGGCAGCAACATGAGGAGAGCTTCACATGCTAGATCACCAGCGTTGTCTCTTAGGAGGATTGATCCATACTGGAGATCTGAACTCTTGGTAGAGTACTCCAAGGATCTAGGTGCATGTATGATTCTTGATGACTCAGATAGAAATGATGAGTATATGGTGGATGATGTGGTCATCTATTCTTATGGCAGAGTCTTCTTGACTTGAGCTTCTAAGCTCAAGGAGAAGCTTCTTCATACAACACATGAGGACTTCATTTCCATGCATTATGATGCATATCTTTCTTTGATAGAGGATTTCACTTGGGAGGGCATCCAACATGACATATTTCATCATATGGAGAGATGCATAGCCTGGATGATGATAGAGAGGAGGTCACAACCACTTACCTACTCATTGGAGGGGAGGGAGAGATTACAGTTGGGTCATTTTAGCTCAAGATCTCAAGTACATGATGGAGGAGGTATAATTTCTTATTTTGTATTGTACTTATTTTCATTTTTTGAGCAGCGTGATGTATCAAGAAGAATCATCCGTTCTTTCATATTGTATGATGTACTTATATCTACTTGTAGCATTGATTTTTGCTACTCTATTGGTGGTTTGTGGGGGTAGCCACATGATTCTTGGTGTGCACCATTGACACCACATTGTATCTTCATGAATGCATCTTATGAGATGACTGTGGCAGAAAACAAGTGGCTGGGAAAGCACTTGTTATTTTTTTTTTGATGCAGGAAAATAATGCATTGCGCTGGCTCCATTGGTGGAACTATGAGCCACTCTCCAGTTGTCATATGGAAGCTTGTTTTTATTGCATTTTTCTTCCATTTACTGCTGATAATTTTATATTCATGGGAAGAATTGTTTGGAGAGTGCTGGAGGTAGTATAAATGCCCATTGGGAGCATGATTCTCCCCACTTTACATGTTGTACATTTCAGGAGGAACCATGGGCTAACCATGATTGCCACATCACTATTTTTCCCTTCTTGTGGGAGGAACCACTTGAAGAACATGAGGAGGCACTTCATGGCTGAAATGTTTGATGGGGAAACTTGGGCCATTTTGGGAGGCCATGTTATTTCAGCCCAAGGATAGAAACAACCCCATGTTTACCATAAATGGAGAGAGAAACTATTTGGATGGAATAATCCCACCTCTCCATGTAGCCCCAATCCATTGTATAAAACCGGGGTCGATAATTCTTTTGATGAGCTACCTAGGAGGGATCATTTCATTTGGATGATAGCATGGGTGGAGGAGTCACTCATTGGGAACAAGACTCCCCATTTTTTTCATCACTCCTACTTTGAGGAGGCCATGGGACAGCAAGCAGGTTTCCACTCACACCTTCCACCTTTGATTTATGTGAGCTATTTGGTTTTTCATATTTAGGAGGAAACATTGGAGGGCAGTTTTATTGAAGATTATTTTAATGCAGTGATGGAAGCCATTGATGGGAGGCCACAAGAGGAGGAGGGGAGAATTTTTTCTCTTCCTATACATTTGCTTGAGGACAAGAAATTTTTTTGGAGGGGAGGACTGTAATGTTTCCAAATTTTGGCTTCAAGCTAAAATGGAACATTAGAGTTAGCAATATCTTTAGCTGGTGAATAAATGGGTAGGAAAGCCCATAAGTTTCCTAAGAAGGAATAAAAACACTTCAAGTGTGAAAGGAGACCCTCTTTTCAGCTCAATAAAACACTTCCATGTGTGAACAGGGATAATATCAAGTTGATTCAGTTTACTTTGACCAAGTCAACAATGAAGATATGGAGGAGTAGGGATCAAGGATGGAATAACGTAGTTTTGGAGGGAGATGAATCTCTTGATGGAAATGACCTAATTGCGTGGGGCCAAGGGCAAGAAAACTCAAATTTTATTTAAGGAAGAGGATGACAGCATTGTTCATTCATGTCTTAGAAATATTATTATTTGGTCTATTTAGACTTTTGGCTTCCTCTTGTTGTTTAGCAGGGTTGCAGTGTTGTTTAGCACCGGGTGTTCTCAAGCGGGAATCCCACATCTTCCCTTGAGAGGCAGCTTGGGAGAGTATTTTACTAAATTTTTCCACATCCAAGCTTGAGGCCAAGTAGAAATATTCAGTCACAACGTTATTTCTATAGCAGTGTAATGCTGTGTTGGAGGGTGTTGTAGTGGAAGATTGATCATTCCACTCTCGGGTCTGTTTCTCAGTAGAAGGTGCCTTCCTTCTCTTGAGAGATCATAAAAGGAGATTTCTGAGCTCATTTCACATCTTGGAAGTAGTAAAAATCACCTTTTCACTCCTACAATGCAGTCCCTTGCAAGAACTACATCATTTTCAAGAGAGTTGTTGCAGTAGGGTTTTTACCCTTGTTTTGGAGCTAGTTTCCTAGGGAAAGGGCCAAGCCTTCTCCCGGAAAGCTAGAGGAAGGGATATCTATCCCACTTTGTATTATTAAGCCTCATTCATATCATGTTGTAGTGAGACTACATTAGTTTTGAGCTAAATAAATATGATATGCTCTTTTTGTACATGTGTCTCAAGAAACCCTTACCGGGTTATCTCTATAATGCAATAAGGAGGCCAGATCTCTATTTTCATAGCATATTGTGCGATTAATCTCTAGATCTATTTTTTTGTATTGTAATGTTGTAGAAACCCTCATGGCTTAATGCTGTGACATTCTTTATTATTTTCTGCATAATCAAAGGTCATGGGATTTGGGTGTTTCTAAGACATTATAAGGTCGGGAGACCTGTTTAACATATCTAAAGGGATTTCTTTCTGATCCCCTTTTGTATGTAAGGTCCTTAGTCTATATGGTAAGGGAGAAAACCATTATTTCCCCTGGTTATAAAGCATTTACCTAGGAATAACGTTTTGGGGGTCTAATTTGCTACTTTTCCCCACTAGGAGACAGTGTATAAAGGCATACTTTTGCTGATGTGTTCATAATCTGATAAAAGGGTGTTTAAAGACATAATTTATGAAATCATTTTCTGCAGTACTTTATTTGTGCTCATGTATTTTTGTAGCTCCACATTTGGAATATCTTAGGATATTTTCAATAGTGTAGATTTTCCCTATTTTGGGACATTACAACGCCCTTCCCCGTACTCTTACCGGCCTGCAAATCCTTCTGCGATGTGAATTTGGTGCCCTTCCCCATGCTTTTTCTTGATCCTCCAGTGTCTTCGGTGATGACAGGTGGGGTAACCTTTGTGGTGCTTGTTCCTTCAGTGCCCTTCGCACCTGTTTTGAAGCCTAGGTTCTAGTGAGGAGGCCATTGTGCAATTAAATAGTCAATCTCTTCATCAAAAGCCATATAGGGGAGAAAAACCCACCCAGGATCCTTACAGCCTTGGATTTGGACATTATGCAAAGTCACCTGGAATGCAGTGATTATTTCATACTTATCATATATGGTTGGCGACAGACGCGGCTGGGATTTGATAGCTACTGCGAGCCCACTCTGAAACAACACCCAAAATACTTGATTTTCCTCAATGCGCTGCGCATCCTTAGAGTCCCAAAAGTTTGTATATCGAGCCCCCTCACACATGTCTAGGGTGAGCTCAGGGAGGACTGATTCCTCAGGTGCTTCCCAAGCGACCAACGCAATGAGGAGCAGAAACCAAGAGTAACAAAATGCTCATCCCTGCTCCTGGGATTCAAGGACATCAGTCAAAAACTCCTCGCACAAGTACTGGGACCAATTGAAGCAGACCCCTTTCTTGCACCAGCCTGCCAACTGAATTACATATTCAGGGATGGAGGCCACCTGGAATTTTTGCATCATCTTGCATGCAAATAACAGGGTACCCAATTACCTACCAGGGTCACTGATGGATTTGATCCTGAAGCCTTAACTGTTCCACTCCACATGGTAGGTTTCATGCACGTGGTCAGCGATCTTCCCCTCATACTTCTTACCAATGCGTAACAAAGGGTTCGGCCCTTCCATGGGGAGACCAGTAATTCGATGAATGAGCGCAGCATCAATGGGGATTCGATCCTAGATCCATAAGCAGCCATCATGGACCAAGGCGAGAAAATGACGTACCAGAAGGTCTGTGATATTGTAGTGGCCAAAGTGAGGCATCCTTAGCAGGTTTAAGAACCTAGACCCTGCCAATCCATGTACCCAGTGCATGGGGACAATATTTATCCCATCGTCTTCCTATATTCCGTCAATATATAATTTGGGTGCCAACTCAGGGAAGGCCTCCAAATTGGCCAAGTCATGATTTTCAAACTTTACCTCATGGAGACTTCCAAAAGGTTTACCAATGACGGGGACCTCACCTGGGGCTTGTGGCATCTGCAGGTAGGTGCGTAGGCCATCGAGATTCTTCGGCGTATGTGTGGAGGGTCGGCTAGGCTGAAAAAAGGGTGTTATCCAATTGATTGGTTTGACTACCTGGGCCTCTTCCTGAGCAGATAGAGGTTGCTTTACTATGTTGGCCCTTGTCAATCTGTCTGCCCATAAAGCATGCACTAGCTTGTTATGCCATGAATTTTTATTTTCTTCTAGTAGCTTCTTGATGATATTCACCAAAATCTTATTCGATAATTCTGTTAGCCCATTACCTTGAGGGTAATAAGCAGTGGAATGACCAAGTACAATCTGATACTTGTGGCAAAAATCAATCATCTTTTTGGAACCAGATGTAGCATCATTGTCAGTGATAATTTTCCTAGGGCAGCCAAATCTAGATAGGATATGGTCTTCAAGGAATTTTATGATAACTGAGTCTGTAGCATTCCTAGAAGGGATGGCCTCTATCCATTTAGTGAAATAATAAGTGGCTGTGAGTATCCATATATGTTGGGTAGATGAGGCAAGGTGAATTTCCCCTATGAATTCTAGGCCCCACTGTTGAAAAGGAGCTTCAACAGTGACTGGTTGTAAAGGTAGAGGAAGGGGTTTTCTTTTGCCCTCAAAGATTTGACATTTGTGGTAGGCAACTATCATCTTGCGGACATCTTGGAAGAGGGTGGGCCAGTAATAACCAGCTCTGAGGATTTTATTGTTAGTGGTCTTCCAATAAAGATGGCCTCCACATTCCCCTTCATGAAACTCATGCTCGATCCTATCTACATCAACTTCAGGAAAACATTTAAGCAATAAACCATTGGCATTTTTCCAATATAAAAATTCATTTAAAATGCAATAGTTTCTAGATTTCAACTTTAAAAACCTTACTTTTGTCTTAGATAGATCAAGAGGAGCATTTAGATTGATAAGCACATAAAAAATATCAGCATACCAAGGTGATTTTTGGAACTGTTATTCCATAATGGGAGCTGGTAATCCCTCCTGTTCATCTAATGCATCTACCATATTTATGTCAAGGGCTTGTAAGTTAGATTCAACCATCAATTGTGCTAAGCCTTGACCCTTGATGAGTTTAGTGGGTTTGATTTCCAAATCATATTCTACTATCACAATGATCCACTTGCCTCTTTTGCCATCTGGATCTTGTGGAAAAATGTCCTTTACCACTATATTAGGCACAAAGGAAATAATATGAGAATGTACGATATAAAATTTGAAATCTTTTAAGGCCTTTACCAAGGCAGAGGCCTGTTTTTCCATGATATTATATTTCAGAGGTGCATCTCTTAATGCCTTGCTGAAAAATGCAATTGGTTGCTCTTTCCCTTCTGGATTTTTTTGTAACAGGACAACAACCATAGCATGTTCTGATTCAAATGAGAAGATAAGGAAATCCTTAGTAAAATCAGGGTTAATGAGAACCGGTGCTTGGGTCAGTGCATGTTTTACCAGTTCAAAGGACTTCTTGGCTTCTAGAGTCCATTTAACTCCCACCTCCTTTTTAAGCATATTAGTCATGTTTCTAAGGAGTTCTGCAACGTTGGGTATGAACCTCCTCAAGAAATTAATCTTCCCAATGAAAGATTGCAATTCCTTGATGTTTCTAGGGTGACTAATTTGCAATATGCCCTCAACCCTTTTTGGGTGTATTTTAATCCCCTCTTTAGATATGATATGACCAAGAAGCTTACCTTCTTGGAGACCGAACAATGTCTTTTTTGGATTTAGAGATAGCCCATACCTTCTGCATTTCTCAAAGACTTTCCTCAGATGTTCAAGGTGTTCTTCATCAGTTTTGGAATACACTGTAATGTCATCAAGGTAAATTACAATGAATTACCCTATTTCTTCTGAGAATGTAATGTCCATGGATCTTTGAAAGGTGGCACCAGCATTCATTAGTCCAAAAGGCATCTTCACATACATGAAAGTGCCCCAAGGAGTTGTGAAGGCTGTTTGAGGCTGATCTTCTGGGAGTGCCAATACCTGGTTGTATCCTGTAAAGCCATCTAGTAGTGAAATCCTCTTAGAACCAACTACCCTTTGCAGGATGTGTTCCATTTTGGGCAAGGGGTAATTGTCTTTTAGTGAGGCTATGTTTAGGTTTCTGAAATTGATACACAGTCTAATTTCTCCTATCTTTTTCCTTACGTCCACAAGGTTAGATACCCAGTCTGAAAACCTCACAAGGACTATGATTCCAGCATCATACATTTTCTTAATTTCTTTTTCTACCAGATGTAACTGTACAAGGTTTTTTCTGCGCAGCTTTTGCCTAAAAGGTTTCTAGTTTTATTTCAATGGGTTCTTGTGCTGGATGATCTCTGTGTCATAGGCCTTCAAATATTCATAGCTCCAAGAAAAAAGATCAACAAACACTTTAAATAAAACAATGTATTTCATTTTGATATGTTCTGGCAATCTTTTAGATAATTTGATGATCTTAGGCTAGTCCTTGTTGTCTATATTGCATTCTTCAATATCAGATTCAGTGGATTCTATAGGGGGCTTCCTTGCTACATCATTAAAATCGAAGAGGTCTTCTAGAGGAGCCAGCCCTCGGGGTATACTTTTGTATTTTGACTGCAGTACCTCTATGTCCTCCTTATCTGTGTTTATGTATTCTTCTGTTTGATTTTCAAATTCTCTGGTCAACATGTTTATTTCTGCAAAAGAGAATGGTTTTTCTTTATCAAGGGGTTTTTCATCCAAGCAGTCTTCCTTGGACCTAAAGTTTGAATCAAGTAATTCAAACTCATTCTTGGAAAGCAGGAAATCCTCTATCTATTTATCACCCTCAAAGACTTGCCAATATTTTTCATTATTTGGTACTGCTGGTCTGTATTTTGTTTGACTAGTGAATTTTTTGTCCTCATGTGATCTCTGATATGAACTAGCAGCACAAGCCAAACCAATAGCAAGTATGTTTTGACTTCTAGGGACAAACACAAGATCCTATTCTACAAATGTTTTCAAAATATCCAAGGCATCATTTCTATATGCCCTTAATCTAGTATGTTTGGCAATGTACTCTCCATTTATTTGTTTGATGACCAGTTTTGAGTCTCCATGAACAACTATCCTCTCGGCTCCTAGTTTTTTCAAGAGATGTAGTCCTAAGAGGAGAGCTTCATATTCTGCTATGTTGTTGGTGCATTTTAAGTTTAAATTGAAAGCATGGCTTTCAGCATAAATTTTTTCAGTGTTGTGCAACCATACTCCTACTCTTGCACTCCTTTTAGTGCAAGACCCATCAAAACTCATGCTCCATAAGGGGTTGTTTGCAGCTTTGTTATCAGTTTCATCCCTAATGTCATGTTCACCATTATTTTTTTCCCTGAGGTCAGTACTGTGATGTGTTACGTTTTGTTCCTCGGGATTTTCATGGAGTTTAGGCTGATGGGTAATCTATTGTTTACAGTCTTGGCTCTGTTCAATCTAGTTTTCTGATTCAGCAAACTGTTCGAGTACTCCTCCATTTTTTTCCTCTATTTCCAAAGTTGCATTCATGTTCAGACTTGTGACCCCTACTTCGTTGGTTAAATTTCTATCTTCTAATTCTTGCTCATTACTGAATTCATCATTGTAAAGGATAAAAGAGTCTAGGTATGTATGGACAGAATAAAGAGGGTCATTCTCTGGTTTCTCTTGGCTGCTCACCATGAATTTCATGTGTGATTCCCTATAGAGTCTTCTCATTTGGATAAAAATAGGGATAGTGGCATATGTCATGTCCATTTGCATTGTGCCCTGCAGCTTAGCACCACAGGATATCGATAGCAACATGCCATATTTGGGAGGTACATCAGCCACTAAAACATCCATTACTACGCACTTGGCTAGGATTTGGGTCAAATTTACACAGAGATCTTTGATCAGGCGCAAACACTTCACTCTGCTAGAGTCAAAAGAATATAAATCCTTATATGGTCTGGTTATCTCTAGGCCTAATCTTTCCATGATCACTTTTGGCATGAAGTTATGTGAAGTCCCTGAGTCATGCATAACATTATGTCGGATTTTCTCATGGATATTTAAACTGACATAGAAAGGAGGCACTACTCCTTCCTGGAATTTCCCTTCAATTTTTGGGCCAAACAAGAGAGCTGGCTGATCACCATTTAATTTGACAGAGTCACTATTTTCTCCTAAGTTTAAAGCTTTCAAAATTTGACATTTATATACATCTTGAGTGGCCAACTCAGTGAGAGGGATAAAAATTTTGATTTTAGCAATTTCATTTTCCAAATTGAAAGGAAATTGGTTCTTTGAAAGGTTCAATTATGTTTTGTTGGTAAAATCAACTTGCTAATTTTCACTATGTGCATTGGTTGAAACTATTTTTTCAGGGGTACTAGCTGAAATGCTATTGCTACTGGTTTCTAGACTTGGTTTATCAATGGTTTGGATGTCTTTGTCTTTGTTTTTTCCAGAAATTTCAGATGCTGCTTTGTTGTTTTCAGCAATCCCTTTATGAGTCTTTTCAAGTCTTTTCTTAATAGTAAGTTCAGAGGTTTTTGGTTTGGGGATTTATAGGTTCTTTTTTCTTCTAAGATCATATTTTTCATGGACCTGCATGATGGCATTCTCAAATCCTAACCTATAGTCTTCAGATTCTAACCCTTCCTCATCACAATGTGTATATGAGGTATGGTTGTCTTCTGTGAAAAATATGTGATCTTGTTTATCCACTCCCAACATGTTTATAATAGTTCCCCCTCACTCTTCTATCATTCTTTCCTCTTCATCAACATAATTTTCTTGAAATGGAGGTCTGACTTGTTGATCTGAATCTCTTTGTTTCATCCAAGGGGGGTTTCTCCTAAAGTTCTGGTTTGATTTTCAATCTGGTTCCTGTTTTGGGCACTTGCCTGGATGGCTAACCTCTCCATCATTTTTTCTAACCTATCCATGTTCTGAGCTAGATGGTCTAATTTCGAGTTAGATGTAGAAGGTGCAGTGTCCTCCCTATAGGTTACCTTCTTTTCAGCTCTCTTCCTTGCTCTTTTTTCAATTAGATTAGCTTCCACACTAAGAGCTCCCTTCTGCATGTCTTCTAAAGTTAAGGGGTCCCTTTCTCTAAGCTGGTAGGCCATTCTAGGATCAAACCCTTCAGGAAATTTGGCCAAGGCTAATCCTTGTGGAGGTTTCAAGTCTGGGGGGAGTGCATTATACACACTATTGAATCTGATGCAATAATTTTGAACACACTCCCCAAAGCTTCTCTTTAGGTTATTGTAATCTGAAAGTATTTGGAGTGGGTTCTTCCTAATTTCCCATTTGTTTGTGAATGTTTGATGTAAATAAGGGAGATAATTGATACTGTGAGGAGTTAAAATTTTAAACCATTTATTGGCCTCTCCTCCTAAGCTTTGGGCAAATATTCTCATATTAATGGTCTCATCCTCTATTTCCATGTAATCAAAGGCATCATTCATCTTGTCCACATGTTGTTGAGCAGTGGTGGATTCACTTCTAGTGAAGTGGGGAATTTTGGATTGATATTCATTAGGTAAAGGAACCAGAGGCTGAGGTAGCACTAGGGGAGCATACCATGCTGCCATGATTGTGTTTTGTGGGAGTAAAGGAGTGGCTTGAGCAGTAGGTGTATGGATGGCATAACTCTTTGGACCAACAACAGACTATTGATCAGATTTAGGGTGAGAGAGACCCAAGTTATGAATGAGATGGATATCAGGAGGAGTTGATGGAGGGGTTTCTCTGTCACTAATATGTTGACCACTATGTGGTGGTGAAATTGGAGGCTCAAAATTTGTCTGATATATACCACTAAATGACTTAGATCTTGGTAAATTACTTGGTAAGTCTAAGTCAACTAGAGTATCTGATAGAGCTGCAAGGTTTTTAGGTACTGAGTTAGCTCTATGAATGGGTCTAACAATAGTTGGATCCCCAGATGTGAGAGACTTCCAAAGAATGCTTTCTGGATTATCAACTATTTTGGGAGGATTTGGATCAGGATAAGCTCTGGTATGGATTCTTCTTGAAGCCAATATGTTAAGTTTCAGACCCTAAAAAAGGAAGGTTAGCTAGGTATAACAATCTTTAAGAGGCAAACATAGTCCTTTTCAGAGAAACTTAATCCTTAAAGTTTCCTAATCATGGGCGAAAATATTGTTCTTATGGTAGTGTGGGCTGCCCTAGTGGAGTCTTTGTGAAACCGGGAATAATCAACATGCCTACTGATCACCAGTGGAGTATTTTGATCTTTTGGGAGTTGTGGAGTCGCCAGGTGGATGATTTCAAATGTTCAAGAAGATTTACTATCCACCACAGTAATTAACTACCATTATGAGGCTTGTGGGTTCTCTGAGTTCTTAAGGATGTCTAAGATAGCAGTCTACTTATAGTAGTCCCCAGTGGAGTTTCCATTATGTTGTGGTCCTAGTGATTTATTCTACTGGCATACCAAATGACTAGGCAACATCAGAATTGCTTTGGGATCTCAGGATCTAGCCCTCCTGGATCCAGAGAGGGATCTCTCTATGAAGGTAAAGAATAATATATCTTTAAAGTTCAATTTAAGGTATTAGGCTAGTTATAGAGCACAAGGTTTTTTTTTTTTTGGTTTGATTGGGAAAACATTGACAGAAGGGTTTAGTGTAAGGTAAAGGAATAGGTAGTGAAGGATTTTCGGCAATGGGGATACAATTCAAAAAGAGTACAAGTCCATTGGGAAATGGGGTCATAAAATGGTTTACTTGCAATTCAAATATCCAAGGCTTTCAAAGGGCTAGTCATCTAAAACATAGGATCTCTTAAGATGATAGTATGGGATGAAACAATAAGGAAATGAATGGGAATGACAAGGAAAACCTTCCAAGGTGACCACTTCGGAGTAAGTCAAGGGACAGGGCATACCTTATACCTCTATGATCAATACTCTTGATGAGGCTAACTCCGAAGATAATAATCCAGCAGTCCTCCTGACTACTTTTAGACAGTAGAAAACACTTAAGTTCAAACAAAGAGTGAAGCCTAAGATCAGAGAACGACTTTTAACCTTCTCTGCTTTTGACATTCAACTCAAAGGGATCTTAGAAAGTTAACTGTTTGAAAGGGAATTTAGGGAGCAGGGCTAATCACTAAATCTCCCTACTTTCCTATTCTTTAAGCTGAAAAAAACAAGAACATCTAAGAAACAAACTCTAAATTCATACATCAGTAAGTATGGGAAAACCAACTCTTTAACTGGTTAAAGTATGTTGAATTTGTTCTGAGATACACAAATAGAAGAAAACATAAAGATAAGAATGTGCAGTAAATATTAGGGTACTTACAGCAGTATGTCCTAAGCCAAAATTATTGTTTCTTATTAGAGAAAATGAACATAATGTAACACAGAGGGAAAACAATAACAGAGAAGAGACACATCACCAATGACTTAGATCAGGATCCGATGAACATGCTTGTCATATTAGCAGAGCAAAACCAGTCACATACATTCTTGTGCAATAGCTTGATACAATCTAGAAATCATCTCCCAGCCTATTTACGACAACTACTCAGGGAAACTCTAACTCAATAAACACCTTACAATCAGTTAATTTCCAACCCTTTAAAATGTATTTTCGATGAGCTCTTAGAGGTGAATGAGTGATAGTAGTGGTAGATATGACTTAAATGATACATTAATACAGAGGGGAAGAAGTATTCAGATGCTCACTATGCTTAATGGTTTTACATTAACTGTGTGTACCCTTTAGATGAATTAGGAGTCTTTGTCAAGTTTGAAAATAAATTCTAGGGTATGTTCTTTGAAATAATGTCTGACTGTAGTACTCTGTTTAATCCTCTGTGACAATTAAGGTAGATAATCTAGCTTTCAGGTCTTCCATGTTGTGCAACAAATGTACTGACATTCTAGGAATTTTGTTAGAGAAATTGTATGCTCAACTTAGTGTTCCTAAGTTGATATCATAAATTGTCAACTAGGGCTAGTAAATTGTTGAAGTGAAGTGCACTATATGTGCCTAGGTATCTGTTTCTCACTACGTTGTGTTTAGTGTTTTTCCAATTTTTTTGGTTTTGTGTTTTTATTATAAGAGGAAAAGAACTAAGTGTTGGTAAATAGAAGTTGTTGGTCACACTAAAATAGAGCAAAACCTATTCTAAACTATGTATGGCACTTGAGAACAGAAAATGCAAAACTTTAACAAGAAAAATAACTCATAGAAAAAACTAAATAACTCATAACATGAACTCAGTCCAATTCATTCATTAGAAATATGTTGTAATAACTTGAGAAAAGGATAATTTTAATGCAACGAGGTTCTTCTAAGTAGACAACAACTTACAATATCACAAAAATCTCATCCATGGTTAGAAATTTATTGGAACACAATTGGAAAAGATTATTTGTAGCATAGTAAGGAACTCTACTCTAAATTAACCTATGACACTGAAATTAATCCATTCTGCAACTCAAATTGTCACTACTAAGCCTCATTCGAAAGTTAGAAATCTTTTGGAATAGTTTTGGAAAAAGGCTATTTGTAAAATTATAAGAGATTGTAGAACAGTCAAGGCCTTGAACTGATATCACTAGTTCCTGTCCATACGATGATGTGTTCGAAGAGATTAATAACAAGAGTAGTTTGTAAATAATGAAGGCCTTGAAGTCTAATGGAACAGAACTAGCATACAACTAACTAATGAAACTTGAAATACATTAAATAGAACTGAACAAGAATGCAATCAATCAAACTTGAAATACAGTGAACAGAATTGAACTAGAGTGCCATTAACCTCTAGAGTTTTACAACTAAACCAAAATGCAACTAATTTCTAAAATACTACAGCTATATCTCATTCAGTTTTAGTGATATTTTGTAACAATTCGTAAGAACAAGACTAGCTGTAACATTTGATGTGAATGAGCATAAAAACATAAAGTTCAGAAAAAATGCAACTAAGCTCTAAAATACTACAGCTATGTCTCATTCAGTGTTAGTGATATTTTGGAATAATTCATAAGAACAAGACTGGTTGTAACATTTGATGTGAATGAGCATAAAAACATAAAGTTTATAAAACTACTTGAATTAGGAATGAAACAAGGTTAAAGTTACTTATCTAAACAGTATACACAGAGCTTCTCAGGCAGTAGGGGCCCTCTACCACCGGATTAGCATAAAAATCTCCTCAAGATTGCCTTAGATCATGCAATGAATTTGAATGTCTTCATTAAAGGGAAAATACTTCAGAAACAGAGTATTACAGACTTTTGAGATCTAGCAACAAAACATCAATCTAGCTAACTGTCTCTCAGTCTCCCGAGTCATTCTTATAAAAGAAATACATAACTACCCTTGAGAGGAGATAGGGATAAGTGTATTTCCCAATTAAAATAAAATTATAACTCTTGTGGAAGCCTCGTACTCTTGCTGGAGACATGTTGTGTAACCAGCTCCAAAAATAGAAGAAAAGAGATATCAATGCCTTAGAAATGAGCCACTTCGAGGGGGCAACCTCCAATACATTACATTAATGAACAATTCTTGGATGATCCAAATTACAAAACCTCCTTTCTATATATAGGAGTCCATGGGGCCATAATGTAATCCTAGTCGGCCACAATGTAATCCTAGCCGACCTAACAATAATAATTTAAGGGAACAATAATAACAAAATGGGGGTTACAAGGGTACAATAATAACAATAAGGTGGTTACACTAACAACAATAAGGGACTATACTAGTAATATAGGGACCTAACATGCCCCTCTCCTTCAAAAAAGTGTTGTCCTCAACGCTTGAGTAGCTCTCGATGCTTCTGTATAAAATTATCATCCTCCCATGTAGAATCTTCAGTGGGTAAGTTCTTCCACTTGATGAGATACTCTGAAATTGATCGATTCCGTAGCTGTCGAGTTCTTGTTTCCATGATCACTTCAGGTTCCAATATGATTTTTCCTTCCTCATCAAGTTCTGGCAATATTGTTTGAGCTGGAAGATTTTCACCTATAACCTTCTTTAAGCATGAAACATGGAAAATTGGATGCACTCGTGAAGAAGTAGGAAGCTCCAATTAGTATGCCATAGTACCAATCTTTTGCAACACCTTGTAAGGACCATAGTACTTTGGCGATAATTTATTATCCTTCTTAGCTTGCTTGAGGGACATTTGTTTGTATGGTTGTAGCCGTAAAAATACCCAATCTCCTACATCAAAACTTCTCTCGTTGTGATGTTGATCTGCCTGTTGTTTCATTCGATTTCGTGCCAAATTTAGGTTATCCTTTAAGAGTTGAAGAACTTCTTGCTGATGCTCGATGTGATCTTCCACTGCTTGAACCTTTGAATTTTCCCTTAAAGATGATGTTATCGATGGTGGATGATATCCATAAAGTGCCATAAATGGGGTCATTTTTGCTGCAGTATGGAAGGAAGTGTTATACCACCATTCGGCGAGAGGTAACCACTTGACCCATTGTGTTTGTTTATCAGATACAAAACAACGAAGATATCCTTCCAAACATTTATTTACTATCTCAGTTTGACCATCAGATTGAGGATGATAAGATGAGCTATGAGCTAATTGAGTACCCAAACAACAAAATAACTCTGTCCAAAAATTTCCAGTAAAAATTGGATCTCTGTCGCTCACAATAACCCTTGGGCTTCCATGTAGCTTTTGAATTCTGTCCATAAATGTAGTAGCAACTGTACTTTCTTTAAATGGATGAGATAATGCACAAAAGTGTGCATACTTATTAAGTCTATCAACTACCACCATGATGACACTCTTTCCTTCGGACTTAGGTAAACCTGTGATAAAATCCATTGAAATCTCCTCCCAACGTTGACTTGGAATGGATAAAGGTTGTAGAAGACCTGAGGTCTTAATTGTCTCAACTTTATTCTGCTGGAAAACCAAACATTTCGCCACAAACTTTTGAATATCTGATTTAAGGCCATCCCAAAAAAAAATCTTTCTTCACCCTGTGGTAAGTTTTTAAAAATCCTGAGTGTCCTCCTAAAGGAGAAGTGTGCAATTCCAAAAGAATCTTTTGTTTTAGTTGGGAATTCTTACAAAGATATAAGCGATCTTTGTACCATAAGGAATCATTTTCCAACTAAATGTATCAGATGTACTAGGATCTTGCTGCAACTTTTGAATGAGTGTCCATACATCTTTGTCCTTCTTCCATTCATCTCTTGCTTCGGTTATCAAATCTGGTTGGATAATAGAAATGGCACAAAGCAATGCTTCCACCTCTTCATTCTTTCTTGAGAGTGCATCTGCAACAACATTAAGCTTTCCTTTTTGTAGATTATTTCAAAGTCATAACCCAACATCTTTGTGACCCATTTTTGCTGCTCTTCTGATGATAGTCTTTGTTCCAAAAAGTGTTTAAGACTATCATGATCAGTTTTACCTTGAAGTGTCTTCCCATTAGGTAAGTTCACCATTTCTTTAGTGCATGCAGTATTGCTAACATTTCCTTCTCATAAATAGGTTTCTGTAAATACTTTCCTTTGATTGGACGACTTTCAAAAGCAATGGGTCTTCCTTCCTACATTAAAACTGCACCAATTCCATTTCCTGAGGCATCACATTCCACAATAAAGGTTTTTTGTGAAGTCTGGCGTAGCTAAGACCGGTGCTAGGCACATTGCCTCTTTAAGATGTTCAAAGGCCTTAGTTGCTTCAGGAGTCCATGAAAATGCATCTTTCTTCAATAATGTTGTTAGAGGTGTTGCTATTCTCCCATAATTCTTAACAAACTTACGATAATACCCTGTTAACCCGAGAAATCCTCGCAACTGCTTTATGGTTGTGGGGACTTTCCATTCCTTAATGAATTTAATTTTGTTAGGGTCTACTTTAACACCCTCGTGAGATATAATATGACCCAGATATTCCACCTCTTACACTCCAAAGAAACATTTGGATGTTTTTGCATATAATTTTTTCTCCTGCAATATTTTGAGCACCCTGTCAACATGTTCAACATGATCCTTTCAAGACCTGCTGTAGATTAGTATATCATCAAAAAATACTAGCACAAATTTTATAAGGAAGGGTTTGAAAATGGAATTCATCAACCCTTGAAATGTAGAAGGTGCATTGGTAAGGCCAAAAGGCATGACCAAAAATTCATAATGACCCTCATGAGTTCAAAATGTTGTTTTGGAATATCTTCAGTCTTCATTCTAATTTGATGATATCCTGAACGAAGATCCAACTTGGTAAAATAAATTGCTCCATGTAATTCATCCAATAATTAATCAATCACAGGAATGGGAAATTTATCTTTAATGGTGAGCTTATTGAGCTCCTTATAATCCGGACACATTCGCCATGATCCATCCTTCTTGTGTACCAATACTACAGGAGCAGAGAAAGAACTTTGACTAGTTTGAATTATACCCGCCTCTAACATTTCTGCAATCATACGTTCAATTTCGCTCTTTTGGATGTAAGGATATCTATAAGGCCTGATGTTTGGAGGAACACTTGCTGGAATCAAATGAATAGCATGATCATGATAAAAAATAGGTGGGAGTTCTTTGGGAGTTTCAAACACCTTGGAATGATTGTCCAAGACTTGCTGGAGATCTGCAGAAATAGATGATTTTGATGCCGGAACTTCTAGTGAGCATAATTGTGCAATTATGCCTCATTGTTGTTTCTTTAGAAGCTTTGTCATGAAATTAGAGCTTATTATGCTTCCCGACATCCCTTCAATACCCCGTAATTCGACTTCCTTTCCTTTTGAAAAAAATTTCTTGAAAATTTCTTGAAAATTAAAAGCTACCGTCCCCAAAGATTGTAACCATTGTACTCCTAGTACAACATCAGCACCTCCCATAGGAATGGAAAGCATTGGACTAGTCAATACATATTCCCCCATGGTTAGCTTAATATTATGGCATTTTCCAGAGCAATTTATAGTTCCTCCATTGCAACCATCACTTGACATTCTGGTGCTGGGTATAGGAAACAATTTAATTCCTTGGCTACCTTACAATGAATAAAATTATGGGTGCTACCTGAATCAATCAACACTATTACCTTTTTCTTCTTGATTTGTCCTACTATCTTGAGAGTTTGAGGAGTGGTAATTCCTGCCAGTGCATTACACGATATGGTAGGATTCATTTCTTCCTCTTCTAGGGCTGGTTCCTGGTGTATATCCTCTTCTTGTTCATTTTCTTCTTCCTCTTCACAATCTATGTAAAATAATTTCTTCTCGACACACTTATGACCTTTAGTGTATTTGCTATCACAACTGTAGCAAAGCCCTTTTGCTCTTTTTTCTTCCAATTGTTGTGGTGTCAACCTTGTAGGTTGTGGAAATCTAGGCGTAACAACACTTCCTTCTTTATAGAATTGAGTGGTAGGCTTCCTTGTCGCCATAATTTTACATTCAACTTTTCTTGCCAACCTGAATGCCTTCTCCAATGAATCAGGTTCCAGAATGTGAACTTCATGTTGTATGTTATCCCTTAAAGTTCCTATGAAGAGATCAATCCTGTGTTCCTCTGGAATATCAGTTACCCTTATATTCAATTTTTGGAATTCCTCAATGTGCTGCCCCACTAAACCCTTTTGTTTGAGATTTATCAATTGGCTAAAGAAGGTGTTGCTCTTTGTATCCTCATAATGTGCTATCATTTCTTCCATAAAAATTGACCAAGCGATAATTTTTTTACGGGAACAAGCCATCGATACCATACAAATGTATTTTGTTCTAAATGTAAATTTTCAATGTGTACCTTTTGTGTGTTTTTCACGTTATGGAGATCAAAATATTGCTCCATCTGTAGTATCCATGTTACAGGATCCTTTCCATCAAACTTCCTCATATCCATTTTTGGAATATGGTGGTTCTTCCAGCCAACATTAGAGTTTATGAAATCACGATTAACATTTATTTTGTTCTCATCATGAGGTTCTTCTACTATCTTTTCACCATTAGGAAACATTTCTTGTATCAACTTGGTCAAACCTTCGATGTCTGCTTTTAGATCATTCTTCATGTTTTTCATGTTTTTTTCCATGTTGTCTTTCATGTCATCCATCTTAGCTTCCATGCCAGCTTCCATGCCATCCATCTTAGCTTCCACGCCTTTCTTCAAACCATCCATCTTCTCTTCCATGCCTTTCTTCAAAACTTCCATTTCATTTTTTGTTGCTCTTTGCGAAAGTGAAATTTGTTGCACTTGCTCTTGTAATTTTGATAGATCATGTTGCAATTCTTCATCTTCATGAGTCATAGTAGACCCTTCTGAAGGCTTAATGGGTGTTGAATTATTTTTACGAGGCATCTTTTAGAACCAAATACTGATATGCCCTTGGAATCAATTCAAATTGATTCTTCAAACAAGACTTATGCAATTCGGAAAAAAAATACACACCTTTTTCTTGCTTTTGAGGAGCTCGATATTGAAATTGGATTATCTTTGTGATTAAAGCACTTAAATATTTTATTTTTGGTACAAATGTAGCCCTCTGAATTATATTTCGAATGCCACAGGTCTAACCTGATTTGGATTCTGCAAGACAAAGTTGTGTCCAATCTCCCACAATGACCTAGTTATGGACTGGTTCAGTAGAGCGAACTTGTACGACTTACCACGTGTCACTGTTTCAACCTTTGTCTATGAAATTGATAGCCAAGAAACTAAAGTCCATGTAATTGCAACCACTTCTTACGGAACTCCAATCCGATGCCCAGAGAGAGAGTTATTGAACTTTTCCCACGAACACCACTTTGAGATGAAATTCAGGAGCTTGCAAAAGCACTACCTTCCATAGATTATATCTCCAAAAATATTGTGAACCAAGCTTTGAAATTTTTTGAAGAATTTTTTCAGGATTTCAACTTCGCACCATAATAATTTCAGATTCTGAACCTTCGTAGAAACAAAATTATAGCGCAAATTCCACGATGACCCATTTAGGAGCCTGAAAAAAAACCTGACTTCCACAGATCATATCTCCAAAAATATTGTGAACCAAGCTCTGAAATTTCTAGACAAGCTTCCTCAAGATTTCAGCTTCGTACCCTAAAACTTTCAGCTTCTAAAACTTTGTAGAAAAATTTTTATAGCGAAAATGCCACAATGACCTGTTTGGAGCAGCGAAACCCTAGAATCCAAAGCTCTGATACCAAATGTTGTGTAACCAACTCCAAATATAGAAGAAAAGAGATATCAAAGCCTTAGAAATGAGCCACTTCGAGAGGGAAACCTCCAATACATTACATTAATGAACAATTCTTGGATGATCCAATTTACAAAACCTCCTTTCTATATATAGGAGTCCATGGGGCCATAATGTAATCCTAGTGGGCCACAATGTAATCCTAGCCGACCTAACAATAATAATTTAAGGGAACAATAATAAAAAAATGGGGGTTACAAGGGTACAATAATAACAATAAGGTGGTTACACTAACAAAAATAAGGGACTATACTAGTAATATAGGGACCTAACAAGACATCTGTAGAGTCCTTGTCCTGGTAGGAATTTGCTTCTTAATTTTGATCTCTTCCACATGCATAACCACCTGTAGATTCTTGCTCAGACTTCGTAGAGAGTAGGAAATGATGGGGGAGTGTTGTGGAATTCAAAAATATGTGTTTTTCCTTGAAGTGACACCTGTAACCTGTGAGAACATGAAGATAGCTGCGGAATAGGCAACTAGCTACAGAATGGCTGCATTCTGTAGCTGAGTCTAGTCAAAAATTACTACAACAACAAAACCACGAAAATATAGAAAGTCAGTCATTGTATACATTCCTTATATGAATTTAATTAATCCTATTGATCATTTAAGCCTGTAATTGATAAGGGACAAAGGAAATGAAGTGAAATTTGGTGAAATAAAAGGACATCTTTGGGGCTCAACAACAATAACTGTTATGGGGCTTGATGAAAAATGGGGTAGCCTATGGGAGTTTTTCCTTCCTTAGGAAAAGATTCGCTCTACTGATAGGTATCCTTTAATACTTTTATTACTGATAATATGCATTTATTCTTCAGATTGAGTGTCAAAACTTCAGTGTTATGCATTAAACTGTAATCCTTCCTAATAATCTTTGTGGTTTCTTCTGCCCTGCTGACTGTACAGGTGGATTTGGTGCTGGAGGGTTTGTTCGTTCAGCCAGTGATCATGATACAAGGCTGAGACATGTAATTCATCCCCCCTCTATCCCCTTAGCATTGATTTCAAGCTGCAGGATCATCACCCTAGACCTTCTCTGTCACCTGTCTGTGACTGTGGGAAAATTGACAACAATCACCATTAAACCTGCAAACATAAGATAAACCAATTAAATAAAACCTCTGTGCGGGGTATGACTACGAAAGAGGCTCGGGATGGTGAAGGAGTAGTGCAGAGATGGTGAATGCAGCAACCAAAGGATTGAAACCATGGCGGAGGGTGAAAAATAGGTTCAAATTGGTGGGATGGCGCGAAAGGAGGGAGAATGGTTTAAGAAAACCACTGGTGGTTTTTGCATAGCACAAAGGAAGTAAGTGGTTTGGGCTGAATGGAATGCGATTCCATACACTGGTCAACACGTGGATTTACAATACTACCCATTTCAAAAAAAATTTAAACGTTAAACCTCGGGCACTAGGATTTTGCGATATGGAGTATAAGCCATCGGATCATGGGGTGTTGATCGGATGGTGCAGGTTGCATGCAATAGGCACAGAGATGCAGGGGCAGAAGACATGGTGGGCCATGTGGTGACGTGTGATGTTTTTCGTGTAGTGGGCGAAGGTCGAGGGACTAGGTGATGCGATGGCCATATATCTTCTCAGATCAACAGCCAAGATTACATCTCATGATCGAGGGGTTGGGGAAAGGAAAAGAACAAAGGGAACAAGCGTTTTGCGATGGTGGGGGCTAATTATAAGGAAAAAACATGGTTTTGTGGAAAATGGAAGGACTGAAGGCATAAGAAAAAGCGCGAGGGTGAGGTCATGTGAAGAAAGGGGCTAAAAGCTATAAGCCCTTGGGGCTAATAACCTAAATGCTAAGAGGATTGTTTTAAGGCCTTTTGAAGGGGTTTTAAAGCCAAACGAGGGTTCCGATAAGGCTAAAAATAGGGTTTAGACCATATAAAATGGATTTGACAAGGCTTAACGGGAAAATTGGAAGAAATGCGGCTTAGAGGATAGAAAGAGGTTTTTAGGAAAATGGAGGAAAATGAGTGAAAGTGGGAAACTCAAAGCCCCTTTAAAACAACCTTTTTTGGAGAATCAGCAGGATTTTTTTAGGCTAGTTAGTGGAAACAGCAGTGAAGATGTTCTCACTGAGTAACAAAACACCACAAGGCTTCAAGAACTCAAATTTAGCAAGGGAATTGTTTCTTGAAGGCTAAAACATATTTAGCCACCTTTTTGCTTTGACAAATTATTAAGGGTGGCTAACACCTAGGGCACCATTCGTGCAGACTTTACATTTCGTGGGGAACTGTGGGGCTTCACCCCAACCCATTTTGCGGGTTTCCATGAACCCTACGCTTTTTCTTTCCCCTTCTTCTTTGCTTGACTCAGCGTAGATATAACTTCCACGGCTTTTGGTTCAACTGCCACTACTTCCTCGAATTCTTGTTTCATTGAGGTCATTGGTTCTGAGGCTTCAGCGGGATTAGTGGTCGTCATTCTGGTGCAGAAAATTAACTCTGAGTTGCTACTGTTTGAGGGTGTAGGATGCTGAGACATGAAAGGGACGCAATAGGCACATAAATTCTTACAGCACAAAATTGCCAAGGACAAACACACCAAGTAAAAATTATTCAAGAGATACAGAACCCTTGTCCAATCTATCCTTCTCCTTTTATAGTCACAGAGATTGATCAATGGTTGGATGAACCTCACTTGGAACTTACCATCAAGTAAACGGTAAAAAATCTTCCGAAATTGCCTCATTAAATGCCAAACGCCCACTCCTTTGAAGGGTAAATTTTTCGTTTTACCTAATTTTACTTTTCCATTGGTTAGTTTTTGCACCTCCTATGTGCCCAGCACACCCTTGCGCTCCCAGCATAGCTCCTGTGCGCCCAGCGCACTTCTGCGTGTCCAGCTCACTTGCTGCGTTCTGAACATATGCCCGTGCCTCTGGTGCACACCTCCAAGCTTATAACTTTGTGGTCGCTTCCTGTGCATACCATTATACCTTCAGTACATTCCTTCCTTAGTGGGAATACCCCACTTCATATAGCTATTCCGTCCATATAGTCATTTGATCCGATATGATTTGAGCTGGCTGCCATTGATATAACTGGGTAGCATATCGCTGCGCAGGGTGGCTAACCAAACAACTCTGCCATCTGTGATTTCTTTAACTGTATAGGGCCCTAGCCAGTGCTGTTGGAACTTCCCCAGGTGTTTTGCAAATTGGCTATCATACAGTAGGACTAATTCACCCTCCGCAAAGGTCTTTTGTCAAATATGTCGATCATGCCATGCCTTATCCCGAGCCTTCTGAACCTGCTGATGGAAATTAGCAATGAAATGATCTTCCTCCAATGCCACAAGCTGCACTAAACACTCCTCCATGATATTAGGTTCTGCTATATTCGTAAAGGCTATGATGCGCAAGCTAGGAACAATATATTCCATGGGCATAATGGCCTCCTTGCCATAGACCATCCTAAACAGTGTTTTCCCCGTCAACTTCTTACCCGTGGTTCAGTAGGCCCAAAGAAAAGATGGGATGCACATGTCCCAGTCACTAAAATCAACA
This sequence comes from Pinus albicaulis, assembly GCA_034641835.2. NCBI lineage: Eukaryota > Viridiplantae > Streptophyta > Pinopsida > Pinales > Pinaceae > Pinus > Pinus albicaulis. The sequence continues at coordinate 170,987,862 of CM076581.1, read as the reverse complement.
TTATAGACCTTAGTAAATATGTGCTCGAAGACTTTATTAAAATCTTCGACCACTCCGTTTTCCTCAGGATGATACAGAGTGTTTTTCGCATGATGGATCCGAAATTATTCCGTCAAGGCCTGTATTGTTTCATTAACAAAATACATACCTGTATCACTCATCAAGATTTTTGGACATCTAAATCTGGTCATAATCTACTCAAATATGAAGTGCGCAGTGGTACGTGTAGTGAAATTCTTCACCGCTTGTGCTTCAGCCCACCTGGTTACATAATTAGTGGTATTTATAATGTAACACACACATGTCTTCTTTATGGGTGGGTTGATAGATCCTACAAAATCGGTGGCCTATTTTTCAAATGCTTGCAGGGCCATTTGCAGTTGAAGGGGCATTTCATCTCTGTGTGACGACCCTCCTGTTCGTTGGCATGTATCGCAGGCTTTATAATAGTCGTGAGAGTTAGTATGCAAGGTAGGACACCATATTCCATCTCTAAAAATATTTTTCATCGTTGCTTTCCCTGCGTAGTGACCGCTTTCTACCCCATCGTGGGCTTTTGCTAGGATAGCATGTCGTTCATGCTCCAAAACGTACCTTCGCAGCACTTCATCAGCTCCCATCTTATATAAATGACCTGCGATGATGGTAAAATTTGCAATGTGGGTTACCATCTCTTCCTTCTATTGTACCTAATACTCTGTAGGTGCCATGCCTATAGTCACGAACTGAATGATGTCGGTGAAGTGCACATCAATTACCTTAATATAAAATAGCTGCACATCAGGAAATCCTTCTTCCAGGTTGGTCGGTTCCTCGCCACTCTCAATTCGGGACAAGTGATTTGACCCAGCATTCAACTTCCCTTGCTTGAAAATGATCTCAAAGTTGTATTCCTGAAACAGCAGAAGCCATCGATAGATTTCCCCCCCAACACAGGCTTATTCACCAGGTACATAAAATCCCAATGATATATAAAAATTTTGGAGTGTCCTCCTAAAAAATACTACGGGTACTTTTGGAATGCATAGACCATGGCCAATCCCTCCCGCTCCATAGTGGAATAGTTGTGCTCTGCACCAGAGAGTTTCCTACTAGCAAATGAAACCGGGTGATCAATGTCTCCGTCTCCAAGCTACGTAAGGCCGCTCTCAGGGAAATTCCTGATGCATCTACATGAACATGGAATACCTTTTACCAATCAGGAAAGATGAGAATAGGCACAGATACCATCTTCTCCTTGAGTAGCTCGAAGATTTTTTGACACTTGTCATCCCAAAAAAACGAAACATCCTTCTTAAGCAGTTTTTCCATAGGTGTTGTGATCAATGTGTATCCTTGAATAAACTTCCTATAGTAGCATGTATGTCCAAGGATCGAACGTAGTTGTTTCTCACTTGTAGGTACTCCCAGATTTATGATAACTATGACTTTCGCAGGGTCAACCATCAACCCCTGTCGGCAAACCATATGTTTGAGAAAGATTCTGAAGGGTAGGTAGAATATGCACTTCTTGATATTCAGGGAAATCTAGTGTTTTCTATAGGCATCCAACATCATGTGCAAGTTTGAGACATGCTTTTTCACTAAGCTGAAGATAGTCCAATCATCAAAATAAACCTCCAAAAATTTTTGTATGTACTCTTCGAACACTGTGACTACTACTCGTGAAAAGATGGCAGGGTCATTCTTAAGTCTAAACAGCATGATCATATACTGAAAGGATCCCCATTCAGTAGCAAACGTATTTTTTCTGCGATCTTTAGGTGCGATTCTGATCTAATGGTAGCCTGAGAACCCGTCAGTAAATGAAAAGGCTTCCTGCCCTCCTACGCTATCAAGGATTTCATCTAAGAACGGCATGGGAAAGGGATCATGCACATAAGCATCATTCAATTTGTGCAAGTCCACACAAATTCTTATCTCCCCCTTCATATTTTTCTCCTAAACCACCATCGGACTTACCTAGTATGACTATTTGACCTATTTGATGTTACCTACGATGAGCATTTTATTGATTTCTTCCTTAACCTTTTGCTTATACTTAGGATTCAGTTGATAAGGGCACTGCTTCACAGGGCATGCATCTTGTTTTAACGTGATGCGCATGACCCCTAGGTCCCCTATGATCCCCTTAAACTCCAAAAACTTCATCGGGAATAAGTCTTGATATTCTGTGAGAAGTTCTGCAAATTTTCCTACAGTATCATCATCCCAGTAATCCCCAATTTTAGCTAACTTAGGCTGCTCTTCCGTGCCAATGTTGACTTCTCGCAGCTTCAAAGGCTTAGTAACATCGACAGTTTGTAGTGGGGGTCCAGTAACTGCGTGTGCTCCCTCTGATTCTGGGATAGGTACATTGTGTGGATCTTCATCGCACTCTCCTATTGCTATATTGCGGAAGTTGACAATATCTTGCATATGTGTTTCTCATGTTGGTGCCCCAAGTGCTACGTAGTGGTGCGATTCATTAAATACGAAGGTATGTATATCTTGCAGAGCTTTTTCATGTGCCTCCATTCCCCATTCTAGCCCAAATGTTCCTACAAATTAATCCTTTAATGTTTCCCAGTGGTAGGTGCGCTGATGTAGCTCCACATCTAAGTACCATGCGATGGGAATTTGTAATATTCCAAAAATTTAGCTTTCATATAAATGGAATATTATAGTTTTTTTATCACTAGATAGGTGAATAAGTGGGTGGGGAGACTCATAAAACCCATTTAGAAGGGATAATAATACTCCTAATGTGAAAGGAGTAAGAATAAGCAGTTGGATTAAGCACCTTTGGGTGTAAACAAGGATTGCATCATGTTGATTTTGTCAACTTTGACCAAATCAATAGCGCTGTCATGGAGGAGTGGTATTTATGATGAGACAACGTAGTTTTAGTGGAGGCTCTCATGCTATATATGGAGGGGATAGCAACCATTTTTATTCATGATTTATATTGTCATTTGATATTGGTCTGTTTAGACTTTTGCTTCCTCTTGCTGTTTAGCAGGGTTGTTGTGCTGTTTAGCAAAAGGGTGTTCCTGATTAGGAATCCCTAGATCATCCTCAGGGAAGGGGAGGTTATTTGAGCTGCATTTCCTCATTTCAGCGTTCTGGCCAAGATACCTCCTCCAACTACAGCACAGTTTTTGTTTAGAGCTAGGTTGTGTTACAGGGTGCAGCAAAGGAGGATCACATAGAGCTATTTATGAGCTCGTTTTTCAGTGGAGAGGTAGCCTATCCATTGGAGGATCAGCAAGGAGGGCTCCTGGGCATATTTTCTCATCTTTGGCATCAGTCCAACCATCTACTATCCCTCACAGCATAGTCACAATTCTGAACTATGTTATTTCTTGAGGAAATTGCTGGAGGGTTCATTGAGCTCATCAGGAGGGTCTATTTCCGAGTAGAGGGATCAACCTTCTATTTAGAAATACCATTGGAGGAGTACATCACCATTTCATATCTTTCACAGCCTCATTTTATATTATATCTAGTTTTTAGTGGCATATTAACCCTAGGGTTATTTGTCACATTGCATATTTCTCAATATTTCTAGCAATATTTTTCAGGTTGGCTAGAAATCTTGTATTGGAGCCCACATATTCTTTGTTGGACATTCATTTTGTTTCTATTAGCCACATTTCATTTATATATGTATTCAGAAGAAGCTACACTGATACAGATAGTGTTTTCACTGCTCTTCGACATCCTATACACTTGCAGCAACTCATGTGTTGATTGTTTTGATCCTTGGAGGCTTGTTCCTATTGCTTGAGTGGCTTGTCCCTCATGATATTTTTGTATATTTCTGCTGATATCTTAATAAAATTATGGCTGCATATTTATCTCTCCTATTTCATATTCAAATTTGCTATGTTTTTTTGGGGTCTTTTGATTTGGCTGATTGGCAAACCAAATGACAAGGCAACATATAAACCAAGCTTTAGAGCTCTAGGATCTAGCCCTCCTAGTCTCAGAGAGGGATCTCTCAATATGTTTGTAAGGATGTAGCTTGATGCTTTTAAGAGGTTGATTTTAGGCTAGTTATGAGGTGAATTTTTTTTTTTTTTTGGTTGGATAGAGATGATCTAGGCAACATAGATAAAGTGTGTAAATCTACAAGCCATTAGGCAATGGAGTCATGTGGAGGTCTAAATAGTTCTGGTTGATGAATTTGGGGAACCAAAGGGAAAATATAACTTAGTCAATGGATCTTTGGGATCATATAGGTGGGATGGGATGAACATCAAGGATTTGGAAAGAAAGGTAGAGCTTTAAGGGTCGTTATGACTCCTTAATTATGTATACCTTTCGACAAAGGGACTTGCAATACTATCTAAACATAAAGAAATATTAAATAGCCAGGGCTAACCATGAATTCTACCAACATACTTTATGTAGATAACATAAACAAGACATACTTTCAAGTAAGACAAAAAGGGAGAGGAACACTCCGTTTCTTCTAATTGTTTCACTTAAAGGAGTTAGAAAACATATAAGAAACACAACTAACTGCATCCGTAAAGGGGGAAAACCCAAGAATTTAAGACTGCAATTATAAATACCTTCAAATATCACTATCTCAGCAAGAAATGGAGGGTAATATTGGAACAAATCCTCTCTACCAAGCTGCAAACAATAATTTTTGAAGGATGATTTCAGAAATAGCTTTCGAGAGGCAACAAGTAGACAGGGAAAACCATAATTCAACCTTGACACCAACTATTTGAACTATTCTAAAATAAAGAAGCTTAAGGATTTAAAAGCAATCAAACTAATAAATAAAACCTTTAGTAGATGAAAACATAAAGGCAGTGAAGAGAAAATAGGCCTAAGGTGCTTCTAGGAGACATTTCTTAGCCTAAGATTTTTACTCTACTGCAAGAAAATCATAATGGAACAATGTGAGGAATAGGTAATCACATTAACAAATAGAGAGTACTTCACCAAAACTAGGCTCAAGGATCCAATGGTCCAACCTCCTTCATCAATAGAAAAGCAAAGACATCCACACTTCTTCAAAACACCAATTCTTCTTAAAAAAGGTGGTCTGTGTATTACTTCAAAATTCATCAAGTGCCAACCTTTTAAAATGAGTTTTTTGTGAATACATATAGGTGAAAATGAGGAAGAGTGTCGCAGAAATGGTAATAAATATCAATAAATACAGAGTGGGAGAGGAGTTCAAATGTCCATTCTTCTTAATAACCATTGCATTAACTGATTGTACCATTTCATTATTTTTTCCTATCTATGATGTATATTTGGTAGGCTGGTAATAACTCTGAGGCATGTCATTTGAAGTTATCTCAGTCTGAAGTACTTTGTTTGACTGTCCTGACAAGTAAACTATCATTTTTTTGGATTTCGTAGCCCCATGCTTGCTTAATAACTATTATGACAGTTTTAATGAGGTTCTGTTGGTAGGATGGCTAACATAGTGTCTCTGGAAAGGTAACACAGACTGCAGGTGTCCTTACGGGCTTCTGAGAAGGAAATGGCCTCGCTGATGTGTCTTTAGGAGGCTCTCTTTGGCTGATTGATCTGTCTTTAATTCATTTGTCTTCAATCTTGTGCTTTATCCCTTGAAACGGTGGATTAGGCCCTTTGATATTTGAATTTATGCCTTAACCTTTGACTTTCATTGATCTTCTTTATTTTCCTTTGTGTATAGGTGTTTATTCTATGCGCTGGGGGGTTTGATTTGTAATAAATTTTAAAAAACATTTGATTAAACTTTTAAATTCAACCCCTCGGCCCCCTTCCACTATTTCCTTGGCTATGGGAGACCTTTAACGCCATTAGCCACCATAAAAGCCTACAAAAAAAACAAGCTAATTATATGTTGTGTAACCAACTCCAAAAAGAGAAGAAAAGAGATATCAACGCCTTAGAAATAAGCCACTTCGAGGGGGCAACCTCCAATACATTACATGAATGAACAATTCTTGGATGATACAAATGAACAAAACCTCCTTCTATATATAGGAGTCCATGGGGCCATAATATAATCCTAGTGGGGCCACAATGTAATCCTAGCCGACCTAACAATAATAATGTAAGGGCACAATAATAACAATATGGGGGTTACGGGGGTACAATAATAACAATAAGGGGGGCTACACTAACATAATAAGGGGCTACACTATTAATATAGGGGCTTAACATGCCCCTCTCCTTCAAACAAGTGTTGTCCTCAACGCTTGAGTAGCTCTGGGTGCTTCTGTATAAAATTATTATCCTCCCATGTAGAATCTTCAGTGGGTAAGTTCTTCCACTTGATGAGATACTCTGAAATTGATCGATTCCGTAGTTGTCGAGTTCTTGTTTCCATGACCGCTTCTGGTTCCAATATGATTTTTCCTTCCTCATCGAGTTCTGGCAATATTGTTTGAACTGGAAGATTTTCACCTATAACCTTCTTTAAGCATGAAACATGGAAAACTGGATGTACTCGTGAAGAAGCAGGAAGCTCCAATTTGTATGCCATAGTACCAATCTTTTGCAGCACCTTGTAAGGACCATAGTACTTTGGTGATAATTTATTATCCTTCTTAGCTTGCTTGAGGGACATTTGTTTGTATGGTTGTAGCCGTAAAAATACCCAATCTCCTACATCAAAACTTCTCTCATTGCGATGTTGATCTGCCTATTGTTTCATTCGATTTTGTGCCAAATTCAGGTTATCCTTTAAGAGTTGGAGAACTTCTTGCTGATGCTCGATGTGATCTTCCACTGCTTGAACCTTCGAATTTTCCCTTAAAGATGATGTGATCGATGGTGGATGATATCCATAAAGTGCCATAAATAGGGTCATTTTTGCTGCAGTATGGAAGGAAGTGTTATACCACCATTCAGCAAGAGGTAACCACTTGACCCATTGTGTTTGTTTATCAGATAGAAAACAACGAAGATATCCTTCCAAACATTTATTTACTATCTCAGTTTGACCATCAGATTGAGGATGATAAGATGAGCTATGAGCTAATTTAGTACCCAAACAAGAAAATAACTCTGTCCAAAATTTCCCGTAAAAATGGGATCTCTGTCGCTCACAATAACCCTTGGGCTTCCATGTAGCTTTTGAATTCTGTCCACAAATGTAGTAGCAACTGTACTTGCTTTAAATGGATGAGATAATGCACAAAAGTGTGCATACTTGGTAAGTCTATCAACTCCAAAGAGAGAAGAAAAGAGATATTCACGATTAACATTTATTTTGTTTTCATCATGAGGTTCTTCTCCTATATTTCCGCCATTAGGAATCATTTCTGGTTTTAAGCTTGTCATCAAGCCTTCCATGTATGCTTTTAGATCATTCTTCATGTTTTCCATGTTGTCTTTCATGTCATCCATCTTAGCTTCCATGCCATCCATCTTAGCTTCCATCTTAGCTTGCACACCATCCATCTTAGCTTCCATGCCTTTCTTCAAACCATCCATCTTCACTTCCACGCCATCCATCTTAGCTTCCATGCCTTTCTTCAAACCATCCATCTTCACTTCCACACCTTTCTTCAAAACTTCCATTTCATTTTTTGCTGCTCTTTGCGAGAGTGAAATTTGTTGCACTTGTTCTTGTAATTTTGATAGATCATGTTGCAATTCTTCATCTTCATGAGTCATGGTAGAGCCTTTTGAAGGCTTGATGGGTGTTGAATTCTTTTTAGGGGCCATTTTAGAATTCAATATTGATATCTATTCTACAATATGCCCTTGGAATCAATTCAACTTGATTCTTCAAACAAGACTTATGCCATTCGGGAAAAAAAAAATACACACCTTTTACTAGCTTTTAGGAGCTCGATATTGAAATTGAATTATCTCTGTATTTGAAAATCTTCGATATCTGAAATTCAGCTCTGTAGTAGATCTCTGAAGCTTCTTTCAAATGCCACAGGTCTGACCTGATTTGGATTCTCCAAGACAAATTTGTGTCCAATCTCCCACAATGACCTAATTCTGGACTAGTTCAGTAGAGCGAACTTGTACGAATTGCCACGTGTCACTGTTTTGTCCTTTGTCTCTGAAATTGATAGCAAAGAAACTTCAGTCTGTGTACTTGCGACCACTTTTTACGGCACTTCAATCCAATGCCCAGAGAGAGAGTTATTGAAGTTTTCCCGCGATCACCTCTTTGAGATGAAATTCAGGAGCCTGAAAAAGCACTACCTTCCACAGATCATATCTCCAAAAATATTGCGAACCAAGCTCTGAAATTTTTTGACGAATTTCCTCACGATTTCAGCTTCGTACCATATGAATTTCAGACTCTGAACCTTCGTACAAAAAAATTTATAGCGCAAATTCCACGATGACCTGTTTATGAGCCTGAAAAAATACCTAACTTCCACAGATGATATCTCCTCAAATATTGCGAACCAAGATCTGAAATTTTTAGACAACCTTCCTCAAGATTTCAGCTTCGCACCCTAGAAATTTCAGCCTCTGAAGCTTCGTAGAAAAAAAGTTATGACGAAAATTCCACGATGACTGTTTAGGCAGCGAAACCCTCGAATCCTGACTTTGATACCAAATATTTAGTAGCCAACCAACTCCAAAAGAGAAAAGAGATATCAACGCCTTAGAAATAAGCCACATGAGGGGGCAACCTCAATACATTACATGAATGAACAATTCTTGGATGATACAAATATAGAACAAAACCTCCTTCTATATATGAGTCCATGGGGCCACTATTATAATCCTAGTGGGGCCACAATGTAATCCTAGCCGACCTAACAATAATAATGTAAGGGCACAATAATAAAAATATGGGGGTTACAGGGGTACAATAATAACAATAAGGGGGGCTACACTAACATAATAAGGGGCTACACTATTAATATAGGGACTTAACATTATAAAATCCTACGAATGTGGATTTACTACTTCAGAAGGCTCTAGTGGAGGAGGAGGAGCAATTGCAGAGAATGTGTATGCAGCGGAGAAAGGTTTCATGGTGAAACACCACGAAATCAGGGCTCAAACTAAGTTTGGCGCGAAGATTTGGAAAGGTGGTATTGTAAAACCGGTAGTGGTTTTTGTGTGGGGTGAAGGAAGTGAATGGTATTGGGCCAAATGAATGCGATACATGCCAATGGCTGACACGTATGCTCTTAGAAACTTCCCATTTCACGTTCAAAGTGCACGGAGGGGAGGAGGGGAAAAATGGACGCGAAATGGAATATGGGTCGTTACATCTGGGGGTTGCAGATCTACGACTGAGGATGAGCACGGAGGGATAAGAGTAGCATGGCAGAAGGAGGTGGTGGGGTCAGGCTATGCGTGCTCCGGGAGGAAAAACTACCCTTTTGCGTTGAAAAAATATTTTAGAGCATTATGGAGGAATGAGTGCAAAAACGCCTATGGGCCGTTGGATTTGGAGGGGGAAAGTAGATCAACGGTGGAGAATTGAAGGAAACATGGTGGAAATGACTAGCGTGGTCGGGTGGGACCAGCGGGAATATATGGAAATTGAAAGAAGATACACAAGCAGGGGCGTTTATATAGTTTTTCTGTGTATTGATAGTGTCCGCAGGCGAAAGAAGGAGAATCAATGTGGACCATCAAATCTGAAGGATGGATGGCGGAGATCAATTTCGGTGGATTAGCGATCGGAGGAGCAGAGGGTCCGGGGGTGAGGAATTTGGAACTTGTGATGGCCGATGCCGATGGGAGAGGAAATTGCGAGGGACAGAGGACTGTAGGATCAGGATTGAGATCAACGGCTAGGGTTTGGTCGAGGCATCGCATATTCGTGGAGCAAGGAGATGCGAGAAGGAAACAGGGGAAGCCCGATGTGATGGGGGAGTGCCGATGCGATGTAGGCATGCCAATGCGATGAAGGATAGTGCAGACCGTCCGATTGGGACCGGGATGGGTGGCTGAGATGGAGTCGGGGGATTTCATCGGTAGAGAGGAAAGGGAAAGGGATGCGGGACCGATGGAAAGCTGATTTGCGATGGGGCGATCTTCCGACAGCAGTTGGATCTGCGAGATCAACGGTGGAGATTGATTCAGAGGTGAAACCATCGCGTAGAAGAAATATGAATATAAAAAGGAAGAAAGGGGGTGGAATGACCACCGATAGCGAGAAAGGGGCTAAAGGCCTATAGCCGATGATCACGGGTCCAAAGTTATATGAAGGAAGGGGCTGAGAACCAAGCCCGATGGGGCTTGAACCTGTTTGTATGAAAAAGTTGGTTTTTTAGGCCAAAAAAGGGATTTTTTGAGCTTTTTTAGGTTCCGATAGAGTAAACGGAGGGGGTTTTAAACCAATAAAAAGGGATTTTCATGGTTTTAAAGGGAATTTTGGAGGAAGTGAAGGATAAATGAGGGATATGAAGGTTATTGAGAAGATAATATGGAGAAATGAAATGATGGAGATGAGGCTTTGAAAAACAATTTCTTTTTGGAAACAACAGGATTTTTAAGTGAAAACATCAATGAAGGTAGGTTTCTTTGGACAGAGGGAGAAACCAGGCTTCAAGAACTATCATGTTAACTCGAAATTATTTCTTGAAGGCTGCCAACAGATTCTAGCCATCATTAGGTATAACAGAAATTATAGATGGCTAACATGGTTTACATTCTTATGATTTGTATTGATGCTATTTCCAATTTGGAATATTACAGAATTGGTCCCAAGGAATGAATAAATAGGTGAACCCATTCTTATGTAGTCCAATCACACCATTTCTCTATCCAAGCGAACAAATCCTTGCATGGGTCCCCTGGCCCAAGGAATGTCTTTACACACAAGTGAACTGGAGGTTCAAATCACAGGATCATCATATCCTGACACTCTTCCCAATCCTGGAATGCCCCCTTATGCGTGTCCCACCACCTCACAGGTGTTGCGCGCATGGATATATTAAGGGCCCATAACATTCTCTCTCTCAGAACCTCAACTTCAAATGCTTGCAAAAACTCCTTAATATTACCAAAACCATCAAAGTAGGGTAGTTCTCTTACCTAAGAGGAGATGCATCGGAAGTTCTTGGTGATTCTAAGATATCACAGCACAAATACATCATGTCACCAATTCTGCCAATTTTCCATCTCTCCATCGGAGTCAAAAAAACATTCACTATATTTTTTCCAGTAAAGTTCACCATCAGCTGTGGGATTGATCCAATCTTTGTCCCATGAAGTTAACTTATATATATGATCCACATCCTCTTCTTCACGCACCGACTCTGTATATTGTTCTCCCTCTGCGTGGTCTAATGGTACTATCACCTGCGTACCTTCATTTTCAAACACCATGCTTCTTTTCTTTAGGTTGTTGATACCTCCCATATCTATGGCCCAGTCCAATCCTAGGAGCGCAAGATAGGGGTTCGCATATTCTACAATCTGAATGACCTCAAAGTCAGCTCAGACCTTAACTCCTATGATATCTACCATGATATTTGACAGTATCCCCAATGGTATGATCTTTTGTTGATTGGCCATGCGCAGCTGGATAGTGGACCATTCCAAATTTGGTTCTCCCATTCACTACCAAGCTTTCTTGGGAAATATGTTCGCATATGATCCTAGGTCCAAAATAACCTGATCCATTTCATAATCACCTATATGCGCAGCTGTCTATTAAGGCTTGGAGGTTTTCTATGGCTCGTTGGTTGTGCAGAAGCTTCATACATGCCAGCAAAAATGGTTTGACCTCGTCCTCTGCTTTGAGGTTTGCAGGAGCTTGAGAAGTATATGCCTCAACCTTAGCAAAGTCTTGACAAGCTATGACAAAGGTTTCCTTTTCCTTCTATAAGTCCAAACCTTCTTGTTTGATGGCTTATTTTAGGATAAGAGGCTCAGCCATAGGCTTCTCCTCAGCTCCCCCAGTGGCCATGCCGCTGCATGTTATGACATTAATTCTTGGTCCTTCATCTCGAGGTTCTTCTTTAACCCTTTGCACATTTTTCATAGGTGTCTGCTGCTTTTTCTGCATTTCTTCTATCAGAATTGGATAGTCTTCAATCACATGGTCCATCTGTTTGTAGTATCTGCAAGATTTCCTTGTAAGGTTCAGTCAGTCCTTCGCAAAGTGCCCTACTTCCCCACAGTTGTAACAGATCAATTGTCTTCTTCCCCTACCTGCACTTCCACCTCGCCCCCCCCCCCACCCCTAGCTCAGGAGCCACCTATGCCTGAGGGGGATCTTGGTGAAGAAGGGTCCGATTGTACCCTATATAGGTTTCACTAGTCTATCATCAGATCATAAGTTCGACAGTTCTTCTCATCATGTCCTACTGATTGGAAAAACCTCCACCATTGTTGCTTTTTTTCTGGGACATACGCACCCAGATGGGGGCAGTGGTTAGTATCATGCAGGCCAGCTATGCGACAATCATCACACCATAACGCTAGTCCACTTGGTCCCGAGCGCAATGGGCTGGGTCCCCCACCTGTAGGTAGTATGCCAGCAGTAGGCACTTATCCTTGGTATGGCTAGATACCCTACATCGTATTCACCATACATTTGGGTTAGCCTCTTTCCCTTGGTCCTTTCACAAGTTCTAGATCTCCATGCGCATCGCATCGAGCTACCCTTAAATTTGCTGTACTCCCAACTAAGTATCATCTCTTGGTGCAACTTCCAATATCATAGAAATCTCCAAGGATTTTTCCTGTGATTCAATGGCTTGTTGACCCATAGGTACACGCAGGTGCGGCAATAACATAGAAATGAACCATTCCTTGTGTTGTCTTTCATCGTACATAAAATTTCCTTCACTGATTACCTTATTTAGCCACTTGTCAGCCTCCCATACAGACTCAGAGGGCCCTTGTTTAAAATATTTTAGGTCATTCACTATTTGAGAGTAGGATTTAGGCTTCCGAAACTATTATTTTAGGGCACTCTTAACCTCTCGAATGGTCACATTTGCATTCTAAGATATGTATCCCATATACTAGTCCAGGGCTATTCCTTCAAAGGCAAGGGACAACTGCACCCTTTTCACAGCATCGCTGGCCACATTCTGTGCAGTCCATACAGACTCTACGACAAACTATAATTGATCCATATCTTCATCCCCTATGCCCTTGAAGGTAGGTAGCTTCATGTGCGAGGGCATCTCATCTTCTAGGGGTGGAGGTACGAGTGATTTCTTACCCCTATCTTGATTTGAAGGTGGTGTAGTTGGAGGGCTATGTGCAGCTGAATCCATTATTGGACTGTAGACATATCTATCTCCTTCTTGATTAGTTCTGTAGTATTTACCACTCTGTGTTGCACCCTCGCTCTGATTTGAGCTCATTCACTCTGTATGGCTGTAAAAAATGATTTTTTTGCACAATAATATCTTAATCAGTAATGGCAAGGTTTTCATAATCTTACCCCAGAAACCTTTGAAGAACCTCTGCTCTGCCTCAGAATAGGACATGAATTGGTCGACTGCAAATTTCGTGACAAATCCTCCCAGTACAGTATCCACCCAGTGATCTACCATACGAGTGATGGTATTATCAGTCCTTTCTAACTGCTGGATCAACTCTGGAGTCCACTGCATGACTCATTCATCCTTCCAATACGTCTGGAAATCTACGAGCCTTGCCAGCCACTCCTGAAGATTGTTCGCAAATGTTACAAAGAAAATTTCATAGAATTCGGTGAAAATGTACTTATTATTCCACTTCTCTGTTGTCAACCTTGTGCTGTGATTCTCTTTTACCGCAAATTCCTGAACCTTTTTTTCAAACCACTCTTCAATTTCTTTCTTCTCAGGTTTCCAATGTTCTCTTGGCATTACCCAATCTCTGTCTCAAAATTCTCCCGATCTCAGCAACAGAACCATTCGTTGGCTTGAGGGGTCATGACCTAGGTTCTAAGGTTAAGGTTTTCCAACAAACCCCTATACTACTGACCCTTTCGGCAGTGACCTACTTTCGTGGGCCAAAGTCTCACCCAAAGCAGTATGGGAGGGTGCTGGAACCAGGTTTCCACACCCCGGGAGAGAGTAGGTAAGTCTAGCATATCTGTGTTTGCAGCTTATCAAATTCGCACAAGACAGGTCTATTCGTAGGTTTTTTATCATTATAATTCATGGTATAAAATAGCTACTATCATGCATAGATCTAGTTAACACCTTCGCATCCACGTGCGTATAAAAATTTACCAACACACCATATCATAACACTTCATTAATAACATATTGTGGATATGCTTCATACCATACAAAAACAGATTTCCGACATAAATAGATAAAAAAACTGTATTCATAGCTCCAACAGATCCCAAAGGTTCTCATCAACAGTAACACATCAGGTCAGATAACACAGAGATAATTTAACTATATCCAGATATATTAGCATCCAAAACCCAGTACAATCCAAACACATCCTGTGCACACAGCCAATAAGGTCAGCAGATAGCAGGATTGAGGATCTCTATGCACACAGCTAGCAGGAGTCCTTACCCTAATGACCCAACAACAGATCTAACAATTCACACTTAGCATCAGACTTAATTATTTCCTTCTTAAGACTCAAAATGTTCATCTATTTATATCGACTTAGCCTACTCTTTCAATGGTCCACAAACCATGGTTTTCAAACTCTTGGTCTACCCTTGACCCATTAAAATGCATTTGGGGCTTTGACCCACCCCAAAACCCCTGCGCTAGACTAATTAATACCAAAAATATACAAATTTCACAGCTTTTAGGGGACCCTGTTCCAACAGTAGAACCCGTTAAAATTTCACAGAGAGGATCGAGTTTTTCTTTGTCTGACTTGTTAAAAGTTCACAAAGAATACTGAGTTTACTCTGTCTCCTTGTACTCATAACAAAATGAGGTAGACGTGCATTTAACATAGGTTTATCAATTTATCTGGATTCAACGAACTAACTTACGGAAAAGGAACTATGTCGAGCATACTATTCTCCCTTTGTTGCACCTGGTTATCAAACATGACAAAGGTAACCCTTTGGAGTTGTCTTTTATGATGTTTTTTAGACTCTTTAAATATTAAAATATCACCGAGATTACCCTTCTAGACTCATTAAAATTAATCATATGGGGAAAATTTTGGAAAAAGTGGAGACTTATTCTTTTACACTTTGAAAGTCGATTTGGCAGTAAAACCTTGAACATGGCACATCCTAGAAAATTCTCTCGCCATTAGCTGAACACTACCATGATATGATTTTAGCCTTCATATGTAGATGTGCCTGCATTGGTGAATCCTGACACTCTTCTGTGTTCATAAGCCTAAGCTGCCCAGTACCCTGTTATTATGCCTTCTATTATTCAAGAGATCTTGTTATATATTGCTTCTTGTATCAGGCAAGCCATCATATTCCATAAATCATTTGTCATCATTAGTTAGTACCATTTTCTCTTCACTATATTCAAGAAAAAATCATATTTTTCCCGTTCATGTCAAGTGATGTAGGTTGCCTCATTTCCTTCCTTTTGATAGATCTCTTCCTATCAACTTCAACATATTATCTAGGACGCTGATCCATAAACATATCAGTACCCAGGAACTTGAAGACCTAAGTGGAAGGTTACCTAGTGTTTTATTGGGGATTTTCATCACTGGCTTCTAGTCGAATGATTCCACAAGTGCTCGACATCAACACCATTTATTCAAACTCTCTAGATTATACTTTGCATCTTGGAGACCATCATCCTTATCGGTGGCCATCCTCGCGCATGTTGACATTTTTCATCATTAAATGGTAATCGAATTATTTCTCGCATGTTTGACTACTACTCCTTTATTCACATGTGCGTAAATATGTAGTCTAGTGAAGCGACGACCAAGACCTTGGGTTGAGGCTTACATCATTCAACATTGTTTCCTCTCCTAAGCTGCTTTATTGTTTTCGAAGAAAACTTATCAGATTGATCATGTCATGACACAAGATTCCACATTGTGCTTATCGGTGGACATATTGGTCATATCTCTTCCTGGAGAAATCATTTTGATACAGATACTGAGCATGGGAATGCCCGACTCAGGACATATATTTATATTTTTGCATATGTTGTTTGTTTCGGGTTTTCCTCAGTCATCTAACTCTTCTTGCTCTAATACACATGTTATATATTATTTCGTCCATCGTCTTTGCCTCTGACCTCCAACTTTAGGGGGCATCTGTTACAGGATAAATGACCTCCTCATCAGCTCAGAGGAGAAGGATACATGGAAGGAATAAAATGACCTATACAAAGACCTATTTTTCCAAGGTAATGCACCCTAGAGATAGCTAGGTCGAGTTATAACACATCCATTCCTCTCTAAGGGAGTGTTACTACCTAGTTTAACACACTGTATTGCCTAAGGGGTAGCGTTAACCATGTTTCATGAAGAAAAAGTGACAAATTCCATAGTAGCTGACTGATATTTCCTGCTTTTTCCCAAATGATTCAGTTCAAAAAGAAGTAACCTGTGGTGTAGGCTTGTGATTGGAAATTACTAAACCAAACTAAGCATCCAAAGAGGGAAAAAGCTAGTATAAGCATGGAAACATCATGGATTTTTCCCTATTCAAACTAATGGAGAAGAATGGAAACATTGGTGCTCTCAAATTCTTATAAATTGGAGGCCAGGGCTCATTGTCAAATGTTGAAATGTTTGTGTGAAGAATTTTATTTTTTTGTTGAGTGTGAGGCATCATGATTGTCAAGGTTCATTGATAACTCTTGGCCTAAGTATCATTACACTCTGATATTGAGGAGAGAGAGAGGAGTCGAAAGACTGAGGGAAGCTTGGCTAAACCAACTATTGTAATCTTCTTTCTCTTATTAATATAACTACCTCTATTTTGTCCACTTGATGCTTTATCAATGCATCTATTGTTTATTTTTTTAGGAAACATGATATAAGTGGCTTAAATATACATAGTTAAATGTTTGGTTATATACTTGTTTAATTTCTTGTAGTGATAAAACTATGAATATTACACTTGTTCTTTGTTTGTTTGCAAGATCCAGACTTGGATCCGGTGAGGAGGAATTTTTCCACACTACCTAGCACTCTCCAACATATTAGCCATATACAAGGAGGTAATCCTTCAATATCCCACTTTGGAAATTTAGCATTACTATGAACATGTATGTAGTTTCTTTGTGAATGTTGGAACTAATCTGATTGTCTGCCTTGGGTTCTGGGAAGGCCCGAGAGGGATTTAGTCTAGCTACCACCTGTGCATTCTACCCCTAATCAATGGGATACTTCAATATTCAACTCGAAGTAACTATTTCAAACCTAATTTTACTTATCCTTTCTATCCTGAGAGGGTATCTCAAGGATAAAGATGATATTAGGTAAATAAAGGTCAACAGATGGCTAACTATGAAATTGGTTTTAAATTTATTTTTGTGCATGTGAAAGATGCAAACAAATAACTACCATTCAACATATGGAATCACTATGAAAACTCAGTGACATATGAAATTTCTCTCATGGAAGCCGAGGCATGTGTATTCTAATGAAATACAAAATTTATAGAAGACTAGATGTATAAAGGAAGTTGGAGCATGTTGATCATGAATTCCAATTAATTACACAACTGAAGATAGAGTAACAGAACATATAAGACAAATACATATCAGAATACCAATGAATCTCAAGTGAGAAAAGGAGTCTGCGTCCACTCTATATTACTGATAAAAAATATTTACAATAGTAGTATCCAATATAACATCCACTAACCTTTTATCTATCTATCCTCTACCTATTTATAGATTTAGGTACCTTTTCAATGAGTCTGTCAGCAAGGAAAGACCTTCGAATACCTCTAATTCCACCTTGACTAACCAAAAATCACATTGCAAGGAGAGAAAATAGAGATTTTCTATTTTAAGGAATTTGAAACCTACTAGGACTCTAATACACTTTATTACATTTAGCAAAATTTAAAAGCCCCATGCCTGGTGATATACATCGAAAATATCATGTGCCTGAGGTGGCATGTGGCCATGACTAAAAAATAAATACCCCCACCAAGATAGGAGGTCTGTTTCGAGCTTTGAGGAGGTGATGTCATATTTGCTTATGTGATTTCCATGATGAGATGGAAACTTGATTAGCTTTGTCGATGAGTGTGTCTTCAACCAAAAATTCAACTAATTATTTCTGACCTTTCGAGGTGGCTGACCCATTCTAAAAATAAAATTAAGGCTTGAAAATTTTCAAAATTCCTCCTCGCTGCAAAAACATAGGACTTCTAGGAAAGTCCGTAGCAAGAGTTCGTAGCGTTTTCTACTTTGGCCATCTCTGCAAATTTTTTTCCCTCTTTTTTGTTTGGAGGATGTCTGTTGGGTCTAAAAATTTAAACACATTCCTTCACCTACCTTCTTTGTGACAAAACCTGACATATATTCCCAAAAAACATCTTCAACAAGTTCATAGTATTTTTTCAGCTTTAAGCCTAGAGTACTCTACAAACTTGCCTAATAGAAAAGAGGCTTGAAATTTTTCCAATTTCTTCTTCAAAATTTCTCATGGCTATGTAAATTATGATCCATAATGAGGAAAAAATTAAAATTTATTTTACCCCCCTTGAAGCAGTAGTGGCTTCACCCTTGGCAGCAGTGGTTTCATCTTCAATAGGTTCATTCACTACTGTGATTTTGAGGCCTTTTTTCTTGATTTCTATTTGCACAATTTCCATTTGCACCTCTAACTCCTTCACTTGGCTTTTGAGCTTCTTTCTCTCTGCCTACAACCAGAATTTCCTTTTCCTTGTGTGCTTCATCACTTTACATAAAGGGAGGGTTCTCTTTAGCAGTTTCTTAGCACTTGTTAGGGCTTCATATTAATAGATAATATTATTATTTAATTTCTCCTTGAACACCTCTACCATATTACTTTATTTCTTATCCTCTTCCAACTCTTTCTTTGTTTCAATGACCTCTTCCCTAGCTTCCCTCAAATTCTCCCTTAGAAGCTCCACTTCATATTTTTCAATAACCTTCTCCTTGCATTTCCTCTTCTTGATAATTTATTCTTTTATTGGGGATAGTTCGATGAATTCTTCTACCATAGGTTGTTTGAACTTTTCTGTCTCTCTACTTATTAGCCTTGATACCTTTGGAAAGTTGCAATCTAGTGAGAGGTTTTCTTGGTTTAAAGACAAAACCCAAATCTTCACTAGAAATTTCAAGTTTCTTGGCAGTGAGGCCTTTCTTCTTCTTCTTACCTCCTTTGATCTCCACAGCTTTTACCACAGGGGTTTATGTTATCTATGGCTTGTAAAATATCATCAAGATTACCTTTTCCCACTGTCTGGCTCCTAGTGATTCTTCCTTGACTCTTTTTTCTAGTTTTAGGCTTGCTTCTTGAAGGTGTGGGCTGAGGTATATCTATCTTCTGAAAATGTTCTATTTCAACCTCCATGGGCTCTATAATTGGCTTAATTTCTCCTTCCTATCCTCCTTCTGCTTTACCTATAGGTTCATCATTCTTATTTGAAGGGTTGGTCTTCAATTTAGGTGTTTTCTTAGGAGTCAACACATCCACTTCATGACCACTTAAAAATAGAAATGTGGCCCAGTCTCAATTTAATTTTTTCAACTCTTCCATAACCAACAACTTAATTAATCCATGATGGAAGATAGTGATTTCAATTTTAATATTCCTAATTATATTTTAGTTAGTTGGAGTATTAAATTTTGGTTTTGTCAATAATATAGATGAATAAGAGGGTAGAGGGACCCATAAATATCTTTAGGAGGAATAAAACCACTTCTAATGTGAATGTGGATTAGTGCATATAGAAAGGATAAAGATGAATAAACCACTCCTTGGTGTGAATGTGGGTCAATGCATGTGGATGGGGTCAATTTGACCACATCAGCAACGCAGTCATGGAGGTAGTGGAGAAAATGGAGGAAAACACAATCATAATGGGAGAAAGTCTTCATGAGAGTAGTGTTAGGGTCCTATAATAATAGGGATCATAATTTTGAATTGACTACGTTAAGTCTTGTAATATTGTACATACCTTTTCTTTCTGCAGATGTTTTCCATTTTAAAAAATGAAAAGAGGGTATGTCCTGAAAGGATAATCAAAGGACCAAAATAAAGAAAGATAAAAAAAGGATATAAAATATGAAACCGATACAAATAAACAAAAATTCTGAAAGTGTTGCATATTCAAATGCCACTACTCTTAGTTTACTTTAATTTTGCAAATAAATTGTGTCCAACTTGTTCAAAATGACACAATTCATGATGATCATACAGTATAACCTTGATCTTTCATGCCGTTAAATTTCATGTTATGATAGCTAGTGAATAAATATCTAATCAAACCATTTAATCTTGGCAGATCAGTAGTTAGGTAGAGAATAAAATGAGATCATAAGTTTAATCTGAGCCATTGGAATATATAAGGTTAGAAATAAGTTATTTTTCTTATCAAAAGAAAATAAAAGGGTCAGCAAGCTCAAATGCACCCAATAAAATAAATAAAAATGTTAGGATAAATAAAGGGTAGGTAGGATAGTTTGAAAATTTATGGAAAACATCATTTGGTTTATCTCTTGTCACTAATGTCTTTCTAACATATCCCCTTATCCTAAAAACCATTTTCCCCTCCTAAAAACTCCTTTCCCCTCCTAAAAAACCTTTTTCCCCTTTGAAAAACCCATTTCCATTACTAAAACCCCTTCCCCTTTACTCACTCTGCCTTTTCATAAAAATGCAAAAAAACCACTTTTCAATAGTTCAGAGCGCTTAATATATTAATCGGGTCCCACTTCCCTTTTAAATCAACCCCCCATTTAATATATTTCCCGACCTTACTTTGAATTAACCCTTCCACTTAATACATTCCATAAACCCATTTCATTTTACAAACTCCACATATATACTCCCCGACCCATTTTTCATTTAAAACCTCCACCTATCTACTTACCCGACCCCACCTTTCTTTGTAAAAACCCTCAGTACTGCCTACCGTCTGATCAAGCATTAGAGAGATCTAACGTTCCTTGATCCGTTTCTCAAATCCCCACTGTACTATATTTAAATGTCGAGGCGGGGGGGGGGGGGTGTGAAATGGGTGGTTTCATATGCCCACCCCCTGCCACGCGGCGCTACCATATTTTATCGCACCCCCCATTCCCAAAACCACCAAACTACTTTTTTTTGTTCGATAAACCAGCCGACCCATGCGATAAACCACTCAGAATTTCAAAAAATAATAAACAAACCCACCCCCACACCAAGTAATAAACCTCAGTCTTCGAAAATAATAAAAACTCGCCCTTTACAGTTATTTCATTATTTTTGTTTATTTGTGAAAAAAGACCTAAAAAGCCATTTCTGACCAAGATTTAAGCCCATTTCTACCTGGACCCTTCTGCAGACCAGATTCACTATTTTCCAGGTAATTCTGAGTACATGAAACCATCAATTAAACTTATTAATTCAATAATTAAACGAGTTAATGGCTTCCGAGAGTGTCCAAACTGTAATCCCTTTGCAACCTCCCCTTTTAGATGTCCACCACACCCCTTTGGTAGATAAAGATTTCGAAATTGTTGACACTGTGACTAATTGCAACCTTTTGGAGCTCCATTGTTGCAGCCATGATAAATTTGTTGATAAGGAAGATGATATTCATCTATGGGACTCTAACCTTCCTCAATACATATTCCCACAAACCTATTAGTTCTCTGAACTCATCAGACTGTGCCAAATAATCTATTTTCCCAATGAAAGAGCTATAGCTACCCCAAACAAAGAAATCATATTTACAATCACTTCTCAATCCATTAATCAAATGCTACAAATTCAACCACAGCCTGATGGAGTGCCTTTAACCATTGAAACCCTTATTGAGCTTTACTTAAAGTTGGAATTCCCTAAAAGGTTTCAAATCTTTCAGACTTTCTTCCCTCCATCAATAGAAACTCCTAAAAACAATCCTCCATACTCAGCTACCATGTTTTCAGAAAGAACTAGACAAATTGTGACTATGTTATCTTGTATTTTAGGATATTTCACTGATGAGCATGTAGATGAATCTATTCTTGGTTTCCTATCTATCTTTTTCCCAAGTCAGCCTCCAGCTACAACTTTCAATTTTTCCCAATACCTGGTAGATGTCATTCATGATCAACTAATCAAACTGCCAGAAGAAGGAGTGTTCAAATAATCCTCATTGTTATTCCATTTGTTCATTTATTTTCAATCAGAAAGGTTTGTAGTTAACCTACAAAAACTGTACACATAGGGTAATTCCTAGTCTGTTGTCTTTTGGACATCCTTGATCAGAAAGGATTCCACTGAATTTAGTTTCAAAGACTTCATTGATTCTTTTGTATACCCAATAGTTAATATTCTTAGCAATAGCATTCAGCCTAGAATCAGTGAAGAAATAAAAAATCTTCTATAGCTATCAGATTAGAGAAAAACGGGAGACTAGTATGTATACCAGAATCATACAGAAATTAGAGTGTATGGAAGCCAGCTAACTCCATACAAGCTTCCCAAATACCTCCCAATGAGGATATTTCCTTTAGAATACATCAAAAAAATATTGAATTCAAATGAAATCAATTTCATTTTAGCTAAAAAGAAGACTCAATTCAATATTAAAAACGAACTAGGGCCTTTTATATGCAATAGTAGGAATTCTGGATAGCAAGTAGATGGATGCTTACAAGAGTTAAAGTTAGCAGCAGTTTCAAGTGGTCATATGACCCCTTGAGTTTCATAAGTAAATTAAGGGTTAAGTTCAAATTGACCCTTTTCATTCATGAGTCAAACCATGAAATTGAAAAGTATTCCAATGAGTCAGAGTGGTTGGAAAACACTTTACAGGAGGTGGAGAAGCAGGTTGATACTAGTTCCACCCTGCTTACTCCAGCCTCACAGGAAATAAATTCAAAAAGGGCTAGAGAAGAAGGCTTTTTTTATGCATAAAATAATTTTGATACTAAATTCAAGATTATGTACAGGAAGAAGAAAAAAAACGGAATCTAATGATAGAGCAAGAAGAGACAGTTGAAACCATTGAAACATATATTTTTGTTAGAGATGATGCACCTCCAACACTTTTAGAAGAAACACATATGCCATCAACCTCTAGTGCACAAATCATTCAAAATAAGAATAGTGCAGAGGTTTCATCATCTAGGAAACCATTTGAGAAAGAGAAAGATATCATGGACAAATACAAATAAATTAAAATCAGAAATGAAGCATTAAAGGTTGTAACGTATGTACAATACTGGAAGAAAACTCCCAGTGATCAGAATAGATTTGTTTCATCTTTTGACTTCAAAAAAAGGAAGATGCAAATGAAATTTCTATAGCCAAAAGTGCAAGACCCAAAAACATCAGAATATTATAAAAAGACAACATTTGAAGTTCTTGCCAAAGATATGAAATCAATTGACCAGATTGAGTTTAAAAAACAAGAAGGAGAAATGATCTATTCCACCATGACACACAAAGCCTTAAGCATCCAAAAGTTACAAAATTCTCTAGAAAATATAAAGACACACTTAAAGCTATAAATAGCTTCATTTCAAGCAAAGGATAACAGGATAAAGTCACTTGAAGATTTGGTAATGGAAGTTGCTTATAATCCAAAAGATATCAAAGCATCAAAAGATCTTATCAAGAAGAAAAATGCAGACATAACTGCACTGAAGAAAAAAATAAATTTACCAACTACAAAGCATCCACAAACCAAAGAGGTTTTAGAAACTCATAATCAAAAAGATGAAATGATGAATCTAGTCATTTAGTTGAAAACTCAACTGAAAGAAATGGAAACATAAATCGATAAACTTATGTAGGAAAATAAAGACAGTATGGAAGCAATTCCCATTACTGCTATTCCTATAGCTTCTGCAATAGCTCCATTTTCTACAACAGCTCCAGTATTAATAGCAGTTCCAACAACTACATCATCAACAACATCGACAATACCAACAACCCATCCCATTAATCACGCCAGCAAACTGATCAAGGCAATGGAAGATATGCCCATTCAAAATACAGAGATAAATAGGCTCAAATAACAAGTGAAGAGTTTAGAAGATGGCAAGAAATTTATATAAGTAATGCATAAGGAAGAAGTACAAAAAGCCAATAGATTGACTAAAAGAATCCATAAGCTAGAAAAGGAGTTATCACTAAAAGAGCCTTTAGCCCAAGCAAAACAGCAGTTGTGGGCCAATATTATTAACTCAATTAATGATATTTTTCCTTCTATACAGATCATATTTGAACAGAATGACTTGGTAAAGGAAGATGGTACTGCAATTCAAAAGGTTAAAGCAGATATTGGAAAGAAACCAGAGGAAGCCTCTGAAATAATAAAATTCCTAAATTCTAAAAACAAGTATGAATTAGAAGAACTTGGGATAGTTGATAGAACATAAACTATCTTAGAGGTGAAGAAAGTGATTTCCAAGAGAAATCTGATGACACATCTTGAGGAAAAATGTCAAACAATGGAACCTGCAGTGAACATGTTTATGAACAAGTTTGATGTATTAAGATAGAAGGGTCTGCCTAATCCATTATTAATCAATGATAAACTAATGAGACATGAAGATTATGATAAGAAGATAATGGAAGTAGCTAAAGATACTTCCAACGATTCATCAATGAAGGGAGTTCCCACAGGAAAAGTGCTCCTTCATAATTTAGAAAACTTATTTTACCTCTTGCATGAGGTAAATCACCTTTTTGTGAATAAGGCCACATTTGCCAAATATTTAGAGGCAGATGAAATTTACCGGAATATGATGAAGATAAAGATTCTAGATGAATAAATGTGGGAAAAATGGTGTGATTTACTATGACAGGTTAAAGAGAAGACATGTAAAAGAATGCACAGGTTAAAGAAAGACAAGTGAAAGATAGGTGAAAGAGCAGACAGCATGAAAGAAAGACAGATTAAAGAAACAAGTAACAACAATAAAAGAAAACAGGGACATATTTCAGTCAGTTAATAGGTGTCACTATCTTTTTGCATAAAGATATTTATTTTCCTAGAGTAAATCCTAGTAAGTTGGCAAGATATTTTTTTTAATATGTTGTATCAATACTTCATCAATTCGAAGTATCAACAGTGGATTTCTGAATATTTCCATAGCTAACTGATCTACTACCTAAGGGTTATTGTACCATTTCCAGTTGATAGAAAGGACAAGTAGTAAAGGAATTTCTTTACAGGATTCATTTGTTGAGCTATCTCAGTGAAGTATACATTTTAAATTGTTCATGTTCTTTTCTAAGTATTCCATAAACTTGCATGTGTTCTAAATTTTAACGTTATAACAGGAATTTTACTACAGAATTTGTTAAACTTTACACTATGTTTTGAACTATTGTACATTTTTATGTTTTCTTCTGATATTTGGTTTAGAGAATTCTTAATTTTCCCTCTGATCCCAATTGACCTCCTTCACCTTCCTTCATTATCTAGTTTAAGGAATTCTTAATTTCTCCTTGAGCCCGATTGAAAAATCACTTCACCATTTAGCCTTGAGATTAGATTTTTCTCACCTATCCTGCCTTGTAACACTTCCTTTATAATTTGATTCTATTCTTTTTTTAAAGAATATTGACTCCATAACCCAATGGAAAATGGAAAGGCACCTATTTATCTAAATCATTAATTCCACCAATAAATCAAACAAAATCAATCCAAATCAAGAAAACGTAACTAGCCTAAAATCTATTAAACAAACAAAATTAAATCATTAAGAGAGAACTCTCTCTGAGTTTAGAAAGGCTAGATCCTAATCTCTGAAAGTGGTTGATAGTTACCTCTGATATTTCTTTTTAACGCATATAGCAACTCTTGGAAATTTATAGAATGATAACATACTGGTGAATGATACTGGGGAACTCATTCCTCAGTTAAATTAAATCTTAAAGGAAACACTTTTCCTCATCATTCACATTAAGGTTTTTATAGGGTTTCTAAAAATTATCATTAAAAGTTAAAATTATGGCTTCTAAAAGAACATATCATACCAGGGCTCATCCTGATCCACAACCTGCTACAATTGTTGATGATCCTGACAGAATTTTAAGAAAACCTAAAAAAGTAGAAAGTCTAGGAAGTTGTAGTCAGTGAATCACATAAAATTCACTTCCTAAAGAGTTACCAAGCATACAGGATATTCAATTTGATTTATCATTTCAGCATTCTTTATTTTGAACCAAATATGAAAACTCAATCTATGATATTGTAATAGACCCCAATTTTATTCAATTTATTGAATCAGAGAAGGAAACTATACAACTTTATTTAGATCAATAGGTTCTACACACTTTTGACAAACTTTATGTTCTAACCGCAAATTTGCTAAAAGATATAAACAAAGCCTATTTTCCACAGTCAGTTGAATTAGCTTCCCTAACTGCTGCTATCCCTAAGCATTCTACAATATCTTCAAAAACTATAAATACAACTTTATTTAGTTCCACCACAGTTCATTCCAAGTTCCAAAGTGTTCCAAGTTCATCTTCAAAAGTTCCAAGTTCATCTTCAAGCACCACTAATTTACCTCCCAGTGAAGCTAAATTCTTAGCCATGGTAGCCAGATATGACCCTCTGGTGTTACAGGCCCCTTTACATGCCATGCCACAGGATTACCAAAGTAAAAAATTTTAGTTTGATGGTACTGGTCAATATACTGCTCAACAACATGTAAATAAAATGACTAATTATTTTTAATTACATGAAGTTGATGAGGCTAATGTACAAATGAGATTATTTGCACAAAAAATAGTAGGAGATGTTAAAAAATGGTTTAAATCTTTACCTGTTAACCATATTGTTGATTTAGCTGCTTTCCATCAATTTTTTATTAATATATGGGAAAGAAATAAAAACCACTTATAGATATTATCTGAATATGAGAACATTAGGAGATCTCCTAATGAATCCATTCAAGATTACTATACTAAGTTTAAAAACATTTACAATGCAATTCCAATGAATATTAGACCTCCACCAGACTTGGCCCTAAGAAAATTTCATGATGGTTTTGATGCTGACATGTCCTATCAGTTAAGAGAAAGAAATCCTACAACTTTAGAACAAATGCAAAGTGATTCAGTTAGTGTAGAAGCTAACTTATTTTCTAAAAGAGCAAGGATGAGAAATGAAAGGAGAGTGACCATTAAGGAAGAACCATCCACTTCATATATTAAGATAGATATTTTAGCGAAAAATGTAGAAATATTAATGGATAGAATAGAAAACATGGAAAGAAAACCTTAGTGGGAAAATAAACAAGGTCCCCAAATTAGAAACCCCAACTTTAGGAAAAATCCTAATACTAGTAAATCAAGAGAAGTTGTACACGATCAATATATTGGACCACCTTTCCAAGAAAATTATGCTGAAAATTCACAAAAAAATTAAGAACACGAGGACACCCAGATAAATTTGATGGGAGTAAACAATGAAAATGATGTTTTTCTTACCCAAGAAGAACAATAATTGTACATGTTACATCAATTACAATTAGAATCTGGAGAGTCCTTTCACTACAAACAAGGCTATGATTCTGCTATCTACGAAGTTCATAAGCAGTATAGCCTTAGAAGCAAAAATAACACAAAAGTTCCTATTAAGAAATCAGTCCAAACCCAAACTAAGAAAACAATAGAAGCTCCTATGAATAAAACTCTACAAATTATCCCTAGAGAAAATCAGAATACTTCCACCTCAAAGATTGTAGACATCACATCAATTTCCACTCAAACTATTCTAGACAAGAAAATTGAAAACAAAATAGTTGACACACAAACTGTTTGAATAGGGTCTCCTAAAGCTGCGAATTTTGTCCATTTTTGTATATTTTTGGTATTATTTAGTCTAACGCAGGGGTTTTGGGGTGGGTCAAAGCCTCAAATGGATTGTAATGGGTCAAGGGTAGACCAAGAGTCTACAAACCACAGTTTGCAGACCATTAGATGCGTAGGATAAAATGATATAAATAGATGAACCTTTTTTAGTCTTAAGGTAGGCAAGAATTGAGATTGATGCTAAGCACGAATTGTTAAATCTGTTGTTGGGTTATTGGGTAAGGACTCCTGCTGGCTGTGTGCGTGGATATCCTCAGTCCTTCTATGTGCAGACCCTACAGGTTATGTGCACAGGCAGTATTTTGGGATTGTAAGTGGTTTTTGGTATTAATATATATGCAAAGTAATGTTGGATATCTGATGCTATTTGGATCTGTTTGGTTATGATTGATGTGAACTTGGGTTATATGATTAAGTTGTGAAAGTATTTGTTTAATTGTTGTGAATCGTGAAAGTATCTATGTTTCTAGTATATGTATCTATGATTTGTTAATTACTGCAATAATAGTGTTTTGTGCTGATAATTGGTATTGCGCACATGGATGTGGAGGTATGTACTAGATCTGTGCATCAGAATAGCTCTGGTATACTGTGGATAATATTGTCAACAAGCCTGCGAATAGATCTGTTTAGTAAAAAATCAATAAGCTGGGAACACAAACCTGCTTGACTTGCCTACTCTCTCTCCGAGTGCGGAAACCCGGTTCCAGCACCCTCCCATACTGCTTCGGGTGGGACTTTGACCTGCGCAAGCAGGTCACTGCCGAAAGGGTCAGTAGTATAGGGGTTTGTTAGAAAACCTTGACCTTTGAACTTGGGTCAGGACCCCTCGAGCCAACAAATGGTTCCATAGCCAGGACTGGGAGAATTTTGAGAGAGAGACCGAGTAATTCCATGAACACATTGGAGACCTGAGAAGAAAGAGATTGACGAGTGGTTCGAAAAGAAAAATCAAGAATTCACAGTGAGGGAGAATCGCAATGCAAAGTTGACCATAGAGAAGTGGAAGAATAAGTACATTTTCACAGATATCTATGAAATTTTCTTTGTGAAATTTGCGACCAAGCTTCAAGAGTAGCTTGCGAGGCTCGTAGGTTTCCAGAAGTGTTGGAAGGATGAATGGGCCATGTAGTGGACCCCAAAGCTGCTCCAACAGTTAGAAAACACTGATAACACCATCACTCACATGGTATATCACTGTATGGACAGTGTGATAGGAGGATTTCTAAAACAATTTTCAATTGATCAATTTGTGTCGTACTCCAAGGCAGAACAAAGGTTCTTCAAGGGTTTTCGGGGTAAGTTTCTAAAAACTCTACCATTACTGATTAAGATCTTATTATGTGAAAAGTGAATTTTGTGCAACCATACAGAGTGAATGAGCTCCGATCAAAGTAATGGTACAACGCTATTGGCTCAAGGGGTCCTAACCCAGGTTCAGAGTTCAAGGTTTGCCAATAAACCCCTATACTACAGGCCCTTTCGGTAGTGACCTACTTGCGCAGGTCAAGGTCTCACCTGAAATAGTATGGGTGGGTGTTGGAACCAGGTTTCTGCACCCTGAGAAAGGATAGGTAAGGCAAGAAGAGCTGTGTCCTACCTTGAGATGTCTAGATCTACCCGAGCAGGACGTATAGGTATATTTTCACATCCACGTGCGCAAGGTCAATTATACTATGTTGCTCAATAATCATATACTTCTAAGATAGTAGCTCAGTATTGCATAAAACAGAAAAAAAAATATCTCGATGCAGTAAAAACACTTACACATAAATTTTGTAGCTGAATACAAAATGCGCATAATACAACAATTACCAACGATTCGCATAAACAATACACATAGATTCAGTTCTCAAACAACCTTTCTTATTCATCACTTCATTAATTCCCTCTTACAATACCCGTCCCAGCCTTCGCACACAGCAGTAGGGTCTACACACAGTAGGACTTTGGATCTCCGCACACGTAGCCAGCAGGAGTCCTTCCCCAAAAACCCAAAGAGATTTACTAAACCATAATTTGCATCAATATCTCTTCATTCCTCCCCTTACAATTCAAAATTTTCCTTTATTTATAAAAATCTAGCTTAAACTTTCCTATGGTCTGCAAAACATGGTTTTCGGACCCCAGGTTTACCCTTTGACCCATTACAATGATTTTGGGGCTTTGACCCACCCCAAACCCTTGCGCTAGACTAAATATAATAAAAAATATATGAAATCAGACTAGTTTCGCAGCTCGTAGGAGACCCTGTTCCAGCAGTCCCCCAACACAATCTTATGACTCGTATCGAGTCACTATGGCCACAGGTATGCCAATAACCCATAGAGCCATTTAATGACCAGTGTGCATATCCCACTTGTGTGTCAGCGTCCTATCCCAGGTGGGCAGATCTTTCCTGAGCCAATTATTCTCGCCATATAGTCATCTAGCCCTGTATGGTTTGAGCTGACTACCATTGACATAGCCTGGTAACATGTCACTGTGCAGGGTAGCTAGCCGGAGTGCTCCACCATTCGTGATTTCCTTAACGGTGTAGGGACCAAGCCAGTGCTGTCAAAATTTCCCTGGGTGTTTCACAAATTGGCTATCATATAAGAGGACTAGGTTACCTGTTACGAATTTCTTTTGGCGAATATGTCGATCATGCCAGGCTTTATCGCGAGCCTTCTGAACCTGCTAATGAAAGTTAGCAATAAACCGATCTTCCTCCACTGCCAGAAGCTGCGCAAGGCGTTCCTCCTATTATGATCCCATGATTTGGCAGATTGATAGACCAAATGACGGAGTAACATCAAACCAATATTTGGAGCCCCAGGACCTAGCCTTCCTGGGCTTAGAGAGGGCTCTCTCTAAAGAAGAGAAAGATGTGAGCTTGTTCACTTAGTTTGTTTAGATTTTAGGCTAGTTGTTAAGTGTGTTTGTTTGTTTGTTTTTCAGTTTTTTGGGGGAAAAAATGATCAAGTGGATCAAAATAGAATAAGAAAATGAGATCAGTTGGGCTATGGCGTCAAAAGCAAGCCAATGATGTCAAGACAATGGGTATGGTATACTACAGGGCCGATTTAGTATAGCGAATGGATATTTTAGGTGGATTATGAAGTGAAATGAACATCAAGTTTGTGAAAGACAAAGAGATCTTAAGCATAAATAGTTTAAACAAAAAGCATTCATATGGTAGGGCTAACCATTAATCACTATGAATGAAACTCAAACTAGTAAATGCAGAAAATAAACAATCAGGTGATGCATAGAAGTATAAGACCCTCTAA
This sequence comes from Pinus albicaulis, assembly GCA_034641835.2. NCBI lineage: Eukaryota > Viridiplantae > Streptophyta > Pinopsida > Pinales > Pinaceae > Pinus > Pinus albicaulis. The sequence goes on along the minus strand of CM076581.1, from coordinate 170,956,783 downwards.
CTTTGGGAAAATCACCTTCAGTGGTTGAGAACACATGTAAGATAAACCAACAGCTCAAAATGTGGAAAGGAAAATCCTAAGAAACACATTCAAACTGATGAGAACTTTGAGATAAGTCTGCAAGTATAGGCAGAGGGCAAGATCGAACCAGGACCTCTTTGATTTAAACTAGACAGTCAATACTTCAAAGGAGATTTCATTAATGAGGTTTAAACAGCTATAAGTAGGGCATACCATGGATCAAACAAGATAGCATGTCATAATAATCATTAATGAAATAAATAACAAGTTCTCAGTGGACCAAAGGGCAGTTAAAAATCCTTTGACATGACCAAGAAGGATAAAAACATAGAAGCTACAATGAATCAAGAAATTTGATGTGCCTCCATGGGCATACCTCAAACTATTCTTTACTGACCTAAAACAAGCAAGAAGCATAGATACATATGTGAAAAACTAAAAAAATGTATATGAAAAGAAGCACAATACCATTTACCAAGCCATGGAATCCTGCACATAGATCCTCTCCATCATCTAGGCAAGCAAGTCAAGCTATTCACTACATAAAACAAGTCTGATCATCAAAACTCATAACATATATTGCTCTAAGCTCAGTCAAGTTCTTAAGCTCTTCAAAGTCCAGATTTTTAATCAACTCTTCAACCAACAATATTACAATGACTCTCCATGAGTTATATAGGAAATGAGAAGATAAGCTTCACAAAAATGACTAGAAGCTCATAGGCTTAGAACAAATATCTGATTTTGTCCTTGAGGCTTTGCAAAGCCCAAGGCACAAAATATCTTAAAAAACATCTTAAACAGCCTAAAATGGTAAAAATATTGACTTTTAATCACTAACATGAAGTTAAAAATAGCTAAACGCACATTTGGATTATCATATTTAGAAAACTGCTTTTTAGCTAAAATGCTACAGGAACGTAGCAGCAGAAAGAAGCCTGTTTTGCAGACAACTTTTGAGGGGCTTCCTGATGTCTAAATGAGGCATGTGATAGCTCGTTGGAAAGCCCTAGATGTCTAGTTTCTGGAACTACTTGATTTTTTGCAAACTGATCCATGTAAGTCTACTAAATAGTTTACTGAGTGAAAAACCCCAGGAGGGTCTCACCTGTTGATATTTGAGGCAGAAAGGTGAATTTTGACTGATTATTGCCTTCTTGGAATACCAAAACACCTTCTTTGGATCTGGACATTTGCGAGTAGCTGCCCCTGAATTTAAAACATCCAAAAAAATGACTTTCATGAGCTAAGGATGCTCCTAGCACACATGGCAGCGCCTAGAAAAATGTGCAATTAGGGCCAAAAAACACAAAAAACAAGACCATGTCAAAATTTGCTCAATTTTGGTGAGAAATCCCCTTATGGGTTCTTAGAAGCATTCAAGGAAGCTGAGGCCATTATTTCATGCCTAGATATGCCTTTTTCCACTTTTTCCACCCGGCGCCTCCTTTGGGTAGTTTTGAGTCTTTCTTGAGTAAGCTGGAGTTTTCTTCGGGAAAATTGATTCATTTTCTTGTAGTGCCCAGTCATCTTCCTTTGCAAACCCAAGTATTTGTCTGCTTTCTCTAATTTACCCTCCAAATTCTTGTTGGCTCTTTCAAGCCATGATTCTTTATCATTTTCTATTTCTTGGGCAAGCAATTGTGTGAAAGGATAAGATCGAACAAGTGCTGCCTCTTCTTCTTTATTTTTCTCCAAAGCCTTCCTAAGACCCATAGTCCTAGGCATTTTTCTTACTAGCTGCTCTTCTTCTTCAGTATCATCAAATTCGCCCATATACTCTTCAAGCTTGACTTGCGCTTTGTGTGCTTCCCTTTGGTATTTGAAAGCCCGGGCTTCATAAATTACCATTTTCCCACTCATTTATTTATTTTGCATTTGTAGGAAACGTATGAGGTCTTTTGACCTTTCTAGATCAGTTTCCAAGTCATGCATTTGGGCTTCTCTGTTTTGCAAAAGTGACTCAAGAATTCTAGCTTCATCATCTCTAACATCACTGTCTATTTGTATGATCTCAAATTCTCTTTCTTTTTCATGACTACTCTCCTGCTGTTCAATTTTTTCTTTGCCCTTGCTTTGGATAGGATTCTTGGCTCTTTTTATCTTTGAAAATTCAAAAATACTCTTCTTGGGAAATTTTCCTCTACTCCTTAGCGCCCTAGTGACATTGCTAGTCACTGCTGGAGTGATTTTCTTCTTTGCAGATATGGTGTTCTTAGCCTTTGGTGCTTTTTGGATAAGGAATCATGGCCCCTTGCCTAGGAGAGGCAACAAGGACATGTTTTTGGCTGTGTGGAGGATAAGAGAGAGGAGGTTTTATCTCTAGCACTTGTTCAACTTGACCCTTTATACTGTTGCCTTCATCATCATCTGCTTTGTTACCCTGTTTCCTGTTTTCCTCATCGTTTTGAGTTTGCTTAGGGTTGCCAGCTTCACCTTCTCTCTTTTCTGTTTGACTTCCTTCACTGCCTATTTGTGGACTGCCTTGTTTACCCTCCTTAATATCTTGAAATTGTTGAGGGCTTCCTTCATTAGGACTTTCTTCATTGGGACTCTCTTCACTGTCATTTTGCATGTTGTACCTCCCTCACTGTCTGTTTCAGGACTGTTTTGTTGTTCACTGTGCTACTGATGGTCACTTTGTCTTTCATCACTGCTTTGAACCTCTTCCCTTTGCTCTCTATCACCACTACCCTGCTGCTCTTTTTCACTGCTCTGTTTCTCTTCATCATCACTATTCCCTTGTTCATTTTCACTGCTATGTTTAGTGTCCCTATGTTCCTCATCACCACTAACCTCATGCTTGCTTTCATAAGACTGTTTTTTTTCACTACCAATCATGGGTGATGTTTGCCTTTGAGGATTATTTTGACTTGATGGAGGAGAGACATAATGAGTGGAGGGTGAGGAGGATATGTGATATGGGCCATGAGATGAAGAGGTAGTGGCCAAATCTGGATGAGAAATGAAAGTCTCCCAAGACACTCCTTTCTTTTCAAGTTGGTGAAGGATGATGATTTTGATGAGAGAATGATGGAAAAGACTAGCTTTTTGCTGAGAAGGAGGTATTTTTTGAACAATGGAGGACATCTTGTCTATGCTTTTGTAGAGGAAGAAAGAGAGATTAAGAAACTGAGTCCTTGTGAAATGCATGAGAAGCCTGATGTGATAGGAATAAATTCGGGAAAACCTCCCTTCACAGGTGAAATATTTCATGATAACTCTCATGAGGGGGGCATTCCTGCTCAATAAGTGAGAAAAAGGGAATATAGCTTGGCAAGCATCCTGATGGTCTAGTTTTAGAAAGGGTTTATAGTGATTCAGATCTAGGTATGCTTGTTTGAACCACTTTTCTCCTATATAGGGGATCTTAGTTGCTTTGGAGACAACCCTAGGAGTGATTTTAAAGTCCAGACCTGCTAGGTGGACATGTTTTCCTTGCAGCCTCAGGGTGAAAAATTGTGTTAAGGGAGGGTAATTGGTGACCTCCTAGACTTTTTGGCAAAAATCAAGGCAACCCACCTTATGGAAGTTAAAAATAATTGAAGGGGATTCATTTACTTCTTGAGTTGTAACAGGATCAAATCTTTTGTGAAATCCACCCTTGCTGACTTTCTTTGGAGGCATAGCTTTGTTTTAGGCTTTCTTTCACTCTTTTATCAAAACAGGTCTTTCAATTGAACTAAAAATAAAACTCCTCCTTCAACATTGTATCTCTTTCTTAACTAGAAACCAGGTTCTTTTTAATGAAAATGGGTTTCCTTCCTAAGAATTGCACCTTTTCTGCTTTGAAATCACTGAGTTCTGTCCTTTAAATTTTTACACCAAACAAAATTTTTAAACTGATAATAGGCACTTTCTTCCTTAAACAATGTTTTGTTGTATCTAGCAAACATGGTATTTTTAAGAACCAACTGTTTTTTTCCTTTTAAAACTATGTTTTGCCTCTTAATCAAAACATACCTTTGCAATCAAACAATAGCCTTTTCTCCTCAATCACTATTTTGTTTCATATTTGTAAACATGGTGGTTTTTAGGATAAACAGTGTTTTTTGCCTTCACAAGGCTGTGTTTTTTCCTTAACAAAATTGATTCTTAAACCTCTCAACATCAACAACTTAGGTGATAACAACAGTAACATACCTCTTAAAATGTATGGTGCGCTTTTGGAGAAAGTTTCACTTGGGAAAAAAATCTGATTTGATGTGGATTAGAGGTTGTTTGAGCGGTGATATGCTCCTGTGCACAGGCATGTAGCACCTGCACGCCGCGGTGGAGCTATCGGGTTGGGCCCTGGGCGCCCTCTGAATGCCGCTGTGTGTCGGGTCGGGTGGAGTTAACAAGAGCGTCATGCTACTCCACAAGCGCGTCACGCCCAATGCAAAAAACTTCTGCGAGCATCTACAGGCGTGTCGCGTCCTGCTACAGGTGTTGTGCGTCCTAAAAATTTGTAAAGTGACTTGCCCAAAAAATCAAGAACGAAATATTTTTCTTTGCCAAGTGAAAAATGATATGCAAAGAACTTTTTTTAAGGGTTTTATAGTTTTTTTAAAATGTTTTCAACCTACCCTTTACCTCTTTTAAATATTTTTAAAATTTATTTGGTTTAAATGATAAAAATAGATCCTTTCCCTTTTTGAAGAGATCTACCTTTTCAAGACTGTCATTAAACACAATGTCTGTGCCATGCCTTTTGCTCGGATATTTAGGGGAACATGTCATGAAATTTTTTTTATCCTTTGTGTTAGCTCCCCGTAATCAACAATATTGGCAAAATTCTGACCGTGGAGAGAAACACCATTTCAACCATTTTGGGATTCTAGGATCTAGCCCTCCTGGATCCGGAGAGGGATCTCTCCAATAAGTGTAAAGATGGATTTATCTTTAAGGTTTTGGGTAATGATATTAGGCTAGTCATTCAGGCTGAGGGTTTATTTTATTTTGGATGGTTGAGCATGATTATGGTTTGAGGGAAAATCCTAAATGGAAAGAGTTTCAAAGGTGTGAAGTTGCAAGCAATCAGAGTAAGCTTTGGCCGAAAAGATAGATAATTGCAGGTTTTAGTACATTGGGCTATGGAGGCATAATAGGGTTTAATTGGAGCAGCAAGGGGCAAGAGTGGTCCATGGGGCAAGTCATCTATGTCTAAGGATCTCTTTAAAGTTGATTTTATGGAATGATATGGTACAAAAAGAAGAGGAATTTAAACAAATGAAGAACAAAGAGCGGCCTAAGATCAGGCAAGTACTTCTAAACTAGCCTGCTTTTGACATACACTTAAGAAATACATAAAAGTAATCTAAGATCAGGTAAGTACTTCTAAAATAGCTCGATTTTGATGCACTTTCAATAGAAAACACTTAAAACACAAAAAAGAAGACATATAAGATAACAAAGAACAGTCTAAGATCAGGTAAGGACTTTTAACCTAACCTTCTTTCAACACATTCTTAGGGAAACTTTCAAACAATATTTTGGGATAAAACTAGGACCAGGGCACACCATATCTTCCTTAGTTTTTCTCTACTTAACATGAAATGAAAATAACATTTAAGAATAATATTTAGCTAAGACAGTAGGACGAGGGAACGCCAACATTCCTATGCTTAAACTAAATTAAATAATCCGTAAATAACACAATTTAGAAGAAAACATTGAGATAAAGCTTATCAGTAACAGAAGGGTATTGTATGATAGCAAAACCTAACTCTGTAATTGTTGTTCTTTATCAGAGAAGATGGACAGAATGGAAACAGAAGTAAAATAAAAATTTACAATAAGAAATAACATCACCGTTGACATAGACCAGGATCCCATAAATCAGCTTGTGTTGATGCTTCAAACTAGTTACAGCTTCAAGTCCAATGTTTCAGTTCAGCAATCATCTTCACTTCTCAGCCTAACTTATTAGATCACAAACAAACCTTGAAGAGCCATTGAACACTATTTACAAGTAGAAGTCTCAAGCTCAAGTATATTTCAAATTTCAGCAACCAACATTTTCTCATCCTCTACATGAATATTTATAGAAGGAATGAGGAGGTGGGAGAGGATAAAAGATCTCCCAAGATAATTAATATAGATTAATGACTTCTCGACCTTTGAGGGGCTCGATGGAGAATTTTACAGGTGTTCTGACTGTATTAGTTTTTTACATTTAATATTCAAGCTTGGTGAGAGCTCTTATTGACTTTTGAGCCTCCGTGTCATGTTGGAGTAAATCTGCAAATATTTAGTCATTAAGTTCTTTCAGCAGAATTAACTGTTCGGTTGCGTTGAGGCAAATATCTGATTTTGAACAATAACTTTGGCCTCTGTTTGAATTATTTGAGGCACAGTTGGCTTTGTGTTAGCTGAGAGGAATCAATTTGCCTCAGATGTGGTGGTGGAGGCCTTTTTGTCTGATAAAACACTTATGATTTTCTTTTAACTATGTTTTAATTTGGAGGATTAGGCTTTTGATAATCAATCTTAGCCATAATCTCCACAATTCTGTCTTCAATCTTCTGTTTTGGTGTATTTTGTCTTGGACACTGATACTCTTTGATTGTGATTTCACTCACTGTGTCTTGTTGATGTGCAGTGTTGTGCAAGGCTCACAAGGCATCAATGCCCATGAAGCATCGACGAGACGTGGAGTTAAAACCTTGCGAATTGTTTCCTTTGATGAATCAAAGGCACAAGAAACGTCTTTCCTGGCCTTCGACCTTTCTTTAATCATAATGGATAAACCCTTAAACACCTACAAAATACCAAACTTATTAAAAAATCCTGCGTTATTGGGTAAACTGCTTCAGAGGTTGTGGGGAAAGAGCATGGCCGTTGGATGGCAACAGCTAATGGTGGAGATCAGCTAAGAGGAGTTTAAAAGAAGAACAGAGGGAGAAATAATTCAGAACCGTTGATCGCGCAGAGATCAACGGTGGAGATTACGCGTTAAAATCCTCTTGGTGGAAGGTGGAGGGCGATGAAACCATGAGGTAAAAGATCTAGGACCGTCCGATCTAGACACGTGGATGGTCCAGATCCAATCGGAGGATCGCAATCAGCGGGGGAAAAAACAAATTTTAAAAACGCACCTGATGAAAAGATCCGATGCGATCAAATGAAGACCGTCGATCTGCAAATTAGATCGATGGTGGGAGATGCATCGGGAGATTGCAATTGGTAGTTGTGAATAAAAAATTTTAAATGAGCCAATAGAAAAAACTCCAATGCAATGATTTTGGGGCCGTCGATCTGTAGATTAGATCGACAGTGGAGGAAATATCGGGGACTGCTAATCGGAGGTGGCATAAAAAGGGAAACGCGCCTAACAAAATTTTGCGATGCGATATACGCGGATTGTTGATCAACTTAAGATCAACGGGAGATATTTCTTTAAACCATGGTCTGGCGGAAACCCCTTATAATATATGAAAACCAAAAAATTTAATAAAACAAAGGTTTTGGTGGCGGAATATATATATATGAAATGGCTAATGCTCGTTTGCGGGGCCATGGTCTTTGTGAAATGTAATATTCCTGGGGCATATAAGAGGGCCAATCACAATCGGAGGTTGGGCTCGGTCTTTCAATCTACCCATTGGAATTTTGCGATGTGATTAGTGCCTTGGGACTTAAACTCTTGGTCCTGGGTGTAGGCTATATGGAATGAAAAGCGGAGGGGGCGGGGTTTAAACAATAGGATTTAATCGCATCGAAATTTTTAAAACATGGCAAATAAACTTGTGCGCTGGGATTTTGTGATGCGATTAGCACTAAAAGGGGTTAGTGCTTGGTCTTAGCACCATGGGCATATGGTGGGGGAGTGGCTTGGATTTAGCCCAAAGGGGCTTAAACCCATAGTAAAAATACTTGTTTTTTATGATATTTTCAAGATGTTTAGATGGATTCGGGGGTTTCAGCAGAGTCGAAAAAAGGAGTTTTAAACTCTGTAAAGGGATTTTTATAAAGGGAAAATGGGAAAAATGGAAAATGGAGGAATTTTGATGAGGAAAAAAGGAGTCAAAATGGAGGTTAGTTTTGAAGTGGAAGGAGGGGAAAATGGTGTTTGTAGCAGTTTTTCTTCATGGAAATCAACAAAATTTCCGAGTTTTGAAATGGAAACATCAGTGAAAATTTAGACAAAGGACCAGATGCCTTCATGAGTCTTCAAGGGATAACATTTTTACCAATAAAACTTGTTCCTTGATGGCTCCTAAAATGTTTTAGCCACCATTTGATATGACAACTTTTATTGGTGGCTAACAGTGGCTCCACTTAGGGATGGCACCTTCTTGAAGGCATCAAGAACTTCAGACTTGCATTCTCTGGGAGGTTGATTAGTGCCTCATCCATTGGGCTGCCTTGCTTTAATTGAATGATCTTCTTTGTTTTGAACATATTAGCAGCCACAAAAACAATGGACCTTTCATCAACAAGATTTCTACCTACCCAATCCTACTAATCTAACATTTTTTCTTCATTAGAGTGCACTTGGATTGACAAACTCTTTTCACAACATTTTATTCTTTTAAAAGAATAAAAATAATCTAATTCTACTCCTTATTTCTCCATGAACTCAGATTAATCAGTTCAGTCCATATGTTTCTCTACCTAATATACTAATCTTTTAGGATTAAACAGTCTAACAAATTTTTATTTTTCTAAATTCTGTAACAGAAATTTAAAATCAGTCAAGTCAAGTTTACGTTGTTTGAATTGCTATGATATATGGCATGAAAAACAAGCTGCACATAGATATTATTTTGCAGAAATTTTAAATCAAAATGGAGGGCTTAAGATCTGAAAATTCAAAGCACTTCCTTCATCTTTTTTACAGCTCTGATTTGACTCCAATTGAGCTGTTTTTCCTTTGTTGACTGGTTCAGATTTTGAGTTGATTAGGACCAGTTATTCCTTTGTTTTGACTCAGAAATATAAATATATTTGAGTCATTCTTCTTTTGAAACTCTAGGTTTAGATTTTGAGCATGTTTGAACCTTTCATTTCTATCCTAATCTATTTACTGATAAGCCAAGATTAAACAATTTTGAAAATCGAAGTCACTATCCTATTAGCAGTAAATTTAAAACTAATTAGTCAATATTAGGTTGTTTGACTAACTAGAAGTGTGTTTTTCAGGAGTGGCATTTAAGCTTGCACACTTTCAAATTTTATTTCTCTTTTTGGTATGGAGCTATACCTTTCTTGTTTTCACATTCTGCCCTCTTTTCTATCTTTTATTGTTTTTATATTTTTATTTTTCTTCAAATAAGAAAACAACAGCTAACTATATGCTCAAATGTAGAGCTTTATTGAAATTCCTATATAACCTATTCTAACTTGGAATATTTACATGTTTAGTTGATGAACTCTCTTTTCCAGTACAACCAATCTAGTAAATGATTCCATGATTGGTCCTTCTTCATCTCTTTGGGTAGGCTGGACAAACAGGGCCACTCCCATTCCCTTTGTTTTTTAGCGGCAATGGTAAATAATCTTCTTGCCTTTGGTAATACACTGCTCCTAATGACCTTTATCCCTCTTTTAAATGTCTTCATGAAGTAATCATAGGGATCTTGAAACAATGCCTGGTTGTGAGTATTTGGAAGATATGTTTCAACCAATATTATCTCTTCTTTCTCCACTGGATCAAGGTAAAGATTCTCTTGAGAAAGAAAAACTTCCTCATCTTCATTAGTATCTGAACTAGAGGATTCATCATATATTGCGGGGTTTTCCTCCTGTGGTCCTGGTAAGCTCTGGTTTAGTGGACTTTACTCTATGAGGAGGCTATTATATTATTGAGCAGGGGTATGTTCAATTGCTTCCTTTTTTTTAAAAGAAGGCTCCTTGGTTTTACTTTGCTAAAAAATTTCTTTGTTTCTTTCCTCCTCATCCTTTGAGTTGAAAGTCTGCTGAGTCCCAATCACATGGAAACTATTACTGATGATCTGAAATGAAGCAAAGAAAAGATCCAATGAATCTTCACTCGCTTCTAGGATTTGAAAACTCTCATCATTAGTATCATAAATAGTCTTCACTGGCTCATTACTTCTTTGAAGGAACTGATCTTCCTCCCATAAATCTGCTAATGATGATCCTGCAAAATTAAATTTTTTTTGGGAAGCATCATCACTAGATAGATCAAAGTTAGAAGAATCACGAATATAAGTAATAATACCAATCAAACATACTAGTTTATCAGCAGGTCCTTCTTCATTCTAATCTACAAAAGAACTTTCTAAATTTGTACAACAAAGTTCTCTATGTGAATGGGCAAGAGTGTTTGTCTTGCAAAAAGTTTCAGAGACTGGTTGTTTATAAATAGTCTGATCTATCTCTTTTTCTGTCAAAGGGGAAGATGTTTCTATGTTCCTTTGAACAGGAGTACAATAGTTATCTGTCTCTTGTGAAGACTGATTTTGAGGTTGGATGTCTTCTTGAGCCTCAACTATAAGGGATGATGAATCAATATTTGAGTTTTCAGGGATATCTTGAGGAATGTCCAGTATTTCTTAGTTGTTTTCTTCCTCAAGTGATTCATATATATTCTTATAATTTTTCAATAAGATATTAAACTCATGAATGGTTGTTAAAAGATCTTCAGGATGCATTTCTTCCAAATCTTCATCATTATCTATAATGTGTTTGGTGATGTTTTGTGAGAATCATAATATATTGCACCCCATTATAATGATGTAGTTTTTTCTTTATAGTTCTCATAAAACACATATTCAAGGTCTTTTAAATAAAACAAACTACTAGATCTCAAGCATTCATACCAATCCCTAGCTTTTCCTTCTAATGTTAACATGAACATTTTCATTAGGTAATCTTCATGCTATTAGCCACCCATAAATTCTGTCATATCAGGTGGTGGCTAAATAATATTGGATAGCCTTCAAGAAACAATTTTATTACTAAAATTGCTGATGCTTAAAGTCTTTTGATAATATCCTATCCTTTGGATAATCACCACTGCTGTTTCCCTTTAGAACTTAGAAATCCTGCTGATTTCCGAGCTAGAATACTGTTGCAAGCATCATTTCCCTTTTCCCCTTTTCCAAAATCTAACCTCATCTCCTATCCCTCTATTTCCCATGAAAACCCCTCATTTTCATGTTTTTACCATTTTCCTTCATCAAAATCCACTTTTATAAGGTTTAAAACCCACTTTTAAGCCTTATCGGAACTCTCAATTTCCCCTTGAAAACCATTGAAAAACCATAAAAACCCACATTTTTGTACATATATGGGTCTTAGCCCCTTCCCAAAAAAATCCCTGATCGTATGACCTTTCATATGGCCCTCGGCCCCACAGTCGGGAACCAAGCCTTTAAATATTATTCCCGCCGAAGTTTAAAACCTTTGGTTATATATATAAAAATACAAACCTCTGTTTTTATTATTTTTCCGACGTTTTATTATTATTATTATTATTATTTTTTCTGCCGGTAAAAGTTTTAAACCATTCCTCACCGTTGATCTGATCTGAAGATCAGACGGTGTGGAGTCCGTCTCCCTGTGGTCCCCGCCGTCCATAAGCCGATTGCCCAAAACCGGCGGTATCCATCGCACCGCCTTTGGGCGAAAGCTATTTTCCCTCGATCGCCAGCGATTCCATACATCACATGACACACGTCCCGTGTACTTTTTCAAAACCAATTTCCCATTGCGCGTTATCATTCGGACATGGACGCCTAGTGATATTGTTGTCCACCGTCTGATCTGGGGCGAGCCATCCAACGGCTATCGCTCACCGAAGATGCCTGATCGATAACTGGGCTACGGCACACCATCTAGTTAATATCTATCGTCGATCTGATCTGTAGATCGACGGTCCATATTCCATCGCCCAGTCAACGATTCTTTGTTTTTGACTTTTCCCCTTGCTCCCGACCGTATATCTCTGCGCAATCGACGGCTCTGATTTAATCTTTCTTCTGCCTTCTCCGATCAATCCTGACCATTGGATGATGCCATCCAACAGCCACGCTTCCTCCACATGCCTCCGCAGCAATAAACCTATAAATGCATGGATTTTATAATTTTTGTTTGTATTTTGCAGGGTCTCGAGGTTTTGTCGCCATTTTCGATGAAAATTCGAAGGCAGAGGATGAAGATCTTCCTGCCTTCGTTTCGCTAAAGGAAATCCTTCGCGGGGTATAAATTCATGTTTCTTTAGTGTTTTACTCAGGCATTGATGCCACATAACCCTATGCAACCCTGTTTATCAGAAAAAATCATGGATCGGGCACAGTCAGAGAGTATCAGTGATGAAGACCAGAATTTACCAGAACAAAGGATTAAAGGACAGATTTGTGGGGATTACGTCTAAGATGCTTATCAAAAGCCTAATTCCCAAGTAAAACACAGTTTAAAGACAAACTCAAGGGTTTTTTCAATATAAAAGCCTCCACCGCCACATCTGAGGAAAATTTATTCCTCCTAGCTGCTGAAATGCCACCTGTGCCTCAAAGTATTCAATCAGATGCCAAATTTATTGATCAAGATCATATATTTGTCTCAAGTCGTGGCCGAAGAGTTACTTTTGCAAGGGACTTCAATACAAAAAATATCTGTAGAGTTACTTCGACGCCACACAGAGCCTCAAAGGTCAACCAAAGCTCCCACCAAGCTTAAATATGTATGTAAAAACATTTAATACAGAGTACACCCATGTAAGTTTCTTCATTGAGCCCCCCAAAAGCCAAGAAGCCATTAATTCTGTATTTTTTTTTTCCACCGAAAAAAATCAGTAATTTTTTATTAATAAAATGAAAAGTTACATATAGCAGATGCACTTAAGCATTCTCAGACAACTGCCCATAGGGCTCATGTGCTTTGGCACACAATGCATCGTAGCAGGGCTACCAATGCATTTGGAAGAAAAAGAAAAAAAGAAAGGAAAAGAAAAGAAAAAGTGTCGAGAGAGGGAGGCGAGAGAAAAACTATGAAAAAGCCACTGCTTCCAGAGAGTGAGTAGAAGACTCACACCTTAGGTTTTCCTCCCCTTCTTCTTCTCGACCTTGCACCACTCTCCCTGGGAGGGTTCAAGCGTTGCTAGGACTAACTATTTTTCTGCTATCTGGGGACCTGTATCCTTATCGGAGTCTGAAGTATCTGAAGGGTGATGTTGTTTGATCCCTCCAACACTCAAGTCCTCGCTAGTTCCTTTTGCCTGATTTGGATGGAGCTATGAAACCTTGTGAGCTGATATGATTTCCTTTAGGGTATCTTTTCATTGGGTAGGCTCAGTCTTCTCTGTGGGAATAACCTCCTCCTCTGCTTCTGATTCATCGTCCTCTGAATTAGGAGGGGGGTATTTCCACCCTTTTCTCTGCTTCCCTTTCTGTTTCTTCTTACTATTTGCTTTCTTAGCTACTGGACATGTACTTGGCAAGTGTCTTGTGAACCTACAAATTCTGCATCTGAAAGCAGTGTTTTTGTAGTCTAGTCCTTGCAGCTAGTTCTATTGCTTGTAGATCAACTTTATATTTTCCGGCAGTCCTTTACTTAGATCAACTTCCACGCAGATGCGTGAAAAAGTGTAGATCCTTTCCTCAATCCTCTCCAAATTTGTTTTGATGTATTTCCCTATACTATTCCCAATTCCCTCCAGGACTTGTTCACTCCAGAAGTGAAGAGGAAGGTTATATAAGTGAACCCAGACTGGCATTCTGGAAACTGTCATTGTGTTTGGGTCAAAATCTTGAAACCATGGAGTCATAAAAAGACTCGTTGATCCCCAAAACCAAGGCCCTGCTTTGATGACTGTATATCTAGCTTCCGTAGATGCAAACTTGACAATGAAAAACCCCTTGGAGCAGAGATGTATATCACCTTCCGTGGTCCATCTAGTGAAGATCCAATGGAATAGATCCATTGGCTTTGGCCTAAAACAGTTAAATCGACAGATTAGAGCCTAAGTTTCATATAACTTAACATAGTCTTCTATTCCTGAAGAGTCAATATTAAGGGCTGGGGTATGCCCAAGCTGATCTACTATATATGGTCTAGGTGTATATCCACCTTGATTTGGAGAGGACCCTGTATCTTTTTTACCTTGTAAAATGTTTTTATAAGAGAGGTTTTAAGCCTCCTGCAATCCAAGAACCAGCAGTGAAGGCCACTGTATTAGCACTAAGAAACAACTTCGTTTGAACTGCAATGCCAGGTTTGACTTCTTCTACGGCGGCGGCAATCTGCAAAACCCTAACGAAACCCTTAGCTGAAGCCATGCCTCCAAAAAAAGAGATCTCTCCATTAACAATCAATGCTATTACGAACCTCTCTAAATGATATCACCAATTAATTCTGTATTAATTGTAATTAGAGATCTTTTATCGGATCTCACCTCCTCATTCTTCTATATATACCTCTGTAGAATATGAGTGAGGGGTTGGTTGTTGGTTGTTGTTTGATCACAATTTGTAATATTGAAACTCTTTGAAATAAATACATAGTCCATTGAAGTTGAAGGAGAAATTGAAGTCTTGGAAACCTTGTTGAGATTGTTGCATGCTTGTTACTGTGAAGGCTCTATCATTGGATCCATGAACTTGGCTATTGGTGAAATATTCTGAATTGTTTAATGTTTTCCCCTATTTTCATTATGTTCCATAACTTCTTACTACTGTAGGATAGAAAGTATTAGGCTAAGAAATGACTCCTGGAAGCACCTTAGACCTATTCATCCTTCACTGTTTCATGTTTTCTTCTGCTGAAGTATTTTAGAGGCTTTAATCTTTCTCTTTAGTCTTCATGCTTGTTTATTTCCTTAATAGTTTGAAAAGTTGGTTTCAGCATGATTTATGGTTCTCCCTGCTTGTCTGCTTCCACTTAAAAACTGTTATTGAAGTCTCCCTTTGAAGTTCTTTGCTTACAGTGAATCAAAGAGGTCGGTTTTGATCTTGCCCTTTGTCCTCACTTAAAAAAATGGCTTAAAGGTCTTTTATAGTTGTGATCATAGATGTGTTAGGTGTTCCCTCGTCTATGACTGCAATTATCAGTGAATCTTTTATGTTTTCTAAATCATTTGAAATAAAATCTTTGAGGAAATAGGGCGTTCCCCGAATCTTAGATTTTCATTTTAAAATTTGTTTTGAAATCATTATTTTCTTAAAGTTGTGATTTGTAGAATTTATGGTTAGCCCTGTCTATCAAAGAGCTCTTTATTGTTCAAATTATGCTTTTGAATTCCCTTTGTTGAGAATTAAACCTCTCTTTCCAAATCATTAATGTTCATCTCATTCCAAAAACAAAAGGATCTCGTGGCCAAGTTAGATTTGCCTTTTGATATCCCATATCCATTGATGAGTTTTTTATGACCTCTTCTTGACTCCATTGCCCAATGAACTAGATTTTTCTCCATTCTATGTATATTTCCTAGGCCTTTCATGTTCTGTTTTATCATTCAAGCCCAACCAAGCAAAATAATAAACACCTGCACTTAATAACTAGTCTAAAACCAATACTCAAAGCACATAAGATAAACCTTTGCAAACAAAATTGTGAGAGATCCCTGTCTGAGAATAGGAGGACTAGATCCTGTAACTCTAAATATTGTTTCTGATGTTGCCTTATCTTTTGATTTTCCAAACTATCAAAGCACGGGACACCAACATAATGGCGATCACGGTGGGACCATTCTGAGGCAGTGACAATCTAAGTATCCCTTATGACTCCAGAAATCCCTTATTTTCAAATACTATCCAGTGATTATTAGCCACCTCATCACGACCAACATAATGGCGATCAAGGTGGGACCATTCTGAGTCAGTGAAAATCTAATTACCCCTTAGGAATCCAGAAATCCCTTATTTTCAAAGACTATCTAGTGATTATCAGCCACCTCATCGCCACCAACATAATGGTGATCACGGTGGGACCATTCTGAGTCAGTGAAAATCTAAGTACCCCTTAGGAATCCAGAAATCCCTTATTTTCAAAGACTGCCCAGTGATTATCAGCCACCTCATCGCCACCAACATAATGGCGATCACGGTGGGACCCTGAGTAAAATCTTCAAAAAACAAAACACTCACTATCTATTATAACATAAGTAACCTCCTTTAAGCACTACCGAGCAATGGTAATCATGATATGACTTAATTGAATCAGTGACAAACTAAGTAACCCTTAGGATTCTTGTTAAACCTTGTCAAACCTTGAAGATTTCAAGTTACCAAGCCATAAGAGTAAACTCTATACGTTTTGACACCCTAGCTAACTGTTAAATCAGACTTAGAACACTCTCTTAACCTATAAGAACAAAATAACTTAGAAAAACCCAAAACATTTTAGTTTGGCTTCATAATAAACTTGGTGGTGGACCATAAAACCTTTTACCTCCAAAAGAGCTAAAAATTCCCACCTGGCGACTCCACAATCCTAAATTTATACCTTAAGACTCCACTGGGAAGACCCAAAGTCTTAATAGCATCTTACAAACTCGGCTAGAAGGCTTTAAGATTAAAAATTTTCCTTCTTCTAAAAATATCAGTTAGCCTATTAAAAATTGTCATATTTGGTTAAACTTTTCTTTTAACTGGGTCTGAAAAACATAGCATAGTGGCTCCTAGAAAGATTCATACTAGAGCCTACCCTCACCCAAACCCACCGGGAATAGTTGAAAACCCTGAAAGTATTCTTAGGAAGTCTCCTAAGATAAAATTATCAACTGTTTTTAGATCACCCTTGAGAGCTAATTCAGTTCCTGAAAATCTTTCAGCTCTACAACAATCTCAAGTTGACTTAGTAAATCCATTTAGAACTAGGTCTCTTGGTGATTTAGATCAGTTATATTCTGAGACTTCACTATCATCTCCTGAAACAAGTGAACCTCTTGGTAGCAGAGAAACAACACCTCCCGATTTACATTTCCTTCACAACTTAGGTGTCTCTCATCCAAGATCAACTCATCGGTCTATTCCTGGTCCATCCACTTTTTCTCATCCTTCATCCACTATCCAAACCACTACACCTCAGCCCACTATTCCTATTATTAATCCACTCCTTGTAAATCCACCCCCACCACCTATCATGGTAGCATGATATGCTCCCCTAGTCCTTCCTATACCATTAGTCAACCTCCCACAGGAATATCAGTCCAAAATTCCATTATATTATGCTAGCAATGCTACAACTGCATCACAACATGTAGATAAAATTAATGACTACTTTGACAGAAATGAAATTGATGATGATTCTATCAAGCTTAGGTTATTTTCTCAGAGCCTAGGGGGAAAAGTAAGAAAATGGTTTAAAGGTTTAGCCCCCCATAGTATTAATGATCTCCAAGGCTTCCATCAAACTTTCTTAAACAAATGGGAAGTAAAGAAAAACCCTCTCCAAGTCCTTTCTGACTACAAGAACCTCCATAGAAACACTGGGGAAAGTGTGCAAGCTTATTGCACTAGATTCAATAGTGTGTATAATGCACTTTCCCCAGAAACAAAACCTCCACAAGGCTTAGCTTTAAACAAATTTCTTGAAGGGTTTGAATCTAACATGACCTATCAGCTGAGAGAAAGATATTTTTCAACTCTTGAAGATATGCAAAAGGGCACTCTTTCTGTGGAAGTCAACTTGATGGAGAAGAGAGCAAGGATGAAAACTGAGAAGAGAGTATATTTTAGAGAAGAGTCCACTCCTTCTACTTCAAGCTCAAAAATGGAGAGAATGTTAGAAGAAATGATGAAAGAGATGAGCATAATTAAGAGAGCACAAGCAAATCAAAATAAAACTGCTCCTCAAAATAGAAATCAGAATTATAGAAGAGAAAATAATCAAGAAAAACAGAACGAGAATGACCAACATATTATACCTCGCTTCCAACAAAACTATGTAGATCAATATGAGGAAGATAGGGAGCTGGAAAGGTTGGAAGAAGATCATGTAAACTTGATTGGATCAGACAGTGGAGATGATGTTTTCCTCACTGCGGAAGAACAAGTATTCTTCTCTTATGATCAAAATACAAACACGTATGAAGACTCTGATGACTATAGATTGGGTTTTGAAAATTCAATTATGGAAGTACATAAACAATATGATCTTAGGAGTAAGGGAAGCATAGATAACTTAAAAGACAAGAACACTAATACGGTTGTCAAGAAAAACATAGAAACTCAGTCCAAAAAGATAGCATATAATACCAACACTTTGGCTAAGAAACCCGACTTAAACAAAGACAAAGGGGTCCAGCCAAATATTGAACATAGTACCCCTAGCACTTCAGCTAGTGGTCCTAATAAAACTATCCCAATTACCAGTCCAAACAAGGTTCAGCAAATCAAAATTGCTGAAAAGAATTCAATTGAAAAAACAGATGCAAATATCAAAAAATCAATTATTCCTTTCATTTTTGAGGGAGAGATTGCTAAGATAAAAATTTCCATTCCCCTAGCTGAACTAGTAACCCAAGAAGTGTACAAAAACCAAGTTTTGAAAGCTTTGAACCTATGAAGCGATACTGAGACCTTAAACTTGACAGATGAAAAACCTGAGTTGTTGTTTGGTCCAGAAGTTGAAGGAAAATACCAAGAAGGGTTTGTCCCTCACTTCTATGTTAGCTTGAACATACATGAGAAAATTTTACACAATTCTATGTTAAACTTAGGAGCTTCACACAATCTAATGCGCAAGGTAGTGATGGAAAGCTTAGGCTTAGAAATTACTAAACCATACAAAGACTTGTATTCCTTTGACTCAAGCAGAGTCAAGTGTTTGGGTTTAATCAAAGATTTATGTGTTACTCTAGCTCAGATCCCTGCTAAGAGTCTAGTTATGGATATAGTTGTAGCTGACATTCCCCCTAAGTATGTCATGCTCTCATCAAGATCTTGGGGAGCCAAACTTCGGGGAAGCCTTCAAATGGACATGTCTTATGCCACCATCGCTATTTTTAACCAAAACAGAAGACTATATAGGGAATCTCACATGAAGTACATGGTGAGAAACATAGACAAACCAAAGAACTCTCCAATCTATTCTATTCAATCAAGTTTATATTCCTTTATCTTATGTAACGAAGATGAAATTACTCAACAAGATAAAGAAAAAATAGACCCAATCAGTTCACCACAACAATCCAATCTTCCCTTCAATCAAATTCAAAACATTACCAATCAACAGCAACAAGAAAATAAAAATAAGGATGGCATACTTTGGAAAATAAATTTTGATGGATCTTGTAATAAAACAAGTGCAGGAGCAGGTGTGTGGATTCAAAATACAAAAAAGAGTTTTTCATACAAATTGGATTTCCCATGCACTAACAATATTGTTGAGTATGAAGAACTTCTCCTAGGCTTACAACTGCTTAAACAGTTAGAAGCCCAGAAGATATCAATCTTAGGAGATTCTTGTTAAACACCATGTTAAGCACACACATGGTGTATGAGGAAGATGAACACACACACACAAGAGACTCAACACACAATGAAAGATAAGCGTGAGGATTTATTATTTTTCCATTATACATGATGTACATTTATAGTACAATGGTGTGACTCTTGGTTTCACATTCCAAGGTCACTTGGACTCCATTGTGACTTTTCACATTCCACGCCTACCCATGGAGGATTAGGTGTTCCAACATCCCCCCTTAATCCGAAGGGGTATGTGTGAGTCCAAGAGGAGAGTTGTAATAAAATATGAAAAGTATACATGGCAGCATTTTAGCTGAATCAACTCTCTGAAATGTTGGAAAAAAGCGGTGGTTTAAGGATGGCCACCAACACTGGAACGCAATACTTGTTGCAGTTCCCAGAACTCTTCCAAAACTGGCAAGAAGCTGAAAGCTTCTGCTAGAGGAATTGTCCCTCATAAAAAAGGGAGACCTTGAACCTAAAATAAGGGAGGTCTACTACCTATGATGGTTTTAGGATTACCAACAACTCTAGAATGCTTTGAAGCATTTCCTGGAACTCAACCAAAGCTGGCAAGAAGCTGAAGGCTTCTGCTAGAGGAAGTGTTCCTCATATATGAAAGGGAGACCTACGACCTAAAAGAAGGGAGGTC
The DNA here is from genome assembly GCA_034641835.2 of Pinus albicaulis. NCBI lineage: Eukaryota > Viridiplantae > Streptophyta > Pinopsida > Pinales > Pinaceae > Pinus > Pinus albicaulis. The sequence goes on along the minus strand of CM076581.1, from coordinate 170,936,749 downwards.
TACTACCTATGGTGGTTTAATATTTTCCACCAACCAAGATGATGGTTTAAGGTTGTCCACCAACCAAAGGCATGCTCATGGGCATCCGTGTCTCTAGCTACATCTCTAAATCTGGAATTAAGAATTGTGGCTCAGGCTCACTTGAACTGCCGTGTCTCTGGCTACAACTCTGAACATGGAATGAGAGATTGTGGCTCAGGCTCGCTTGATCTGACATTGAAGCTTGTACATGAACACCATTTTCCCCCCTATCAGGGACAAGGTGAGATGATGGCGAAAAGTCAACTGCAAGTTTGTTCAATATCCGTGAACATGTTCTGACATGCGACTTAAACATATTCTTGGCTGCTGATGCCCATTGCCAAGAAGCGATCCGTCTAAGATGAATCTTGGTTCTTTCAGGAGGCTTGTGTCTGAAGCATGGGTGTGCCGACCATAGTGCTTGCATGGATGAAGATCAAAACAGTGATCTTTCATATGGCCAACTCGATCACAGTGTTGGCATTCCTCAATCTGTTGTTGTTGTTGTGGAGTAGGATCTGGAACAGCTGCAGGTGAAATTTCATACATGAATCCGGCACTCTGAAATATGATGGGCTTGGTGTAGTCTGGAATATGAAAGGTCACATCCTTGTCATATCCAAGACCAGTTCGGTGCTTGTTGTGGACAAGCTCTTCCCAAGGTCTGATGATGGGCTTGAGAAGTGCAGGCTGAACTACTGCATCTACATGTACATCTAATCTTGTGCAAGGAACTGAATGGGAATCAACTGCAAATTTATCTTGTTTCTTATGATGAGAGTCTTTCACAATCTTCTGAACAGAAATAGGTTCAGAATGGTGACTCTTTTGCTGAAGTTCATCTTGTTGAAGCTGAGTTTCCAACTGCAAAAACTCAATCTTTTCTTGTGCATCTTGCAAACAATTTTGAATGTTACAAAGAGCATCCTTGCTCATTCTTATCGTATCATCAATATTGGAATGAATGAGGTCATTCAAAAACACTAATGCCTCATTGATTTTAGCCATTTTCGACAACTTAGGCTCAAAAAATGAAAGGGTGTTGGCTTCAACTGAAAATGCACCCATTTACAATGTGATTCAACAACAAATACAAATGACTCCAAAGAATTCTCAAAGCACAAAATCTGCTCCTCAAATGATGGAGGGCAATCAACAATCCAAAAACTCAAATTTACACTTCAATTCTTAATTGCAACTATGAATGAAGAAGCAATATTCACTCACAATGTGAGTTCAATACAAAATCTCTGCAAAATATTTGAATGTGCAGCAAAAATAACTTGTGCAAGAAGCCTTTAAGGCAGCTGAATTTTTTCTTCAAATAGTTGTTTTGCACCAATAACAACTCGTCTTCAAATGTCAATTTCTTCAAAAAAACACCCTTATCCCACAAATCACAGAATGTCAAATCTGCAATTTTCTCTATGTATAGTCCATCTGTTCACATGTCATTTTCTCTTCTTCTGTTGTTCATATTCTTTCTTTTCATCTCTCTTCCTCTCTTTCTACTCTTTCTCTCTCTCTGCTATTTTTTTTTTAATTAAAAAATAAATTAATTAAAAATGGGAATTAATTTAAAATGGGGGAGGGGAAAGCATACTTAAGGGAATTTTTTAATAATTTTTTTTAATTTAAATCATTTAGAATTAATTAAAAATTTGGAAGGAAGGAGAATTTTAATTGAAGCGAAGTATTATATGGGAGGTGTTACACCATTTTTTGGTCATCTAACCTACTATCATTAGATGGACCCAAGTACACCATGTAAGACCAATTTTACCCTAAGTAAAATTGCTTTCACTATGTAAAATAACTTAAAAAAACACATTTATTAGGTTGTTTATGGTCTAAACAGGAAACCCCAAAAGGAAATATTAAACAAACCTATATTTGTTTGATTTTCCTCAAGGAATAATTAATTAAACAATACTTTAATTATTATTCTTGGTCATGTTTAACCCAAAACAAAGAAATTAATTAGATAAATCTTTATTTATCTTATTATTTTCTAGGAATAATTATTTAAATCTTATTTAAATAATATTCCTTGTTAAATATGACTAAATCACCCATAAATAATTAAATCAATCATTATTTATTTGATTATCTTTCAACCACTTCCTTAAAATGATAAATAAATCATTTATTTATTTATTATTCACAAATAAAGGGATTTGACCCAAGTCAAATACTTTTTCCCTCCAACAAATATAATAAAATATTCCATAAAAGGTGGATCTAGATTTGGTTAATGTTATTTTAATCATGCACCAAGATTTAGAATGACCCAATATTTTGTTATAAATAGGAGGGTTTCTCCTACCATTCTTCACCTTTTGTTGCCTATTAGATCACTCTAGATCTAAACTCTTGGTCTGACTTTGAGCCATTATCATTGTCATATTTTCCATTATTTTTTGTGTGAGCTCCCTTTGAGTTCTATCTTTGTCTGGGTTTTCTACACCAACAGGAGAGAGAAATGCTAGATCTGAAGTGTTGAGGACTTCCAAGAACCCATCCCATTGAGGAGAATTGGAAACACCTTCTTGTTTTCCTCCCAGGTGCCCTTAATAAAAAAATTCTTTCAAAAATATTGTTCTTGTCTTGTCTATTGGATGTATGGAGCAAAACCTTATTTTTGCTGCTTAATGTCTCTTTATGCATAGATCTGGATTTTTGCAGCACTTGTCTTGATTAACTAACTACAGATCTGAAGATATTGGCAGCCATATTTGATGTTAGGGCTATAATTTATGCGTAGCTAAAGTGGTCTTTTTTCGTATGCTTCGAAAAAATATTCCTACTAACAACTGGCGACTCCACACGGGTTTTCAATTACGATCGTTGTCGTTTTTCATATTCTTGCATATCCAGCTACTTCAGACCCTAGGGTTTCTTTTTGAATTTTTGTTTTTCCTATTTTTATGTTGTTTTTCCCATATAAAACCCTAAAACATTAACATTTCTAACTTCCGCGTGTTTCTGGCCCTATTGCGCAGGTGACAGACATCAGCCGCAACTGAGACGACAACTTTTTCAGAAATCTGCCGCCGGGACACCTAGAGCTTCAGGTCGCACTTTTCAGCCCAAAAACTATGACCTGAACTCCAGGTCACACTTTTCAGCCCATTATCTGCGACCTACATAGAAAAAAGGTCAGAACCTGCGTCCTGCCAGTTTTTCTGCTATTTTTCTGCAATTTTTCTGGGTTTTTCGGAAGCTTCTGTCAGGGTTTTCCAGCCTCTGTCTCAGCCCGTTCATACCTATTTCTGATCTGTTTCGCTCATCTAAGTGGGAACATAGCCCCCTAAGGCTTCAGTACCCTAAACTTTTGGTGGAAGAGTTTTAACTTTTTCAGGTGTCTCATTTTTCAGAGTTTCAGCCTTCCCTTTTTAGATCTGCTACCTCCTTCTCAGATCCCTTTAAATCAGCTCTTCTCCCTTTCAAATCACCTCTTGTAGTTTTTTTTGGACCTTTCTTGAGGGCCTCCTCCTTGTCCCTTCTGCTTCTTGCTGATTTCCTCCTTTTTTGCAGCCACCTTGCCTCTGCCTCTTGGCTGTGTTCTGCACCTCTTTCCAGCAATTTTCTCCTTTAGATCCCTGTCCCTCCCGACCTTAGATCTATTGGCCTCCTTTTAGTGTGTTTTGACTAGATTTTTTCCCTCTTTTCGACTAGTTTTGAGAGACCCGCCTTCTTGGGTTAGATCGATGCATTGTTAGCTGTTAATTTTCTGTTATTTCAGCATTATATACTGTTCTCTGCAGATTTATTTTCAGTTACACAGCACACTTTTATTTTGCTCTCAAAACGTATGGGTTTAAAAATTAAAATTAACGCACGCCACACACTCACCCTAAGCGAAGAAGAGCCTGGTTAACATTGCCAGGAAAATAATTTAAAACATTGTAAAATCACTTGATTCTGCACTTCCCTGCCTTTGTTGGTCGTTCTTCTTCCCCTTGTGCCATGTTTGTGTTGTCACCATTGCGCCCCCAAGGCGCACATCCTGGAGACTTCTTGGCCTTCACCCTCAGTTTCCGGTCGGTCAACCTACTCCTTCCCGTCGTCGTCGAGTTAGTCCTCCTCCGAGTCCGCACTCTGACTCCTCTTCTGATTCATTGGGTTCTCCTTTTACTTCTGGTTCTCCCCCTGTCACCTTCACTATGTCTGGTCCAGGGCCTAACGCTAACGGTAATCCCGGCCCTAATGTCGGGACTACTACTAGCGGAACTGCCACAGGAACTACCTCGGCTGCACCCTTGCTCCCTTATATGGAAGGAATCAGCCTCCCCGATTTCAATCAGTTGATCAATGACCCTATCCACCACAATGTTGGTTGGCCTGATATGCTGACCAAGCTCCCCTCCGACATTCCCAAGTTTGAAGGCCTTGCTGGAGAAGATCCCACCAACCATATCCGATCTTTCCACATGTGGTGTTCCTCCAATTCCATTACCGATGACTCCATCCGTCTTCGGTTGTTCCAATGCACGCTTACAGGCGAAGCTTCTAAATGGTATGTTGACCAGACCACCTCTTCCCATACTACCTTTGTGACCCTTACCCAAGCCTTTTTATCTTATTTCCAGCTCCCTCTCTGATACGACACTGGTACCGAGCTTTTGACTTCTTTCCATCAATCCTCTTCAACCCGCCTTTCCACTTATGTCCAGGAATGGCAGAGAAGAAGGAGCTTTTGTCAAGCTCCCACCTTTGAAGATCGAGTTTATATGGACTGGTTCCTTCACACTCTATTACCACCCATTGGAAAAGATGTCGCCTCCCATTTCCCTCAAACCGAAGAAGCCACCCTCCAAATAGCCTTGAAATATGACCTGATCTACGCTCAGTCTGGTTATGTTTATACCGTCCTTCCTGACCTCCCCAGGCCCGGTGGCATTAATGCCCTGGGGGCATCTCATTCTGCTGACGGTATCGTTGGAGCCCTTTCTAATCCGTATGCTCAACCTCCTATGGGCTATGGTCTCCCCCTGGGAGGGGCCAGCACCTTTAGCACTTTTCCCCCTCCAGGTAGCATGTATCCAGGATACAGCATGCCTCAGCCTTTTGCCCAGTATCCTGCTTACCTCAATGTTGCCCACCCTAACCATTATCCTTATCCACAGCCTAGTGCTCCAGCTCCTCTAGCATTTGCACCTCCACCTCCCTTGCCTTCTCAACCCCAGCAACAGCACCTACAGTCCCCTCCAGGGCAAGTATTTGCACAGCAGGGCGCGACTAATCCCCCTTCCTCTCAACGAAGGCAGAAAGGCAATCAAAATCAATCTGCCCCTGGTACTCATGGACCCAATCCTCAAGCTCTTGACCCTAACACTGCTAACCAGAAACAGGGCACTCAGCCCAAGCCGGACATGCCTATTCGCACAAATAGCCTTGTTCGTGTTGTGGTGTTTATGGTCATTACACTCACGATTGTCCCTTTCTACCACAAATGTGGCATATGTGGGAGTCTCAAGCCACATTGCGAGGACAACATGCCTCCCCCCATGCTCCCCTAAATGTGCCCACTACTCAACCGGCTGTGTTTTCCGATCCTTTCCCCCAGCAAGGATTCGTGGTTTCCCAACCACCTGACGGATAGGTCGCCACTCAACCTTCCCCTTCTAGTTCCTCCGATTACCAGATCCTCATGATGAACTCTAATCCATCCCCAACCGTCGACCTTAACCTTCAAACTTGGTCTCGCCAGTACCCCAAGCCTCCTGCTCAGTCTGCCTCTGAGTCCCCTTCTTCAGGTTCTACCGAGCCTCTTTCAACATCCAATGGTCCCTTACATATCCCTCAACCCAAAGTTGAGGCTCGTACCAAGATTCCTAAGGGACCATTACGCCGAAATGCTACTCCTGGTCGAGCTTCTCATTCATATAGCATAGTAGATGATTTGGCGCAGTCTCCTACTGCCATTTCCACATTGGAACTCCTCCAGTTGTGCCCTTCCAAAAAGAAGGCTCTACTATCTTCCATGGGCGTTGTAGATCATGTTGATGACCAAATGATTGTTTTCGATGCCCATCAATCAGAACATCCTCCCCTTCCAGCTTCCGTAGCCTTCCAAATCCCAGTCAAAATCCGGAACGCTAACGTTTCTCAGTGTATAATTGATGAGGGGGCATCCACCTGTGTGATGTCTGCTTTGGTTTGGAAGCAACTCGGATCTCCTGAGTTGGCCCCTTCCACGATCACCCTTCGAGCGTGGGATGGCCACGCCTCCCAGCCCATTGGCCTCTTTCATAATTGTCCTATCACTCTTGCGGGCAAGACTGTTTGCGTTGATGTCGAAGTCATCGACGCCCCTCTGGATTACAACATTCTCTTGGGGTGAAGCTACACCTATGCCATGTCTGTTGTCCCATCCGCAATTTTTCACAAGATGTATTTTCCTCACAATGGAAAGATAGTCACCATCGACCAGTTGACTTATCATGAGCCAAAGTCTAAGACCTCCCCTGAGATGACCATCTCTTCTGTCGCCAATAAGCAAACTGTTGATTCCTTGACCAGTGTCTCTCCCGGCGTCTACAAAGAATCCCCTTTGCTTGGAACTTTTCCTGGTCTCCCTCCTCCTCCCATCTCTGATCCCAACTTATCGAATGTTTGCATGATGTAATCGTCTCGGGCTGCCCTTAAGCGACCTGCTTTGGCTAATCAGCAACCTCCAACTCAACCTCGCCCACCGCAACCCGCTCCTAGCCATTCATCTCAGCCAGCCGGACCTCCTCCCTCTATCCCTTCTCCTACAACTGGTATCCCTGAACTCCTCTATCCTCCTGGGTCGGTTCCCCCAGGCCTCAACCATCTCGGAGCTGTCCCTCCTGGTCATTATCTCGCTGGTCAGATCTCGTTCCTGGCTCCCCCTCCTAGAGTCTATACGGTCCCCATCATGGCCACCCTCTCTCTCCCCAACCTGACCCTGGGCATACCCATCTGGTACCTTGACCCTCCAGCTGCTACCCCGCTTGGTCACCCCAAACCTTATCTTGCTTTGACACCAGTTCAACCGGTCCCCCTCACTTCCTCCGTTGCCACCATGCCCTCAGCCCCTCCCCAGGACCCTACCCCTGTGGTGCCAACTCCAGGAAAGAAAGGCAAGGCTCGCAAGGGGGCATCCAAAGACAAGGCCACCCCGACTGACACGGCTCCTCCTCCGCCCACAAAGCCTTGTGCCTTGTGTGATGTCATCGGTCACGCCACCCATACTTGTCCCGAGTTTCCCCGTATTCAACCCATGGTTAAAGTCGTGTTCCTTGAGTCTACGGTTCCTGACCCCTCTATTCCGTCCTCATCCGTAACCAAGAAACCAAAGATTATTCGTACCAACAAACCCTGTGCTTTGTGCGGTATCCATGGCCATTACTCCCACCATTGTCCTCACCTGACGCTTTATCGCGCCTCTTTAGAGGTAGTTCGAGAGTATGAGGTTGAAAAAAATCAGTCTGCCTCTCCCATACTTGCGCAGTATGCTTCAGGTCAGCTTGAGGATCCCCCCACTCCCATTGACATCCCCCCCCCTGATGTCCAGATGACGGAGTCTACTACCACCATTCTCTACCTATCATCCTCTGTGAGACCCTTGGAGAACATTCCCTTTGAATCCTCCCCTATTGTTTCGCTCGATCCCCCTTCAGCAACCACCCTGGGCTCAACATCATTTCACCATTTGTTTATCTGTCCTTCTGTCATTCCCTATGATGATCCGTATGTGAGCCTTTCTTCCTATACAAATGATTTATGTAGCTTTGCCACATCATGTGGTTTCCCTTCCACTCGTCATCCCCTCTTTTCCCGTCAGGATGCCCCCTTGGAAGCCTTTTCCACCCATTACCTCATCCTTCCCGCCCATAAACGGGATAACACCACCCGTATCTATGTTGACCTCCGCAGCCCGAGTCCCAGCTATACCTCCTATAGCCCTCATATACCACCATCTAGTTCGTATCTAAGTCATAGCCATCCTGCCCATCGCACTCCCTCCTGCAGTTGCCGCTCGGTGTCTACTATACACTCACGCTGCCATCCTCATTCCTCCTCCTCCCATTTTTTGTATCGTAACACTATTCCGCAGGACCTCCCGTCCCCACCCTATATCGGTTACGCCGATGGTGCAAGTCGTTACTCCTGGAATCTAGCCTCGGCAGGTTGGGCCATTTTCACCCCCTTGCATGCCCTTGTTCTCTCAAACAGGGTCTGCATTGGTCCTGCCACCAATAATCAGGCTAAATATGATGCAGTGCGTGGTCTTTTAGTCGATGCCCTCTCTCATCGCATCCTCCATCTGCATGTTCGTTTAGATTCCCTACTTCTTTTCATGAAACTAAATGGTGTCTATTGTCTGCATAATCCTATGCTGTTTAGATGATATTTACGAGTGAAACTCTTGATACGTAACTTTGAAACCATAACTTTCAACCATGTACCTCGAGAACAAAATCACTATGTAGATAGCATTGCAAACCATGTTCTAGATTGGCATTTATCACATGCATTTTATACAAGACAATAACATTCATAATCATTAAAACAGATGCATATCCATAATATGTGTCACAAAACATGTGTTTAGAGTCCATCTACTCTGATACATATGACATGCCCATAGCATGTTACAAAAAACTCAGAACTGGGGGCACCACCTGTCCCTACATACACACTAGGGGGCACCACCTGTCCCACACCTAATCACTATCTGGCGGATCCCGAGCCAATGGCTCTCCTCCTACAGCTTGTATATCACGTATCCCCTGACTGTCCATCGCCATGCGCCGCATGACACCTCGCCATTTCGAGGGTAGACCAATACATGGCTCTATGTACTGCTCATCTAAGTATTGCCACCCGCACTCTGAAACACCGGTCAGCAACCTCTCGCATCTACGGCGGATGTCCTCTAGGAGGAAGGCCGCATCCTCATTATGCGCCACTCTCGATCCACTCGGGCCTACAGCACCTGATGCTGCCGGTCGTCCCATATATCCAGCCGGTTTTACTGGAGCTATATCTACATACCAAAAGTACATGAATCAGTACCCTATCTACTATTCAATAACTTTAACATGCCCAAAAAAGAGTAGTCACTTGTCACTTACCATCGGGTCCCCATACTCTACTAGGCGAAAGTGGTAGGTCCGGATCCCCACAATAACTCATCCCACTATAGGGATAGTCGTCTATGTATAACGACATCTGATCCCAATGGTCAAAGAAGTCAAGTCTAAACACCCGTACAACCGCCCCGCCTCCTCCTTTGCACAGTAGTCGCCCCCACTGGCGCATCCTGGGCTCTCTCAGGCCCCCATTTGGGAGTTGTATATGAGGTCGTAAGGTCGGGATATTCTCAAAAAAGAAGGCACACAATAAAGTCCCATATGAGCAATCATGGTTCACTTGCCGCTTGCAAAGTGACAGTTGTATTTTTAACGACACCAACATCATTTAGGCCCACCCATAGTAGGTCCCACTCAACACACTCTCCACAATCATCATCTGCCCCCCAGTGATGTGATGGAGCGCCTGGTTGCCCAGGATCCGCAGCACCGCTGCGGCCACTGCACGAGTCTCTAATCTCTCTAGGTCCCCGATCGATATCCGAGTCCCTTTGACTTGGAAACCTGGTCGAAAATGTTGCTCTACAAACTCCATGATGTTCCGCCCCCGCAGTAACACTGGCTGCGTATTTCCCACCATCCCAAGTGGCGGGAGACCAGTTAGGAAATACAGATCCTGGACTGTCAGTTCGATCCTGTGCCCCTGCACTACAAAGACCTCATGATCTGGATCCCAACAACTGACAATCCGGGCCAACGAGGACTCCCCTGCTCTCATCAAAGGGTTCTCCAAAAACTTCAGAACCTCAAATCTGGCCAATACACGATGGACACCCTGATCTGCCTAGATCTCTAACCGTAATGTACCCAGGTCTTTCTCTCTCCAATTGGCCCATATATCTACCATATCTTCACAAACACATCATCTTTGTCAGTATACAGATAGGAAACACTGTAACCAATTGCAAAAACCCAAATCTCAGCCCTAAAACAACACTAAAATCTCATTCATCCTCCAGATCGCAGTTTTTTGCCCAATCCTGGGACAGGTCACATTTTTTGGCTCAAAACCTGCTTCCCAGGTTGCATTTTTTTGCCCAAAAAGTGCGACCCGGCTGTAGAGGTGAAAGAGGGTCTGTTCCTGAGATTTTGGGCCCTAATCTGAATTTTCAATCCATTAAACTGAGAGAGTAAGGTTAGGCCTCTTACCTACAACTGACGGATCTCGATTCCAATGGTCGATTTGTCCGCTACGCTCACCGCAAGATTTAGTGCCTTCTCTCCTCTCTACATTCACCATAGCAACACTGGAAAATGAGTGAATTTGGAGGGAAAACTGCCTTATTAAAAGAGAACCCTTGTTTTTTCTTTCACCTGCTGCGACCACACCGTAGCTCCGTTTGACAAACCGTCTGAACTGTTGGAAAGCTCTCACCGAGCCCTAAAATGGGTATCTATTATTTTTTTGTGATTTGATACTTCCCCATGACAAATTTTGTCCAATATGGGTCACTTCACCTCCCCCCAAAATTGAATTTCCTCACTTACAATACTTGTACTTGGGGCACCACTTTGCCTCCATACTTGTCTTTGTTCGTGTCGATTTTCGTCATGAGATACCATCTTGTACTCATTTCTATGGTCCCCAATGGGCCCTTTTCTGTGTGGCAGCACCATCGAGTCGCCCTTGCTTAGAGCATCCAAGTTGAGTCATCATCGCATTCATGGAGTCTATCCCGAGTCCCTTTGTACCCTGCTATAGTCCTCCATCCTTCATTGCTTCGTCTCTCTCTTGTGTCGCACATTATGGCTGTCCGTCCCAATGTCCCCTATCCCTTATGATATGGTGTCAGTCGCTGCCATGTCCTTCATGCCCTTTATGCTCTAGCAAGGGAAGTCGTCCATTCGCTACTCAGTCCCCTCCATTCCATCATCATCATTAGTATTATTCTGTCTGCCGCTCTACTATTTTCTCTTGTGCCTTAGATGAGGATCTCTCATTTCCTCACCTATGGCAGACCTCCTTCTGTCAACATCAGATCCTTCATTCCAGAAGACAGGTCTAGAGGGTGGTGTACCTTGGTTCCAGCTTCCACTCTTGTTCGGTGCTTCAGATCAAGCAAAGGGATCTCTCATTTCCCTTTGACTTGATTGTTTCTCCGCTCCAGCTCCTTTCAACATGATCGAGATCCATATGCTTGATGGTCTGGGTAGGATGCCGTAGCAGCTTTTGGTGATTCCCGGGTGTGTGTGAGATGTCTCAGCCCTCATATGGGGGTGGCCCTGCAGGTAGTCCCCCACATGCCCGGATGACCTCTTCAGTGCAGCCTTCAATGCAGCTCCATATATTTGATGATGTAGGCCTTTTCCACTTGCATCGCCTCTTTGATTTTCATGTATCAGTCAGATTTTGTGAGCCCTTCCCCGCTTGTAGGGGGCATTTGGGTTGTATTTGTATCTCATGTACTCAGATATTATTGTATAAGTCCTGGATATTATCCCAGGCACAACATGTACATGGGATCCCTCATTGTATTTCTATCCGGCTCATGTTTATGCCGGCTGTACTTTATAGTTCGGTCCCTTGTTTACTGGACACACTATTCTTTTGTACTTTGTCTCGGCGGGCATAGGTATGCCTCCCCTGCCGCCTTTAGCACAGGTACCCTCTCATAAAAAGAGACTTGTTGCACCTGTAAGTCTCGTCTCCTCAGGGTCTAGTTCTTCAACACATTAGGCTACCTTACATTTCTCTCTCTGACTTCCCTTTTGATGTCTGGTGATTGAGTTCTTACAACGTACTTCAGCCATACGATTTTCTCCTAACACTCGCACGCTGGGGGGAAATCTGTTACACTATTTTTTGGTCATCTAACCTATTATCATTAGATGGACCCAAGTACACCATGTAAGACCAATTTTACCCTATGTAAAATTTCTTTCACTATGTAAAATAACTTAATAAAACACATTTATTAGGTTGTTTATGGTCTAAACAAGAAACCCCAAAGGGAAATATTAAACAAATCTATATTTGTTTGATTTTCCTCATGGAATAATTAATTAAACAATACTTTAATTATTATTCCTCATCATGTTTAACCCAAAACAAAGAAATTAATTAGATAAATCTCTATTTATCTTATTATTTTCTAGGAATAATTATTTAAATCTTATTTAAATAATATTCCTCGTTAAATATGACTAAATCACCCACAAATAATTAAATAAATAATTATTTATTTGATTATCATTCAACCACTTCCTTAAAATGATAAATAAATCATTTATTTATTTATTATTCACAAATAAAGGATTCACCCCAAGTCAAATACTTCTTCTCCAACAAATATAATAAAATATTCCATAAAAGGTGGATCTAGATTTCAATAATGTTACCTTAATCATGCACCAAGATCTAGAATGACCCAAAATTTTGTTATAAATAGGAGGGTTTCTCCTACCATTCTTGACCTTTTGTTGCCCATTAGATCACTCTGGATCTATACTCTTGGTCTGACTTTGAGTCATTATCATTTTCATATTTTCCATTGTTTGCTGTGTGAGCTCCCTTTGAGTTCTATCTTTGTCTGGGTTTTCTACACCAACAGGAGAGAGAAATGCTAGATCTGAAGTGCTGAGGACTTCCAAGAACCCATCCCATTGAGGAGAATTGGAAACACCTTCTTGTTTTCCTCCCAGGTGCCCTTAATAAAAAAATTCTTTCAAAAATATTGTTCTTGTCTTTTCTATTGGATGTATGGAGCAAAACCTTATTTTTACTGCTTAATGTCTCTTTATGCATAGATTTGGATTTTTGCAGCACTTGTCTTGATCAACTAACTACAGATCTGAAGATATTGGTAGCCATATTTGATGTTAGGGCTATAATTTATGCGTAGATAAAGTGGTGTTTTTTCGTACGCTTCGACAAAAGATTCATACTAACAAGAGGGAAGGGGAATATTAAATGGAGGGGGGGCGTATATTTTTAAAAAGTTTTAAAATTTTAGAAAAAATTGGAATGGAGAGCTAAGGTTTGGAGAGGGAGACGACCGTAGGTGAGAAAAGAAGTATGAATATAGGGAAGAGTAAAGTCTATGCGGCAGGGTAAGCCCGAGGGTCGAAGGGATGGATAGGCCGCGGATTAGTGAGAGGGGAGGGTGGTAGCAGTAGGAAGGGGAGCGGAGCGCGGGAGGTTGGGTGTGAGGATGAGTGTATGAGGAGGAGAGGGGCCATATGCAAGGGAAAAAGTGTAGAAGGGAGCGCGATGGGAATGGAGAGGGGGTGCGTTTGCACACAGAAAAGACAGGGTGGGGGGGGGGGGGTAAGGGGTGTGTGGAGGGCCACATAGGGTGTAGTGAGGGAGAAGGGGTTAGCGCAGGGAGGTAGGAGTGGGACAGTTCGAGTGGTAAGGGAAGGGCGTGGGTTCATTAACGTGGAGAGGGAGCACATAATGTGAGGCAGAGTGTGGTGTAATCAGAGGCTAAGAGCAGGGGTCGTTAGGAATTGTGGAAGCGTTGAGTGATGGTGCCACGGGTTTTGAAAGGCGTATGGAAGAGAGGTCGAATGTAGAGAGGGCATGGTCGACAGGGGTAGAGCGCAGGGAGAGAAGGGCGAGTGTGAGGATGAGGGCCGGTTGTAGCCGTGAGGGAAAGGGAACTGTGAGACCTTGCAAAGATGGTGTGTGGGCCGAATGGTGGAATTGCAGAGAATTTTTATTATTATTATTATTATTTTAAACAGTAGAGAGCAGAGAGCATAGAGAAGTGAAAGATTTTTTGTAGAATAGCACCAAAATTTTTTCATTTCAAATATACAGCAGAATTTTCCTAGAAATTATAGTAGTGAAAATCCAGAATCTTCTTCAGAAACCCAATATAAATAGTACCCCGCAGCTCTTCAAATTGCAGATTTTAATAAGCAGAAATTGTAGAGAAAAATTAGAATGAAAACCTTCAGATGGGTAGTGTTGCCTTTCTTCAAAGCCAATGCCTAAATGCTACCAATTTCTGAATGTTGCTCCTTCTCCAAAACCACTTTCTGAATGTGGCAAAATTTCTGCTGCAGAAACTCTGAGTGCTGCAAAAATGTCAAGAATTTTTGCAGATATGCACAGGCCATAAACACAAATGGCTAACTCAATTTGGAGAAGGGCCAGCAATCACCCGCTCTGATACCATGTTAAACACCATGTTAAGCACACACATGGTGTATGAGGAAGATGAACACACACACACAAGATACTCAACACACAATGAAAGATAAGTGTGAGACTTTCTTATTTTTCCATTATACATGATGTAAATTTATAGTACAGAGGTGTGACTCTTGGTTTCACATTCCAAGGTCACTTGGACTCCATTGTGACTTTTTTCATTCCACACCTACCCATGGAGGATTAGGTGTTCCAAAAATTCTGAACTTATCATAAAACAAATCAAAGGAGAATACTCAGCTAGAAATCCAAGGCTTAGGGAATATCAAAACGTTGCCCTTGATCTTTTGAAAACCTTTGAAAAGTATGAACTTATTTTCATTCCAAGAGAATTGAATCATCTAGCAAATGAACTCGCTTTCAATGCCAGCAATTTCCAGATACCTGAAATAAATGAACAACTCAGTGTGAAGGTAAAACACAGGCCTGCTGTGCCTGATAACGAAGATCACTGGCAAGTGTTTGATTCTGACAAACACATAGATGATTTCTTGAAATCATAAAATGATTTCAGCATACCAATATTAGAAGCCAGCCATAAAGAAAATTGTTTTTATATTGAACAAATCCCAGAAGTTGAAATGACATATACTACTGATATAAATCATTATGAAAATCCTTTTGAAGCAGAGGTAACCGACAACGCAGACTAAGAAGACTTGGAAGTTTTACAATGAAAAAATGATAAAATTCCAAGAGGTCTAGCACCTTTAGAACACCTTTTTTATTTTAACGATGTAGCCAAAGAACCAAGAATGGATCCTGTGGAAACAAATATAGAAGAGCATAACATAGGCACTCTAGCAGAACCCAAGATGATCAAGCTGTCCAACACTCTCCTAGCTCACACAAAACTACAGTACATAGAGCTGTTCAAAGAGTTTAAAGATGTTTTTGCTTGGGGATACAAATACCTAAAATCATATGACACCAGCATCATCCAGCATAAAATTCTTTTGAAAGAAAATCAAAAGCCTTTTAAACAAAAACTAAGGAGAATAAACCCTCTTTTACTCCCTTTAGTTAAGGAAAAAATTTAAAAGATGCATGCTGCTGGAATCGTAGTACCCATTAGATTTTCAGAATGGATATCAAACTTAGTTTTTGTTAGAAAGAAAATAAGGGAAATCAGGCTCTGTATTGACTTCATAAATTTAAATAGAGCCTCCTTAAAAGACAACTACCCCTTACCCAAAATGGACCATATAATTCAGAAGGTAGTTGGGTCAAAAAGGATTTCCCTCTTAGATGGGTTCTCAAGTTACAACCAGTTGTTAGTGCTCCCAAGTGATCAAATCAAAACTGCTTTTACCACACCTTGGGGCACCTTTATGTATGTCAAAATTCCTTTCGGATTAATGAATGCAGGGGCCACTTTCCAAAGGGCCATGGATATAGCCTTCTCTGAAGATATTGGCTATTTCATAATCATCTACCTTGATGAAATAACCATTTTCTCAAAAAGCGATGAAGAACATCTGATTCACCTAAGAAAAGTTTTTGAGAAGTGTAGGAAATTTGGCTTGTCATTGAATCCCAAGAAGACACTCTTTGGTCTCCAAGAAGGTAAACTTCTTGGACATATAATTTCGGAAGAGGGAATCAAAATAGACCCTACAAGGATAGATGGCATATTACAAATCACTCATCCAAGAAGCCTTAAAAAGTTGCAATATTTCATCATAAAGATTACTTTTTTGAGAAGGTTTATCCCTAACCTTGATGAGCTATTAAAAAACATTACAAACATGCTTAAGACAGATGTTGGTGTAAAATGGACTTTACCAGCTAAACAATCATTCGAACTGGTCAAACAAGCTCTTACCCAAACACCGGTCCTGATTAGTCCAGATTTTACCAAAGACTTTTACATATTTTCCTTTGCATCTGAGCATACAATAGCTGCAGTTTTACTTCAAAAGAATGATTTAGGGCAATAACAACCAATATCTTTCTTTAGTAGGGCCTTAAGAGATGCTCCTCTCAAATATAATATCATGGAGAAGCAAGCCTTAGCATTGGTGAAAGCATTGAAAGACTTTAGGGTCTATATTTTACACTCTCACATAATTGCTTTTGTTCCGCATACCGTTGTCAAGGACATTATAAGTCAAGACCCTGATGGTAAAAGGGGAAAATGGATTGCAAATATTCTTGAATATGACTTAGAAATTAGGCCCACCAAACTAGTTAAAGGGCAAGGATTAGAAAAACTTATGGCTGAGTCTAACTTCCAAGCACTAGACATCAATATGGTAGATGTGTTGGAAGAAATAGAAGAATCTGATGCTCCTTTTATTGAAGAAACATTTCTAAATTCTCCTTGGTATGCTGACATTATTTATGTGCTTTTATATTTAAATACCCCTCCTTCTCTGTCTAAAACTAAAGCTAGATTTTTGAAACAAAAAGCTTTGAGTTTTTGCATATTAGATGGAGTATTATATTGGAAAAATGCTGTTGGAATTTTGCTTAAATGTTTACTTGAAGATGATGCAGGAAAAATCATGCATGAATTGCAAGATGGAGAATGTGGAGGACACCTCTACTAGAAGGCCACAGCAAACAAGATTCTTAGATCCGGTTACTATTGGCCTACCCTCTTCCCAGACACTCAAAAGTTGGTCATGGCTTGCCATAAGTGTCAAATCTTTGATGGCAAAAGAAAACTTCTTCCCTTACCCTTACATCCTATCAGAGTTGAGGCACCTTTCCAACAATGGGGTTTAGACTTCATTGGGGAAATTCACCCATCCTCCTCAGCTCAACATAAATGGATCCTCACAGCCACTTACTTCTTTACCAAATGGATAGAAGCTATAACTTCCAGAAATGCCAATGACTCTGTCATTATCAAGTTCCTTGAAACAAATATCCTATCCAGATTTGGTTGTCCCAGAAAAATCATAACAGACAATGTTGCTGCTTTTAAATCTAAGAGGATGGTTGATTTCTGTTACAAATACCACATAACCTTGGGCCATTCCACTGCTTACTATTCCCAAGGAAATGGATTAGCTGAATCTTCTAACAAAATCCTCATCAATATCATTAAAAATATGTTGGAGCAAAATCAGAAATCATGGCACAGTAAACTGATTCATGCCTTATGGGCTGATAGGCTAACTACAAATAAATCAATAAACATGTCTCCCTATCAGCTAGTCTATGGTATGGACATAGTTTTTCCCACCTCATTAGGAGTTCCAGTTATGAAACTCCTTCAAGAATTGCAGATTGAAGAGAATGATATACAGAGAAGAATCAACCAGACAATCCATTTACAGCAGACCAGAGAGGAAGTCTATGAAAGAACACAGTTAGTCCAAGAGAATATGAAGAAGTTGTTTGATAAGAGGACTAAGGCAAAAAATTTCCAAGTTGGAAATGTTGTTCTTAAGTGGGATTCAAGAAAATAAGAGAAGGGAAAACATGGAAAATTTGAGAACTTGTGGAAAGGACCCTATATTATTCATGCTGAGAGGGGTCACAATGCATTTTTCTTGAAAGAATTGAATGGAGAATATCTATATGGAGGTCCTGTCAATGGTCAGATGCTCAATCATTACTTCTGCCAAGAATCCTAAGTTTCAAAGCCTTTTATTTTTCATTATAAATATCATAGTCTAACCACTGCATTCAAAGTTAGAAAAATCAAAAAATACAAAAACAAAGAAAGAAAGAAAAGAGGGAAGATTGTGAAAACAAGAAAGGTATAGCCCCATACCAAAAAAGAGAAACAAATATGAAAGTGTGCAAGCTCAAATTCCACTCCTAAAAAACACACTTCTAGTTAGTCAAACAATTTAATCTTGACTAATTAGCTTTAAATTTTCTGCTGATAGGATAGTGAATTCGATTTTCCAAACTGTTTAATCTTGGCTTATCAATAGATAGATTAGGATAGAAATCAAAGGTTCAAACATGCTCAAAATTTGAACCTAACATTTCAAAAAGAGAATGACTCAAATCTGTTTTGTTTTCTGAGTCAAAAAGGATAAAAATCTGGTTCTAATTAGCTCAAAATCGGAACCAGAGAACAAAGATAGCTCAAAACAAAGATTAAAACAGAGCTGTGAAAAAGGATGAAGGAAGTGCTTTAAATTTTCAGATCCTAAACCTTCATCATTTTGTTTTAATTTTTCTGCAAATAATAATCTATGTGCAACTTGTTTTTATGCCATAGATCATCATCAAGTTAGACTGTTCAAATCTAACTTGTATGTTTTTTAAATTTCTGTTGTAGAATTTAGAAAATAAAAATCTGTTGGACAATTTAATCCCAACAGATGGTAGAATAGGTAGAGAAGCATCTGAATTCAACTGTTTAATCTGAGTTCAGGGAGAAATAAGGAGTATAATTAGATTAGTTTTATGCTTTCAAAAGAATAAAATGTTGTGAAAAGAGTTTGCCAATCCAAGTGCACTCTAATGAAGAGAAAATGTTAGATCAGTAGGATTGGGTAGGTAGAAAGCTTGTTGATGAAAAAACCATTGTTATTTATGACTGCTAATATGTTTCAGAGCAAAAGAAGATCATCCATAGAAACGAAGGCAACCCAATGCAGGAGGCAACTGATCGGCCTCCCAGAGAAAGCAAGTCTAAAATTCTTGATGCCTTCAAAAAGGCACCATCCCCAAGTGGAGCCACTGTTAGCCACCCATAAATTCTGTCATATTAGGTGGTGGCTAAATAATGTTGGATAGCCTTCAAGAAACAATTTTATTACTAAAATTGTTGATGCTTAAATTCTTTTGATAATATCCTATCCTTTGGATAATTGTCACTGTTGTTTCCCTTTAGAACTCAGAAATCCTGCTGATTTCCAAGCCAGAATACTACTGCAAGAATCATTTCCCTTTTACCCTTTTCCAAAAGCTAAACTCATTTCCTATCCCTCTACTTCCCATGAAAACCCCTCATTTTCATGTTTTTCCCATTTTCCTTCATCAAAATCCACTTTTATAAGGTTTAAAACCCACTTTTAAGCCTTATCGGAACCCTCAATTTCCCCTTGAAAACCATTGAAAAACCATAAAAACCCACATTTTTGTACATATATGGGTCTTAGCCCCATTCCGCATAAATCCCTGATCGTATGACCTTTCATATGGCCCTTGGCCCCGTAGTCGGGCACCAAGCCTTTAAATATTATTCCCGCCGAAGTTTAAAACCTTTGGTTATATATATAAAAATACAAACCTCTGTTTTTATTATTTTTTCGACGTTTTATTATTATTTTTTATTTTTTTTCCACTTGTACAAGTTTTAAACCATTCTGCACTGTCGATCTAATCTAAAGATTGGACGGTGCAGAGTCCGTCTCCCTGTGGTCCCCGTCGTCCATAAGCCGATTGCCCAAAACCGGCGGTATCCATCGCACCGCCTTCGGGCGAAAGCTTCTTTCCCCCGATTGCTAGCGATTCCATACATCGCATGACATGCGTCACGTGTACTTTTTCAAAACCGCTTGCCCATCGTGCGTTATTGTTTGGACATGGACGCCCAGCGATATTGCTGTCCACCGTCCGATCTGTGGCGGGCCATCCAACGGCTATTGCTCACCAAAGATGCTTGATCGATAACTAGGCTACGACGTGCCATCCATTTAATCTCTGCCATCGATCTGATCTGCAGATCGAAAATCCATATTCCATCACCCTGATTCCGTCGCCCAGTCAACGATTCTCCGTTTTTTACTTTCCCCCTTGCTCCCGACCATCAATCTCTGTGCGATCGACGGCTCTGATTTAATATTTCTTCCACCTTCTCCGATCAATCCTAATTGTTGGATGATGCCATCCAACGGCCACGCTTCCTCCACATGCCTCCGCAGCAATAAACCTATAAATGCATGGATTTTATAATTTTTGTTTGTATTTTGCAGGGTTTCGAGGTTTTCTCGCCATTTTCAAGGAAAATTTGAAGGTAGAGGATGACGATCTTCCTACCTTCATTTCGCCAAAGGAAATCCTTCGCGGGGTATAAATTCATGTTTCTTCAGTTTTTTCCTTAGGAATTGATGCCACATAACCCTGCGCAGCCCTGTTTATCAGAAAAAACCATGGATCGGGCACAGTCAGAGAGTATCAGTGATGAAGACCAGAATTTACTAGAACATAGGATTAAAGGACAAATTTGTGGGGATTACGTCTAACATGCTTATCAAAAGCCTAATTCCCAAGTAAAACACAGTTTAAAGACAAACTCAAGGGTTTATTCAATAGAAAATCCTCCACCGTCACATCTGAGGCAAATTGATTCCTCCCAGCTGCTGAAATGCCACCTGTGCCTCAAAGTATTCAATCAGATGCCGAATTTATTGATCAGGATCAGATATTTGTCTCAAAACGCGGCCGAAGAGTTACTTCTGCAACGGACTTCAATACAAAAAATATCTGCAGAGTTACTTCGATGCCACACAGAGCCTCAAAGGTCAGCCAAAGCTCCCACCGAGCTTAAATATTTATGTAAAAACATTTAATACAGAGTACACCCATGTAAGTTTCTTCATTGAGCCCCCCAAAGGCCAAGAAGCCATTAATTCTGTATTAATTGTAATTAGAGATCTTTTATCGGATCTCACCTCCTCATTCTTCTATATATACCTCTGTACAAGATGAGTGAGGGGTTGGTTGTTGGTTATTGTTTGATCACAAGTTGTAATACTGAAAATCTTTGAAATAAATACATATTTCGTTGAAGTTGAAGGAGAAATTGAAGTCTTGGAAACCTTGTTGATATTGTTGCATGCTTGTTACTGTGACGGCTCTATCATTGGATCCATGAGCTTGGCTGTTGGTGAAGTATTCTGAACTGTTTAATGTTTTCCCCTTTTTTCATTATGTTCCATAGCTTCTTACTACAGTAGGATAGAAAGTATTAGGCTAAGAAATGACTCCTAGAAGCACCTTAGACCTGTTCATCCTTCACTATTTCATGTTTTCTTCTGCTGAAGTATTTTAGAGGCTTTAATCTTTCTCTTTAGTCTTCATGCTTGTTTATTTCCTTAATAGTTTGAACAATTGGTTTCAACATGATTTATGGTTCTCCCTGCTTATCTGCTGCCACTTAAAAACTGTTATTGAAGTCTCCCTTTGAAGTTCTTTTCTTACAGTGAATCAAAGAGGTCGGTTTTGATCTTGCCCTTTGTCCTCACTTAAATAGTTGGCTTAAAGGTCTTTTATAGTTGTAATCATAGATGTGTTAGGCGTTCCCTCTACTATGACTGCAATTATCAGTGAATCTTTTATGTTTTCTAAATCATTTGAAATAAAATATTTGAGGAAATAGGGCATTTCCTGAATATTATATTTTAATTTCAAAATTTGTTTTGAAATCATTATTTGCTTAAAGCTGTGATTTGTAGAATTTATGGTTAGCCCTGTCTATCAAAGAGCTCTTTATTGTTCAAATTATGCTTTTGAATTCCCTTTTTTGAGAATTAAACCTCTCTTTCCAAATCATTAATGTTCATCTCATTCCAAAAACAAAAGGATGTTGTGGCCAAGTTAGATTTTCCCTTTGATATCCCATATCCATTGATGAGTTTGTTATGACCTCTTCTTGACTCCATTGCCCAATGAACCAGGTGTTTCTCCATTCTGTGTATCTTTCCTAGGCCTTTCATCTTCTGTTGTATCATTCCAACCCAACCAAACAAACAAATAAACACTTGCACTTAATAACTAGTCTAAAACCAATATCAAAGCACACAATATAAACCTTTGCAAACAAACTTTTGAGAGATCCCTCTCTGAGAACAGGAGGACTAGATCTTGTAACTCTAAAGATTGGTTCTGATTTTTCCTTGTCTTTTGATTTGCCAAACTATCAAAACACTGGACACTAACACATGCCATTCAACTTTCAACCTCCATACATGTATATGAAATTTGATGAGATGTAATAAAGGATCATCAAACTTTTCACCTTGAAAAATAGGCAGGTTGTCATCCCAATTCACCTGGGGCATCTTATGTGGAAACCCATGGATATGATTTCTACTCATTGGGGCATATCTTCGTTGTATTCTTGGAATAATGTTTGTAAATCAAGAAAGAGGTCAATATGTCTGGTCAATCATTTGAGGGTCTTCTACCAGTGGAGTCATTTGGTCTTTTGGGAGTTTCAGAGTGTGGAGTCACCAGGTGGAATTTTTTTAACTCCTAAGGAGGTAAAAGGTTTAATGTCCACCACCAATGTTTATTGAATACCAATCTGAAATATTTTTGGGTTTTCTGAGTTATTTTTTCAGTCCTATTGGTTGTTTAAGAGTATGCTAAATCTACTTCAAAACTTAGCTACGGTTATGAGACAACGACAGTGTACTCTTATGGCTAAGCCAACTGATTTTTCAAGGTTAGATAAACTCTTATGAGAATCGTAGGGTTTGCCTAGTTTTCCACTGATTCAAACAAGTTTCATCCTGATTACCGCTGCTTGGTAGTGCTTGAAGAGGTTGCTTTTAACTCACGATGTTTGTATGAAATTTTAAGGGGAACCAGAGATTCTGGGTTTGATCCCCAGCGGAGTCACCAAAAATGTTAGTTGCGGGTGGCTCAACTAGATAACACATCAAGTATTCTTAAATCAAGGGATTTCTGGTATCTTATGATTGCCTTTAAGCTAAAATATACTCAAACGATCCCCAACGAAGTCACTAGAAAAGTTAGCTCCCTGTAATCAGCAATATTGGAAAAAGTCCGACCACGGGGAGAAACATTGTTTCAACCATTTTGGGATTCTAGGATCTAGCCCTCCTGAATCCGGAGAGGGATCTCTCCAATAAGTGTAAATATGGATTTATATTTAAGGTTTTGGGTAATGATATTAGGCTAGTTATGAAGGCCAAGGGTTTGTTTTTTTTTGGATGGTTGAGCATGATTATGGTTTGAGGGAAAGTCCTAAATGGAAAGAGTTTCAAAGGTGTGAAGTTGCAAGTAATAAGAGTAAGCTTTGGCCGAAAAGATAGATAATTGCAGGTTTTAGTCCATTGGGCTATGGAGTCATAATAGGGTTTAATTGGAGCAGCAAGGGGCAAGAGTGGTCCATGGGGCAAGTCGTCTATGTCTAAGGATATCTTTAAAGTTTATTTTATGGAATGAGATGATACAAAAAGAAGGGGAATTTAAACAAATGAAGAACAAAGAGCAGCCTAAGATCAGGTAAGTACTTCTAAACTAGCCTGCTTTTGACATACACTTATGAAAGACATAAAAGTAATCTAAGATCAGGTAAGTACTTCTAAATTAGCCGCTTTTGATGCACTTTCAATAGAAAACATTTAAAACAAAAAAAGAAGACATAGAAGATAACAAAGAACAGTCTAAGATCAAGTAAGGACTTTTAACCTAACCTTCTTTCAACACATTCTTAGGGAAACTTTCAGACAGTCTTTTGGGATAAAACTAGGACCAGGGCACACCATATCTTCCTTAGTTTTTCTCTACTTAACATGAACTGAAAATAACATTTAAGAATAATATTTAGCTAAGACAGTAGGATGAGGGAACGCTAGCATTATTATGCTTAAACTGAATTAAATCATCCCTAAATAACATAATTTAGAAGAAAACATTGAGATAAATCTTATCAATAAGAGAAGGGTACTGTCTGATAGCAAAGCCTAACTCTATAATTGTTGTTATTTATCAGAGAAGATGGACATACTGGAAACATAAATAAAATAATAATTTACAATAAGAAATAACATCACCGTCGACATAGACCAGGATTCCATAAATCAGCTTGTGTTGATGCTTCAAACCAGTTACAGCTTCAAGTCCAATGTTTCAGTTCAGAAATCATTTTCACTTCTCAGCCTAACTTATTAGATCACAAACAGAGCTTCAAGAGCCAGTGAACAATATTTACAAGTAGAAGTCTCAAGCTCAAGTATATTTCAAAGTTCAGAAACCAACATTTTCTTATCCTCTACAGGAATATTTATAGAAGGAATGAGGAGGTGGGAGAGGATAAAAGATCTCCCAAGATAATTAATACAGATTAATGACTTCTCGGCATCTGAGGGGCTCGATGGAGAATTTTACAGGTGTTCTAATTGTATTAATTTTTTACATTTAAGATTCAAGCTCAGTGAGAGCTCTTATTGACTTTTGAGGCTCTGTGTCATGTTGGAGTAACTCTAAAAATATTTAGTCATTAAGTTCTTTCAGCAGAATTAACTGTTCGGCTGTGTTGAGGAAAATATCTGATTTTGAAAAATAACTTTGGCCTCTGTTTGAATGCTTTGAGGCGCATGTGGCTTTGTGGTAGCTGGGAGGAATCAATTTGCCTAGGATGTGGTGGTGGAGGCCTTTTTGTCTAATAAAACACTTATGATTTTCTTTTAACTGTGTTTTAAGTTGGAGGATTAGGCTTTTGATAATCAATCTTAGCCGTAATCCCCACAACTCTGTCTTCAATCTTCTGTTCTGGTGTATTTTGTCTTGGACACTGATACTCTTTGATTGTGATTTCACTCACTGTGTCTTGTTGATGTGTAGTGTTGCGCAGGGCTCACAAGGCATCAATGCCCATGAAGCATCGACGAGACGTGGAGTTCAAAACCTGCGAATGGTTTCCTTTGATGAATCAAAGGCATGGGAAACGTCTTTCCTCGCCTTCATCCTTTCTTTAAACATAATGGATAAACCATTAAACACCTGTAAAATACAAAACTTATTAAAAAATCCTGCTTTATTGGCTAAATTTCTTCAGAGTTTGTGGGGAAGGAGCGTGGCCATTGGATGGCAACATCCAACGGTTGAGATCAGCTAAGAGGAGGATAAAAGAAGAGAAGAGGGAGAAAAAAGTCAAAACCGTTGATAGCGCAGAGATCAACGGTGGGGATTACGCATTAAAATCCTCTTGGTGGAAGGCGGAGGGCAATGAAACCATGAGGGAAAATATCTGGGACCGTCCGATCTGGACACGTGGACGGTCCAGATCCAATCGGAGGATTGCAATCGGCAGGGAAAAAAACAAATGTTAAAAATGCACCCGATGACAAGATCCGATGCGATCAAATGTAAACTATCGATCTACAGATCAGATCGACGGTGGGAGATGCATCGGGAGATCGCAATCGGTGGTTGTGAATAAAACTTTTTAAATGAGCCAACAGAAAAAACTCCGATGCGATGATTTTGGGGCCGTCAATCTACAGATTAGATCGACGGTGGAGGACAGATCGGGGACCGTTGATCAAAGGTGGCATAAAAAAGGGAAACGCGCTTAACAAAAGTTTGTGATCTGATTTATGTGGATCATTGATCGGCTTAAGATCAACAGGAGATATTTCTTTAAACCATGGTCCGGCGGAAACCCCTTATAATGTATGAAAACCCAAAAATTTAATAAAACAAAGGTTTTGGTGGCGGAATATATATATATATGAAATGGATGGCTCCCATCTGCGGAGCCATGGTCTTTGTGAAATGTAATATGCCCGGGGCCTATATAAGAGGGCCAATTGCAATCGGAGGTTGGGATCGGTCTTTCAATCTACCCATTGGACTTTTGCGATGCGATTAGTGCCTCGGGACTCAAAATCTTGGTCCCGGGTGTAGGCTATATGGAATGAAAAGTGGAGGGGGCGGGGTTTAAAAAATAGGGATTTAATCACATCGGAATTTTTAAAACATGGCAAATAAACTTGTGCGTTGGGATTTTGCGATGCGATTAGCGCTGAAAGGGGTTAGCGCTTGGTCTTAGCACCATGGCCATATGGTGGGGGAGTGGTTTGGATTTATCCCAAAGGGGCTTAAACCAATAGTCAAAATACTTGTTTTTTATGATATTTTCAAGATGTTTAGATGGATTTGGGGGTTTCGACAGAGTCAAAAAAAAGAGTTTTAAACTCTGTAAAGGGATTTTTATAAAGGGAAAAATGGAAAAAATGGAAAATGGAGGAATTTTGATGAGGAAAAAAGGAGGCAAAATGGAGGTTAGTTTTGAAGCGGAAGGAGGGGAAAATGGTGTTTGCAGTAGTTTTTCTTCATGGAAATCACTAGAATTTCCGAGTTTTGAAATCGAAACATCAGTGAAAATTTAGACAAATGACCAGATGCCTTCATGAGTCTTCAAGGGATAACATTTTTAGCAATAAAACTTGTTCCTTGAAGGCTCCTAAAAATTTTTAGCCACCATTTGATATGAAAATTTTTATTGGTGGCTAACACTTTGTTCATAATTAAATGAACCCTTTTAAACATATTATCTCTCATCTCTGTCTATTATTGAAATCTTTCTCAAAATGTAAAACCTTGGCAATTTTAACCCTCTGCTCATTTTGGAGGAGGTCATTTGTTTGACAAACTGCATGGGTGCTTGTCCTATACTCCATGTTTCAACCTTTTTATAAATTCAAGGCTCTATCTGCCATTTTATGGGAAGCATCTCAATCGTTGCAAAACTCCTTGTTTTATCTGATGCCTTTTTAAACAGACCATTTAGGGGTATCTATGTGATCTTTTCCATTTATCAATCTGGAATATCTTGAAACAACTTAGTCTGTTTACTAACTGATTTCTCTCCTTTTTTTGCATGGTGTCTTCACAACAAAACCTTTAAAGCTCAGTATTTTCCTTGATGGTTTTTATTAAAGACAAAGTTAACACTGGATGACTTGGCCCTCTGCTTATTTGTGAAGGAGGCCTTGTAAACACTGTTTTTTTGCCATCTTCTCATAATTCAAGGAGGCCTTCTTAAAACACAACAATATCCTTTCATCTAATACTGCTACAACATTTGAAGATTTGTCTTTTGAACCAGTTTTCTGTGGGCCCTCAATGTTTGATAAACTGTATGGGTGCTTTTTTTACCTCTATCAACCAACTGGAAAATTCCCATGCACAAACTGTTAGTGGCTCTTCAGAAAAACTATATTTATCATTAAAAACAGATTATGTTCTTGTCATTCAAGGGAGACTTCTTTAGGACTATGAGGGGTTCCCTTTCTTCTCTAGAAGGAGGTCTTTGATCTATCAATGTTAACCTTTGAGGAAAGTTACCTGTTTCCAAATCTAAGCCCTTTGAGACTGTGCCTTTACACTCTGCTTATCTTTTGAAGGAGGCTTCCTACACACAGTCTTTGTGACCCTTCAAACCTACCATGAGGCACCCTACTAAATCTACTGATGGAGGTCCTGAAGACTATAAACTTCATTCATTTCAAAACAGTGACCCCTATCTATTTGTTTTGAAAAATACAAAATAGAAGGCAACAGTGTATCCTTGGTACTTATCCTTGATGAAATGATTTGAATCATAATTCCCTTTGCTTCATGAGGACCTATCAATAATGGATTTCCTGCCATGCATCCTTGAAACAAATCTTCCCTTGAATATGTTTTCAAGAGTGGTGAAATTGTCTGTGACTTCCTTTCAAAGTTTAGTTCATGATGAGGTATAAGAAGCAACTGTTCTTCTTATATTCCCACCCTAGTTGCCTAACTTTCTTTGAAGCTCTTTTTGCCAGAAGACTTATCACTGTTGATTATACAAGGCTGATTTATAGGGCTGGCCACAATCTGCACTTCTTCTAACTTCCATAGTACACTAACACAGCATGAAACGTTTTCCTGAGGTGTTGTTTTTGCTCACACTCTACTTGGTATCATCAATGAGTACACCCCTGCAGAGATGTAAAAACATATGCTTTTGAAGTTTGGAGGGCTTCTTTTATGTTTCATGGAGATCATGCCTGATTTAATCATATTTCTTCAGACAGGGAAAAATATTTCTCTTTTCCTGATTTGAACATTTCTGAGCCTTGCTAGAAACAAAACAAACTGACCTTATTGATGGTACATGACCTAGGGATAGACAAGAGTTTTTGCTTTGGCGCATAACAAGACATGATGGCTGACTGATATTGAAGACTGAGTTTTTGGCTTAAAACAGTCTCGCCAAAGAATTTTCCCTAAAACACCAGCACCTAGACCTACATACTTTGTCATGGAGTTTGAATGGCTTCTTGGGCATGAGTAGGTTATCACATGACAAAGTGATCAATGAGAGAGGGGTAGACACTTTGTTAAATGTTGGATAGTGAGTTGCATTAAAAACAAAGGATTTTGACGGTAGAGAGACAAACTTGTAACAACTATAGACAGGGAGGCTTTGCTGAATGATGATACATAGGGAAACCGAAGACTATTCTCATCATAGGCTGAAGGAGAGGGGTAGGAAAACAAAAAAAAAATTGAGGTGTTTTCTACATGACAAATTGACAGATTTAGATTAGCTTCTAGAAAACTTAGCCAAGGAATCTAGTCATCAAAATAGTTAAAAATACTGATGACTAACAGTGGCTCCATTTGGGGAGGGCAACTCCCTTTCAGGAGGTGTCCAGAATTGTAGATCTCTGGCCTTATCCATTGGTGCAATTTCTTCTTTTGCTTGATGCTATTCCTGAAAATGATGCTTTTCTAAAAAAAATTACAGCATGATCAGCATCAACCTCAACTCTACCTACCTAGCTACTTTTCCTAGAATTTTGTCTTCTCTAGGGGAATTCGGATTAGCAACCCTTTGACATGATATTTTTGAAAAACAAAAAATATCTAATTCTACAGTTATATCTTCCGAGAGTTCAGATTAAACTGACGAACTCCTTTGTTTTCTCTACCTATGCTAGATCGAATGTCAATATTAAGCTGTTTGACAGGATTTCAGTCTCTAAACTTAAAACATGAAATTGAAAATGACCAAATCATGATTAGATGGTATAATTTGTCATGCGTTTGTGGCATAAAAACAAGTTGCACACAAACATTATTTATGTACAAGATAAAACTTAGAAAAATCAGGGCCAAGATATACAATTTGTTTTTCATCCCTGTTTTTCTCTTTGGTTTTGTTTTGAGCGTGTGGAACCAACATTCTTTCCCTAATCTACTTTTATTGATAAGTCAAGCTTACACAATTTGACTATCATCTCTCTACTAACTTATCAGCAATCAATTTAAAACATGCTCAGTTATGATTAGGCTAGATAACTGAACAATATATCTTTTGAGTACTAGTAGTGGAATTTAGACTTGCACACTTTCTGCATGACTATTTTTTGAACATGGGGCTTTTCATGGTGTTTTCAAACCGCCCTCTTTTTCTACTTTTCTACTGTTTTTGTATTTTTATTTTATTTATTTATTTATTTCTTTGAGCAATAGTATGTACAATGATTGAAAAATATAAAACTAGAACTCCTGAAAATGGTGGAACTTGAGCATCTTATCTTCATAAGGATCTCCTGATGCTCTTGGTCTGCTCAACTGTTGAAAAGAAAAGTTTGGAAATTTTTTTCTTGTAAGCATAACATAAGGATTCATGTATGAATCTCTAAACAACCCTGTGTCTTCCTTCTATGCTTATTTATACCTTTGATCTCCATTTATCCTTTTGTTGTACATATTTTTAAAATAATGCAGATATTCTTTGTCATTTTTAAAGCATATGACGACATCATCAAGGTACATCATGAAAAGGAAATTTAGAACCGGGAACATAGCTTTCCTGAGGTCATCTTCGGTGTTCATTGGTTTTGGACAAATTGGTTTGAACTTGAAGTTTCCACTAGTGTATTTGAAGAAATCTTTGAGTTGATCTATTTGAAGTGGTATTATTCGATGGTATCCTAGAAAATTATCACTCAAAGCCACACGATTAGAAACTCCTATTTTTCTCATGATATGATCTGTTTTTGAAAGGGGATGATTGTTGTTTATGAGAGGTCTATTGATGTTTCTAAAATCTAAACATAACCTGTGTTTAGTTGTCTTCTTTTCGAGTGACAATGTTTGACAAGAGTTTTTGTGTTCTTTCTTGAAAGGATGATATCTAGAGAGGACATCATTTCCATGGTTTTTTGTATTCATTTTCTGACATATGTTTGTATTGTGAAGAATCTTGTCTAGTATTGTATTCATTAATTTCTGATATAGAGACAAAATCCTAGGTAATTTAGACAGCTCAAATTTTTCACAATTGTTTTCATCAGCCTCCTTATCATCAAAACTAGTGAATATATTTTTAGGATCTGTTGAATACTAGCAATGGTTAAAATTTCATTTATAAGATTGCAATCTTTAGAGGGTGAAGTGCTAAGATATGGCAGGAACATAAGGCTTTCTGCTTCCAGTTCCCCAAGAATGTTGTGTTATGCAAATATTTTAGTGGCTTTAAATCAAAAGAGAGGTTAAATTGTGTGTTTGATACTTGTATTGGGTTTGGATCACTTGTTTGAGAATTTAAAATGATTAATTCTTTCGAAGTTTTAGTTTCAGTTTCTGGTGAATCAAGTTTTATTTCATCAAAATGCAAGTGTATCTGGTCATGATAATTTTGAGTATCAAATTCATCATATAGAGGTTGGTATGGCTGTGATACTATGCTTGAATTGGTTTCAGTTTCACTTGTGTTTTCATCAGTGTCATCTTCTAGGTGTAAGATGAAGGAATCCATGTTTGAATGTATGGAATAAAGAGGTATGTTTTCCAGTTTCTCTTCACTACTAACCATATATTTCATGTGTGATTCATGGTATAATCTCCTTGGTTGAAAACAGGAATAGTAGCATAATACATGTCTAACTGAATGTTTCCTTGAATTTTAGCCCCCCAGGTCCTAGATAAAAGAATTCCATATTTCGGGGGAATTTCTGCTACCACTATGTCCATAACCAAATGTTTAGCTAGTACTTGTGCCAGGTTTACACACAGGTATTTAATTAGGCCAAAA
Organism: Pinus albicaulis; assembly: GCA_034641835.2. Taxonomy (NCBI): domain Eukaryota; kingdom Viridiplantae; phylum Streptophyta; class Pinopsida; order Pinales; family Pinaceae; genus Pinus; species Pinus albicaulis. The sequence continues at coordinate 170,905,698 of CM076581.1, read as the reverse complement.
AATTTGACTATACTCGAATCAAAAGAGTACAAGTCTTTGTAAGGTTTGGTTATTTCTAAGCCTAATCTGTCCATTATCACTTTAGGCATGAGATTATGAGAGGCACCGGAATCTAGCATAACATTATGTAGGATCTGGTCATGTACATTCAAGCTGATGTAAAAAGGAGGAGTGGTTCCTTCTTGATACTTTCCTTCTATCATTGGTCCAAATAATAGTTCGGGAGTGTCATCAGCTAAGTGCAAGGTGTCAGTATCATTTCCTATGTTTAAGATTTTCATAACCAGGGATTTATAGGAACTTTGAGCTATTAGTTTAGTTAGGGGCATATTTATTTTGATTTTAGCAATTTCCCCTTCGAAACTAAAAGGTGCTTGAGCTTTTGACATGTTTGCATCAGCTTTTTCAGCCATTACCTTCTCTACTGATCTCTCTTTTTTATTTTGATGTGGAGCTTTGTTCAGGATGGTATTTTTAGGAATTTTGGTGGAAGTGCTGGCAAATTTTGGGTTAATGTTTGATTGGCTAGTTTTGTCTTTGTTTAGATCAGTTTTCTTAGCCATATTATTAACTTTGTCTACTGGTTTTTTAAGAATAGCTTCAGGAGTTTTCTTGACAGCAGAATCTGAATTATTCCTTTTTAATTTTTCTTGGTTTTTCTTCGAGTTTTCTTGGTTCTTCTTACTTCTGAGATCATATTGCCTATGGACTTCCATTATGGAATTTTTTAAGCCAATTTCAGGATCTTCAGAGTCTTCATAGTCAGTTTCATCTAGGTATGAGGAAAATAAACCTTGTTCTTCTTCCGTGAGATAAACCTCACCCTCACTATTAGAACCTATCAGGTTTAGATGATTTTCCTCAATATGTTCAATGTCTCTTTCTCCTTCATCAATATAATTATCTTGGAAAGGAGGCCTGATTTGCTGATCATTGTCTCTCGGTTTGCTTTGGGGTGGGTCCCTTCTAAAGTTTTGATTCCAGCTTCTGATTTTTGGGTTTGGCTGGTTGTCCCTAGGAGGTGTTCTATCACTGAGGCTTATTCTTTCCATCATTCTTTCTATCATTCTTTCCATTTTTCTTTCCAGGTTGTCTATTTTGGCATCGGAAGAGGATGTGGAGGGAAAGGTTTCATCTCGGTATGTGACCTTCTTTTCTAATCTCATCCTAGCCCTCTTTTCAGCAAGGTTTGCTTCCGCACTAATAGCCCCTTTTTGCATTTCTTCTAGAGTTGTAGGTTCTCCTTCTCTTAGCTAATATGTCATATCCGGATCGAAACATTCCGGAAATTTCACTAGAGCTAAGCCGGGTGGAGGTTTCATGTTAGGTGGGAGAGCGTTATAGACACTGTTGAATCTGGTACAATAATATTGAACACTTTCTCCTGTGTTCCTCTTAGGATTATTATATTTAGAGAGGACTTGAAGTGGGTTTTTCTTGATTTCCCATTTGTTTATGAAATTTTGGTACAATGACGGGAGATCATGTATGCTATGAGGAGTTAAGCCTTTAAACCATTTTTTAGCTTTGCCTCCTAGGCTTTGGGCAAACATTCTCATCTTTATGGTTTCTTCATCTAATTCCATGTAATCAAAAGAATCATTCATTCTATCTACATGTTGTTGGGCAGTAGTGGATTCGGCCCCGGTGAAGTGTGGGATCCTAGACTGATAGTCATTTGGAAAAGGTGCCAAAAGCTGAGGTAACACTAGGGGTGCATACCATGCTGCCATGATGGGTGGTATCGGTAAATTTACAAGTGGAGGATTTTGTATGTGAGATGAAGTGATTTGCACAGTGGTGTTGTGAGTGGGATTGTTAGAGGTTCTTGGACCAGCAAACTGATTTTGATTAGACTTGGGATGGAAAGAGATAAAGTGGTGGAGGAGCTAAAAATCAGGTGTAGTAGGAGATGTTTCTTCGCTAGAACTCTGTTGCAATTTTAAAGGCTCAATATCGGAATGGTCAAAGCTAGGTTGTGACTTGGTTCTAAAAATATTTCTTATATGGCGCAAGTAAAAAGTTTGTTCTGGCAAGGATGTAAGATTTTTAGGTACAGAGATTGCTCTATGAAGGCTCCTATCGGTGGTTAAATTACTAGTTTTAGAATTTTTTCAAAAAAAAATAAAATCGGTCATCAACTACTGTAGGAGGATTCGGGTCCGAATGAGATCTGGTATGAATTCTTCGTGAAGCCAGATTTCAGATTCAAACTTTAGAGAGGCTGGAAGTTATGAATGTTTTCAACAAGTTGTCTTCTATAAGTTTTGTCAAACTAGCTTAGTGTATGATTAAGACTTCTTAGACTTTTCAAGGTTGTTTGTAAAGCAGTCTTATAATAGTTTATGGAAGCTTAGCAAAGTTTTCAAAAAGGCCTGCTGGAGGCTAGTGGAGTCACCAGGTGGATATTTTGGTTTGTTTTTGAGGATATATTGTCTATGGTCCACCACCAAAACTGATATGAATAGTCAATCTAAAAAAAAAAAAAAAAATTGGGGTTATTTTCTGAGTTTTTAATGTGCAGTCTGATTTGTAAGAGTGTCCTAATTTTTTTTTCAGCACTTAGCTAAGATGATGAAACAAAGGGAGTTTACTCTAATGGCTTTATTAGCTGAATTTCTGATTTAATCTGAAGGAATAATGAGTCAACAATATTTTGCTAGACAGTCATGAACTCAGAGAGTCTCACCATAATCGTCATTATGTTAGTGTGGCAATGAGGTGGCTGATAATCACTGGATATTGTTGAGCCAAGGGATTTCTGAAGTTCTAAGGTATACTTAGTTTGTCACTAACTTAGAAAGTCCCACCGTGATGTCCATTATGTTATGGTGGCGATGAGGTGGCTCATTCAGTAGATATTCTTGAAGACAAGGGATTTCTAGAGTCCTAAGGTGTACTCAGATTGTCACTAACTCAGAAAGTCCCACCGTGATCGCCATTATGTTATAGTGGCGATGAGGTGGCTCAATAGTATAGTGTGCTTAGTTCAAGAGGGGCTTTCCATGAATGTTGAAAGATGTTCAGATTGATATGAACTCAGAAAATTCCCACCGTGATCGCCATTATGTTATAGTGGTGATAAGGTGGTTGATTCACTGGGTTTGTTGGAGTTTTACTGAATTTTTGAGAGGTATTTAAGGAACTATGTACTTAGAAAAGTCCCACCATGATCGTCGTTATGTTATGGTCCCGTGATTTGGCAGATTGACGGACCAAATGACGGAGTAACATCAAACCAATCTTTGGAGCCCTAGGACCTAGCCTTCCTGGGCTTAGAGAGGGCTCTCTCTAATGAAGTGAAAGATGTGAGCTTGTTCTCTTAGTTTTTTTAGATTTTAGGCTAGTTTTTAAGTGTGTTTGTTTATTTGTTTTTCAGTTGTTTGGGGGAAAAACTGATCAAGTGGATCAAAATAGAACAAGAAAATGAGATCAACTGGGCTATGGGGTCAAAAGCAACCCAAGTATGTCAAGAAAATGGGTAGTGTGTACTGCAGGGCTGATTTAGTATAGCGAATGGATATTTTAGGTGGTTTATGAAGAGAAATGAACATCAAGTTTGTGAAAGACAAAGATATATTAAGCATAAATAATTTAAACAACAAGCATTCATGTGGTAGGGTTAACCATTAATCACTATGAATGAAACTCAAACTAATCAATGCAGAAAATAAACAATCAGGTGATGCATAGAAGTATAAGACCCTCTAACTTTGGGAAAATCACCTTCAGTGGTTGAGAACACATGTAAGATAAACCAACATCTCAAAATGTGGAAAGGAAACTCCTAAGAAACACATTCAAACTGATGAGAAATTTGAGATAAGTCTGCAAGTATAGGCAGAGGGCAAGATTGAAACAAGACCTCTTTGATTTAAACTAGACAGTCAATACTTCAAAGGAGATTTCATTAATGAGGTTTAAACAGCTATGAGTAAGTAGGGCATACCATGAATCAAACAAGATAGCATGTAATAATAATCATTAATGAAATAAATAACAAGTTCTTAGTGGACCAAAGGGCAGTTAAGAATCCTTTGACATGACCAAGAAGGATGAAAACATAGAAGCTGCAATGAATCAGGAAATTTGATGTGCCTCCATGGGCATACCTCAAACTATTCTTTACTGACCTACAACAAGCAAGAAGCATGGATACATATGTGAAAAACTAAGAAAACATAACTGAAAAGAAGCACAATACCATCTACCAAGCCATGGAATCCTGCACATAGATCCTCTCCATCATCTAAGCAAGCAAGTCAAGCTATTCACTCCATAAAACAAGCCTGATCATCAAAAATCATAACATATATTGCTCTAAGCTCAGTCAATTTCTTAAGCTCTTCAAAGTCCATCTTGTTAATCAACTCTTCAACCAACAATATTATAATGACTCTCCATGAGTTATATTGGAAATGAGAAGATAAGCTTCACAAAACCGACTAGGAGCTCATAGGCTTAGAACAAATATCTGATTTTGTCCTTGAGGCTTTGCAAAGCCCAAGGAAAAAATATCTTCAAAAATATCTGAAACAGCCTAAAATGGTAAAAATATTGACTTTTAATCACTGACATGAAGTTAAAAATAGCTAAATGCACATTTGGGTTATCATATTCAGAAAACTACTTTTTAGCCAAAATGCTAGAGGAACGTAGCAGCATAAATAAGACTGTTTTGTAGACAACGTTTGAGGGCTTCCCGATGTCGAAACTAGGCCCGTGATAGCTTGTTGGAAAGCCCTGGATGTCTAGTTTTTGGAACTACTCGATTTTTCACAAACTGATCCATGGAAGTCTATCAAAAGGTGGACTAAGTGAAAAAATGTAGGAGGGTCTCACCTACCGATATTTGAGGCACAAAGGTGAATTTTGACTGATTTTTGCCTCTTTGGGAGACCCAAAAACCTTATTTGGATCTGAAAATTTGTGAGTAGATGCCGCCAAATTTAATACATCCAAAAAAATGACTTTCATTAGTTGAGGATGCTCCTAGCACACATGGCAGTGCCTAGAAAAATGTGCAATTAGGGCCAAAAAACACAAAAAACAAGACCATGTCAAAATTTGCTCAATTTTGGCGAGCAAGCCCCTTATGGGTTCTTAGAAGCATTCAAGGAAGCTAAGGCCAATATTTCAAGCCTAGATATGCCTTTTTTTTCTTTTTCCACCGGGTGCCTCCTTTGGGCAGTTTTGAGTCTTTCTTGAGTAAGCTTGAGTTTTCTTCGAGAAAATTGATTCATTTTCTTGTAATGCCTAGTCATCTTCCTTTGAAAACCCAATTCTTTGTTTGCTTTCTCTAATTTATCCTCCAAATTATTTTTGGCTCTTTCAAGCCATGATTCTTTATCATTTTCTATTTCTTGGGCAAGCAATTGTGTGAGAGGATAAGATCAAACAAGTGCTGCCTCTTCTTCATTCTTTCTCTCCAAAGCCTTCCTAAGACCCATAGTCTTAGGCCTTTTCCTTATTGGCTTCTCTTCTTCTTTAGTATCATCAAATTCACCCATATACTCTTCAAGCTTGACTTGCGCTTTGTGTGCTTCCCTTTGGTATTTGAACGCTCGAGCTTTATAAATTGCCATTTTCCCACTCATTTGTTTATTTTGAATTTGTAGGAAATGTATGAGGTATTTTGACCTTTCTAGATCAGTTTCCAAGTCATGTATTTGGGCTTATCTGTTTTGCAAAAGTGACTCAAGAATTATAGCTTCATCATCTCCAACATCACTATCTATTTGTATGATCTCAAATTCTCTTTCTTTTTCATGACTACTCTCCTGCTGTTCAATTTTTTCTTTGCCCTTGCTTTGGATAGGCTTCTTTGCTATTTTTCTCTTTGGAAATTCAAAAATACTCTTCTTGGGCAGTTTTCCTCTACTACTTAGCGCCCTAGTGACATTTCTAGTCACTACTAGAGTGATTTTCTTCTTTGCATATTTGGTGTTTTTAGCCTTTGGTGCTTTTGGAGAAGGAATAATGGTCCCTTGCCTAGGAGAGGTTGAAAACACATGTTCTCGGCTCTGTGGAGGAGAAGAGAGAGGAGGTTTTATCTCTAGCACTTGTTCAACTTGACCCTTTATACTGTTTTCTTCATCATCATTTGCTTTGCTTCCCTGTTGACTATTTTCCTCACTGTTTTGATTTTGCTTAGGGCTGCCAGCTTCACCTTCTCTCTTTGCTGTTTGACTGCCTTCACTGCCTTTTTGTGGAATGCCTTGTTTACCCTCCTTACTGTTCTGAAATTATTGAGGGTTGCCTTCATTAGGAATGTCTTCATTAGGACTATCTTCACTATCATTTTTCATGTTGTCACGTCCCTCACTATCTATTTGAGGACTGTTTTGTTGTTCAATGTGTTGTTGATGGTCACTTTGTCTTTCATCACTACTTTAAACCTCTTCCATTTGCTCTCTATCACCTCTACCCTACTGCTCGTTTTCACTGCTATGTTTCTCTTCATCATCACTATTCCCTTGTTCATTTTCACTGCTTTGTTTAGTGTCCCTATGTTCCTCATCACCACTAACCTCATGTCTGCTTTCATAAGACTGTTATTTTTCACTACCAATCATGGGTGATGTTTTCCTTTGAGGAGTATTTTGACTTGATGGAGGAGAGACATAATGAGTGGAGGGTGAGGAGGATATGTGAGATGGGCCATGAGATGAAGAGGTAATGGCCAAATCTGGATGAGAAATGAAAGTCTGCCAAGGCACTCCTTTCTTTTCAAGTTGGTGAAGGATGATTATTTTGATGAGAGAATGATGGAAAAGACTAGCTTTTTGCTTAGCAGGAGGTATTTTTTGAACAAGGGAGGACATCTTGTCTATGCTTTTGTAGAGGAAGAAAGGGATATTTAGCAACTGAGTCCTTGTGAAATGCATGAGAAGCCGGATGTGATAGGAATAAATCCAGGAAAACCTCCCTTCACATGTGAAATATTTCATGATAACTCTCATGACGGGGGCATAGCCGCTCAATAAGTGAGAAACAGGGAATATAGCTTGGCAAGCATCCTAATGGTCTAGTTTTAGAAAGGTTTTATAGTGATTCAGATCTAGGTATGCTTGTTTGAACCACTTTTCTCCTATATAGGGGATCTTAGTTGCTTTGGAGATAGCCCTAAGAGTGAGTTTAAAGTCCAGACCTGCTAGGTGGACATGTTTTCCTTACAGCCTTAGGGCGAAAAGTTGTGTTAAGGGAGGGTAATTGGTGACCTCCTTAAATTTTTGGCAAAAATCAAGGCAGCCCACCTCATGGAAGTTAAAAAGAATTGAAGGGGATTCATTTACTTCCTGAGTTGTAACAGGCTCAAATATTTTGTGAAATCCACCCTTGCTGACTTTGTTTGGAGGCATAGATGTTTTTTAGGCTTTCTTTCACTCTTTTATCAAAACAGGTCTTTCAAATGAACTAAAAATAAAACTCCTCCTTCGAAACTGTATCTGTTTATTAACTAGCAACCAGGTTCCTTTTAATGAAAATGGGTTTCCTTCCTAAGAACTGCACCTTTTCTGCTTTGAAATCAATGAGTTATGTACTTTAACTTTTTACACCAAAAAAAATTTGTAAACTGATAATAGGCGCTTTATTCCTTAAACATTGTTTTGTTGTATCTAGCAAACATGGTATTTTTAAGAACCAACTATTTTTTTCATTTTAAAACTATGTTTGGCCTCTTAATCAAAAGATACCTTTGCAATCAAACAATAGCATTTTCTCCTCAATCACTATTTTGTTTCATCTTTGTAAACATGGTGGTTTTTAGGATAATCAAAATTTTTTGCCTTCACAAGACTGTGTTTTTTCCTTAACAAAATTGATTCTTAACCCTCTCAACATCAACAACTTAAGTGATGAAAATAGTAAAATACCTCTTAAAATGTATGGTGCACTTTTGGAGAAAGTTTCACTTCGGAAAAAAATCCAATTTGATGTGGATTAGAGGCTGTTTGAGTAGTGCTACGCTCCGTGCATAGGTGCGTAGCACCTGCATGCCGCGGTGGAGCTGTCGGGTCGGGCCCTGGGCACCCTCTGAACACCGCTGTGTGTCGGGTCGAGCGGAGTTAACAGGCGCATCGCGCTACTCCACAAACGCGTCACGCCCAATGAAAAAAATTCTGCGAGCACCTACAGGTGCATCGCGTCATGCTATAGGTGCGCCGCGTCCTAAAAATTTGCAAAGTGACTTGCCCAAAAACTCAAGAATGAAATCTTTTTCTTTTCCATGTGAACAATGATACACAAAGACCTTTTTGTGAGGGTTTTTATAGCTTTTTTTAAATGTTTTCAACCTACCCTTTACCTCTTTTAAAGAGTTTTAAACTTTCTTTTGTTTAATTGATAAAAATGGATCTTTTCCCTTTTTGAAGAGATCTACCTTTTGAAGATTGTCTTTAAACACAATGTCTCTGCCATGCCTTTTGCTCGGATATTTAGGGGAACATGTCACCAAACTGTTTTCATCCTCTGTTCATGATTAAATGAACCCTTTTAAACATATTACCTCTCATCTCTGTCTATTATTGAAAGCTTTCTGAAAATGTCAAACCCTGGCGATTTTAACCCTCTGCTCATTTTGGAGGAGGTCATCTATTTGACAAACTGCATGGGTGCTTGTCCTGTACTCCATGTTTCAACCTTTTTATAAATTCAAGGCTCTATCTGTCATTTGATGGGAAGCATCTCAATTGTTTCAAAACTCCTTTTTATCCCTGATTCTTTTTTAAACAGACCATTTAGGGGTATCTATGTGATCTTTTCCATTTATCACTCTGGAATATCTTGAAACAACTTAGTCTGTTTACTAACTGATTTCTTTCCTTTTTTTTCACGGTGTCTTCACAACAATAACTTTTAAGCTCAGTATTTGACCTGATGGTTTTTCTTAAATACAGAGTTAACACTGGATGACTTGGCCCTCTGATTATTTGTGAAGGAGGCCTTGTAAACACTGTGTTTTTGCCATCTTCTCATAATTTAAGGAGGCGTTCTTAAAACACAACAATCTCCTTTCATCTAATACTGCTACAACATTTGAAGATTTTTCTTTTGAACCAGTTTTCCGTGGGCCCTCAATGTTTGATAAACGGTATGGGTTCTTTTTTAACCTTTGTCAACCAAATGGAAAATGCCCATGCACAAACTGTTAGTGGTTCTTTAGAAAAACTATGTTTATCATTCAAAACAAATTCTGTGCTTATCATTCAAGGGAGACTTCTTTATGACTATGAGGGGTGCCCTTTCTTCTCTGGAAGAAGGTCTTTGATCTGTCAATGTTAACCTTTGTGGAAAGTTACCTGTTTCCAAATCTAAGCCCTTTGAGAATGTGCCTTTACACTCTGCTTATATTTTGAAGGAGGCTTCCTACACACAGTCTTTGTGACCCTTCAAACCTACCATGAGGCACCCTACTAAATCTGCTGATGGAGGTCCTGAAGACTATAAACTTCATTCATTTCAAAATAGTGACCCTTGTTTGTTTGTTTTGAAAAATACAAAATAGAAGGCACCAGTGAATCCTTGGTACTTATCCTTGATTAAATGACTTGAATAATAATGCCTTTTGCTTCATGAGGACCTGTCAGTAATGAATATCCTGCCATGCATCCTTGAAACAGCTCTTCCCTTGACTGTGTTTTCAAGAGTGGTGAAATTGTCCGCGACTGCCTTTCAAAGTTTAGTTCATGATGAGGTATAAGAAGTAGATTTTCTTCTTATATTCCCATCCTAGTTTCGTAACTTTCTTTGAAGCTCTCTTTTCCAGAAGACTTATCACTGTTGATTTTACAAGGCTGATTTATAGGGCCGGCCATAATCTGCACTTATTCTGACTTCCATAGTACACTAACACAACATGAAACTTTTTCTTGAGGTGCTATTTTTTCTCACACTCTGCTTGGTATCATCAATGAGTACATCCCTGCAGAGATGTAAAAATAGATGATTTTGAAGTTTGGACGGCTTCTTTGATGTTTCATGGGGATCATGCCTGATTTAATAATATTTCTTCAGACATGGGAAACTCTTTCTCTTTTCCTGATTTGAACATTTCTGAGCCTTGCTAGAAGCAAAACAAAGTGACCTTATTGATGGTGCATGACCTAGGGATAGACAAGGGTTTTGGCTTTGGTGCATAATAAGACATGATGGCTGACTGATATTGAAGACAAATTTTTTGGATTAAAACAGTCTCGCCAAGGAATTTTCCCTAAAACACCACCATATAGACCTACATACTTTGTCATGGAGTTTGAATGGATTCTTGGACATGAGTAGGTTATCACATGAAAAAGTGATCAGTGAGAGAGGGGTAGACACTTTGTTAAATGTTGGATAGTGATTTGCATGAAAAACAAAGGATTTTGATGGTAGAGAGACAAACTTGTAACAACTATAGACAGGGAGGCTTTGCTGAATGATGATAGGTAGGGAAACCGAAGACTATTCTCATCATAGGCTGAAGGAGAGGGGTAGGAAAACAAAAATTTGTTTGAGGTGTTTTCTAGATGACAAATTGACAGATTTAGATTAGGTTCTAGAAAACTTAGCCAAGGAATCTAATCATCAAAACAGTTAAAAATATTCATGACTAACACCTCCATTATATCAAGTTTTTCCATATTTGTAAATGCTTCGATACGTAGGCTAGGAACAATGTATTCTATTGGCATAATGGCCTCCTTGTCATAGACCATCCGAAAGGGGGTCCTTCCTATTAGCTTCTTGCAGGTCGTCCGATAGGCCCATATAACAGAGGGGATGTGTACATCCCAGTCACTACGATCGACATTTTAGACCTTGGTTAATGCCTGCTCTAAATTTTTTTTGAAAGCCTCGACCACCCCATTTTCCTGTGGATGGTATAGTGTACCTTTTGCATGATGAATCCAGAATTCCTCATTCAGGGCTTGTATCATTTCGTTAATGAAGTGCGTGCCTATATCACTCATTAGGATCTTTGGACAACCAAACCTGGTTAGGATCTGCTCAAAGATGAATTGTGCAGCAATATCCATAGTACAATCCTTCATCGCTTGTGCCTTAGCCCATCGAGTGACATAGTCAGTGGCAGTAATAATGTAGCGCGCACCTGTCTTCTTGCCTGGCAGATTGATTGGTCCCATAATTTCAATGGCCCATTTTTCAAAGGCTTGCAAATCCATTTGAGGTTGCAATGGCATCTCATATCTGCGTGAGGGTCGTCCTTTCCGCTGGCACGTATCACGCGATTTACAATAGGTGTGAGAATCCTAATGTAGCGTGGGCCACCATAACCCAAATCTCAAGGTATTTTGGGCTGTTGGTCTTCCTACATAGTGGCCTCTTGCGACGCCTTCATGTGCTTCTACAAAAACAACCTGCCTTTCATGTTCCAGGACGTATCTACATAGTATTTCATCAGTGCCTAGCTTATATAACTAGCTGATGATGATAGTAAATTCCACTGCTCGAGTAACCAACTGCTTATTTTTTTGCACTGAATATTCTGTGGGGGCTATGCCTGTAGTTAGGAATTGAATGATATCAGCGAATTGTGCATCAACAACCTTAATGGTCAACAGTTGTGCATCTGGTAATCCTTCCTCCAAGTTAGTGGGTTCTTCCCCCATCTCAATATGGGACAGATGATCCGGACCCGCGTTCAGCCTTCCGGGCTTGACAATGATCTCAAAATCATATTCCCAAAATAGCAATAGCCATCGTCAAATATTCCCCCCCAACATAGGCTTGTTGACAAGGTATTTCAAAGCCAAATGATCGGTGAACATCTTAAAGTGTCCACCCAACAGATAGTGTCAATATTTCTGTAATGCATATACCATGGCCAGTCCCTCTCGTTTGGTGGTAGAGTAGTTGTGCTCTGTGCCTGAGAGTTTCTGACTCGCAAAGGCAACCGGGTGATCAAAATGTCCCTCTCCAGGTTGAGTTAGGAAAACACCCAAGGAAATTCCTGATGCATCCACATGTACATGAAATTCCTTTGATGAATCAGGAAATATTAGTATGGGTGCAGAGATCATCTTCTCCTTGAGTAGCTCAAAACTCTTCTGAAATTCATCATTCTGAAAAAAGGAAACATCCTTTTTAAGTAGTTTTTCCATGGGTGTTGTGATTAGTGCGTACCCCTGAATGAATTTCCTGTAATAGCCCGTGTGTCCGACAATAGAACGTAGTTGTTTCTCCATTGTTGGAACTACAAGGTTTATAATTCTAGCTACCTTTGCAGAATCAACCATCAGCCCTTGCCGGCAAACTATGTGCCCGAGCAGGATTCTGAAAGGCACGCAGAAGATACACTTCTTGATATTCAAGGAAATATGGTGCTTTCGGCATGTGTCCAACATTAATCACAGGTTAGATACATGCTCCTTTACCAATTCAAATACCGTCTAGTCATCGAAATAAACCTCCAAGAACTTATGGATAAACTCCTTGAATACAACAACTACTACCCTAGAGAAGATAGCGGGTGTGTTCTTGAGACCAAAAGGCATGACTGTATAATAAAAGGACCCCCATTCTGTTGTGAATGTAGTCTTACTACGATCTTCAAGTGAAATTCGGATTTGATGGTACCCTGAGAACCCAACGGCGAATGAATAGGCTTCTTGCCCGCCCACGCTATCAAGGATTTTGTCCGAGAAGGACATAGGGAAAGGGTCATGGACACAAGCGTCGTTTAACGTGCGTAGGTCTACTCAGATGCATATCTCCCCCTTTGTTTTCTTCTCCTAGATAACCATCAGGCTTACCCAATATGATTGTTCCACCGGTTCAATGATACCTGTAGCAAGCATCTTGTCCAGTTCTTCTTTGACCTTTTGCTTATATTTAGGGTTCAGACGGTAAGGCCGCTACTTTACGGGGCGCACCTCTGGTTTCAGAGTGATGTACATAATGGCTAGGTCCCATGTGATTCCTTTGAGCTCGAAAAACTTTGTTAGAAATAAGTCTTGATATTCTGTAAGTAGCTGTGCAATTTTTCCGATAGTTCCTTCGTCCCAATAGTCCCCTATTTTAGCCAACTTAGGATGTTCTTCCATCCTGATATTAACTTCACGTAGCTAGAGAGGTTGAGTCACATCAATATTCTGTAGTAGGGGTCCATTGATGGTACGTTCTCCCTCGGATTCTAGGATAGAGACGTTTCAAGGATTGTCTTCCTCTTTTTTTATTACCAAGCTCCGGAAGTTGACTATGTCTTGCATCTACACTTCCCATGTTAGGACCTCTGGTGTGGCGTGATGGTGCGAGTCATTAAATACAAAAGCATCGATGTCCTGTAGAGCTTTGTCGAGTGCCTCCATCCCCCCAATTAGTCCGAACATTCCTATAAAGTCATATTTTAGTATTTCCCAGTGGCGGCTATGCTAGTGCAGCTCCGCATCTAAATACCATGCGACGGGGATAGGGCCCAAGGCATGAATAAATAGATGAACCCACTCTTTTGTAGTCCAATCGGACCATTTTTCCATCCAGGTGAGCAGACGCGCACGGGGATCTCCGGGTCCGTGGAACATCTTGGTGCGTATGTCAGCTGGGGTTGCGAACTGCAGGATCATCATATCCCACGCATAGCTAGATTAAGGGCCCAGAGCCATCAATGTCATGGAACTGTAGCTTCTAGTGTTCTCAGGAATTCTTGGATGCTACCAGGCTCATCAAAATGGGGTAGATATCTTACCTCTGAAGAAATGCAGCAGAGGTCCCTCTCGACCTAAGGATATCATGGTGTTGAGACATCATGCAACTGGTTTTGCTAATTATCCATCTCCTCATTAGAGTCAGAGAAGTATTTGTTGTCTGCCTCCCAGCAGAGGACCCCCTCCGCCATGGGATTGATCCAATCCTCATTTTTCACGGTCAACTTGTAAATGTGATCTACCTCTTTGTTACCGCGTACTAGCTCTATGTAGCGTTATCCTTCCATAGGATCTAATGGTACTGTCACCCTTGTTCCGTTATTTTCAAATACCATGCTTCTTTTCCTGAGGTTGACAATACCACCCATATCTATGGCCTAGTCGAGTCCTAAGAGCATAGGGTATGGGTCTACATCTTCTACAATATGAATTACTTCGAAATCATCCTAGGCCTTGACCCGAGCGATATCTACCATGAGTTTTGATAGTCTTCCCAGAGGTATAATCTTCTAGTAGTTGGCCATATGCAGTTGGATATTGGACCACTCCAATTTGGGTTCTTCCATTCACTGCCAAGTTTGCTTAGGTATCATGTTTGCATCTGACCCCAAGTCTAAGACAACCTGATCCATTTCATAATCATCGATTTGGGCAGTTAATCTCATCTCCCAACCGCTACGTTTCCTATATCTGCCTAACTTGTGTATGTCCCGAACTTCTGGAGATAGGGGGGACTGCCCTGCACAGCTATCTATTACTACCTGAAGGTTTTCCTTGGCCCTTGGGTGGCGTAATAGCTTTATACATGCTTTTAAGAAGGGTCTCACCTCGTCATCTACTCTTAGGTGTGAAGGCATCTACATAATCTACAGAGTAGAGTTTCTTGTCTTAGTACTGTCCTAGTGGATTGTTTCTTGTCCTGGTTCATGGTCCAATCCTTCTCAGTTTTCAGATGCCTGTTGGCTCGGAGGACCCCATGCATCCTCCTTCGTGGCCATCCTACTACGTGTTGCACTTGAATTTCTGTCTCGTAGTTCGATCTTAACTCTTTTTACATTTTGTGTTGGTGTTGTTTGTTTCTCTCGCATTTTTGTTATCAAGATTCAACAATCCTCACTCTCATGGTCTAGTTGTTGGCAATATTTACAGGATTTCCTTGTAGGGTTTGGGCAGTATCTTGCAAAGTGTCCTACCTCCCCATAGTTATAACGGATTAGCTGCCCACGTCCTCATCCTACGCTTCGCCCCCAACCTCCCCTTCCCCTTGCTGGGGAGTCACTGAAGCTCACGAGAGATCTAGGTGATGCAGGGTCTGATTGTATTGATCAGTGGTTGTCATAGATGTCAACCCAAGCAGCACCAAGGACTAAAAAAATATTGCATGGGAATTTTGACCTACCAAATTAATATATTCTGGGTTAGTAATGCTTTTGATGGTTTCTACTTGTTGATATGTTTCCGTTGATATATGGCACGCCATGTAATTCTTCACGGTTTGAGAGATATTCATGTTTGAAATTTGTACCCCCAGTTAGAGGGTTAAAACCCCATGGGGTTGTGGCATGGGTCATTGAAAATTCATAATTAATATTTTTTAAGATCCTAAAATCCCTCCCATGCCCACTTTTTGAAGCCCCTCTCAACCTAAGAATTTATATAAATTGTAATCCTCATATCCTCCTCATGCAAGGGATTTCGCCATCTGAAACAAGTCATCGTGGTAGTTTCGCTATAAATTTTTTTCTACGAAGGTTCAGAAGCTGAAATTTTTATGGGGCGAAGCCAAAATATTGGGGAACCTTGTAAAAAAAATTCAGATCAAGGTGGACAATATTTTCGGAGATATGATCTGGGGAAGTCAGTGTTTTTGCAGGCTCCTGAAATTCATTTCAAAGAAGTGACCTTAGGAAAATCGTCATAACTCTCTCTCTGGGTATTAGATTAGAATTATGTAAAACTTGGTAGATATTTCATAGTCCATAGTTTTCTCTCTATCAATTTTAGAGCTGAATGAAGAAACAGTGACACATGGCATGCCGTACAAGTTCACTCTGCTGAAATAGTCCATAATTAGGGCATTGTGAGGGATTGGGTATAACTCTTTCTTGAAGAATCCAAATTAGGTCAGACATGTGGCATTGGAACGTTGACTCAGAGGACTAATGTAGTACCAAAAATAAAGTATTGGGGATTTGAAATAACATAGATACACTAGATTCAATATCAAGCTCCTAGAAGGCAAAGAAAAAGCTAGATCATGTGTTGTCAAGGGCTGCAAAGGACTAGACATTCTAGGGAAGCAAAGCAAAACAAGGTGCAGTAGAGGGTAGCATGACAAGAGAAACGACCAAGGTGAATAACAATAGTAAGAAGTTCATCACATGAAGTCTTCAAGTGGGCAGCACTGCATACAATCATTGCAAAGGTATCATTGTACTAAGTCATTGTAAATACATTATTGTACAAATTGTACTAGTGCCTATCTACCAAGAGTTGAAGAGGCAGTGTTCGGTGGTATAGGATCATCATTAGGTGGTTGTGTCATAGTTGGGGTTATGTTCTAGTGTGTCTTCTTATTCTACATCATTCTATATCATTATAAAGTGGAAAATTTTCCCTGGTACGGGAGTCCATTCTTCTTTTATTCTTCTACAGCGTGGTAGGGTGGTGCTAGGGTGACTCGTAGCTCATTGGGTGTTGGGGCATCTGTTCAGTTGACTATGGAAGAATCTCGGGCATTGGATCATCCATCTAGTGGGAGTTGGAGAAGAATTATTTTTTAGATTCTAGGAAGTTGGAGCTTTATTTTCAATTGGAGTTGAATATTAAAGAATTATTAGAAAAACATTAGGTGGCTTTTGTCCCGGAGTGGGTTTCCACCTTAAAAACTATGTGCATTTGTGTTCCTCTTGTTTTCTTCTATCATTTTACAAACACTGATAATAATTGAAGATTACCTAATGCTCTAATTGAAAGGAATATTGATTCACCTCCCGTCTCAGTATTTCCAACAATTGGTATGAGAGCTTAGTTCCTTCAATAGTAGTTTAACAGATGGAAGGAGGTCATGGAGCATACCAAGAATGGTGTACCTCTATTCAATGAAAATAATTATGCACTCTGGAAAGGAATAATGGAGGTCTATCTCTTGGTGCAAGGTTACGAAGTATGGGACACTGTTCAAAATGGATTTACATCAACCATGGATGAATAAGGTAAGAAGAATTTGGTAAATGATACAAAAGCAAAGAATATTATTATTAGTGGACTTATTGAATCTGCTTATCATAAGGTGTTGGGTTGTAAAACCGCCAAAAATGTATGGGACAAGCTTGAGAATATATATGCAGGTGACTCAAATGTCAAAGAAACAAAGCTTGAAATCTATAGAGAAAAATTTGAGCAACTCGGAATGAAAGAAGATTGCAACATTGCTACATACTTCCAATATGTTGATGAAATAACCAATACTCTAGAAGGATTGGGAGAGCTAGTTGATGAGAAGACTATTATACAAAAGATTCTTAGAACATTACCAGGAAGATTCAACCCAAAGGTATCGGTCTTAGAATACAATGAAAATATGGACAAACTCAGCAAAGAGGAATTACATGGAGTTCTCATAGCATATGAAATGAGACTTGATGAAGAAGAGGGTACTTCGCATCTAGAAACTACGTTAGTTGCATCTAAGAAAACCAATAAGGATAAACAACCTCCAATTGAAAAGACATGCACCTGCAAGTGTGAAGAAAAGGGACATGATGAAGAAGGTCTTTCAGATGAAGAATATGCTTACTTCATGAGAAAATTAAAAATTGGTAAGGGAAAATTCAAAGGTAAACTTCCATTGATATGTTTTGGCTGTGATGAGTTTGGGAATTTTGCAGAAAAATGTCCAAACAGAAGTGATGGCAACTCAAAATGAAAGAAAGGCTTTAATAAATTCAACAAGAGAGGATCCAAAAATAACTTTCTCTCTAAAGAAGATAGCTCATCATCCAATGAAGATAATGACAGCGAAGAAGAAGCCAATGAGAGAGTATTGTTTATGGCCAAGCAAAATAAACAAGAGGTATCAAACAACGAAGAAGAAGGATTGACCATAGAAGAATTTTATAAGGAAACAATCAAGCTTATAAAATATCTCAAGGCAGAGAAGATCTGTTCCAATACTCTTGAAGGAAAAGTTCAAGGTCTCAAAATTGAAGTTAAAGAACACAAATGCATTGAAGAATCACTTCAAAAGAAGTTGGAAGAAAGCAACCAAGAAAGGGAAGAATTAGAAGCTGAAGTACTCTCGTTGTGTGAGGAAGTGAAGAAAGGAAAAACTATCCAAAACTATGCCAACAACTAAAGGGAATTGGAAGAACTCATCAACAATCAACGATCTTACAACGACAAAACTGGCATCGGTTACAAAGAAGAAGAAGTAGGACCTTCTACAACAAAATAAAATGAACCTATGAGATCTGACATGCATGTAGACTTCATTGGACAAGATTCACAACAACAGCCTTGGAAGACAATTCCTGGACAAAAATTTCCATCTAGGTACCAATATATTTTTTATGGATACTGTTATTCATGTGGAAAATTTGGTCATAAAGCTATAGAATGTTTCACGTACCCTAGGACCGAATGCAATTCCAAGAGATTTGTCAAATATGAACCTCCTAGGGCTTAGCGAAACATCAATAGATTTGAAAATTTAAGAAATAATATTGAATGTTACAAATGTCGAAACTTTGGACACATAGCCAAAGACTGCAGAATTGAAAATCCTCCAGAAGAATCTTCGAAGCCACAGAACGAACGAACATGGAAGAAGAAGAAGACTAATAATAGTGCTCTCGCTTTCAAGGCTCAAAACAACAAAGATGTTTGGTATGTTGATAGCGGTTGCTCAATGGATATGACTGGAGATAGAAATAAATTTGTATCTCTAAAAGAGAAGAAGGATGGAACCATGTCCTTTGGAAATGATGGATCTTCAAATGTTATAGGATCAGGTACTATCACTCTCAGAAGCAAAGATGCTCTAGCCAAGAATGTTCTATTGGTTGAAAACATGAATCACACTCTGCTCAGTGTTGGACAAATGTGTGATCAAGGACACACAGTACTATTCAACTCCACAAAATGTGAAATCAGGAAAGGCATGTATTGTGAAATTGTGGCTACAGCAAGTCAATCTCCAAATGAAATATATGTTCTGGATGAAACAACTAAAGCATGTCTAATAGCTAAAGAGGATGATATAATATTTGGTAGCAATGATGATTGACTAAGTAAGAAGTTTGCTACAAAGGTGCACATTGATTTCGAGATGTCTTTACTTGGTGAGCTTACATACTTCTTAGGGCTTCAAATATCTCAGCAAGAGAAAGGAACATTTATATGTCAAGCCAAGTACATCAAGGAAATGCTCAAGAAATTTAAAATGGAAGATTGCAAACCCATCCTTACTCCAATGGTAACAGGTTGCAAAATGAGCATAG
This sequence comes from Pinus albicaulis, assembly GCA_034641835.2. Taxonomy (NCBI): domain Eukaryota; kingdom Viridiplantae; phylum Streptophyta; class Pinopsida; order Pinales; family Pinaceae; genus Pinus; species Pinus albicaulis. Next base: position 170,886,548 of record CM076581.1, on the reverse strand, counting down.
ACGAATCATCTAAGGACGTGGATCAAAGGTTGTACAAATTTATGATTGGTAGTCTTCTATATGTAACAGCCTGTTGACTAGATGCTATGCAAGTAGTTGGACAAGTAGAAAGATTCCAAGTGGCACCAAAAGAATCACATATTAGTTCCATAAAAAGAATTCTTCGATATCTAAAGGGAAAAATAGAATATGGCTTGTGGTATCCCAAGGGTAACAATCACATTATTCATTCCTTTACAGATGCAGATTGGGCAGGAAGTGTTGATGATCATGAGAGTACTCATGAAGCATTGGAATATCTTCACTAGAAGCTTGGGATTCTCCCAAGTTCTCATTAGATTTTCCTTATTCATAATATAAAGGGGGAGTGGAAGTGTGTATAGGTCCACAGGATGGTTGTGTCAGGGGAAGTAAAAGTGTATACAGGTTCATAGGATGATTGTGTTTTAGGGGGAGCTACCCTTTGCCATTGATTTCAAAGGGGGAGAGAATGTTGTAGGAAGAGGTGTCATGATCACAGGGGGAGTACTTTTGTTGCCATCAATGCCAAAGGGGGATATTGTTGATCAACGGTTGTCATTGATGTCAACCCAAGAAGCACTAGGGGCTAACCCAATATTGCATGGGATTTTTGACCTACCAAATTAATATATTATAGGTGAATACTACTTTTGATGGTTTCTACTTGTCTATTTGTTTTCGTTGATATATGGCATGCCATGTAATCCTTCACGGTTTGAGAGATATTCATGTTTGAAGTTTGTACCCCCAGTTAGTGGGCTAAAACCTCATGGGGTTGTGGCATGGGTCATTGAAAAGTCATAATTAATATTTTTTAAGATCCTAAAATCCCTCCCACTTTCACTTGTTGAAGCCCCTCTCAACCTAATCATTTATATAAATTTTGATCCTCATATCCTCCTCATGCAAGGGATTTCGCCATCTGAAACAAGTCATCGTGGCATTTGCGCTATAAATTTTTTTCTACAAAGGCTCAGAAGCTGAAATTTTCATGGGGTGGAGCCGAAATCCTGAGGAAGCTACTGTGAACATTTCATATCAAGGTGCACAACATTTTTGGAGATAGGATATGTGGAAGTCAGTGTTTTTGCAGCCTCCTGAAATTTATCTCAAAGAAGTGACCTTAGGAAAATCGTCATAACTCTCTCTCTGAGTATCGGATTGGAATTCCATAAAAATGGGTAGATAGTGCATAGTCTATAGTTTTCTCTCTATCAATTTTAGAGCTGAATGAAGAAACAGTAACACGTGGCACGCCGCACAAGTTCAATCTGCTGAAATAGTCCATAATCAGGCCATTGTGAGAGATTGGGTATAACTCTCTCTTGAAGAATCCAAATTAGGTCAGACCTATGGCATTGGAACGAAAACTCAAAGGACTAATACAATACCAAAAATTAGATATTGGGGATCTGAAATAATAGAGATACACTAGATTCAATATCAAGCTCCTAGAAGGCAAAGAAAAAGCTAGATCATGTGTTGTAAAGGGCTGCAAAGGACTAGACTTTCTAGGGAAGAAAAGAAAATAAAGGTGTGACAAAGGGTAGCATGACAAGAGTAGCAACCAAGGTGCATAATAGCAGCAAGAAGTTCATCACATGAGGTCTTCAAGTAGGCAGCACTGCATACAATCATTGTAAAGGTATCATTGTACTAAGTCATTGTAAATACATTATTGTACGAATTGTACTAGTGTCTATCTGCCAAGAGTTGAAGAGGCAGTGTCGGGTGGTCCAGGATCATCATTAGGTGGTTGTGTCATAGTTAGGGTTATGTTCTAGTGTGTCTTCTTCTTCTACATCATTCTATATCATTGTAAAGTGGAACATTTTCCCTGGTATGAGAGTCCATTCTTCTTTTTTTCTTCTACACGGTGGTAGGGTGGTGCCAGGGTGAGTTGTAGCTCATTGGGTGTTGGGGCATCCATTCAGTTGACTATATAAGAATCTCGAGCATTGGAACGTCCATCCAGTGGGAGCTGGAGAAGAATTTTTTTCTAGATTATAGGAATTTGGAGCTTTATTTTCAATTAGAGTTGAATATTAAAGATTTATTAGAAAAGCATTAGGTGGTTTTTGTCCCGGAGTGGGTTTCCACCTTAAAAACTGTGTGCATTTGTGTTCCTCTTTTTTTCTACTTTCATTTTACAAAAAATTATAATAATTGAAGATTAACTAATTCTATAATTGAAAGGAATACTGATTCACCCCCCTCTCAGTATTTCCAACAAATTGTACCCTATACAAGCTTCCTTGATCTATCACGAGCTTGTAAGTGTGACATTTCTGCTCATCATGTCCTATTGACCGGCAGAACGTACACCATTGTTGCTTTATTTCACTCATACTTAGACAAGGGCACTGGGCTATATCATGTAGTCCTACTACCTGACCATCATCGCACCATTACGCAAACCCTCTTGAGCCTAGACATAGAGGACTAGGGCCTCCTGCCTGGATGTACTCTACCAGTAGTGAGCACTGATCTTTCATATGTCCAAACATCTGACATCGTATGCACCATAGGTTTGCACTAGCTCCATTTCCCCATTCCTTCCATAGGTTCTGGATCTCCATGTGCATAGCTCCAAGATTCTCTTGAATTTTTTGTACTCCTCCCGAAGTGTCTTCTCTAGGCACGACTTCTAGTTTCATTGCGGCTTCCAAAGATTTTTCCTATGATTCGAAGGTCTCATGGCCCATAGGTATACGCAAGTGAGGTAGCAGCATAGCAATGAACCATTCAGTATGTTGTATGTCGTCATACTTAAATCCTTCCTCTCTAATTTCTTTCTTTAATCACTGATCATCCTCCCATACAAACTCAGACACACCATGCTTGAAGTCCTTCACTTCTGCTACCAACTGAGAGTAAGATTTTGGCTTTCAGAATTATTGCTTTAGAGTGTCCTTAATATCTTCAATAGATGCACTCCCATGCTGAGAGATGTATCGCATGTACCAGTCCAACACTCTTTCTTCAAACTTCAGGGACAACTGCGCCCTTTTCACAATATCATCACCATACCTTGCGCAGTCCATACCGAGTCTACAACAAACCAAAATCGGTTCATGTCCTCATCTCCCGCACCTTTAAAGGTACGTAATTTCAAGTGCGCCTCCATGTCTCCTTCTGGTGAGGTTTCAGGTGAGTTTGTATTCTTACGTGGTTCCGACGTTGGTGTAACTAGTGGGCTTTGCACAACTGTTTCTTTCCATGAGCTATAGCCAGATTTTTCCCCTTCTTGATTGGTTAGATAGTACTTACCACTCCCCATTGTACTTTCACCCAGAATGGAGCTCATTCACTTGCACCTGCTCTTATTCTTTGTCAGGCTCCTAGTACTCCCTTGTCATTACCTGATCCCTTCCTCAAAATACTCCAGGTCCCGACAACATAACCATTTGTTGGCTCGAGGGGTCCTGACCTAGGTTCGAAGTTCAAAGTCAAAGTCTCACCCGAAGTAGTATGGGTGGGTGCTAGAACTAGGTTTCCACACCCTAAGTAGGATGTATATGTCTCTTTTCGCATCCACGTGAGCAAGGTCAATTATACTATGGTGCTCAATAATCATATACTTCTAAGACAATAGCTCAGTATTGCATAAAACAGAACAAAACAGGTCTAGATGCAGTAAAAACACTTACACAAAACTTTTGCAGCTGAATACTGAATGCACATAATACAACAATTACCAATGATTCGCATAAACAGTACACACAGATTCAATTCTCAAACAAACTTTCTTATTCATCACTTCATAAATTCCCTCTTACAATACCTGTCCTAGCCTGTGCACATAGCAGCAGGGTCCACACATAGTAGTACTTTGGATCTCCACACACATAGCCAGCAAGATTCCTTCCCCAAAAACCTAAATAGATTTACTAAACCACAATTTGCATCAATAGCTCTTCATTCCTCCCCTTAAAATTCAAAATGTTCCTCTATTTATAACAATATAGCTTAAACTTTCCTATGGTCCACAAACTGTGGTTTTCGGACCCCAGGTTTACCCTTTCACCCATTACAATGCTTTCGAGGCTTTGACCCACCCCAAACCCCTACGCTACCCTAAATATAATAAAAAATATATGAAATCAGACCAGTTTCGCGGCTCGTAGGAGACCCTGTTCCAACAAACCCATAGTGGTAAGTACTACAGAACTAACCAAGAAGGAGATAGATTTGTTTATAGTCCAGTAAGGGATTAAAATATGAAAGAACCTCCAACTACACCACCATCGAGCCAGAATAGGGGTAAGAAATCACTCATACCTCCACCCCCACCAGAAGATGAGATGGCCTCACACATGAAGCTACCTATCTTCAAGGGCATAGGGGATGAAGACATGGACCGGTTCTGGTTTATTGCAGGATCGGTATGGACTACGCATAACGTGGCCAACAACGCTATAAAAAGGGAACAACTATCCCTTTCCTTTGAAGGAAGAGACATGGACTGTTATATGGGATAAATAACTCAGCATGTGAATGTGACCATTGAAGAGATTAAGAATGCCTTGAAACAACAGTTCAAGAAGCCTAAGTCCTACTCTCAGATAGTGAACGATCTAAAATATTTCAAGCAGGGACCGTCTGAATCTGTATGGGCAGCTGACCAATGGTTAAATAAGGTCATTAGAGAAGGAGGATTTCTGTATGATGATAGGCAGCACACGGATTGGTTCATTGCTATGTTTCAACCCCACCTGCATGTGCTAATGGGTCATCAAGCCATTGAATTGCAGGTAAAGGCCTTGGATATTGCGATGAAGCTTGAAGCTACGCTAAGGGATGATACCCAGTTAGGAGTACAAAATATACAAGGGTAGTTAGAGGCAATGCACATGGAGATCTAGAATCTGTGAAAGGAGCTAGGAACAGAGGCTAGCCCTGACAGATGGTGCATATGTTGTAGGGTGAATGGCCACACCAAGGATAACTACCCGCTGTTAGCAGACTACATGCAGGCTGAGGGACCCAGCCCATTGTGTACTAGGGAAGCTGTGGGACCAAGGGGGCCGGTGCTATGGTGTGATGCTTTTCGCGTTGCTGGGCTTCATGATACCAACCACTTCCCCCGCCTGGCCGCATATATCCTAGAAGTGAAGCAAAAATGGTGTAGATTTTGTAGATCTGTAGGACATGATGAGCACAAATACCAGACTTATGATCTAATGATAGATCGAGGGAACCTATATAGAGTACCTTCAGATCCTTCCTCACTGAGATCCCCCTCAGGCATAGGTGGCTTCCTAACTAGGGGTAGGGGAGGTGGTTGAGGTGGAAGTGCATGTAGGGGGAGAGGAAAACTGATTTGCTATAACTGTGGAGAAATAGGGCACTTTGCAAGGGACTACACGAACCCTATGAGACAATCCTGCAAATACTATAGGCAGCTAGATCATGTGATCGAAGATTGCTCGATTATGATAACCAAGATGCAGGAGAAGCAACAGACACCCACATAGAATGTACAGAGGGTTAGGGCAGAACCTCGAGATGAAGGACCAAGTGTTAATGTTATAAGATGTAGCGGCATGGCCATCATATGAGCTACGAAGAACGCTGAGGTAGAGCCTCTTATCCGTAAAGCAATCATTAAACAAGAAGGTTTTGACTTATAGAAGGAAAAGGAAACCTTTGTTGCAACTCGCTACGACTTTCCTAAGGCTGTGGAATCTACTCCTCAAGCTCTCACAAACCTCAAAGTAGATGATGAGGTCAAACCATTCCTACAGGAATGTATAAATATGTTGCGCAACCAAAGGACCGTATAAAACCTCCAAGATTTGATATTAAGCTGTGCAGAAAGAACAACCCTAGCCACGGAAATTAATGATGTGCACAAACTATATAATCATAAGAGACGTACTGGTAGGGAGATGTGGTTAACCGCATAGATTGGTGATTATGAGATGGATCGGTTTATTCTAGACCTAGGCTCAGATGTGAATGTACTACCCAAGAAAACATGGCAGCGAATGGGAGAACCTAAGTTGGAATGGTCCACTATCCAGCTGCATGGCTAATCAGCAGAACATCATATCGTTGGGAAGATTATCCAATATTGTGGTAGATATCGCAGGAGTTAATGTTTGGGCTAAATTCGAGGTCATTCTGATTGTAGAAGATGTGGACCCCTATTCTATGCTCCTAGGATTGGACTGGGCCATAGATATGGGTGGTATTATCAATTTGAAGAAGAGAAGCATGGTGTTTGAAAGTGAAGGAACTCGGGTGGTAATACCGCTTGACCCCACAGAAGGAAAAAGGTATACAAAACCAGTGCATGAGGAAGAGGAGGTGGATCACATCTATAATTTAACTGCGAGGGATGAAGACTGGATCAATCCTATGGTTGATGGTGTGCTTTGCTGGGAAAAGGATAGCGAATTATTTTCTGACTCTGACGGGGAAATGGAAAATTGGAAAAACTAGTTACATGATGCCTCTGCACTGCGCTACTTGTGAATCACAAGGGATTTTTGCTGCATATCCCTATATGTAAGAGGAACTACCCTACTTCAATGGTTCTAGTAGTATAAAAGAGTTTTTGCGAATATTTGAAGTTGAGGTTCCAAGAGAATGAAGGCTATGGGCCCTTAATCTAGCCATGCACGCAACACCGACAAGGTGGTGGGACACACATAAGGGGGCATTCCAGGATTGGGAGTCATGTCAGGATATGATGATCCTCTTATTTGAGCCTCTAGCTAACATGTGCATTAAGGTGTTTCTTGGTCCAGGGGATCCGCACAAACATTTATTCGCTTGGATGGATAAATGGTGCGATCACACTACAGAAGAATGGGTTCACTTGTTTATTAATGGCTTGGGACCAATACCCATTGCATGGTTCTTAGATGCGGAGCTACATTAGCGCACCCGCCATTGGGAAACCTTAAAGGAAAAATTTGTGGGGAAATTTGTATTAACATGAGGAACAAAGGTGTTGCCGACGCTCTGTAGGATATAGATACCTTTGTATTTGGTGAATCCAGGCCCTATGCAGCATTGGAGATATTGACATGGGAAACAAAGATGGAGGACATTGTCAACTGCCACAATATCACCATATAATAATGTGATGAAGATCTGCACAATGTATCTATTCGAGAGTCAGAAGGGGAGTGCATGGTCGTAGGACCTCCATTACACACTGTGGATGTTACGAATCCTATGAAGCTATGAGAGGTTAAAATTAACACGGAAGAGAAGCCAAAGTTGGCTAAAATTGGGGACTACTGGGATGATGAGATAATAGGCCAGGTTGCAGAATTACTCACAGAATATCAAGACTTATTTCTGATAAATTTTTCGGAACTTAAGGGGATCACAGTGGACTTAGGGGTTATGCACATCACACTAAAACCAGATGCGTGCCCTATGAAGCAGACCCTTATCGGTTTAACTCTAAGTATAAGAAAATGTTAGGGAATAAATTGATAAAATTCTCACCGTAGGTATTATCGAACCAGTAAAACACTCGGATTGGGTAAGTCTGATGGTGGTTTAGGAGAATAAGACAAAGGGGGAAATCCACATCTGTGTGGACTTACACAAATTGAATGATGCATTTTTACATTATCCCTTTCTGACACCATTCTCAGATGAAATCCTAGATAGCGTAGGAGGCCAAGAAGCCTACTTGTTTATTGATGGGTTCTCAAGATACCATCAGATTAGAATCACACCTGAATATCGCAACAAAACTACATTTGCTAATGAATGGGGATCTTTTCAGTATACGGTCATGCTGTTCGGACTCAAAAATGCCCCTGCCATATTCTCGTGAGTAGTAGTCACAGTGTTCAAAGAGTTCATCCATAAATTTTTGGAGGTTTACTTCTATGATTGGACTATCTTCGGCTTTGTAAAGATGCATGTTTCGAACCTACGCATGATGTTGGATGCCTGTAGAAAGCACCAAAGTTCCCTAAATTTCAAGAAGTGTATCTTCTACGTACCCTTCGGAATCTTTCTTGGACATATATTTTTCTGACAAGGGTTGATGGTTGACCCTGTGAAAGTTGCAATTATCATCAATATGGCAGTACCTACGACTAAGCAATAGTTGCGTTCGATCCTCGGACATACGGGTTATTACAAAAATTTCATTCAAGGATACACGTTGATCACAATGCCTATGGAAAAGCTGCTTAAGAAGGATGTTTCATTGTTTTGGGATGATGAGTGTCAGAAGAGATTTGAGCTACTCAAGCAAAATATGTTCTCTGTGCCTATTCTTATTTTTCCTGATTGGGCGAAGTGTAATATTCCCAAAATAGGGACTGCTAGCAAGGCATGCCTGAAAAATGCATTTTTTAGGAATGGATGCTACATATCTTGAAATCAGCCCTTGGATCCCTTATATCTAAGTATCTAAGTCTTAAATCCAATAGGATATCATAAACAAATCTCTCTAGGTGGGTTAAACAGATCTCCCACACCTAGTACAGCATAAAAAGTGCCCAAAGAGGGACTGCAACACTATGTGACAAAACTACTCAGAAAATAACGCAGTTGAGCCAAATATATGTTGGAGGCCAATATGGAGGCTCAATATGATTGTTTATAATATAAAATAAGAGTTATATTTAGGCCCTCACATTACAGAACAAAAATAAACAGACTTTACATGAAGATTGGCTCAAAATAAGAGGCTGCAACCATATGATATGATTGTACAAGATTGATAGCATTATTTTATTATCTGAAAAGAGCTATAAGCTACACTTCATATCTAGAGCATATATGTGTACAAAAATTCAGATCTATAGCAGATATATACACTATAGAGTCTCCTCTTCAAAATCCCCTTGGGGTTTTCAGCAGAAAATTTAGTACAGGAAGTAGATCTGAGATCTAAGGCAGATGATATGCAAAATGATTCAGAATTTCTGAAGCAAATGCATCAGTATTCAGATCAAATCTGAATGGAACATGGATTAGATCTGTAATCCATGGATCACCACAGTGAAGGGAAGATTCCCAACACCAGAGATCTCTTCTCCTTGAAGTGCCAAAAGACCCTACAACTTTCTCCTTACAAATATTGCAGTTTTGGAAGATGGACTATGCTATAGGCCCTAGATCATGATGTGGCCTGATGCCAAGATCTGAAAATGAGCTCTCCTCATCCAATACTCTCTTTCCAGGGGGATAGAAACTTTCCCACTGAAAAGAGGCACTAGAATGGCTTAGATCTGAACACATCTAGCCTCCACTTGTTGCAGATTACAAATATAACCAAACCCTCAGCAGGATATGCATTGTATTTGGAAGAAGATCTTGGAAAAATACCTCATAGTGGTCAAGAAATGCAAGACTCCTCCAAGAGCTCCTCAATGGAAGAGGTGGGATTCCCGATCAGGAACACCCTAGTGCTAAACAACACTATTCTCAGCTAAACAGCTAGAGAATGAGAAATTTCTAAACAAAAAAATTATTCAGAAATAATCTCATCAACAAGCCCTCTCATGCTGTCCTCCTCTTCCTTAAATAAGATGGAATCCTTGCCAAACCCTAAACCATCTTAATGATTTAGCTGCATTCACATGATGAGTCTCCAACTAAAACTGCGCTGTGCATCTAGATTGTTCAATGTATCTAGAAAGTGTTGTTGATTTGGTCCAGTTGACCCAGTCAAATGAATTAATCCATTTCACACATAGGGGTCTTTTTCTCAGGCAGCCCAGATTTAGCCTTGTTCACATGAGCATTGATTTATTTTTCTATTTTAGGAGTTTAATTTATCCTCCTTTACAAATTTATTCTTGCAACAAGAAAATGAAAAAAAAAATAGTATACTCCTATTAGCTTGGGCTAATTAGGAATATTACATGAAGTTATTTCATGTTCATGTTGATGCTTTTGGAATCGCCCTCGGAGCGGTCCTTACGTAGCCTGGAGATGGAGACATTGATCACCTAGTTGCATTTGCTAGTCGAAAGCTTTCCGGTGCAGAGCGAAAATATGCCACCACGGAGTGGGAAGGATTGGCCATGGTCTATGCATTACAGAATTATCGGCACCATCTGTTAGGGGGACACTTCAAGATGTTTACAGATCATTTGGCTTTGAAGTACCTGGTGAATAAGCCTGTGTTGGGAGGAAAAATCTACCGATGGCTTCTACTATTCCAAGAGTATGACTTTGAAATCATTGTCAAACCAGGGAAGTTGAATGCTGGGCCAGATCACTTGTTTCAAATTGAGACTGACGAGGAACCAACCAACCTGGAAGATCGATTTCCTGATGCGTAGCTATTTTCTATTAAGGTAGTCAATGTGCACTTCACTGACATCATTCAGTTTCTGACTACATGCATGGCACCCATGGAGTATTCGGTGCAAAAGAAGAAAGAGTTGGTAACTCGCGCTGTGGATTTTACCATCATCGCAGGTCACCTCTATAAGATGGGAGTAGATGAAGTGCTGTGAAGGTACGTTTTGGAACATGAACGACATGCTATCTTGACAGAAGCCCACAATGGGGTAGCAGGAAGTCACTACGCAGGGAACGCAATGGCACAAAAGATCTTAAGAGCTGGATTATGGTGGCCTACCCTGCATAGTGACTCTCATGACTATTGTAAGGCTTGCGATACATGCTAACACACCGGAAATCCGTCCCATAGGGATGAAATGCCCCTTCAGCTGCAAATGGCCCTGCAAGCATCTGACAAGTGGGCCATCAATTTTGTAGGACCTATCAACCCACCCAGAAAGAAGACAGGTGCGTGTTACATTATAACTACTATTGATTATGTAACTAGGTGGGCCGAGGCACAAGTAGTGAAGGAATGCACTGCAGATACCACTGCGCACTTCATCTTTGAGAAGATTCTGACCATATTTGGATTTCCAAAAATCTTGATGAGCGATAGAGGTACGCACTTTTTCAATGAAACAATACAGTCCTTGACGAAAGAATTTCGGATCCATCATGCGAAAATCACTCCATATAATCCTCAGGAAAATAGAGTGGTTGAAGCTTTTAATAAGGTCTTGGAGCACACACTGACCAAGGTCTGGAACACCGATCGTAGCGACTAGGATGTGCGCATTCCATATGTTCTATGGGCTTACCAAACAACCTGTAAGAAGTTGACAGGGAAAGAACTGTTTAGGATGGTCTATGCTAAGGATGCCATTATGCCAATGGAATATATTGTTCCTATCCTATGCATCGTAACCTTCAAAAATATGGCAGAGTCTGATTTCATGGAGGACTCACAGTTAGTGCAGCTTGTGGCTTTGAAGGAAGACCGTTTCATTGATAACTTCCATCAGCAGGTTCAGAGGGCACATGATAAGGCCTGACACGATCAAAATATTCATCAAAAATATTTGTGGAGGATGAATTAGTCCTACTATATGATAGCCAGTTTGCGAAACACCCAGAGAATTTCCGACAGCACTGGCCCTATACAGTTAAGGAAATCACGGATGGTGGAGCTGTTCGATTAGCTACCCTACGCGGTGATATACTACCCGGATATATCAATGGCAGTCAACTCAAACCATATTGGATCAAATAATTATATGGCTGGAGTAGCTCTATGAAGTGGGGCACACCCACCAAGGAAGATAAGCGCAGCAGGTACCCAGATCCGCGCAGGAGGCAGCCCCAGGATTGGAAGCCCAGGGGAGTGCTCTGGAGGTGCAGGATTAAACTCAGAAAGAGTAAGCTCAAAATGCAGTAGGTGCACTGGGAGCATAGGTGGTATGCTAATAATGCATGGGTGTGCTAGGAGCATAGGGGTGTGCTGAGTGCACAAAGGGTACGAAAACTAGCCGTTGGAACAGTCAAATCAGGTAAAAAGAAAAAGTTACCGTTGGAAGGAGCTGGCGGCTGGCATTTAATGAGGTGATTTCTGGAGATTTTTTACCTTTTACTTGATGGTAAGTTCCAAGTGAAGTTTACCCTACCATTGGTCGACCATAAAGGCTATAAAAAGGGGCAAGATAGATCAGACAGGGATTCAATATCACTTGAATAACTCGTACTTGGCATGTTTGTCCTTGACGGATTTATGTTGTAAGAATTTTTGTGTCTATAGTGTCCCTTTCATGTATGAGAAACCTACTCCTTCTGACAGTAGCCACCCAGGGTTGGGATTCATTTTTCGCTCCAGAATGATGGCCACTAGTTGTGCTGAATCCTCGGCACTAGCGACCTCGGTAGAGCCAGAAACTAAGGAAGTGGTGGAGATTGAGTCCGAGGCTGAAGAAGTTATCTCCACACCGAGCCTAGTCATGAAGAAGGGGAAGGAAAAAGCATAGGTCTCAGGAAAACCCCCAAAACCCGCGAAATGGGCTAGAGGGTGTTGAGATTCAACAAGATGATGAAGCTTAGTGAAAATCAGTCACCTTCACTAAGTGGGCCCACAGGCTATTTTTAGCTGTAAGTATATTTTTAGACTATGTCTATTTTTAGACACGGTGATCATATTTCAGAAGTTGCAGGATGTTATTTGAGGATGGTTGGTCAAGTTGGAAAATAGATGAAATTATATTTTTTAGAATATGGGATGAAGTCTATTTATAGATCGTCGATCTAAAAATAAATGCATGTCGATTATTATTAGCTCTTAATAATAATAAGACTATAAATATCAATTTATTCTCTTGGAGCACTTTATTTCAGTGAACAAATTTGGAAAATCAGTGGGCTGAAGGAATTATGCAATTCCTAGGGTTTATTTGTGGTTCATGCATGGAGGACTCAGTTAGTAGTTCATGGAGTTACTATTCAATTTAACTTAGTTAATGGAGTTAAACTCAGTTGAGCTAGTTGTATCTAGTTTAACTGAATGACGCACTAGTGAGAGTGGAGTGAATTAATTAGTTAATTAATTCACAAATAATAACTCATTAATCAACTAAACAAATACAGCATCTAACTACAGTGCATGTCAGTTCCAGTGGAGACCCAGTGGAGAGATATGTGAAAGGGTGAGATGGACTATCTATTGTGACTATAGTGATGCATTGATTGCATCACACACACATTGGAGTTTCCAATGAGGATTGCGCAGTCAAGGCAAGGCCAATTCGAATTCATGCAGGGGTTTTCTTCAGCGGGGATTGCGCAGTGGAGGCAAGCTATCAGGTGGCAAGAAATCAGTGCATGGATCTGCAGATTTCTTCATGTTAGTGTGTGACGATTGATTGTATTGAGAGCTTGATGTACTAAAATTTGTATGAGATTGTTACATGATATCCATGATACATAATATATGATAGTTGGGGTTTTTAGCTTTAGGCTTTCCCGTCAAACAACAGTGTTATGTGTGATTTTTTTTATTGCTTCATGTGTTTGCAATTGAGTTTTAAATTTCTGCAAAAGATTAACAGTAGAAGGATTATGTATTTAGCCAGAACATAAATATTGTTAGATCAGGATAATATGGATATATACATGAATATTTTATATAATTTCTACATGGTATCGGAGCAGTGTTAATTCTTGAAGATTGCAATTGTGAAGAATTGTTGAGTTTGTGCTATTGGACAATTCGAATTTGTTTCATAAATTTCTTGGTGCGACAGTTGAGTATCCATTGAAATTTCTTTCAATGGGTTGCGATTGGAGTATGCCCTTGAGGGTAGCTTGAATTACATAGCCTGGAAGGATAGGATGGAGGCGGTTTTAGAAGATAATGGACTGAAGGAGTTCATCGATAGTGATGTTCCTAAGCTGGGTTTTAGCGATGTTGCATTACTTGAAACATGGAAAAAGAAGGTAGCGAAGACAAGAACAATTATGTTGGAAGGTGTGAAGGACTATATTGTGTCCAACCTTCATGGGAAAGCCAATCCACTTTTAATTTTGAAGGCTTTGTTAGATTTTTTCTAAAGCAGCAACGACCAGAGGAAGTTGGTGCTGAAAGATAAGCTCAGAAAAATAAAAATGGAGAAGGGCGATAGTATTCAAAAATATCTCACGAAGTTTGTCCATTATAAGGATGAAATGGGAAGTGTGTGGATTAATGTTTATGATGAATACTTGGTGATATTGGCTCTCCTTAGGCTTCCGAAGATTTGGCATAGCTACGAAGACTCTGTCAATGGACGGGAGAAATTGCCGGGTTGGGAGCGACTTTGGTCGGACCTTCTACAGGAGGAGATAAGGTGAAGTACCAGGGATGGCTCTTCATCAAAGAATGATGATGAAGAGAATTTCACTTTGGATTCTAAAATAAGGAAATGGAAGGGGAAGAAATTACCTCTGAAATCCGAGGCTAAAGGCAAGAAGCAGGATTTTTCCAAGTTGAAGTGTTTTCATTGTCATGAACATGGGAATTTAGTCACTAACTTCCCACAGAAAGAGAAGAACAAGATGTATGTTGGAGCTCTATCTGAAGAGTCCTTAGCCTCGTATTTTGAACTTGATTTCTCCTTGATCACATTCTTGGTTTCAAGCGTAATGGAATCAGTGTGGTATCTTGATAGTGGTGCGATTTTCCATATGACGAGAGACAAGGAGTTGTTTAGTGACTTGGAGGAGAAGGATCTCCAAATTCATATAGAGATGGGCGATGATGGTCGATACAGTGCGACCGACATTGGGACCATTACCTTTGAGAGGGAGTCAGGTAATCCATTTCTGTTTAAATATGTTATGCATGTTCCAGGTCTGAAGAAGAACTTGGTCTAGATCACAATGTTGGAAGACAGAGGTTATGATGTTGTTTTCAGCTAGGGAAAATTTTTCCTGCGACATAAAACGATGGGTCAAACCAAGAGGATAGGGATTCGAGTTAAGAATCTCTACAAGCTAGAGGTAGATTGTTGTGCTACAATGATGGGCAAAGTAGAAGAAGTGGTGAGTCGGGATGAGGGCAAATTATGGCACAAGAGATTGGGCCATCTTCACCAATGCGCTTTAAATATTTTGCAGCAGATTTCTACTGGACTTCCCAAGGGTACTCTTATGCAGTTATATCATTGCAAGAGATGTACTATGGGTAAGTTTGTGAATAACACCTTTCATGAGAAGGAGAACTGTGCTTCGGTGATGCTGGAGAGAATTCACACAGACGTGTGTGGACCTTTCTCGGTCGCTTCAACAGAAAAATATAGATATTATGCTATATTTGTTGATGAATATTCTCATAGATGTTGGATCTTCTTCATGCAGAAGAAGAGAGAAACAATCTCAAATTTCTGTGAGTTTAAAGCATTGGTGGAGAAGGAGTAGGGGAAGTAAGTGAAGCCTCTATGGAGTGATAATGGTGGTGAATATATCTCGAAAAAATTCAAAGAATTCTGTAGAAAAGAAGGAATTTGAAGAGAACTCATAGCGCCTCATAACCCATAGTAGAATGGGGTCACAGAGAGGAAGAATAGAATGATCGTGGGTGCTGCACAAGCTATGCTACATGACCAGGGCCTTCCAATGCACTTGTGGGCAGAAGCATGCAACACTGCCATTTATGTGAAAAACTGTTGTCCTCATAGAGTACCTGGCATGAGTACACCTAAAGAAGATTTTACTGGTAAGAAGCCTGATATTTCTCATTTGAAGATTTTTGGCTCATCTGTTTACATTCATGTGACAAAGGACGCTAGGAAGAAGTTGGAGCTAACTGCAGAAGTTGGGATATTTGTGGCGTACACAGAAACACCCCATAATTATAATGTGTATTTTCCAGATAGTCTGATGACTGTGGTGTGACGGGATATAAAATTCAATGAGGTGAAAGCCATGAAGTTGTTTCTTGAGAGGGAGCTACACTTGCATGCAGAGGAGGAACTTCTTGTTCCCAAATATTAGCCTCTAGATGTGGATCAGCCACAGGAGGAGATTCATGGAGTGAAGGAGTCCACTCATGTAGAACCAAAAATTATAATAGGTAGAAAGTTTACCACATAAGCTGAGAGACTGAAGCTTGATGTGGCACAGAATGTAGGAATCCCTACATCATAGCGCAGATAGAGACAGTTGCATGACTAATTTACTGGATACATGGCTCTTATGAGAAAGTGTATTGTGACAGAGCCATTTTCTTTTGAAGAAGCAGTGCAGGAGCCCACATGGGTAGATGCCATGGTGGAGAAGTACGAATCCATTGTCAGAAATAGTGCTTGGGAGATTTTTCCAAGGCCGCTAGGTAAATCAGTTGTATGATCAAGATGGATCTACAAGGTAAAGAAAGCTACTGATGGGAGCATCAAGAAGTATAAGGCAAGATTTTCTGCTCAGGGCTTCTCACAGATTGAGGGGATTGATTATGAAGAAAATTTTGCACCTGTCGCATGGTACTCTTCCATAAATACCATCCTTTCTCTCTCAGCACAGATGGGTTGGCACATTCATCGGATGGATGTGAACACTACGTTCCTTAATGGGATCATTGAGGAAGAGATGTACATTGAGCAGCCCAAAGGATTTGAGATCTTCAGCCGTGAGTCACATGTGTGCAGGCTCAAAAGAGAGCTGTATGGGCTGAAACAAGCACCACATGCTTGGTACAAATGGATCGACATCTATTTCACTAGACTTGGCTTCACCAAGAGTGAGGCAGATGCAAACCTGTAACAAATTGTGGTGGAGGGTAAGATTTTAATCATTTTTCTTTATGTTGATGATTTAATACTAACGGGTGATAAGCAGTTGATACACTCATGCAAGGAAGATCTTGCAAAGGAGTTTGAGATGAAGGATTTGGGCCTCCTTCATTATTTCCTTGGATTAGAAATATGGCAGCGGGAAGGTGAACTATTTGTGTCTCAAGGTAAGTGGAGAAGTTTCACATGCAAGGCTACAAGCCTATCGACACTCCTCTTCCAGGAAATTGGAGGAAAGAGGATACTACATCGATAGAGGTAGTGGATGCCATTGTTTATCGACAGTTGGTGGGTTCGCTCATGTATTTAGTTAATATAAGACCGAATATATGCTATGCAATGAACCAACTTTCACAAGTGATGGTTAAGCCTACTAAGCTTTTTTGGAAGGCAGGCAAGCATGTCCTGAGGTATCTCAGGGGAAAATATAAGTATGGATTATGGTACAGACAAATGGATGAGGTTACGTTAAATGGCTTCACAGATGCAAATTGGGCAAGCAGCCCAATGGACAGAAAGAGCACATCAGGAGGGGTTTTCAGTATCGGATCTACAGTAGTTTCTTGGTACAGTAGGAAAAAATGATCTGTGGCACTCGGTTCAGCTGAAGAAGAATACATGCCAGCAAGTCAAGCTACATGTGAGGTTATCTGGATGAGGAAGATCCCGGTCGGTTTGTTCGGTTCACATTTAGATCCTACAGTGATACATTGTGATAATCAGAGTTGCATTAAACTCTCTATTAATCCTGTGTTTCATGATATATCTAAACATATTGATATCCGGTATCATCATATCAGAGATTGTGTGCAACGAAAGATCATGTTTCTTCAGTACATTCCTATGGAAGATCAGGATGCAGATATTCTGACGAAGGCACTTAGCAGGAGAAAATTCGAATACCATAGAGGCAGGATCGGGGTGAAGGATAATCCCTATATTATTAAGAGGGAGTGTTGAGATTCAACAAGATGATTAAGCTTAGTGAAAATCAGTCACCTTCACTAAGTGGGGCCACAGGCTATTTTTAGGTGTAAGTCTATTTTTAGACATGGTGATCATATTTTAGAAGTTACAGGATGTTATTTTTGGATGGTTGGTCAAGTTAGAAAAATAGATGAAATTCTATTTTTTAAAATATTGGATGAAGTCTATTTATAGATCGTTGATCTAAAAATAGATGCATGTCGATTATTATTAGCTCTTAATAACAATCAGACTCCAAATATCAACTTATTCTCTTGGAGCACTTTATTTCAGTGAACAGATTTGGAAAATCAGTGGACTGAAGGAATTACACAATTCCTAGGGTTTACTAGTCGTTCATGCATGGAGGACTTAGTTAGAAGTGAATGGCAAAGTTATGATAGACTTGGAAGAGTAGTTCATGGAGTTGTTATTCAATTTAACTTAGTTAATGGAGTTAAACTCAGTTGAGCTAGTTATATCTAGTCTAATTGAATGATAAACTAGTGAGAGTGGAGTGAATTAATTAGTTAATTAACTCACAAATAATAACTCATTAATAAACTAAACAAATATAGCAGTTAACTACAGTGCATGTCAGTTCCAGTGGAGACCCAGTGGAGAGATAGGTGAAAGGGTGAGATGGACTATTTGTTGTGACTATAGTGATGCATTGATTTTATCACACACACATTGGAGTTTCCAATGAGGATTGCACAGTCAAGGCAAGGCCATTTCGAATTCATTCAGGGGTCTTCTTCAGTAGGGATTGTGCAATGGAGGCGGCTATCAGGTGGCAAGAAATCAGTGCATGGATTTGCAAATTTCTTTATGTTAGTGTGTGACGATTGATTGTACTAAGAGGTTGATGTACTAAGCTTTGTATGAGATTGTTACATAATCCCCATGATACATAATATATGATATTTGGGGTTTTTAGCTTCAGGATTTCCCGTTAAACAACTGTGTTAAGTGCAATTGTTTTTATTGCTTCATGTGTTTACAGTTGAGTTTTAAATTTCTGCAAAAGATTAACAATGGAAGGATTCTGTATTTAGAAAGAAGATAAATATTGTTAGATCAGGAGAATATGGATATATACATGAATATTTTATATAATTTATACAAAGGGAAGCTTCGTACTTCACCGCGAAATGTAAAATCCCTGCAAGCGACAACCCCGGTGCATGTTGCTCGGGAAGAGGCTCAGGCCACAGAGCCAATCAATTGTTTACCTCCTTTCATTTGGCTACGCAGGCCCTTGATGCGCATGTTGAAGAACCTCTATAGCCTGATCACCTACTTGCAGATGTCGTTGTTCGCAGGAGAGGTCCCCATTATTGGTGAACCTTTTGGAAGGCTCCATGAGATCAAATTTGATGATCATGACTTGGCCAATTTGAAGGCCTTCCCTGAGTTGGCGCCTGAGTTATATCTTAAATGAGTTCAGGAGGATGATGGGATAAAAATTGTCCCTCTAAGCTGGGTACGCAAAGTGGCAGGGTCCAGGCTCCTCAACCTGCTCAGGATGCCGCATTTTGACCACTACAATATCACGGACCATTTGGTGCGTCAATTGCTTGCCTTGGTCCATGATAGGTGTTTATGGATCAAGGATCGAATCCCTATCGATGCTACACTCATCCATCGAATCACTAGTATTCCTATGGAAGGGCCAAACCCTTTGGAGCACATTGGAAAGAAGTATGAAGGGGAAACTGCTGAATATGTGTGACAAAAATACCATGTTGAAAGGAATACTCGCGAATTCATGATAAAAACCATCAGTGATCCTGTTACGCAACTGGGTACCATGTTATTGGCATGTAAGATGATGTGAAAATTCCAGGTGGCTTCTGTCCCCGCATACATAAATAAGTTAGCAGGCCAGTGCGAGAAAGTGGTCTTCTTCAATTAGTCACAATATTTGTGCAATGAGTTTTTGGCCAATGTTTGCGAATCCCAGGAGTAGGGATGGGCATTTTTCTATTCCTGGCTGCTACTTCTCATCGCATTGATAGCTTGGGAAGCACTTGAGGAATCATTCCTCCCGGAGCTCACCCCCGACATGTGTGAGGGGGCCCGATATAGAAACTTATGGGATTCTAAGGATCCATAGCCTCTCGAGGCCAACAAAGTCTTCTGGGTACTCTTTCAAAGTAGCTTGGTAACAGCCATTAATTCTTGACCACAGTTGTCTCCAGTATTATATGACAGATACAAGGGCATTGCGGCATTCCAAGTCACCATGCACAACATCCAGATTAGAGCACGCAAGGATAATGCCTGAACTTCGCTCCCTTATATGGTGGTGGACAAAGAAATTGACAATGTAATTGCGCTCTGGCCTCCTAACTAGAAGATCGACTTCAAAATCGGCGCGAAGGCACCGAAGGAACCAGCACAATGAAAGTAACCCCACCTGTCATCATCAAGGATATCGAAGGACCAAGCAAGAGTACAGGGAAGGACATGGGTGCAGAAGCACAAAAAAATGTGCAGCAGAAACAGACCACCAAGAAGGATGTAGAAGTGGAGACTCAGCTAGATTCGCTCCTAGACCTGGGTACAAAAGGACTGGATGCAGGAGGAACTGCCTCCCCCCGAGGCATGACGTAAAAAAGCAAGCTTATTAAAGGGCCCCGAAAGAAGGATCACTCTCAGCGGACGAAATGAGATGAGACAATCGCACTGACTGACGGGGACCTCGAAAAAATTGCTGACATGGTCACTTTGGCCGCGGAAGATAGATGGTTAGCCTTAGAAGAACAACAAAGAGCTACGATCGACACAATTCAGGCTGATCTCTGTGCTCTACAGCTAAAGACAGACACACTGCAGACCGATGTGACTCAGGTACGAATGCCCTTGGAAACCAGCAGTGCAGTGCTAGTTACAAAAGAAATTCGCCTCTGTTCTTTACCTAGCCCAGCCCTTGTGATCAGTCCACCCAACCTGGAAATGAAAGTCCAGACCAGTGCAGAAGTCTAGCTGAATTTAGCCAGGCTACCAAATGAGGCATTGCAGGGTCTCCACACCTCCTTGTTTCAGGAAATTCACCATCGGGAACAACAAGTTCACCAACAGCTCAGTGTAGCTGAGCAAACAATCACCGCAAAGAATGGTGAAGTTTCCCTCACCACTGTGTAGCAAAAAGAGCTTGAAAAATTGATTCACCAACTCTACGCAGATGTTACAGAAGAAATCCCAGCCACAGCCACCCCCCAGGCTAAGATTGAAGGGTTGGTCACAACATTGAAGGCCTCTAGGATGGAAGTTCAGGTGATCAAAATACAGATGGAGCATCAAATCCAAGATTTTCATGCTAAGTTGTAGCCCAAAACACCTTCGGAGGTATGGACCCAGTAAGCTACGCTGGTTACCGAACTTGATAATCTGGGAATGTAGACCTGCTTGACTTACCTACTCTCTCCCCAGGTGATGAATCCTGGTTCCAGCACCCTCCCATACTGCTTTGGGTGAGACTTTGACCTACGCAAGCAGGTCACTGCCGAAAGGGCCAGTAGTATAAGGGTTTTTTGAAAAACCTTAACCTCCAAACCTGGGTCAGGACCCCTCGAGCCAACACAAACTGAATTACCAAATGTTGATAAAATAGAAGAAAACACACAAACCACAATTGGTAAAGATGAGTCATTCAATTAGGCAAAAATCAAATACCATTTAATATCCAAATTGAAAATACCAATTCCTTTAACAAATATGGTGAAAATTTATTCATACAAAGCAAAAATCACTGAAACATTAAACATAAGTGAAAGTGAAGATGTAGTTAACCTCAATTATGATCAACCTGAGCTATTATTTGGTCTTGAGGTTAATCGTAAACATCAACAAGGGGGTGTCCCTCTATTCTACATTATCTTAAACATTCATGATAAAATATTACATAATGCTATGTTAGATTCGGGAGCATCTCATAACTTAATGCGTAAAGAAATCATGGAAAAATTGAACTTAGACATAACTAGACCATACAAATACCTGTTCTCCTTTGATTCTAGTCAAGTCAAATGCCTTGGCCTGATAAAATACCTGTGTGTAACTCTAGTCCAGTGCCCAACAAAGAGTATTGTTATGGACATCGTAGTTTCTGATATCCCTCCAAAATATGGTACGTTATTATCTCGCTCATGGGGAGAAAAATTACAAGGATCATTGCAATTAGACATGACATATGCTACCATTTTTGTGTTTGGTCAACAAAGGAAGCTTTATAGAGAAACCTTGATGAAATACATGGTAAGTAGTTCAGAAATACCACAGAATTATCCTATCTATTCATTACATTCTGATCTAAACTCATTTATATTATGTAATTCAAACAATGACAAAGATAAAATCACAACTGTAGAAGAGAAACACAAAGAAATTGATAGCGAAAATATAACTCATGAGTCTATGTGGCATTTAGATTTTTATGGTTCTGTAAAAATATTAGGAGAAGGAGCTGGAGTATGGATATACAATTTAGAAAATGATCATTCAGAAGGACATGCATTCAGATTAAATTTCAAATGCACTAATAACATGGCATAATATCAAGCATTAGTACTAGGCCTTCAAATCATAAGAAAAATTTGAGCTAAAAGATATTCCATCATGGGAGACTCAAAACTCATCATAAAACAAGTCAAGGGAGAGTATCTTGTGAATAACCCTAGACTTGATAAATTGTTTTCTTGAAATTGACTTTGTTGTTATTCCAAGAAAGCAAATTATGCAAGCACATAGTTTGGCCACTTTTTCCAGCACATGTACATTACCCTTTCAGCCAAATCATTAGTACATGGCTGAGGTAATACATAGGCCAACCATACCTGATAATTTGAAGTATTGGAAAATATTTTCACAAGACTCGCAAATTTATAAATTTATGAATTTTGAGGGATAATTTCAAAATGGTAATATAGATACAGACTGTACATTGGATTATACCATAAATAACAAGATATATGTAAATGATGTAAATAATATAGAACCAACTAGATTCACTAAAGTAGAAATAGAAAAATGATAAACAATAGAAATTGAGGAATTAATTAATGATGAATCGAAAG
This sequence comes from Pinus albicaulis, assembly GCA_034641835.2. Lineage (NCBI taxonomy): Eukaryota > Viridiplantae > Streptophyta > Pinopsida > Pinales > Pinaceae > Pinus > Pinus albicaulis. Next base: position 170,863,894 of record CM076581.1, on the reverse strand, counting down.
TTTTAAACATCAAAGACAACATTTTTCCTAAGGGATTAACCCCACTAGAAGACCTCTTTGACTCCAATGATGTAGAGAGAAAATCCAAAATGGAGCCTCTAAGGTCAGATATAGAGGAATGCAAGATAGGAATAGAGGAAAATCCCAAGCTCATCAAGATATCCAAGGCATTGCCTCTAGCTGAAAAGCTGAAGTATATTAGCTTGTTTAAAGTGTTCAAATATATCTTTTCCTGGAGTATGAAGACCCCAAGTCTTATTGTACTAGAATTATCCAGCATAGGATACCAATCAAAGAAAATCAGAAGAATTAAAAAAAAAATCTTAGGAGAATTAATCTTGTTCTTATGCCATTGATAGAAAAATAAGTTAAAAGGATGTATAATACTCAAATCATAGCACCCATCAGATATTCTGATTGGGTCTCTAATTTAGTCCCCACTAGAAAGAAAACAGGAGAAATCAGACTCTGTGTTAATTTCAGAAACTTAAACAAAGTATCACCTAAGGATAACTATCCCCTCCCTAAAATGGACCACATTCTACAGAGGGTAGTAGGTTCATCCAGAATTTCATTACTTGATGGATTTTCTGGATACAACCAAATCCTAGTCCAACCTGAAGATCAATCAAAGACTACATTTACCACTCCCTGGGGAACTTTCATGTACTTGAAAATTCCCTTTGTACTGTTGAATGCTGGAGCAACATTCCAAAGAGCTATGGACATAGCCTTTGCAAAGGAAATTCATGAATTTTTAGTCATTTACCTAGATGATATCATAGTGTTTTCCAAATCAGAGAATGAACATCTATATCATTTGAGAAGAGTATTCATAAAATGCTGAAAGTTTGGTATATCCTTAAATCCTAAAAAAGTTGCTTTTTGGATTAGAAGAAGGAAAACTCATAGGACACATCATTTCAAAAGAAGGCATTAGAATTGATCTAGCTAGAATACAAGCAATCCTAAATATCAGTCATCCTAAAAACATCACAGAATTACAAGCATTTTTAGGCAAAATAATTTTTCTTAGAAGATTCATCCCTAACTTAGTAGAACTAATTAGAAATTTAAACAACATGTTAAAGAAGGATTCAACACTTAAATAGAAACTAGAGGCTAAGAAGTCTTTTGAAGAAGTCAAAGAAGCACTTACTAAAACACATGTCCTTATAATTCCTAATTTTAACAAGGATTTCCTTATTTTTTCGTTTGCTTTAGAACACACCATTGCAGCAGTCTTGTTGCAAAAGAATGAAGAGGGTCTTGAACAAAAAATATCTTTTTTCAGTAAAACTTTGAGAGATGCAACACTAAAGTATAATATCATGGAAAAGCAAGCCCTTTCTTTAGTGAAATCCATAAAATATTTCAGAGTGTACATTATATACTCTTACATAATAGCATATGTTCCAAACTCAGTTGTAAAGGACATTCTAATTCAAAATGGGCCTAATGGAAAAATAGGAAAATTGATTACCAGAATACTAGAATATGAAATTGAAATCAAGCCTACAAAATTAATTAAAGGCCAAGGTTTGGCCAAACTCATGGATGAATTGAACTGTCGGGCCTTAGACATAAATTTCATTGCTGCCTAGATGATCAAGAAGAGATGGAAACTCCACAAATCAGTGAAGCATTCATATATTCACCATGGTATGCAGACCTTATATTTATTTAACTCAATATAAAAGCTCCTCCTAGTTAATATAGAACCAAAAGTAGATTCTTAAAAATGAAAGCAATGAAATATTGTATCTTAGATAATGTTTTATTTTGGAAAGATCATGGTGGAATCCTATTAATTTTTTTATTAATATATGAATTTGACAAAGTCATGCGGGAATTTCATGCAAGATATTGTGGAGGACACCTCTACTAGAAAAAAACTGCTAACAAAATTTTGAGGGCAGGTTTTTACTGGCCCACCCTTTTTTCATATGTCAGAAAGTATGTGACCTCCTGTCAAAAATGTCAAATATTTGAAGGGAAGAAGAAACTTTTACCATTACCCCTCAAACCTATCTCAGTAGAAATGCCATTTAAACAATGGGGTTTAAACTTCATTGGTGAAATTCACCGACCCTCCTCAGCCCAACATAAATGGATATTGATAGCCACTGATTAATTTACCAAGTGGATAGAAGCCATACCTTCTAGACAAGCCAGAGACTCTATCATTATTTCATTTCTTAAGAACAACATCCTTTATAGGTTTGGATGCCCACAAAATCTCATTACTGATAATGTTTCTTCTTTCAAATCCAATAAAATGATAGGTTTTTGTAACAAATACGATATCACCCTGGGCCATTCCACTGCCCATTACCCTCAAGGTAATGGAATAGAAAAATATTCAAACAAAGGCCTAATCAACATCATCAAGAATTTGTTAGAAGATAACAAGAAAAACTAGAATAAAAGGTTGGTGAATGCCATATGGGTAGATAGAATAACTACCAAGAAATTTATTGGTAAATATCCTTATCAATTAGTATATGTGATGGATGATTTTTTTCCATATTCATTAGGAGTACAGGTAATGAAAATTATTCAATAGCTGCAGATAGAACCAAATGACATCCAAAGGAGGATAAACCAAACAACACATTTGTAGCAAACCAGGGAAGAAGTTTATATCAAATCCCAAGTGATTCAAGAAAAAATCAAGAAGAATTTTGATAACAAAACTAATGCAGATAATTTCTTCATAGGTGATCAAGTAGTCAAATGGGATTCTAGAAGGGAAGAGAAAGGAAACCATGGGAAATTTTACTTTCTCTGGAAGGGCACATACATCATGTATGGTTATAAAGGAAACAATGCATTTTTCTTGAAAGAGTTGAACGAAACAGATCTACCAAGTGGACCAGTCAATGGTAGAACGTTGAAGCACTATTTTTCACCATATTAACCATTAGTTTATTTATTCTATTTTTCTAATTGTAAATATCATAGAAAATTTTAATTGGATTGGATGATTATATTCAAAAGTTGAAGCCTGGAAAGGAAATATTAAGCTTTAAAAGATATAACATTGTTACACCATTTTTTGGTCATCTAACTCTTCATCATTAGATGGACCCAAGTACACCATGTAAGACCAATTTTACCCCAAGTAAAACTGCTTTCACTATGTTAATTAGGAAACCCCAAAAGGAATAATTAATTAAACCATAATTTAATTATTATTCCCAGTCATGTTTAACCCAAAAACAAAGAAATTAATGAGATAAACCCATAGTTATCTTATTATTTTCTAGGAATAATTATTTAAATAATATTCCTTGTTAAAGATGACCAAATCAACCACCGTTAATCAAATAAATCATTATTTATTTGATTATATCCCAACCACTTCCTTAAAAAGATAAATAAATCATTTATTTATTTATTTTTCACTAATCAAGGGATTTGACCCAAGTCAAACACCCTTTCCCTCCGACAAATAATAATAAAATATTCCATAGAGGTGGATCTAGATGTGATTAACATTATTTTAATCATGCACCAAGATCTAGAAGGACCCAATATTTTGTTATAAATAGGAGGGTTTTCCCCATCATTCTTCACCTTTTGTTGCATACTAGATCACTCTGGATCTATACACTCGGTCTCATTTTCCGCCATTGTTGCTCCCATTGAGCTCTACCTTCTACATTGGGTTTTCTACATCTACAAGAGAGAGAGAGCTTAGATCTGAAGTGCTGAGGACTACAAAGAACCCATCCCATTGAGGAGGTCTGGATACACCTTCTTGTTTCCTCCCAGGTGCCCTGTAATATAAAAATTCATTTAAAAATTGTGTTCTTGTCTTGTCTGTTGGATGCATGGAGCAAACTCTTTACTTTACTGCTTAATGTCTTTCCATTTATAGATCTGTTTGTTGCAGCACTTTAACTACTAATTGCAGATCTGAAGATGTTTTGCAGCCATTATTGTTGTTAGGGCTATTAGTTATGCGTAGCTAAAGTGGTTCTTTTCGTACACTTCGACGAAGAATTCATACTAACAAATGGCGACTCCACACGGGTTTTAAATTACGACCGCTGTCGTTTTTCATATTCCTGCATATCCAGCTACTTCAGGCCCTAGGGCTTCTTTTTTAGCTGCTTAGTTTTTCTCTTTTCATGTCATTTTTCTCACATAAAACCCTAAAATCCTAAAATTTCTAACCCGTGCGCCCACGGCCTATTGCGGGTAGCGACACCGGCCACTTTGAGGCAGCAATTTTTCGGGAAATACGCGCGAAGCAGTAGATACGCGGGGGGTCGCACCTTTTGGCCCAAAACACCATAGGCACAGGCCTTTCTTCACAACTGTTCCTGGGCCTCAACTCGGATCGGGGTGGAGCCTGCTGCGACACCTTTTTTTCCGGCATTTTTTCTGTAATTTTTCTGGGTTCTGCTGCAGCCTCTGCCAGGGTTTTCCAGCCTCTGTCTCAGCCCGCCTTGACCAAGATCTGATCTGTTTTTACTCATCTAAGTGGGAACCCAGCCCCTTGGGGCTTTAGTACCCTCCACTTTTTGTGGAAGAGTTTCAGCTGTTTCAGCCGTCGGTTTCAGAGCTTCAGCCCCCTCTTTTTCCAGATCTGTGACCTCACTTCCAGATCCATTGAAATCAACCTCTTTTCCTTTCAAATCACCTCTTGTCGTTTTGTTTGGACCTCCCCTAAAGGCCTCTGCCTTGCCCCCCCCGGCTTTTTGCTGATTTCTCTTTTTCCAGCCACCTTGCCTCTGTCTCTTGGCTGTGATCTGCACCCCTTATCTGCAGCTTTATCCTCCAGATCTCTGTCCCCTTTGACCCTAGATCTGGTGAGCTTCCCTTGTGTGTGTTTCCATAGTTTTTCCCTTTCTTTTCAGCATAGTTTTGAGAGACCCACCTTCTTGGGTTAGATAGATGCATACGTAGCTGTTATTTTTCTGTTATTTCAGCATTTTACTATGTTCTCTGTAGGTTTATTTTCAGCTACGCAGCACACTTTTTTTCTCTCAACAACGGAAAGGGTTTAAAAATTAAAATTAACGCACACCACACACTGACCCTAAGTGAAGAAGCGCCTGGTTTACACGCATGAGAACTCTAAAATCAATCGTCACTGCACCTTATCTGCCCTTGACCTTCTTGATTCTGTCCCTTTCTGCCCTTGTCGGTTTCCTTCTTCCTGTCATCATTGCGCCCCCAAGGCGCCTTTCCCGGAGACTTCTTGGCCTTCATCCTCGATTTCCGGTTGATCGACCTGCTCCGCACCGTCGTCGTCGAGCCAGTCCACCTTCGAGTCCGCACTCCGACTCCTCTCCTGATTCATCGGATCCCTCTTCTCCTTCCGGTTCTCCCCCTCCGACTCCTTTTACCTTCACCATGTCCGGATCAGGGCCTAATGCTAGCGGTTCTCCCGGCCCCAATGCCGGCCCTACTTCTAGCGGAACCGTCACAACCACTACTCCGGCCACCCCTGTGCTGCCGTACATTGCAGGCCTCAGCCTCCCCGATTTCCATCGGTTGATTAACGACCCCATTCACCATAATACTACCTGGCCCACTATGCCTACCAAGTTACCCTCCGATATCCCTAAGTTCGAGGGCCTTAATGGCGAAGACCCAACCAACCACGTCCGGTCTTTCCACATGTGGTGTTCCTCCAACTCCATTACCGATGACTCCATCCGTCTTCGTTTGTTCCAACGCACGCTTACCGGCGAAGCTTCTAAATGGTATGTCGAACAGGCCACTTCCTCCCATACCACGTTCGAGACTCTTGCCCAAGCCTTCTTGTCGTACTTCCAGCTCCCTCTCAGATACGACACTGGTACGGAGCTCTTGACTTCATTTAAGCAATCCTCTTCCACACGCCTTTCTGCCCATGTTCAGGAATGGCGACGAAGACGGAGCTTATGTCGAGCCCCTCCCTTAGCAATAAACTTCAGTTTTCAAAAATAATAAAAAATCTCCCTTTACAGTTATTTCATTATTTCAGTTTATTTTTGAAAAAAGACCTGAAATTCCATTTCCGACCAAGATTGAAGCCCATTGCTACCTAGACCCTTCTGCAGACCAAATTCAATATTTTCTAGGTACTTCTGAATACCTGAAACCATCAATTAAACTTATTAATTCAATAATTAAACTAATTAATGGCTTCCCAGAGCATCCATAGTGTAAACCCTTTGCAACCTCTCCTTTTAGATGTCGACCACACCCCTTTGGCAGATAAATATTTCAAAATTGCTGACAATGTGACTGATTGCAACCTTTTGGAGCTCCATTGTTGGAGCCATGATAAATTTGTTGATCAGGAAGATGATATTCATTTGTGGGACTCTAACTTTCCCAAATACATATTCCCACAAACCTATCAGTTCTCTAAACTCATCAAACTATGTCAAATAAGCTACTTTCCCAATGAAAGAGCTATAGTTACCCCAAACCAAGAAATCCTATTTACAATCACTGCTCAATCCATCAATCAAATGCTATAGATTCAACCACAACCTGATGGAGTGCCTTTATACATTGAAACCCTTACTGAGCTTTACTTAAAGCTGGACTTCCCTAAAAGGTTTCAAATCTTTCAGACTTTCCTCCCTCCATCAGTAGAAACACCTAAAAACAATCCTCCATACTCAACTACCATGTTTTCATAAAGAACCAGACAAATTGTGAATATGTTATCTTGTAATTTAAGATATTTTACTGATAATAATGTAGATGAATCTATTCTTGGTTTCCTATCCATATTTTTCCCAAGTCAGCCTCCAGCTACAACATTCAATTTTGTCCAATACCTGGTGGATGCCATTCATGATCAACTGATCAAACTGCTAGAAGAAGGAGTGTTCAAATACTCTTAAGTATTATTCCATTTCTTCATTTCTTTTCAATTAGAAGAAGGATATTTTCTTTACATTAGACAAATGTTGAATTTAGATGAAATCTATTTCCTTTCAGCTAAAAATAATACTCAATTCAAGATTAGAAAACAACTAGGGCCTTTTATATACAATAGTATGAATGTTGGACAGAAAGCATATAGATGTTTAAAATATTTAACGTTCAGCAACAGTTTCAAGTGGTCATATGACCCCTTGGGTGTCATAAGTAAATTAAGAGTTACGTTCAAATTGAATCCTTTCATTCATGAGTCAAAGCCTAAAATTGAAAAGTATTCCAACCAGTCAGAGTGGTTGGAAAACACTTTACAGGAGGTGGAGAAGCAGGTTGATACTAGTTCCATCCTGCTTACTCCAGCCCCATAGGACATAATTTCAAAAAGGGCTAGAGAAGAAGGCTCTTGTTCTAGAGAAACTACTTATGATACTAAATTCAAGCTTATGTATAGGAAGAAAACAAAATTGAATCCAGTGATAGAGAAAGAAGAGACAGTTGAAACCACTGAAACAGATATTTTTGTCAAAGATGATGCACCCGAACACTTTCAGAAGAAACACATCTGCCATCAAACTCCAATGCAAAAATCATTCAGAAGCATAATAGTGCAAAGGTTTCATCATCCAACAAACCAGTTAAGAAAGAGAAATATATGATGGAGAAATACAAAGAAATTAAAATCAGAAATGAAGCATCAAAGGTTGTAACATATGCACAATACTGGAAGTAAACTCCGAGTGATCAGAATATATTTCTTTCAGCTTTTTACTTCAAAAGAAGGAAGATTCAAATGACATTTATACAGCCAAAAGTGTAGGCCCCAAAAACATCAGAATATTATAAAAAGACAGCCTTTGAAGTTCTTGCCAAAGATGTGCATCCAATTGACCAGATTGAGTTTAAAAAAAAAACAAGAGAAATGATCTATTCCACCATGACACACAAATCTTTAAGTGTCCAGAAGTTACAGAATTATCTAGAAAATATAAATACATAGTTAAAGCTAGAAAGAGCTTCATCACAAGCAAAGGATAACATGATAAAGTCACTTGAATATTTGGTAATGGAAGTTGGTTATAATCCAAAAGATATCAAAGCAGCATAATAGATTATCAAGAATAAAAATGTAGACATAGATGCACTAAAGAAAAAACTAAAGTTACCAACTACAGAGCATCCACAATCCAAAGAGGTTTTGGAAACTAATAATCAAAAAGATGAAATGATGAGTCTCATCATTCAGTTGACAACTTAACTGAAAGAAATGGAAACAGAAATGGATAAACATGTGAAGGAAAAGAAATCCAGTATGGAAACAGTTCCCATTACTACTATTCCTATAGCTTCTACATCAACTCCATTTTCTACAACAGCTCTAGTACCAACAACATTTTCAACAACTACATCAGCAACAACATCAGAAATACCAACAACCCATCCCACTAATGAGGCCAAAAAATTGATAAAGACAATGGAAGATATGTCCATTCAAAATAAAGAGATCAATAAGCTCAAATAACAAGTGAAGAGTTTATAATATGGCAAGAAATTGACAGAAGTAATGCATCAGGTAGAAGTACAAAAATCCAATAGATTGACTGAAATAATCCATAAGCTAGAAAATGAGTTATCACTAAAAGAGCCTTTAGCCCAAGCAAAACAGCAGTTTTGGGCAAATATCATTAACTCAGTTAATGATATTTGGCATTCTATACAAATCATATTTGAATAGAATGACTTGGTAAAGAAAGCTAGTAATGCAATTCAAAAGGTCAAAGAAGATCTTGGAAAGAAACTAGAGGAAACCTCCGAAATAATAAAATTCTTAAATTCTAAAAACAAGTATGAATTAGAAGAACTTAGGATAGCTGATAGAATAGAAAATATCTTAGAGGTGAAGAAAGTGATTTCCAAGAGAAGTTTGATGACATAGCTTGAGGAAAAATGTCAAACAATGGAGCTTGCAGTGAACAAGTTTATGAACAAGTTTGATATATTAAGACACAAGGGTCTGCCTAATCCATTAGTAATCAATGATAAACTAATGAGACCTGAAGATTATGATAAGAAGATGAGGGAATTAGCTAAAGAGACTTCTAACAGTTCATCAATGAAGGGAGTTCCCACAGGAAAAGTGCTCCTTGAGACTTTAGAAAACTTCTTTTACCTCCATCATGAGGTAAATAACCTTTTTGTGAACAAGCCCACGTTTGCCAAACATTCAGAAGAAGATGAAATTTACCAAAAGATGATGAAGTTAAATATTCCAGATGAAGAAATGTGTGAAAAATGGTGTGATTTACTATGACAGGTTAAAGAGAAAACATGTAAAAGAATGCACAGGTCAAAGAAAGACAGATGAAAGACAGGTGAAAGAGAAGAGAAGTGAAAGAGCACACAGTGTGAAAGAGAAAACAACGTGAATGAAAGACAAATTAAAGAAGCAAGTAACAGAAATCAAAGAAAACAGGGACAAATTTCAGTCAGTTAGTAGGTCTCACTATCTTTTTGCATAAAGAGATTTATTTTCCTAGAATAAATCCTAGTTAGTTGACAAGATATTTTTTTGTAATATGTTGTATAAATACTTCATCAATTCGAAGTATAAAGTTTGGATTTATGAATATTCCCATAGTTGACTAATCTACTACCTAAGGGTTATTTGTAATATTCCTATTTTCATAGGAATATTAAATTTCATTTTGTTTTCTTTGTTCAAAGAATAATTATGTAAAGGAGGGTCAAAAACTCCTAATAAAAGAATAAATACATGCCCAATGTGAAAAAGGGTAGATCTAGGCCACTTTAATAAACACACTTGAGTGTGAAAAGAACAAATCCACTTGACTGGGTCAATCTTGACCATATCAACAACGCATTATTGGAGGAGTGCTCATCAATGAGGCATAACACACTTCTAGAAGGAGGTCTCTTATGTGAAAGGGATAAGTTGATGAAGGTGGTTTAGGGTTTTGGCAAGCTCTCATCTTATAAAAGGAAGGGGAAGGCAACATGTTGAGGTTGTTCATGACTTGATTTCTGAATTGTTGTCATTTTAGAAAATAACTTCCTTGGCTGCTTAGCCTAGATTGCATTGGGATTTCTTGTTTAGGAGTTCCATCTCTTCCCATTGAGGAGATCTTGGGAGAGCTTGTATTTCTTGTCCACTATCTAGTTGGAGACCAAGCTTCTACTTCCAACTACAACATAGATCCAGTGAGGGTTTGTTTGCTTTTGTAAGCTATAGCAAGTGGAACTATAGATCTGTTCAGATCTAGCTTGTATTGGAGCCTCTTCTTAGTGAGTGTGTCTTTTAAACTCACGGAAGGGTGCATCCATTGTCTGAGATTCAATTTTGATCTTGGCATCAAGCCAAATTCTTCTACATCACCATCTGCGCAGTTCCTTAAAGAGACTGCGTCCTTTCTGTAGGTAGAGTTGCAGTGGGGTTTTGTGTATCAGCTTGAAGGAAATATCTCTGGTGAAAGGGACCCTTCCCTTCACTGCGGTCATCCATGGATTGGTCAACCAATCCATGTTCAATTCAGATCTGATCTGCTGTGTATCATATGCTTCAGAAATTTCTAAATATTATTGCAGATCTGTGGCTTAGATCTCAGATCTATTCATTGATATCCATCTTCTGTTGAGATTCCCAAGGGGAGTGTAAATAAGAGCCTCTTTGGCATATATATTTGTAATAGATCTATATTTTTATGTAAATATCTGCCCTAGATTTGAGATATAATGAAATATTACTTCAACCTCCTGAAAATTATGTGGTCAATCCCATTCTGCATTTTCTTGTGTTGTAGTATCTCATTTTGAAGCCTTGATCCATGTAAAACTTTTTTCTTTCTCTGATCTATTGCATAAATCATATCATAGGTCTAATTTACTGATTTCCATACTTATTTGCACCTAATTCCTTCAGAAATTTACAATGCATATGCTTTAGTCACATTCTACATACTCTAGGTCATGGGAAATCAACATTTTTAAGCCATTTCGGGAGTGAGAGATCTGAGATCTGTTTAATTTAGCTAGAATGATTTGTTTAAGATGAAATTTGGTATGGGAGTCCCTCATGACCTAATATAACAGATCCAACCGTCACTTTCCTCTTTCTTTTCACAGATGTCTGAAAATAACCTTTTGAGGGCTTAAATCACTGTTTTTCACCACTTTTGGTTGAAGGGATAGATCACTTTCCTTGATGTTGCATATACTTATGTTAGTAAAGTGTTTATTAACATATCCCATGCCTTATTAGCCTGATAATACTCCAATATAGTGTTTATATATTGCTTCAGTCCCTCATTGGACATTTATCAAGCCATACTAGGTGTGGGAGGCCTGTTTGCCTCACCTAGTTTGTTTGGTTTCAGATCTCCTCTTGGAATTGGGTCTCAGATTATCAAATATAAGGAATCAAATGGCTTATCTTGGTTGTTGAAGCACACATCCCTGAAAAATGCATTTTTCAGGCCTGTTTCGCTGAGCAATCCATTTTGGGATATTAAATTATTGTACCATTTCCAGTTGACAGACATGACAAGTAATAAAGGAATTTCTTTACAGGATTCATGTGTTGAGCTATCTCAGTGAAGTATACATTTCAAGTTGTTCATTTTTTTTTCTAAGTATTCCATAAACTTGCATGTGTTCTAAATTTTAATGTTATAACACAAATTTTACTACAGAATTTGTTAAAATTTACACTTTGTTTTGAACTATTGTACATTTTTATGTTTTCTTTTGATATCCAGTTTAGAGAATTCTTAATTTCCCTCTGATACCGATTGACCTCCTTCACCTTCCTTCATTATCTGGTTTAAGGAATTCTTAATTTCTCCTTGACCCCGATTGAAAAATCACTTCACCATTCAGCCTTGAGATATGATTTTGCTCACCTATCCTGCCCTATAACACTTCCTTTATATTTTGATTCTATTCATTTTTTAAATAATATTAACTCCATAACCCAATGGAAAATGGAAAGGCACCTATTTATATAAATCATTAATTCCACCAATCAATCAAACAAAATAAATCCAAATCAAGCAAACATTCCTAGCCTAAAATCTCTTGAACAAAAAAAGTTAAATCATTAAGAGAGATCCCTCTCTGAGTTTAAGAAGGTTAGATCCTAATCTCCAAAATTGGTTGATAGTTACCTCTGATATTTCTTTTTAACGCATCTAATTACACTTGGAAATTTTCAAAGTGATAACAAGTATCATCATTAAAATTGTAAAATTATTTCGGTGGAGGCTCACAAAGCATATAAGGAAGGGGATGGCAACCATAGAGGGCATTATGAATATTTTTATGTATAGTCTTTTATGAATTTCTGCAGGCTATATCTGTTTAGTGGAGTCTACTATGTTTTTTATCACAAGGGTGTTTCTGAATGGAAATCCCACCCTCATCCTAGAGGGACTTCGAGTGCCCACTCATGAGAGGTTATTTGAGATACATTCCATCATCTGGCATCAGAACAATCTTCAACCACCTTCAGCAATGCAGTCTCCTTCAATAATTGCGCAATCCAGGTGAGAATATTCAGTGGAGGGTTAATAAACCAATTTTTTGAGCTTATCATTGAGTGAGGGGAGAAATCCTTCATCCGGAAAGTCAGTGAGGAGGAGTATCAGATATTTTTTCATCATATAAGCCACCTCCCAAGAGTTACCCAACTACAAAGTGTAATTTAGCCCTAGGGCTGCATTTTTCATCATTTTCATTTTTGGAAACCCTTTTTGGGTTATCTTAGAATTATGCTAGAAATCCCAGATCTTTGATCTCAGAATTTCTTGAGTAGCCAATAATCAGATCTCGCATTCCTAGTTTCCAGTGGCAGTTATTTCCAGCATAATTGCGTATTCATAGCCTCCTAGTAGTCGATGTAGAAACAATGTTTCATGCCCTGATTTTTAGGGTCATTTCAGGCTTGTTTTTCCTAGCTTGAGTGTCTCTTCCCCAAGTTCTTGTAATTCATTTATGCTATTAAATATAATAAAATGGCTCAGTCATCTGCTCATGTATTTGATGTGTTGATGTTTACTGCATTTTCTAGTTTTATGTTCAATATTCATGTTTTTACAATTTAGGAATATTACAGTGGTATTAGAGACATTTTCTTGGCTCGGCCTTTGGGGCACTACATTTATGACATCCAGAGAAATGGGTGAAAAAGAGTTTCGAAAAATTCTTCTCCAAACTATGCAATATATTACCAAAGAAATTAAGGAGATCAGGGTGGAAAGACAAAAGGAAACCCCAATAGGGTTTCAACATGGATAAAGTTCTAGCACTTCACATCATTGGTGGGAGAAACTGACATTGCAACAAGTTTCATAACGCTCCACCATGCCTACATTCATAGTAGTGGGAAATGGGGTTGGAAGACCCCAAGAGCAGTAGGCTCTTGGTGATTACTTCCTAGAATATGAATCTCAATCTCAAAGGTTCAAAGAGCATCTGAATTTCCAAGAGTTATGTCATATCAAGGATAGTAGAAGACCCTGTAATAATAATAGAAGTGGTGGGTACATGCAGAACAATGATCTGCAGCATACTAATGGGTAGATTATTTTTTCCTACTTTTGATGGGTCACCCAAGTGCAGAGCTAAGGCTTAGGTAGGAAAATTGGACATCTATTTACAGCTGAACCAAGTTATAGATATTTAAGCTATTAAGATAACAACGCTGCACCTTGAAGGTGAAGGACATGAATGGTGGTTTAATGGTATATCTACATTGGGGCATCCAGGTGTGACTGCATATGCAAAATTCTCCTGGAGGTTGGTAGAAAAATTTGACCAAAGAGATCCAGAGGCACACTTTGTTGAGCTAGATAAGCTCAAGAAGTTAGGAAATCCAAAGACTTATATCTTTGAATTTCTAAAACTTTCATTCATGGTACTAGATCTGTCTATAGCTAGAATAGCATACATGTTTATTGATGGGCTAGCAGATCCTTTTCATGGGTTGGTGAAATCCAATAAACCAACTATGCTCCAAGATGCCATTGAGAAGGTTAAAGACTTACAAGATGCTTTGCCAAAGGCAAGAGATCCATTCCAAAAAAATCCCTCCTTTCAGTAAAAGGGGAAATATATGAAGGTTCCTCCCTTAAAGGGGAACCAAGACAAATGATCTCTTAGTGATGATGTCCAGAGAGATTTGAGGAGGATGAAGCTTTACTTCACTTGCCAAGAACCATGGGCACCTGGGAATTTGTGTGCTATTGGAAAGGCACATTATATTGAGGTATTCTCTGATAGTGAATAGGAGGAAGAAGAGTTTGAAGGAGATACCAGCATTGTAGCACCAATAGGTGATCCACCACCACCACGATGTGGAAATGGAGCATTTTGTCCAATTGAAGAAGCCCTTGCAGCTTTGTATGGAGTTCCCAAGTATCTAACATTTAGACTCCGAGGCATTGTTAAGGGGTAGTAGGTGTCATTATTGATAGATAGTGGGGCTACCCAAAATTCTATTGTTACCCAATTAGTGCAGAGGAGAGGCATTCCCATAGATTATTTTGAAGGATTCTCACTTTTGGTTCCAGGAGCTAGAACCATGCAGTGTGTGGAGTATGTTCCAGCATTGGATATCCCTTTGAGGACTTACACATTGATAGATCACTTCTTTGTGATTGATATTCCCAAAACCAATGTGATATTGGGTGTACAATGGGTGATCACACTAGGGAAGGTCACCACAGATTGGGAGACCATGAAGATGGAATGGAAAAATATGAAGAGCGGTAAGTGCCAAATGATCAGAGGCACGCACACCTATCCACCTAATATAGTCTTAGCACATAGGATGGAGGCTAATTTGCACAAAGGAGTCATAGAATGGGTAGTAGAAATGTGTATGTCAGAGGCAAGAGGCAAGGATGCCCCAATCCACCTGGATGTGCAGTCTATTCTGGACCGCTATTCTACAGTATTTGGGGACATACCACTGGGAAGGCCACTAGACTAAGGGTTTGAGCCTAATATTGAAATGGATAAGGGGATCCAAGTAGTGATCAGCACACCCTATAGGCACCCCAAAGCCTACATGGATGATATTGAAAGAGTTATTCAAGAGCTCTTGGCTTTAGGATATATCCAACCCAACACCAGTCCTTTTGCTTCTTCTATGGTCTTGGTGAAGAAGAAGGATGGTACATTGATTATGTGCATTGAATATAGATCCTTGAATAAGAATGTAATATCCCAAAAGGGGAATGTAGCAATACATGAACATAAAACTGGAGTAGCAATGATAAATCAACTCATAAAATGTAAGAAGAGCACATAGCCATCATATTAATTTTATAGAAGAAAAATGTATACAATATCTTGAGGAAATAATCACTCAAGTTAGGCACCACAAGCCTCAAGAGAACATGTACATGAAAAATGAATTACAGTGCTACACATAAAAGTGTCCAAGGCTATGACAACGCAATTTTATTAGATATAACTTCTACTAGAGTATGTCAATATATAGATATGCAAATATAAAACTCATACAATGTTGGGAGAAAAGATCTAAGATCCTAAACATAATTTCAAGACAATCCTGGAAGGATTTCCTGAAATATGCAAAATGGAAAAAATGCCAGAGTTACAGTCCTAGGATTGAATAGAAGCTGCAAATCAAGAACTAGATCGAGATGGCTGAATATGAAAAATGAGATGAATGAACCTCCTCCAATGGATCTTCCAAGTGAAAGGCTGATCGTAACACTGAAGATCTGACCCTCCAAATAAACATTCCAACGCCTCGCTACAAATGGTCACAGAAATAATGCAGTCACTAAGGGATACTGCACTGTAGGTGAAAGAAAATATGTTGGCCAAGTGCCAAGATGTGAAATAAGCTCCAAAATCTTTCTCAGTGATCACCCAAAGGAAAGAAAGTTCCTCCTCTGAAAAAAAGCTCTGAAAGTGGTGTTATCAACCCTCCACTACAATACCCTGCAACATAACCCAGCTCTAGACAGAAAATATGATGTAATTGAAGGAGGTAGCTTGGCCTCAAGCCTAGATGTGGAGAAATACAGTACAAGCTCCCTCAAGAGGCCTCTCAAGAAATGAGAAGGAATTCCTAAATAGGAATGCCTTGTGCTAAGCAGCACAAAAATGTCAACTAAACAGTTGAAGAAAGCACAATAGTCGTGTAGACCACAAAATAAATAATCCATATCATGTCTTGCTATGGCTGCCTTTCCCTCCTTTTATAAAAATGGGAGCCCTCTCACCTTGGGTCCCACTCATTAGGGTTCCCTCCACCAAGAAATCTTCCTCCCACTATCTTTGTGCTGTCTCCAAAGATGATCTCCAGCTCTTATCCCAGCACTGTTGACTTGGTCAAACTTGACCTTGTCCACATGCAAATGTCCCTTTTCACACATGACACTATGAAATTCAGCTCTTATGGTGATCCCTTTTCACATTATGAGGGATTTTATTCCTATTTCTAAAATGTATGGGCCTCCTTACCCATTTATTCATCTCTTAAGTGTAAACAATAAAAATCAATATTCCAATGAGCTGCATGCTAATTTTGGAATATTACAGTTCTCCCCTCCCAAATGTTGCTTGTCCTCAAGAAAATACAAGGATAAAACTAATGAGACTCGTCTTCTTCCCCTGTAACATCCTCATATGATAAAATCCTCCAAATATCAAGATGTTGTCTCATCAATACATCTCCAAGTTGCCCCTCCCAAGTATGCAAGCTAGCTTTTGGTGAGCATCCCAAATAGCTATCATCATGTAAAAGTAAAATATCCATGGGGGAAACAATGGGATTTTTAAAGGCCTTCTTGAGGCATGAGTTTTAATATAAATTGGGATCTACCATCCCCATATGAATCTCCCATCCCCAAGCTATCATCCATACAAAATGAGTTACCTCTCCATATGGCAACTCCTGAAAATCCCCCACCACCTTGAGCTCCTACAATGTAGGTGGTGTTGGGAATCTTTAATTAGCAAGATTGGAAAATTCCAATCAAAGAAACAACATTATTTCATCCACTTTGGGATTCTAGGATCTAGCCCTCTTGAATCCGGAGAGGGATCTCTCCAATAAGTACAAAGATGGATTTGTATTTGGAGTTTTGTGTAATGATTTTAGGATAGTTATGAAGGTCGAGGGTTTTGTTTTGTTTTTGGATGGTTGAGCATGAAAATGGCTTGAGTGGAAAGTTCTAAATGCAAAGAGTTTCAAAGGTGTGAAGTTGCAAGCAATCAGAACAAGCTTTGGCCAAACAGATAGATAATTGCAGGTTTTAGTCCATTGGGATATGGAGTCATAATAGGGTTTAATTGAAACAACAAGGGGAAAGAGTGGTCCATGGGACAAGTCATCTATGTCTAAGGATCTCTTTAAAGTCTGATTTATGGAATGAAATGAGACAAAAAGAAGGGGAATTAAACAGATGAAGAACAAAGAGTAGCCTAGGATCTAGTAAGTACTTTTAAACTAGCCAGCCTTCAGAAAACACTTAAGAAATACATAAAAGAAATCCAGGATCTGGTAATTCATTCAAAACTAGCCAACCTTTGATACACTTTCAATAGAAAACATTTAAAAAAAAATGGAAACTTGAAGGCAACTATTGGAGAAGAAACTAGCGGGCCGAGCTCACCACAAATCCTCTCCTAGCTCTGCTCTACTTGGTAACTTTCAAGACAAACACAAATATAACAAAGAATGGCCTAAGATCTGGTAAGTACTTCGAAACTAGCTAGATTTTAACACATTCCAAGGGAAACTTTCAGATAGTATTTTGGGATAAAACTAGGACCAAGACACACCATATCTTCCTTAGTTCATCTCTACTTAACATATACTGAAAATAACATTTAAGAATAACAACTAGCTCAGACAATAGGACGAGGGAACGCCAGCATTCATATGCTTGAACTGAATTAGATCATTCCTCAATAACACAACTTGGAAGAAAACATTTAGATAAATATTTTCAGTCAGAGAAGGGTACTGATATAAAGTAGGTCCTAACTCTATGCATGATGTTCTTTATACGAGAAAATGAACACAGTGAAAACCGAAACAAAATAACAATTTACAATAAGAAATAACATCACCATCAACATAGACAAGGATCCCATAAATCAGCTTGTATTGATGCTCCAAACCAGTTATAGCTTTAAGTCCAGTGCTTTATTTTAGCAATCATCTACACTTCTTAGCCTAACTTATCTATCACAAGCAGAGCTCTAAGAGCCAGTGAACACTATTTACAGGTAGAAGTCTCAAGCTCAAGTATATTTCCAAATTCAGCAACCAACCCCTCTCTCATCTTTCCAGTAGTATTTATAGAAGAATGAGGAGGTGAGATCTGATAAAACATCTCTAAAGATAATTAATACAGTCTTAATGGCTTCTCGGCCTTTGGGGGGCTCGATGAAGAAGTTTATAGATGTTTCTGACTGTATTAATGTTTTTCATTTAAGATTAAGCTTGGTGGGAGCTCTTATTGACTTTTGAGGCTCTTTGTTATGTTAAAGTAACTCTGCTGATATTTTGTCCTTAAGTTTGTTTGCAGAATTCACTCTCTAGCTGTGCTGAGGCAAATATCTGATCTTGATCAATAACTCCGGCCTCTGTTTGAATGCTTTGAGGCACAGGTGGCACTGTAGTAGTTGGGAGGAATCAATTTGCCTCAGATGTGGCGATGGAGGCCTTCTGTTTGATAAAAAATTAGGATTTTCTTTTAACTGTGTCTTAATTGGGAGGATTAGGCTTTTGATAATCAATCTTGGCCGTAATCCCCACAGATCTGTCTTCAATTTTCCATTCTGCTGTGTTCTGTCTTTGACACTGATACTCTTTGTTTGGGATTTATTTATTGTGTCTTTTTGGCGTGTAGTGCTGCGCAGGGATTGGAGGCATCAATGCCTTTGAAGCATTGATGAAACGTGAAAATTTAACCCACGGAGGGCTTCCTTTTAAAGGATCGAAGGCATGAGAATTGAAACCACAGCCTTTGGCCCGTTCTTTAGTATAATGGAGAAAACCATTTAAAGCACCCTTTTTTACCAAATAATACACCTCGGACTTCAAAATCCCGATAAACCAAACTGCATAATCATTTCAGGTTGTAAAAGGAGCTTGCTGACGTCAGGGTGTTTGTGACCCGAAATTTTTATGAAATCCATCATATAAAGCTCCCCGGGTCCAGATTTCACGACCCTGCGAGTAACCGAACAAGATCCGCTCCAATCAGTTGCTACCGCGTGGATGCTGACTAGGTGTTGAGACCACTGGTTCTGTGGGACCGCTGACTACTGTCATGGCCGTGGGGACCACGGTGACTGATTGCGGGCCATCGATCTACAGATCAGATTGATGGAGGAGATGTTTTGAGAAATGCACCATACCTTAGTTTATCCCCCAAGCTTATTTTGAGTGCGATCATCGTCCGATGAGCCGACCTCAGATCGGACGGCACACGCCAATATCGCGCTGAGCTCATAGTCGATATTTAATTTCTGGGGAGGGCGTTATCTCCAAACCGCTCAGGGCCACGTGTTGGCCTGTGGCACTGATTGCGATCAAATGGGGAAAACAGCTTATCCCACAAAGGCGGTGCAATCAAAACTGCTCCGGTTTTTTACAGTGATTGACCATGGGGTTAACTAGGGGCTAACACAATTTGTTGTATTCGCTCCAACCCATTGAACTCCAGGTTCAAACCTTGGACTCTGGCTCCATTAACTATAAACCTGATTTATTTATTCGTTTGAACAAGGTTCGCAGCTTCCATGGGCAACAACATTACAGTACCATACTGGAGCGCTATCGATCCTTCCAGTGATCGACTACCGATCATGAAGCATAAAATTTAACTCATAAAATGGACTTTCATTCAAATACCTGCACAATAAAAAAACTACATTACAAAATCCTGCGTTTACTTGGTTTCACTGCTTCAGAGGGTGTAGGGAGCGTGGCTATCGGATTGCATGATTGGGCCATCGCAATCGGAGGTGGGGGAAAAACATTAAAAATGCTCTGAAAGGAAAAACTCTGATGCGATAAGCACCTGATGGGTCTAGCGCCCGGTTCCAGCACTAGGGAATATAATGGGGAAGTGGTTAGGACTTAGCCCAAGGGGGCTTAATTCTGCAACATAAAATGGTATTTTTTATGAGATTTCCAATGTTTTCCAAGGGTTTTAAGGGTTTGGACAGAGTTAAAAAGGATTTTCAAACTCTGTGAATGGGATTTTTATGAAAGGGGAACAGGGGAAATTGAAAATAGAGGAAGTTTTATAGGAATAAAATGGGAGAAAAATGAAGTTTATTTTTTCAAGTGAGGGGAAGGGAAGAAAGGTGGTTTTGCGGCAGTTTCTCGTCATGAAATTAGCAAAATTCCAGAGTGTAAAATGGGCACAACAGTGAAGGTTTTGGACAGAGGCATGAGGCTTTCAAGAGTCTTCAAGAGGTAACACTTTTTTGCAATAAAATTTGTTCCTTTAAGGCTCCAAAAATGATTTAGCCACCTTTTGGTATAACAAATTTTATAGGTGGCTAACAGTGGCTCCACTTGGGGATGGTGCCTTGTTGAAGGCATCAAGAACTTCAGACTTGCATTCTCTGGGAGGTTGATTAGTGCCTCATTCTTTGGCTGCCTTTCTTTCCTTGAATGATCTTCTTTTTCCCTAAAAACATATTAGCAGCCATAAAAACAATGGATATTTCATCAACAAGCTTGCTACCTACCCAATCCTACAGATCTAACATTTTTCTTCTTTAGAGTGCACTTGGATTGGCAAACTCTTTTACAACATTTTATTATTTTAAAAGTAGGAAATCTAGTCTATTTCTACTCCTTATTTCTCCATGGACTTAGATTAAACAGTTGATTCCATATGATTCTCTACCTAATCTACCATCTGATGGGATTAAACTATCCAATAGATTTTATTCACTAAATTCTACAACAGAAATTTAAAAACATACAAGTCAGGATTGAATAGTCTAACTTGTTGCTGATCTATGGCATAAAAAACAAGCTGCACATAGATCTTATTTTGCTGAAAATTAAAACAAAATGGAAGGCTTAAGATCTAAAATTTCAAAGCATTTCCTTCATCTTTTTTACAACTTTGTTTTTGACTTTTGTTTGAGCTGTTCTTTCCTTTGTCAACTGGTTCATATTTTGAGCTAATTGGAACCAGATTTACATCTTTTTTGACTCAGAATTCAGATTTGAGTCATTCTCTTTTGGAAACTGAGGTTCATATTTTGAACATGTTTGAACCTTTAATTTCTATCCTAAACTATCTACTGATAAGCCAAGATTAAACAGTTTGGAAAATCGAATTCACTATCCTATCAACATAAAATTTAAAACTAATTAGTCAAGATTAGGCTGTTTGACTAACTAGAAGTGTGTTCTTTAGGAGTGGCATTTGAGCTTGCACACTTTCAGATTTATTTCTTTTTTTGGTATGGGGTTGTACCTTTCTTGTTTTTACAATCTTCCCTCTTTTCTTTCTTTCATTTTTTTTTGTATTTTTTATTTTTCTTCGAAGACAAAAATCAACAACTATCTAAATGCTCAAAACTGAGCTTCATTGACATTCCTATCTAACCTATTCTAACTGGGAGAATTTACAGCTTATATGATACAAAAGTGCCAATGTAGCCAATTGAGTAATGTAAAACAAAAGAAGAAACTCTGGCCGCTTATCAGGGGTATCCATAGTGCATTTTGAAGATTAATCTTCAAAACCATGACTATCACAGAAGGTGACAGCCTTTCAGGTCTTTGGCTCTTACAAAGGATCAAGGCTTGATAACTTGAGCCAGTTGGGATTTCCACACACTCTTCCATAGGATCAACAAAGAAAAGATGAAGATTCTCTTCTTTTTGGCCCTCCATGTCTGGTAGATTGTCTGCTTTCAAGGCTTCAGATTTGAAGACTGCGTTTTCAGTATGATCCTTGGAAGTATCATCATCCTTAACCTGCAAAATAGAAAATAGTGAAATATCTTATTTCTCTAAATCTATGCTTGCTACTGATATAATTTCAGGTTTTTTGAATGGCAGATTGACATTAATGAAGGGAGAAGTTTCTTCTTGAAAAGATAGTATATCCTCAGTAGGATAGTCTTCTATTTGTTTTTCTTCTTCAAAATTTTTCCAGTATATTTTATTGTTTGGGATAGTAGGTCTGAATTTTTCTTGAATTGTATATTGTCTGCTCTCCCAAGGTCTTAAACATGCACTAGCCACAAGGGCTAAAACATTAGCAAAACAATTTTGGTCTTTAGGAACAAGTATAAGTTGATATTCTTTAAAAAATTTCAATAAATCTATGGTATCATCCTTATAAGCTTTAATTATAGGATGCTTAACCATGAATTCATCTTTCACTTGCCTAATTACCAATTCTGCACTTCCATGAACTGTTATCCTCTGGGCTCCTGATTTCTTCAATAAGTGTATCCCTAAGAGAAGTTCCTCATACTCTACTATGTCAGTTGTGCTTTGAAAAATCAGTTTGTATGAATAGGCTTTAGAATAATTGTTTCCTATATTGTAAAGCCATATTCCTGCACCTGCATTAGCTTTAGTACATAACCCATCAAAATTCATATTCCAAAGAGGACTAGTTTCAGTATTATCATTGGTTTTCTTACTATCCTCTTTGTCTTGGGTGCCATTTTATTGTTCTATGGAAAAGGCACCATGTTCAAGATGGTCTAGTTGAGATGATGGTTTGGAGGGTAGATTTTTGCTTAGTATTTGATCGATTCGTTCTTCTGTCAAAGGAGATATTTTTCTTTGAGTATAAACAGAAGAAGAGCTGCCCTACATTTTATGACCAAAAAAATAACTCTCTTCATTTTTGCAACAAAGTTCTATTCGTGAATGAGCAAGAGTATTTGTTTTGCAATAAGTTTCAGAGACTTACTGTTTATTAATAGTTTGATCTATCTCTTCTTCTGTTGAAGGGGAGGATATTTCTATGTCCCTTTGAATAGAAGTACAACAATTCTCTGTCTCTTGTAAAGGCTGATTTTGAGGCTGGATGTTTTCTTGAGCCTCATCTAAGAGATCTTGACTTGTGCTTGCAAGAAAAATTTGAGGATTTTCTATTGTTTCCTAATCTTCTTGTGTTTCAAAAAATTCCTCGTGATTAGTATGATACTGATTTTGTACATCAGGTTTATGAGCTATTTTCTCCTCGTTATCAGGATGCCATTCTTGCTGTATAAACTTAACTGAGTTATAACACAAAGGAAGGTTTTCTATATGTATTGGTGTCTCCTCAGTTTTAGGTTTCATGTTTTCCAAATGGCTACTTGTCTCCTTGAAGCACTGCTCAGTATTATCATTTGCGTTTCGGTCATGAAGATCTCTTATAAGCATTGTACAAGACATAGGAAGGCAATTTAAACTTTGTTGACAACCTTTTTCATTGCTTTCTTCGTAAGTTTGCTCATCATCTTTTATAAGGTTTTGATCATGATACATATCTTGGTCACTGTCTTGATCTTGAGGTGATTAGGCTTGTGTTTGATCAGGGGAAAGAATAGCTTGCTCCAGATCATCAATATTCATATTTTCCATCAACCTATCCATTCTTTTTCCAAGCGTATACATCATCTTTTCCATCATGATTAGAAAATTTTCTTGATTATTTTCTCTATCATCTTGTTGATCATACATGTCTTGTAGTGGTAAAGTTTGTGCTTGCTGAGGGAAAGGCATATGATGTTCTTGATAACCAATATTCATATTGGCTATAAACCTATCCACTCTTTTTTCAAGCATGTACATTAATTTTTCCATCATGAGAATATGTTTGTCTTCTGGATCTATATCTAAACCCATGTTTGTAAGTCAGAAAAGAGGTCACTGTGTCTATTCAACTAGTTCAGAGTCTTCTACCAGTGGAGTCATTTGGTCTTTTGAGATTTGTGGAGTGTGGAGTCGCCAGGTGGAAAAAATTTAGCTCGTAAGGAGGTAAAATGTTTTATGGTTCCACCACCATGTGTTTCTTGTAGAGCTGCAAGGTTTTCAGGAACCGAATTAGCTCTCAAGGGTGATCTGAAAACAATTGATAATTTAATCCTAGGAGACTTCCTAAGGATAATTTCTAGGTTATCAACTATCTCAGGTGGGTTTGGGTCAGGGTAGGCTCTAGTATGAATATTTCTAGGAGCCACTATGCTGTGTTTTTTCAGACCCAAATAAACAAGAAAAGTTCAACTAGGTATGACAGTCTTCAAAAGGTCAACTAATCTGTTTACACAAAGTTTAATCCTACAGTCCTCTAACTGAGTTTTAATGATGTTACAATGATAAGGGTTCTTCCCAGTGGAGTCTTAAGGTCTGTTAAGGATTGTGGAGTCACCAAGTGGAAGTTTTTAGCTCCTTTTCAGAGGTAAAAGGTTTTAGGGTCCACTACCACGTTTATTGGATACCAATATGAAATATTTTTGGGTTTTTTGAGTTATTTTTCAATTGTGTGGTTTCTAAGAATGTCCTAACTCTGTTTCAAAACTTAGCTACGGTTATGAGACAAAGATAGTCTACTCTTATGGCTAGATTTGTCAAGGTTTAGACAACTCTTATGAGAATCCTAGGTTTTTCCTAGTTTGTCATTGATTCAAACAAGCTTCATCATGATTACCATTTCTTGGTAGTGCTTGAAAAGGCTGCTTCTTACTCACTAAAAATTTTTGTATGAAATTTTAAGGGGAACCAAAGATTCTGATTAGGTTCGGTCCCCAGCAGAGTCGCCAGAAATTTTAGGAATCTGTAATTAGCAAGATTGGCAAAGTCCAATCACAGAAACAACATTATTTCAACCACTTTGGGATTCTAGGATCTAGACCTCCTGAATCCAGAGAGGGATCTCTCTAATAAGTGAAAAGATGGATTTGTCTTTGGAGTTTTGTGTAATGATTTTAGAGGCTAGTTATGTAGGCCGAGGGTTTTGTTTTTTTTTGGATGGTTGAGCATGAAAATGGCTTGAGTGGAAAGTTCTAAATGAAAAGAATTTCAAAGGTGTGAAGTTACAAGCAATCAGAACAAGCTTCGGCCAAATAGATAGATAATTGCAGGTTTTAGTCCATTGGGCTATGGAGTCATAATAGGGTTTAATTGAAATAACAAGGGGCAAGATTGGTCCATGGGGCAAGTCATATATGTCTAAGGATCTCTTTAAAGTTTTATTTATGGAATGAAATGAGACAAAAAGAAAGGGAATTAAACAGATGAAGAACACAGAGTAGCCTAGGATTTGGTAAGTACTTTGAAACTAGCTAGCCTTCGAAAAACACTTAAGAAATACATAAAATAAATCCAGGATCTGGTAAGTACTTTGAAACTAGCCAGCCTTTGATACACTTTCAATAGAAAACATTTTAAAACAAAGGGAAACTTGAAGGCAATTGTTGGAGAAGAAACTAGCGGGTCGAGCTCACCACAAATCTTCTCCTAGCTCTGCTCTACTTGGTAACTTTCAAGACAAACACAAAGATAACAAAGAATGGCCTAAGATCTGGTAAGTACTTCGAAACTAGCCAGCTTTTAACACATTCCAAGGGAAACTTTCAGACAGTCTTTTGGGATAAACCTAGGACTAGGGCACACCATATCTTCCTTAGCTCATCTCTACTTAACATATACTGAAAATAACATTTAAGAATAACAACTAGCTCAGACAGTAGGACGAGGGAACGCTAGCATTCCTATGCTTGAATTGAATTAGATCATTCCTCAATAACACAACTTGGAAGAAAACATTTAGATAAATATTTTCAGTCAGAGAAGGGTACTGATATACAGTAGGTCCTAACTCTATGCATGTTGTTCTTTATACGAGAAAATGAACACAGTGAAAATAGAAACAAAATAACAATTTACAATAAGAAATAACATCATCATCGACATAGACCAGGATCCCATAAATCAGCTTGTATTGATGCTCCAAACCAGTTACAACTTTAAGTCCAATGCTTTAGTTTAGCAATCATCTACACTTCTTAGCCTAACTTATCTATCACAAGAAGAGATCCAATAGCCATCGAACATTATTTATAGGTAGAAGTCTCAAGCTCAAGTATATTTCCAAATTCAGCAACCAACCCCTCTCTCATCTTTCCAGTAGTATTTATAGAAGAATGAGGAGGTGAGATCTGATAAAAGATCTCTAAAGATAATTAATATAGTCTTAATGGATTCTCGGCCTTTGGGGGGCTTGATGAAGAAGTTTACAGATGTTTCTGACTGTATTAATGTTTTTAATTTAAGATTAAGCTTGGTGGGAGCTCTTATTGACTTTTGAGGCTCTCTGTTATGTTAAATTAACTCTGCTGATATTTTCTCATTAAGTTTGTTTGCAGAATTCAATCTCTGGCTGCGCTGAGGCAAATATCTGATCTTGATTAATAACTTCGGCCTCTGTTTGAATGCTTTGAGGCACAGGTGGCACCTTGGTAGCTGGGAGGAATCAATTTGCCTCAGATGTGGCGGTGGAGGCCTTCTGTCTAATAAACACTTAGGATTTTCTTTTAACTGTGTCTTAATTGGGAGGATTAGACTTTTGATAATAAATCTTGGCCGTAATCCCCACAGATCTGTCTTCAATCTTCCATTCTGGTGCGTTTTGTCTTCGACACTGATACTCTTTGTTTGGGATTTATTTATTGTGTCTTGTTGGCGTGCAGTGTTGCGCAGGGATCGTGAGGCATCAATGCCTTTGAAACATTGATGAAACATAAAAATTTAACCCACGGAGGGCTTCCTTTTAAAGGATCGAAGGCGCTAATATTGAAACCCCAGCCTTTGGCCCCTCCTTTAGTATAACGGAGAAAACCGTTTAAAACACCCTTTTTTACCAAATAATACACCCTAGACTTCAAAATCTTGATAAACCAAACTGCATAATCATTTCGGGTTGCAAAAGGAGCTTGTTGACGTCAGGGTGTTTATGACCCGAAATTTTTATGAAATCCGTCATATAAAGCTCCCCGGGTCTGGATTTCACGACCCTGCGAGCAACCAAACAAGATCCACTCCAATCAGTTGCTGCCGCGTGGATGCTGACTAGGTGTTGGGACCACTGGTTCTGTGGGACCGTTGATTGCTGTCGTGGCCGTGGGGACCAGGGTGACTAATTGTGGGTTGTCGATCTATAGATCAGATCGACGATGGAGATGTTTTGATAAATGTGCCATACCTTAGTTTATCCCCCAAGCTTCTTTTAAGCGCGATCACCGTCCGATGAGCCCGCCTCAGATCGGACGACGCACGTCAATATCACGCTGAGCTCACAGTCGATATTTAACGCCCGGGGAGGGCGGTATCTCCAAACCGCTCAGGGCCACGTGTCGACCTGTGGCATTGATCGCGATCAAATGGGAAAAAAACTTATCCCACAAAGGCAGTGTGATCAAAACTGCTCCGGTTTTGTACAGTGATTGACCGTGGGGTTAACCCGGGGCTAACACAATTTGTTGTATTCGCTCCTGCCCATTAAACTCCAGGTTCAAACCTCAGACTCTGGCTCCATTAACTATAAACCCGATTTATTTCTTCGTTTTAACAAGGTTTGCAACTTCCACAGGAAACAACATTACAGTACCATACTGGCACGCTATCGATCCTTCCAGTAATCGACTACCAATCATGAAGTATAAAATTTAACTCATAAAATGGACTTTCATTCAAATACCTACACAATACAAAAACTACATTACAAAATCTCGCGTTTACTTGGTTTCACTGCTTCAGAGGGTGTAGGGAGGAGCGTGGCTGTTGGATTGCATGATCGGGCCATCGCAATTGGAGGTGGGGGAAAAACATTAAAAATTCTCCCAAAGGAAAAACCCCGATGCGATAAGCGCCCGATGGGTCTAGCACCCAGTTCTAGCACTATGGCATATAATGGGGAAGTGGTTAGGACTTAGACCAAGGGGGCTTAAGTTTGCAACATAAAACGGTTTTTTTTATGAGATTTTCAATGTTTTCCAAGGGTTTTGAGGGTTTGGATAGAGTTAGAAAGTATTTTCAAACTCTGTAAACGGGATTTTTATGAAAGCGGAACAGGGGAAAGTGAAAATAGAGGAAGTTTTATAGGAATAAAAGGGGATAAAAATGAAGGTTAGTTTTTCAAGTGAGGGGAAGGGAAGAAAGGTGGTTTTGCAACAGTTTCTCCTCATGAAATTAGCAGAATTCCAGAGTGTAAAATGGGCACAGCAGTGAAGGTTTTGGATAGAGGCATGAGGCTTTCAAGAGTCTTCAAGAGGTAACACTTTTTTGCAATAAAATTTGTTCCTTGAAGGCTCCAAAAATGATTTAGCCACCTTTTGGTATAACAATTTTATAGGTGGCTAACAGGTGGGCTGAAAATCTCATCATGGTAGAAAAAATAGCCTACCCCATGCTATCCTCCTCTCCACTTATGATAAGTGTAGAGCATATTCTGCTCTTGGGCTGCAAAAATGTTGCCTCCAACTGGCAAGAAGGAAACTGGATCTCTAAAGATATTCCCTCTAACGTTGTGAATCATGCTGGCCCAAACTATCCCATATATGATGAATAGGAATTCACCATCATATGGCATCCAAGTGAGGGGAATATTGAAGGTTTATGTGGAGATGAAAGGTACCACCAGTTTCCAAAGTGCTCACAATGCAATTTTCTTAACTGTTGTTGCACAACATGACATGGCAACTCATAGAAAAGTTTCTCCCAATGATTTATGAGAGTCATAGCCCAAGTGCTCCAATCAATCTCATGGCCCACCTCATGAAGAAACAAGTGTTTTGCTATGGTGGCCATATCACCTCCCATGCTCCCTTTAGGACATGTACGACAAAAAGTGTGGTAATTATCTTCCCCAAAGGACACATCCAACCAATGTGTCTCTCCCCCAATCATGCTCCCAATAAAAATAAGAACAAAAACAACATAGGGAA
The DNA here is from genome assembly GCA_034641835.2 of Pinus albicaulis. Lineage (NCBI taxonomy): Eukaryota > Viridiplantae > Streptophyta > Pinopsida > Pinales > Pinaceae > Pinus > Pinus albicaulis. The sequence continues at coordinate 170,835,016 of CM076581.1, read as the reverse complement.
CCATAATGAGAATCATACTTACTGCCATATGTAGCAAGGGAGAAGAAAAATGGTACTTAAATGCATTCAACGCAGTTTGACTCTCAAATGAAATAGAGAATGACATAATGTGTGGCTTCTCAACCACTTTCTTTCTTCCCCAATCTCCTCACAGGTTTGGAGAAAGTGTATGATGTATGGCGCACAGTAAGCATGTTCTCCATAAGATATCTCCTACCCAAGTCCTCCTAGGGAGTGGCCATCAATACTGCTCATAGCCACAAGTAGACCATGAGGTCTAGAAGGAATAATTCTCCTCCTTTGAACAATGTCCTGCACATATATGGTTAAGGAATGCACATATTTATACAAATCATTATGAAACCAAAAAATATCCTTACCATATGTTTTTCTCATGCAAATGGAGTGGCTCATAGATGAATCCCCTCTTATTCTCAAAGAGAAAAGAGGTGGTTGTGATAACTATTCCAAAGATTTATGCATCTCCTCCATCTCCACATGATCCATGCATCTACTCAAATTCCGATATATCTCCTCCTCAAAGTCTTCCCAAATGTACCCCTCCATGATGGTGTGGTATGCTCTCATGGAATAAGTGTGGCTGAAAAGGAAATCTTCATGAGATGCTTGTAGCAACTTCTCCTTAAGCTTGGAAGCTCTAGGTAATAATATCCTACCATGATAGTAGATGACCTCTTCTCTAACAAAATATCCCTCCTCATGCAACTGGTCATCCAATATCATGCAAGTAGAAAGATCCTTGGAATAATCCACCAACAGTTAGGGTTTCCAATATGGATCTATCCTCCATAGTGACAACGTTGATGATCTATCACAAATAACATATGTCATATGGCTCTCCTCCTATTTGACATCTCCCATGCCCAAGATGCAAGTTGGAAGGCTGCTATCCTTCCCCTGCTGCTCTTGCCACAACACAAAATCTGAGATGAGAATGGGTAATAATGATGTTGAGAGAATGCCTCTCCTATCCTTGAGTCTACCCAAGAATATCAGTGCTATATCAATCTCTCCCAAGGTATCTACTCCTCTGGAATCAATGAGTGGTGCCTCAAAATGTGAAGCATCTCTCATCATCTGCTAATCTGGTGGTCTCCTTGGTGAAATGTCTCCATGAAATGAGACATCAACATCAAGAGTAGACTACATAAATGAATAGACAGATTTTCCTCTGCATTCAATATGCAATCCAATATCCCTCTTCTGTGCATCAACCATCTGAAATAGATAGGGGTGTGTACTTCTCATCAAATGATGTTGATCATCCTCCCTACCTCCTCCTTCCATCTGCATGGTTTCACAATATGTCAACAATGGCACATGATGATCATGGGTTGTGCCTTGATCTCCCCATATGAGATCCTGGGGAATTCTTTGCAATGATACAAGAACCCCTCTAGTTGGAGCATGTGCTCCATCTACCTCTGCATGAGGTGCTAGATCTACTCTAGACATGACAGTGTTGTTGCCCTCAACTATTTCTTCCTCTCCAATATGAATGGGCAACATCCCAAGAATTGGATCCTCTTTTGAAAAAGGGATCTCCATGCCCTCTTGTTCAAGAATATGAGATATAGGTCTTGCCTCTAAAAAGGTATGATTCAATTTGTCAGCCTCCTCAATGGTTTTCTGAAGTGGAATTGAGCTCATAGGTTCCTCCAACACATGCAAGGTTTTTGTTTGTTTAGGTTTTTTAATATCCACCACATGTGTTTCAGAATGTTTCTTATCAAATATTTCCACTAATGCCTTACTGAACGTTGCATAAGAAGAAGTATTTTCATATTTCAAAGAAAAATACTAGAATATCCACCATTGATAGGCCTTACCTCCAAAATGTAGCACTACAACTTTGATGGCTTCATCTTCAAAAAATTGGTGCTGCTGCAAGTAGGTGTCTAGCTCCTCCACCCAAGCTCTAGTTGTAGGTGAACCATCAAAAGTAGATAGGAAAAATCTACTCCCATTATGTTGCTTGCTTCTATCCACCTTGATCTTGTAAAACTCTGGAAAAGTGATATGATCTCTAAACTTATCAGTTTGAGACTCATATTCTTGCAGTAAATCACTAAGAGTTTCCCTCTTAGGCATTCCTTCTTCTTCTATCTCCCTCATAGAAAATATGGGCATATGACTACGCTGTGCATCATAGTGTGTGGCTATATTCTCACACTCATCATATGAAAATCTATAGTTTTCTTTAGATTCAAACTCTCTTGGAGATTCTCTACACATCTCCCTTCTCATATCCTTGAGATCTCTCTTAATACTCTGCATAGCTTGAGAAAGAAGATTTGAGAGCTTTTCTTCCTTCCTTCCTCCAAATAATGGAGTCTTCTTCTTGTCTTCTTGACAGCATATTGGCTGAGATTCCATAGACTGAGCTAAGATTATGCTCTGATACCATTGTAATATCCCAAAAGGGGAATGCAGTAATACATGAACAAAAAACTGGAGTAGCAGTGATAAATCAACTCATAAAATGTAAGAAGAGCACATAGACATAATATTAATGTTATAGCAGCAAAATGTATACAATATCTTGAGGAAATAATCACTCAAGTTAGGCACCACAAGCCTCAAGAGAACATGTACATTAAAAATGAAGTACATTGCTACATAGAAAAGTGTCCAAGGCTATGACAACGCAGTTTATTAGATATAACTGCTGATAGAGTATGTAAATACATATATATGAAAATATACATCTCACACAATGCTGGGAGCAAACATCTAAACTCCCAAACAAAATTTCAAGACAATCCTGGAAGGATTTCCTGAAATATGCAAAATGGAAAAAATGTCGAAGTTGCAGTCCTAGGACGGAATAGCAGCTACAACTCAAGAACTGGATGGAGATGGATGAAGATGAAAAATGAGATGAATGAACCTCCTCCAATGGATCTTCCAAGTGAAAGGCTGATCCTAACACTGAAGATCTCACCCTCCAAACAAACACTACAGCCCCTCACTGTAAATGGTCACAGAAATAATGCAGTCACTAAGGGATACTGTGTTGTAGGTGAAAGTGTTAGGTCCCTATATTACTAGTATAGTCCCTTATTGTTGTTAGTGTAACCCCCTTATTGTTATTATTGTACCCCTGTAACCCCTATATTGTTATTATTGTGCACTTAAGCTATTATTGTTAGGTCGGCTAGGATTACATTGTGGCCCCATGGACTCCTATATATAGAAAGGAGGCTTTGTAATTTGTATCATTAAAGAATTTTTAATTAATGTAATGTGTTGGAGATTTCCCCCTCGAAGTGGCTTATTTATAAGGCTTTGATGTCTCTTTTCTTCTATTTTTGGAGCAGGCTTCACAACATTTGGTATCAGCGCTTTGGATTTTAGGGTTTCGCTACTCCAAATAGGTCATCGTGGAATTTTCGCTATAACATTTTTTCTACGAAGTTTCAAAAGCTGAAATTTTTAGGGTGTGAAGCTGAAATCCTGAGGAACATCATCACAAAATTTTAGAGCTTTTTTCGCAATATTTTCGGAGATACGATCTGTGGAAGTTAGGTCTTTTTGTGGGCTCCTCAATTTAGTATAAACAGGTCATCGTGGCATTTGCGCTATAACTTTTCTTCTACGAAGGTTTAGAATCTAAAATTTTGATGGCGCGAAGCTGAAACCCTGAGGAAAATCGTCACAAAATTTTAGAGCTTCGTTCGCAATATTTTCGGAGATATGATCTGTGGAAGGTAGTGCTTTTTTGGGCTCCTGAATTTCATCTCAAAGAGGTGATCGTGGGAAAATAATCATAACTCTCTCTGAGCATTGGATTGGAATGTCATAAAAATTGGTCGCAAGTACACGGAATTTGGTTTCTTTTCTATCAATTTCAAAGCTAAAATATGAAACAGTAACACGTGGCAAGCTGTACAAGTTCGCTCTACTGAACCAGTCCATAATTAGGTCATTGTGGGAGATTGGACATAACTTTGCCTTGGAGAATCCAAATCAAGTCAGACCTATGGCATTCAAAAGATAATTCAGAAGGCTACCTTAGTACAAAATTTCAGATATTGAAGAGCTGCAATCACAAATATAATCCAATTTCAATATCGAGCTCCTCAAAAGCAAGAAAAAGGTGTGTATTTTTTTTCCGAATTGCATAAGTCTTGTTTGAAGAATCAATTTGAATTGATTCCAAGGGAATATTGTAGAATATATATCAGTATTGGGTTCTAAAAAATTCCTCGTAAAAATAATTCAACACCCATTAAGCCTTCAAAAGGCTCTACTATGACTTATGAAGATGAAGAATTACAACATGATCTATCAAAATTACAAGAGAAAATGCACCAAATTTCGCTCTCGCAAAGAGCAACAAAAAATGAAATGAAAGTTTTGAAGAAAGGCATGGAAGTGAAGATGGATGGTTTGAAGAAAGGTGTGGAATCTAAGATATATGGCATGGAATCTAAGATGGATGACATGGAAGCTAAGATCGATGAAAAAATGAAAGACAACATGGAAAACATGAAGAATGAACTAAAAGCAGACATGTAAGGTTTGACAAATTTGATACAAGAAATGTTTCCTAATGGTCAAAAGATAATAGAGGAAACTCATGATGAGAACAAAATAAATGTTAATCGTGACTTCATAAAATCTAATTTTGGCCAGAAGAACCACCATATTCCAAAAATGGATATGAAGAAATTATTTTACATAGATTGTGAAGAGGAAGAAGAAAATGAACAAGAAGAGGATATACACCAAGAACCAGCCCTATAAGAGGAAGAAATGATTCCGACCATATCGTGTAATGCATTGGCAGGTGTTAGCCCCATGTAAATTTTTGATAGGCAAAGTAGGGGCTAAATTGTTTTTGAGCCTTCAAGGAATGCATCTCCCCTGAAGACACATCATCCTTGAAGTCTCCTGTGCCTTGGCCTTTGATGAAATCCCTTCTGTTGATCCCCATTATAAGGCCTCTCTGATTGTGACAAAATTGTGCTCCAAAAGGCTTTAATTTTCCCCTTGTATCCCTACAGAATGCCCCATTTCACTCTGTTGTCCCTTTTTCTAAGTTTCCTTTCCACCCCCCTTTCCCCCCCTTCTAAAATTCCTTCATTAATCCTCTAATACTCCCAAAACCCCGTTTAAACCCTTCAAATACTTTTTTTTTTGGTTTAAATAATCCTCTTCTCCCTATCGTTTCCCTTTTCCACCCTCAAATTGCATTAAAATGGCCCAAAGGGCCATATTCTCCATAATATGGGTCCTAGCCCCTTTCAGCCAAGCCCCCTGTATCTTTTTCTTCCACGTGACCCAGCGCCATGACCAGGCGCCAGGGCAGGAAGCGCTTATCTCATTTGTTCATCGGGCGTGTTTTCAATCATTGATCTAAACAGAATGAACGGCGATCGCCGCCACCAAAACAACCAGCGTTCAACCCGTTCACCGCCCGAACACAGATCCGCCGTCCATTTGAGTGATGATCCGGCGGTCCGTATTCTCCCATCCGCCTGTGGTTCCCGCCTGCAAAAATTATTCATAAACCATCCGATTTCTATCGCACCGCCTTTCGGAGGTAGGCGGTATTCTCCAATGGGCCAAAGATTCCATACAACATCCGACGCGTGGCACCGGTACGGTTGGAAAACCGCCCTCCATCGCGCATTATCGTTCATCCATAGACATGGCACGATATCGCTATGTGCCGTCTTATCTGGGGTGGGCCATCCAACGGTCGTCGCTTCATGAAGATGTGCGGACGTTAACTGAGGCAATCGTATCCACTGGCCCACTGCCCATCGCCCTCCGACATGTTTTCCACCATCGATCTCCTTTGAGATCGAACGACCCAGATTTATCCTCACCCCCGCCGTTGACTGTCCCGTCATCCCCTGGACCCGACACGTCACCACTCCACGTGTCTCCACCATACATCTGCCCACCTCCGTTATATATATTCGTCCCAAGGTCAAAGCTCAATTTTTTCACGTTAAAACGTCTGCCTCGACGTTTCCCATGCATTCTTCGCTATGCCATGTTTTCCTCCACAGTAGCCTCTACAGTCGTCACCCTCGTCCGTGCCATGCTGCCACTGTCAGATTCATCCATACCACCCTCCCCATAAATGTTTTTCGTCACCATTTTTGTGTTTTGCAGGTTTATCAGGAGATAAAACTCGCCATGGTCCATACGCACTATTATTATGGCACTGAATGCAGGAAAGGCCGTGTGCAGAGGCTGAAATTATGAAAAGGCCTGGGAAGGAGCCATGACGGGATGTGCATTCAAAAAACGAAGCTAAAAACTCCGTCAAACCTTCCAGAACCATTGAAAGCACAGATTTTGCAGTCAGAAGCAATTGTGGAAGCGGCAAAGAGTATCAGTGGAAAAACAAAGTGTTTAAGGCCTGTCATTGCAATTAATGGACCTTAATCCGATTATTCAAAGGCAGGGTACCAGAATTAAAGACCCCGTGGATTGCTCAGAAGGTCCAATGCATAGAAACTATACCATTAGGGTTTCTATATTAGCAGAACGTTCTTCCATAAAAGGACAAGGTACCCATAGATTTCTCATCCTATGCCGTGTTCTAGAGAGATTTTCTAGCCCTGAAAACAGTCCTATGCTACCAGTGCATTAGTTATACAGTATGGCAGACCCCACAGTTGTCCATACACCTCGGTTCATTCACCAAAATTCTGCAAAAGGCTACGACAAGTACATCAAAGGCATACCTTGAGTAAATTGCAGCCTGACGAAGATCGCTCTTCCTTATGAAAAGCGCAGAAGATAAATGCTCAGAGTTAAAACTGAATGGAGCCTCGACCCTCCTAATGCTTCATAATTTTAATGTTGCATTGAAGTTTACAACAACCATTGTTATTATTTCTCCTATAAGAATCCTATAGAACATATTATAAGGGTTCTTGTTCGATTGCTTCCATTGCTGTTAGCGGGATTCATTCTGACTATTAAAACAATCTTGGGAGGGATTAGCAGAATAGTTGTTATGTAGTAGGCTGGGAGGAGAAGTTTGGATTGTAACAGCCATTGAGCTTAGTGTATGTGACTGGTTTTGCATCAATTAATCAAGCACATTTCACAGGATTCTGGTCTATTACTATTGCTGATGTTCTTCTAACATTGTTTATTACATTTCCATACTGTTTCATTTTCTGCTGGCTTGCATCAGAAATATGGCATAGGATTTACCCTTGTTAGGTACCCTATGTCTCTGCTCTCCTTTCCTTTAATGTTTTTCTGCTAAATGTGTTATCTAAGGATTGGTTTCAGTTAATTTAACCAGTGTAGTAGTTCCTTATGCTGCTAGCTGATGTATGAGTTAAATGAATCTTTTCTTAGATGTTCTTGTTGGGTTTAAGATGGAAGATTTGGGAACACTGGGGATTAGAGTTAGCCCTATCCAATAGGATCCTTGTGCGACCAGCTGGCCTTTCTAAGATCTCTTCTGTTAAAATCATTCTGTGTTTTCCCTTGGAGTGTGCTAAAGCTGACCTAGAGTTAAATGACCTCTGGTCCGATCTATAAGCTTCCCCTTTGTCCCTCCTTTGAAAGTTGCCTTTGAGTATGTCCAAGTAGGTATAGAGTTAAATGACCTCTGACCTGATCTATAGAAAGAAATTGGGTTGCTTTCCTTCTTTCACTTTCAATCCTTAATGTTCCATCCCACCATCTAATCTACAAATATCCTTTAGTATTAGATGACTTGCCCTTTGGAAGCCTTGGTTAGTTGTTGCAAGTAATTCCCTTTCATGAGTCCATAGCCCAATGGATGGCACTCTCTTGACCTATTATCTTCGCTGAAACATCTTGTTGTTTTGTTCCTTTCCTCCCATCTCTTTCCCAATCTTTGATATCATGACCAACCCAGCAACCAGCCAACCAAATCATTTAAAACCCCCCTTTGTGCTTCATAACTAGCCTAACATCTTATTTGAGCTTTCAAGGAATATATCATTCTTTGTTCCATTAGAGAGATCCCTCTCTATACCCAGGAGGGCTAGATCCTGAGGTCTGAAAGTGGTTATGATGTTGTCTCATCTTTTGGTCTTGCCAATCTGGCCAAAACATGGGAACCCAAACATAATGGCCACTCCACTGGGGAGCTGAGTGCATTTATCTTACACACTCTTAAGCACTCAAAAGACCCAAGATCTCTGGTTAGATTGGAATTCTATTGCTAATGGTGGACAACACCCTACTTCAAACATTCATATACATCCACATGGTGACTCCACACTCCATAACTCTCAAGGACTCCACTGGAGGAAGAACCTAAAATATGGCCAGACCTCATAGAAGGATAGAACACATGGGTTGGATTTGGTTTAAAGAATTCATTGTCTTTGTCTACCAATATGTTCTGTCCTACTTTAAGCCTAATCAAGTGTACAAAGATGAGACCCACAATGAGTATGGGAAATATATCAAGCCTCAGTCTTCATACCACAAGCAAACCTGTACCCCTGTGAAGAACCTAGTGGAACAAGAAGCTCATGATGTATCTCCCACCCTTAAAGAAGCTTCAAGCAGCCATGAGCCCATTGTTATACCACCTACACCTACAAAGGCCATGTAAAGATATAAGCCTCTGGTTTTACCTCTTATTTTCCAACCCCTTCCCTCAGAATTTATAAACCAGCTGCCTCTTTTTGATGGAGAAAATAAAAGGGTCATTGCTGAAGAGCATGTCCAAAACCTTGAGGATTTACTTGAATTGTATGAAATAGAAGAAGATGATGTGTGCATTAGAATGTTTGCCTTGTCATTACAAGGAAATGTTAAGAGTTGGCTCAAAGGCCTTCCAGTGGCAAGCATTTTCAGCTTTCATCAATTTTCTCAAGTTTTCCTTGATAAATGGGAAGCCCCTAAGAATGCTCTCCTTATCCTAGGAGAGTATCAAAATTTTAAAGGCAGCCAGGAGAGACAGCACAAGAATTTTCAGCCAGGTTCAATAAGGTATATAACGCGATACCTTCTGATATGAAGCCACCCTTGGGATGGGCTCTACTGCACTATCCAAGTTCTTTTGACCCCGAGGTGGAATTCCATATAAGAGAAAGAGAACCTTCGAGCCTGGAGGAAATGCAGAATATGGAAGTCACTGTCGAGTACAACATAAAGTGCAGGGAGGAAGGATTAAAAGCATCAAAGAAATACCAAGCAAAGCAAATAAGGCAGATCTCTTTAGAAAACAAGCTAGAAAGATTGATAGAGACTGCCAACACCCTGCTGAACATAGAAGAGGAAGGATATGAGGCTAAAACCAGAAATGATGATTGGAAAAGACCTGCTCCTTGTCCTCAAGAAAAACTTGCTGGGAGTCCTGAAGATTTGATGGGTAACAATGCTTATACTTATGATTCCTCTGAGGCTGACCTGTCTGATGATGAATTTTTCCAAAGGGAAACTGAACTTGTAGGGCTATCATCAGTAGTTCCATGGGAGGAAGATCACGTCCATAAACCTCAAGAAAATGATGAGCCAATGTAGCCCATCTATGATACTGATGAAGAAAGCGTTGAAAGCATGATATCAGATGAAGACTCATTGAATCTTCTCTCTGTTTTACATCCGAACATCAGTTATACTTGCCAAGAGGACAGAGGCCAGCAACTCTTCAGCGCAGAGGAAAAGGAAGAAAGACATGAAGAAAATCTTGAGCAAGATGAATATCCAGAGCCTTCGCCTGAAAGGGTAAAGGAAATCAAAGAAACCCCTGCTCAATATTATGTTAATTTTTTCACAGAGTTTAGTTCACTCCAGCAGAACCGGCTAGGGTCAGAAGAGGACAGCCCTGCCATATGTGATGAGCCCTACAGTTCAGGCTACAGTGAAGATGAGGGAGGCCTTCTTTCCCACGGACATCTTTGTCTTGATCCAGTGGAAGAATGGGGTTTCCTAGTTGATGCTCAGCTGCCAAATACCCCAAACCAGGAAGAGGAGGAGTGTGATTACAAAGGCCTCATTACAGACGCAATGATTGAAACTACCCAGGATGAAAACAACCTACCAATTAGGGGAGGCTTTGAAGAAAAAGGTTTACTTCGTGTTTTTGTTGATCCTATGGCAGAATACGTGGAGGCCCTGATTGGCTCAGCTCCTCAAGCATTAATATTTTGCAAGGCCCAAATACATAAAAATTGGTCACCACTGTTGGTGACCTCAGTTTTGAAGATCCACATGCAGAGCATCCTACGGTTATCTTTGATGAGCAGTCAGTTCTTCTTCCCTTTTTTTGCTATTGCTTGACTGGCTGCATTGGCATTATTGTATCACCTAGAGTGCCAAAGATTCCCAGTTAGAGTAGGGTAGGTAGGAAGTCTGAAATAAAGCTCAGCCTGTGAGCATGTAGTTAGTTGTTTTTAATTTCTGCAAAGTCCAACAAGCCAGATAGTCTAATCCTGGCTTGACTGTTTTTCAATTTCTATCTTAGAATGTAGAGAAGAAATCTGCTGGACAGTCTAATCCCAGTAGATGTTAGATTAGGTAGAGAAACATATGAGACCAATAGTCTAATCTGGTCTCATGGAGTAATAAGGGTAGAAATAGAATAGGTTTATTTTCTTGCTTGTAAAAAATAAAATGATGTAAAGGTTCTGCAAGTCCAAATGCACCCTAGAAGAAAAAATGCTAGGATTGTGGGATGGGTAGGTAGATTGTTCGGGAGAATTTTTACTGCTGATTTGATGTCTTCACAATTTGTGGCAGCTGATCCAAGAGAAGAAAAGAATGAGTCAAGTACCAGGCATCTGGCCTACACCAAATATTTATCCTCTGAATTCTTGACTCCTTCAAGAAGAAGCCATCCCCATGTGGAGCCACTGTTAGCCCCCCTGTAAATTTTTGACAGGCAAAGTAGGGGGCTAAATTTTTTTTGAGCCTTCAAGGAATGCATCTCCCATGAAGACACATCATCCTTGAAGTCTCCTATGCCTTGGCCATTGATGAAATCCCTTCTGCTGATCCCCATTATAAGGCCTCTCTAATTGTGACAAAATTGTGCTCCAAAAGGCTTTAATTTTCCCCTTGTATCCCTAAAAAATGCCCCATTTCACTCTGTTGTCCCTTTTTCTAAGTTTCCTTTCCACCCCCCTTTCCCCCCCTTCTAAAATTCCTTAATTAATCCTCTAATCCTCCCAAAACCCCGTTTAAACCCTTCAAATACTTTTTTTTTGGTTTAAACAATCCTCTTCTCCCTATCATTTCCCTTTTCCACCCTCAAATTGCATTAAAATGGCCCAAATGGCCATATTCTCCATAATATGTGTCCTAGCCCCTTTCGGCCAAGCCCCCTGTATCTTTTTCCTCCACGTGACCCAGCGCCATGACCAGGCGCCAGGGCAGGAAGCGCTTATCTCATTTGTTCATCGGGTGCGTTTTCAATCGTTGATCTAAACAGAATGGACGACGATCGCCGCCCCCGCAGAAACCATCGTTCAACCTGTTCACCACTCGATCACAGATCCGCTGTCCGTTTGAGCGATGATCTGACGGTCCCTATTCTCTCGTCCGCCTATGGTTCCCGCCCGCAAACACTGTTCATAAACCATCCGATTTCTATCGCACTTCCTTTCGGAGGTAGGAAGTATTTTCCGATGGGCCAGTGATTCCATATAGCATCCGACGCGTGGCACCGGTACAGCTGGAAAACCACCCTCCATCGCGCATTATCGTTCGTCCATAGACGTGGCGCGATATCGTTGTGCATCGTACGATCTAGGGTGGCCCATCCGACGGTCGTCGCTTCACGAAGATGCGCGAACGTTAACCGAGGCAATCGTACCCACTGGCCCACTGTCCATCGCCCTCCGACGTGTTTTCCACCATCGATCTCCTTTGAGATCGGATGGCCCAGATTTATCCTCACCCCCGCCGTTGACTGTCCCGTCATCCCCCGGACCCAACACGTCACCACTCCACGTGTCTCCACCGTAAATTCGCCCACCTCCGTTATATATATTCGTCCCAAGGTCAAAGCTCAATATTTTCATGTTAAAACGTCTGCCTCGATGTTTCCCATGAATTTTCCACTGTGCCATGTTTTCCTCCACAGTAGCCTCCGCAGTCATCACCCTCATCCACGCCACACTGCCACTGTCACATTCATCCATACCACCCTCCCCATAAATGTTTTTCGTCACCATTTTCATGTTTTGCAAGTTTATCAGGAGGTAAAAATCGCCATGGTCCATACGCACTATTATTATGGCACTGAATGCAGGAAAGGCTATGTGCAGAGGCCGAAATTATGAAAAGTCCTGGGAAGGAGCCATGAAAGGATGTGCATTCAAAGAACGAAGCTAAAAATTCTGTCAAACCTTCCAGAACCATTTAAAGCACAGATTTCACAGTCAGAAGCAATTGTGGAAGCAGTAAAGAGTATCAGTGGAAAAACAAAGTGTTTAAGGCCTGTCATTGCAATTTATGGACCTTAATCCGATAATTCAAAGGCAGGGTACCAAAATTAAATACCTCGTGGATTACTCAGAAGGTCCAATGCACAGAAACTATACCATTAGGGTTTCTATATCAGCAGAATGTTCTTCCATAAAAGGACAAGGTACCCATAGATTTCTCATCCTATGCCATGTTCTAGAGATATTTTCCAGCCCTGACAACAGTCCTATGCTGCCATTGCATTAGTTATACAGTATGGCAGACCCCACAATTGTCCATACACCTCGGTTCATTCACCAAAATTATGCAAAAGGCTACGGCAAGTACATCAAAGGCATACCTTGAGTAAATTGTAGCCTAACAGAGATCACTCTTCCTTCTGAAAAGCACAGAAGATAAATGCTTAGAATTAAAACCGAATGGAGCCTCGGCCCTCCTACTACTTCAGAATTTTAATATTGCATTGAATTTTACAATTACCATTGTTATTCTTTCTCCTATAAGAACCCTGTAGAACATATTGTAAGGGTTGTTGTTTGGATGCTACCATTGCTTTTAGGGGGATTCATTCTGACTGTTAGAATAGTCTTGGGAGGGATTAGCAGAGTAGTTGTTATGTAGTAGGCTGGGAGGAGAATTTTGGATTGTAACAGCCATTGAGCTTAGTGTATGTGACTGGTTTTGCATCAATTAATCAAGCACATTTCATAGGATTCTGGTCTATTACGATTGGTGATGTTCTTCTAACATTGTTTATTACATTTCCATACTATTTCATTTTTTTTTGGCTTGCATCAGAAATATGGCATAGGATTTACCCTTGTTAGGTACCCTATGTCTCTGCTCTCCTTGCCTTTAATGTTTTTCTGCTAAATGTGTTATCTAAGGATTGGTTTCAGTTAATTTAACCAGTGTAGCAGTTCCTTATGCTGCTAGCTGATGTATGAGTTAAATGAATCTTTTCTTAGATGTTCTTGTTGGGTTTAAGCTGGAATATTTGGGAACACTGGGGATTAGAGTTAGCCCTGTCCACTAGGATCCTTGTGTAACTAGCTGGCCTTTCTAAGATATCTTCTGTTAAACTCATTCTTTGTTTTCCCTTGGAATATGCTAAAGCTGACCTAGAGTTAAATGACCTCTGGTCCGATCTATAAGCTGCCCCTTTGTCCCTCCTTTGAAAGTTTCCTTTGAGTATGTCCAAGCAGGTCTAGAGTTAAATGACCTCTAACCTGATCTATAGACAGAAATTGGGTTTCTTTCCTTATTTCACTTTCAATCCTTAATGTTCCATCCCACCATCTAATCTAAAAAGATCCTTTATTATTATATGACTTTCCCTTTGGAAGCCTTGGTTAGTTGTTGCAAGTAATTCCCTTTCATGAGTCCATATCCCAATGGATGGCACTCTCTTGACCTATTGTCTTCGCTGAAACATCCTGTTGTTTTGTTCCTTTCCTCCCATCTCTTTCCCAGCCTTGGATCTCATGACCAACCCAAAAACCAGCCAACCAAATCATTTAAAACCCCCCTTTGTGCTTCATAGCTAGCCTAACATCTTATTTGAGCTTTCAAGGAATATATCATTCTTTGTTCCATTAGAGAGATCCCTCTCTGGACCTAGGAGGGCTAGATCCTGAGGTCTGAAAGTGGTTCTGATGTTGTCTCATCTTTTGGTCTTGCCAATCTGGGCAAAACATGGGAACCCCAACAGCAGGAATTACTACTCCTCAAACTCTCCAAATAGAAGGACATATTAAGAAGAAAAAGGTAATAGTGTTGATTGATTCAGGTAGCACCCATAATTTTATTCACTGTAAGGTAGCCAAGGAATTGAATTGTTTCCTATACCCTGTTAGCCCCCTATGAATTTTTTGACAAGCAAACATGGGGCTAAATTGTCTTTGAGCCTTCAAGGAATGCATTCCCTCTGAAAACACATCATCCTTGAAGCCTCCTTGTACCTTTGTCCTTTGATGAACCCTCACTTTCGTTTCCATCATAAAGCCTCTCCGTTGTGAAGAAGATGCCAAAAGGCCTCCATTTCTCCTTTCATCTCAGCCCTTAACCTCTGTTTCTTCACCTTTTTCACCTCTCTTAATTCCTCATTAATCCCTCAGTAAATCGTCCAAATCCGCTTTTATACCTCTCAAATACCTTTGTTTGGCTTAAAATCCCTTTATTCCCCTTACCGAATGCCCTCTCTAGCCTTAAAAAGCATTAAAATACGCCTAAAACCCACTTTAATCTATGATAGGTTTAGCCGCTTTAGGGCTAGCCCCAACCACTTACCCACCATGTAACCGAGCACTAGAATGAAGCATTTAAGCTCCGGGCGCTTACTGCAATCGGAAGAGCGGGTAGGCACATTTCTTTTGTCACTCCGAAGATCTCCGATGCGATTGAATTTCCTCTTCTATGTTCCCGCTGCGATACCAGTCGTTGATCTTATATGATTTGATGGCCAGTTCTTGTCCCGCGTGTACCCATTGCTCCAATCGCAATCGAAAAATACTTAATGCACTGCTTCCTGTTTTCCCCGATTTCCGACCCCTGATCCGATATCTGCTGTCCATCCATTCTGATCCAATGGCCCCTTTTTCTCCCATTCCTCTCTTTTATCCCCATCCGTCTCCCCACCGATTGAATCTCCACCGTTGATCCCCCATGCGATCCGAGGGCTGGTTCTCAATCACACATCGCAAATTAGAAGTTCCCAAATGTGTCACCTCTGCCACCTTCTGATGCGATTTTATCGCGGCCGTCCATCCCATCTGATCGGATGGCTCTCATTCATTCTTCCACCAATCCTCCATTTCATTGCATGTTAACCTTTTTCATCCACAATCTCCATTTCCACTATTCTGCCATCATTCCTCAGGCCTCCAAAGCTTTCTCCCGCCAACGCCCTATATTTTATAATTGATTTATTCCAATATGCAGGGTTTTCACCAGAGTGGTACTTCGTTCTGTCTATCATAATCGCAGTCACTACGATTCGAAGCACAAAGAGGCCATTACAACAGTATCTCAGTGAGGTAGCAGAGACAGATTAAGAAGATTAAGGCATGTTAATTGAATATTCAAGACCTAATCCCGTGATCAAAGGAAAAGATGTAGTTTGAAGATGAAAAGAAAATGAATCAAGTTGTATCTGCTCTCACCATCAACAGTACATTTTCTGAGAACAGTACGCCCTCAGTAGGTTTCTTCTTGCCTCCCCAAGCTCCCAAACGCCATTCCACTGGCAGAAAGCTTCCAAAGACTATCAGAGCAGAAATAATGGTGGTATGAAAACCCAAAAGACCTTTAGTCACCTTACTTGCTTCAGAATACAGAACAGAGTGCCTTACAGTCATAAGGGACTCCAAAGAAACATCTTAGGTCGCTATCGACTTGACAGAGACCTTGAACCAGATCACCAAGTACAACGCATTGCTATTAAGCAAAGTGGGCATACGCACCACCCCCACTCTGTCTTAATGAATCAATTTAATGTGTATCATCTACTCCTGCTATCCATTTTTTACTGTAAAGAATCCCAGAGAACATTTTGTAAACAGGGATTGTGTTATTGCGGTTGTAGTTGTAGGGATTCATTTTTGACTATTAGAAACAATTTTGGGGAGAGAGTAGTAGAGTATTTTGTAATGTAGTAGGCTGGGAGGAGAAATTTGAGACTGTAATCAGCTATTGAGCTCAGTGTATGTGACTGGTTTTGCATCAATTAATCAAGCAATTTCACAGGATCCTGGTCTATTACTACGGGTGATGTCAGTCTTATCTCATTGTTATTTAAATTTTTCATGTTGTTCATTGGTCTTCCGGTACGCATCAGAAATATAGCATAGGATTTACCCTCGCATGGTACCCTATGTTTATGCTCTCCCTACCTTCAATGTTTTCTGCTGATTGTGAATCTAAGAGTAAATTCATGTGGTTTAACAAGCACAGCAGATGTTATTTCCTGCTAGTTGATGTATGAACGCAGAGCTTATTTTTTGGATGTTTCGTGTTGGTGTAAAAGCAGAGAAGGTTAAAATTCCTTCTTCGATCTCTAGACTCTAGCTTTGTGTCAAATATTTTCTCTGTTTTTCCCTTGGAGAATGCTAAAGAAGGCCTGGAGTTAAATGACCTCTAGTCCGATCTATAAGTTGCCCCCTTGTGATCATTGAAAGCTACCTTTGAGTATGTTCAAGCAGGTCTAGAGTTAAATGACCTCTGACCTGATCTATAGGCAGAAATTGGGTGTCTTTCCTTCTTTCACCTTCTTTCTTTACTGTTCCATTCCATCATCTATCTCAAATATCCTTTAGTATATATGACTTTCCCTGTGAAGGCCTTGGCTATTTGTTTGGAGGTAATTCCCTTTCATGACTCCATAGCCAAATGGATGGCACAGCCTTAACCCATTCTCTTTTGCTGAAACGTCCTATTGCTCTACTCCTTTCTTCCCATTACCCTCTCAGACTATGATCTCGTCACTCAGCCCAACAACCAACCAACCAAATCATTTTAAACTCCCCTCTGTGCTTCATACCTAGCCTAATACTTCAATTTGAGCTTTCAAAGATATTTCATTCTTTTTTTTAATTGGAGAGATACCTCTCTAGGTCTAGGAGGGCTAGATCCTAGGGCCCCAAAGTGGTTATGATGTTGTCTCATCTTTTGGTCTTGCCAATCTGGCCAAAACATGGGAACCCCAACATAATGGCGACTCCACTGGGGAAGTAAAGACCACTTAGCCTAGATTGGCTTTTAATTGCTGATGGTGGACAACAGCCTGCTCCAAATAGTCAAATTCATCCACCTGGTGACTCCACACTCCATAACTCCTAGAAGACCAAATGAATCCATTGGTAGAAGAATCTGAACTGGTTGAGAAGATGCAATGACCTTCTTTGCAAAAACATGGATCCAGACATGGATAGAGATACAAAGGTAGATACTTTGTGTGATCAATTAAATGGAATAGCAGACACGTTTGGTAAAGTGTTGGAGATGTATATGGCTAATCTGAATGCAAATGATGATTACTTAGAGCAGCCCATGCATTTTTCAGAGCAAGAGCAAACTCCAGACCCAGATAATGAGCAAGACATGTATGATGCTCAAGAGTCTGTGGAAGATGAGGGGGAAGGTAATCAAGAGGTGCCTGATGGCTCACCCCTATCTTGTACTATGATGACTAAAAAATAACACAATCTGATAGTGAAAGCTAACAGGGAGTGTTGCATTGAGGGAACAAGTGACCACATGGAAGATGCAGAGTTTGAGGCAGAAGAAGAACCAGCGCACATAGAGGCTCCTCCTCTAGCTGATTATTCATCTCAGATTCCACTAGAAGAGTGGCACCCTGATCATGAGGAATGGACTGAATCAGAAAGTGATCAGGAAACCTTGGAAATTCCTCAGAATTTCCCTGCAAACACAAGTGAAGATCCCACAGAAGAGGCTCAAGAAGATATCCAGCCTCCAAGTTAGTTAGTATAAGAAGCAGAGGATTGTTGTTCTTCTGTCTATGCAAGAAGAGAAGACTCTCCGTTGATAGAAGAAGAGATGGACCGAATATTAAACATGAAGTCCACCTCTGAAATCTTCCATAGATCAGACACCCTCACTCATTCATCCATGGAGTTTGAGGGTAGTCGACCTATCTATGATACTGATGAAGAAAGTTATGAAAGCATGGTGATAGATGATGATTCATTGAGTCTTCACTCTGTTACACCTCTGATCATCGGTCATAGTCTCATAGGGCTTGGCACATCGGAGCAGACTACATCAAAGCTCTGAGAGGACACAGCTGCAATATACGATGAGTCCTCCAGTTCATATGATGAAGGAGACACTCTCAAGAGAGAGAGTCTTCCCCTTGATCCAGTGGAAGAAGGAGAAATCCTGGTTGAAGCCTGCCTGTCAAATATTCATAACCAGGTATCATATCATGATCCTTATGTTCATTTCCTACAAACATTTGAAGAAGGATCAAAGGTCTTGTTGAGCAGAATGTTGCAAACAAAAAGAAGACTTTTTGAAGTTGTTGTTGAAGAACAGAAAGAGTGGGAGCAACCCTGCCTAACCAACCTGCTCAAGGAATTGAGCAAGAAAGACCAGTCATGGGATCACTTGATGGACTGGTTGCATTGGAAGACAATGTTTGTAAGCTAGACTTATAAATATTCTAGTTAGGGTAGGGTAGGTAGGAAAAGATCAATAAATCTCAGTCTCTGAGAATTTAGTCATGTGTTTTGAATTTCTGCAAAGTTTTCAATCTGTGAGCAGTTTTGTCTTTATGCCACGGTCCACAGCAAGCCAGACAGTCTAATCCTGGCTTGACTGTTTTTCAATTTCTTTCTTAGAATGTAGAGAAGAAATCTGTTAGATAGTCTAATCCTAGCAGACAGTAACTTAGGTAGATAAACTATGAGGCCAACAGTTTAATCTAGTCTCATGGAGTAATAAGGGTAGAGGTAGAATAGGTTTGTTTTTCCTGTTTTTAAAATCAATGATGCATAGGGTCTGCTAGTCCAAATGCACCCAGAAGAAAAAATGTTAGGACTATAGTTCGAGTAGGTAGTTGTTTGGGAGAATATTTTTGTTGATATAATGTCTTCATGATTTGTGGCAGCGGATCCAAGAGAAGAAAATAATGAGTCAAGTACCATGCATCTAGCCTACACCAAAGGTCACTTTCTGAATTCTTCACTCCTTCAAGAAGAAGCCATCCCCATGTGGAGCCACTGTTAGCCCCCTATGAATTTTTTTACAAGCAAACAGGGGGCTAAATTGTCTTTGAGCCTTCAAGGAATGCATTCCCTCTGAAAACACATCATCCCTGAAGCCTCCTTGTACCTTTTTCCTTTGATGAACCCTCACTACCGTCTCCATCATAAAGCCTCTCTGTTGTGAAGAAGATGCCCAAAGGCCTCCATTTCTCCTTTCATCTCAGCCCTTAACCTTTGTTTCTTCACCTTTTCCCCCTCTCTCAATTCCTCATTAATCCCTCGGTAAATCATCCAAATCCCCTTTTAAACCTCTCAAATACCTTTTTTTGGCTTAAAATCCCTTTATTCCCCTTACCGAATGCCCTCTCTGGCCTTAAAAAGCATTAAAATATGCCTAAAACCCACTTTAATCTATGACAGGTTTAGCCCCTTTAGGGCTAGCCCCAACCACTTCCCCACCATGTAACCGAGCACTGGAACCAAGAATTTAAGCTCCGAGCACTTATCGCAATCGGAAAAGCGGACAGGCACATTTCTTTTGTCACTCCGAAGATCTCTGATGCGATTGACTTTCCTCTTCTGTGTTCCCGCTGCAATACCAGCCGTTGATATTTTATGATCTGACGGCCAGTGATTTTCCTGCGCACACCCATCGCTCCAATCGCAATCAAAAAAGACTTAATGCACCGCTTCCTCTTTTCCCCAATTTCCGACCCTCGATCTGATCTCCGTCATCCATCCATTCTAATCCAATGGCCCCTTTTTCTCCCACTCCGCTCTTTTACCCCCGTCCGACTCCCCGCCAATTGAATCTCCACTGTTGATCCCACACGCAATCCGAAGGCTGGTGCTCAATCGTGCATCACAAATCAGAAGTTCCCAAATGTGTCACCTCTGCCACCTTCCGATGCGATTTGATCGCGACCGTCCATCCCATCTGATCGAATGGCTCTCATTCATTCTTCCACCAAGCCTCCATTTCATTTCATGTTCACATTTTTCCTCCACAGTCTCCATTTCCACTATTCCGCCATCATTCCTCAGGCCTCCAAAGCTTTCTCCCGCCAACGACCTGGATTTTATAATTGATTTGTTCCAATATGTACGGTTTTCACTAGAGTGGTACTTCTCTCTGTCTATCATAATCGCAGTCACTGCGATTCGAAGCACAAAGAGGCCATTACAGTAGTAGCTTAGTGAGACAGTAGAGACAGATTAAGAATATTAAGGCATGTTAATTGAATATTCGAGACCTAATCTCGTGATCAAAGGAAAAGGCACAGTTTGAAGATGAAAAGAAAATGAATCAAGTCGTATATGCTCTCAGCATCAGCACTACATTTTCTCAGAACAGTACGCCCTCAGCAGGAGTCTTCTTGCCTCCCCGAGCTCCCAAAGGCCATTCCACTGGAAGAAAGCTTCCAAAGACTGTCAGAGCGGAAATAATGGAGGTATGGAAACCTAGAAGACCTTTAGTCACCTTACTTGCTTCAGAAGACAGAACAGAGTGCCTTACAGTCAGAAGGGACTCCAAAGAAACATCTTAGGTCGTTATCGAGCTGACAGAGACCTCAAACCAGACCACCAAGTACAACGCATTGCTATTAAGAAGAGTGGGCATAAGCACCACCCCCACTCTATCTTAATGAATCTATTTAATGTGTATCACCTACTCTTTCTATCCATTTTTTACTATAAATAATCCCAGAGAACATTTTGTAAATGGGGATTGTGTTATTGCAGTTTTAGTTGTAGGGATTCATTTTTTACTGTTAGAAACAGTTTTGGGGAGAGAGTAGCAGAGTAGTTTGTAATGTAGTAGGCTGGGAGGAGAAAGTTGAGACTGTAATCAGCCATTGAGCTCAGTGTATGTGACTGGTTTTGCATCAAATAATCAAGCAATTTCACAGGATCTTGGTCTATTACTACGGGTGATGTTAGTCTTATCTCATTGTTATTTACATTTTTCATGTTGTTCATTAGTCTTATGGTATGCATCTGAAATATAGCGTAGGATTTACCCTTGCGTGGTACCCTATGTTTCTGCTCTCGCTACCTTCAATGTTTTCCACCAATTGTGAATCTAAGAGTAAATTCATGTGGTTTAACCAGCATAGCAAATGTTATTTCCTGCTAGCTGATGTATGAACTCGGAGCTTGCTGTTTGGATGTTTCGTGCTGGTGTCAAAGCAGAGAAGGTTAAAATTCCTTCTCCGATCTATAGACTCTAGCTTTGTGTCAAATCTTGTTTCTGTTTTTCCCTTGGATCAAGCTAAAGCGGACCTCGAGTTAAATGACCTCTGGTCCGATCTATAAGCTGCCCCCTTCTGACTTCATTGAAAGCTGCCTTTGAGTATGTACAAGCAGGTCTGGAGTTAAATGACCTCTGACCTGATATATAGGAAGAAATTGGGTGTCTTTCCTTCTTTCACCTTCTTTCCGTACTGTTCCATTCCATCATCTATCTCAAAGATCCTTTAGTATAGATGACTTGCCCTGTGAAAGCCTTGGGTAGTTGTTTGCAGGTAATTCCCTTTCATGACTCCATAACCCAATGGATGGCACAGCCTTAACCCATTCTATTTTTTCGAAACATCCTATTTCTCTGCTCCTTTCTTCCCATTACCCTCTAAGCCTATGATCTCGTGACTCAACCCAACAACCAACCAACCAAATCATTTTAAACTCCCCTTTGTGCTTCATATCTAGACTAATACTTCAATTTGAGCTTCGAAAGATATATCATTCTTTGTTTTTATTGGAGAGATCCCTCTCCAGGTCTAGGAGGGCTAGATCCTAGGGCCCCAAAGTGGTTATTATGTTTTCTCATCTTTTGGTCTTGCCAATCTGGCCACAACATGGGAACCCCAACATACCCAGCACCAGAATGTCAAGTGATGGTTGCAAATATAGGAACTATAAATTTCTCTGGAAAATGCCATAATATCAAGCTAACCATGGGGGAATATGTATTGAAAATTCCAATGCTTTCCATTCCTATGGGAGGTGCTGATGTTGTACTAGGAGTACAATGGTTACAATCTTTGGGGATAGTAGCTTTTAATTTTCAAGAACTTTTCTTGAAAATGTTTTCAGAAGGAAAGGAGGTCGAATTACGGGGTATTGCAGGGAAGCCAGGAAATATAATAAGCTCTAATGTCATGAAAAATATTCTAAAGAAAGAAAAACGAGGCGTAATTTCACAATTATGCTCACTAGAAGTTCCAACATCAAAATCATCTATTTCTGCAGATCTACAACAAGTCTTGGACAATCATTCCAAGGTGTTTAAAACTCCCAAAGGACTCCCACCTATTCGTGATCATGATCATGCTATTCATTTGATTCCAGGAAGTGTTCCTCCAAACATTAGGCCTTATAGATATCCTTATGTCCAAAAGAGCGAAATTGAACGTATGATTGCAGAAATGTTAGAGGCAGGTATAATTCGATGTATTCAAAGTTATTTCTCTGCTCCTGTAGTATTGGTACACAAGAAGGATGGATCATGGTGCATGTGTCTAGATTATAGGGAGATCAATAAGCTCACCATTAAAGATAAATTTCCCATTCCTGTGATTGATGAATTATTGGATGAATTACATGGAGCAATTTATTTTACCAAGTTGGATCTTTATTCAGGATATCATTAAATTAGAATGAAGACTGAAGATATTCCAAAAAAAACATTTCGAACGGATGAGGGTCATTATGAATTTTTGGTCATGCCTTTTTCCCTTACCAATGCACCTTCTAAATTTCAAGGGTTGATGAATTCCATTTTCAAACCCTTCCTTAGAAAATTTGTGCTAGTATTTTTTTATGATATACTAATCCACAACAGGTCTTGGAAGGATCATGTTGAACATGTTGACAGGGTGCTCAAACTATTGCAGGAGAAACAATTATATGAAAAAACATCCAAATGCTTCTTTGGAGTACAAGAGGTGGAATATCTGGGTCATATTGTATCTCACGAGGGTGTTAAGGTAGACCCTAACAAAATTAAAGCCATTAAGGAATGGAAAGTCCCCACAACCATAAAGCAATTGCGAGGATTTCTTGAGTTAACAAGGTATTATCGCAAGTTTGTTAATAATTATGGGTGAATAGCAGCACCTCTAACAACATTATTGAATAAATATGCATTTTCATGGACTCCTGAAGCAACTAAGGCCTTTGAACATCTTAAAGAGGCAATGTGCCTAGCACCGGTCTTAGCTATGCCAGACTTCACAAAAACCTTTGTTGTGGAATGTGATGCCTTAGGAAATGGAATTGGTGTTGTTTTAATGTAGGAAGGAAGACCCATTTATTTTGAAATTTGTCCAATCAAAGGAAAGTATTTACAGAAACCTATTTATGAGAAGGAAATGTTAGGAATACTACATGCACTAAAGAAATGGCGAACTTACCTAATGGGAAGACACTTCAAGGTAAAAACTGATCATGATAGTCTTAAACACTTTTTGTAACAAAGACTATCTTCAGAAGAGCAGCAAAAATGGGTCACAAAGATGTTGGGTTATGATTTTGAAATAATCTACAAAAAAGGGAAGCTTAATTTTGTTGCAGATGCACTCTCAAGAAAGAATTAAGAGGTGGAAGCATTGCTTTGTTCCATTTCTATTATCCATCTAGATTGGATAACCAAAGCAAGAGATGAATGGAAGAAGGACAAAGAAGTATGGACACTCATTCAAAATTTGCAGCAAGATCCTAGAACATCTGATACATTTAGTTGAAAAAATGATTCTTTATGGTACAAAGATCGCTTATATCTTTGTAAGAATTCCCAACTAAAACAAAATATTCTTTTGGAATTGCACACTTCTCCTTTAAGAGGACACTCGGGATTTTTAAAAATTTACCACAGGGTGAAGAATTTTTTTTTTGGGATGGCCTTAAATATGATATTCAAAAGTTTGTGGCAGAATTGTTACACCATTTTTTGGTCATATAACCTATTATCATTAGATGGACCCAAGTACACCATGTAAGACCAGTTTTACCCTAAGTAAAATTGCCTTAACTATGTTAAATAACTTAATAAGCCACATTTATTAGGTTGTTTATGGTCCAAACAGGAAACCCCAAAAGGAAATATTAAACAAACCTATGTTTGTTTGATTTTCCTCATGGAATAATTAATTAAACCATAATTTAATTATTATTCCCAGTCATGTTTAACCCAAAAACAAAGAAATTAATTAGATAAACGTTTATTTATCTTATTATTTTCTAGGAATAATTATTTAAATCTTATTTAGATAATATTCCTTGTTAAATATGACCAAATCACCCACAAATAATTAAATAAATCATTATTTATTTAATTATCTTTCAACCAATTCCTTAAATAATTAAATAAATCATTATTTATTTGATTATCTTCTAACCGCTTCCTTAAAAAGATAAATAAATCATTTATTTATTTATTTTTGACAAATCAAGGGATTTGACCCAAGTCAAATACCTTTTCCCTCCAACAAATATAATAAAACATTCCATAAAAGGTGGATCTAGATTTGGTTAACATTATTTTAATCATGCACCAAGATCTAGAATGACCCAATATTTTGTTATAAATAGGAGGGTTTTTCCCATCATTCTTCACCTTTTGTTGCCTATTAGATCACTCTGGATCTATACACTTGGTCACATATCTCCATCATTTTCTCCCATTGAGCTCTACTCTTTGCATTGGGTTTTCTGCATCAACTAGAGAGAGAAATCTTAGATCTGAAGTGCTGAGGACTTCCAAGAACCCATCCCACTGAGGGGAATTGGATACTCCTTCTGGTTTTCCTCACGGGTGCCCCATTAATACAAAAATTCTTTCAAAAATTGTTCTTGTCTTGTCTATTGGTATATGGAGCAAACCCTTGTTTTTACTGCTTAATGTCTTTCCATGCATAGATCTGGTATTTTGCAGCTCTTTTCTTGTCTAACTAACCGCAGATCTGAAGATATTGGCAGCCACTTTTGTTGTTAGGGCTATTAGTTATGCATAGCTAAAGTGGTCCTTTTTCGTACACTTCGACAAAGGATTCATACTAACAAATGGCGACTCCACATGGGTTTTAAATTACGACCGCTGTCGTTTTTCATATTCCTGCATATCCAGCTACTTCAGACCCTAGGGTTTCTTTTCAGCTGTTTATTTTTCCTAGTTTCATGTTTTTTTTCTCACATAAAACCCTAAAACATCAAAATTTCTAACTTCCGTGTGTTTCTGGCCCTATTGCGCAGGTAAGCGACACCAGCCGCAACTGAGACGGCAACTTTTCTGAAAATCTGCCGCCGAGACAACCGGAACTGGGGGTCGCAATTTTTGGCCCTAAACCTGTGACCTGGACCTCTAGGTCGCACTTTTTAGCCTGTTTCCTGCGACCTGCACTGAACTCAGGTCAGAAACTGCGACCTGCCATTTTTTCAGCATTTTTTCTGCAATTTTTCTGGGTTTTTCTGCAGCTTCTGTCAGGGTCCTCCAGCCTCTGTCTCAGCCTGTTTTGACCAAGTTCTGATCTGTTTTTACTCATCTAAGTGGGAACCTAGCCCCTTAGGGCTTTAGTACCCTCCACTTTTTTTGGAAGAGTTTTAAGCTGTTTCAGCCGTCTGTTTTTCAGAGCTTCAGCCTCCTTTTTTCCAGATCTGTTACCTCCCTTTCAGATCCTTTGAAATCAGCCTTTCTTCCTTTCAAATCACCTCCTGTCGTTTTTTTTGGACCTGCTTTCTGGGCCTCCCCCTTGCCCCCTCCGTTTTTGCTGATTTCCTTCCTTTTTCCAGCCACCTTGCCTCTGTCTCTTGGCTGTGATCTGCACCTCTTTTCAGCAGCTTTATCCTCTAGATCCCTGTCCCTTTTGACCCTAGATCTATTGACCTCTTTTTATGTGTGTTTTGAGTAGATTTTTGCCCTCTTTTAGAGTAGTTTTGAGAGACTCGCCTTTTTGGGTTAGATTGATGCATAGTTGGTTGTTAAATGTTCTGTCCTTTCAGCAATCTATATTGTTCTACGCAGATTTCTTTTCAGTTACGCAGCACACTTTTTCTTTCTCTAAAAACGAAAAGGGTTTAAAAATTAAAATTAACGCACACCACACACTGACCCTAAGTGAAGAAGCACCTGGTTAACACCGCCTGGCAAAGACTCTAAAATCAATTGTCACTGCACCTTATCTGCCCTTGACATCGCTTGATTCTGTCCCTTTCTTCCCTTGTCGGTTTCCTTCTTCCTGTCATCATTGCACCCCCAAGGCGCCTTTCCCGGAGACTTCTTAGCCTTCATCCTCAGTTTCCGGTCGATCGACCTGCTCCGCCCCACCGTCGTCGAGCCAGTCCACCTTCGAGTCCGCACTCCGACTCCTCTCCTGATTCATCGGGTCCTCCTTCTCCTCCTGGTTCTCCCCCTTTCACCATCACTATGTCTGGTCCAGGGCCTAACGCTAGTGGTTCTCCCGGCCCTAATGCCGGCCCTACTACTAGCGGAACCACCACAGGAACTACCCCGGCCACCCCTGTGCTGCCGTACATTGCAGGCCTCAGCCTCCCCGATTTCCATTAGTTGATCAATGACCCCATTCACCACAATGCTAATTGGCCTGCTATGCCAACCAAGCTCCCCTCCGACATCCCTAAGTTTGAGGGCCTTAATGGAGAAGATCCAACCAATCACGTCCGATCTTTCCACATTTGGTGTTCCTCCAATTCCATTACCGATGACTCCATCCGTCTTCGTTTGTTCCAACGCACGCTTACCGGCGAAGCTTCTAAATGGTATGTCGAACAAGCCACCTCTACCCATACCACCTTTGAGACTCTTGCCCAAGCCTTTTTTTCGTACTTCTAGCTCCCTCTCCGATACGATACTGGCACGGAGCTCTTGACTTCCTTCAAGCAATCCTCTTCAACACGCCTTTCCGCCCATGTTCAGGAATGGCGAAGAAGACGGAGCTTATGTCGAGCCCCTCCCTTCGAAGATCGGGTTTACATGGACTGGTTCCTTCGCACCCTTCCCGCTCCCATCGGCAAATATGTCGCCTCTCACTTTCCTCAAACTGAAGAAGCCGCCCTCCAAATAGCCTTGAAATATGACCTGATCTACGCTCAATCTGGTTATGTTTATACCGTTCTTCCTGACCTCCCCAGGCTCGGTGGCGCTAACGCCCCGGGGGCATCTCATTCCGCCGACGGTATCGTTGGAGCCCTTTCCCATCCATACGCTCAACCTCCTATG
Organism: Pinus albicaulis; assembly: GCA_034641835.2. Taxonomy (NCBI): domain Eukaryota; kingdom Viridiplantae; phylum Streptophyta; class Pinopsida; order Pinales; family Pinaceae; genus Pinus; species Pinus albicaulis. The sequence continues at coordinate 170,807,641 of CM076581.1, read as the reverse complement.
GGCTATGGTCTCCCTCAGGGAGGGGCCAGCTCCTCCAGCACTCTTTCCCCTCCCGGTAGCATGTATCCAGGATATGGCATGCCTCCTCCTTTTGCCCAACCTCTTGCTTACCTCAATGTTGCCCAACCTACCCATTACCCTTATCCGCAGCCTGGTGCGCCAGCTCCTCCAGCATATGCGCTTCCTCCTCCCTTGCCTCCTCAACCCCAGCTCCAGCACCTACAGACCCCTCCAGGGCAAGTATTTGCACAGCAGGGCGCGACTAATCCCCCTTCTTCTCAAAGAAGGCGGAGAGGCAATCCAAACCAATCTGCCCCTGGTACCCGTGGACCCAATCCTGGTGTGGACCCTAACACTGCCAACCAGCAACAGGGCACTCAGCCCAAGCCGGACAGGCCGCTTCACACAAGTAAGCCTTGTTCGTGTTGCGGTGTTTATGGTCATTACACCCACGATTGTCCCCTCTTACCCCAGATGCGGCAGATGTGGGAGTCTCAAGCCACATTGCGCGGACAACACGCCTCCCCTCATGCTCCTCCTAATGTGGCCACTACCCAGCCAGCTGTGTTTACTGATCCTTCTCCTTAGCAAGGATTCGTGTCTACCCAACCGCCCGACAGCCAGGTAGCCACCCCCCTTCCCTTTCTGGTTCCTCTGATTACCAGATCCTTATGATGCACTCCGATCCTAACCCGTCCGTCGATCTTCACCTTCAAACTCGGTCTCGCCAGTACCCCAAGCCTCCTGCTCAGTCTGCCCCCGAGCCTCCTTCTTCAGGTTCTATAGAGCCTCTTTCGACACCCAGTGGCCCCTTACATATCCCTCAAACCAAAGTTGAGGTTCATACCAAAATTCCTAAGGGACCATTACGCCGAAACGCTGCTTTCGGTCGAGCTGCCCATTCGTATAGCATAGTAGATGATTTGGCGCAATCTCCTGCTGCCATTTCCACACTGGAACTCCTCTAGTCGTGCCCTTCCCAAAAGAAGGCTCTACTATCTGCCATGGGCGCTATAGATCCTGCCGATGACCAAATGATTGTTTTCGACGCCACTCAATCGGACCATCCTCCTCTTCCTCCTTCCGTCGCCTTCCAAATCCCAGTCAAAATCCGGAACGCCAACGTGTCCCGGTGTATCATTGATGAGGGGGCATCCACCTGCGTGATGTTCGCTTCGGTTTGGAAGCAACTCGGATCCCCTGAACTGGCCCCTTCCACGATCACCCTTCGAGCGTGGGACGGTCATGCCTCCCAGCCCATTGGCCTGTTTCGTAATTGTCCTATCACCCTCGCCGGTAAGACTGTTTGCGTTGACGTCGAAGTCATCGACGCCCCGCTAGATTACAACATTCTATTGGGGCAAAGCTACACCTATGCTATGTCTGTTGTCCCATCCGCGGTTTTCCGCAAGATGTCTTTCCCCCATAATGGAAAGATAGTCACCATTGACCAGTTGACATATCATGAGCCAAAATCTCAGACCTCACCTGAGACGACCATCTCTTCTGTAGCCAACAAGAAAACCGTCGATTCCTTGACCAGTGTCTCCCTCGGCGTTTACAAAGATTCCTCCCTGCTTGGAACCTTCCCTGGTCTTCCTCCTCCTCCTGTCTCTGACCCCAGCTCATCGAATGTTTGCATGATGCAATCATTTCAGGCTGCTCTCAAGCAACTTGCTTCGACTAGTCAACAACCGCGCTCTCCGCAACCTGCTCCTAGCCCTTCATCTGCAGCTGGTAGTCATGAGCCTCTTTGTCCTCCTGGAACGGTTCCTCCAAGCCTTAGCCATTTAGGAGCCGTCCCACTTGGCCATTACCCCTCTGGTCAGATACTGTTCCTAGCTCCCCCACCAGGAGTGTCCACGGTACCTGTCATGGCCACCCTCTCTCTTCCTAACCTGACCCTCGGGATTCCCGTCTGGTACCTTGATCCTCCAGCCCCAACCTTGCCTGGTCAACCCAAACCTTATCTTGCTTTGACCTCGGTTCAACCGGTCCCCAAGACTTCTCCCGCTGCAACAGTGCCTCAGTCACCTCAACAAGAACCACATCCTGTTGCGATCGCTTCGGGTAAGAAGGGCAAAGCTCGCAAGGGGCCATCAAAGGACAAGGCTACCCTGACAAACCCTGCCCTTCCTAGGCCTCCAAAGTATACCATCCAGTGTGTTTTGTGTGATCTTGTCGGTCACGCCACCCATAATTTTCCTGAATTGCTTCATCTCAAGCCCATGGTTAATGTCGCGTTCCCTGAGTCCACGGTCCCGGTAGCCTCTATTCCTTCCGCAACCACGATCAAGAACCCCAATACTATTCACACCAACCACCCCTGTGCTTTGTGTGATCTCCATGGCCATTACACCCATCTTTGTCCCCGCCTCGAGGACTTCCGCACCTCTATCGCCGCGGTCCACCAATTCGAGGCCAAGCGCAATGAGTCCACCTCTCCCCTATTTGCGCATTCTCCTTTAGTAGAACTACCAGATATGACTGCTCCCATTGACATTCCCCCTCCTGATGTCGAGATGACGGAGCCTTCATCCAGCATTTTTTACCTATCATCATCCATGAGACCCTCGGGGAACATTCCATCTGAATCCTCCCCTGTTGGTTCGCTTGACCTTCCTTCAGCGATCATCTTGGGCTCAACATCGGTAGATCCTTTATCTACTTACTCTTCGGTCACCCCTTGTGACGATGCGCATGTGAACCTCTCTTCTCATGATGATAATTCAGGTCGCTTCACCACGTCAGGTGGTCTTTCTTCTACCAGTCACCCCATCTTCTATCACGATGACGACATTATGGAAAAAATCCCCACCCCTGACTTTATCTATTCCCCCTTACATCGAACCCATGTGTTCACACCACATCCACCTTGTGGCCATTACATTGAAACCCCATGTTTGGGTAAGGGGGCACCCACATTTGAGAGACCAAGAGAAGCAATTCTTCACAACTCTCCTAGTGTATCTGATCATGTTGACTTTAGTCCTAGTATTCTTCCACATTTAGAAGAACCTCTAGAGTCCCATATCACTTCCGATCACTCTAGGGATGATACCCCTTATCGTTCCCTCATCTTACATCAGCAACCCAGTCTCTTAGACATTATTTTTGACCAACCTATAGCTTTTCTACGAGAGCATCAGTTCATTATCTCCAAATCCTATTTTTGGGATAGTGACACGAGGTATGCCAACTCGGAAACTTAGAGTCCATTTGATCCCTATATGCAGTACCAAAAGAGATTGGTAGTCCTCCATTTCCTTTCTCAAACTGCATAACCATAACGAGAACAAATGGCACACCACATCATTTAAATGTGTTTAGATTCCCCTTTTTCTAAATACATTTTGGCATGACCGCACCATGCTCGGGGGCACCTATGCCCCTCAACCATAACCCTCCTCACCTCGTTTTTGGAGAGGAGGTTGTCTTACCAATCGAGTGTGAAATCCCTTCCCTTCATCTGGCTGTTGAACTTCTCCCTAACACCCAACCTCTAGAACAACGACTTATCATGCCTAAGCGTGCCTCTGAAGACCGCCGTGTTACATTGCAAACCATGGAAGCGGCCAAGAAACGCACCAAAGCTCAATATGACCAAAAAGTCCAGCCTCGTCCTTTTCACAAAGGCGACCTTGTTCTAAGTATATGACCAAGCCCATGATGTTTTTGGTCACGGGAAGTTTGACTCATTATGGCTAGGACCTTATGTCATCAATAAGGACCTTGGTAAGGGGGCATACCTTTTAGAGGAATTTGAAGGCAATCCTCTTCCTAATCCTCGCAATGCACTCTATCTTAAGAAATATTACCCTTAGCATTTCCCTTTTGAGATGCGTGTTTTATGTTCTGTTAGATAGCCAACATCTTTTTTGTAATTTCATCCTTCGCCAGGACCTATTTTTTCCAAGACGGATCACTTCACCTCTCCTTCAAATCGAACTTCCTCACTTACAACACTTGTACTTGGGGCACCATTTTTCCTCCTTACTTGTCTTTGTTTGTGTCGATTTTCGTCATGAGTTACCATCTTGTACTCAAGCTTTCATGGTCCCCCATTGGGCCTTTACTGTGTGGCAACACCATCGAGTTGCCCTTGTTTAGCGCATCCAAGTTGAGTCATCATCGCATTCATGGAGTCTATCCCGAGTCCCTTTGTACCCCGCCATAGCCCTCCATCCTTCATTGCTTGGTCTCTTTCTTGTGTCGCACATTATGACCTTCAGTCCCACTGTCCCCTATCCCTTATGATATTGTGTCAGTAGTTTCCATGTCATTCATGCCCTTTATGCTCTAACAAGGGAAGTCATCCATTCGCTACTCAGTCCTTTCCATTTCCCTATCATCATTAGTGTCAGTCTGTCCGTCGCTCTACTATTTTCTCTCGCGCCTTAGTTGAGGATTTCTCATTGCCTCACCTATGGCGGACCTCCTTCTGTCGACATCAGCTCATTCATTCTAGAAGCCAGGTCTCGAGGGCGGTGTACCTTGGTTCCAGCTTCCACTCTTGTTCGGTGCCTCGGATCAGGCAAAGGGATCTCTCATTTCCCTTTGACTTGATTGTTTCTCCAGCTCCTTTCAGCATGACCGAGATCCATATACTTGATGGTTCAGTGATACAACAACAGCTCTTGATGATTCTTTGGTGTGTGTGAGATGTCTCAACCCTCATGAGTGGTGGCCCTGCAGGTAGCCCCCCACATGCCCGGATGACCTCTTCCTTGCAGCCTTCGATGCAGCTCCAGATATTTGATGATGTTGGCCTTAGCCACTTGCAGTGCCTCTTTGATTTGCATGTATCAGTCAGATTTTGTGAGCCCTTCCCCATTTACAGGGGGCATTTGGGTTGTATTTGTATCTCATGTACTCAGATATTATTGTACAAGTCCTGGCTGTTATCCTAGGCATAGCATGTATGTGGGATTCCTCATTGTATTTTTATCTGGCTCATGATTATGCCAGCTGTATTTTATGGTTCGGTCCCTTGTTTACTGGACACACTATTCTTTTGTACTTTGTCTCGGCGGGCATAGGTATGCCTCCCATGTGCTCGGATAAGTACCCTCTCATAAGAACTCGTTGCACCTGCGAGTCTTGTCTCCTCAGGGTCTAGTTCTTCAGCACACTATCTACCTTGCATTTCTCTCTCTGACTTCCCTTTTGTTGTCTGGTGATTGAGTTCTTACAACGTACTTCGGTCATACGATTCGCTCCTGACACTCGAACACTGGGGGGAAATCTGTTACACCATTTTTTGGTCATCTAACCTATTATCATTAGATGGACCCAAGTACACCATGTAAGACCAATTTTACCCTAAACAAAATTTCCTCCACTATGTTAAATAACTTAATAAGCCACATTTATTAGGTTGTTTATGGTCCAAACAGGAAACCCCAAAAGGAAATATTAAACAAACCTATATTTGTTCGATTTTCCTCATGGAATAATTAATTAAACCATAATTTAATTATTATTCCCAGTCATGTTTAACCCAAAACAAAGAAATTAATTAGATAAACCTTTATTTATCTTATTATTTTCTAGGGATAATTATTTAAATCTTATTTAGATAATATTCCTTGTTAAATATGACCAAATCACCCACAAATAATTAAATAAATCATTATTTATTTAATTATCTTTCAACCACTTCCTTAAATAATTAAATAAATCATTATTTATTTGATTATCTTCTAACCGCTTCCTTAAAAAGATAAATAAATCATTTATTTATTTATTTTGACAAATCAAGGGATTTGACCCAAGTCAAATACCTTTTCCCTCCAACAAATATAATAAAATATTCCATAAAAAGTGGATCTAGATCTGGTTAACCCATGCACCAAGATCTAGAATGACCCAATGTTTTGTTATAAATAGGAGGGTTTTTCCTACCATTCTTCACCTTTTGTTGCCTATTAGATCACTCTGGATCTATACACTTGGTCACATATCTCCATCATTTGCTCCCATTGAGCTCTACTCTTTGCATTGGGTTTTCTACATCAACTAGAGAGAAATCTTAGATCTGAAGTGTTGAGGACTTCCAAGAACCCATCCCACTGAGGGGAATTGGATACTCCTTCTAGTTTTCCTCACAGGTGCCCCATTAATACAAAAATTCTTTCAAAAATTGTTCTTGTCTTGTCTATTGGTATATGGAGCAAACCCTTGTTTTTACTATTTAATGTCTTTCCATGCATAGATCTAGTATTTTGCAGCTCTTTTCTTGTCTAACTAACCACAGATCTGAAGATATTGGCAGCCACTTTTGTTGTTAGGGCTATTAGTTATGCGTAGCTAAAGTGGTCCTTTTTCGTACACTTCGACAAAGGATTCATACTAACAAGAATGTTTGGTTTTCCAGCAGAATAAAGTTGAGACAATTAATACCCCAGGACTTCTACAACCTTTATCCATTCCAAGTCAACATTGGGAGGAGATTTCAATGGATTTTATCACAGGTTTACAAAAGTTCGAAGGAAAGAGTGTCATCATGGTGGTAGTTGATAGACTTACCAAGTATGCACACTTTTGTGAATTATCTCATCCATTTAAATCAAGTATATTTGCTACTACATTTATGGACACAATTCAAAATCTAAACGGAAACCCAAGGGTTATTGTAAGTGACAGAGATCTCATTTTTACTGGAAATTTTTGGACGGAGTTATTTTCTTATTTGGGTACTCAATTAGCTCATATCTCATCTTATCATCCTCAATCTAATGGTAAAACTAAGATAGTAAATAAATGTTTGGAAGGATATCTTCGTTGTTTTGTATTTGATAAACAAACACAATGGGTCAAGTGGTTACCTCTCGCTGAATGGTGGTATAACACTTCCTTCCATAATGCAGTAAAAATGACCCCATTTATGGAACTTTATGGATATCATCCACCATCCATCACATCATCTTTAAGAAAAAATTTGAAGGTTCAAGTAGTGGAAGATCACATCGAGCATCAACAAGAAGTTCTCCAACTCTTAAAGGATAACCTGAATTTGGCACAAAATCGAATGAAACAACAGGGCAAAGTACAACATCCGATGAGAAATTTGTTTGTGGGAAGTGAGTATTTTGCGGCTATAACCATACAAACAAATGTCCCTCAAGCAAGCTAAGAAGGATAATAAATTATCGCCAAAGCAATATGGTCCTTACAAGGTGTTGCAAAATATTGGTACTATGGCATACAAATTGGAACTTCCTGCTTCTTCGTGAGTGCATCCATTTGTCCATTTTTCATGCTTAAAGAAGGTTATAGGTGAAAATATTCCAATTCAAACAATATTGCCAAAACTTGATGAGAGAAAAAGCATATTGGGCAGTAAGCATTGGAAGCGAGAACTCGTGATCTGAAATCGGTGATTTAGGAGTATCTCATCAAGTGGAAGAACTTACCCACTGCAGATTCTACATGGGAGGATGAGAATTTTATACAGAAGCACCTAGAGCTACTCAATCATTTAGGACAACACTTTTTTGAAGGATAGGGGTGTGTTAGGTCCCTATATTACTAGTATAGTCCCTTATTGTTGTTAGTGTAACCCCCTTATTGTTACAATTGTACCCTTGTAACCCCCATATTGTTATTATTATGCCCTTAAATTATTATTGTTAGGTCGGCTATGATTACATTATGGCCCCACTAGGATTACATTGTGGCCCCATGGACTCCTATATATAGAAGGGAGGCTTTGTAATTTGTATCATCCAAGAATTTTTCATTCATGTAATGTATTGGAGGTTTCCCCCTCGAAGTGGCTTATTTCTAAGGCGCTGATATCTCTTTTCTTCTATTTTTGGAGTTGGCTTCAAAATAGAAAGAAAATATGTTGGCCAAGTGTCAAGATGTGAAGTCAGCTCCAGAATCTTCCTCATTGATCCTCCAACGGAAAGAAAAATTCCTCCTCTGAAAAACAAGCTCTGGAAGTGGTGTTATCAACCCTCCACTGTAACACCCTGCAACAAAACCCAGCTCTAAATAGAAAATGCATTGTAGATGAAGGAGGTAACTTGGCCTCAAGCCTGGATGTGGAGAAATAAAGTACAAGATACCTCAAGAGGCCTCTCAAGAAAGGAGAAGGAATTCCTCAACAGGAATGCCTTTTGCTAAGAAGCACAACAATCTCAACTAAACAGTTGAAGAAAGCACAATAGTCATGCAGAACACAAAATCAATAATCCATAACATGTCTTTCTATGGCTTCCTTGCCCTCCTTTTATACAAATGGGAGCCCTCTCACCTTGGGTCCCACTCATTAGGGTTTCCTCCACCAAGGAATCTTCCTCCCACTATCTCTCCGTTGTCTCCAAAGATGATCTCCACCTCTTATCCCAGCATTGTTGACTTGGTCAAACTTGACCTTGTCCACATGAAAATGTGCCTTTTCACACATGAGGGTGTGAAATCTAGCTCCTATTATGATCCCTTTTTAAATTATGAGGTATTTTATTCCTATTTCTGAAATGTATGGGCCTCCTTACCCATTTTTTCATCTCTTAAGTGTAAACAAAAAAAATCAATATTCTAATTAGCTGCATGCTAATTTTGGAATATTACAAAGAAGACAATGAAGAATAGGTACCCAATTCCCAGGATTAATGAGCTGAAGGGATCAAATTTCTTTTCAAATATTGATTTGAGGTCAGGGTACCATAAAATCAAGATAAGGGATCAAGATATCCCCAAGGTTTCATTTAGATGTCATTATGGCCACTTTGAGTTCTGGGTGATACCCTTTGGGTTGAACAATGCTTTGTTGGGAAAAATGTTGAGGGTGGTGGGGGGGGGGGGGAATGTTGAATCGTGTTTAGATTTTATAAAATAAATTCAACCTTTTCTTTGAGCAGATTTCCATACAGTTTTTTATAGTGAATTAGCGTATGCTGCCAGCACGGAAATATAGAAAGGAAACTAGTATGCGGTTACCTTTCGGTTGAAATTTGTGGGAGCAGGTCTTTTAAACAGATTTATCAGTTATGAATAAGGCTAGATAATCAGAAGTTATGAGCATTAATCAACAGCATAAAGCATCACACACATGAACATAAATATTTAAGGTGGAAACCTAATTCGGGAGAAAACCACCGCTGATGTCGTCTCTATCTTCAATCTTTATTATATAGAAAAACTTTTACAACATTGTACTGATGCAGACTTATACCAGTACGTAGGCTTCTAACTGTAGAAGGCTGTAACCTTCTCTCGTTTTCCAGGTGCAACTGGAAGGGAGCTCCAACCCCCTGATCTTGTTTACCAGCCTCTCCTGGAAGGGAGCTTTGACCCCCTGATTTCAACACCAGCTTCTACTGGCTGAAAGCTTCTACTTCCATACTGAAGGCTTCAACCCTCAGACCCAATGCAGACCACGTTTCATCAATTTTCATACTGGATCTAAATAGCTTCAACACAACCCCTTAACATTAACAACCATACTTTGCCCGAAACTTCAATCAGAATAGTAAGACCACTGTAACCAGAATATTAGAAATAACCCAGAATTCAGAGTAGATAATCAGATACATATTCAACCTTGAACAACCATTAATTCAGATACCATACGCAGTTTTTCTTTATGTAACTCGTGTATATACGCGTCTTTCTTCACACCAACCTGCGTATGCTTCAATGCATGCTAGTTTTTTTATTCTTGAAATAATACACGACTTTTCTTCACAGTTTCTGCGTATACACGCGCTTTTCTTTTCACCAACTAGCGTATGATTTCTTTCAGAATCTTTTTAGACTCATATTCAGATCTGAAACTTTCAATTCAGACAATCTATCAGCAATGCAGAACTGTTTAGATAGTCACTCATCCTTCATCATGTTTTCTCGATCAGTGATTAGATTTTTTCATTATCAAATCAGCATCATACTCCATATTCAATCAACCCAGAACTTCAAGAAGACTTTATTGACCGACAATAGAGAGAAAACAGAAATCACAAAAGTAATATCTGTAAATAAGCTTCAGAAACCCTAACTTCCATACGCGATTTTTATTAAGAGAAGCCGCATATATACGTGTTTTTACCAAGACAAACTACCATATAGATCTGTAAATGGTAGACTTTGCATAATATACAAGATCTATAAACTTACCCAGATTTCTTCATTATCATCAGCAGACTTGCACCAATTCTTCATCATTCCTTTAGTAGGTCATTCTAGAGATTCATCATTATCAACTCTATATATCTTGAACCATCATTATATCCATGGGTGCATCATAGATTCAGATCTATCAATTAAGAATAGAGTTCATCCATGCAGATATTCCTTAGAGAAATTTATCATCAACAACCCTTGCACATGCACACATAACACTATGATCTTCTTCTCCTTATATAGTTTTATCCTTTACCAATACCATGAGCAAAAACCACACTACTTCCGATGGTATTCTTAGACGGAATCAAATAGACAATACAACGCTCAATATTGTGGGCTAATACCATGGTAATGCCTCTTGGTATTATAATTTTAGAGCGCAAAAGGCATACGTGACTTGGAGCGTTCGTATCCGCGTGTATACGTGATTTCTCTTCCAACTAGATGCATATATACTAGTCCTGAATGTATATGTGGGTTTCCTTCACAAAAGTAGTGTATACATTGAATCCATACGTGGGTTGCCTTCGTAAAAGTAGTGTATACATTGTGACATATTATATTTATCATTTCTTTGGCACTTACTGGAATTATTTTCTCTGCTACTTCTGAAATGATCTATAGATACATCATTTTTTACATCTTTAACAAATAGGTTGCTATCAAAATGCAACTCATCAAGTAGGTTTCCATCAAGGACAACTTCATCAAGTAGGTTGCCATCAAGGACAACACATTGCATCATATTGCCAACAATCTCCCCCTTTGGACTTGATGGCAACCATGATGGTGTTTGATCACCACAACAAATAGATACATTGATTATAACCATTATTCAAACACCATGATACTCTCCCCCTTTGACATCAAGGGAAGAGGGCAGATCAAAACCAAAACAAGTTTTTTCTTCTCTTGTAGAAAGAAGAGCTCTGTAGATCTGATGTGCACTGAAGTTACCATGCTCCCCCTGAGTTCACGCTGAATCTTCAAACATATTTTTCAATGAAGTACATGACTCTATAAATCATACTTAAATCAATGATCCAACCAAGTGTATTTACATATTTGACTCAACTACCCAACCAAGTGGGTTTACAAATTTGAACAAGTCCTTACATGACTGAATATTACAATTTTACATCATAGGTCTTAACATGACCTTTTCATCAAATTATAGAAATAACTTATACAATAAAGACCAAAGAATATCAAGCATGAGATCAGACCACAACAAATAATTAGAATGCCAACAATGCATCCTTTCCATATGACCAAAGCTCCCCCTTAGCTTGTGCATCCTGATCACTTTCAACAGAAAATCATCAAGACATATTCATCAAATATCAGAGAATGAAATAGAAATATGAGAGCTGAACCATCAGCAGAGATACCCAACAGTACCACAGCTGTGCTGAAGAATGCTGACCAAAAAAAACTTTGTCAGCACACACTCATACGCGGTTTTCTATGTATAAACACGCGTATATACGCGACTGTCCTCCAGGAAATCCGCGTATCCAAGTTAATCTTCTGTATTTAAGTAGATCTGATATCCTACATGGAAGAGACTACTCCCAGCTTTTGTCTGAGATATTCGAACGCTTCCATGGGTAAAGGTTTGGTAAATATATCAGCAGCTTGTTCTTTGGAGGGAACATACTCCAACTTCACCTTTTGTTCAAGCGCTTGTTCACGTAAGAAGTGATACTTGATGGGAATGTGCTTGGTCTTGGAATGCATAACATGATTCTTTGAGATACTGATGGCACTTGTATTATCACACATAATGGAGATAGGAGGTGAACATTTGATTTGAATGTCTTGTAAGGTTTGAATCATCCAAATAAGTTGAGTGCAACAAGATGTGGCAACCACATATTTTTCTTCTGCTGTAGATAAGGCAATAGAGCTTTGCTTCTTGCTGAACCAAGATACTAACCGGGGCCCCATATAGAATGCACCACCACTAGTGCTTTTCCGATCATCAACATTTCTAGCCCAATCTGCATCAGTGTAAGCATGAAGAGTGAGATCAACATTCTTTGGATACCATAGTCCAAAGTCTTGAGTTCCTTGTAGATATTTGAATATTCTTTTGACAACCTGAAGGTGAGACTCTTTTGGATTAGCTTGGAATCGTGCAACAATCCAAACTGCATGCATAATGTCTGGTCTAGTCCCAGTGAGATAAAGTAGACTTCCTATCATAGATCTGTATTCTGGTTGATTCACTGTGGGAGAATCATCATGAGAACTGAGATTACATCCGGTTGTCATTGGTGTACTTACAGGTTTGCATTCTTCCATGCCATACTTCTTCAGAATTTTCTTAAGATATTTTGCTTGTGATAAGAATATGCCATCTGTTTCTTGTTGCACTTGCAAGCCAAGAAAGAATGTTGGTTCCCCAAGTAAATACATTTCAAATTCTTGCTGCATAACAGAAGCAAATTTCTAACTCATAGACTCTTCAATACTTCCAAAAATGACATCATCAACATATACAACCACAATCAATAGTTTATCATTTTCAGTTTTTATGTATAAGTTGCTATCAACAGACCCCTTTCAAAATCCTTGTTGATGAAGATATTTGTCAAGACGATAATACCATGACCTTGGAGCTTGTTTGAGACCATATAGAGCCTTTTTAAGTCTACAAAAAAGTTTTTCATCATTTCCCAAAATGAATCCTTCTGGTTGATCTATATAAACTTCTTCTTCTAGATCACCATTGAGAAAAGCCGATTTAACATCCATTTGATAAACTTTGATTTGTTGGAAGCTTGAAAAAGAAAGAAACATTCTTATGGCTTCAAGTCTAGCTACAGGAGTAAAATTTTCTTCAAAGTCTATACCTTCTTGTTGATCATACCCCTTGCAAACAAGTCTAGCTTTATTTCTTATAACATCCCCATTCTCATTTAACTTGTTTTTGAATATCCATTTAGTTCCAATGACATTTTTGTCATGAGGTCTTGGTACTAATTCCCAAGTGTGATTCTTTTCAATTTGATCAAGCTCTTCATTCATGGCTTCAATCCAACATTCATTTTTGCTAGCTTGATTGACATTATGTGGTTCAATAGTGGATAGAAATGCCAAATAGCTAGAAGATCCCACAAGAGTCCTTGTTTGTACACCTGATCCCTTTTCTCCCAAAATTTGAGATTCTGGATGATTCTTTTGAACATATCTAAATGGAGTTTTTCAGATAAATCATCTTCGGGTTCTTCATTGGGTTCACTATCTATATCACTTTTATTTGATGTAGAAGGATATATGTCACCATCGTATTCATCTGTTGTTTTTTTTCTTCTATTGGAGCTGCAGGAGACTCATCAATAACAACATCAATACATTCAACAATCTTCCGAAGTCTTTTATTGTAACATTTATATGCTCTACTCCTAGAGGAGTAACCAAGAAGTATTCCTTCATCTGCTCTAGGTTCAAACTTGCCAATTTTTCCATCATTATTTTTGATAAAGCATTTTCTTCCAAAAACTCTAAAATGCTTCACAGTGGGAGGATTACCATACCAGAGTTCATATGGAGTTTTATCACTATTTACATGAACATGTGCCTTGTTAAGAATATTTACTGTTGTATGTGCTCCTTCTCCCCAAAATGTGTCAGGTGTTCCAGAATCATCAAGCATAGCTCTAGCCATTTGTTGAACTGTTCTATTCATTCTTTCTGCTATGCCATTTTGTTGTGGAGTGCCAGCTACAGAAAACTGTCTTTTTATGCCATGTTGTTCACAAAATTCAAGGAATTCATCTAATGTATATTCTCCTCCTTGATCATATCTAAGACACTTGATTTTTAGATCTAATTCATTTTCAACCAGTGCTTTGAAGATTTGAAATTTTTCAAATGCTTCATCTCTTTGTTTAATCAACCCAATCCAACCGTATTCTAGAGAAATCATCAATAAATAAGATATAGTATTGTTCACCACGTGGTGACTTTTTCCTCATAGGTCCACATATGTCAGTATGAATGAGTTCAAGAGGCTTAATTGATGATCCTTCCTTGGCATTAAATTGCACTCTGGTTTGCTTACCGAATTGGCAAGATTTGCATATGATACTTTCAGGTAGAGTAATATTGGGGAGATCAGGAACAACTTTAAGTCTGCTTGATTTTTTGATTTGAGAGAAGCTCAGATGCCCCAACCTTCTATGCCATAGACAGTTTTCTGAAGATTTACTCAAGTAACATTGTTTTTTGCAGTTCTTCAATACATACAGGTTGCTTGGAGTTCTGTTTCCTTTTATAATTGTTTTACTTGTATCAAGATCACGTACCACACATTATTTTGAACTAAATACAACTTCAGTTCCTTGATCACACATTTGACTTACACTTAATAGGTTATGCTTTAATCCATCCACATACATGACATTATTAGCTTTCACCTTTTCTTTTAGAAAAACAAACCCTTTTCCCTTAATGACAGCAGGAGTATCATTTCCAAATGTAGCATTATTTTCTTTTTCTAGAGCACTATATGCAAGAAGTTTGTTTTTGTCACCTGTCATGTGTTTTGAGCATCCACTATCAATGTACCATTGATTTTCTTCACCTTCTGCAAATAAAGCTATGCCACAATTTTCATCCTATAATTCCTTCTTTTTCCACACTTTGGAGCTTGAAGGAAAATGCTCTTTTGGCTGGAATTTGCTCCTGCATTCAGATTCTTCACGGCCAAAGTTATTGCAATAAGCACATTCAACTTCATTTTGAAGAGGAGAAAAGTTGTTATAGGTATTCTTATTTGTTCCAATATCAATTCTTTTCTTTCTTGCTTCTCTTGTCGTGATGGTTTTATATGCAACACATTGAACAACTTTATGACCAAAATTGTGACATGAGAAACATTGTCCATTGAAGAAGAAATTTCTGCGACCATGAAATCTTCTACTTGAATTTACCTATTGGTTGGTGTTTATTTGAAAGGTATTCATGTTAGTGTTCGTTGAATTGAGATGGTCATGCTTTACCTGTGAAGATTATTTCTTCCCTTGCTGAGTGGCAGAATGTTGTATACTGGCTGTAGCTGCTTTTAGATAATTTGGTGCTGAAGTCTGAGAAGATTCTCCGATATATCCAAGACCTGTCTTTATAAAAGGAGAATGTTGTACCTTGATAATCTCATCTAAGGTTTCAGATCCTTTAGCAAATCTAAGATTCAAAGTCTTTACTTTCTCAATTTATTTTCTTAGACTTACTATTTCACATTCTAATTTCTCATTGTGTTTCACCTTTTCTTCAAGCTGATTTTCTAGAGTTTCTATGGATATTTTACTTTCTTCTAAGCATATTTTGAGTTGATTGATTTCATCAAGAAAATCATTGTCCTCTAAAGCATCCATAAAAGTATCTTTTTCTTCTCTAGATTCCTTTTCAAATGCCATGAGAAGTCTAAGATCTTGTTCACATTCTTCCTCACTATGAGATAACCCATCACTGTCTTCATGAGTATAGTAACTTTTTCTAGTGCTAAAACGACTCTTATTCCTTCTTGCTACTTCATTCACTTTTTCATGTGTTTCTTTATGAGGACACTTAGCAGCATAATGACCAACTCTTCCACAAGAAAAACATTTGAAAGGAAGCTTACCTCTGAACCGTCTTGTGCCAAGTTGAAGTTTCTTTACAAAATTTACCTCGTCTTCTTCTGAGATATACCCTGATGCTTATATCTCTTGTACTTATTTACATTTTTTAGAAGCTCTAAATATGGCTTCTTTGACTTCAAATGGTCCTCCTCTTCCCATTTCACATGCAGTTAGTATGCCATGAAGTTGCACCACAGTAAGATTTTGAAGATCTTGCTTTTCTTCAAGAGCAGAAACTTTTGACTCAAATTTTACCGTTAGTGATCTTAAAAATTTCTCAACCAAAGTAGATTTGGTTATTGTTTCTCCCAGATTTCTCATACGATTTACAATATCATCAAGACGTAAAAATAAATTGGCAATTCTCTCCTCATTATGCATTTTTAGATTCTCATATTGAATTCTGAGAGTTTGGAGTTTAGCACTTTTTACCTTTGAATCACCTTCATAACTTAGAATGATTTTGTCCCATATTGCCTTTGCTGTATCCAGCTGCATGAATTTGACAAATTCTAATTCAGTTAGACTTCCCAATAGGGCATTGACCGCATTTGCATTTGTTTCATAATTCTTTCTTGTCGTTGGATCTGTTGGTACTGCGGCTGGATATTGATATCCTCCTTCAAAAATAGCCCATACATCTGCTCCCAGAGACTGAAGATAGGATCCCATCCTTGTTTTCCAGAAGATTAAATTGTTTCCATTGAAGAGCGGAGGCCTGATAGATGATGTTCCATCTAGATTGCTCATCTTGTTTGATCTTCCTTCTAGCGGCTAAGCTTTTTCAAAAGGACCTACTCTGATACCAATTGTTGCGAAAAATACTGAGAGGGGGGGGGGGGTGAATCAGTATTTAGATTTTATAAAATAAATTTAACCTTTTCTTTGAGCAAATTTCCATACGCGGTTTTTATGAACTGAACTAGCATATGCACGCGGAAATATAGAAGGAAACTAGCGTATACTGATTTACCTTTTAGATTTGCAGAATTTCTCTGGAACAGTCTTTTAAACATATTTATTAGTTATGAATAAGGCTAGATAATCAGAAGTTATGAGCAGTAATCAATAGTATAAATAATCACACACATGAACACCAATATTTAAGGTGGAAACCCAATTCGGGAGAAAACCACCACTGCTGTCATCTCTGTCTTCAATCTTTATTATATAGAAAACCTTTTACAACATTGTACTGATGCAGACTTATACTAGTACGCAGGCTTCTACCTGTAGAAGGCTACAACCTTCTCTCGTTTTCTAGCTGCAACTAGAAGGGAGCTCCAACCCCCTGATCTCTTTTACCAGCCTCTCCTGGAAGGGAGCTTTGACCCCCTGATTTCAACACCAGCTTCTATTGGTTGAAAGCTTCTACTTCCATACTGAAGGCTTCAACCCTCAGACCCACTACAGACCATGTTTCATCAATTTTCATACTGGATCTAAACAGCTTCAACACAACCCCTTAACATTAACAACCATACTTTGCCCAAAACTTCAATCAGAACAGTAAGAAAACTGTAACTAGAATATCAGAAATAACCCAGAATTCAGAGTAGATAATCAGATACATATTCAACCTTGAAAAACCATTAATTCAGATACAATACGTTGTTTTTCTTTATGTAAATCGCATATATACGCGTCTTTCTTCACACCAACCTGCGTATGCTTTAGCGCATGCTAGTTTTTTTTATTCTTGAAATAATAGGCGACTTTTCTTCACAGTTTCCGCATATACACGCGCTTTTCTTTTCACCAACTAGCGTATGATTTCTTTCAGAATCTGTTTAGACTCATATTTAGATCTGAAACTTTCAATTCAGACAATCCATCAACAATGAAGAACTGTTTAGACAGTCACTCATCCTTCATCATGTTTTCTCGATCAGTGATTAGATTTGTCCATTATCAAATCAGCATCATACTCCATATTCAATCAACCCAGAACTTCAAGAAGACTTTATTGACCAACAGCAGAGAGAAAACATAAATCACAGAAGTAATATCTGTAAATAAGCTTCAGAAACCCTAACTTCCATATGCTCTTTTTATTAAGAGAAGCCGCGTATATATGCATTTTTACCAAGACAAACTAGCGTATATATCTATAAATGGTATGCTTTGCAGAATATACCGGATCTATAAACATAACCAGATTTCTTCATTATCATCAGCATACTTGCGCCAGTTCTTCATCATTCCTTCAGTAGGTCATTCTAGAGATTCATCATTATCATATCTATAGATCTTGAACCATAATTATATCCATGGGTGCGTCATAGATTCAAATCTATCAATTAAGAATAGAGTTCATCCATGCAGATATTCCTTAGAGAAATTTATCATCAACAACCCTTGCACATGCACACATAGCACTATGATCTTCTTCTCCTTATATAGTTTTCTCCTTTACCAATACCATGAGCCAAAACCACACTACTTCCGATGGTATTCTTATATGGAATCAAATAGACAATACAATGCTCAATATTGTGGGCTAATACCATGGTAATGCCTCTTGGTATTATAATTTTAGAGCGCAAAAGGCATACGCAACTTGGAGCGTTCGTATCCGCGTGTATACACGATTTCTCTTCAAACTAGATGCATATATACTAGTCCTGAATGTATACGCGGGTTTCCTTCACAAAAGTAGTGTATACATTGAATCCATACACGGGTTTCCTTCATAAAAGTAGCGTATACATTGTGACATATTATATTTATCATTTCTTTGGCACTTATTGGAATTCTTTTCTCTGCTACTTTTGAACTGATCTGTAGATACATCATTTTTTACATCTTTAACAAATAGGTTGCTATCAAAACGCAACTCATCAAGTAGGTTTCCATCAAGGACAACTTCATCAAGTAGGTTTCCATCAAGGACAACACATTGCATCATATTGCCAACATGCTTCAGCTACTTTTTAGTATCGTATGAACCACATCTTCCCTGGTCAGTTGAGGAATTTTGTGATGGTTTTATTCGATGACATTCTTATCTACAGTCGCACATGGGAGGAGCATATCCAACATATTGAGATAATATTACGCATTTTGGATGAGTATAAATTCTATTCTAAGCTCTCTAAATGTGAGTTTGGGTTCACAAATATGCTTTATTTGGGTCACATCATTGGAGTGGATGGAGTAAGGGTCTATGATGAGAATATCTATGCTATTCGGGATTGGCCAAAGCCAAAGAATGTAACAGAACTTCGGGCATTTGTAGGCATCTGCACCTACTGCTAGAAGTTTTTCAAAGGGTTCTCCCAACTAGCAGCACTACTAACATATTTTACCAAGAAGGGAGACTTTGGTTGGAAAGATACTGTGCAGAGGGCCTTTGATAGGCTCAAGGAGGTGATAAAGTTTCCCGGTGTTGGTATTGACATATTTTACCCAGCCCTTTGTGCTGGAATGTGATGCTTCAGGGGAGGGCTGTGGAGTAGTCTTGATGCAAGGGGCCACCCCATAGCCTTTGAGAGCCAGATGATGCTACCTCATGAGAGGTTGTGTCCCATATATGATAAGGAAATGTTGGCCATTATGCATGCCTTCGCCAAATTCAAGTATTATTTGGTGGGCAACAGATTCCAAGTGAAGACTAATCACAATAGTCTTTAGTATTTTCTTGAGCTGAAGAAGCAACAAGAGAGGCAACAAAAATGGGTTAGAAAAATCCATACATATGACTTTGACATTGAAGATGTCAAAGGGAAGAGCAATCTAGTAGCAGATTCCTTATCACAGAGACTAGCAGTGCTGTCATTGATGAGTGTGGACACAAATTGTAAGGCCCAGCTACTAGTGGAGTATTCCAAAGACCACTTCACATGTGATATACTAGATGGGTAGGTGACCAATGAGAGGTATATAGTGATGGATGAGATCATCTATTACTGGGACTGGATCTTCTTGAATAGAGATTCTAAGGTCAAGGAGAATATTTTTCATGCAACAAATGATTCACCACTCTCAGACCACCAAGGTTTCACAAAGACATATTAGGACATTAGGGAGGGATTACCATGGAAGGGTATCAAGGAGGATGAGCTCCAGCACAGAGTGTGTAGTTTTCCAGTATAATGATGGAGAGAAAAACCATCCTGTAGGGTTGTTACAACCACTTCCCATATTGGAAGGGAAATGGGAGAGAATTTATATGGATTTCATTACTGGTTTGCCAACAGTACAAGGCAAGGATTGTATCTTTTTTGTCGTTGATCGACTAACAAAGTATTCAAATTTATTTTCCTTTTCTTCACGGTACACTTCTTCACAAGTGACCGAGCTCTTCTTTCGAGATTTTTTCAGACTATATGGTCTTCCTAAGACAATATTCAATGATAGAGATAACTGTGTTAGCCACCTATAAAATTTGTTATACCAAAAGGTGGCTAAATCATTTTTGGAGCCTTAAAGGAACAAATTTTATTGCAAAAAGTGTTATCCCTTGAAGACTCTTGAAGGCCTCATGACTCTGTCCAAAATCTTCCCTACTGTGCCCATTTTACACTCTAGAATTCTACTAATTTCATAACAAGAAACTACTGCAAAATCACCTTCTTCCCTTTCCTCACTTGAAAAAATATCCTCCGTTTTTCTCCCCTTTATTCCCCATAAGAATCCCTCATTTTCATGTTTTTCACCATTACCCTTCATCAAAACCCCTTTGATAAGTTTTAAGACCCTTTCTTTGCCTTATCGAAACCCTCACAACCATTGAAAAACTTGAAAAATTTCATAAAAACACATATTTGTATTACAAAATTAAGCCCCTTGGGCTAAGTTTTAAGCCACTTCCCCTCCACGTGCCCGCACCCTAGAACCAGGTGCTGGACCCACAAAGCGCTTATCGCATCAGAAAATTTGAGTGCATAAGTCTATTTACCGTGTTTAAAACTATGATGCTGATTAGCCCTGTATATTATAGCCCCTGATCATATCGTATTTCATATAGACCATGGCCCCGCAGACATGCACCAAGCCATGTTATAAATATTTATTCCGCCCCCGACACATAAACCTTTGTTTTTATTAATATTTTGTGTTTTTTGCAGGGTTTTAAAAGGTTTCCGCTGGAGAAAAACTTAATTCGCTCCCCACCGTCGATCTGATCTACAGATCAACGGCCCACAAATCAATCGCCCCGGTGGTCCCCGCGGTCCATCACTGTACAAAACCAGCAGTTTTCATCGCACCGCCTTTGTAGGGAAAGCTTTATTTCCCATTTGGATGCGATCAATGCCACAGGTCGACACGTGGCCTTGAGTAGTTTTGAAAACCAACTCCCATCGCGCATTAAAATTCGACTGTGGGCTCAACGCGATATTAATGTGTGCCGTCTGATCTGAGGCCAGCTCATCGGATAGTGATCGTGCTCAAAAGAAGCTCAAGAGATAGATTAAGGTACAATGCATTTCTCAAAACATCTCCGTCGTCAATCTGATCTGTAGATCGATGGCCCACAATCAGTCACCTCGGTCCCCACGGCCACGACAGCAGTCAACGGTCCCACAGAACCGGTGGTCCCAACGCCTAGTCATGCATCCATGCGGTAGTAGTGGATTGGAGCGGGTTTTATTTGGTTGCTCCCATGGTCGTGAAATCCAGACCCGATATGCTTTATAGGGCGAAATTCATGAAAATTTTGGGTCACACTTGAGTTGACGTCAACAGGCCCCAAAATGGACCCGATAAGATTTATGTGGCAGATTTCATAAGGATTTCGGGTCACAAACACCCTGACGTCAGCAAGCACCTTTTGTGACCCGAAATTGTTATACAACTTGGTTTAATCAAAAGTTTTGAAGTCCGGGTGTGTTATTTAATAAATGTTGATTCTATGGTTTTTCTATTGTGCCGAAGAAAAAGCCGAAGGCTGGGGTTTTAACTCTCGCGCCTTCAATTATTTAAAAAGAAGCCATCCATGGGTTCAAATTCCCATGCCTCGTCAATACTCCAAAGCACTGATGCCTCATGGGCCCTGCGCAGCACTGCACACCAACAAAACATGGTAAATGAATCACAAATGAAGAGTATCAGTGTCCAAGACAGAAACGCACTAGAATGGAAGATTGAAGACATATTTATGAGGATTACGGCTAATATTGATTATCAAAATCCTAATCCTCCCAATTAAGACATAGTTAAAAGGAAATCAAAGTGTTTTATCGGAAAGAAGGCCTCCACCGCCACATCTGAGGCAAATTGATTCCTCCCAGCTACCATAGTGCCACCTGTGCCTCAAAGCATTCAAAAAGAGGCCGAAGTTATTGATCAAGATCATATATTTTCCTCAGTGCAGCCAGAGAGTTAATTTTGCAAATAAACTTAATGACAAAATATCAGCAGAGTTATTTTAACATAACATAGAGCCTCGAAAGTCAAAAAGAGTTCCCACTGAGCTTAAATCTTAATGTAAATTATTTAATACAGAGGACACCTATGTAAGCTTCTTCATCGAGCCCCCTAAAGGCAGAGAAGCCATTAAGACTATATTAATTATTTTTGGAGATCCTTTATCAGATCTCACTTTCTCATTATTCTATAAATACTACTAGAGAAGATGAGAGAGGGGTTGGTTGAGTTGGTTGCTAAACTTTGAAGTGTAATTGAGCTTGAGACTTCTACCTGTAAATAGTGTTCACTGGCTCTTGGAGCTTTGATTTTGATAGACTAGTTAGTCTGGGGAGTGTAGATGATTGCTAAACTAAAGCATTGGACTTAAAGCTGTAACTGGTTTGGAGCATTAATACAAGCTGATTTATGGGATCCTGGTCTATGTCGATGGTGATTTTATTTCTTATTGTGAATTGTTGTTTTATTTCTTTTTTCACTGTGTTCATTTTCTCTTATAAGTAATAACATGCATAGAGTTAGGACCTACTGTATATCAGTACCCTTCTCTGACTGAAAATATTTATCTGAATGTTTTCTTCCAATCTGTGTTATTTGGGAATGATTTAATTCAGTTTAGGCAGTAGGAATGTTGGCGTTCCCTCATCCTCCTGTTTAGCTAAATGTTATTCTTAAATGTTATTTTCAGTATATGTTGAGTAGAGATGAACTAAGGAAGATATGGTGTGCCCTGGTCCTAGTTTTATCCCCAAAGACTGTCTGAATGTTTCCCTTGGAATGTGTTGAAAGCTAGCTAGTTTGAAATTACTTACCAGATCTTAGGCCATTATTTGTTATCTTTGTGTTCATATTGAAAGTAACCAAGTAGAGTAGAGCTAGGAGAGGATTTGTGGTGAGCCCGGCCCGCTAGTTTCTCCTCCAAAAGTTGCCTTCAAGTTTCCCTTGTTTTAAAAATGTTTTCTATTGAAAGTGCATCAAAAGTAGGCTAGTTTAGAAGTACTTACCTGATATTAGATTACTTTTATGTTTTTCTTAAGTGTATGTCAAAATCAGGCTAGTTTAGAAGTACTTACCTGATCTTAGATTGTTCTTCGTTCTTCATCTGTTAAATTCCCCTTCTTGTTGTATCATTTCATTCCATAAATAAAACTTTAAAGAGATCCTTAGACATAGATGACTTACCCCATGGATCACTCTTTCCCCTTGCTGTTTCAATTAAACCCTATTATGAATCCATAGCCCAATGGACTAAAATCTGAAATTATCTATCTTCTTGGCCAAAGCTTGTTCTATTTTATTGCAACTTCTCACCTTTGAAACTCTTCACTTTTAGAACTTTCCACCTCAAACAGTAATCATGCTCAACCATCCAAAAAAAAAAACAAACCCTCAGCCTTCATAACTAGCCTAATATCATGGCCCAAAAGTCCAAAGACAAATCCATATTTGCACTTATTGGAGAGATCCCTCTCCGGATTCAGGAGGGCTAGATCCTGGAATCCCAAAGTGGTTGAAATATTGTTCTCCCTACAGTTGGAATTTTGCAAATATTTCTAATTACAGGGTGCTAACAAATTGCTTCATGGATGGCTTTTGGTAGGATATTTTCCATTTGGTGGGTACCAAATTGACACTGAGTACAAGTTATCACCCCCAGACAGATGGGAAAATAGAGATAGTAAACAAGTGGCTGCTCCACTTGGGAGAATATTGCTACAATATGACATTTCATATGTCGATTGGTATGTCTCCATTTCAGGCTCTATAAGGTTATGATGCTTTATCATTTTTTGATGTGATTTTTCGAGAAAGCAAGTCTCCTCAAGCCATATATTAGATCCAAGAGAGCCAGGATATACTCCATGCTCTTAAGAACAGCATTTCTACAACCCAAAATCAACAAAATTTGTATGCAGATTGTGGTCGGGTGGAGAGATAGTTTGAGGTGGATGATTTGGTCTATCTTTGTCTTCAACCTTATAAGAAATCTATGCTAAAGGAGAAGGGGGGATGAGAAGCTTAAGCCCCATTTCTATGGGCCATACAGGGTGATTCACCATGTTGGGGAAGTAGCATATGAAATGGAGCTCCCCATTAGGAGTAAGATCCACAAAAATTTTCATGTCTCATGCCTCAAGAAGGCCATTGGACAACATGTAGTTTCTACTATGGATCTCCCACCTATTGATGATGAGGGCCATCTGGTTTTATTACCAGAAGCTATCTTGGATACTCGGGAGAGGCAGCTAAGGAACAAGATGATCAGCGAATATCTGGCTCGATGGAGGAATCTACTGGATGAGGATGCTACTTGGGAAGGAAAGAATATTTTGCAACATCCATCATTGCAGTTGCTTGAGGACAAGAAAAATTTGAGAGGGGAGGACTGTAATATTCCTAATTAGCTTTTAGCTACTTGGAATATTAAATTGTGTTTATGTCAATAAGATAGATGAATAAGAGGGTAGAGGGATCCATAAAACTCTTTAGTACGAAAAAAACCACTTGTAATGCGAACGTGGATTAGTGAATCTAGATACAATAAAGATGAATAAACCACTCCTTGGTGTGAATTTGGATAAATGCATGTGGATGGGGTCAATTTGACCAAATCAACAACACAATCATGGAGGTAGTGGAGATAGTGGAGGACAATGGAGTCATAATGGGAGGAATTCTTCATGAGAGTAGCATCATTATTGAGTGGGGCCAAGGGGGTGAAGGGTCACAAATCATATAAGGGGATGGATGATCCAAGTGGATATTGGTGGCCACCCGACTATTCCACATGGGGCCCCACCATTGTCTCTTTCAGTTTTTTCACAACTTACTATTTTTAGTAGTTTTTCGGGTCCTAAACTTCTGGAACCATTTGGAAGCCCCAAACGGAGATAGTATGCCGAATTTACGTCCCTAGGAAGTTGAAACACTAATTTACCCAAACGAGGCCCATAGTTTTGGTGCTTCATCTCCTAGGTTTAGGTTTTTGGATGTTTAGAATTCTCCATTGTTTCTCCATAATAAATAGGCCCTTGAACCTCATTGTAATATAGTTCAGAGATCTATAGTCGCCACATCTCTTCTCATAGATTCTCTACCAGCATCCTAGCTATTTTATTTCCATCATGTTTGTAAGAATATTTCTGTGATTTGATATTAATGAAATGAAGCCTTATTTCCACTGTATTTCTATGTTTATGGTTATTTATGTATTCTATTGTGTTCCTGCATAAATCCAGATCAATGGTATCAAAGCAGTTTGCTTTTTCTCGATCCTTATTTGTATGTCCCCAACGAGGTCGGGGTATAAGGAGTTAGGGCTCGATATGGTGGAACCTTTGCAAGATCAGCCTCGCAAACCCCGACGGACGCCCATGGGGGATGAAAAGAAAGATGATGGAGCAGGAGATCCTATCAAAATATTTCTCGAGGAGGTCCTTGAAAAAAAAAGGAACGCGATGATGGATAACTTTGCCTAGATCCTTCAACGACTGCCCACCGGCGGCGCATCTGCATCCATGAGCCACTCTGGAGGTGTGACTCCCTTTAAGGTACAAGTAAACTTTGACATTCCCATATTTGAGGGTAAAATAGATGCAGATGTTGTAGATAGATGGTTGAATATGTTAGAAGGATATTTCTCAGTTCATGATTTTTCCAACCAAGAGAAGATTATTTTTTTCACTCCTTAAAGCTACCCCCCATGTCAAGGACTCATAGGAAACCTACTGTGAGAAAATGGATGAGAAAGAACCCTCTCTATTCTCATCCATACCCACTTGGAATTCTTTCCGAGATGCCATAAAGGAACAATATTATCTCGTGGGGAGCTATGAGGACAAGTACATACAATGGACCAAGTTTTGGCAATAAAGGGATCAAGATGTGAATGAGCTAACAAATATGTTCCATACCTTGCGCACAAAGTTGGGTATCAAAGATTCAGAGAAAAATTTGGTGTTAAAGTATCGTGGTTGTCTGCACAAATACATTCAGGAGGAAATGGAGTTACTCGACATCTCCTCGCTTGGTATGGCATACCGGTATGCTGCCAAGATTGAGTAGAAATTCAAACAGAAGAAGCGATACTTTGGATCTACGAATCAAAAGCAAGGGAAAGGTGCCCCCAAACTGCAGAACAAAGGAAAAATCCAAGGCATGGCGGCCCAAGACAACTTTCCGAAGACACAAGCAAAGAACAACACCGCGAAGCCAAAGAAGGACACGGGAAAGTGGTGTGAGTTCCATAAGAGCTCCACTCACAACACAAGTGAGTGTTAGGCCAAGCATTCGTTGGTAGCCAAGATGAGGGCTTTTGAATCAGATGCATGCTCTGACTCTGAATCAGAACCTGAAAAGGTGAATGACAAAGGGAAGCAGATTATTGATGCCGAGCTTAATGCCACTGTTGCTACTACGAAGATCGAGAAGGAGGAACCAGAAGATCTAGAGGAGGCAGAGCATCTCTTCCACTCCCAGATGTGGGTAAAGGGTTCCCCACTATGGTTCGTTGTCAACAATGGGAGCCAAAAGAACCTCATTTCAGCAGATTTCGTGAAGCGGATGGGCTTGCCGACCACAGCGCACCCACAACCATACACCATCGGGTGGCTTCACCAAGGACGAGATCTCTACGTAAAGCCATCAATGTCACCTTCCCTATAGCATCAATCCCTTCATAGATGAGGTATTGTGTGACATTGCTCCTATTGATGTTTCTGATGAATTATTAGGCCAACGATACTTGTGGAAGTGACATGTTGTGTATGAGTCCTGGCCTCATGCTGTTATTGTTACTTTTGGAAATAAATTTTACAGGATACCAGAGGTACCACTGCCTCCCACTATCTCTTTGGTTACTACAAAACAATGCAGTAAGCTCATTTCCCAAACCAGGAAATTTGTTTTCCTGATGATCCACCCCCAGGGCAAGAAGAATATTTTGGCCATGACCTCCAGACATGGCTCCTCTGCATGACAACAACAAATGGAAAAGGTTGTGGAGGAGTACAGGGACATCTTCACCTCACCCACAGGGGTGCCTCTACACTGTCAGGTCAAGCACCCCATTGACCTGAACCTAGGTGAGCCACTACCCAATGGACCGATCTATAGGCGCTCTATTCTAGAGAATGATGAAATCAAGAGGTAGATTCAGGAGCTGCTGCAGAAAGGTCACATCCAGCCAAGTTCATCGCCCTATGGGAGCCCGATCTTGTTGGTACAGAAGAAGGATGGGACTTGGAGACTCTGTATTAATTATTGGGTGTTGGTCGCTTTAATTGTTTTCACAATTCAAGCTCCACATAAATTGTCAACCCGAGGAAGTCTTTTTATTCCAAAGACAATCACGCACTGGATATGCTCAATTTCAAAAGCAAAAACAATGTTGTAGTAAAAAGCCACACAATTATCAATCATACAAATCCAATTATTCACACTCTGTTTAATCAAAGCTAAAGTCACTTAAGTTATAGCAGAAATAATTCCTATGTTGCAGTTTAAAATCCAAATAAAGGAAAATCAATCTGCAAGAAAATAAATCAATCAACCATAGCAGGAACAGGACCCTATTCCTTAATTAGGAACTTCAGCACCTGCTGCCTGGCACTAATTACACTGTAGGAAAGATGAATCAAGAGACCAAGACCCTATTCCCATGAACAGGAACCTTCAGCACTTGTTCTCTTGTTTCTAATCACACTGCAGGAAAAGAAAGGCAATTAGTGGGAGCAGGACCCTATTCCTTTGTACAGGAATCTTCAGCACCTGCTTCCCAACATCATACATTCACACAATTAACAGAAATAGATTTCTTAACTTCTCAAGAATGAATGTGTTAAATACATGCAGCGTTAAGGAAACAGAGTACTCGATGAACTACAGAACTGTGCAACTAGTGTTCAACAACAGAATTAAAGTAAAGTGCAAACAACGTAAAGAATTAGACAAACTACAGGAACAGAAGGGTGAATCTTGTGAGGAAGGCGGGCCCTTTCCCTCTCACAAGATTCCCCAGGGAAAGAATTAAATTGGAGCGCTCAAAGGAAGATTTTATTCATCTTTCAAAAGAAATGATACATTACAGATGGAGTCTAGCTCCAGTTCTCACACACAATGTTCTCCTGTAGCTTTCAAACTCGAACTCCCTACTAATGATGATGTCTCCTCTTTTTAAAGAGGAGACATCTTTTACAATTACATGAGAGCAAATCTACGTTTATCCCAAATCTGTTCGCTTTCTCAAAACAGGACTATTCTGTTCTTCCAAAAAAATATATTGTTACAACAGAGACAACAAGAATGCTATCTTCAGAATGATCCACGTCTTCATGCTGTTGCTATTGTTCCACAAAAGGTTCTTCCAGAATCGCAAATTACGAGTGACGGAATTTGCGTGCTTGATGGCTGTTTCAGCAACTAAGTCAACTGTTTCAACAACGGCCGCTTGTTCCTAGCAAAGCATATAACTTATCTGCGATCTTTTGGACTTATGTTAGCAACAATGCACTTCGATTAATGATAAAATATAAGAGTATTATGGAATTATATGTAAACAGATTAAACATATAATAAAGAAGAGGATTTTATATACCTTGGGATAAAGTAGATGAAAATGATAATGGAATCCTTTTTAATCATGGTTATAAAGGTAAGATGGTGTCAAAGTATATAGCAAAAATGATACATAGTGGAGTCCTAACATCCCCCCCAGCTGAAAATGTTGCATGTCCTCAGGCAACCCCTAGTCTGAGTCAGAGTCTGAGTACTGATACTGTGCATGCAAATTACTCAAGCAGTAGTTGGAGAAGGTGGCATCTGTAGGAGCTTGGAATCCTTTATTGTTCTGCAATTGCTGCCATGTTGAAGCTTCATCTCTGCCAGCCAATTGGTAGTGACACTGATATTTCTCTGAAGGCAGCCATAAAATTGGAAAATGAAAATGATAACCGATCCAGTTTACTCCACAATGTCGAATGCATCCAATGTAATTAGGTACCTTGGAAAGTGCATCTTGAAGATTGTCAGGGTTAAAAGGATGATAATCTTGTCTTTCTTTACATGACTGCTGCCAAAACATAGTGTTGGCCTTCAATGCAGCAGTCCCCTTTACTCTAATTTGCTGTTGACACTTAAAAAGTGTTGAAGCCTGTAGTTGTTGTATATACCTATGCATTCCCGGCTTCTGTAAGAATTTATGATATTGTGCTATAAACATGGCTGGACTTAAAGGTTCTGGTCTAATCCAAAGGAGTCTATTCTCCTCATTATGACTGCTTGCAGTGAACGCAGTTTGCCAAGTGAGCTGGTTGGCCAAAAATGAAACAAATGCCATTATTTGTATATCACCTGCAATTGGAATAAGATTAACTCTTCTATTGTCGGGAATGGCCTAATTATGAAGGTAAAGTTCGCACAGCAAATGCTGGTCACTTTCAGGGGCCTCAGTAAAAGTCTCAACAAATTGCTCTGAAGTAAGTAATTCATGCGGTCTGCCATCCTTTATTGCTTTTAATTGAAAATAAACTAATCGTTCAGAAAGAAAGAGAGAGTAATTTACAGAGGGTTTGCGGGTAGCCATCAACTTCTGTACTAATGAAAACATCAAGGCCATATTTTCCTTAGATTCCTTGACTTCCTTTTTGGAGTCCCTGAGCTGTTGCAACATCTGTTCCCAACTATCCCAGTTGGCATACATGTGACTCTGCCATGCTAACTTATGTTGGCGTAATATTGTATCTTGTTCTTCAGCATATTGTTTCTTCCATTTGTCCATCAGTTCTAATTGGTTCCATGGCAGGGTCTGTGTCCTGGCATCAGAAGTACTGGGTTGGGACGTTGTTTGAATGGCTACACTGACTAACTTAGGGCGAGATATCTGTGGTGGTGTTTCTGTCTGAGTGGCTGCACTAACTAGCACAGGGCGAGATATCTGAGGTTTAGTTTCTTTTTCTTCATTTATTGAGAGCCCTACTGGTTCTTGTGGAGCAGTAGGGCATCCCTCTTTTATTCCAGCTGATGTAGATGCCTCAGATACTTGAACTTTAACTAGTTTGTAGCCTGCCTGCTGGTAAATATTACCACACTCATGGCACATGTATTCCTTGCATGGCTCCTTATTTTGCGTTGATGTTGTGTGTGCTAACATATAGAGATTCAATTCTCTATCAAAAGCTTCTCGTGCCATGGTTAATTCACTCTTGTAGGCTTCCATTTCAGACTTCAAGAATTCATTCTCCTCCAATAAAGATGTCATAGTATGTAAACCCTGTGCGCTGGTTGATTCTGCTGCGGTAGTCCACTGTTGCACAGCCGTAGCTGGTTCTTGTGGGGCAGCTACAGCTGGTCTCCCGGTATCATCATGCTTGGTGTATTTTTGTACCACAGTGGCTGGTTATTGTGTTTCAGCCTCTAGGTAAGTGACTGGTTCTTGTGTGGCAGTCACTGTTTGAGCCATAAACAATGTCGTATTATCCTGGGGCACTGGTTCTTGTGTAGCAGTGCCACCGGACGAGACGGGTTGGGGGGTTTGAAATGGGGATGAAGATTGGAGTCTTAACAGAATAGTGGCGGGGTCAGGGGAAATGGGGGTAAGTCCTGTTTCAATAGTCATCTTCATTTTCCTTTTTGGTAGGAAAGCAGAGAAGTCATTGTCTTTCCTTTTCTTTGTGGGGGAGGATTCTTCTCTGGGGGAAGGGCTTTCGGAAGAAGTGAAAATTTGGAATTTAGCCCTTGTCCGTCGTTTGGAGACTGAGACTGTTGGGGTTCTTTTCTTTCTATAAGTAGGTGGGGATGGGGGTGTTAGAGAGTCGTCACTAGGGACAGAAATAGTGGGGACGGTTGACTCTACTAAGTGGGACGAGCTTGGGGTTGGGTCAACTGGATTTGGGGCTGAAGTTACTGGGGAGTGTGGAATATCGTCCCGTTGCCCTTCATAAGGAATTTCAGGAGTATCTTGGGAACTTTCGGGTTGTTGGGACATTTGGGCCTGCTGAGGAATTTCAGGCAGCTGGGGAACAGGGAGTGGATTATTCAGAGGGGGATTTTGCTGAGCAAAACCCCTCTGTATTAACAATTGGCATAAACGATGGTGGATGAGGGATAACATCGGGAATTTAGCCCATCTACAATAATAAGACATGTTTCTGATACAACCAAGCAGATAATAGGGGATATTAACCATTCGACCATTTCTCAAATGATTCATCAAAACAAAGTCGTGGTTGTACACTACCTGGTAACGCCCTTCGCATGTCAAGTAGTGCTTGATGAATTATGCCACTGATGGCCATGGTCGAGGAAGTGAATGCAGACTTACACCGCGGCCTTTAAGTTCAACTGGCTCATCTGGACGAAGAAAATCTTGCTGTGCATTCAGAATAACCTGCTTTCTGCTGAACCAGCGAGTCCCAATAGCTGGCAACCCTGAAACTTGAACTATGTACTCCTCTGTTACTGAAATGCGGACCCCTTGAACCACTGAGAAATCCCCTTGAAGGTTTTGTGAAAACTCTAAAACTTGTTCCTGGTCAAATTCGCCCAACCTTTCAAAATATACTATCCATCCTGCTTGTTGGAAAATTTGATAGGCTTCGGGGAACAATTGAAGAAGATTTATCGAACCAGGCTCGTGTCTGATGGCCGACCCTCCCATGGCTCTAGCTTTGAGTTACATGCAGAGGCACAGAAGACAGTAAACACAGACTTTGATCGCGCTAGTTGTTGCAACAGAGGCTGCAGAGTCTCAATGACGGCGGAAGTGGATTATGAAAAAGGTCGGAGGATTGGTTAATGCGAAATGATTGTTCAGTTTTCGAAATTCCGCCCCCTACGTATGGTGTAATGATGATTGGGCATGTAAAGATTGTAATCATTATGAATGAAATCCTCTCTTTAATATAATTTAATTGAATTACATTAAAACCTCATACCTTACATTTTTACCTTTGGTTTAATAATTCGAAGTGTCGAGTGCTTCAAAATGGCTTAATATACATGGAAGAATCTGTAGATTTCTCTGAAATTTAGAACAAGAGTGTAACCGGATCTGCTCAGTGCTGAATAATTTTTCACCCAAAGGATCTGAAGTATAAACGTGGAGAACCAAAAAGCTTATATAACAACGAAGAGAAATGATGTTTTAATGATGACAAGTTGCTGAAACTGGTGTTTCAGCAACAGAAAAATGAACAATACGTTGCTGAAACTGGTGTTTCAGCAACGGGAAAAATCAGAAAAATGGGATAAATGACTTGGGTCTAAAAGAAGTGGGGGAAATATTTGATAAGGGATAATTTCAGCAGTAAGGGATAGGAAATACTAGCTGAAGGATGATATTTCAGGAATGGTAGGAGTGGGAAAAATGGAAAAATGGCAATAATGTAGAAGTGGGGATGAAGGGATATTGTTAGAAAATGGGGTAAAATGAAGGGAACAAGCTTCTGTGATTGAAGCTTCAGATCTTCTCATGATGAATCTGTCCTGCTTAATGAGCTTTTCCAGAATCTGCAAAATTCAATTGTAATATGCCAATCCTTGACAGGGATTATTAGTGCTAAATCTAATCTAATACTAAAAATACAGTGCAGAAAATTAAATGCTGTGAGGAGCAGAAGACTCCCCTAGAAAAAGATAATGAATATCAGTCATGCAAGTAGTCTTGAAATTCTCTTTAGAAACAGGGCGCTGGTATAGACGGAGCCTATGACCATTGACTAGTAGAGGTATTTTAGAATCATCAATTGTTAAAAGTCTTACCGTTCCATTTGGAAAAACAACATCTACCTCATATGGTCCAAGCCAGCGTGTCCGTAGCTTACCCTGAAAATTTTCAAACCGAGAGTCATACAACAAGGCCCAATTACCTTTTTGGAACTGCTTGTGTTTGATAATTTTGTCATGCCACTTCATCCTTTGTTGTTGTATCATGGTTGTTTGATGAATGGCATCTAATCTCTTTTCATCCAACTCAAGAAGCTGCTGCAACCTAGCTGTCTGCACATCAGTCAAATCAAGATTAACAGCTAAAGCAGTTCTTAGAGTTTTAATCTCAAATTCCACGGGAAAAACAACATTTTTACCATAAACCAATTCATAGGGAGAAAAACCTGTAGTGTTTCTCCAAGTAGTTCTGTAAGCCCATAATGCCTCAGGGAGCCTTTGGGACCAATCCTTCCGGTTGTCCTTCATTGTTTTAGTTAGAATGGCTTCTAAAACTTTATTTGTGCTTTCCACCTGCCCATTGGCCTGGGGGTGGTATGGTGTAGTCATTCTATGTTGAATATGATATTTGTGAAGGGTAGACTTAAAACCATGAGAATTGAATGGAGGTCCTCCATCTGTAACTAGCTCTCTAGGAATTCCAAATCTAGTGAAGATCTCTTCAAATAAGAAAGCTAGGACAGCCTCTTCAATAGCTCTAATAAGTGCTTTGGCCTCCACCCATTTAGTCATATAGTATGTACAGACTAATATATAAGTTCTTTGATTGGATGGAGGGTTAATGGGTCCTATGAAATCCAAGGCCCATCTTTCAAATGGTTCAGAAATTACCTGGGGATTTAATGGCATTTGATCTCTATGATTGGGTTGACCCATTCTTTGGCAGCTGTCACAAGCCCTTACATATTTCTTTGCATCCTTGAATAATGAGGGCCAATAATAACCCATCCTCAGAATTTTGTGTGATGTTCTCTTATCAGCAAAATGCCCTCCACAAGGGCCATCATGACAAGCTTTCAATATGTCATACACTTCATCTTCTCTAATGCATCTTCGGATTTCCTGATCAAGCCCAGTGTAGAAAAGACACCCACTTATCCAGCTATACCTGGCACTTTGTTGAACAATTTTTCTCTTTTCTCTGTATGACAGGTGTGATGGTAATTTTCCTGCAACCAAATAATTAGCAATATTTGCATACCATGGAGAGTGAGCAGAAACTGCAAACAAATACTCATCAGGAAAAGAATCATCTACTGGAATATCATTGTCAGTTTTTAACCGTGAAAGGAAATCAGCCACCACATTTTCTTTACCAGGCCGATCTACAATTGTGATATCAAATTCCTGCAGTAATAATAGCCATCTGATAACTCTAGCATTTGTAACAGATTTGTTCATTAAATACTTGATAGCTGAGTGATCAGTGTGCACAAAAGTAGAATAACCAGTGATATAGTGTCGGAATTTGTTAATGGCATAAATTACTGCAAGAAATTCCTTTTCGGTAACTGTGTAATTAAGCTCAGCAGGGGTCATATTCTTACTAATGAAGTAGATAGCATAAGGAAGATGATTTTCCTCTTGTCCCAGGACAGCTCCAATTGCAGTGTCTGAAGCATCAGAAGATATATGAAAAGGGAGATTCCAATCAGGCCCCCTCAAAATAGGAGCAGTAGACAACTGATGCTTAAGTTCTTCAAAAGCTTTTTGACAAGAATTAGTCCACTTAAATTCAACATTTTTCATAAGCAACACAAATAATGGAGAAGCTATCTTAGAAAAATCTTTAATAAATCTTTTGTAGTATCCAACATGTCCTAGAAAACTTCTCACATCAGTTTGTGTTTTAGGAACAGAAAGATTCTGAATGACCAATATTTTAGATGGATCTACCTGAATACCTTGAGATGAAATAAAATGTCCAAGCACCACTCCTTCACTCATCATCATATGACATTTTTCAGTACTTAGGGAGAGGTGAGCTTGTATACATCGTTTAAGTACTTTCTCAAGGTTTTGTAATGCATCTTCAAAAGACACACCATAAGGAGTAAAATAATCCATAAATATTTCCATAGAATAATTCAGCATATCAGAAAAGATTCCTATAACAGCTCTTTGAAAAGTTGCTGGTGCATTACATAGCCCAAATGGAAGAACTCTATAGGCAAAAGTTCCCCAAGGGCTGGTGAAAGTGGTCTTGTCTTGGTCTTGGGGTGCAATTCTTATCTGATTATACCCACTGAATCCATCTAGAAAAGAAAAGAATTTCTTCCCCGCCAGACTATCCAACACCTAATCAATGAAGGGTAAAGGAAAGTGATCCTTTTGAGTAGCTTTGTTTAAGGCTCTGTAGTCAACACATACTCTCCATTTCCCGTTTTTCTTAGGGACAATTACCAATGGGGAAACCCATTCACTGTCAGATATAGGGTATATAAATCCTGCATTAAGCAATTTCTGAAGTTCTTCCTTAACAATTTCTCGTAAATTAGGATTCATTCGTCTTTGGGGTTGACAAACAGGCTGGCATCCTTCTTTAATGTAAATTCGATGAGTACATAATTCAGAAGAAATACCTTTCATATCCGTGTAATCCCATGCAAATGCTTCCTTATATTCATGCAATAACTTCATTAACTGCTGTGTTTCATCAACTGTTAGATCAGGATTTATATTTAATGTCTTGCCAGGTTCAATTTCAACTGTTATGCTTTTAGATGAGATGGTGGTTAATGTCTGAGATGAGTCTTCAGATTCAATCTTTTCTTGAGTATCAGTTTCAAAAATTGCAGTTAATTGATTGTGTGTTTCAGCAATTACAGAAGAAGGCTCACAAATAAAATTATTAATTATCTCATCCTCTGTATTGACTTTGAGAGTTAAAGCTTGTCCAATAGTTAGAATAGGCTGAACAGCATTATCATCATAATCCATCCACATAGAATATTCATTATTAATTATTGGTGTAGCATGAGGATAAAGAGTAAGCTGTTTTGTTTCATAACCATTAGAAATTGTCATTGAACCAGATCTGCAACTGATAAAAGCATCAGCTGTGGCCAACCATGGCCTTCCTAGAATTAAGGGATGTCCCCCCCAGCTTTGTTTTAGTCTGCAATACAACAAAATCAGCTGGGTATTTCCAGGATTCAACTGAAATAAGTAGATCCTCAACAACTCCTTCAGGTTTAATTGTAGAACGATCAGCCAACTCTAGAATGGTGGGTGTATCTCTAATTGTGTTATTCAGCTGTAACAATTGCGAAGTTTCAAGGGTCATTATATTTATTGCAGCACCTAAATCTACCAGAACTTGGAGAATCATTGTTTTACCAATCTGAACTGTCACCGTAGGATGGCCGGGATCACCATATTTCACAGGAGGGGCTTTTCCGGACATTAATGCAGACAAGTCACCCATCACATGTACTGTAAGGGGGTCTTTAGTTTTCCTACCAGGTTTCTTAACACAAATATCCCTTAGTGTTCTGGCATAAATTGGTACATCTCTTAATGCTTGTAAAAGTGGAATTTTAACATACAAATTTTGCAATTCCCCTAGAAGATTGAAAGCAGGTGTTTCAGCTGTTCTGGTTAAAACCAAACGCTCGGGGAATGGTGGTTATGTTATTTCAACATTCTTGTTAGAAGGTGGTTGTGCTTTCTTATGTTTCTCAGTTTCCTCTTTATCCGAATCAGAAGAAGTTATGTCATCAATAATAGGCTCTACTATTTTCCCAGATCTTAAATGAATATCATTACATTGCATAGTAGGAAATATAGACTGATTCTGAATATCAATGACTTGCACAACTTTATTATTGGGATTAGGATTTGGTTGCACAGGTAGCTGGGGTCTCATTTGGTTATTTGGCGGAGCATTTGATGGTAGAGGAAGTGGTTGTTGATATTGAGGCAATTGATTTGGATACGGAAGTTGTTGGCTTCTCCAATTTGAATTCCAAGGGTTAAAAGAAGATGGTTGCTGTGGGGGCCAAGGAGTCCACATTGAAGGATCAACAAAGGGAGGCTTTGATTGCTGCATGGGTGGGAAATTCATTTGATTGAAGGGTGGGTATTGCATTTGATTAAAGGGTGGGTAATTTGTTTGGCCGAAAGCAGAATAATTGTTCCAACGATTAAATGGCATACTAGAGTTCATACCTTGTCCTTTTGGTTGCCATTGTCTTCTTTGAGTTAGCAGATAAACTGCTTCAGCTTCTTCTTTCGTTGGCTGTAATGCTGCCTTTATTCCTGGTAGAGATGGACATTGTTTTGTTTCATGATCTTTCTCACAAAGGGTACAAATTGGTATTTTTTCCATTGGGCATTCCCTTAATAGATGTTTGTCTCTGCACTTCGGGCAAAAGACAGCCAGAGTTGCTTCTGCTTCAGCCTGCTTCTTCTTAACCTGCAAAGTGTCAATTTGTGAAGCAAAAGAACTTAACATCTCAGTTTTAAATTCTTCAAGTAAATTACCTATTTCAGCTCTTGTTGCTCCCCCACTGGCTGATTTCTGCACTCTTGAATAGGTGGAATCTCTTGCTCTGTTTCTTGCAGCTCCCCTTGAACACCTCTTAGAAAGTTCAACAATCTCGTCATATGATTCCTTAGATATATCTCCCTTGCCAAGCATGTTTAACATATGTAAACAATCATCCCTTAAACCTCTAAGTAATATTGTTTTGCGAATTTCCTTACTTATATTCGGATGATCAGATCTCTGTATATTGTACTGCAGTCTTTCTATATAGTCCTCTAGATTCTTGTCCGGCTTTTGTGCCATATTGAATAGTTCATCCTTCTTTTCTCTTGTCCGGCAGTAGTCTTGATATTTAAGCAGAAATTTATGTTTCATCTGCTCCCAAGTTGTGATTACCTGACTTCCAAGGCTCATGAACCATCTTAAAGCATTCCCTTTTAAGGTGGCTGGAAACAGTTTCAACTTTTGAGCATTAGTAACATAATCATAACTTCTGCATAATATATCAAATTCAAAAAGAAATTCATCCGGATCTTCAGAGGATAACCCATGAAAGTTAGGTAAAGCAGACAATGGAATATTTTTCATAGGAGTTGTCCCTGCAGGGAGATCACTGATAGGAAATCCCAAGGTAGAGAGGGAATTTTCATCCCTTCTTTCTCCTTCAGGATCTACACGTCCTCCACCAAAGAAATCATCATTGTTTCCTTCCATTGTTGGCTCTCCTACTGCACTTGCTCGATCGTCAAGATCTTCTACTGGCTCTTCAATGTTTTCCACTGGTCGTCCAACACTCTCTATTATTTCCTCAATGTGCTCTACTGATTTACTAACACTTTCTTCTGACTCTCCAGCACTAACTGCTGGTTCCTTAATCACTGGTTCTTTTATATTTTCAGGACCCACAACTTCCTCTGTTTTGTAATCTGATTGAGGGGAGTGCTGAAGTTTTGGTCTTCGAGAACTTAATCTTTGTGATGATTCAGCCTTTGCTGTAATCTCGTCAATAAAAGTCTTTCTTCCTCCCCTTCCTTTGCCTTTGCCACCTGTGGGGTTAGTTTTCTTCTGGTTTCCGCGTCCTCTCATACAATCTGCACATTTAAAAAGAAAATATTAATGCTTTCGAAATCTATAATTGCCTTCCCCGGCAGCGGCGCCAAAATGTTGGTCGCTTTAATTGTTTTCACAATTCAAGCTCCACATAAATTGTCAACCCGAGGAAGTCTTTTTATTCCAAAGACAATCACGCACTGGATATGCTCAATTTCAAAAGAAAAAACAATGTTGTAGTAAAAAGCCACACAATTATCAATCATACAAATCCAATTATTCACACTCTGTTTAATCAAAGCTGAAGTCACTTAAGTTATAGTAGAAATAATTCCTATGTTGCAGTTTAAAATCCAAATAAAGGAAAATCAATCTGCAAGAAAAGAAATCAATCAACCATAGCAGGAACAGGACCCTATTCCTTAATTAGGAACTTCAGCACCTGCTGCCTAGCACTAATTACACTGTAGAAAAGATGACTCAAGAGACCAAGACCCTATTCCCATGAACAGGAACCTTCAGCACTTGTTCTCTTGTTTCTAATCACACTACAGGAAAAGAAAGGCAATTAGTGGGAACAGGACCCTATTCCTTTGTACAGGAATCTTCAGCACCTGCTTCCCAGCATCATACATTCACACAATTAACAGAAATAGATTTCTTAACTTCTCAAGAATGAATGTGTTAAATACATGCAGCGTTAAGGAAACAGAGTACTCGATGAACTATAGAACTGTGCAACTAGTGTTCAACAACAGAATTAAAGTAAAGTGCAAATAGCGTAAAGAATTAAACAAATTACAGAAACAGAAGGGTGAATCTTGTGAGGAAGGCGGGCCCTTTCCCTCTCACAAGATTCCCCAGGGAAAGAATTAAATTGGAGCGCTCAAAAGAAGATTTTATTCATCTGTCAAAAGAAATGATACATTACAGATGGAGTCTAGCTCCAGTTCTCACACACAATGTTCTCCTGTAGCTTTCAAACTCCAACCCTCTACTAATGATGATGTCTCCTCTTTTTAAAGAGGAGACATCTTTTACAATTACATGAGAGCAAATCTACGTTTATCCCAAATCTGTTCTCTTTCTTAAAACAGGGCTATTCTGTTCTTCCATAAAAAGATATTGTTACAACAGAGACAACAAGAATGCTATCTTCAGAATAATCCACGTCTTCATGTTGTTGCTATTGTTCCACAAAAGGTTCTTCCAAAATCGCAAATTACGAGTGACGGAATTTGCGTGCTTGATGGCTGTTTCAGCAATTAAGTCAACTGTTTCAGCAACGGCCGCTTGTTCCTAGCAAATCATATAACTTATCTGCGATCTTTTGGACTTATGTTAGCAACAATGCACTTCGATTAATGATAAAATATAAGATTATTATGGAATTATATGTAAACAGATTAAACATATAATAAAGAAGAGGATTTTATATACCTTGGGATAAAGTAGATGAAAATGATAATGGAATCCTTTTTAATCATGGTTATAAAGGTAATATGGTGTCAAAGTATATAGCAAAAATGATACATAGTGGAGTCCTAACATTGGGCACTAAACAAGATTACTATCTGGAATAGGTACTCGATCCCATGGATTGATGACCTTATGGACCAAATCAAAGGGGAAA
This sequence comes from Pinus albicaulis, assembly GCA_034641835.2. NCBI lineage: Eukaryota > Viridiplantae > Streptophyta > Pinopsida > Pinales > Pinaceae > Pinus > Pinus albicaulis. The sequence continues at coordinate 170,767,620 of CM076581.1, read as the reverse complement.
ATATTTTAGCAAGATCAACTTGAAGTCTGGGTATCACCAGGTACCAATCAAACCCTCTAATATGTGGGAGACTGCCTTCAAAGCTAAGGAGGGCCTTTCAAATGGCTCGTCATGCCTTTTAGGTTGAAAAATTCTCTTGCAACCTTCATGAGGTTGATGGACGACATCTTGCATCCATTTACCAACTCATTTGTAGTGGTATACTTGGATGAAATTCTTATCTTCAGCCAGACTCGGGAAGAGCACCTCCACCACATCCGAGAAGTCCTCCAAACACTGTGGCAACAAACGTTGTGTGCCAATTTGGAGAAGTGCACTTTTGGCATGACCCAGGTTCAATATCTGGGATACATTATTGATGAAAGGGGGGTGCATGTGGATCTAGCCAAGATCCAAGTCATTCGGGATTGGCCAGCCCCAACCACCCTAATAGAGCTTCGCAGCTTTCTAGGTCTTGCTAATTCCTACCGCAAGTTCGTGTTGGGATTCTCTCATATCACTTGGCCCTTGAGTCAAGTCACCAAGGGAGGAGCAAAAGAAAAATTCTGTTTGTCGGAATCTCAACAGAAGGTGTTCGTAGAATTGAAACATTGCCTCTATTCTATCCCAGAGCTCACATTACCAGACTTGCAACAACCATTTGATATCGAGACAAATGCCTCTGACTATGCTATTGGGGCAGTTCTTACTCAAGAGGGGAATCCAGTGGCATATCACAGTGAGACATTGTCTGACACAGTTCGAAAGTATCCCACTTATGACAAAGAAATATATTCCATTGTGCAGGCTTGTCGACAATGGAAGCATTCCATTTTGGGGAAGGATACAATCATCCACACATACCACTAACCCTTGAAATTCATACAGACACAAGGGAAGTTGCAGAATGATCACCATCAGAAGTGGTCCACATATTTGCAACAATTTCATTTGAACATCAAGTACAAGAAGGGTAGCACCAATAATGTTGTAGATTGCCTCAACCGACCACCGATCGTGGCCATAACCATCGTTCTCAACTCTTGTGGGCATGAGACTTCTGATTGGCCGCTTCTCTACAAGAGCGATCCAGAATTCAGCTACACATACAAGGCACTCTTGGGGGGTATTCAAGTTCCAAATTTTCACCTCCAAGATGCACTATTATGTCACCTGGGACACCTTTGTGTTCCTTCAAGCGATCATGCCAAGATGATATGGGAAGAGAACTACAGTCGATTTGCTCGGCATTTTGGGGTCGAGAAAATAGTGGCAGTACTACAGAATTATTTCTATTGGTTGAACCTTTGATAGGATATCAGGAAGTACATCAGATCCTGCACTGCTTGCGCCATTGCCAAATCGACCATCAAGAAGCAAGGGCTCTATACTCTGCTACCTACCCCTAGTCAACCTTGGGAATCCATCTCCATGGATTACATGTTAAGCCTTCCTTCTACTAAGCATGGAAATAACTGTGTTTTCATGGTCATCGATAGATTCTCAAAGATGGCCATTATGGCAGCGTGCAAGAAGAATATCACAGCAGAAGCCACTGCTAAACTCTTCTTTGAACGAGTGTGGGTGCACTTTTGGATCCCACAGTCTATCATATCAGATTGTGACAGCAGGTTCCTCAGCACATTTTGGTCCAGCCTCTAGTCAATGTTGGACACCAACCTCACCAATTCCACAACTTTCCATCCCCAAACTGATGGCCAAACAAAGGTCGTCAACAGGATGATTGTACACATTCTACGCATGTACAATTCAAAGCATCCACGCACATGGGATGAGATCCTTCCCTATGTACAACACAGTTATAACTGGGCTCTCCACAGCTTAATCAGCTACAGCCCCTTTCAGGTGTGCTTGGGATTCCAGCCACTATGTACCATTGATGTAGCCATGCCATTTGTAGCTACTTAGGTCGATTCGTCTCATGTCCAGTCTGAAGCTGACAAAGAAAACAACTTCATCAAGCGCATTCAGCACATCCGCCAACAGGTTCATGACATATTGGATAGAGCCAATGCTAAGTACAAGCAACGACATGATCAACATCGTGTAATATCCCAAAAGAGGGAAAATCTACACCTTTGGGAATATCTTAAGATATTCCAAAGTGGAGCTTCAGCAATATGTAAAACACCTCCTATGGAGCAGAAATGAATACATTAACACATAAAAAGTCAGAGAATCCAAATAGCCATCATATTATATCATAGTAGCATAATATAGATAAACCCTTGAGGAAATGATCATTCAAACAAGGCACTATGATCCTCAAGAGAAATGTACATGAGAAAATGAAGAACATTGATACACGAATGAAGCCCTAGGCTATGACCACGCAATCCTTGAATGATAACTACTGCAAAATGATAATGACACACAGATATGTCAATAGGAGCTCAAATAAAGTGGGGGAGAATGATCTCAACCCCGGAAAATACAATACATCAATCCTTACAAGGATTGGCTACAACACATGTACCAAATGGGAAAATGCAATAATGCCAGAGTTGTTGGGTAGTAGCAACAACTCATAAACAAGTAGAAGGCTGAATATGATCTGCACTCTGAAATAGCCTCCTTCAATGGATCTCTAAAGTGAAAGGTTGATCCTTTCACTCAATATTTCCCCTCCAATCAACCTTGCAGTCCCCCACTACAAATACACCCTAAGAATAACGCAGTCTAGGAGTGATACTGTGCTACAGGTGAACTGGAAATGTTGGCTTGATACCAAGATCTACAAAGATTCCCAATAACACTCCTCAATGATCTCCCAATGAAATAGAGATCCTCTCCTCTGAAAATCAATCTCTAGAGTGATGTTGTGGAACTCTCCCCAACAACATCCAGCAACACAACCCAGACACTAATGGAGACTGCACTGTAGCTAGATGAAATTATTTGGCCTCAAGCTTGGATATGGGGATAATGAAGTATAATCCCTCAAGAGGTATCTCGAGAAGGAGAGGAAATCCTAAACAGGAATTCCCTCAGCAACTCTTGCTAAACAACAAGAAGATGCTCCAAGTCTAAACATACATGGAAATCTATAATTCATAACATGAGAGACAATGGTTTCCTTGCCCTCCTCTTATACAATTGTGAGCTCCCTCTCCATGGGGCCCACTCATTAGGTTTTTCATTCTCAAGTAAGCTTCCCTCCTCTTTCTCTGTGATGTCCCACAATGTTCTCTCCACCTCATGCTACTGTGCTATTTGACTTGGTCAAACCTGACCTAATCATCCTGCAAAACCCCTTTTCACACGTGGAGGTGTGAAATAAAGCTCCAATAGTGATTCCATTCATGATGAGGGGATTTTTGTTCCCTATAGATAAAATGGATGGGCCTCCTACCCATTTTATTCACCTCCTAAGTGAAAATGTCAAAAATTAATATTCCACAAAATTTTGGAATATTACAGTCCTCCCCTCCCAAATGTTGCTTTTCCTCAAGAAAATTCAAGGATACGACTGAAGAGCACCCTCTTTTCCCCTAAAACAACCTCATAAGATGAAATCCTCCAAGGATCAAGGTGTTGCATCATCAATATATTTCCAAGTTTCCCCTCCAAAGTGTGCAAGCCATCTTTTGGGAAGCATCCCAAATAGCTAACGTTGTGTGACAATGAAACATCCATGGGAGGTTCTCTTGAAGCATGAGGGCTGATATAGATTGGGACTCATCATCCCCATTTGAATATTTCCTCCCCAAACTATCAACCAAGAAAAATGAGCCACCCTCCAAAATGGTAACTCATGCAAATCATCCTCCACCTGAAGCTCTGGCAAAGTAGGTGGGCTGAAATTATGATCATGGTAGACGTAGTAGCCTACCCCATGCTATTCTCCTTTCCACTTAAGAAAAGTGTAAAGGATTTTCTGATCTTGGGCTGCCATCATATTTCCCTCAAATGGCAAGAAGGAAGCTAGACCTCCAAAGGTCCCTCTCCCAGCGTTGTACATCAAGCTGGCCCAAACCATCTCATACATGATGGAAAAGAAATTACCACCATATGGAAATCCATCCATCCTATGGCCCTCCTCATTAAGAAACAAATATGTTGTTTTATAGGCCATGTCTCTTCCCATGCTCCCCTTAGAGCATAAAATTCATAAATTTTGGGGATGCTCCTCCCCCAAGAACACACCCACTCCATGTGTTCCTCCTCCAATCATGCTCCTCATATAGGTAAGGAAAACATCAGCAAATAAGATCATGATCAGCAGCATACTGAGAGAAATATTGAGGGTTTCATGTGTTTCTGAAAGGTACCAACAATCTCCCAAGTGGTCACAATACAGTCTTCCCCACTGGAGCTTCAGACAATGGTATGGCAAGTTGTCTCTTGACAAATGGCTAGTTGTGTAATTCACCTCATCTACCAGCAAGTAGTAAATGGTTGAGTGCATCAACTGAGCATACAAGGAGTAACCAAACACTTGCCCCAAGTAATATAGTAGAAGGCTATCTCCATTATGATAGCTAGCCAAAAATAGACCATGGAGCCTAAAGGAAAGCTTGCCCCTTTGTAGAGAAATGTACTGCAATGAAAAGGTAAGAGCATACAAATATTTTATGGAACAATCAATAAATGCATAAACATAATTCTTACCATGTAAGGGAAGTAAGAAGGTGATAGGATCCATAGATGAGCTCTCCATAGTGACAGAACATATTCCTATGAAGATGAATAAATCATATGCTGCATGAAGATCCTCCCCCTCATGCCTGGAAACCCCAGTCAAGGAGATCATAACAAAATGAAAAATGAGTGCACTCACTCCTCTATCAATCTTACCTCCTTTATGCTCGTCAGTGCATCAAATAGGAAGTGACCCTGGGAGCACTCCATCAACAAGTTGCTGCTCCATAGTGACAGCGTTGTTGGCCTATGAAAATAGGCTTCTGCCAACTCTTAAATCCATTCTTTGACATGTCCAATGTAAAAGATGTTGAATCTTTGATTAAACTGACAGGGGGGGGTGAATCAGTTTAATACATGCATTAGCCTTTTATATTTTCACCAGGGTTATTTACAGCTTAATATGTGAACAATCTTATTTGCAGCCAATATTAATTTATTGTGACACCATACTTAAGTTGAAAGCAGCAAGCAATTAAGCAGATTGAAATAATCACATCAACACATAAGAAGCACACATAGAGACAACAGATGTAATTGGAAACCCATAAAGGGAGAAAACCACATCTTATTATTGTTGTGATGCAAAGGCAAGCTCCAACTCCCTCTCACCACTGTTTTCTGTAGGCACCAACCTACAGAAGGCTCTATCCTCAATTCTGCAAGCTAGAACTTGCAAGGAAGCACCAACTCCCTTCAATTTTCTGCAGGCACCAACCTACAGGAGGCTCCAACCACAGTCAGCTACAACTGACAGCTATCAAGCTTCAACTTGATAGGAAGCTCCAACTTCCTCAATTTAACAAACTGAATGTTTGCTGATTTACCTCTGATATCAGCTCTGTTCTGTAGCTCCTCTTTCTGCTCTTCTTTTCTTGATCTTCTCTGCTTCACTCTTCTGTATTCTTCCTTCTCTTTCTTTACTCTCACCTCTGCTCTCAAAAAAAAAACTCACTTTGCATATCAAGATGATATTATTTATAGATTTCCTCACATGACTGTTTGTATTCTGCTTGGAATTCGAAATGGAAAGTCATGTCTCTTTGCCTTCTGCCTTCTCACTCCTTTTATCGGCTTACTCAGAAATTATAACTGTAGGTGTCAATTTTAACATTACAGTGGGAGTTTGTTTTCTCTCGGAGACTTGCCAATGCATCACAAACAATAAAAACAATTAAAACATTTACATTCGAATTACAATTTGAACTCCAGCTCACTCATTTTGTCTCTTGGCTTGCTGCACATTTGTCTTTTCTCTAACTGTCTCTTTGTCCCTTTCTATTCTATTGTATGCCTTTACGTTTATGAGCTGTTGCATAACTCACGAATTTATCGGCCATTTTATTTTAGTTTTAACACGTACTTTATATATAAGTAGATATAGCATTTATTAATTCAATCCTTTACACGCGGCAGTGTCGTGTTGATGTGAAAGCGAGAAGTCCGCAAGCAGAACAGACATATATCACATTCGTATATTAATAATCGCCCTCCCGTTAAGCTGAGGCCCGTGGGTCTACAGAACACGCGACATAGTTTAATACCACCGCAACAATGTTATATATATACATATAACAGCGCCTTTTCATATATACAAATAAGTAATTTCAACTCTCGACATACATACACACTTCCTTTTTAAATCAATTCTCAACGTAATATAGTGAAGACATATTAAACATATAAGAACTCCTTTTGGGCCCACTTAACACACTTCCCGATGCAATGAGTCTTCTCTGAATGCTATTTATCGCTCCTGCTCCGATTCTGATTCGATATGATTCCAATCATCGCAATCGGCGATCAACACAATGCCATAATATATATATATATATATATATACACACACCTTTTAATAATTGCTCCGATGCGATGCAAATCGGCGATCGCAAATCGCAATGTTTGAATGCCAAACTGATTAATTGTTCCACAGCCCGATCCGATTCAATCAGATATCGCCAATCGCCTGAATTGATATCACTCAACTATTGCAGCTCCAATGTGCTCCGATTGTGATTCAATCGGAAATCACCAATCGCCTGAATTGATATCACTCAACTATTGCAGCTCCAATGTGCTCTGATTGTGATTCAATTGGAAATTGCTATTCGCATGAATTGATATCACTCAAATATTGCAGCTCCAATGTGATCCGATTGCGATTCAATTGGAAATCGAGAATCGGTAATTGCAATGCGCTTCCACCTTTGGACTCTTCACATTTCGTCCGTTAGGGAGGGTCCCTGTATAAAACTTTGTTTGTAAATATAATATATATATGCCTTGGACCTTTGGTTATATGATGCGTTGCACATATATGTAAGGTAGATGGATATATATATATATATATATATATATATATATATATATATATATATGTATCCTCCATCGAGGTAGGTGATTCTACGACAGGTAAGCAAGCCGCTTGGGGTTAGCGATTCCGAATATGGTTACGTACGCAATTCCCGAACAAAACTGACCTTATAGCATACAAGCATGGAGAGTGCGATTCCTGGAATTTTATAACGGCTCTGCTTCTGCCTCTGCCTCTGCTGCTCCTATCTCTCTGCCTCTGCCTCTATTGCTGAGATAACGACTCTGCCTCTATTATATTCGTTTCCTCTGCCTTCATTTGCTTCTTTGCTGCCTCTTCGCTTTAGCGCTACCTCCTTTGCTTGAGCGCTTCCTCCTTTGCCATCAATGACAATATTTCCAAAAAAAGACTCCTCTAATAATGTTTCCATCTCCTCCCATTGCAACATCATGCAAAATGTGAGAGAAACTCTGCCATTGCTCTCTCTCAATCCTCCAAAGAAACAAATGCCTTTGCTGCCTCATCATACCTCCATCATACAAGCCATGTGGTGAATATATCACATCATCATAATGCTCCCACACTCCTTGCCATATGATGCAAGTGTCCTGCCAAGTTTTCTTCTCCCACATACCATTGGAAAAAGGATATGTCTCATGATGGCCAAACTCTCTCAAGAGTAGCCAACGCAGTTTGGCCTCTTGCTGCCCTGTATCATAAATTTTCAAGTGGCTCACCAGCCTCTTGATCTTCTCCCACATTGACTCAACACCATGTGGATGCCTTCTGTCATTCTTCACCTTGGAATTCTCCCCATGTGGGCTATCATCCTCCACAATCAATTCCTTTCTTCTGCATGCCATGAAATGCTGTAATGAATTTCCTTGGAGACCTCTTAGAGAAGATCTCATGTCTATGGCCATCTTGAATCCATCAAGATCCAAAGCTGAAAAAGTTAAAGCCTCTTCCCCACTATTGTTTGACAGCACTGATAGTCCCTCCAATGACATAGTTGCTGCCTCATACTCCATCTCAAGGTTCATGACTTCCTCCAAAAGATCACACTTCAACCTCAAAGGTTGAGTGCAACTCAAAAATGATGTATGAGGTTGAGGGTTCAAATATCCCTTGAACCTCTCAAGCTTGCACTGCTCAGTGCAATCATGCTGCTCCATCTCAGAAATACCATTTGATCCTGGGCCATATGCAAACAAATCTCCAACCCTTTCCATAAAATTTTCTGAAATTTTAAGATATGGAAATTTATGCATACCTCTTTGAGTCTTTGGGACATCTTCTATGGCTGCAAGAGGTCCTCCCTTCAATGTGATGGCTAATCCAACTGGTGATGTAGAAGGCTACTCTCTCAAGGCTATGGTAGCACTGGTACTTACCTCCTCCCATGGTGGTGTGGGTCTTCTCTCCTCTGATATTTCCTCATCAAAGGTTCTGATTAGCTCTTGAGTGAAATCAGAAAAAGAATTCACCCTTGTGTGGTTTAAGTGATTGCACCACCAATCATTGGCTTCACCCTCCAAGTGTAGCGCTGCAACTGTTGTTGTCCCCCTCTCTTCCATTGGATGAAGTATGAAGAATGCCTCAAGATTTCTTGCCCAATCTCTTGCTGTAGTAGACCCATAAAATTTAGACAATAGGAATCTATTGCCTTTGATCTCTCCTTTGCTGCAAGATCTTTCCTCTTCTCTTAGTTGAATAAACTGAGGAAAATCTAGGGTCTCTTTGAAAGCCCTAGGTTGGCACTTGTATTCTGCCAAATATCCACTCCGGATTTCATGCTCTAAATTATCACCTTGCTCTTCACTTCCTCTACAAGAATAGGAAGTGCATGCATCTGCTTCTGTCTCTTGAAACCTAGAGGTTTCACTGCAAATCTCTCCTCCTTGAAACCCTCTTGGAGTTTCAATGCAATTCTCTTCTTCTTTCTTCTTGGATCTGAAGATGGATGAGAGTAAGCTCATTATCTCCATCATTTTGATCTCTACTTTTCCTCTTTTATCCTCTGATATCTTGAGTCCCCTTTTCAGGAATATCAAAATTCTATTCCAGAGATTGACTGCAGGAGCATTTACTGGATATGTCACCTTTGAAAAAAGGATGAGATCCAGAGGCTACCTGGCCATATGCAGACTCTGTCTATAGATCTTGAAGTATTCCTCCTTCAGCAATTCAGTACTTTGGCTTGAAGCCACAGGCTGAGCAAAAGATCTTGCTTTGATACCACTGTAATATCCCAAAAGAGGGAAAATATACACCTTTGGGAATATCTTAAGATATTCCAAAGTGGAGCTTCAAAAATATGTAAAACACCTCCTATGGAGAAACAATGAATACATTAACACATAAAATGCCAAATAATCCAAATAGCCATCATATTATATCATAGCAGTATAATATAGACAAACCCTTGAGGAAATGATCATTCAAACAAGGCACTATGATCCTCAAGAGAAATGTACATGAGAAAATGAAGAACATTGATACATGAATGAAGCCCTAGGCTATGACTACGAAATCCTTGAAGGAGAACTACTTCAAAATGATAATGATACATAGATATGTCAATAGGAGCTCAAATAAAGTGGGGGAGAATTATCTCAACCGCATAAAATACAATACATCAATCCTTAGAAGGACTGGCTACAACACATGTACCAAATGGGAAAATGCAATAATGACAGAGTTGCTAGGTAGCAGCAACAACTTATAAACAATTAGAAGGCTGAATATGATATACACTCTAAAATATCCTCCTCAAATGGATCTATAAAGTGAAAGGCTGATCCTTTCACTCAATATTTCCCCTCCAATCAACTTTGTAGTCCCCCACTACAAATACACCCTGAGAATAACGCAGTCCAGGAGTGATATTGCGCTGTAGGTGAACTGGAAATGTTGGCCTGATGCCAGGATCTACAAATCTGCCCAATAACACTGCTCAATGATCTCACAATGAAATAGAGATCCTCTCCTCTGAAAATAAATCTCTGGAGTGATGTTGTGGAACTCTCCCTAGCAACATCCAGCAACACAACCTAGACACCAATGGAGACTACGCTATAGCTAGATGAAATGCTTTGGCCTTAAGCTTGGATATGGGGATAATGAAGTAAAACCCCTTAAGAGGTATGTCAAGAAGGAGAGGAAATCCTAAACATGAATTCCCTGAGCAACTCTTGCTAAACAACAAGAAGATGCTCCAAGTCTAAACAGACATGGAAATCTATAATTCATAACATGAGAGACAATGGTTGCCTTGCCCTCCTCTTATACAATTGTGAGCTCCTTCTCCATGGGCCCCACTCATTAGGGTTTTCCTTCTCAAGGAATCTTCCCTCCTCTTTATCTGCTCTATCCCACAATGTGCTCTCCACCTCATGCTACTGCACAGTTTGACTTGGTCAAACCTGACCTAGTCATCCTGTAAAACCCCTTTTCACACATGGAGGTGTGAAATAAAGCTCCAAGAGTGATTCCCATTCATGCTGAGGGGATTTTTATTCCCTATAGATAAAATGGATGGGCCTCCTACCCATTTTATTCACCTCCTAAGTGCAAATGTCAAAAATTAATATTCCACAAAATTTTGGAATATTACACATCGGGTGCCACACAACTTCCAGGTGGGAAAAAAAGTGTGGCTACATTTGCAGAAGGAGCACCTCACTGGACCCCACCGCAAGATTCGCCTGCTCTTATATGGGCCATATACCATCACCAAGGTTGCAGGGAACAATGCCTTCAAGCTCAGTATTCCACCGTTCCTTGGTCTACACCCAGTATTCAATGTAAGCCGCCTTCGTCCCTACTTCCCACCTCTATTGGACACCTCTGACATTGCAGAAGAACTCACACCAAAAGAGTTAAACCCAAATTTCATGGAATAGGCCACCACAGACTGTATCATGGACATGCAAATCAAGAACACTCACCGACAAAAGATCCAACTATATCTGGTTGTGAAAGCTGGCCAACTCCTGCACCAAGGCAAGTGGTTCACCACGTACCAAGTTCAACAAAAGTTTCCTCATCTCATGGAGGAACTCAACGCAATGGGGACCATTTCTTCCTAAGGGGGGAGGAATTATCCAGGTGGATATTGGTGGCCACCTACCTATTCCACTTGGGGCCCCACCATTGTCTCTTTCAGTTTTTTCACAAATTACTATTTTTAGCAGTTTTTCGGGTCCTGAACATCCGAAACCATTTTGAGGCCCCAAAAAGAGATAGTATGCTGAAGTTATGTCCCTGGGAATTTGAAACACCAATTTACCGAAACGGGGCCCATAGTTTTGGCACTTCATCTCCTAGGGTTAGGTTTTTGGACGTTTAGAATTCTCCATTGTTTCTCCATAATAAATAGGTCCTCGAACCTCATTGTAATAAATTTCAGAGGTCTGTAGTTGCCACATCTCTTCTCAGAGATTCATTACCAGCACCCTAGATATTTTATTTCCATCATATCTGTAAGCATATTTCTATGATTTGATATTAATGAAATGAAGCCTTATTTCCACTATATCTCTATGTTTATGGTTATTTCTGTATTCTATTGTGTTCCTGCATAAATCTGGATCAATGGAAGCCATAGAGGGAATTCTGAATATTTTTTATGTATTGTATATTATGACTCTTTGCATGCTTTAGCTGTTTAGCAGAGTCCCCTGTGCTATTTAGAACAAGGGTGTTTCTGAGCAGAAATCCCACCCTCATCCTCAAGGGACTTCGAGTGCCCACTTAGGAGAGGTTCTCTGGGCAACATTCCATCATCTAGTATCAGGTCAAACCTCATCCACCTTCAATGACACAGTCTCCTTTAGGAATTTCGTAATCCAGGTGGGTATATTCAGTGGAGGGTTAATAAGCCAAGTTTTTGAGCTTATCATCTAGTGAGGGGTCCAGCCCTTCATCCAGAAAGTAAGTGGGGAAGAGTTTCAACTATTTTCTCACCAGATCAGTCGCCTTGCAGTATTTACCTAGCTACAGAGCATAATTCAGCCCTAGGGCTGAATTTTTCATCATTTCCATTTCCAGTAACCCTTTCTGGGTTATCTTGGAATTGTGCTAGAAAGCCCAAATCTCTAATCCCAACATCTTCTAAGCACCCAATCAGCAGATATATGCATTCATAATTTTCAGTAGTATTTATTTCTAACAAGATTGCGCATTCATAGCCTCCCAATAGTTGATGCAGTAGCATTGTTTCATGTCATGATGTTTAGGCTCATTTCAGGATTGTTTTTCCTAGCTTGATTGTCTGTTCCTGAAGTTCTTTTACTTCATTTATGCCATTACATATAATAAAATTGCTGAGAGATATGCTCATGTATTTGATGCTTTTATGTTTACTACATTTTCTAGTTTTATGTTCAATATTCCTGTTTTTCCTATTTTGGAATATTACATCAATACTCTCAGGCCTAGCTTGTACTTTATCTGACATTTTTTTTAAGCTTTTGAATAGGAAAGATGGAAGGTCCAAAATCTGCTTACCAGTGAAATGGAGAAAAATTCTGAAGTGATACTAATATATCATGTGAAACCTCCCTTCACATGTGAAACACTTTTGAATCACCAAAAAGAGTTTGGAGTAATTTTCTTTGTGACTACTTCTTGGTATCCCTGAGGCCATGTCCACTCCTATGTGCTCAGGCTTCAGGAACACATCATAATTCTACAGTTTGAATTTGATGGCTTTAAACCACCATTCCCTTGTCCATGGAAATTCTATAGCTTGGGAAATAGTTTAAGGAGAAACCATGAAATTTAGTACACCCACCTTTGATGCAATGCCAACAAAATTAACTGAAAAATCCTTAGAAACTTGGGCATGATACCCTTGCAACTTCTGACAAAACCTCATACAGCTAGCACTTGTGAAGGCTGCTACAAAACTTGGATCTTCATTGACCAATTTTAAATCCATTAGCTCATACTTGACCACTGAGACTCCTTTGTTGGTCATCTTATGCGTGGCCATTCTTTTCAAAACAACACTGGCCTCCTTGGAAATGTGACACCTGCAAAAGAAAATTAAACACAACAATCAACTTGCAGACAAAGTGTAATAGTCCCAATTAGCCACTGTTACTTGGTATATTATAACTGCTCCATTTTTTAAATAAGAAGTAGGGAATACAATAAAACATATCCCAGTGTGAAAATGGATTGGAGTAGGAGGAAAAAATAAAGCCACTTTGGTGTGAAAGGAGGAAAAATCAATGAGCTAGATCCAGTTGACCAAGTCAACAACACTGTCACAAAAGGAGGGAAAGCTACTAGGGCAGCGCAGTTTTGAAAGGGGAACCTTCTCAAGGAAGTCACATCACCAATGAGTGGAGTCTGAGGTGGAAAATATCACCAAGGATAATAAGGAGGAGATAGCAGCAAAGGATTCATTCATTCATATTTTTTTGGTCTTATGACTGATTGAAAGCTTCAGCTGTTTAGTCGGAGTTGAATCACTCTTTAGTGCAAAGAATTCTCATGCGGGAATTCCATCCTTACCTTTGGTCTAGCTGATTGGAAGATCTAAGGAGGAGGTCCTGAGCTCAATTTTCATCATTTTCCTTGAGGTTATATATTCTGCATCACATATAGTGTAGTCACCTTCAGTAACTGTGTCATTTCTGCAGTAGCTACAACAGTTGGGTGAAACCCTCTTGTTTTATGCTTGTTTTTTAGGAGGAGGTGTCTATTTCACCCCGAGAGGTCTATTAAGGGAGGCCTTGGGAAAATTTATATATTATTTGTGTATTTCATATTACATTTAGTATTTTCTAATATAGATTTGCTGGGTACAACGTTATTTTCTGCAGTGTTGTATCTTGTGTTGCTATTTTTCCGGAAACCCTTGTCGGGGTGTTGCGATGTGCTTGTAAAAGAGGTCAAACCTCTCATTTATGATTCTATGATGAATGAAAGCTCCAGATATATGTTTCATTATATTTTTCTATAGTTTTCACAATAAAAATAATGATTTTTCAGTCTCCTACATTTCTATTTTATGAAGTAGTGGGATTGGGGTGATTTTGAGCATATTTGAGCTCAGGAGATCTGTTTAGTGTAGCTATAATGATTTCTTTCTGATTCCCTTTTATATTTAAGCTACATAAAACATATAAAATATTATCCAAGTATTTTTCAACTTTTTTATTGCATGGTTTTCCTTATACAGTGTCCTCATTGAAGAAATTGTAGAAATTCCCGAAAAGGAATATTACAGTGGTATCAGAGCTCTGCTCTTGGCTTAGATTGTGAGGGGAGATTTGTCTTCATCATGGAGGAGGAATAAATTTGAAATATCCTACTTCAAACCTTGCAGGACATTGCAAGGTACCTCAAACAAATGAGACATGAAGGGGATTCTATAGAGTTTTTCCATATGGCAAGCACCAGCACTACAAATGGCATGGGGTATTTAGCTGCATCACAAATCTTTACCATGCCTTCATTTCTAATTGGGGGAGATAAGGAGGGAACCCTGGGAGAATATTTTGAAGAATATGAACTCCAATTTCAAGGGTTCAAGGAGCACTTGAGCTTTCAGGAGTTTTGCCGGATCAAGGATGGGAGGAGGATTAATCCTCATCAAATGGAGGAGAACTTGATGTAGGGATCAGACCTACACCATAGTATGGTAGGGTTCTTCTTTCCCAAATTTGATGGGACACCTAAGTGCACAACAAAGGCTTGAGTGGAGAAGTTGGACACATACTTCCAGCTCAAAAAGGTTTCTGAGATAGAAGCCATCAAGATAGCTGCGCTGCACCTAGAAGGGGAAGCTCAAGAATGGTGGTTTCATGGACTGACCACACTTGGGCATCATCATATCACTTCATACCTAGATTTCACCAAGAATATATTGGAGAGGCTTGGTCCAAGAGATCCAAAAGCCCACTTTTCCAAGTTAACCAAGCTCAAGCATGAGGGAGATCTTGAGGATTACATTGCTGAGTATTTGCAGCTTTCAGTGATGGTATCCAACCTCACTATGAGCAGGAAGGTATGCATGTTTGTGAATGGGATGGCTGAACCATTACAAGGGTTGGTCAAATCTACTAAACCAACCACACTCCTTGAAGTTGTGGAGAAAGCTAGAGATCTACAACACATCTTGCCCAGGGCAAGAACCTTTTTGCAGCAAGAGACTCACTCAAGGCCAAGGGAGAAAATCCATGTTCAGGATTTTGAGGGAGAATGTGTTACAGGAAGGACACATCATGTCAAGACCTTCTCCAAGAAGGATTCCAGTGCTGTACAATCCATGGAAGACTTTGCTCCAAGAGGGGGAGCTATTGTAGTGTTAAGAGGAGTCCCAAAGTATCTAACCTTGAGGGTAAGAGATACTATCATGGGGAAAAGAGTTTTTGTATTGATATATAGTGGAGCCACTCATAATTTTATTAATGCACAACTGGTACAAAGGAGATGAATCCACATGGAGGGGTTTGAGGGATTTTTATTTTTGGTCCCAGGAGCTATGACCCTGCAATGTGCCAAGTATGTTCCGGCACTAACCATTACTATGGGGACCTATACATTGAAAAACCACTTCTTTTTGGTAGATATTCCACACATCAATTTCATATTGGGATTCTAGTGGTTAATCACTCTTGGGAGATTTACCACTAACTGGAGAACCTTGGATATGGAATGGATAGGAGGGAAGGATGGCCAACAACAAAAGATCAAGGGTATGAACACATACCCCCCGTAGGTTGTTTCAGCACACAAGATGGAGGCAGATATGCATAGAGGGGATGTTGAATGGGAATTTGAGCTGCATATATTAGAGGTGAAGGGAAAGGACTCACTAGTGTATCCAGATGTTCAGTCTCTCTTGGACCGGTATTCTACAGGATTTGGAGATATTCCACCAGGGAGACGTCTTGACCGAGGATTAAAACACACCATTGAGTTGGAACAAGGGATCCAAGAAATAATCACCACTCCTTATAGGCACCCCAAGGCTTATAAGGATGAGATTTAGAGAGATATCAAAGAGTTGCTAGCTCTAGGACACATCCAGCCTAGTACTAGTCCTTTTGCTTCCTCTGTGGTTTTGGTAAAGAAGAAATATGGCACATTGAGGATGTGCATTGACTATCGGGCCTTGAAAAAGATGACTATGAAGAACAAGTACCCTATACCTAGGATTTATGAACTCATGGATGAGTTAAGGGGATCTAAATACTTCTCCAAGATTTATTTGAGATCCGGGTATCATCAAATCAAGGTGGGGGAGCAAGATATCCCCAAGACAGTGTTCAGATGTCATTATGGGCACTTTGAGTTTTTGGTAATGCCCTTTGGATTGACCAATTGTCCAGAAACTTTCCAATCTTGCATGAACCACATCTTCTGTGATCATTTGAGAAAGTTTGTATTGGTCTTCTTTGATGATATTCTTATCTACAACCACACTTGGGAGGAGCACTTGCAGCATATTGAGATAGTTTTACATATCCTCAAGGGGAAAAAATTCTATGCCAAGCTCTCCAAATGTGAATTTGGCCTCACAAATATGTTGTATTTGGGGCACATCATAGGATTGGATGGAGTGAGGATACATGAGGAGAAGATCCAGGCTATCAGAGATTGGCCTGAACCTAGGAATGTTACAGAACTTAGAGGGTTTGTGGGCATATTCACTTATTACTAGAAGTTTGTGAAAGGATTTTCACAACTAGCAGCACCACTCACTGACTTGAAAAAGAAGGGAGCTTTACATTGGACACCTATAGCACAAAGGGCTTTTGATAAGCTCAAAGAGGTAATGAGTAGTTGTCATGTTTTGGTTTTTCCTGACTTTTCTCAACCTTTTGTGCTAGAATGTGATGCATCAGGTGAAGGTGAAGGTATTGGGGAAATCTTGATGCAAGGTGAGCATCCTATAGCCTTTGAGAGTAGGAAACTACTCCCTCAGGAGAGGTTATACCCCATCTATGATAAAGAAATGTTTTCTATCATGCATGCATTAGCCAAATTCTAGCAGTACTTGGTGGGGAATAAGTTCAAGGTGAAGACTGATCACAACAATCTTAGATTATTCCTTGAGCAGAGACAACTCTAGGAGAGACAACAAAAGTGGGTGAGAAAAATCCAAGCCTATGATTTTGACATGGAATATTTCAAGGGAAAGAGCAATGTAGTACTTGATGCACTATCTAGGAGGCCTACAGCATTGTCTTTGAGGCGCATGGACACAGATTGGAAAGCTCAAATTTTAGTTGAGTATTCCAAAGATGAATTTTCATGTGAGATACTTGATGAGGTGGCATCTGATGAGAGGTTTAGGGTGATGGATGAGGTCATCTATTACCAGAACCACATCTTCTTTGCTAAGAACTCCAAGCTCAAGGAGAAGATCTTATTGGCATCATATGATTCCCCACTTGCTGGGCATCAAGGTTTCACGAAGACCTATAGGGCTATCAGAGAGAGATTCTCATGGAAGGGTCTCAAGGAGGATGTGCTCCAACATGTTAGAGAATGCACCAACTATCAACAAAACAAGGGAGAACACACTCACCTTGCTAGGTTATTGCAGCCACTACCTATTCCGGATGGGAAGTGGGAAAGTATCTCTATGGACTTCATCACTAGCTTACCAACAGTGCAGGGTAAGGACTGTATCTTTGTTGTTGTTGATAGACTAACAAAGTACTCTCATTTATTTTCCATTTCTGCACATTATACTACTTCACAGGTAGCTGAGCTCTTCTTCAAAGATGTATTTAGACTCCATGGTCTCCCAAGGACCATAGTGAGTGACCGGGACAGCCACTTCATGGGTGTCTTTTGGCAGGAACTTTTCCAGTCAGTGGGGACTGATTTGACTCCAAGCACTAGCTACCATCCCCAAACTGATGGACATACTGAGATAGTGAACAAGTGGCTGGAAGGCTACTTGAGAAACTATGTGGCAGGGCAGCAGAGAGCTTGGTTGTGTTGGCTCCACTTGGGAGAGTATTGTTACAACACTACTCACCATACTTCTATTAGCATGACTCCATTCTGAGCCTTATATGGGTATGAGGCACCCTCATTTGCTGATGTTATGTTTGGGGCAAGTAAAGCTCCAAGGGAAAAGGAATGGATTAAGGAGAACCAGGACATAATCAGGGCACTCAATGACAACATTGCCACTGCCCAGAACTAGCAGAAGATGTATGCAGACCGTGGTTGGATAGAAAGATATTTTGAGGTGGGATATCTTGTCTATCTGCATATTCAGCCTTACAAACAGTCCACGCTCAAGGAGAGGGGAGATGAGAAGCTGAAACCACGTTTCTATGGGCCATATAGGGTGGTCAAATGTATCAGTAAGGTAGCATATGAGTTGGAGCTTCCTAAGGGGAGAAAGATCCACAATATCTTCCGTGTCTCTTTCCTCAAGAAGGCCATTGGGAGGAATGTAGTTTCCAACATGGATCTCCCCCATATTGATGATGAGGGCCACTTAATTTTGTAGACAAAAGCAATCTTAGACATAAGGGAGAGTTAGCTGAGAAACATATTCATCAAGGAATATCTGATTCGATGGAGGAATCTACCAGATGAGGATGCCACTTGGGAGGGAGAGAATATCTTGCAGCATCATTCTTTACTGTTTCTTGTGGGAAAGAAACTTTTGAGCCGGGAGGACTGTAATATTCCCAATTAGCCACTGCTACTTGGAATATTATAACTGCTCCATTTTTTAAATAAGAAGTAGGGAAGACAATAAAACATATCCCAGTGTGAAAAGGGATTGGAGTAGGAGGACAAAGTAAAGCCACTTTGGTGTGAAAGGAGGGAAAAGAAATGAGCTAGATCCAGTTGACCAAGTCAACAACGCTGTCACAAAAGAAGGGAAAGCTACTAGGGCAGCGCAGTTTTGAAAGGGCAACCTTTTCAAGGAAGTCACATCACCAATGAGTGGGGTCAGGGGTGGAAAAGCTCACCAGGGATAAGAAGGAGGAGATAGCAGCAAAGGATTCATTCATTTATATTTTTTTGGTCTTATGACTGATTGCAAGCTTCAGCTGTTTAGTCAGAGTTTCAACACTATTTAGTGCAAATAATTCTCATTCGGGAATTCCATCCTTACCTTTGGTCTAGCTTATTGGGAGATCTAAGGAGGAGGTATTGAGCTCACTTTTCATCATTTTACTTGAGGTTATCTATTCTGCATCACATACAGCCCAGTCACCTTCAGTAACTGTGTCATTTCTGCAGTAGTAGCAGCAGCTGGGTGAAACCCTCTTGTTTTATGCTTGTTTCTGTGGAGGAGGTGTCTATTTCACCCCGAGAGGTCTATTGAGGGAGGCCTCGGGCCAATTTATATATTATTTGTGTATTTCAGATTAAATTTAGTATTTTATAATACAGATTTGCTGGGTACAACATTATTTTCTATAGTGTTGTATCTTGTGTTTCTGTTTTGCTGGAAACCCTTGCCGGGGTGCTCCGATGTGCTTGTAAAGGAGGTAAAACCTCTCATTTTTTATTCTATGATGAATGAAAGCTCCAAATATGTATTTTATTATCTTTTTCTATAGTTTTCATAATAAAAATAATGATGTTTCAGTCTCCGACATTTCTATTTTATGAAGTAGTGGGATTTGGGTGCTTTTGAGCATATTTGAGCTGGGGAGATCTGTTAGTGTAGCTAGAATGATTTCTTTCTGATGCCATTTTATATTTAAGCTAAATATAGCATATAAAAGAGGATAAAATTCCTTTTCAGTGTTATTATTGCATGGTTTTCCTTATACAACGTCCTCATTGAAGAAATTGCAGACATTCCTGAAAAGGAATATTACATAGAGGTTGAACCTTCCTTAAGAAAACAACAACATATATACTCAGACAGAAGGGAAAAGGTGTCAGAAAGCAGCTCTCAACGATGATTTTAAATTTTAAGTTTGAATGAGAGAGGAAGGAGGCCAAATAAGGAAAGGAAAATGGAATGATGGGATGATAATGATGGTCAAACATGAACCATGACTCCAAATAACTCAGCACATTACCTCAGACTGAACTCTATCCATTTTCAAATAGACACCTCATCCATTACCTTGCCAGTGTAGAAAAAAATGAGTTTGTAGCGTTTTTTGTTATGAGTTTGACAGATTCACTACGAAATTGTTAGGTGAGTTTGTCGCAAAAACAACCTGTTTTCAATATAATTTACTTCAAACTCAGGAAAAAGTGGATAAGTGTCTTAAACCTTAATTTGAATCAATGCATGTCGATTCTTTGTATATTTTTATTGACATGACCTTAACGAGATGACATGTGGGGACTCTATAGACTTAAGACTATAACCAAATCATAAAATTTCATCAAATTTCATGAATTAATTCATCAATACACTAAACCCTATACAAAATGAATTTTATAACCAAACTAAATTTTATTGATGATAACAAGTTTCTTGGGGGAAAATACTTGAAATGGATTGTTATTCTCCAAGAGTTCGACTCAGAGTTTGTTACAACCAAATTGAATAAATCACTTGTCTTTGCTGAGTTGATTTGTGATCTTCCCGCTACGGTTGATTCCATATGAAGCACTCTTTCTCATCAGTACTCTTGACCCTTAGTATGGAGATATCATCATCTATCTCCAGACCCAAACCTTATGACTAGAGCTATCTGTTGGAAATAATAAGAGGGGGGGTGAATCAATATTTCTTTCAATTAGAGCATTATTTAATATTCAATTATTATCAGTGTTTGTACAATGATAGAAAAAAACAAGAGGAGCACAAATGCACACATTTTTTATGGTGGAAACCCACTCCGGGACAAAAACCACCTAATGCTTTTCTAATAATTCTTTTCAACTCCAATTGAAAATAAAGCTCCAACTTCCTAGAATCTAGAAAATAATTATTCTCTAGCTCCCACTGGATGGATGCTCCAATGCCCGATATTCTTCAGTAGTCACTGAACGGATGCCCCAACACCCAATGAACTACAACTCACCCTAGCACCACCCTACCACCCTATAGAAGAATAAAAGAAGAATGGACTCTCATACCAAGGAAAATGGTCCACTTTACAATGATATAGAATGATGTAGAAGAAGAAGATATACTAGACCATAACCCCAAATTTGACACAACCACCTAATGATGATCCTAGACCTCCCAAAACTACCTCTTCAACCCTTGGCAGATAGATACTAGTACAGTTTGTACAATAATGTATTTACAATGACTAGGTATAATGATACCTTTACAATGATTGTATGCAGTGCTGCCCACTTGAAGACTTCATATGATGAAATTCTTGCTGCTATTATGCACCTTGGTTGCTGATCTTGTCATTCTACCCTCTACTGCACCTTGTTTCGCTTTTTTGACGTAGAAATTCTGGTCCTTTGCAATCCTTGACAACACATGATCTAGCTTTTTCTTTCCTTCTAGGAGCTTGATATTGAATCTGGTGTATCTCTGTTATTTCAGATCTTCAATATCTAATTTTTGGTCTTGTAGTATTCCTCTGAGTCTTCTTTCCAATGCCATAGGTTTGACCCAATTTGGATTCTTCAAGAGAGAGTTATACCCAATTTCTCACACTGCCCTAATTATGGACTGTTTCAGCAGAGCGCACTTGTACGACATGAAACGTGTCATTGTTTCTTCATTTGCCTTTGAAATTGATAGATAGAAAACTACAGACTGTTCCCTATCTACACATTTTTGTGGAATTCCAATCCGATACTCAGAGAGAGATTTATGACAATTTTACCAAGGTCACTTCTTTGATATGAACTTCATAAGCATGCAAAAACCCTTACTTCCACAGATCATATCTCCAAAAATATTTTGCAACTTGCTCTGAAATTTTTACTGTAGCTTCCTCATGATTTCGGCTTCACCTCATAAAAATTTCATCTTCTAAGCCTTCGTAGAAAAAACGTTAGAGCGAAAATTCCACGATGACCTGTTTCAGATGGCCAAATCCCATGCATAAGGAAGAAATGAATATCACAATTTATATGAATTCTTAAGTTGAGAGGGGCTTCAACAAGTGAACGTGGGAGGGATCTTAGGAGATTAAAAAATATTAATTATGAATTTTCAATGACCCATGCCCCAACCCCATGGGTTTTTAGCCCACTAACTGGGGGTACAAACTTCAAACATGAATATCACTCAAACCTTGAAGAATTACATGGCGTGCCATATATCAACGAAAACATCTCGACAAGTAGAAAACATAAAAAGAATTATTGACCAAGAATATATTAATTTGGCAGGTCAAAATTCCCATGCAATATTGGGTTAGCCCCTAGTGCTGCTTGGGTTGACATCAATGACAACCGCTGATAAAAAATCTCCCCCTTTGGCATTGATGGAAACACAAGTACTCCCCCTGCGATCATGACACCTCTTCCTACAACATTCTCTCCCCCTTTGACATAAATGGCAAAGGGTAACTCCCCCTAAAACACAACCATCCTGTGGACCTGTACACACTTCCACTCACGCTGACACACAACCATCCTACAGACCTGTACACACTTCCACTCCCCCTTTATATTTTGAAAAGGGAAAATCTAATGAGAACTTGGGAGAATCCCAAGCTTCTGGCAAAGATACTCTAATGCTGGCGAATATTTAATATGTGATTCTTTTGGTGCTGCTTGGAATCTTGCTACTTGTCCAACTGCTTGCATAAAATTTGGTCGGGAGGCTGTTACATATAGAATACTACTAATCATAGATCTGTACAACCTTTGATCCACATCCCTATATGAGTCGTCAATGCTCAATTTGCAACCAAGTAAAGACATCTCTAAATCACTTTGCACCTTTGTAGCAAAATTCTTACTTAGTCAATCATCATTGCTACCAATTATTGTATCATCCTCTTTAGCTATTATACATGCTTTAGTTGCTTCATCCAGAACATATATGTCGTTTGGAGCTCGACTTGTTGTAGCCACAATTTCACCATACACGCCTTTCCTAATTTCACATTTCGTGGAGTTGAATAGTATTGTGTGTCCTTGATCACACATTTGTCCAACACTGAGCAGATTGTGATTCATGTTTTCAGCCAATAGAACATTCTTGGCTAGAACATCTTTGCTTCCAAGAGTGACAGTACCTGATCCTATAACATTTGAAGATCCATCATTTCCAAAGGACATGGTTCCATCCTTCTTCTCTTTCAGAGATACAAATTTATTTCTATCTCCAGTCATATGCGTTGAGCAACCGCTATCAACATACCACACATATTTGTTCTTTTGAGCCTTGAGAGCAAGAGCACAATTATCATTCTTCTTCTTCTTCCATGTTTGTTCATTCTGTGGCTTTGAAGATTCTTTTAGAGGATTTTCAAGTCTACAATCTTTGGCTATGTGTCCAAAGTTTCGACATTTGTAACATTCAATATTATTTCTTAAATGTTCAAATCTATTGATATTTCGCTAAGCCCTGGGAGGTTCATATTTGACAGATCTCCTAGAATTGTATTCGTTCCTATGGTACGTACGATATTATACAGCTTTATGACCAAATTTTCCACATGAATAATGGTATCCATAAAAAATATGTTGGTACCTGAATGGAAATTTTCGTCGAGGAATTGTCTTCTAAGGTTGTTCTTGCGAATCTTGTCTAATGAAGTCTACATGCATGTCAGATCTCATAGGTTCATTGTATTTTGTTGTAGAAGGTCCTACTTCTTCTTCTTTGTAACCAATGCCATTTTTTTCATTGTAATATTGTTGATTTTTGATGAGTTCTTTCAATGCCCTTGAGCTGTTGGAATAGTTTTTCCTTTCTTCACTTCCTCACGCAGCGAGACTACTTCGGCTTATAATTCTTCCCTTTCTTGGTTGCTTTCTTCCAACTTCTTTTGAAGTGACTCTTCAATGCATTTGTGTTCTTCAACTTCAATTTTGAGACCTTGAACTTGTTCTTCAAGAGTTTTGGAACAGATCTTCTCCGCCTTGAGATCTTTTATAAGCTTGATTGCTTCCTCATAAAATTCGTCTATGGTCCATCCTTCTTCTTCGTTTTTTGATACCTCTTGCTTATTGTGCTTGGCCATAAACAATACTCTCTCATTGGCTTCTTCTTCACTATCATTGTCTTCATCGGATGATGAGCTATCTTCTTTAGAGAGAAAGTTCCTTTTGGATCCTTGCTTGTTGAATTTATTAAAGCCTTTCTTTCTTTTTGAGTTGCCATTACTTTTGTTTGGAAATTTTGCTGCAAAATTCCCAACCTCATTACAGCTGAAACATATCAATGGAAGTTTACCTTTGAATTGTCCCTTACCAATTGGTACTTTTCTCGTGAAGTAAGCATATTCTTCATCTGAAAAACCTTCTTCATCATCTCCCTTTTCTTCACACTTGCAAGTGCATGTATTTTCAATTGAAGGTTGTTTATCCTTATTGGTTTTCTTAGACGCAACGAACGCAGTTTCTAGATGTGAAGTACCCTCTTCTTCATCAAGTTTCATTTCATATGCCATGAGAACTCCATGTAATTCCTCTTTGCTGAGTTTGTCTAGATTTGCACTGTATTCTAAGAATGATACCTTTGGGTTGAATCTCCCTGGTAATGTTCTAAGAATCTTCCGTATAATAGTCTTTTTGTCAACTGGCTCTCCCAATCCTTCCAGAGTATTGGTTATTTCATCAATGTATTGAAAGTATGCATCAATGTTGCAATCTTCTTTCATTCTGAGTTGCTCAAATTTTGCTCTATAGATTTCAAGCTTTGCTTCTTTGACATTCGAGTCACCTGTATATATATTCTCAAGCTTGTCCCATACATTTTTGGTGGTTTTAAAACCCAACACCTTATGATAAGCAGATTCAATAAGTCCACTGATAATAATATTCTTAGCTTTTGCATCATTTATGAAACTCTTCTTACCTTGTTCATTCGGAGTTGATGTAAATCCATTTTGAACAGTGTCCCATACTTCGTAACCTTGCGCCAAGAGATAGACCTCCATCCTTCCTTTCAAAAGTGCATAATTATTTTCATTTAATAGAGGTACACCATTCTTGGTATACTTCATGACCTCCTTCTAGCTGTTAAACTGCTATTGAAGGAACCAAGCTCTGATACCAATTGTTGGAAATACTGAGAGGGGGGGTGAATCAATATTTATTTCAATTAGAGCATTAGTTAATCTTCAATTATTATCAGTGTTTGTACAATGATAGCAACAAACAAGAGGAACACAAATGCACACAGTTTTTAAGGTGGAAGTCCACTCCAGGACAAAAACCACCTAATGCTTTTCTAATAATTCTTTTCAACTCCAATTGAAAATAAAGCTCCAAATTTCTAGAATCTAGAAAATCATTCTTATCCAGCTCCCACTGGATGGATTCTGCAACGCTCGAGATTCTTCAGTAGTCACTGAATGGATGCCCAACACCCAATGAGCTACAACTCACCCTAGCACCACCCTACCAGCCTATAGAAGAATAAAAGAAGAATGGACTCCCGTACCAGGGAAAATGGTCCACTTTACAATGATATAGAATGATGTAGAAGAAGAAGATATACTAGACCATAACCCTAACTTTGACACAACCACCTAATGATGATCCTAGACCTCCCAACACTACCTTTTCAACCCTTGGTAGATAGATACTAGTACAATTTGTACAATAATGTATTTACAATGACAAGGTACAATGATACCTTTACAATGATTGTATGGAGTGCTTCCCACTTGAAGACTTCATATGATGAACTTCTTGCTACTGTTATGCACCTTGGTTGCTGCTCTTGTTATGCTACCCTCTACTGCACCTTGTTTTACTTTTTTTCCTTAGAAAGTCTGGTCCTTTGCAATCCTTGACAACACATGATCTAGATTTTTCTTGCCTTCTAGGAGCTCGATATTGAATCTGGTGTATCTCTGTTATTTCAGATCTTCAATATATGATTTTCGGTCCTGTAGTAGTCCTCTGAGTCTTATTTCCAATTCCACAGGTCTGATCCAATTTGGATTCTTCAAGAGAGAGATATGCCCAATTTCTCACGCTGCCCTAATTATGGAATGTTTCAGCAGAGCGCACTTGTACGGCATGCAACGTGTCACTATTTCTTCATTTTCGTATGAAATTGATAGAGAGAAAACTAAAAGCTGTGAACTATCTTCCACATTTTACAAAATTCCAATCCAATACTCAGAGAGATATTTATGACGATTTTACCAAGGTCACTTCTTTGAGATGAACTTCAGGAGCCTGCAAAAACCCTTACTTCCACAAATCATATCTCCAACAATATTGGGCAAGTTGATCTGAAATTTTTACTGCAGCTTCCTCAGGATTTCAGATTCACCTCATAAAATTTTATGCTTTTGAGACTTCGTAGAAAAAAATTTTGAGCGAAAATTCCACGATGACCTGTTTCAGATGGCCAAATCCCATGCATAAGAAGGAAATGAAGATCACAATTTATATGAATGCTTAAGTTGAGAGGGGCTTCAACAAGTGAACGTGGGAGGGATCTTAGGAGCTTAAAAAATATGAATTATGACTTTTCAATGACCTATGCCCCAACCCCATGGGGTTTTAGCCCACTAACTGGGGGTACAAACTTCAAACATGAATATCTCTCAAACCGTGAAGAATTACATGGCGTGCCATATATCAAAAAAAAAATCTCGACAAGTAGAAACCATAAAAAGCATTACTGACCCAAAATATATTAATTTGGTAGGTCAAAAATCCCATGTAATATTTGGTTAGCCCCTGGTGCTGCTTGGGTTGACATCAATGACAACCGCTGATCAACACTATCTCACTCCAAGAGACGACGGATTAGTTACCAATCTTGACCCTACCACATTATTAGAGATACTTTGTATTTCACTGGTGTTGATTTCATCCTCTGTTGATGCTTGACTATAGAACAAGCTGAGAAATTTCTTAATGATTGCCACTCTGAGGCCTGTGGTGGTCATATGTCCCATTATGCTACCGCTCATAAAATCCTTAGAGAAGGATATTTTTGGCCATCTATTTTTAAATATTGCATTCTTTCCATTCAAAAATGACATATTTCAAAATCTATTCTTGGAAAGAGTGCACCCCTCCCTCATCCTTACACCCTATTGTGACTGTCGGTCTATTTGCAAAATAGGGCATCGATTTCATCACCTGTAGACCTCACTCAATCGAGGGGGCATGGTTATATTATCATCACCGTCGATTATTTTACAAAGTGGGCTGAGACAATTCCTACATATGATAATGAAGGTGAAACTGCGATGCAATTCATGTTTAATCACGTCATAGCTCAGTTTGGTGTCCCAAAACCATTTTCACTTATCATGGTTCTCATTTTCGAAATCATATAATGACAGAGCTTACTTCTCAGCTAGGGATACATCACGATAGCTCCACTCCTTACTATCCATAGGCTAATGGCCAAGTCAAAGTTATTAACAAGGTTTTGGTAATAATGCTTCGACGAACCATTGAGAGACACAAACAGGATTGGCATATCATTCTTTTGTTAGCTCTGTGGGCTTACCAAACTTCTGCTAATAATTATACCAGATTTACACCATTTCGACTGGTGTATGGTCTAGAAGCCACACTCCCGATCGAATGTGGGATCCCTTCTCTGAAGCTATCCATCGAGCTACTTCCTAGTACTTTTCCATAAGAGGAATGCTTTCTTTATCTCGAGCATCTCGATGAGACTCAAAGACTTGCTAATTTAGTCATTGAAGAACAAAAATAATGAGTTAAGGCTATGTACGACAAATCTGTCAATCCTCTCATTTTCTTCGAAGGTGACTTTGTCTTTGTTTATGATCAATCCCATGATAAATTAGGAGTCAATAAGCTCAAGTCAATGTGGCATGGGCCCTATATTGTTCAGCACATATTGGAAAGAGGTGCCTATGAGCTAGTAGATTATGAAGGAAATCAGTTGGTTGAGCCCATAAATGGGCTCTATCTAAATAAGTATTATGATTGATCATAAGTGTGGTACTTTGTACATTAGTGTGTTATTCATTAGTGTGATTTTTAGATTTTTTGGTGTGATTGTTTTCTTTGCATACACGTTTCCTCTACTTACCTCATGTTCCACTTGGTTTGCAGGTGTCATCGAACCATTAGAACAATTTTGTTGATGGTGCTTTTTGTAGCACACAGAGCTTATCTTCCGTAGCATGGGCACTTTTTGCCCCTGATGGCGAGTGGATTAATATACAAGGTACATTTTGGGTCAAATAACTAATAATATTGTTGAATATAGTGTGATCATCGAGCTATTGTCGGATGAAATTGATCTCGATATTAGAGATTTTGTTGTCAAATTAGAATCATAGCTTGTTGTGTTGCAATTAAGTGGTCATTATTCAGTAAGAAACCCTTAAATTTTTCACATGTATTTATGTGTTCGATTATTGGAAAGGAATTTTGATTATATTACATATTAACACATTCCAAGAAATTTGAATACATTAAAAGATACATTAGAAAATTATATATTAGATAGACATATGCATAACATGTAAAAAACCAATACATCATCATCATATTAATAGCCGTAGAAACATGCATATATATATATATATATATATCTATATCTATATATATATATATATATATATATATATATATATATATATATATATATATATATATATATATATATATATATATATATATATTGAGTCTGTCAAGTTTGTTACATCAAAATATGAAAAAACATGTGTTCTTTGACACAAATTCCTATATGGTCCTACATAAGTACAAAAATTTAAACTAAAGGTTGTTATCTACCCACATGGTGCTAATGATAGCATGTGACTACTTGAATGACTAGCCAAAGTAACTAACACACTCTACCTGGGACCCCAATTGTATGCCTCCAGTAGCATAGTAGAATCTTGTCAAATGTAGTGTACTCTAGGATGCCTCTTGTGAGGCCTGTCAGGTTATGCTCCACCACTGCTAGTGGATTTGCTCCCTACTCATAAGGAGCATCCTTGATTTTTTGGGCAATCCTCCTCGCAACCAGATACATACCGACTAGTCTCTCAGCTCCAACATCTATAAAAAACATTATAAGTTTTGATCTTAGAATACATAACAAAAACATTAAAAATTAAAAAATTCTAAAAACAATTATTTACCTGCATCAGACCATTGTGCACCTGGCAGAAGAGGTACATCTCAATCTCCTCTGAAATCGATGCCTGCATATGCATAGTCCTCAACCAAAATCAGTTGATGATGCAACCAACTGAAAAACGATGTCTGAAAATGTATCTATTTCCCCCCTCCTTGATGGGGCATGATCTCGCACCACCTCAGCAGCCTCGGATGCCTCAGCTCTGGATCATATATCTCTAACTGCTGGCACTGAAACAGAGGCACTCTCTCCAAGAATAAGGTAACTAGGATGGATCCATATCCGAACTATTTTAGTCGCCCTGTCTTGCAGCTTAGTTGGCTCTTCATATTGGGGAACAACCCCTCGCACCAGTTAAACATTGTGGGAGTTAGAAAATCCATTGTGTAATGGAACTGGGACTCTGTTGCCTCATGCAATGCATGGGCCCCAGCTACTTGGGCCATACAATGAAAAAATTTCCCTCAAAGGTAGAATAGTGATGGTTTTGATGTCTACCTTCCCGGTACTAGTATTTTGGGCACCTGGGCAATGTCTCTGGATGAGCATGCTACTGCTCTCTAATGGACCTCCAAATCAGACATAAATAAAGGACCATATAACCTTTCTTAGGCACATAAAATATATATTAAATCTCTCCTTCTACATTTAATAATTTGTTTTTAAGCTTTAATATGTTCTTAGGAGGGTTTAGATATAATTTCATATTTATGCCTAATATTATATATTTTTGAAGAATATTATGAGAATATTGGGCATATTATGAAGGTTTGGAGAAGGAGATAATTTATGGACTTGATCCCTACTAATCGATGATCAATATTGGAGAATAAATGAAAAAAATATTATAGAATTATTGAGAAATTATCAGGTAATTCTCGAACTCCAATGATTGAGAAAATATAGGAATGTGTTCCTTGTCATTTAATGCAGATTCCTAGTGTTGAGAACCATATCCACTATTTGAGGGATTTTGGAGGGGAAATATTCCTCATCATTTTTTATAAGTAAAAATTAGAATTGGCCTCTAAGGGCATGTATGTTTAGTCTTATTGTGGAGAAAACTTGTGTTTAGTAGCTCCACTTCCTTTACTTGCATGGATGTACTTGGACTATTTCAATAATGAATTTTGGTGCCATTTTTAGGTTCTAAGGCTTGGTTTCTTCCATATAACTCTGAGGCCTCCTTGGGCTTGGCCATCCCATGAGCCTCACAACCCTCTTGCACAATTTATTTATGTTATTTTCACTTCTTATTCACATGCATCTCTTATTTCCGTTTTGCATATTTCTGTATTTAGTATTATTTTTTCTTATTGTAGGATTGAGTTAAATGATTGAAATGAGCTATTTTTTAGGTTTTTTACAGGTTAAAAATAAATATTAATCCTTAGAATAACTTTTGAAGGTCATCTTAATCATTAGGATACTTGGATTTCGTTACTATTTCACGAATATAAGATTTTTGGAAATGCCTTGCAATGAAATAGTATTAAATTTATGCTATTTATTTGAAGGTGTTAATGAGCTTCATTTGAATTGATTCCAATTTTATTAGGTAATAATAATATTAAAGTTAATAAAATAATTCACTCCATTTATTTTTCACTTGATTAGGTTAGGCAGTTGATAGATTAGATATATCACTAGTTGTTGAATTTCTAGATTTTAGAGTAGTAATTTTCTGTTATTTTTTAGTAGGTGTGAACATGGGTATTTTGAAGTAATTCCACTTGAAATGGAGACCTAAGACATCCTGGTTACCAAAAAAAAAATTCCCATCCCATTTTCATTTGATTCACTTAGTCATTCAGTGATTTATTTCCAAAACATAACTTCCTATAGCAAAAACATAACATCCTGTAGCACTCTTGTAGCACATGTAAACTCGACCATATTTTCTCCCAAAGCTTGGTTTTTGTATCTTAGGCTTGAATCATGACTCCTAGGATCTAAATACATGATTGAGGAAGAATAAAAACCACTTAGGACATCCATTTTTACAAAGTAGATTAGGCCTATTTATTTGAATTCATGCTCTTATGATTTCAATTACAAATTGTTGTTCTTGCCTAGGATTAGTTGGTTTTCAAAGAAACTGTTAATGTCCCAATTTTAGCCTCAAGCTAAAATGGAACATTATAGTTGAACATTTTTTTTTTTTTTAATAAAATGGGCAAGGAGACACCTTAGCCCCTTTTAGATGAATAAATAACACTCCAAATATGAAAGGGGAGTGAATAAAGCAGCTGAGATAAACACCAAGGGTGTCAATGGAACCTAGCTCACTTGGATTAGTCATCTTTGAATAAAGTAAACAATGCTACCTATAGAGGAGAAGCTACATAGTTTGGGAGGTAAGAGCTTCACATGAGGGTGGAAACCCTAATTGGTGGGACCATGGTGGAGAAGAGTTCTCTCACTTTATATGGAGGAGATGCCAACCCATTTTCATTATGCTATGTTTTAGATTTCAGACAAGGGTCTGCAAAATCTTGCATCCCCGGGATGTTTAGCATGGTGATGGTGCCCTTGGGCACTAGGGTGTTCCTGGTTGGGAATCCCTACCTCTTTCTTAAGGAAGGATGAGGATTGAGCTACATTTCCTCAATCCGGCATTGGCCATAGATTCATTCATCTCCTACAGCGTTATTTCTGCAGCAGAGAGGACGTTGTGTAGCTGGGTGCAACTAGAGAGGAACTCATGGAGTCTTCTTAGCTTGTTTTCTTCAGTGGGGGAGGGATATATTCATTGGAGGAGCTGAAAGGAGGATTCGCAGGCTTCATTTTAGATCTGTTGGCATGGGCCAAAATTCCGTCATCTCCCACTGCGCAGTCCATGGAGGAAACTGTGTTATTTTATGGAGGCAGTGAGAGAGGGTTTCATAGAGCTCATCAGGAGTTTCTTTTGAGAAAAAGGGATTATCCCTTTGTATTGGAGGCATTATCAGAGGAGTGCATTATTATTTCAGATCTTCCATGGCCTCATTCATATTTTGGTTCAGTTGCAGTGACAACTTGGTTGTCACATTTTTGTATACTCCGACATTTCTAGAAATCTTCATAGATTGGCTAGAAATTATGTATTTCTGCCCATTTCTCTTTTATTGGGCTTATTTATTGTATTCCTTCAGCCATATGTACATTTAATCATATTCAGAAACTTATACCTTCATGTACTCAGTGCAGTTGCAACTACTCTGGCATTTTATGGAGTTTCAACAACTCTTGTATTTCATTGCTATTCCATTGGAGGTTGGATCTTCAAGCTTGAGTGTCTTGTACCTCATGATATTTCCTGTATTTTACTACTGATATCATAATATTATTATGGCTATAGAATTTTCCCTCTTACGGTTTATTTCAGATATGCATAGTTTCTGGTTATGTTCTTATGTTGCTGTAAGCTCTCTCATTTAGCATTGTTTTAGAGATCTAGTCTGGGGAGATCTGAATAAACCATATAGATGTATTTATTTGAGCTCATTTTCTGCATAGGATTTTTATATTGAGTATTTTAGGGCATCCCAGCACTGGTTTTTCTTATTTATGCAACAAATTCCTTATATAGCGTCCTCAAGGACCCTGTAGCAGAAATTCCCAAGGTGGAATATTGCATATCCATAGGCAGAGTCTGAGAAGGGCCAGCTAGCCTCAGGATTTATCCCTTCTTTAGAAGGAGTCATATCCTGTAAATTCCCCATAATTCAATCTCTGAAATGGACTTGTGATAGCTCACTGAAGAAGGAATTGGAATATCTTAAGATATTCCCGATGGAGCAGCATGTTCCTAAAAAAGGAACTTTACAGTGGTATCAGAGCATCATCTTGGCTCGGCCTATGCCCAATATTGATTGCCATCAGCAAGAGGATCTTCTCTCTAAGGAGAGGATATTGACAGAGGAAAAAAGGAAGAGGAATGAAGGAAGAACATGTTTCCCTTCTTCTTTTCTAGACCATTGAGCACACCATTAAAGATCTGCTGAAAGGGGAAAATTTTGGAGAAATTTTCTGAAAAGGGTTTGTGGATGGAAAAAGCCCTATATATTCTCATGGAGGGTGTGAGCATTCAGCCACACATGCAAATCCACAGCGCAGTACATTTCCCATAGCTACTGCAAGAAGGATGGATGGAAAAAAGTTGAGCCCTTTGGAGGAGCAGCGCTGCAAACTCAAAGGTATGATTCATAATGATTGATTTCAAAGTTCTATTTCATGTTCTCATGCAAATGAGAGATCATATGTTGCAGTCACAAAATTTTTTGCAAAGGGGGTTGCTGAAAACCAATGTGAAACATGGTGTGACAAAACTTCAAACACTTTGCATGCGTGGAGGGGAACCATGAAACAAAAGATCATTCCATCTTTCTAGAGGGGGAGAAATCAAGAGAATAACTTGATAGAGGCAATACCCCCATTGTATGAAGGGTACTCTTCCATTTTTGAGGATGTGGAGATATTTCTGTCTAAGGAAGGCCAAGGCCTCTCAATGAGGAGGAGACACACTCACATGTTGGTAGAGAGGAGGTGCATAGATGAATCTGCAGTGCTGCACCATTGGAAGAAGAAGAAGATTAGGAGGATCAACAAGAAGGGATGATGGAAATTCACCCTTATCTATTTCAGGGATTTTCTTCACATGGGAGAAGGAGTGCACTTCACAGTAGAGAGAGAGAGGACCTTTCATTCCTCTCATATACACAATCCACTTCATATCTTGATGTCTCACTTTTGGAGGCTTTCCGCTTGGGAGGCCATATGATCTAGAGATGATGAGAGGCATCATGATTTTTGGTTCACCACTCTTGGATTCCATAGGGATGGAGACACTTGAGGAGTCCATTACAGCGCAGAGAGTTTGGGGGCAAGCTCATGGAGGAGGGTTACACACTCTCATTTTCAGTACCACCCATTCTCATCAGTTTCACTGCGTAGACAAAGTTGTTGTATGGATGGAGGATAGCATCTTCATGATGCCAGATGACTGCTCCATGGATTTGGTGAGAGAGAGGTCACTTCCTTTGGGGAAGAACTCTTTCAAGCTTTGGAGTAGAAGGGGGCCACTCATGCTTATATTTCCCAGGATCGGGAGATTCTTTGGAGATGATAGTCTCTCAAGGGAGGCTCATTTTCAGAAGTCCTTATTTCTATTTGAGCATGAGCAGCTACATGATGGCATGGCAGCAACTAGAGGATGAATTTGGCATGAGGGGATGTCAAGGTAGCAGGTAGCAGCGTGATGGAGCACCACATTGCAGAATACCAGCATTTTCTATGTGGAGGATTGATCCATGTTGGAGGACTCAACTTTTGGTTGAGAGGTCCCAGGATCTTGATGCATGCATGATTTTTTGATGGCCTTGATGGAGATGGTAGATACCTAGTGGATGAAATGATCATCTATCATCATGGAAGACTCTTCTTGACTAGAGTTTCTAGTCTCAAGGAGAAATTATTTGCATGCAGCATATGAGGACTTCCTAGCTTTTCACTTGGATGCATACTTTGTCTTTCTAGAGGAGTTTACTTGGGAGGGCATTCAGCATGATCTACATCAGCATACGGATAGATGCAGAGCCCGATTGATTTTGGAGAGGTTGGCACAACCATTCCCTTACTCATTGGAGGAGAGGGAGAACATTCAATTGAGCCATTTCAACTCAAGAGCTCTAGTGCAGGATGGAGGAGGTATAATTTCATGTTTGGTATTGTACTTATTTTCATTGATTGAGGAGCATGATGCATCAAGGAGGCTTTTTCCTTCTTGCACTTTTCATGAGGATGTACTTGCAGCTACTTGTAGCCTTGATTTTGGATAATTTTGTGAGGGTTGTGGGGGAAGCCACATGTTTCTCAGTGTGCACCATTGACACCAATTTTTATTCTCATGTTTTATCTTATGATGAGATTTTGTGGCAGAAAATAAGTGGCTAGTACAACACTTGTTATTTGTGATCTTGAGGCAGGCCAAGGAGGCACTGCACAGGTTCCATGAAGTGGAACTTTAAACCACTCTCCGGTTGTCATTTGGCAACTTGCTTTTATTGTGTATTGCTCCTTGTATTTCAGATGTTGGTACACTCATGAGGAGAATTATCTATAGAGTTTGTATGTACATCCCATTGGGAGAAATATTCTCCCCATTGTATATGTTTTATTTTGCAAGAGATACCATGGGCAAACCATGATTGCCACATTGCTACTTGTATCTTCTTGTGGGAGGGACCACTTGGAGAATTTGCAGAGGCATTTCATGGCTTATTTTTCTTGATGGGGTAGCTTGGGCCATTCTTGGAGGCCATAATTTTCCAGCAAAGACAAAGGCAGCCCCATATGAGAAGCATATGGAGAGAGGGCCATCATGAGAACACAAGCAAAACTCTCCATTCAGCCCCAACACATTGCAGAAACCGGGGGTTGAGATTTCTATTTGGATGATTGCATGGATGAATGCATCATCATTGGGAGACATATTTTCCCATGCATATCATCACTCCTACCTTAAGGAAGCCACATTACAGCAAGAAGGATTCCAATACACCTTCTATCTTTCCATGAGGAGCATTGTTGACAGCTTGCATACTTGGGAGAGAGCATTGGAGGACATGATTATTGCAGCATATTTGAGCAGTGGTGGGACCATTGATGAGGAGGCCACAAGAGAAGAAGTGGGAGACAATTTTGTTCTCTCTATGCAGTTGCTTGAGGGCAAGCAACATGTGGGAGGGGAGGACTCTAATGTTCCCAATTTTTAGCCTCAAGCTAAGATGGAACATTATAGTTGCACATTTTATTTTTATTTAATAAAACGGGAAAGGAGATACCTTAGCCCATTTTAGATGAAGAAATAACACTCCTCATGTGAAAAGGAGGAGAATAAAGAAGCTGAAATAAACACCAAGGGTGTGAATGGAACCCAGCTCACTTGGATTAGTCATCTTTGACTAAAGTCAATAGCGCTACCTATAGAGGAGAAGCTTCCTAGAGAAGCTGCGTAGTTTTGGAGGGAAGAGCTTCACATGAGGGTGGAAACCCTAATTGGTGGGACCATGATGGAGAAGATTTCTCTCACTTTATATGGAGGAGATGGCAGCCCATTTTCATTATGCTATGTTTTAGATTTTTAGACTTGGGTCTGCAAAAGCTTGCATCCTCAGGCTGTTTAGTAGGGTGATGGTGCCCTCAAGCACTAGGGTGTTCCCGGCCAGGAATCCCTACCTCTTCCTCGAGGAAGGATGAGGATTGAGCTACATTTCCTCAATCCGGCATTGGCCACAGTGTCATTCATCTTCTACAGTGTTATTTCTGCAGCAGAGAGGACGTTGTGTAGTTGGGTGCGACTAGAGAGGAACTCATGGAGTCTCTCTTGTCTTGTTTTCTTCAGTGGAGGAGTGATCCACTCATTGGAGGAGTTTCAAGGAGGATTACTGGGCTTCATTTCAGATCAGTGGCATGAGGCCACACTTCTATCATCTCCCACTGCGCAGTCCATGAGAGAAACTCCGTTATTTTGGAGGAGGCAGTGAGAGAGGGGTTTCTAGAGCTTCAAGGAGGATGTTTTTGAGACAAAGGGATCAACCCTTTGTATTGGAGATATTATTAGAGGAGGGCAATCAGATTTCAGATCAGCCATAGCCTCATTCTCATTTTGTATCAGTTTCAGTGACAACTAGGTTGTCATATTTTGGGTTTCTCCGACATTTCTAGCAATCTTCATAGATTGGCTAGAAATCATGTATTTCAGCCCATTTCTCTTTTATTGGGATATTTATTTGTATCATTTAGCATCATGTACATTTTATACATATTTAGTAGCTGCTACTGCATATAGACTGCGCAGGCATGGTCTTCCGGCATTTTGTGTAGTTTCAGCAACTCTTGTATTTCATTGCTATTCCATTGGAGGTTGGATCTTAAAGCTTGAGTGGCTTGTCCTTCATGATATTTCCTATATTTTACTACTGATATCATAATATTATGATTTCTGTAGCATTTTCCCTCTTATGGTGTATTTCAGATATGCAGAGTTTCTGGTTATGTTCTTATGTTGCTGTAAGCTCTCTCATTGAGCATTGTTTTATAGATCTAGTTTGGGGAGATCTGAATAACCCATCTAGATGTATTTCTTTGAGCTCATTTTCTAAAGGGGAGTTTTATTAGATTTTTTCTAGGGCATCCCAACACTAGTTTTCCTTATTTATGTAGCAGCTTCCTTATACAGCGTCCTTAAGGACCCTGTAGCAGAAATTCCCGAGGTGGAATATTGCATATCCATAGACAAAGTTTGTGAAGGGCCAACTAGCCTCGGGATTTCTCCCTTATAAGGAAGGAGTCATATCCTATAAATGCCCCAACAGTCAATCTCTGAAATGGACTCTTCATAAAAGTGTCTCACTGAAGAAGGAAAAATGGAACATCTAAGATGTCCCTGATGGAGCAGCAAGTTCTTGAAAAAAGGGACATTACAAAACTCTTCTATTTATGTTAATAGTTTAGGTTTTGATTTCATGAAATTCAATGCATTATAGAAGGTCAAAAAAATAAGGACACATTGTATGCTTCACATATATTTTCGATACCTCTTAAGTTTGTACGAGCCTCGGGTTAATAATTAAAGTTGGTAGCCTTGGGAGTTGCAACATTCTTGTTGCAATACTGAGGCTCATCACTTTTTGGCGCTAATTCCGGGGAGGTGTCAAATTATGCATTGTTTTATTTCTTAGTTGATTCATTTCTTTTATTTCTGCAAAAACAAAAAAAAACAAAAAAAATTACATTATGCATATTTCATTTCAAAACATAAAATTGCATTGCTTTAACATTCTTATTCAAAAAAATATTTAAAAATACTTCTCCAACACCAACCCCCCGATTTGATCACGTGGTGCAGTAAGAGCCACATCAAAATCCACTTTTGTAGGTAGAAGAAGAAGAGATGGAAGAGAAGGTAGAAGAAATGCATGGAGATGATGACAATGAAGAAGATCTTCTTGGATTTCCCATTTGTTGGCAATATGATGCAATGTGTTGTCGTTGATGGCAACCTACTTGATGAAGTTGTCCTTGATGGAAACCTACTTGATGAGTTGCCTATGATAAGCAACCTATGTGTTAAATATGTAAGGATGATGTAGCTACAGATTAGTTCATATGTGACAGAGAAAAGAGTTCCAGTAAGTGCCAAAGAAATGATAAATATAATATGTCACAATGTATACGCTACTTTTGTGAAGGCAACCCATGTATGGATGCAATGTATACGCTACTTTTGTGAAGGAAACCCGCGTATACATTCAGGGTTAGCATATACACAATTTTTATGAAGAGAAGTTGCGTATACACGCGGAAACGAACGCTCCAAGTCACGTATGCCTTTTGCACTCTAAAATTATAATACAAAGAGGGATTACCATGGTATTAGCCCACAATATTCAACGTTGTATTGTATATTTGATTCCGTCTAAGAATACCATCAGAAGTAGTGTGGTTTTGGCTCTTGGTATTGGTAAAGGATAAAACTATATAAGGAGAAGAAGATCATAGTGTTAGGTGTGCATGTGTAAGGGTTGTTGATGAAAAATTTCTCTAAGTAATATCTGCATGGATGAACTGTGTTCTTAATTGATAGATCTGAATCTATGATGCACCCATGGATATAATGATGGTTCAAGATCTATAGATATGATAATGATGAATCTCTAGAATGACCTACATCAAGAAAAATTAATAAACTGGTAAGTTTTATAGATCTGGTCCATTCTGCAAAATTTATTTTTACAAATCTATACACTAGTTG
The DNA here is from genome assembly GCA_034641835.2 of Pinus albicaulis. Classification (NCBI taxonomy): domain Eukaryota; kingdom Viridiplantae; phylum Streptophyta; class Pinopsida; order Pinales; family Pinaceae; genus Pinus; species Pinus albicaulis. The sequence continues at coordinate 170,728,710 of CM076581.1, read as the reverse complement.
GTTTCAAAAAAATCACGTGTATCCGCGGAAACTGTGAAGAAAAGTCGCGTATTATTTCAAGAATATAAAAAAAAACTAGCATGCATTGAAGCATACGCAGGTTGGTGTGAAGAAAGATGCGTATATACGTGAGTTACATAAATAAAAACAACGTATCGTATCTAAATTAATGGTTGTTCAAGGTTGAATATGTATCTGATTATCTACTCTGAAGTCCTGGTTATTTCTGATATTCTGGTTACAGTGGTCTTATTGTTCTGATTGAAGTTTTGGGCAAAGTATGGTTGATAATGTTAAGGGGTTGTGTTGAAGCTGTTTAGATCCAGTATGAAAATTGATGAAACATGGTCTGCAGTGGGTTTGAGTTTTGAAGCCTTTAGTATGGAAGTATAAGCTTTCAGCCAGTAGAATCTGATGTTGAAATTAGGGGGTTGAAGCTCCCTTCCAGGAGAGGCTGGTAAACGAGATCAGGGGGTTGGAGCTCCCTTCCAGTTTCAGCTAGAAAACGAGAGAAGGTTGTAGCCTTCTACAGGTAGAAGCCTGCATACTGGTATAAGTCTGCATCAGTACAATGTTGTAAAAGTTTTTATATATAATAAAGATTGAAGACAGAGACGACATCAGCGGTGGTTTTCTCCCAAATTGGGTTTCCACCTTAAATATTGGTGTTCATGTGTGTGATGATTTATACTGTTGATTATTGCTCATAACTTCTGATTATATAGCCTTATTCATAACTGATAAATCTGTTTAAAAGACTATTCCTAAGAAATTCTCTAAATCTGAAAGGTAAATCAGTATACGCTAGTTTCCTTCTATATTTTTGCGTGCATACGCTAGTTTAGTTCATAAAAACCACGTATGGAAATCTGCTCAAAGAAAAGGTTGAATTTATTTTATAAACTCTAAATACTGATTCACCCCCCCCCCCCCTCTCAGTATTTTTCCCAACAATTGGTATCAGAGCAGGTCCTTCTGAAAAAGCTTAGCCGCTAGAAGGAAGATCAAACAAGATGAGAAATCAAGATGGAACAACATCTATCAGGCCTCCACTCTTCAACGGAAACAATTTAATCTTCTGGAAAACAAGGATGAGATCCTATATTCAGTCTCTCGGAGCAGATGTATGGGCTATTGTTGAAGGAGGATATAAATATCCAGCTGCAGTACCAACAAATCCAACAACAAGAAAGAATTACGAAACAAATGCAAAGGCGGTGAATGCTCTATTGGGAAGTCTAATTGAATCATAATTTCTCAAAGTCATGCAGCTGGATATAGCAAAGGAAATATGGGACAAAATCATTCTAAGTTATGAAGGTGATGCAAAGGTAAAAAGTGCTAAACTCCAAACTCTCAGAATTCAATATGAGAATCTAAAAATGCATAATGAGGAGAGCATTGCAAATTTATTTTTACATCTTGATGATATTGTAAATCGTATGAGAAATCTGGGAGAAACAATAACCGAATCTACTTTGGTTGAGAAAGTTTTAAGATCACTAATGGAAAAATTTGAGTCAAAATTTTTTGCTCTTGAAGAAAAGCAAGATCTTCAAAATCTTACTGTGGTGCAACTTCATGGCATACTAACTACATGTGAAATGAGAAGAGGAGGACCATCTTAAGTCAAAGAAGCCATCTTTAGAGATTCTACAAAATGGAAATAAGTACAAGAGACAGAAGGATCGGGGTATATCTCAGAAGAAGATGAGGTTAATTTTGTAAAGAAACTCCAACTTGGCACAGGACGGGTCAGAGGTAAGCTTCCTTTCAAATGTTTTTCTTGTGGAAGAGTTGGTCATTATGCTTCTAAGTGTCCTCATAAAGAAACACATGAAAAAGGGAAGGAAGTAGCAATAAGGAATAAGAATCGGTTTAGCACTAGAAAAAGTTACTATACTCATGAAGACAGTGATGGGTTATCTGACAGTGAGGAAGAATGTGAACAAGATCTTAGACTTCTCATGGCATTTGAAAAAGAATATAGAGAAGAAAAAGATACTTTAATGGATGCTTTAGAGGACAATGATTTTCTTGATGAAATCAATCAACTCAAAATATTCTTAGAAGAAAGTAAAATATCCATAGAAACTCTGGAAAATCAGCTTGAAGAAAAGGTGAAACACAATGAGAAATTAGAATGTGAAATAGTAAGTCTAAGAAAAGAAATTGAGAAAGTAAAGACTTTGAATCTTAGATTTGCTAAAGGATCTGGAACCTTAGATGAGATTATCAAGGTACAACATTCTCCTTTTATAAAGACAGGTCTTGGATATATCGGAGAATCTTCTCAGACTTCAGCACCAAATTATCTAAAAGTAGCTACAGCCAGTATACAACATTCTGCCACTCAGCAAGGGAATAAAGAATATTCACAGGTAAAGCATGACCATCTCAATTCAAAGAACACTAACAAGAATACCTTTCAAAGAAACACCAACCAACAGGTAAATTCAAGTAGAAGATTTCATGATCGCATAAATTTCTTCTTCAATGGACAATGTTTCTCATGTCACAATTTTGGTCATAAAGTTGTTCAATGTGTTGCATATAAAACCATCATGACAAGAGAAGCAAGAAAGAAAAGGATTGATATTAGAACAAAGAAGAATACCTATAACAACTTTTCTCCTCTTCAAAATGAAGTTGAATGTGCTTATTGCAATAACTTTGGCCATGAAGAATCTGAATGCAGGAGCAAAGTCCAGCCAAAAGAACATTTTCCTTCAAGCTCCAAAGTGTGGAAAAATAAGGAATTATAGGTTGAAAATTGTGGCATAGCTTTATTTGCAGAAGGTGAAGAAAATCAATGGTACATTGATAGTGGATGCTCTAAACACATGACAGGTGACAAAAACAAACTTCTTGCATATAGTGCTCTAGAAAAGGAAAAGAATGTTACATTTGGAAATGATACTCCTGCTGTCATTAAGGGTAAAGGATCTGTTTTTCTAAAATAAAAGGTGAAAGCTAATAATGTCATGTATGTGGATGGATTAAAGCATAACCTGTTAAGTGTAAGTCAAATGTGTGATCAAGGAACTGAATTTGTCTTTAGTTCAAAAGAATGTGTGGTACGTGATCTTGATACAGGTAAAACAATTATAAAAGGAAACAAAACTCCAAGCAATCTGTATGTATTGAAGAACTACAAAGAAAAATGTTACTTGAGTAAATCTTCAGAAAACTGGCTATGGCATAGAAGGTTGGGGCATCTGAGCTTCTCTCAAATCAACAAATCAAGTAGACTTAAAGCTGTTCGTGATCTTCCCAATATTACTCTACCTGAAAGTATCATATGCAAATCTTGCCAATTCGGTAAGAAAACCAGAGTGCAATTTAATGCCAAGGAAGGATCATCAAGTAATCCTATTGAACTCATTCATACTGACATGTGTGGACCTGTGAGGAAAAAGTCACCACGTGGTGAACAATACTATATCTTATTTATCGATGATTTCTCTAGAATGTGTTGGATTGGGTTGATTAAACACAAAGATGAAGCATTTGAGAAATTTCAGATCTTCAAAGCACTGGTTGAAAATGAATTAGATCTAAAAATCAAGTGTCTTAGATCTGATCGAGGAGGAGAAGATACTTCAGATGAATTCCTTGAATTTTGTGAACAACATGGCATAAAAAGACAGTTTACTGTAGCCGGCACTCCACAACAAAATGGCGTAGCAGAAAGAATGAATAGAACAGTTCAACAAATGGCTAGAGCTATGCTTGATGATTCCGGAACACCTGACACATTTTGGGGAGAAGCAACACATACAACGGTAAATATTCTTAACAAGGCGCATGTTCGTGTAAATAGTGATAAAACTCCATATGAACTCTGGTATGGTAATCCTCCCACTGTGAAGCATTTTAGAGTTTTTGGAAGCAAATGTTTTATCAAAAATAATGATGAAAACTTGGCAAGTTTGAACCCAGAGCAGATGAAGGAATACTTCTTGGTTACTCCTATAGGAGTAGAGCATATAAATGTTACAATAAAAGACTTCGGAAGATTGTTGAATGTATTGATGTTGTTATTGATGAGTCTCCTGCAACTCCAAAAGAAGAAAAACAAATAACAGATGAAGACGATGATGACATATATCCTTCTACATCAAATAGAAATGATATTGACAGTGAACCCAATGAAGAACCCGAAGATGAATTATCTGAAAAAGCTCCATCCAGATATGTTCAAAAGAATCATCCAGAATCTCAAATTTTGGGAGAAAAGGGATCAAGTGTACAAACAAGAAGGACTCTTGTGGGATCTTCTAGCTATCTGGCATTTCTATCCACTATTGAACCACACAATTTCAATCAAGCTAGAAAAGATGAATGTTGGATTCAAGCCATGAATGAAGAGCTTGATCAAATTGAAAAGAATCACACTTGGGAATTAGTACCAAGACCTCATGACAAAAATGTCATTGGAACTAAATAGATATTCAAAAACAAGTTAAATGAGAATGGGGATGTTATAAGAAATAAAGCTAGACTTCTTTGCAAGGGGTATGCTCAACAAGAAGGTATAGACTTTGAAGAAAATTTTTCTCTTGTAGCTATACTTGAAGCCACAAGAATGTTTCTTTCTTTTTCAAGCTTCCAACAAATCAAAGTTTATCAAATGGATGTTAAATCTACTTTTCTCAATGGTGATCTAGAAGAAGAAGTTTATATAGAACAACCAGAAGGATTCATTTTGGGAAATGATGAAAAAAAAAATTTAGACTTAAAAAGGCTCTATATGGTCTCAAACAAGCTCCAAGGGCATGGTATTATCATCTTGACAAATATCTTCATCAACAAGGATTTTCAAAGGGGTTTGCTGATAGCAACTTATACACAAAAAACTGAAAATGATAAACTATTGATTGTGGTTGTATATGATGATGATATCATTTTTGGAAGTAATGAAGAGTCTATGAGTCATAAATTTTCGTCTGTTATGCAGCAAGAATTTGAAATGTATTTACTTGGGGAACTAACATTCTTTCTTGGCTTGCAAGTGCAACAAGAAACATATGTCATATTCTTATCACAAGAAAAATATCTTAAGAAAATTCTGAAGAAGTATGGCATGGAAGAGTGCAAACCTGTAAGTACACCAATGATAACCGGATGTAATATCAGTTCTCATGATGATTCTCCCACGGTGAATCAACCAGAATACATATCTATGATAGGAAGTCTACTTTATCTCACTGGGACTAGACCAGACATTATGCATGCAGTTGGGATTGTTGGACGATTAAAAGCTAATCCAAAGGAGTCTCATCTTCAGGCTGTCAAAATAATATTCAAATATCTACAAGGAACTCAAGACTTTGTACTATGGTATCCAAAGAATGCTGATCTCACTCTTCATGCTTACACTGATGCAGATTGGGCTGGAAAAGTTGATGATCGGAAAAGCACTAGTGGTGGTGCATTCTATATGGGGCCCCAGTTAGTATCTTGGTTGAGCAAGAAGCAAAGCTCTATTGCCTTATCTATAGTAGAAGCAGAATATGTGGCTGCCACATAATGTTGCACTCAACTTCTTTGGATGATGCAAACCTTACAAGACTTTCAAATCAAATGTTCACCTCCTATCTCCATTATGTGTGATAATACAAGTGCCATTAGTATCTCAAAGAATCCTATTATGCATTCCAAGACCAAGCACATTCCCATCAAGTATCACTTCTTACATGAACAAGTGCTTGAAAAAAAGGTGAAGTTGGAGTATGTTCCCTCCAAAGAACAAGTTGCTGATATATTTACCAAACCTTTACCCAGGGAAGCATTCGAATATCTCAGACAGAATCTGGGAGTAGTCTCTACCATGCAGAAGATCAGATCTACTTAAATAGAGAAGATTAACTTGGATACGCGGATTTCCTGGAGGACAGTCGCATATATACATGCATCTATACATAAAAAAACGTGTATGGGTGTTTGCTGACAAAACTTTTTTTGGGTCAGCATTCTTCAGCACCGCTGTGGTGCTGTTGGGTATCTATGGTGATGTTTTAGCTCTCATATTTTTGTTTCATTATCTGATATTTGATGAAGATGCCTTGATGATTTGCTGTTGAAAGTGTTCAGGATGCACAAGCTAAGGGGGAGCTTTGGTCATATGGAAAGGATGCATTGTTGGCATTCTAATTATTTGTTGTGGTCTGATCTCATGCTTGAGATTATTTGGTCTTGATTGTATAATTTATTTCTATAATTTTATGAAAAGGTCATGTTAAGACCTATGATGTAAAATTTTTATATTCAGTCATGTAAGGACTTGGTAAAATATGTAATTCCACTTGGTTGGATAATTGATGTAATTATGAGTCCTTGGTGATAGGAATGGTCATACTTGGTTAAGTTATAGAGTCATGTACTTCATTGAAAATTATGTCTAAAGATTCAACATGAACTCAGGGGGAGCATGATACCTTCAGTGCATTTCAAATCTACAGAGATCATATTTCTACAAGGGAAGAGAAACCTTGTTTTGGTTCTGATCTGCCCTTTGCCCTTGATGTCAAAGGGGGAGAGTATCATGGTGTTTGAATAATGGTTATGACAAACGTATCTATCTGTTGTGGTGATCAAACACCATCGTGGTTGCCATCAAGTCTGAAGGGGGGGATTGTTGACAATATGATGCAATGTGTTGTCCTTGATGGAAACCTACTTGATGAGTTGCATATGATAAGCAAACTATGTGTTAAATATGTAAGGATGATGTAGCTACAGAGCAGTTCAGAAGTAACAGAGAAAAGAATTCTAGTAAGTGCCAAAGAAATGATAAATATAATATGTCACAATGTATACGCTACTTTTGTGAAGGCAACCCGTGTATGGATGCAATGTATACACTACTTTTGTGAAGGCAACCCGCTTATACATTTAGGGTTAGCATATACGCAGTTTTTATGAAGAGAAGTTGCGTATACACACAGAAACGAATGCTCCAAGTCGCGTATGCCTTTTGCGCTCTAAAATTATAATACCAAGAGGCATTACCATGGTATTAGCCGACAAGATTGAGCGTTGTATTGTCTATTTGATTCAGTCTAAGAATACCATCGGAAGTAGTGTGGTTTTGGCTCATGGTATTGGTAAAGGATAAAACTATATAAGGAGAAGAAGATCATAGTGCTAAGTGTGCATGTGTAAGGGTTGATGATGATAAATTTCTCTAAGGAATATCTGCATGGATGAACTCTATTCTTAATTGATAGATCTGAATCTATGATGCACCCATGGATATAATGATGGTTCAAGATATATAGATCTGATAATGATGAATCTATAGAATGACCTACTGAAGGAATGATGAAGAACTGGTGGAAGTCTGCTGAAGAAAATGAATAAATCTGGGTAAGTTTTATAGATCTGGTCTGTTTTGCAAATTTATTTTTACAGATCTATATGCTAGTTGGTTTCAAAAAAAGCGTGTGTATATGCGGAAACTGTGAAGAAAAGTCGCGTATTATTTCAAGAATATAAAAAAAAAACTAGCATGCACTGAAGCATACGCAGGTTGGTGTGAAGAAAGAAGTGTATATACGCAAGTTACATAAACAAAACTAGCGTATGGTATCTGAATTAATGTTTGTTCAAGGTTGAATATGTATCTGATTATCTACTCTGAATTCTGGGTTATTTCTGATATTCTGGTTACAGTGGTCTTACTGTTCTGATTGAAGTTTTGGGGAAAGTATGGTTGTTAATGTTAATGTGTTGTGTTGAAGCTGTTTAGATCCAGTATGAAAATTGATGAAACATGGTCTGCAGTGGGTCTGAGGGTTGAAGCCTTCAGTATGGAAGTAGAAGCTTTCAGCTAGTAGAAGCTGGTGTTGAAATCAAGGGATCGAAGCTCCCTTCCAAGAGAGGCTGGTAAACGAGATCAGGGGGTTGAAGCTCCCTTCCAGTTGCAGCTGGAAAACAAGAGAAGGTTGCAGCCTTCTGCAGGTGGAAACATGCGTACTGGTATAAGTTTGCATCAGTACAATGTTGTAAAAGGTTTTCTATATAATAAATATTGAAGGCAGAGACGACAACAGTGGTGGTTTTCTCCCGAATTGGGTTTCCACCTTAAATATTGGTGTTCATGTGTGTGATGCTTTATACTGTTGATTACTACTCATAAATTCTGATTATCTAGCCTTATTCATAAATCTATTTAAAAGACTATTCCTGAGAAATTCTCTAAATCTGAAAGGTAAATCAGTATACGCTAGTTTCCTTCTATATTTCCACGTGCATACGCTAGTTCAGTTCATAAAAATCACATATGGAAATATGCTCAAAGAAAAGGTTGAATTTATTTTATAAACTCTAAATATTGATTCAACCCCCCCTCTCAGTATTTTTCCCAACACCATTCAATAAATTGATGTCAGTGTGCATATGAATAACATCCCTCCATATTTCCTTCCCAACTCTCATGGTATGACATCAAAGGATCCGAAAACCTTTCTCTTTGAATTTTAAATACTTTGTAGATCTTATGGCGACTTATCACACACTCAAAAAATGAGATTTTTTCCTGCAACATTGAAGGATAGAGCTCTTAAATGGTTCATGAGCTTGGGTAATAATTCAATAAGGTCATGGAATGATATGAAAAAGATATTTCTAGAAAAATATAAATATGATAACCTTAAAGAATAAATATTTATAATGAATCAAAAACAATATGAGAGCCTTGAAGATCAAATAGAGAGCTTCATGTATAATGCTAAGAGGGAGAAATTACATCATTTAGGATTTCACATGATAAAAAACCTCTTACTTACAACAATTAGGGATGAGTATATTGATCTCCTTGATCTCATGAGTAGAGGAGATGTATAACAATTATCATTTGAAGAAATTTGTGAAACATGAAAGCACATATGAAGAGGAATGGAAAGAGTAAGTAGATTAACATCATCATTGGTAAGCCAAGATGAACTTGGAAATTTTCTTGATAACTTTAAAAAAGAAATTCTTAGCAATCTAAGTGAAAAAGTAGAAATGTTAAGAATGAAAAATGAGCAAAAAGAAGATGTTGATATTTGTGCTATCCATACAGAATCAGATGCTACTAAATGTTTTCCATCATTACCAAGGTTGAAGGAATTGTACCAAGAGGATAATGGAGCAATTCAACCATCAAAGAAGATATTTTATGTAGCTCCAAGAATACCATGGGATCCTAGTCAACTTGAAATGATGCAATGACCTACTTAAAAATTTCAAGCTTATTCACATCCACCTCAAAGTAATTGGAACATACCCCTTCCTTGGAAACCTTGGCCATCTCAACCCCAAAACCAATCTTGGCAAGAAGGTTGGAAAGAACCTGTTGAGGCCTCAAAATTCCTATGCAACAACATGGGGGAAAACCACCCAGTCCAGACCTTAAAGAAGGTCCTTTTCCATTTGGTGTGGTGGCTCCGACTGGGGATAAAGGGACCAGTTTCCCAATAAGGATGATTTTGGGGTGGGTTTTTCCTATATAACATGCAATGGGAAATGATTTTAATCTATCATATGCATTTATTTAAAACTATATATTCTACTATATATGAAAATTGTTTCTTCCTTTATGCGATCGAAAAAAGATATCTTCCAACTATTAGTAATGAATATTATTTAACAGTTGAAAGTGATGAAAATTATGTAAAGATAATTATTTTGGCAAAGTATTTTGATTAAAATAATTGTGAAATGTATATCGCATTTACATGTGTGATTATATATAAGATAAGATATCATAAACAAATATTAGTACAGAAGTGAAAATAAAATTCATTTATAGAACGTCAACAGGTTCATTCATAATATTTGAAGTTGTTTCATCCATTCTTCTCTTGTTTCTTCTCTTAACTAGAGCCTTATGATTAGGACTCTAGAAGTAATCAAGTGAGGGTATTTCTTCAATCTGTAAAACAGTCTGCTCTATAGGGTATGCCAGAATGATATCTTGATCATGAGCTTCAGGTACCTACTGTAGCCGAATTGCAGTTTCCACTAAATTTTGAGAATGCTCTGCCATTTTAAAACTTGTGGATTCACCAATATTAGGCTTTTGTTGCGGTGTTTTCAGTTCATTGGAAAAAAATTCCCATTCGTTATTTAAATATTTTGGCTAAGACTTCTTTTCCTGATTGGGTGTATTCTGGATATGTTGAATTTCTTGAGAAGATGTTCCAAATCCATTAATTCCTCCCACCCCTTGTACTTCAATCCCTTTGATTAATTTAAGAATTATTTTATTTGGGCTCTCTTTCCTATTTCTGGATTCATTATCAGAGTGATCCGAATTATGAGAATTATGTTGTGATTTCCCTGAATCATGATTATATTTCTCTTGGGATTCATCTTTAGACATATCTTTAGCTTCACTATCCAGGATAATGCTTGGATTTAGCCTGTTGACATCTTGAATAAACAACAAATCCAAAGGAATTATTTCCAGCCTCTTATTTCTATACGTTTGCAAAACTTCAAATTCATTTTGACTGAGTTGACTGGATGCATTTTTCAGTACATCTGTGAACTTCTCCATGCCTTGAAATAAATCATCAAACATATCTATCTTATTTAAGAAAGGTTTCAATTTAAGTTCAGTGGTGAAATTCTTAATCACATCATTGGGGTCATATGGACTCTTTGGCATTATAGCCAAATTTAATAAAGTAACATTTGAAACTTCCTTGAATGTATGACCAAAATCAAAAAGTGAAAAATTACCACACTGCGAAGGGAAATTAGGCCAAATGGCCTTCTTGGCATCTTTGAGTTTCTTAGAAATGGAACTTACTACAAGTTGGTAAGCGATTTCCCTAGCTAGTATCTTATTAGGAACATAATAGGGAAAAACATGGGGAGAAGAATAGCTCTTGAAAAATATGATGTAGGTGAAATTATCTTCAACAAACCATCTAGTAACAGCCAAAATTTTTGTGCTAGCCTCTTTAGAAATCCTAGGGGCTTTCTCATTAAAGATGATCTAATGCATAGTTAACATGACTCCATTGCAAATTTTATAAAAATTTAAATGAAAATCGGACTCCCAGATGGCTATGTGGTAAATATGGATTGGGGTGGGGTCTTGGTTTGTCCATTTCCATTCGATGATAGGAGATCTTGAACAAAAGAAAATTGCATCCATAACGTAAGCACTCCTGTAAAAGGGGGGTATTTACCTAGAGAAAACACTTCTTTTACTTCTATAATCCATTATATTTCTGGCCAAATTATTAGACAAGATCTTCACCCAATTCATAATTTAAGAATTGACAATTGATTTAATTAAAGGGACCCAATCCATGGAAAAACTAGTGGTATCTTTCTTTGCAAACAATCTACATAACATTCCAGCAGCATAAAAATAAGGGGAGGGTAATTGCGCTATCAGGTACATACCTAGTTTGTCTCGTGTCAACTTGCCTTGGTCATCCTTCCATCCCTTTATAAATTTCATCAGGTTTGTATGTTTCTTTTTAAAGCTTTGGAAAAAATCTTTGTCACAATTCTTTTGCAGCATGGGCAAGTGGTACATTGTCCTCAAATCTTTAGTAGTGAACGAATCAATATTCTCTAGCTTTGAATTCTTAAATTTCCTATCTGCTATGCTAAGGTGGTAACTTACCCACTTTACCATATATATGTAGGGGAGAATCTTTGGCATCATTGCTACTTTGTGAATAAACGAGCATGCAATGTACAAGTAGGACGGGTTTGAGGAAATTGACCCATCTGATGTAGCTATTTTGAATATTACCTTTGGTTGTTCATACTCGAAGATTTGGTACATTGATTCCCATGAGGAACTGTCATAATCCTTGTTGCAGGTCATATTTGAGAACAATGGAGACATGTCTGAGTCTTCAACAACTGATGTTTGGGAAATTTCCTTGCCTTTCTTTTTCATTCCAGTTATCCTCACTCCGTTAGGCAGTTTCCTGAATTCAAGTGAACAAAGTAAACTTAGATCTAAGATGAATGGAGAGAAGGATAGAGCTAAAACAATAAAAAAAAATACGGCACTCAATTATTCAAAACACGCTAGAAGTATATATCAATCTTTCAAACTCTACTCCCATTAAATGTCGTTAATAGCCCATAATTCTTCCTATCAAATATCTTACACACCTTTACATAATATGTATAATCTATCAATTTAAGATGTTAGATCTTATATATGATTGATTATATATGAATCATTTCGTGCACTTGAGTAATAAGTATCAATATCGCATATCGCAACTCTAAACCATTACCATTAGTTATGTTTTTCGTCATCGATGAATTTCGTGAAATGCGATCTATGCAAATCGAAGATCACAATTTTCATGTGGTAATAAAACTTTACATTTGGTTATTCGTTGTGAAATGTGAAGTGTGCTAAGGAATCATGTTTATGTGCTTTATCATATCTCTAGAGTTTTATAATTGTTTCTTTTATTGATTCGTCGGGTCTGGCCCATCACAATCTTTACCAAATTGCCATAAGTTCATTGTTTTAAAACGCGCGATGTGATTTATTTTTAAATGGGTGTTTAAAGCATTTGTAATGGGAATTCTATATGACTCGAAAAATTTTGTAGCGCATATCACAACTCTCAACACTTATATATTTTTTAACTTATTCGGCTTATAAGTTATGCGATTTGCGATGAGCTCTTTTAAAATCAAAGTGAAAAGGGAAAAAAACCTTTATTTCCTAAAGTTTAAGACTTAGACTAAGATAAAATCAAGCTCATAAATTTCTATTTATTTTTAAAGGGCCCCCATTTATTGAAAGTAAATGGGGGGTGTTGTATAGTACAACAATTGGCGATTCACTTGGGAGAACCAGCTATCCCTGATTAGTTTTTTGAAATTTCTAAAAAAAAAATAGAAATAAAAAATAGTTGCAGGAATGAATTTCAATAAATGATATCTCACTAAGAAATAAAATATATCTTAATTATCATTCATAAGAATTCCTCTTTTAAAAATAAAAGTATGAATATCTATATTAGTCTTTACTAAGTTCAAAAAGATGAAGCAGGTGGCTCTTTTAGATTAGCTTTATAGATATATACTCTTTTATCACAAGTAGAGCCTCTTATCCCATAGGAAATTTAAGCTGTTGGCAGGGTTACCTTTTACCCAACAATGATTTTTCGTCCCATCCAGTGACTCTTACAATTGTAAAAAATAAGTTCAATTTTATATACTTGATCTCTTTTGGAACTTGTTTTATTTTATGTAGATATTTTCTTTTGTATTCTAATTACTTAAAATAAATTGTCTTACCCCAAATGCAGGTGCTTATATGGCTTGATACATGGTAGGGGATGTGGGTCGGCTCATGGGCTATTAACATCGCCACCCTCTCCCTCGTCCTTGCCTTCATTAATTCCGTCGTTGTCACCTTCCCTGCTGCATTTACGTAGTGCAGTCATCCAAGCTCGCGCCCTTTCACCTTGATTATGGCTTCCTTTGGAAGCTTCACCCCTGTTATGTCACCTCTACGTTCATTTTTCTCCCTGGTCATAGCAGATCACAGCTCTAGAACCTGCACTGGGCATCGATGCTCTATCACCTGCAGTATTGATCTCACCCAGGGTTTCCACGTCTCGTAGATCTCCCTCTGCCAACGGGAGCTCTGGCCACCCTTTGAGTCTTTCTCTGCTCCGTGAGCTTATCCTCCCCTAACCTATATTCCTTACCATTCTGTTGGTCATTTTCATCACCCTGCACTGAGAACAATGCCCCATCTGTGACAAAGGATGCGATGTTTTCGACGCACCAGCCGAGGTCGTCCTCCCCGCCAACCTTCCACTACCTCTTCGGGCTCTTCGTCTCCTTCTTCGAAAAAATCTTTGGGTCACTACCATGTTACCAGGAGTAGTCATGGCCATAGCCATGGGCATGGGCTTTTTCATCCAACTTGGGGCTCACCCAGTCATGTCTCTAGTCATCTGCACTCCGCCCATCTTCGCTTTCCTTGCTCTCTCAACAGGTTGACTATTACTGCCACCATCACTATTGAATTCAAGGAGGAGCCTCTTGTCCTGGATATGGGTCCTCCTAGTGCTGAAATGGAGCATAGGGTAGTTGAACAGCCCATTTCTCCCACCAGCGGTGGTCTGAAATGAAAAGCTCCAAGTTGCAGTACTTCGCAGGATAACAGAGTTGAAGATGGTTCGAGCGACACCAAGCGAGGCTGCCATAATGCTAAAGAAGAAAAGCAAGAAGAGGATGACCCTTATGCCTACGATGGTCATGTGTTCAAGGAATCTCCCCCCTCCTCTCATGATTCTTAAAATGGTTAGTCTCCTTCTTCATAGGTTTTTGGTTGGGCACAAGCCCAAGTTCGTAATGGTTACTTGCTCTCTGCTACAGTTTATCTATTATCAGTATTACAGTTTGTCAATTAGCTGATTTCCCCTTCGCAGGCAGCTTGGTTTTGTTTTGGTTGGGAATAGTTCTTTATGCTTATCTGCTCTTCGCTACTGTGTTTTGGTTAATTTTCGAAGTTTCATGGCCGGTTTCCCCTGCGAGGGCGACACTTTCTTGATGGTCTTCCTGATGAATTCTGTTAAAGTATCTCGTCTAGTAAAATTTCTTAGTCATGCTTGCTGTATCAGAATGCCTATTCTATGGGCCAGACCAGCTGAGGCCTGAGCCTCCTTGTAACATTTTTTTACATTAATAGATTAGTCTCATTCAGAAAAAAAAAATTTAAAAAAAAATAAAAAATAAAAATAAAAATAAAAATAAAAAAATGTCTTGGCTTGGTAACCAAATATTGGAAATTCCATTCACTGGTTGTAATTGAAATGATCAGGCTGGCTCTTGATGAGACCCCTTGTCCTTTTGATATAATCTCGAGTCATTACCCTATTTTTTAGGTAGTATTGTTAATGTCAGTTCAACTATTTCCCTATGAACATGGTAAACAAGTTCTTGATGAGACTTATTATCTTCTAAGCTTTTTAGCATAATTTTTTGAATTACTTTCTAAATTTTGATAAGTTTCCTAGATGAGGTTAATCATTGGTCCTTTTGAGTATTTTGGATGATAATTTTAGAGTTTTAAGATTTCTTATATGTAAAAGAGTCTTTACTATGTTAAAGCTTATTTTCTTGACTGATAATAGAATAACCGTACTTTATAAAGATGAGGTTTCATCAGAGAATAAATAACTTCAGTGAAATTCATCTTTTAGTAAAATAGAATCTATTTCATATTTGAATCTTTCAATTATTTCCTTAATAATTCTTATTTCTATAAGCGGTAAATCAAAAATATTTTCTGATATGTTTACTTGAAAAGACAAAAATCAATACTATGCAAATTGTATTTTCCTAAGAAAAAGAAAATACAATAATATACAGAGAATAGAAGGGGTTACCTCCTGTGAAAAATATTTCTTTAAAATATGCCCATTAACAGGCAAAGAATCTCTTTTGCTTGATAGATTTTGCAATAAAAAATTTGATGGGCCTATTTCTTCAATGATTTGAAATGTACCTAGCGACAGTCCTCAAAATTTGGTGTGTTTACCTTTTTCCTCATGTGATTTGTCCCATGTCAATACGATATCACCAATTTGGAAGGTTTTTGGAGTGACAAAAGTTGTATCAAAGGAAGCTTTAAATATATGTTGATGATGTGCATGAGTAACTTTAGCTTTTTCTCTTTCTTCTTCAAGCTTAAGAATTTGAAATTTTCTTACTTGCAAGGAAGAGGAAGGGGATTCATCAATAAATTGAACTAAGGAAAGTGAAGGAATAAATACATTGGTAAGAAGAACAAAATTTTTTCCATAAACAATATTGAATGGAGAAGTGCCAATGGAGGCCTTATGAGTTATTCGGTCTGCCCAAAGAGAAAATGTCAATGACTTGTGCCAATTTCGTTGGTTTTGGTCAACGATTCGTTTGATGATTATAATAAGTTTTTTATTTGTGTATTCTACTAAACCATTTCCTTGCAGATAATAATTAGTAGAATACTTGAGTTTAAAACCTCTTTTGATTTCAAATTCTATCATAGAAGCTCTTGAGAAATAAGATGCATTATCGAACATTAAAGCAGTGGGTAAATCAAACCTAGTTATGATAAACTAATCAATGAACTCAATAATATTCTCATATTTGGCTACCATTAGTGGAATTTCCTCCACCCATTTAGTAAAATAATCTGTAGCTGTGAGAATATATTTATGTTGTTTGGAAGTGTTAGGAACGATCTCACCAATTATATCTAATCCCCATTGTTCAAATGGTTTTTTGATATTAACTGGTTATAATGGGAAAGATGATTTCCTTTGTCTCCCAGATGCACTTTGGCAAACTTTTCATTTCCTTGGATATTCATGAGCATCTTTAAAAAGTGTTGGCCAATAGTTACCTGCATGCAGGCTTTTATGTGTTGTTGTATTTCCTCCAAAATGTCCTCCAGCTAGTCCATCATGGAGTTCCTGCAAAACTTTCTCTGCTTCAGTTTTCTCTGAGCATATTAATAACACAAAATCAAAGTTTCTTCTAAACAATACATCATTTATTATCTCATATTTCTTGGCCTTTAATCTCAAAGAACATTTTGTTTTATAACTGAGTTGAGTTGGGGCATATCCATTTTTCAAATAAACCTTGAGATCAACGTATTGAGACTGTGCATCGTTGAGGCTTACCTATGATATTTGCACATTATTACCTAAATATACCTCTGATGATAGATGGGATTCTCGTGTTAGCATTTTGAAAAAACCTTGACCTTTAATAATTTTACAAGGTCTAATTTCTACATCATATTCTTGTAAAGCAGTAACCCAGTTAGCCCTTTTCTCTCCTAATTCTCTTTGCATAAATAATTGTCTCACTGTAGAGAATGGAACTATTATTTTTGTGTGAGTTTTGAGTAGAAATGGACTAAAATTATTTATATATTTAAATACAACAAATTCTTGTTTCTCAACTGACAAATAATTTATTTCTACGCCTTGCAAATTGCAACTGAAAAATGACATTGGTGCTTCAATTTGTTGGTCATTAACTTGTGTCAGATCATTAGCATAAGATGTATCTGATAAGAAGGTATATAAAGTAAAAGGTTTAATAAAATTGGGGGTAGTCAGAAATGGAGCATTGATAATAGATTGTTTGATTAAATCAAATGCTTCTCTTTCATTATGTCCCCACTTAAAGGATGCATTTTCTTAATCATGGTTTGCGAAGGTAAAACTATTTGTGAAAAGTAAGGGACAAATATTTTTATAAAATTTATCTGTCCAAGAAACGACTGCATGGCTTTCTTATTATGAGGGAAAGGAATTCTTTTAATCTCTTTGATTCTTTCAGGATCAATATAGATTTCTCTCTTAGACACAATGAATCCTAAAAAATTTCCTTCATCTAATGCAAAATATGAATTCCTTGTGTTTAATTAAATTCCATACCTTTTACATCACTCAAAATACTTGCTTTAGGCCATTGGCATGATTGGTTAATGACCCCTATAAAATCTGTGTCTATGGCTCTTTGAAAAGTGGCATCTACATTTATTAACCCAAATGGCATCTTTTGGTAAGCACAAGTTCCCCACTTAGTCCTGAATGTGGTCTTTAATCTGTCATCTGGATGGACCAGGATTTGGTTATATCCTGAAAATACATCTAGAAACGACATAAGTTCAGAACCGTATAATGTTTGCAGTACTTGTTCCATGGTTGGTAATGGAAAATTGTCTTTCTGACATGCTTTATTCAAATTTCTAAAATCGATAAAAATCCTAATGTCACTATTTTTCCTCCTTACAAGAAACAAATTTGAAACCCATTTAGAATGTCTAACTAGAAATATGATATTTGCTTTGAGGAGTTTATTCAACTCTGTTTTGATTTTGATTTTCAAGATTCGGGTGAATTTTCCTCAAATTTTTTTGTATTGGTTTCTCATCTAAAATCATAGGAATGGTGTGTTGAATAAAATAAGTGTCATATGTTTTAAGATCACTGTAATCCCAAGAAAAAATGATTTTGTAAGTCCTTAATAAGTTGACAAATGTTAATATTTCATTAGAAGATAGACCAAGACCTAAATTGACATTTTATGGTTTATCATTAGTTCCGAGATTTACTAACTCAAATCTGAAGGTTGAACTTTGAGTTTTAGAATTAGTAACTCTCTTAAACCTATCTTTTAGATCATAAAGGTCTTCTAATTTGACAACTGACTTAGAAATTGGATTTTCATCTTGTTATTCCTTTATCTGAATGTCATGTTCATTTTCATCTAGAATTTTATTATCATAATATCCTTCATATGTAAGTAAATCTATGATATCAGAATCATTATAAAATACTCTCCAATTCGTAATATTGCCAGGAAAAGATGGTCTAAAAATCAATTCAATGGAAAATCTATTGGGACTAAATTCTCGAGATGGAATTAATTTCAATGCTACATTAGCCAATAAATGTGCACTAGAATTTTGTATTTTGAGTACAGAATAAATATTGAAAGCTAAGAAATAAGTATTCAATTCCTGGACTAATGATTGGTAATGCTTAAGATGTCTAAAATGGCAATGGATGGTATTCTTACTTGTTTGAGAATCATTTATAAATCTCCTAGTACTTTCATATATTTGATGTCAAGATCAATTGATTTGTACAAACCTTGGATTAATGCTTCATATTCTATTATATTTTTTGTGAAATTGAATTCAAGTCTGCAGGCTAACATGATTTTTTATCCTTCTGGGTTTATTAAAATGCAGCCAACTCCTACACCATTTTTTGATTTAGAGACATAAAAATAAAGAATCCAAAATAAAGAATTAATTACTGGTCTATCTACAAATGTTTTACATTTAGAAGTGTTTGTTTGGGAAAAATTCTCGATTTGAGAGATAACTACATTATCTAAAAACGTTGATGGTTGAGCATTAAAATTTCCAAAAAATGATTATGGCGAGTAATTTCCAATAATATTATTATTGAATGCTACTGGCTCATTTATCGCTTCAATATCAGTGACTGTATGCTTCATGAATTTCTCTCGGTCTACCTGTATTTGATTTGGCTTTCCATTGTGTGGTAGCCCCATATGTGACCAGTCTATTGCGAAACATCCATGAAGCTTTTCAGACTAGCCTCTGATTAACACTAAACCGTAAAACTCGGGAATATCAGCCACCAATATATCAATTATCTCGGCAACCTTCGGGTTTGATGACAATATGATAGAGACATAATTTATTTCTCATACAAGATCTACTTTAGTTCTATCAAGTTGTACTAAATGAACATGAGAACTCTGAGGAGTTATATTCAACTTAGCACATACCGATTTTGGCATGATATTATAGGAATCCCCTTAGCCTATTAAACAATTATGGACGTTCTTATTATAGATATCATAGGTTAAAATAAATGGAGGAGTATGAGAGATGGATTGATCACCTATCATAATCATATATGTAGCATCTATTTTAGTTGAAGGCCCGAAGGAGTTTTACCCATTTGATTAACAACTTGGACTACTACTGGAGTAGGTAAGGCAGAAGCAGGAACTGCATTTAAATATCTGAGTAAGATCTTCAATTGTTGTTTTAGCTTATTAAGTTAATGAATTGAAATGTTGGCCCTGGTATTTTTCATATCCTTAACTACATTATAATCAATTATGTCAGAGACTACCTTTTTCTTTGATGTAGGTGGAACATCTGAAGTACCAGGGTTAGTTTGTGTAGCCTTAGATGTAGACATTTTACTTATTGTTTTATATTAAGGAGGCATTGAGTTCTTATGTTTCTGATTTTGCTGTGCTTCTTCAGTGGTATTCTTGCTCCTTGTACTTACAGGTAAATCTTCTTTTTGTTCCTCATTTGGTGGGATAAAATCCCACATTCCATTTAGTTCAACTTCTTCTTCTACTTTAGTTTCTTTGTTAAGTCCCTATATTAATAGTGTAGCCCCTTAGTATGTTAGTGTAGCCCCCCTTATTGTTATTATTGTACCCTTGTAACCCCCATTTTGTTATTATTGTGCCCTTAAATTATTATTGTTAGGTCGGCTAGGATTACATTGTGGCCCACTAGGATTACATTATGGCCCCATGGACTCCTATATATAGAAAGGAGGTTTTGTAAATTGTATCATCCAAGAATTGTTCATTTATGTAATGTATTGGAGGTTGCCCCCTCGAAGTGGCTTATTTCTAAGGCGTTGATATCTCTTTTCTTCTATTTTTGAAGCTGGTTACACAACATTCTTCTTCTTATGTTTTCTCTTCATCTATATCTTGATTAGACTCAGCATTAGATATGATGTTGGGTGGTTTTGAATTAGAAGACTGATTTTTCTTGAAGGGTCTGAAAGTATTTTTTGAACTAGAACTTTCGACAACCTGTTTCTTGATATTTTCCATTTCATTTTTCATAGTATTTAAAAATTTCTGAAGACCTACATGAAAAGGGTCTTTTGATTTCTTCTTTTTTGAATCATATTTTAAGGATACTTTCTTTGATTTCATATATTCTTGGGAATACTTATTTTCAAGAGTGATATGCATTTCTCTACATATAAATATTATTTCATATTTTTTGCCAATGTAGGCAATTTCTTCTATCAACAAAAATGGCTATATTAGATGGGAGAGATGAAATATACCACTCAATTTGAACTTTTACACTAAGAACTGATGTAGCAAGAATTTTATTGAGTAACTTATTAAATATTGAATTGAAACCTTTTATTTTCTCCCCTATTTTAGCCTTTAGATTTGATAGATCATTGATAAGAGATGGAATGGTTCTATCATCTCCGAACTTGGCTAAAAATTGTTCTTCGAATATATTCCAGCTAGTTATAGAGCGGGAAGGTAATGAAAAATACTAGGATCCTTCAGATCCTGCGAGAGTATATGGAAATAATATTACAACACAATCTTCTTCAACTACCTATAAATTAATTTCTAACATGTTATTATGAATGTGTTCTTCAGTTGGAAGACCATCATCAGGATTAAATTTAGGTAACCATCTTTCAAGGTATTTTGGAATAGGATGAAGAGGAGCAGGAATTTGTACAACAATTGGATTGTTCCATGGCTGTAAAATTAGTGGAGGTACTTGGCCTGCCATTGGACCTTGGGTTGAGGTGATGGATTGAGTTTGAGTTGAAGAAGAGGCGGGATGAGTGCTAGAACTAGTTCAAGAAGTAGTAGTTTGTGTATTGGAACTAGTTAAAGTAACACTGATTGTTGGAATGGAAGTTGTGGATGTGAGTGGAGGTAATGGAGGTGAATGGGGTGGATTATTAGATAAGATATCGTTGGTGATTGACTCTGATTTAGTCTTCCTTGTCTTCCTTCGAGAAGTATCAATGGGAAATTTAGAAGGAGGAATTCTCGTATTTTGAGTTTCTAATCGAGTTAATATTCTTCTAGGTTGTAAAGAGGATGAAACACTAATCTTAGATGATTGAGAAGTTTTAGGCTTTTCAGCAGAAATGGATACTCTTTAATTTTTCTGTCAAATAATGAACCTTTGGGGAATTTTAATGATGTTGGGAAAAATACTGAGAGGGGGGGGGGGGGGGGGTTGAATCAGTATTTACTGCATATCCAAAACTTTTTACTTTTTCACTCTTCTTAAAACCCATACGCTACTTTCCTTTATAACCCCGTATACACGCGGATATCCTTCATACAACTCGTATTAGCAGAGATCTAAATATGCGTATATTTATTAACTTAGTTCTTTGCAATATTCATTCATCGTATGTTAAGTTATCAAGAAACACAGCAAAGAACATCCGAATAAACCATCATACAAACCATCACACATGAACACCAGGATTTTTAGGTGGAAACCCAAGTCGGGAGAAAACCACCGCTGCAGTTGCTCAGCCTTCAATATTTTATTATAGAGAAAACATCTTACAACATATGTGCTGGCGTAGACTCCTACCAACACGCAGGCACCCACCTGCGCTCGTTTACCAGCCTCTCCTGGAAGGGAGATCCAACCCCCTGACTCGTTTACCAGCCTCCCTTGGAAGGGAGCTACGACCCCCTGTTCTCGTTTTCCAGCCTCACCTGGAAGGGAGCTACAACCCCCTGACTGAAGGCTACAACCCTCAGCACCACCAAGGATCACGTTTCATCAATTTTCACACTGGATCCAAAGCTTCCTTTAGGACACAACTTGCAGGCCACGTTTCATCATATTTTCAGACTGGACCCACTCCATACTTTTAAGCACAGTCAAACATGAAACTGATACATATAACTCACCGACAGATATCAAAGAAATCAACAGAAAGTATCGATATTTCTTACCAAGCTGCAACTTCAGCAAACCCTAGTTTGCATACGCGCTTTCATTTCACTGATGTCGCGTATATACGCACTTCCGTCCACACAAACCAGCGTATACTTTTGTACATATTACAGAGTTAATTTTATTGCGCATACGTGCTTTCTCTTCAGCGAAGCCGCGTATATACGCGCTTCCTCTTCGGCGAACTAGCGTATGGATCTTCAGACTTTTATGTCATTGCAATTCTTCACAACAGATACATCACTTCAGATTTTACCCTTTACCTCAGACAGATGTTCGCCTCATCACAGATCTAATCATTTCATAAACAGATCTAGCAAATATAAGTACATTTCAGATCTAGATCCCCTTCTTCATCATTGGTGCATCATACATTCAGATCTATCATTCAACTATAACCCTTTCCATTCAGATATCCTTCAGAGAGAAGTATTAATTCAAGCTCAGACATATTGCACCCATACTCATGATTTGCACAATGAATTTCTTCTCTTTATATAGTTTTACCCTTTTTCAATACCATGAGCCCCTTTTTCAATACCATGAGCCAAAACAATACCATGAGCCCAAAACTACATTACTTCCAATGGTATTCCTAGACGAGGTCATTTAGACGAATCATTACCCAATACAATGGGTCAATACCATGGTGGTTACCCCTGGTTTTGCACTTTATGAGCGCTTTTGCCCATACGCGACTTGGCACGTACTTTACTGCGTGCATACGCAACTTATCCTAGGCAAATCCGCGTATGCCTTGAGACATACTCTTTTCATCATAGATCTAGCACATATTGAATTCCTTTCTTCATTACCTTCTATACTCTCTATAGATACATCAGATTTTCATCTTCAAACAGGTTCATCAAGACATATTCTATCAAGCACAACTTCATCAAGTAAGTTGCCATCATCTTCATCAGGTGGGTTGTCATTCAAGAACAACTCTCTACATCATATTGTCAACAAAAATCATATCACATCAGATTTACATCATTTACCAAGTCCATCAAGTCAAGAATAACTTCATCAGGTGTATTTCCATCAAGGACAACACATGCCAACAATCTCATGTCTTCATCTTCATTCAGTGGGTTGCCATCAAGGACAACACTCGGCATCATATTGCCAACAATCTCCCCCTTTGGACTTGATGGCAACCACGATGGTGTTTGATCACCACAACAGATAGGTACATTAAGAATACAATGACACCATGTCACTCTCCCCATTCTTTGACACCATTCTTTCTCTTCATTCAAGCACCATGTCACTCTCCCCCTTTGACATCAAGGGCAAAGGGCGGATCAAAAACCAACATACTCTCCCCCTTTTCTCCTCATGTGGAAGAAGCGTTCTGCAGATCTGATATATACTGAAGTGACCAAGCTCCCCCTGAGTTCATGCTGAATCTTTAAACATATTTTCCAATGGAGTACATGACTCTATGATTTTCCTATCACCAATGACTCATACTTACATCAAAGATCCATCCAAGTGGATTTACATATGAGACTCAACTACCCAACCAAGTGGGTTTACAAAATTTGACTCAGCTACCCAACCAAGTGGGTTTACAAATTTATCAAGTCCTTACATGACTGAATATTACAATTTTACATCATGGATCTCTACATGGCCTTTTCATCAAACTACAAATATAACTTTAAGACCAACACTAGAAAGTCCTCAAGAAAGAGAACATATTTCAGAACCATCATAATGCCAACAATGCATTATACTCAGCAAAGCTAATGCTCCCCCTGAATCTGTGCATCCAAGCAACCTTTTCATATGACTAAGGCTCCCCCTTAGTTTGTGCATCCTGAACACTTTTACCAACAAATCATCAAGGCATCTTTATCAAAACATTAGAAATAGAATTATGAGAACTAGAACACTACCAGAGATACCAAACAGTATCAGAGATACCAAACAGCACTGCAGCTGTGCTGAAGAGAGCTGACTCCAAACAGAAAATTGTCATTGTGGAGTACTAAAAAGGTATGCTTTTGATGACTATTCCAATGGCTTTTTAATAGAATTTGTGAACCTTTTTGTGTCATGAATTTGGAAAGTAATAAGGAACTATAACAAAACATGTGAGGATTGATATGCAAGACTTAGCCACTGATAATGGTTATTTTCTATACAGGAAAAGGAGAAAACGAGGAGTTTCCGTTCCAAAGGAAAGGACAAAGTCGAGATAACTGCTGTCCCTCTGAACGAGAACCGAACGCAAACAAGGATAAACAGATCTAAGCAAATCGGCTCGGAAAAGAAGGAGAAGACACCAGCTCAGCGCAAAAGAAAAGACAGGATGAAGAGTTAACAGTTTGGCGAATCCCTCAGGATCTTCGATCCTGAGGGATCGCTGCTTTATTTATCATGTTACTTGGACATCTCCGCCGTCACCTTTATATAAAGGGACAGCAATGTTAGCTTGATATATATATAGAGAAGAGAGAGGATACGCTTTTATGTAATTTTCCGTAAAACATCAGCTTTGATTATTAAGTTTCGTTGAGAACTGGTTCAATGTATTTTTGACCGATGCATTAATAAAAGCTTGGTGATTATTTCATCTCTGCGTCTGGATTAACTTCAAGCGGTGTATCCTTGGAGGCTAAGGGCCTGGCCCCGAAGGACACTTGCTTCTGTACCATTACGACTTGACTTCTGTGTGGTTTGTTTATCATTGTTATTTGGTAATTTGATATGCTTTATAAGTTCATATTACATGCTCTGTTAAAGATTGAATCATTGAGGTTTTTACAGATAGAATCGTGTGTTGACTCCGCATCAAGTTATTAATTCTTTCAAGAGTTAATTGCATGTTCTTACTGTTTTGTTACAGAGCTGTTATACTAAACATTCATGTTGTGTGCGTTTCTGATTTATTAGTGCTGTTCTATAATTTATCAATAGTTAAGCTGTTCCATTAGTGTGTTTCGTGTGATTTGCCTTGAGAGTGAAAGATTGTTATTTTGATTGCGAAGAGTGCATTTGAGTTAATAGATTAAGTTTGGTTACAACCCGCGGGACTTAGTTATTCAATTGCTGTTCCATTTTAGATTTGCTGTTCTATTCCAGAATTGCTGTTCAATCCTTTATTTGCTTTGCTGTTCCATTTACTTGCAATTGTTGCTTTGGCGTGAGAGACGATCTAAGGCTGTAGCGAGCATTGGCAGTCACTGTCTAGCTCCCAGGCTCGTGGTCTATGCTCTAGTTTCCTTTCCATCAGTTTCCGAAGGGATGGGTTATCACTGCCGAACCCTTGACTGATAAGCTGTTGAGTTTTCTGAGTGTGTGATTTATTCTTTAAAGTAATTTAATTTCAGTCAAGCATCCGTTTACACTTGTATTTCTTAAGCACTGTACTACTAGCATTACTCTGACAAATGATAGCCTCGGATTGAGTCACTCTTTGTAATAACAAAACGCTCCCGGATTGACATATTAATGTGAGGTAATTAGAGGTGAAAGAGACCCTTTTTATAGCTCTACATTTTGGCGCCGCTGCCGGGGAAAGAGTGTAGCCATTTGTCTTTTTCAGAGTAGTGTACGAGCCTGCTAGGGAGGAGTTGGATCCTAAAAACGGAAGGTAAGAACCTACGTGCGGAGCATGTAAAAGACCTGCTCCACTATCCGCTTTCCTGCAGATTTGTTTTTTCTTTGTTTGAATAGAATTTGGTAGTTCATTTTTTTGAGTGCATGACTAAGCAGAAAAGACCAGAAAAGAATATCAAACCCCCATCCAAGCCTGAAAAAGCTAAGGGGCCGGTGACCCTTGGTCGAACGACCTTCATAGACGAAATCTATAAGAAAACAGAATCTCAGCCATCAGTAGGCCTCAAGAAAAACATTTCTAAACCGCCTACTAGTTCCCTTCAGGCCACAGGATCACCATCTGTAGCCTGCGCTGAGGTGCATAGTCAAACTGAAGAGCAGGACTTTCAAGAAATTGAAAATTCTACTCCAGAATTATTGCAAGAAGGGAACTCTAGCAACTTTTGTGAAGGAGAAGGAGAAACAGGGGAAACCAAGGAACCAAAATCCCCTATTGAGACAAATCAACCTTTAGATAGCCCAGATAAGGGGAGTGCTGCGAAAGTCATTGTTGAAGGAATTCAATCTCCTCAGACCCCTGGTATTCTCATTATTCCAGATAAAGGAAGTGCTATTAAAAATATCCCTGTTAAAACCGTTCCCACTCAACCTAGGAATACCCTCCTAGATATCCCAGAAGGTTATTGGAATATATTCGATCCCATGGCTCAAAACCAACCAAATGCTCAAAACCAGCCAAATACTCAAACCTCTACATTACAATATCCTATAGTGGATTCTGCAGCAAATGCACCCATGAAAGCTATCCCTCTTCAGCATATCCCTACATTCCATGGACTCACATCAGAAGATCCGGATGCATTCTTATTCGAATTCGATGTGTTATGTAGGGGGTACGATTACACCACCGATCCCAAAAAATTGAAATTATTTCCCTCTACATTAAAAGGGGCTGCTTTAAGATGGTTTATGGGGCTAGGTGGTGGGGTTATCAACAATTGGGATCAAATGAAAGAATCCTTCTTAAAAAAATATCAGGATTATTGTAGGTCTAGAGAATTAAAAGACGAAATATTTCAAATATCAGCCAGACCAAATGAAACATTAGAGGAGTATGTGGAACGTTTTCAGTACAACCTACAAAGATCTCCTTATGCATCGCTACCTTTACCTGATAATGTGTTAAAAACTGCATTAATGAGGGGTATGAAGGAACAATGGATTGAAACATTAAACATTATGGGAAAAGGGGATATTTATCAAGAGAATTTTACTGACATCCTTGACTTATGTATCAGGAGTTCGAGAGGCAGCACAAGAATAAAACCGACAGAATATGATCGGTTTGCAAGAGATAAGAAAGTATCAGCAGAAGGAGTAACACGTGCAGAAATTGGAAATTTATTAGAAAATTTTAAAACCGATATTATGGGGACACTAACTACACAACTTGATATTGTGCAGGCTAAACAGAAGCAGCTGGAGGCAGAACAGAATTTGGCAATCTTCTGCCCCCGATGCAGAAAAAAACATAGCCACAAGGAGTGTCCACTGGATAAAGTCCAAACATGCGCCATCTGTACAAAAGATCACCTTACAGAGAGCTGCCCCTCACTTCCCGGATTGAAAGCGGTATATAAGGAAGCAGAAGAAGAACCAGAATCGGTGAATTCGATCAACCAGCGCCGCCAATGGCAGCCGAGACAACCTGGTATGTTTCCGGACTCAACCTCTTTCTTTCAAACCCCACAGTATAATGCTCAACAATATGGTATGTGGCAAAATCAATCTCAACCCCCATTTACAAATTGGTCACCACAATCGTTTCCTTCTTCAAATCCATGGCTGAATCAAACAAGCCAAACTGGTTGGCCGAATTTCCCTTATACTCCACCATATTGGCAAAATGGCCCATACCCTTCACAATGGACTCCCTCTACTTCACAAAGTTCACCCTGGCAGACAAGCTGGCAAAGACCGATGTACCACCCAGCTGGAACTATTCCGCTCCCTCAACCTACTTTGCCAGCTTTACAACAAAATCCCCAGTCTAACCTGAGACTGCAACTCCCAGCCCAACCCGATCCCAATCCAAATAACAGACAGGTCCAATCTATCCAAATCATAGAATCACCAGAAACAGGACCCGACTTGAGGGAGTGCAATGACCTTCAGTTAAGATCTGGACGTATAATTGAAACTGAGGGAGATAAAACAGTTCATATTGAAGATCAGTTACCCAGAGAACATCAGTTACAACAAGAGGATGTAAATAAGCAACAAACCCATAATCAAGCAACCACATCCTCTCCTCCATTCCCAGAACGATTAGCCATACCACGACCCATACAATATCCCGACTTTGACATTCTGGGAGAATTACAAAATCTGTACATAAAAATTCCATTCCTCCAAGCCATTCAAGATATTCCCATATACGCAAAAACTATCAAAGAATTGTGCATAAAAAAACCAAGGAGGAATATAACAAATAATCCAAGAGTCCAAGTAGTCGGTACTTTATCTGATCTATTGTCTGGAAGAGAAACACCCCTTAAATATGAAGACCCCGGGAATCCAATTATAACTGTTCAAATTTATGGTCAGACCCTGTCTAATGCCTTAGTGGATCTAGGGGATGCAATTAATATTTTAACAACCACAACTTGCCAAAAGCTCGGCATTACATCTGTAGAACCCACCTCCACTCTGTTAGAATTGGCTGACCGATCTGTGGTTAGACCAGAGGGTACTCTACATGATGTCATGGTCTCTGTAGAATCCTGGGAGTATCCAACCGATTTCCTAATAATTAATCCAAAAACCCGACTTGATGGACATCCACTAATTTTAGGTAGACCTTGGCTTGCCACTGTCGATGCCTACATTGGCTGCCGGCAGGGAAATATGACCATAACCAGGGGGCCGAATAGCAAGAATTTAGTTCTATATCCTCCAGCGCAGCCAAGTGTCACAATAATCAAAACTAATAAACACCCTGTCTCATACCTTACTGATAACATCAGATCTCCATTAACTATACAAGAGGCACTCGATTTTAAAGATCAAACAGAAGACGATGCCATTAATAATTTCATTACTCAAACTAAACCTCGCACACAGTGTCACATGATAGAAGCATCATTTGATAATGAATTGGAAGAATATCCCTTGAAAGATATTCATGACCAAACGATACCTGTTACTTCTGTTGCACATAGTAAAACTGTGGAAATTGCACCGGGGAAAACTTTAAACATCAATGCTAATCTCACACCTGAACAGGAAACTAAGCTCATCCATTTGTTAACAAAATATCAAGAAGCCTTTGCATGGGATTACCCTGACATGAAAGGAATTGATCCCCAGTTATGTACACACCACATTTACATAGAAAAAGATGCCAGACCTGTGCGTCAGCCGCAAAGGAGACTTAATCCTCATCTAAAAGATGTCGTAAAAACTGAACTTCAGAAACTTTTAGATGTTAATTTTATCTACCCTATTTCTGATAGTAAATGGGTCTCTCCGCTTGTGGTGGTACCAAAAAAGAACGGAAAATGGAGAATTTGTGTGGATTATAGGGAACTAAATAAGGCAACACAAAAAGATCACTTTCCTCTCCCATTCATAGACCAAGTATTAGATACTTTAGCAGGAAAGAAATTCTTTTCTTTCCTGGATGGCTTCAGTGGATACAATCAGATTCAGATTGCCCCTGAAGACCAGGATAAAACTACTTTTACTTGTCCATGGGGAACATTTGCCTATCGATTTCTACCTTTTGGCCTATGTAATGCTCCTGCCACATTTCAGAGGGCTATCCTTAGCATTTTTGCAGATTTAATAAATGATGGACTTGAAGTTTACATGGATGACTTTACACCATATGGAGACGATTTTGATCCAGCTCTAGACACCCTAGAAAAAGTCCTACAACGCTGCATTGTTACCAGGCTTTGCTTAAGCAATGAAAAATGTTTCTTGATGATGACTGAAGGACTTATTCTAGGACATTATGTTTCGGCAGCCGGCATTCAGGTAGACCCGGCCAAAATCCAAATACTTTTGCTTATTCCCACTCCTACTACTCAAACAGAGGTACGCAGCTTTCTTGGATTTTCTGGTTATTATAGACGATTTATAGAGCATTATTCGCACATTGCTGCTCCTTTATATGCACTAACCGGTAACGTTGATTTTCTTTGGACAGAAAAATGTGACCATGCTTTCGAGGATTTAAAGAAGCTCGTATCCACAGCCCCAGTCCTTCGAGGACCAAACTGGGACCTACCGTTCCAGATATCATCTGATACCTTAGATACAGCTATTGGCGCAGTCCTTGGGCAGGAAGAGGATAAAAAACCATATGCTATCTATTACATCAGCAGGAATTTATCCCCTGCTGAATTAAATTACACTGTTACTGAAAAAGAATTCCTAGCTGTAATACATGATGTCAATAAATTTAGACATTATATTACAGGCTATCCTGTTATCTTATATACAGACCATTCTGCTATAAAATATTTAGCAAATAAGCCTGTCACAAATGCCAGAGTAACTCGATGGTTAATTTTATTGCAGGAATTCGACATCACAATCAAGGACCAACCTGGCAAAGAAAACCCTGTAGCCGATTTTCTTTCGAGAATACCAAAATCAAGCGATGCAGCAGCAGTTGAAGATCGATTTCCGGATGAGCACCTGTTTGCTGTTGCCGTTCAAACACCCTGGTATGCTGATGTTGCCAACTACCTCGCAGTAGGTAAACTACCAAAACATTTAACTCCTAATGAGCGCAAGCAGATTGTTCAGAAAAGTTCTCGATTCTCGTGGATTGGGGGCTATTTGTTTCACACAGGAGCAGACATGCATATCGGGCGATGTGTTAGAGAGGATGAAATCTTTGACATCCTAAAAGCCTGTCACGATGGACCGTGTGGGGGGCACTTCGCTGAGCGTAGAACTGGACATAAAGTATTGCAGACAGGATATTACTGGCCTACGATCTTCAAAGATGCGAAGAAGTTTGTCCAAGCCTGTGACAGCTGCCAGCGAGCAGGACGACCTGGTCAAGTTGATGAGATGCCTCTGAAACCACAGTTAGTCATCGAACCATTCGAGCGATGGGCTCTTGATTTCGTTGGACCCATCAACCCCTCATCAAATCAGAAAACATATATCCTGGTGGCAACAGAATATGTCACCAAATGGGTTGAGGCAGAAGCATTGCCAAGAGCCACAGAGGACTCTGTCATACAGTTCTTGTTCCATCTATTTGTGCGTTATGGCCTTCCTAGGGAAGTAATTACAGATGGAGGACCACAATTTGTTGGACATAAATTAGCTGCAACACTTAACAATTATCACGTCCAGCATAAAATCACTACTCCATATCACCCACAGGCGAATGGGCAGGTAGAAAGTAGCAATAAGATAATAGAATCAATCCTAACGAAAACCATTGCGTCACATAGGCGTGATTGGGCTACCCGACTACCTGAAGCACTCTGGGCATATAGAACCACATGGAGGAGTACCACCGGTTACTCGCCTTATCAATTAGTGTTTGGAAAACAACCCATTTTTCCTATAGAATTCGAAATCCAAACATTACGGACAGCCCAGGAAGTTGGCCTAGATCTAAGCGAGGCACAAATCAATCGACTACAGCAGATCAATGAATTAGACGAAATTAGGCTCTCTGCACTACAAAATACAGCATTGATTCAACATCAGCGAGCTAAATGGCATGATGCGCTCATCAAAAACAAAGTCTTTCACGAGGGAGACTGGGCTCTGTTATACGACTCTCGGTTTCAGGACTTCCCTGGAAAACTTCAGACTTGATGGTTGGGACCATACGAAATCCAGAAGGTGCATGACAACGGAACCCTTACTCTAATTACCATTGACGGTTCTGGATATGCATTCAAAGTGAATGGCCACCGAGTCCGTCTCTATCGCAAACCACTCACTCGGGAATCCTTCTGCCAGCAGCTACGCCGAGACACTGATATGGAGATCTTAGGAGAGGAAGAGAAATCTTCCTCACCTGTAATTCATTAAGGGTTCATTTTTTTTTGCAATTTGTACATAAGTTCTTGTTTTTTTGAGTGGTTCTTGTACGTAAGTTTGAATTAAATATTTTCTTGTCATTTTTGCTGTTCCTTTTCTTTCACAAAGTTCGATTTTTGCTCTTCTAAAAATAGCATATGCGTGTTTTTGTATGATGTTGGTTTTGCTTGTTTTGCTGTTCCTTTTCTAAAGGAACAACATTCGGGATCTCTGCTGTTCCTTTTTCAAAGGAACGGCATTGTTACATTTTCCGCTGTTCCTTTTGGTTACCACTGTTCTTTTTCTTCAAAGAAACATCGTTCTTTTATTGCTGTTGTTCTTTTTTTCAAAGGAATGAAATTTTGAGTATTTTTATAGTATTTTTATTTTTTGCTGTTCCTTTTTCCCAAAGGAACGGCATTTGCATTTTTGCTGTTTTTTTATCATCCGTCGTTGTTTCTTTTCCAAAGGAACACCACTCGCATACTTCTGCTCTCCTTGTGAAACAGCTTATTCTTTTGCTGATCTAAATTGAGGATGCTTTTTGCCCGTCTTCTTTCTAGTCTTTAAGATACAGCTATGTATTTGTGCAATGAAATATAAAATCACAACATACCGAAATATGCAAACCATAAATCGCTATATCTATAAGGCTCTGCATTAGTAAGAGGACAAATGGAAGGACATACTTATTTCTTACCTTTTGTTGACATGGTTTTACTAATTTTGCCTGATTGGTTATCTTTATCATGCTGATTCCCTTAACCTTTTTTTGATTAGTACTTGGGAATAAGAGCAAAGAGCTTATATCTTCCTATTGAGATAATAAGACTTCTTCCACCATTCCTACTCTTAAGGAGTGTTGAACCACCCTTTGTGTATAAATAAGGAAAAGTATTCTATAAAAAAGAAAAAATATGTGAACATGATATGTGAAGTGTCAAATGCAGGATAGGGGATCTCATCGAGAGCCAGCCTACCATGATCATGAGGATGGAAGTGAAGTGGCATTCCCATTATGGCCACCACACCAGGGATATGGTCCAAAAGGTATATCAACTAAACAAACCTTGGAACAGGAGGTCTCATCACGAGCCGGCCTGCCCACGTTTCGCTCTTTCCTTGTGAATGGCATTATGGTTAACTGGTCACCAAGCCAGCATAATGGTCTACATTTTGAAATAACAACATTCCTAAGTATACACAAAGGATCATGGTTCCGAGGGTGAAAAAACAACTCTGCCAAGGTTATGGACACCTGTTGGCAGTAGAGTACTGTTAATGGTATTGAAGTCACCTTGCTTACACCAATAGGTAAGATACTAATACTCTTTTGTTTCTTATATCCTAGGAACTAATCATATGTCATTTCCTGATTTATACATCACATGAACATTTATCATTACCAATCATGGCAACGGAAGTGACCATGACCACTTGAGATTTGGCAAGTACGACACATGTCTTATCCACTAGCCTCATATCATAACACAGCAGCCTCTTATATAATACGCGATCAATTCTCCGCCTCGATTTCGGTAATTCGTTGTCCTTTTCAACATGGCATAATTCCATATGTTGTTCCTTTCTGACTTGATTGCAGACCGGGTGCCGCTCCTTTATTTGCCGGCTGGGACAGCCTATCACATTGCGGGGGGGGAGGTTAACCTCATCATTCCCTGTATTACGTGTCAATTCACCATTCAGGAAAACTAGTATACGACGGTTTGGCATGGTTTAACGGCATGGCATTTTTATTTTCACATAAGTTGCTTTCTGTTGCACTGTTGCATACTCTGTGTTTTCTTTCTCGAAACCTTGCGATTATCACCCTCTCTGTGTTTCAAACAGAAAACTTTTTTTCTGTTCCATTTAGAATTCACAGTGAAACCATGGGAGGAAGGGCAATTCGAAGCGAGCCTCAACAGCTGACGATCTCCGCTGCTGCCCGGGAGATCCTGGAAAGAGCAGGATGGTTGAATTATTTCAATCGCCTACAGGAGTCTAATGAAACAGTAGCGATGGAATTTTTGCAGAACCTACAGGATGACCACTCCACAGTAAGAGGGAAGCGGATAGCGGTCACCGATGCCATAATTGCAGAAGTTTCAGGACTACCAGCCACCGGACCGGTATGGACATTAAAAAAGGAACGATTACAGAAGGTCATGGACATTTTTCAGGATGAAGGCCAGAATTTGACAATTAAGGGAAAGGGAGTTCTGCCAGCAACCCTAGGAGAACCCTGGACGGAGCTAGCAAGAACAGTGCAGAGCTACATTACCTGCGAAGGAAGGAAAGACGTGGTAAGACCACGACATCTTAAACTTTTAGCTGTTTTAAAACAAAAATGCTCTGTAAATTTACCGGCACTCCTGAACTCATTACTGCATGATGCTGCACAAAGTATAAAGAAGGCACAGCATGTAGAGTCAGTCGTTAGCCACCATGGGTTAATACGACTAGTTGTTAGTTATGGTCTTACCCAGTAGCAGAGCAGCTGGGAAGAGCTGATTGCAATGATTGAGGGGGGATTGACAGCGCCATCCCCAAAACGTAGACATTCTATAAGCACACCAGAACGTCCGGCAAAGCGTAAGCATGCCATTGATCCACTCGAGCAACCGGAGGAACCCAGAACATCAGCACGGTTAGCTCAGATGAGAGGAAGCATAGATAAGCCCAGAAAATCAGCCCGGTTGGCTCGGATAAGAGGAAGGCTGGAAAAGCTCCAAGGAAGCACCAGCCAACCAGTGATAATTGAAGACGAGCAACCCGAAGAAGAAGCAGCCGAGCCTTCGGGAACAGAAATAGAAGCAGAAACTGAACAGGAGGAAGAAATGGGATAGCAGGAAGATAGCCCATTACAAGACCTACTGGGAGATGATGACTTGGCCGCAGTCCTAGCCAATATGAGTAAGTATGGTCAACCTTCTAGTTTAGAGGACCCTCACGACAAACCCCAAGAAGAAAACATGCCTGTTCATGATGAAGAGGAGGAAAATATTGAACGGGAACAATCTGTTCCCAGGTCACAAGAGGAAATTCTAGAGGGAGTAGGAGCAGAAACAACAGTTGCTCAGGAAGAGACAGAACCAGTCGAAGTTCATACCCCAGAACAGCCAGAGCAGAACAGTGAGGAAGAACCCCAAGAGGAAGATTTAGAAACTGGTCATGATCCAGTCCGCAGCAGACAGACTGCTGTTCCTTCGAATGAAACGCTGGAAATTAAGAAGTTGCGGATGGAACGGAGTAAATTGTTGAATACGATAACCCAACTCAGACAACAAATTAGGATTCTGAAAAAGAACCAGAAGGTAAGAAAGACCGGAGGGAGGAAAAAGAAGGCCAACAAGCGGCCTGCTGTTCAAAACCCTACTGAGAATCCAGCTGTCGTTCCAAATGATGCTGAGGAACGGGAACAGACGGATGTTCGCGTTAAAACAGAAAAGGATGATATAAGGATCAGTGACAAGCAAATTCAGACAGAGGCACCACCCTCAGGGGTAATAAGGGTTCTGAACTCCAAACAGCATAATAAGAAAGTTCAGGTAAAACTCTCGGCCTCCACTGACCTATGGAAAAAATATCCGAAGACAAAAACCTTGCATAAGATGGTGAAGCAAGCCCAGCAAGAAGTCGAACAACTTAGAGAGCAAACGGTTCCTCGAGAAAAATATGAAGAGTTACAGCAGCAACTAAGGGACGTCAGTCAATCCAAAAGCCAGGCCTTTGAAGGGTGGAAAAAGGAATAAGAGGAAGTTGCACAGGTAACCCGTAGACTAGATACTGTTATCAAACAGATGAATGACTTGTGTTCTTTATACAATGATGTTTTAGCATGTAGGGCCCCTGCTAAAAACTATGCTCTGTTTTTATTAGAACGGTATTTACAATTAAAAATAAAAGCTGTTAAAGCAGGCACCCCTATACAAATCAACATTGTCAATGACTTTATAGACTGCTGTAAACATTATGGAGTAAAAGTCCAGAGATTGTTGTGTGAACTTTACTTGCATGACCTTGTGCTAAGTCAGGAGACTGAATTAAACCCTGGCCCTTTCATTGGAGACATCCAATTCCAAGCATTCATTTCATTCGGGGTTAATCAGATTAAGTGGCTCAAAGCCTATGATACTTTCCAGGGTCAGGAAAATGGTCTAGATTTACGGGTTAGGGCTGAGCCTAGGAACCCAGTATAGTTGTGGAAAGCTCATAGAAATCTTATAAGGGCTCCTGGTGCCATTGAAACATTAGGACCCATGCATGAGGCACTCATTCGAGAGAGTTTAGAGTATTTTCTTTCCATCAAAGACTTGGCCATTAATGCAGCCAAATTTCGATACCGAATCTCTGATCCAAACATTCAGCTCAGAGAGCCATTTAAGTATGAGAACTTTGAGTTAGCTGCTGACCGTTTGAACCTCTATGGCCAGAGCATTCTGAAAGCAGGGTCATCCTGGTTAGGATATAGATTTCGCACTCCAATTATTTGGCACCCTGCACCCGGATACCAGGCCCTGTATGATAAGCCTGAGGGGCAAACAGGTCAGTTCTTTGACTATCTAATCACTCAACATGGTTGTAGGCCTCCGCATGAGACTCCTTCTCCAGCATATTCTCTCACTGCATCGCATGTCAACTACAATGTTTTCATGAGGACATGAAACAAGGTAAGCAGGGGGGTGTGTGGAGTACTAAAAAGGTATGCTTTTGATGATTATTTCAGTGGCTTTTTAATAGAATTTGTGAACCTTTTTGTATCATGAATTTGGAAAGTAATAAGGAACTATAACAAAACATGTGAGAATTGATATGCAAGACTTAGCCACTGATAATGGTTATTTTCTATACAGGAAAAGCAGAAAACGAGGAGTTGCCACTCCAAAGGAAAGGACAAAGTCGAGATAACTGCTGTCCCTCTGAACGAGAACCGAACACAAACAAGGATAAATAGATCAAAGCAAATCGGCTCGGAAAAGAAGGAGAAGACACCAGCTCAGCGCAAAAGAAAAGACAGGATGAAGAGTTAACAGTTTGGCGAATCCCTCAGGATCTTCGATCCTGAGGGATCGCTGCTTTATTTACCTTGTTACTTGGACATCTCCGTCGTCGTCTTTATATAAAGAGACAACACTGTTAGCTTGATATAGAAGGATATAGAGATAGGATACGCTTTTATGTAATTTTCTGTAAAACATCAGCTTTGATTATTAAGTTTCGTTGAGAACTGGTTCAATGTATTTTTGACCGATGCATTAATAAAAGCTTGGTGATTATTTCATCTCCGCGTCTGGATTAACTTCAAGCGGTGTATCCTTGGAGGCTAAGGGCCCGGCCCCAAAGGACACTTGCTTCTGTACCATTACGACTTGACTTCTGTGTGGTTTGTTTATCATTGTTATTTGATAATTTGATATGCTTTATAAAGTTCATATTACATGCTCTGTTAAAGATTGAATCATTAAGGTTTTTACAGATAGAATCGTGTGTTGACTCCGCATCAAGTTATTAATCCTTTCAAGAGTTAATTGCATGTTCTTACTGTTTTGTTACAGAGATGTTATACTAAACGTTCGTGTTGTGTGCGTTTCTGATTTATCAGTACTGTTCCATAATTCATTAATCGTTATTGTTGTTCCATTAATATGATTTGTGTGAATTGCCTTTAGAGTGAAAGAATGTTATTTGATTGCAAAGAGAGTATTTGAGTTAATTAAGTTTGGTTACAACCCGCGGGACTTAGTTATTCAATTGCTGTTCCATTTTAGACTTGCTGTTCTATTCCAGAATTGTTGTTCAATCCTTTATTCGCTTTGCTGTTCCATTTGCCTGCAGTTGTTGGTTTGGTGTGAGAGATGATCTAAAGCTGTAGTGAGCATTGGCAGTCACTGTCTAGCTCCCAGGCTCGTGGTCTATGCTCTAGTTTTCTTTCCATCAGTTTCCGAAGGGATGGGTTATCACTGCCAAACCCTTGACTGATAAGCTGTTGAGTTTTCTGAGTATGTGATTTATTCTTTGAAGTAATTTAGTTACAGACAAGCATCCGTTTACTCTTGTATTTCTTAAGCACTGTACTACTAGCATTACTCTGACAAATGATAGCCTCGGATTGAGTCACTCTTTGTAATAACAAAACGCTCCCGGATTGACATATTAATGTGAGGTAATCAGAGGTGAAAGAGACCCTTTTTATAGCTCTACAGTCATCAATCATACATACGCGGTTTTCTGTGCATGAACTCGCGTATATACGTGACTGTGTTTCAGGAAATCTGCGTATCCAATGCCATCTTCTAAATTTAAGCATATTTGTTCTTTTGACTGGCAGAGAACACTCCCAGCTTCTGTCTTAGATACTCGAACGCTTCCCTGGGCAGAGGTTTGGTAAAGATATCAGCAACTTGTTCTTTGGAGGGAACATCCTCCAACTTCACCTTTTTCTCAAGCACTTGTTCACGTAAGAAGTGATACTTGATGGGAATGTGCTTGGTCTTCGAATGCATAACATGATTCTTTGAAATACTGATGGCACTTGTATTGTCACACTTAATGGGGACAGGAGGTGTACATTTGATTTGAAAATCTTGTAAGGTTTGCATCATCCAAAGGATTTCAGTGCAACAAGATGCGGCAGCCACATATTCTGCTTCTGCTGTAGATAAGGCAATAGAATTTTTCTTCTTGCTGAACCAAGATACTAACCGGGGTCCCATATAGAATGCACCACCACTAGTGCTTTTTCGATCATCAACACTTCCAGCCCAATCTGCATCAGTGTAAGCATGAAGAGTAAGATCAGCATTATTTGGATACCATAGACCAAAGTCTTGAGTTCCTTGAAGATATTTGAATATTCTTTTAACAGCCTGAAGATGAGACTCTTTTGGATTAGCTTGGAATCGTCCAAAAATCCCAACAGCATGCATAATGTCTGGTCTAGTCCCAGTGAGATAAAGTAAACTTCCTATCATCGATCTGTACTCTGGTTGATTCACTATGGGAGAATCATCATTAGAACTGAGACTGCATCCGGTTATCATTGGTGTACTTACAGGTTTGCATTCTTCCATGCCATACTTCTTCAGAATTTGCTTAAGATATTTTGCTTGTGATAGGAATATACCATCTGCAGTTTGATGCACTTGTAAGCCGAGAAAGAATGTTAGTTCCCCAAGTAAGGACATTTCAAATTCTTGCTGCAT
This sequence comes from Pinus albicaulis, assembly GCA_034641835.2. Lineage (NCBI taxonomy): Eukaryota > Viridiplantae > Streptophyta > Pinopsida > Pinales > Pinaceae > Pinus > Pinus albicaulis. The sequence goes on along the minus strand of CM076581.1, from coordinate 170,689,545 downwards.
GACAGAAGCAAATTTTTGACTCATAGATTCTTCTTTACTCCCAAAAATGATATCATCAACATATACTACCACAATCAATAGTTTATCATTTTCAATTTTTATGTATAAGTTGCTATCAGCAGACCCCTTTGAAAATCCTTGTTGATGAAGATATTTGTCAAGACGATAATACCATGCCCTTGGAGCTTGTTTGAGACCATATAGAGCCCTTTTAAGTCTACAAACAAGATTTTCATCATTTCCCAAAATGAATCCTTCCGGTTGTTCTATATATACTTCTTCTTCTAGATCACCATTAAGAAAAGCAGATTTAACATCCATTTGATAAACTTTTATTTGTTGATAACTTGAAAAAGCAAGAAACATTCTTATGGCTTCAAGTCTAGCCACAGGAGAAAAAGTTTCTTCAAAGTCTATACCTTCTTGTTGAGTATACCCTTTGAAAACTAGTCTAGCTTTGTTTCTTACAACATCCCCATTCTCATTTAACTTGTTCTTGAAAATCCATTTAGGTCCAATGACATTTTTATCATGCGGTCTTGGTACCAATTCCCAAGTGTCATTCTTTTCAATTTGATCGAGCTCTTCATCCATGGCTTGCTTCCAAAATTCATCTTTGCTAGCTTGATTGACATTGTGTCGTTCAATTGTGGATAGAAGTGCCAGATGACTAGAAGATCCCACCAGAGTTCTCCTCGTTCGTACACCCGATTCCTTGTCTCCCAAAATTTGAGATTCAGGATGATTCTTTTGAACATATCTGGATGGAGCTTTTTCAGATAGATCATTTTCAGGTTCTTCATTGGATCCACTATTTATATCATTTCTATTTGATGTAGAAGGCCATAAGTCACCATCATCTTCTTTTGTTGTTTGTTTTTCTTCTTTAGGAGCTGCAGGAGACTCATCAATAACAACATCAATACATTCAACAATCTTTCGAAGCCTTTTATTGTAACATGTGTATGCTTTTCTTGAAGATGAGTAACCAAGAAATATCCCTTCATCTGATCTAGGTTCAAACTTGCTAAGCTTTTCATCATTATTTTTGATAAAGCATTTACTTCCAAAAACTCTAAAATGCTTCACAGTGGGAGAATTACCATACCAGAGTTCATATGGAGTTTTGTCACTATTTACCCGAACATGAGCCTTGTTGAGAATGTTAGCTGCTGTATGTGCTGCTTCACCCAGAACATGTTAGGAGTTCCAGAATCATCAAGCATAGCTCTAGCCATTTGTTGAATTGTTCTATTCATTCTTTCTGCTACGCCATTGTGTTGTGGAGTGCCTGCTACAGAGAACTGTCTTTTTATGCCATGTTGTTCAAAAAATTCAAAGAATTCATTTGATGTATATTCTCCTCCTCGATCATATCTAAGACACTTGATTTTTAGATCTAATTCATTTTCTACTAATGCTTTGAAGATTTGAAACTTTTCAAATGCTTCATCTTTGTGTTTAATGAACCTGATCCAACACATTCTAGAGTAGTCATCAATAAATAAGATATAGTATTCTTCCCCACGTAGTGAATTTTTCCTCATAGGTCCACATATGTTAGTATGAATGAGTTCAAGAGGCTTACTTGAAGATCCTTCTTTGGCATTAAATCGTACTCTGGTCTGCTTACCGAATTGACAAGATTTGCATATGATACTTTCTGGTAGATTAATATTGGGAAGATCACGAACAACTTGAAGTCTGCTTGCTTTGTTGATTTGAGAGAAGCTCAGATGCCCCAGCCTTCTATGCCATAGCCAATTTTCTGAAGACTTGCTCAAGTAACATTGATCTTTGCAGTTCAGTATATATAGGTTGCTTGGGTTTCTTTTCCCTTTTATAATAATTTTACCTGTATCAAAATCACGAACCACACATTCTTTTGAACTAAAGACAACTTCATTTCCTTGATCACACATTTGACTTACACTCAACATATTATGCCTTAATCCATCCACATACATGACATCATTTGCCTTCACCTTTTCTTTTAGAAACACAGACCCTTTTCCTTTAATTATAGTAGGAGAATCATTTCCAAATGTTACTTTCTTTTCCTTTTCTAGAGAATTATATGTAAGGAGTTTCTTTTGTCACCTGTCATGTGTCTTGAGCACCCACTATCAATGTACCATTGATTTTCTTCACCTTCTGCAAATAACGCTATCCCACAATTTTCAACCGGTGGTTCTTTCTTTTTCCACACTTTAGAGCTTGAGGGAAAGTGCTGTTTTGGCTGGACTTTGCTCCTGCATTCAGATTCTTCATGGCCAAAGTTATTGCAATAAGCACATTCAACTTCATTTTGAAGAGGAGAAAATTTGTTATAGGTATTCTTCTTTGGTTCAGTATCCAACCTTTTCTTTCTTGCTTCTCTTGTCATGATGGTTTTGTAAGCAACACATTGAGCAGCTTTGTGACCAAAATTGTGACATGTAAAACATTGTCCATTGAAATAGACATTTTTGTAATCACAAAATCTTCTATTTGGATTTACCTGCTGGTTGGAGCTCCTTTGAAAGTTATTCCTGTCAGTATTCCTTGAAGTGCGATGATCCTGCTTTACCTATAAATAATCCTTGCTTCCTTGTTGAGAGGCAAAATATTGTAAACCAGTAGTTGTTGCCTTTAGATAGTTTGGTGCTGAAGCCTGAGAGGATTCTCCAATATATCCAAGACCTATTTTTATGAGAGGAGAACGTTGAGCATTGATAATTTCATCTAAGGTTTCTGAACCTTTAGCAAATCTAAGATTGAGAGTTTTTTATTTCTCATTATCTTTCCTTAGACTTACTACTTCACACTCCAATTCCTCAATGCGTTTTTCCTTTGCTTAAGCTGATTTTCAAGAGTCTCTATGATTATGTTATTTTCTTCTAGGCTTACTTTGAGTTGATTGTTTTCTTCAAGAAAGTCATTGTCTTCCAGAGCATCCACAAAAGTATCCTTTTCTTCTTTTTGTTCAAATGCCATGCGAAGTCTAAGATCTTCTTTACATTCTTCCTCACTATTAGATGACCCATCACTATCTTCATTAGTATAGTAACTTTTCTTAGAGATAGATCGGTTCTTATTCCTTCTTGCTACTTCTTTTCCTTTAGCAGATGTTTCTTTATAAGGACATTTTGCAGCATAATGACCAACTTTTCCACACTCAAAACATTTGAAGGGAAGCTTACCTTTGAATCTTCCAGTACCTAGTTGGAGCTTTCTCACGAAATTTGCTTCTTCTTCATCGGATACATAGCCGGATTCTTTGACAACCTCCTTTTCCTTTCCTTTTGTAGATGCCTTAAAAGCAGCTTCTCTTATTTGAGAAGGACCTCCTTGTCTCATTTCAAAAGCAGTCAGAGTACCATGTAATTGAACAATAGTAAGCGTTTGCAGACCTTGCCTTTCTTCAATAGCTGAAACTTTAGAGTCAAATTTTGAAGTCAAGGATCTTAAGACCTTTTCCACCAGAGTAGTATCAGTTATGGTTTCACCCAAATTTCTCATTCGATTTACAATATCGTCCAGACGTAAGAAGAAATGGGAAATACTCTCATCACTATGCATCTTCAAATTTTCATATTCAATTCTAAGAGTTTGGAGTTTTGCACTTTTTACCTTTGTGTCTCCCTTCATAGCTTAGAATGATTTTGTCCCATATGTCTTTTGCCGAATGTAGCTGCATCACTTTAGTAAATTCTGATTCAGACATGCTTCCCAATAAGACATTCACTGCTTTGGCATTGATTTCATACTTCTTTCTTTCAGCTGCATCAGTAGGAATACTTGCCGGGTATTGATAACCTTCTTCCACGATTGCCCATACATCTGCACCAAGACTTTGCAGATATTATTTTGTTCGTACCTTCCATAATATCAGATTGCTTCCATTGAATAGAGGTGGCTTTATAGACATTACTCCTTCTTGACTTCCCATTGCGACGGATCTCCTTTAAGCGATCAAGCTTCTGCACAAGGACCTCCTCTGATACCAATTGTTGGGAAAAATACTGAGAGGGGGGGGTGAATCAGTATTTACTGCATAATCAAATCTTTTTACTTTTTCATTCCTTAAAACCCATATGCTACTTTCCTTCAGTAAACTAGCGTATATACGCGGATCCCCTTTATGAAACTAGCGTATACACAGAGATCTAGATCTGTCATTAAAATCTTCACTTATATTATTCCATCATTCATTCATCAGATGTTCAATAAACAGTAAACATGTGCAGTAAGAACAGAATAAACCATCACACAAAGCATCACACATGAACACCAGAATTTTTAGGTGGAAACCCAAATCGAGAGAAAACCACCGCTGCAGTTGCTCAGCCTTCAATATTTTATTATAGAGAAAACATCTTACAACATATGTGCTGGCGCAGACTTGACCAGCACGCAGGCACCCACCTATGCTCGTTTACCAGCCTCTCCTGGAAGGGAGCTCCAACCCCCTGACTCGTTTACCAGCCTCTCCTGGAAGGGAGCTACGACCCCCTGTTCTCGTTTACCAGCCTCACCTGGAAGGGAGCTACAACCCCCTGACTGAAGGCTACAACCCTCAGCACCACCAAGGATCACGTTTCATCAATTTTCACACTGGATCCAAATCTTCCTTTAGGACACAACTTGCAGGCCACGTTTCATCATATTTTCAGACTGGACCCACTCCATACTTTTAAGCACAGTCAAACATGAAACTGATACATATAACTCACTGACAGATATCAGTAAATCAGCAGAGCAGATCAGACATTTCTTACCACAGACTTTAGCAAACCCTAGTTTGCATACGCGCTTTCCTTTCTTTGATGTCGCGTATATACGCACTTCCGATCACATAAACCAGCGTATACTTTTGTACATATTACAGAGTTAATTTTATTGCGCATACGTGCTTTCTCTTCAGCGAAGCCGCGTATATACGCGCTTCCTCTTCGGCGAACTAGCGTATGGATCTTCAGACTTTTATGTCATTGCAATTCTTCACAACAGATACATCACTTCAGATTTTACCCTTTACCTCAGACAGATGTTCGCCTCATCACAGATCTAATCATTTCATAAACAGATCTGGAAAATATAAGTACATTTCAGATCTAGATCCCCTTCTTCATCATTGGTGCATCATACATTCAGATCTATCATTCAACTGTAACCCTTTCCATTCAGATATCCTTCAGAGAGAAGTATTCATTCAAGCTCAGACATCTTGCACCCACACTCATGATTTGTACAATGAATTTCTTCTCCTTATATAGGTTTACCCTTTTTCAATACCATGAGCCCCTTTTTCAATACCATGAGCCAAAACAATACCATGAGCCCAAAACTACATTACTTCCAATGGTATTCCTGGACGAGGTCATTTAGACGAATCATTACCCAATACAATGGGTCAATACCATGGTGGTTACCCCTGGTTTTGCACTTTATGAGCGCTTTTGCCCATACGCGACTTGGCACGTACTTTACCGCATGCATACGCGACTTCTCCTAGGCAAATCCGCGTATGCCTTGAGACATACTCTTTTCATCATAGATCTAGCACATATTGAATTCCTTTCTTCATTACCTTCTGTACTCTCTGTAGATACATCATATTTTCATCTTTAAACAGGTTCATCAAGACATATTCTATCAAGAAAAACTTCATCAAGTAAGTTGCCATCATCTTCATCAGGTGGGTTGCCATTCAAGAACAACTCTCTACATCATATTGTCAACAAAAATCATATCACATCAGATTTACATCATTTACCAAGTCCATCAAGTCAAGAATAACTTCATCAGGTGTATTGCCATCAAGGACAACACATGCCAACAATCTCATGTCTTCATCTTCATTCAGTGGGTTGCCATCAAGGACAACACTCTGCATCATATTGCCAACAGATGAAAATTCGAAGACAGTATGGGTTGAGTTTCACCAGGAGACTTAGGAGAGGGATGTTCAACTTCATATCTTAAAGATTTAGATCTAGCTAATGTTCTAGAGGTTGAAGGGGATCTAAAGGGAGAGAGACTCTTAGATTGATCATATCTTCTTTCCATTCACAATTGGCCCTCCTTCTAGCGCCAAAATTTTGAGGCCTCAGAATTCTATTCCAACAACATGGAGGAAAACCACCCAATCTGGACCTTCGAGCAAGTACTTTTCCATTTGGTGTGGTGGCTTCAACTAGGGATAAAGAGACCAGTTTCCCAATAAGGATGATTTTGGGGTGTGTTTTTCTTATATAAAATTTAATGGGAAATGATTTTAATCTCTCATATGCCTTTATCTAAAGCTATATATTATACTATATACCCGGGGTATTTCTTCCTTTATGCGATCTAAAAAATATATCTTCCAACTATTAGCAATGAAGAATATTTAACAGGTGAAAGAGATGAAAATTATGTAAAGATAATTATTTTAACAAAGTAGTTTGATTAAAAGAATTGTGAAATGTATCTCGCCTTTATATGTGTGATTATATATAAGATAAGAGATTATAAACAAATGTTAGTACAGAAGTGCATTAACATTCATTTATGATAAAAGTTCAAATATATAATGAAGATAAAAGGATAACTGGAAATCTAAAAAAGAAAAACTTAATATAATGTGTAGAAGTACCATATATATGAAGTCATACTCATATAAACTAACAATAGTTTTCTTCTCCTCTTCACTTTCAAGCAATTTAAAGAGTAAAACACTGCAACATCATTTAAACAACTTCAAATGTAAAAAGATAACATATTTTGTTCCATTAATCCATCAAAGAATTTACAAACTTACAGAAGTGGATTATTTGGAAATGTTGTTGTCAAATCTCTAGACCCTTCTCTAAATGCATGAGGAGGGTTTAAATACTAAACTATAATATGTTTAAAAATAGATTACTACATAAAAATAGAGGAGGTTTCAAACAACCATCCTCGCAAAAAACAAAATTAAACTACAATCTAGGAAAATAAAATAACAAGATGACTATTTGTGCTAATCCTCCTTGTGCATTTGATCTCGAAGCTGACAAATATCCACCATTCGTTTTAGCTGAGCTGGCTTCCAAATTCATGATCTGATCTGGACTTTGAATACTACCTTCAAAAGTGCTCGCTATGACTTATTTGTTGAGTCAGTTAATGATAGAAGATTTAGACACTGATGATAATGTTTGATCAGAAAATTCCAGTAATTTTCTTGACCAAACTTATTTATATTTTTAATTATTTCCTCCTGTATCTCTATCCTTTTCTTCCACTTTGCTTTTAATGGCTTGAGTTCTGAGAGAACTTCGATTGTGGATTCTTTAATAAGTTCAGATTTCAAAAGATGTTCATTAAGAAATTCAGTAATTTCATTTGTTAACCTTGATTCCTTTGCCGCTGCCTTTTCTGCTTGTCTCAGCTATACTTCCCAATCCTTAAATAAAATCTCCTTGTGAAATTTATCTATTTGAGGTAGGTCAGCTTTCTTTCCTGAGTCAGATCCTTGTCACTGAATGAAATCATTAATCTTGTTTTCAAATTTTTCATACTCAATTCTCTTGTTAGCTACTTGCTATATTAGGATTTTTCTTGTATTACAGTAAGAGCTGGTGATTGAAGCTTGTTGACAAAATATTTGTTGTTGCTACTTTAGCTTTACATTCATTTCTAGTGCTTATCTTATGAACAAATCTACTTGAGCCTGGATTTTTAATTTGTTCAATGATGCTTCAAGTTGTGCTTCTTTCACTGTAATCTGCACCTAGTGTTTCAAATTCATTCTTTCAAAATCATTTTGAAATTGAGAGATCTCCAATTCCATCTGCCTGCTGGAGTTAAACTTTTCCTACTCTCACAGTCTCTCTAACTCTTGTACTTTGTCTTCTTTTTGCTTCAGTAGAAGTTGTACCTCATTGGCTTTATCGATGGTGGAAGTAGCATATTCTCCTGGATATTGTGATAACTTAGTTATATGTTCTATAGGATTAGCCAAAGGGTCTTTCCATAGAACGTCAACAGATTCATTCATAAGATTTGAAACTGTTTCATCCATTCTTCTCCTCTTTCTTCTCTTAACTACACCCTTATGATTAGGACTGTAGAAGAAGTTAAGTGAGGGTATTTCTTCAATATGTAAAATAATCTGCTCTATAGGGTATGCTAGAATGATCTCTTGATCATGAACTTAGGTACCTACTGTAGCAGAATTGTTGTTTCCACTAAATTCTGAGAATGCCCTGGCATTTTAAAACTTGTAGATTCACCAATATTAGGCTTTGTCTATGGTGTTTGCAGTGACTTGGAAAGCTTTTCCCATTCATTATTTAAATATTTTGGTTGAGACTTCTCTGTCTAATCGGGTGTATTCTGGATATGCTGAATTTGTTGAGAAGATGATCCAACTCCATTAATTACTCCTTTCACTTTCATTTCAATCCCTTTGATTACTTTATCAATTATCTTATCTGGGCTCTCATTCATGTTTTCGGATTTATTATCATAGTGATCCAAATTCTGAGAATTATGTTGTGATTTCCCTTATTCATGACTATATTTCTCTTGGGATTCATCTTCAGACATCTCTTTATCTTCATTATCCAGGCTAATGCTTGGAGTCAATTTCTTGAAATCATTAATAAATAAAAAATCTCATTAGGGCAATTTTGAGGTCTAAAATGGGCCTCCTAAGAAAAATGTACAACCAAAATAAACTTTAGGAGAACCAATAGGATTCAAGATGATAATGTCAACCATGGGGGATGATTCACCATTTTTCGAGTAAAAAAATAATAAAATAATAAAATTATTTTTTCAACTCACATTTTCAACTTATCTCCCTAAGGGTTTACTCAAATTTCGAGTGGGAGTACTCGTTGGATGCAAAATTTAATTCCTCATCCAAGGAGTACCCATGTTGCATACTTTTGATGGACCCTCCTACACGAAAATGAAAAATACATGAAAAAAGGTGATTATGATCACGTTTTTCATGTATTTCTCATTTTTCATGTAGCAGAGTCCATGAAAGGTATGCAACATGGGTACTCCTTGGATGGGGAATTAAATTTTGCATCCAACGAGTATTCCTTTCTCGAAATTTGAGTAAAAACGTAGGGAGATAATTCAAAATACGAGTTGAAAAAGTAGCTTTTTCTTTTTTCCCTCTAAAAATTGATTGTAATCAAATCTTATTTTATTATTTTCACTATTATTTTATGATTTCCTTAGGAGGCCCATTTTATACCTCAAAATTCCCCTAATGAAAAGAATTCTTTCCAGCCTCTTATTTCTATATATTTGGAAAGCTTCAAATTCATTTTGACTGAGCTGACTAGACACATTTTTTAGTACATCTGTGCACTTCTCCATGCCTTGAAATAAATCATCAAACATATCTATCTCATTTAATAAAGTTTTCAATTTAAGTTTAGTGTTGAAATTATTAATCACATCATTGGGTTTGTATGTCATCTTTGGCATTGCAGCCAAATTTAATAAAGTAACATTTGAAACTTCCTTGAATGTATGACCAATATCAAAAAATGAAAAAGTACTGCACTGCAAAGGGAAATTAGGCCAAATGGCCTTCTTGTCATCTTTGAGCTACTTAGAAATGCCACTTACTACAAGTTGGTAAGCAATTTCCCCAGCTAGTAGCTTATCAGGAACATAATAGGGCAAAACATGGGGAGAAGCATAGCTCCCGAAAGCTCTAATATAGGTGAAATTATCTTTGGAAAACCATCTAGAAACGGGAAAAATGTATGTCCTAGCATCTTTAGAAATCCAAGGGGATTTCTCATTAAAGATGATCAGATGTGTTAGCCACCTATAAAAATTTTCATATCAAATGGTGGCTAAATCATTTTTGAAAGCCTTCAAGAAACAATTTTTTTTCCAAATTGTTAGTTCATGAAGTCTTATGAAGATAACTTATCCTTGAGTTAATCTTCACTGTTGTTTCCCTATTGAAACTGAAAAACTGTTGTTTTCCTGAAGAAAAAACTGTTGCAAAAAACCCATTTTTCCCTTCATTTTTACCCCTTCTTCCACTCAAAATTAACCTCCTTTTTATCCCCTTTTACCTCATAAAATTCCTCTATTTTCCCTCATTTCCCTCCTTCCCTTCATAAAAACCCCTTTGATAAGGTTTAAAACTCCTTTTTTGCCTTATCGGAAGCATTCAGAATCCTTAAAAATCCTTGAAAAATCATAAAAATGAGCCTTTTTTGTGCAAAGACTTTATCATCCTTTGGCTAAGCCCCAAACCACTTCCCCACCATATACCCACGCCCAGGACCAAGAGTTAAATTCCTGAAGCACTTATCGCAATCGGAACTTTTGACAAGCGCATTTATTTTGTTATTCGAAAAACCCCCGATGCAATTGGCTCCTTTTGTATAAACCCCGACCCTTTGCTCCCTTTGTAAAACCATGAGCCTACAATAGGACGCTAAAACATTATATAAAACCCTCCCCGAAGTGAATTTCCCTTTGTATTTCATAAAACACCCCATTTTTTCATATTATAAAGAGTCCTGACGGTTCATTGGTTGGGCGAATCTCCACCATTGATCTTAAACCAATCAACGATCTACGGAATCTCGCATCGGAGATTTCATTGGGTGTGTTTGAATATCTTATTTCTCCCCTCCGATTGGAAACCTCCTGATGGCTTCTCAGCCATTGATTTTCCCTGCTAGGCCCAGATTCGACGGCCCACATCGCCCTTTTTTCATAAGCCCATCCCTCTGCCTTTGGACCTTCGATTCATTCTCCATCATTGATCTGGCCTTAAGATCAAAGGCCCTCGATAAATCAAATCAGATATTTTTATCCCTTGCCCCGCCGATCACAATCTTCAGATTTCATCTGGGCCATCCATACATTAAGATCTGACGGTCCAGATCAATCCTCATTTCCCTTTGTATTTCTCAAACCCCATTGTATAAAGTTTTAAATGAAATCTCCGCCGTTGATCTCTACAGATCAACGGCTCACATTGATCCATTCTTCACCCAACCTCTGCCTCATATTTTATTCCTTTGATCCCAAGATTTGATATGGGCCATTCATTCCATTCATCCGACGGTCCAGAATCATCCCGATGGGCCCAACTCCTTTGAGTTCTACCCTTCCCAGATCAAATCTCCGTCGTTCATTCCTTGATCTAACGGTCCAGATCAAAACTGCTCAGACTCTGCCCCACATCTTATTTCTCGAGCATCTATTCTCCATCATTCTCTCTCCACGACCGTCCGATCTAAGACCCCATATCTGACGGCCAGCGCACGGTTTTGTGTAAATTTAAGCACAGATGTTAATGATTCAAATTCACGCAATGTAGGTGGCTTTGAAAGGCCACGTGTCGGGCTCTAAATCATATCACGTTCAAAAAGATAATACCACCTATCCACCTTTTTGCAATGCAAAACCCGTGGTTTCTTTGTCCAAAACTACTTTCCCCATTTACACTACATTTTCTCATGTGCAATCTTCGTCGTTGATCTCTGTAGATCAACTGTCCTAGTTTGATTTCACCCTCATTTCATCGCCCTCCACCCATCTCCCAAGGGACTTCTTAGTTCAATCTCCACCATTGATCTTTGTAGCCAATCTAATCCAACGACCTCGAATCCTTTCGGAAACCCCAAATTGTGTTTTAACCTTTTTTTTCCACCAAGGGTTTTCCACCCATTTTTCTTTTCATTTTCGTCTATTTTCTTATAAATTTTCCCCTCCGCATTACATGTTCACGGTTGATCTCAACCATTGATCTCTGCAGATCAACGGTTCTAACTTAATCTCCTCACCGCTTATTCAACCGCCTCCCTTTTAACCTCTCCAGGAAAATCCTTGCCGTTGGGTGCTTTTATCCAACGACTACGATCTAACCCTAGCCTCCAAAGAAGTTAAACCCAAATACGCAGGATTTTCTTAAATTTTTTCTTGGTTTGTGTAGGTTTTAATGGTTTTTTCAAATGTGTTAAAAGAAAATCAAAGGCCGGGGATGACGGTCCCCCATGCCTTTGTTCATAAAAGAAATCATTCTACGGGGTTCAACACCATGTTTCATCAATCCCTCATAAGCACTGATGTCATTTTAGAACCCTCTGCGTGCCTGCACATCAACACGACACAACAAAGCTAAATCAAGCAAAGAGTATCAGTGTTAAAGATCCAATCACAACAGAGATGAATAATTAAAGATGGTTTAGTTTACACAGTTTTGAGGGATTACGGCCTAAATCGACTATCTGAAGCCTAATCCACTCAATTAAACACATTTTGAAGAAAATAAGACTGAAATTAGGCCTAATTATGCCTAACACACAGAATCAAATAAAATTAACAGTGTTTAAATAAAAACAATAATATCTATCAGTCTGATAAAGCCTCCACTGCCACATCAGAGGCTAATTGAATCTTCTCAGCTTCCAAAGCCACCTATAGCCTCAAAGCATTAAAAAGAGGCCATAGTTATTGTGGAACACAGGATATTTTTCCCAACACAGCCGAACAGTTAATTCAACCAAAGGAACTTGTTGTAAACTGTTAGCAGAGTTATTACAAGGATAACAAAGAGCCTTAAAGTCAACAAAATCTTCCCAGTGAGCTTAATTACTTAATGTAAACTCATTAATACAGAGCAAATATCTGAAATCTTCTCCATTGAGCCCCTCAAAGGCCGAGAAACATTAATCTGTATTAATTGAACCTGGAATATCTTTTATCACATTCCAACTCCTCATTCCTTCTATAAATACTTCTATAGAAGATGAGATAATGTTGGTCACTGCATATCTGTTGCCTGTAAATAGTTTACTGAAGCTGCTATAAGCTCTATTTGTAATTGAAGATACCTAAGTTGAGATGAGAAGTTTGAAGCTGTAGAGAACCATTGGACTTGAAGATTGTAACTGGTTTGAAGTATCAAATACAAGTTGATTTATGGGATCTTGGTCTATGTCAACGGTGATGTTTTTCTTATTTTAAATTGTTATTTTATTTATGTTTCCATTTTTTCCATCTTCTCTGATAAAGAACAACAATTATAGAGTTAGGATTTATTGTCAAAGGTACCCTTCTCCTACTGATAAGCTTTATCTACATGTTTTCTTCCAAATTTGTGTATTTAAGAATGATTCAATACAGTCCAAGTAGTTAGGAATGTTGGCGTTCCCTCGTCCTACTGTCTAAACTAAACATTGTTCTTGAATGTTATTTTTAGTGTCTACTAAGTAAAGTTGAAATAGGTAGTCTATGGTGAGCCCTATCCTCTAGTATGTTGAAAGCATGCTAGGTTCAAAGTCCTTGCCTGATCTTAGACTATTCTTTGTTATCTTATTTTTTGTCTGGATAAGTTTTCTAAGTAAAGCAGAGCTAGGGAAGTCTATGGTGAGCCCTGTCCACTAGCCTCTTCTCCAACAGTTGCTTTGAAAAGTTTCCCTTAGAATATGCTGAAAGCAGGATAGGTTCAAAGTCCTTACTTGATCTTAAGTTGTTCTTTTTTGTGTTTTAAATGTTTTCTATTGAATGTGCATCAAAAGCTGGCTAGTTTCGAAGTACTTACCAGATCTTAGATTACTTTTATGTCTTTCTTAAGTGTATGCCAAAAGTAGGATAGTTTCAAAGTACTTACTTGATCTTAGGCTGCTCTTTGTTCTTCATTTGTTTGTTTCCCCTTCTTATTGTTTCATTTCATTCCATAAAATCAACTTTAAATATATCCTTAGACATAGATGACTTGCCCCATGGACCACTCTTGAACCTTGTTGTTTCAATTAAATCCTACTATGACTCCATAGCCCAATGGACTGAAGCTGTTTCTTGCCTATTTTCTTAGCTGAATCAATCTTTCACTTTCATTCACCTTCACCCTTCATTTATACTTCCTTCACCTTCACATATCTTTGCCCAACCAAAACAAACAAAAACCTCGTTCTTCATAACTAGCCTAATATCACATTTAAAAGCCTTAAAGATAAATCAATCTTTGCACTTAGAGAGAGATCCCTCTTTGGATTCAGGATGGATAGATCCTAGAATCCCAAAGTGGTTAAGTGTTGTCTCTACAGTTTTAGTCTCACCAATCTGCTAAAATTACAGATTCCTAACATTTCTGGCGACTCCACTGGGGATTTGAGTTGAAATCCTTTAAACAAGACACTCAATGTTCAATGCAGTACAAGTAGCCCTCTTCAAGCACTACCAAGAAAATGGTAATCATGATAAAACTTATTTGAATCAGTGACAAACTAAGGAAATCTTAGGATTCTCATAAGAGTTTATTAAGCCTTGAAATATCAGCTAGCTTAGCCATAAGAGTAGACTTTCTCTGTTTCTTCACCGTAGCTAAGTGTTGAAACTAGTTTAGCACACTCTTAGAACCCATAGGACTGAAATAACTCAGAAAACCTAAAAATATTTCAGATTGGTACTCAAATAAACATGGTGGTGGACCATAAAACATTTTACCTCCAAAAGAGCTAAAAATTTCTACCTGGTGACTCCACAATACTAAACAGACCTTAAAGACTCCACTAGGAAGACCCATTATCATCATAACATCATATAAGCTCAGTTAGAGGAATTTATGATTAAATTTTTCTTGTCTAAAAGATCAGTTTGCCTCTTAAAGATTGTCATATTTGGTTAAAATTTTCTTGTTTAGTTGGGTCTAAAAAACACATCATAGTGGCTCCTAGAAATATCCATACTAGAGCCTATCCTGACCCAAACCCTCTTGAGATAGTTGATAACCCTGAAAGAATCCTTAGGAAGTCTCCTAAGGTTAAATCTTCAATTGTTTTAAGATCACCCCTTAGAGCTAGTTTTGTTCCTGAAAACCTTGCAACTCTACAACAATCACAGGTTGACTTAAGAAATCCTTTTAGAACTAGGTCGCTTGATGATTTAGATCAGCTAGATTCAAAGTCTTCACTTTCATCCCCAGAAAGAAGTTAACATCCTGGTAGTAGAGAAAATACACCACCTGATTTACATTTCCTTTAAAATTTAGGTGTCTCTCATCCAAGATCAGCTCAACAATATATTGCTGGTCCATCCACATCTGTTCTTCATACATCCACTGTCCAAGCCACTTCATCCCAACCCTTTTTCCCTCTTTTCAATCCACCACTCATAAATCCCCCATTGTTTCCACAACCTCCTATCATGGCAACATGGTATGCTCCCCTTGTCCTTCGTTTACCATTATTCAATCTTCCACAGGACTATCAGTCCAAGATACAATTGTATGATGCCAATAATGCTAATAATGCTTCACAACATGTGGATAAGATGAATGAATACTTTGACAGAAATGAAATTGATGATGAAACTGTCAAACTTAGACTATTTTCTCAGAGTTTAGGGGGAGAAGTAAGAAAATGGTTCAAAGGATTAACCCCTCACAGTATTAATGATCTCCAAGCCTTCCATCAGTTATTTTTAAACAAATGGGAATTCAGGAAGAACCCTCTCCAAGTACTTTCTGATTACAAGAATCTCCACAGAAACATTGGGGAAAGTGTACAAGCTTATTGCACTAGGTTTAACAGTGTGTATAATGCACTTCCCCTAGACTTAAAACCTCCACAAGGCTTAGATTTAAACAATTTTCCTGAAGGATTTGATCCTGAAATGGCCTATCAGTTGAGAGAGAGAGATCATTTAACTCTTAAAGATATGCAAAAAGGAGCTCTTGCTGTGGAAGTTAATTTAATGGAGAAAAGAGCAAGAATGAGGAATGAGAATAAATTATCCTTTAGAGAGGAATCCACACCTTCCACATCTAGCTCAAAGATGGAAAGAATTATGGAGGAGATGATGAAAAATATGAGCATACTTGAGAGAGCACAAGTAAGTCAAAACCAAGAAGCTCCTCAAAATAGAAATCAAAACCAAAATCAGAATTTTAGGAGAAACCAGCCTCAGAATAGACCAAGGGAGGATGATCAACAGATCACTCCTCCTTTTCATCAAAACTATGTGAGTGAGGTTGAAGAAACATTAAAAAAATAGAGGAAGATGACATCAACATGCTGGGAGTAGACAACGATGATTTTGAAGTTCATTACGATAGAAAACAAGGTCTATACACACCCTATGATGAAAAAAGAGCAGAAGATGAATTCTATTATCAGGAAGTGGAAAATGTCATCATAGAAACCACAAAGGAATATGAACTTAGAAGTAAAAGCAATCAAGAAACTCCTAAAACTAAAACCTCTGAAAAATCTGTACAAAACAACACTGTAGATAAACCCAAAATTGTAAAAAAAAGAAGATAAAATAGAGGCTATAAATTCTGATAAAAACAAAGAGAAAAGCACTCAAAACAATGAAAAACAGAGTGCAGACCTTAGTAGCATTAGCACCTCAGCTAGTGCTCCTGTTGAAACAATTTTGACAAATGTAAATAGAGGAAATCAACAAACTGATTTTACTGATAGAGTGGCAGTTAATAAGGCTGAAACAAGCACTTCAAAGAATCAAATGCCTTTTAGTTTGGAGCAAGAAATTTCCAGAATCAAAATATATGTTCCTCTCACTGAATTAGCTGCCCAGAATGTATATAGATCTCAAATTTTGAAGGCTTTTAAAATAGAAGATAATAATGACACTGTCAATCTTAATGATGACCAACCAGAGCTCACATTTGGTCCTAATATTGAGGGTAGGTATCAAGAAGGACCGGTTCCTCCTTTTTATGTTAGTTTAAATGTTCATGACAAGATTTTACATAACATTATGCATGATTCAAGGGCCTCTCACAATTTAATGCCCAAAGCTGTAATGGAGAGCCTAGGCCTTGAAATCACCAGACCTTACAAAGAACTTTACTCCTTTGACTCAAGCAGAGTAAAATGTTTAGGTTTAATCAAATACCTCTGTGTAAACTTAACACAAATTCCAGCCAAGTGTTTAGTAATGGATATTATTGTGGCTAATGTACCCCAAAATATGGTATGCTATTATCTAGATCTCGGGGAGCTAAGTTACAAGGAACTATGCATATGGACATGGCTTATGCGACCATCCCTGTTTTTAATCAGACTAGAAGACTTTACAGGGAGTCTCATATGCAATACATGGTTACTAGCCAAGAGAGACTGCAAAACTCTCCTCTTTATTCTGTAAACACATGCCTTGACTCATTTATCCTGTTTAATGATGAAACATTCACTGAACAAGTGACCCTAACTGATTTAATGGCAGATAGACAGGAGGAGGGAGACGAGACACAACTGTCAAAACAGTTTGCTAAATCCGAAGATTATAGCAAACAAAGTACAGGTCTAGAGCTACAAATCATTCATCCTTTAATTTTAAACCTTGAGAGTCAAGAAAGAAGTCCTCAACATAATGAAAAACATGAGGAATTAAAACAAATTCAATGTAGTGTTGATCTTCAAGAATGATACAAAAGCACGCTAGTTGAAGAGGATAGTAACCAAACTGATGAACCTGAAACTAGTCCTCTTTGGAGTATGCACTTTGATGGATCTTGTACTAAGAGTGATGCAGGTGTGGGAGTGTGGCTTCAAAATGCAATGAACAATCATACTGAAGGTAACTCCTGCAAATTATACTTTCAGTGCACCAATAACATATTCGAGTATGAAGCCTTTCTTTTAGGCCTGCATTTATTGAAGAAATTAGGGGCCAAAAGAATAAAGGTTCATGGTGATTCTGAACTAATAATTAGGAAAGTGAACGGGGAATACAGTGCCAAACACCCCAGACTTAGAGCCTATCTAAATGACGTCATGGATTTATTGAAAACTTTTGATTAATCCCAACTTATTTTTGTCCCAAGAGAAAAGAATATCATGGCCCACAGTTTGGCTTTTGCTACTAGAACATGCTTAATGCCTTATGAAACCAAACAATGTACAACTCAAATTAAATTAAGACCAGATGTCCCTGATAACGAAAAATATTGGCAAGTGCTTGATGGAAACAAACAAATAGAAGACTATCCTACTGATAATATACCATCTTTTCAAGAAGAAAATTCTCCCTTCACTGATGTCAATCTGTCATCCAAAGAACCTGAGTTTATATCAGAAGCAAGCATAGATTTAGAGAAAGAATAAATTTCACTGCTTGCTAATTTGCAGGTTAAAGATGATGATGCTTCCAACCAACATTCTGAAGATATACTCTTCAAAGCTAAAGTCTTGGAAGCAGAAAATCTATTAGACATGGAGAGCCAAAAAGAATATAATATTCATCTTTTCTTTGTTGATCCTTTGGAAGAGTGTGTGGAAATCCCAACTGGCTCAAATTATCAAGCATGGATCCTTTGCAAGAGCTAAAGACATGAAAAGTTGTCACCTTCTGTGATAGCCTTGGTTTTGAAGATTAATCTTCAAAATGTACTATGGATACCTCTGACAAACAGCTAGAGTTTCTTCTTCTTTTAACACTACTCAACTGGCTACATTGGCACTTTTGTATCATATGATAATGTAAATGCTCCAAGTTAGAATAGGTTAGATAAGAATGTCAATAAAGCTCAGTTTTGAGAAATTAGATAGTTGTTGATTTTTGTCTTCAAGGAAAAGAAAAAAAACAAAAACAATAAAAAAAGAGAAAAGAGGGCAGATTGTAAAAACAAGAAAGGTACAACCTCATACCAAAAAAGAGAAACAAAATATGAAAGTGTGCAAGCTCAAATGCCACTCCTAGAAAACACACTCCTAGTTAGTCATACAGCCTGATCATGATTAATTAGTTTTAAATTGACTGTTGATAGGTTAGTGAATCAGATTTTCCAAACAACTTAATCTTGGCTTATCAGTTAGGTAGATTAGGATAGAAGAAAAAGGGTTCAATTAAGCTAAAAATATGAACCTTAGATTCAAAAGAAAGAATGAATCTAATCTTTTTAAACCGTGAGTTAAATATAGAAGTAAACTGGTTCTAATAAGCCCAAAACTTGAACCAGAGAACAAGGAAAAAACAACTCAAAAAAGCCTAAAAATAGAGCTGAAGAAAAGAGAAGGACGTGCTTAGAACTTTTAGATCTTAAGCCTTCACCATTTTGATTTAATTTTCTGCAAATAATAAATCTATGTGCAGCTTGTTTTTATGCCATAGATCAGCAACAAGTTAGACTGTTCAATCCTAACGTGTATGCTTTTAAATTTCTGTTTTAGAAATTAGTGAATAAAAATCTGTTAGATAGTTTAATCCTAACAGATAATACATTAGGTAGAGAAGCTTATGAACTCAACTGTTTAATCTGAGTTCATGGAGAAATAAGAAGTAGACTTAGATTAGTTTTATGCTTTCAAAAGAATAAAATTCTTGTAAAAGAGTTTGCCAATCCAAATGCACTCTCAAAGAAGAAAAAATGTTAGATCAGTAGGATTGGGTAGGTAGAAAGCTTGTTTAATAGAGTTTCATTGTTTTCCATGGCTGCTAACATTATCAAAACAAAAAAAGGTCATCCAAGTGAAGAAATTTGCAGCCCAATGGATGAGGCATTGATCAGCCCCCGGAGAATACAAGTCTGAAGTTTTTGATGCTTTCAAGAAGGCACCATCACCATGTGGAGCCACTGTTAGCCACCTATAAAAATTTTCATATCAAATGGTGGCTAAGTCATTTTTGAAAGCCTTCAAGAAAAAAATTTATTACCAAATTGTTAGTTCGTGAAGTCTTATGAAGATAACTTATCCTTGAGTTAATCTTCACTTCTGTTTCCCTCTCGAAACTGAAAAATTGTTGTTTTCCTGAAGAAAAGGTTGTTGCAAAAAACCCATTTTTCCCTTCATTTTTACCCCTTCTTCCACTCAAAATTAACCTCCTTTTTATCCCCTTTTACCTCATAAAATTCCTCTATTTTCCCTCATTTCCCTCCTTCCCTTCATAAAAAACCCTTTGATAAGGTTTAAAACTCCTTTTTTGCCTTATCGGAAGCTTTCAGAATCCTTAAAAATCCTTGAAAAATCATAAAAATGAGCCTTTTTTGTGCTAAGACTTTAGCCCCTTTTGGCTAAGCCCCAAACCACTTCCCCACCATATACCCATGCCCAGGACCAAGAGTTAAAGTCCCGAAGTGCTTATCGCAATCAAAACTTTCGAGGAGCACATTTCTTTTGTTATTCGAAAAACCCCGGATGCGATTCACTCCTTTTGTATAAACCCCAACCCTTTGCTCCCTTTGTAAAACCATGAGCCTGCAATCAGGCACTAAAAAATTATATAAAACCCTCCCTGATGTGAATTTCCCTTTTTATTTCATAAAATACCCCATTTTTTCATATTATAAAGAGTCCCGACGATTCATTGGTTGGGCGAACCTCCACCATTGATCTTAAACGAATCAACGATCTGCGGAATCTCACATCAGAGATTTCATTGGGTGTGTTTGAATATTTTATTTCTCCCCTTTGATTGGAAACCTCTCGGTTGCTTCTCAGCCATTGATTTTCCCCGCGAGGCCTAGATCTGATGGCCCACATCGCCATTTTTTCATAAGCCCATACCTCCGCCTTTGGACCTCCGATTCATTCTCCGCCGTTGATCTGGCCCTAAGATCAACGGCCCTCGATCAATCGAATCAGAGATTTTTATCCCTTGCCTTGCTGATCGCAATCTTTCGATTACATCTGGGCTATCCATACATTAAGATCCGACGGTCCAGATCAATCCTCATTTCCCTTTGTATTTCTCAAACCCCGCTATATAAAGTTTTAAATGAAATGTTAGGTCCCTATTTTACTAGTATAGTCCCTTATTGTTGTTAGTTTAACCCCTTTATTGTTATTATTGTACCCTTGTAACCCCCATTTTGTTATTATTGTGCCCTTAAATTATTATTGTTAGGTCGGCTAGGATTACATTGTGGCCAACTAGGATTACATTATGGCCCCATGGACTCCTATATATAGAAAGGAGGTTTTGTAAATTGTATCATCCAAGAATTGTTCATTTATGTAATGTATTGGAGGTTGCTCCCTCGAAGTGGCTCATTTCTAAGGCGTTGATATCTCTTTTCTTCTATTTTTGGAGCTGGTTACACAACATTTGGTATCAGAGCTTTGGATTCTAGGGTTTCGCTGCTCCAAATAGGTCATCGTGGAATTTTCGCTATAAATTTTTTTATATGAAGTTTCAGAAGCTGAAATTTTTAGGGTGCGAAGCCAAAATCCTGAGGAATATTTTCTAAAAATTTCAGAGCTTGGTTCACAATATTTTCAGAGATATGATCTGTGGAAGTTAGGTATTTTTTCAGGATCCTAAACAGGTCATCATGTCATTTGCACTATAACTTTTTTATACGAAGGTTCACAATCTAAAATTCTTATGGTGAGAAGTTGAAATCCTGAAGAAATTCGTCAAAAAATTTCAGAGCTTGGTTCGCAATATTTTTGGAGATATGATCTGTGGAAGGTAGTGCTTTTTCAAGCTCCTGAATTTCATCTCAAAGAGGTGATCGTGGGAAAAGTTCAATAACTCTCTCTCTGGGAATCTGATTTGAGTGCCGTAAAAAGTGGTCACAAGTGCACAAACTTTAGTTTCTTGGTTATCAATTTCAGAGATGAAGGATGAAAGAGTGACACATGGCAAGTCGTACAAGTTCGCTCTACTGAACCAGTCCATAATTAGGTCATTGTGGGAGATTGGACACAACTTTGTCTTGGAGAATCCAAATCAGGCCAGACCTGTGGCATTCGAAAGATGATTCAGAGGGCTACGTTGGTACCAAAAATAAAATATTTAAGTGCTACAATAACAAATATAATCCAATTTCAATATCGAGCTCCTCAAAAGCCAGAAAAAGGTGTGTATTTGTTTTCCGAATTGCATAAGTCTTGTTTGAAGAATCAATTTGAATTGATTCCAAGGGCATATTGTAGAATAGATATCAGTATTGGGTTCTAAAAGATGCTCCGTAAAAGTAATTCAACAGCCATTAAGCCTTCAGAAGGCTCTACTATGACTCATGAAGATGAAGAATTGCAACATGATCTATCAAAATTACAAGAGCAAGTGCAACAAATTTCACTCTCGCAAAGAGCAACAAAAAATGAAATGGAATTTTTGAAGAAAGGAATGGAAGCTAAGATGGATGGCGTGGAAGCTAAGATGGATGGCATGGACGCTGGCATGGAAGCTAATATGGATGACATGAAATACAACATGGAAAACATGAAGAATGATCTAAAAACAAACATCGAAGGTTTGACAAAGTTAATACAAGAAATGTTTCCCAGTGGTGAAAAGATAGTAGAAGAAACTCATGATGAGAACAAAATCAATGTTAATCGTGATTTCATAAACTCTAATGTTGGCGAGAAGAACCACCATATTCCAAAAATGGAAATGAGGAAGTTTGATGGAAAGGATCCTGTAACATGGATACTACAGATGGAGCAATATTTTGATCTCCATAACGTGCAAAACACACAAAAGGTACCCATTGAAACTTTACATTTAGAACAAAATACATTTGTATGGTATCGATGGCTTTTCTCCCATAAAAAAATTGTCACTTGGTCAATTTTTACGGAAGAAATGATAGCACATTATGAGGATACAAAGAGCAACACCTTCTTTATCCAATTGATAAATATAAAAAAAAAAGGGTTTAATGGGGCAGCACATTGAGGACTTCCAAAAATTGAATATAAGGGTAACCGATATTCCAGAGGAACATAGGATTGATATCTTCATAGGTACTTTAAAGGATAACATCCAACATGAAGTTCATGTTTTGGAACCCGATTCATTGGAGAAGGCATTCAGGTTGGAAAGAAAAATTGAATGTAAAATTATGTCGACAAGAAAGCCTACCACTCACTTCTATAAATAAGGAAGTGTTGCTATTCATAGATTTCCACAACCTACAAGGTTGACACCTCAACAATTGGAAGAAAAAAGAGAAAATGGGCTTTGCTATAGTTGTGATAGAAAATACACTAAAAGTCATAAGTGTGCTGAGAAGAAAGTATTTTACATAGATTGTGAAGAGGAAGAAGAAAATGAACAAGAAGAGGAACTACACCAGAACCAACTTCTTACCAGGAAGAAATGAATCCGACCATATCGTGTGTTTTACCAAAGGTGAATTACCACTCTCAAACTCTCAAGATAGAATGACATATTAAGAAAAAAAAGGTAATAGTGTTGATTGATTCGGGTAGTACACATAATTTTATTCATTGTAAGGTAGCCAAGGAATTGAATTGTTTCCTATACCCAACACCAGAACGTCAAGTGATGGTTGCAAATGGCAGACTGATAAATTGCTTCCGGAAAATGCCATAATATCAAGCTAACCATGGGTGAATATGTATTGAACAGTCCCATTCTTTCGATTCCTATGGGAGGTGCTGATGTTGTACTAGGAGTACAATGGTTATAATCATTGAGGACGGTAGATTTTAATTTTCAAGAAGTTTTCTTGAAATTTTTTTCAGAAGGTAACGAAGTTGAATTACGGGGTATTGCAGGGAAGCCGGGAAAGATAATAAGCTCTAATGTCATCAAAAAGCTTCTAAAGAAAGAACAACGAGGCGCAATTGCACAATTATGCTCACTAGAAGTTCCCACATCAAAATCATCTATTTCTGCAGATCTCCAACAAGTCTTGGACAATCATTCCAAGGTGTTTGAAACTCCCAAAGGACTCCCACCTATTCATGATCATGCTATTCATTTGATTCCAAGAAGTGTTCCTCCAAACATCAGGTCTTATAGATATCCTTACTTCCAAAAGAGCGAAATTGAACGTATGATTGCAGAAATGTTAGAGGCGGGTATAATTCAACCTAGTCAAAGTTCTTTCTCTGCTCCTGTAGTATTGGTACACAAGAAGGATGGATCATGGCGAATGTGTCCGCATTATAGGGAGCTCAATAAGCTCACCATTAAAGATAAATTTCCCATTCCTGTGATTGATGAATTATTGGATGAATTACATGGAGCAATTTATTTTACCAAGTTGGATCTTCGTTCAGGATATCATCAAATTAGAATGAAGACCGAAGATATTCCAAAAACAGCATTTCGAACTCATGAGGGTCATTATGAATTTTTGGTCATGACTTTTGGCCTTACCAATGCACCTTCTACATTTCAAGGGTTGATGAATTCCATTTTCAAACCCTTCCTTAGAAAATTTGTGCTAGTATTTTTTGATGATATACTAATATACAACAGGTCTTGGAAGGATCATGTTGAACATGTTGACAGAGTGCTCAAAATATTGGAGGAGAAACAATTATATGCAAAAACATCCAAATGTTTCTTTGGAGTACAAGAGGTGGAATATCTAGGTCATAGTATATCTCACGAGGGTGTTAAAGTAGACCCTAACAAAATTAAAGCCATTAAGAAATGGAAAGTCCCCACAATCATAAAGCAGTTGCGAGGATTTCTTGGGTTAACAGGGTATTATCACAAGTTTGTTAAGAATTATGGGAGAATAGCAGCACCTCTAACAACATTATTGAAGAAAGATGCATTTTCATGGACTCCTGAAGCAACTAAAGCCTTTGAACATCTTAAAGAGGCAATGTGCCTAGCACCGGTCTTAGCTACGCCAAACTTCACAAAAACCTTTATTGTGGAATGTGATGCCTCGGGAAATGGAATGGGTGCAATTTTAATGCAGGAAGGAAGACCCATTGCTTTTGAAAGTCATCCAATCAAATGAATGAATTTACAGAAACCTATTTATGAGAAGGAAATGTTAGCAATATTTCATGCACTAAAGAAATGGCGAACTTACCTAATGGGAAGACACTTCAAGGTAAAAACTGATCATGATAGTTGTCTAGTTAATTTAGTGTCCTAAATTGCTAACATAAATTATCAACCAGGGCTAGTAAACTAATGAAGTGTGATGCACTATATGTGCCTAAGTATCCCTTTTTCTTACTTCGTTGTTTTTAGTATTTTATTGATGTTTTGGGGTTTTTATGTTTGATCTTTAGTATGCTACTCTATGCTAAAAAAATGAAGTTAGATTTATGTCAAAAAGGGAGAAAATGAAATGTTAATGAATAAATGAAAACAGAGTTTATTTGAAAATTATGTTCCTAACTAGAAAATGATAAAAACAGAGAGTCCTAATCCATGGATATTACAACTTCTAAATGAAAATTCATGAAATGAAAAGTAACTCAAAAAACTACAACTTAATCTGATTCATTTAGTTAGAGATTTGTTGGAAGAGCTTGTGAAAAAGATTAATTCTAATGCAATGAGAATCTCCTAAAACATAAAAGAAAAGCTGAAACAACTTATAACATTACAACTAAATCTCATTCATGAGTTAGAGGTTTATTGGAAGAGCTTTTGAAAGAGATTAATCATAATGTGATAAGGATCTTCTATGAAGCAAAACAATCAATAACTCACAATATTACAACTTATTCTCATTCGTGAATTAGAGGTTTATTGGAAAAACTTTTGAAAGAGACTAACTACAGTATAATGAGGAATTTGATCTGAAATTGTGTGAATAAAATATTTCTTATACAGAGATTGACAGTAGGGGCTTTTACTGGTTATTTCACCTTTACTAGAAAGGATGAAACCATAAGCTTCTGGCCCTCTTACTGACTCTGCCTAAAGAAATATAATGTAAACACTAAAAAAATCTGGCAAATGAGAATCTTCTTTTTAACTAAATAACATAAAATGAAATGCTAATAACTCAAAATATCACAATTGAATCCCATTCATTTAATATAGATGTATTGGAAGAGCTTGAGAAAGAGACTAACTGCAATATCATGAGGATCCTTTATCTAAGCAAATGACATGAAACATAATGCTAAAAGCTATGATTTCAGAAAGCAATCTAAGTAAGGAAATATGACAAAACAAAATTGAAAATGACTTATCTATAAAACATGTAAAACCTCCTTGAATAGTAGGGGCCCTCTGCTACCAATTTGGTGTAATCCTTAATTCCTTGAAGATGTGATCAAAACATCATCAAAGAACTAAACTTTTTTATTGATAAACTCACAAATATACATCCCATTCCATCTTAAGCTTTGTTACAAAACACTCTCTATTCCTTTCTCTTCTTCTCCTATTTTTTCACTACTTTTTTCATTACTACCCATGATAGGAGAAATCTTCCCCTATTTATACAAAATATGAGAAGTTATCTCATTAATGGGAGTCCATGAATCTCTCCCTCTATCTCTAGATTTAAAATAAAAATAGGAAATGATAAGACACATGTCTTTTTAGAGTTTTAACACAAAAAGGAAATGAGACACATGTCCTCATGATCCTATGATCTTCTCCCTCCATCTCTAGAGTTACAATCAAAATAGGAAATGATAAGACACATGTCTTTTTAGAGTTTCAACACAAAAAGGAAATGAGACACATATCTTCTTAGAGTTTCAATACAAAAAGAAAATGAGACACATGTTTTCATGATCCCATGATCTTCTCCACTCAAATTCGAATTTGGTTATGGGAGGCCACATAAAGGTCTTTTAGAAGCTTTATTTTGACCTACACATGTCACAAAACTCATAACACATATATAGATATATGAAACTATGTTAATTTTCTAGTTTTTAATCATAAATTCACTTTAAATACATAAAATAAATAACTTTGGAAGACAAGGATCATAACCCATATATTTATGAAAATGGTTACTTGATGTAGGGTTTTAGGTCAGATGACTATGAAATAAGAGCTGAATGGTTATGACATAATGGAAATATGTATGAATATGGAAAACACTTTTGAGACTCAACATACCCCCCAACTGAAGTTGTTGCATGTCCTCATGCAACTATTGCAATGATTCATTTGTCCATGAGTTGATCTTTTATGAGTTTTGACTCATATAGATTCATTCCAAACTTTGCTTCTTGATATTTTCTTTTTGGAAAAGTATAATAAATTTGATTGCAACATTTTTTAATGGTTGGTTCTTGTGTGACAACCAATTTTTTTGAGCAATGGTTCTTGTGTAACAATGATTTATTTTCTTTGCTGCATCAAAGTTCATGAAAACATTTTAGAATCAATTACTTCATCAATGAATTGATCATTTGCAAGACATAATATTTTGGATAATTTTGCAATAATAGTTGGTTGGGAAGTATATGCGGGTGGAAATGAAATAAAAATGTGTGATAGTGTATGACATGTGGATATGAAATGATCCTTCCCCCCCAACTAAAGATATGACAATGTGAAAAAGGGAGTGAGGAATTTTTCCAAAGTTACAATTTTAGCATTCTAATGAATTACATGACTAAAAATTAGAAAACCACATACTTTCACTTACCTTAAATGTGGATGAGTTGTGTATACTGAAAAGTGTGGCTGTTGATGTTTTTGGATCATGAACTATGTAGACAAATGAATTTGATCTACTTGTTTGTTCTCTTTGTTCTCTTTGTGCTGATGGCAAGATTGGGATATTTATTGCTGCTGATACAAATTGATTCCTGCTGCAAACTGCTGAAATGTTGTAGTCTTCAATCATTACAAAATTCAATGGTACAATTCTAGTCATGCAAATAAATGTGTTGATGTCGAGCATGAAGAGAAGTCATTGGATTACCGACCATTGATGAATGTCATTAACAAATGCGAGACAAACTCACCATTAATGTCAATGAGTGCCAAGGTACCTAAGTATATATTGCGAAGTGCGAATAGATGGGCTGATGTCGAGCTACTTGCAAGATCTGACGATTAAGGGACATTGATGTATTTCCATGATTGTCAGCGAGAGAACTTGTCATTAATGCATACAAGCCTCAAGGTATTATTAAGGACTCTAGTCTTGGACCTAGATAATGTGCTGATGTCGATAGGCCAAGACTTGTTAGAAGGAAGGCCTTAAGGAATCCTCCATTATCTAACGCGAGCATGAAAGAATAATTTTTGAAGGACTATGGATTCAATAATTTGCATTGAAGCAAGGTTTATTTGAAAAATGAAAAGGATAGGAAAAGTAAAATGGAAATGGACAATGAAAAATGGAAAATGACAATAGAAAATAAGCATGTAGGTGAACTTCTTGCTTTTATTTGTGGAGTAGACAAAAAGTAATGGAAAGTGTATGTGAATGAAGGAAAATGAACAACTAACTCTTGCTGGGAAAATAATGGTGGTTTGCTTTGAATTTCTTGGTTGGATTTACAATTCAAAAAGGGAGGAAAAGTAATGGTCTTGATGGATATGAACATGGACTTTTTCTTATGTTTCTCATGAAATCGGTCCTTTGAAAACCAATCGAGCGCACAATTAGTTTCCTTCAATGATCATTCGATCATCCCAAATCTGCAAAAAAAACTTGACATAAAGAAGATAAGTGTGTTAAAAAAGAAGTAGCTAATTTCTTTCTGATTCTTACGCAAAAATTAAATGTCAAATAAAACAGATTAAGGTAAATAAAAAAGTTCTATATTCAGTCCAATTCATGATATCGATAACAATCCATTTTTAAAGAATAACCATAAAAAAATAAATCAACTCCCTATTGTCGGATGACTTCATGCACTGTGCTTAGTAAAACAATTGGCATCACAAAGATTCGTTGTGTTCTTCAAGTTAAAACTTTATAGAAAAATACACATCAACAATATTAATGCCAAATGTTTAGAAATCATCTAAATAATCTTCCAATTGTCTTGCAAACCATTATTAAAAATATTTTTATTTATTTATTTTTAATGAAATAAAGCATGCATAAAATAATTGTCTTTATGAATATTGTTGAAACAAAGTCATGCCAATGCCTCTTTCATGCAAGATAAAAATAAAAATCTTGAAATTTCTAAAGTCAAATTCCTAACTATGAAGGAGATGAAAGCATAGTCCTTCTCAATTTATACAACTTGCATTTGATGCACATGTGATAATGTGTTTGCCTCAAATAATCCATTTGTCACTCATCATGTGCCACCACACATGAATTCTGCCACATTTTCCTTCAAATAAGGAAATCAGTTCTTTGATTATTTCTCAAAATTGAATTTTATAAAACCGTGACTGTTTTCATAAAAAAAAACATTTTTCTCTCACGCACATTGAAAATTAGTGCTCCGAAGAACCCTGAATTTCTCCCAAAAGTCTGTGAATTTCAGAAAGTTCTGATAGGATTACCTAATTCACCCCGTTCTCA
Organism: Pinus albicaulis; assembly: GCA_034641835.2. NCBI lineage: Eukaryota > Viridiplantae > Streptophyta > Pinopsida > Pinales > Pinaceae > Pinus > Pinus albicaulis. Next base: position 170,660,426 of record CM076581.1, on the reverse strand, counting down.
AAAAAACCCATGTTTTAGGTTTTTCTAATTCGCCTCGGTTTGCTCAGAAAATTCATTTTAAAATCATGTGTTTATGACAATTACGCATTTCGTTTTCTGGCAATTACTTGTGGTTTGATTTGTTTTTATTTGCAGGTTTTGAAGTGTAATGGCTTGTATCTCACAGAGAATTTCAGATCGATCTCCTTCATTCCAATTACTTGCAATGGAATATGCAATCTTCTCTTCATCAACAGTCTGAAATTTTCTCTTCATCAGCAATTTCTTCATATGATACACTTCCATTGTCTGTCCCTGCAATTGAATTTGTAATCTTCTCTTCATCAACAATTTGTATTCTTCTCCTCATCAACAATTTGAAATCTTCTCTTCATCAATAGTTTCTTCATGTGATATATCTTTATTGTGTGAAAATTTTTAAAAATGATTTCTAATAACTATTGTTTGAGAAAAAACGAATATGGAAAAGAGAAGGTTCCTTTTTTTTTTTTTAAATTGCAGTGCATGGGTCTTTGTGTGGATTGAAGGACTGCATATATGCGTAAAGTCAAGCCAAAGGCTGGCCTCATGCGTATGCGTGGGTCTTATTTCCATGAGTCTTTTTTTTTTTATATAATTATTTTTTTTCTTTTTAATTATTTTTTTTTTTTAATTGATTTGTTAATAAAATTATATATTATATTTTCAAAAATTCAATAATATACATATATATTTCATTAAACAAAACAATTATTGAAATTAAAATTTTTCATCATTTTTAAAGTTTATTGTAAAATGAAATGAAATGATGAAAACATAATTTATTATTATTTTTAACATAAAAATTCTTTTTCTGATCCTCTAGATCACACAAAGTGCAGGAGGAGAGCATACTCAAGAAATTATTAATTTTTATTTTTATTTTATTTTTTTTAGATGTAAGAAATAAGGCTATCTAGTTACACTTCCTCAGCAATGGCGCCAAAATGTCTAGTCAATTTAGTGTCCTAAATTGCTAACATAAATTATCAACCAGGGCTAGTAAACTGATGAAGTGTGATGCACTATATGTGCCTAAGTATCCCTTTTTCTTACTTCGTTGTTTTTAGTGTTTTATTGATGTTTTTGGGTTTTTATGTTTGATCTTTAGTATGCTACTCTATGCTAAAAAGATGAAGTTAGATTTATGTCAAAAAGGGAGAAAATGAAATGTTAATGAATAAATGAAAACAGAGTTTATTTGCAAATTATGTTCCTAACTAGAAAATGATAAAAACAGAGAGTCCTAATCCATGGATATTACAGCTTCTAAATGAACATTTATGAAATGAAAATTAACTCAAAACACTACAACTTAATCTGATTCATTTAGTTAGAGATTTGTTGGAAGAGCTTGTGAAAAATATTAATTCTAATGCAATGAGGATCTCCTAAAACATAAAAGAAAAGCTGAAAGAACTTATAACATTAAAATTAAATCTCATTCATGAGTTAGAGGTTTATTGGAAGAGCTTTTGAAAGAGATTAATCATAATGTGATAAGCATCTTCTATGAAGCAAAACAATCAATAACTCACAATATTACAACTTAGTCTCATTCATGAATTAGAGGTTTATTGGAAAAGATTTTGAAAGAGACTAACTGCAATATAATGAGGAATCTGATCTGAAATTGTGTGAAAAAAATATTTCTTATACAGAGATTGACAATAGGGGCTTTTACTGGTTATTTCACCTTTACTAGAAAGGATGAAACCAGAAGCTTCTAGCCCTCTTACTGACTCTGCCTAAAGAAATATAATGTAAACACTAAATAGATCTGGCAAATGAGAATCTTCTTTTTAACTAAATAACAGAAAATGAAATGCTAATAACTCAAAATATCACAATTGAATTTCATTCATTTAATAGAGATGTATTGGAAGAGCTTGAGAAAGAGACTAACTGTAATATCATGAGGATCCTTTATCTAAGAAAATGACATGAAACATAATGCTAAAAGCTATGATTTCAGAAAGCAATCTAAGTAAGGAAATGTGACAAAACAGAATTGAAAATGACTTATCTAGAAAACATGTAAAACCTCATTGAATAGCAGGGGCCCTCTGCTATCAATTTGGTGTAATCCTTAACTCCTTAAAGATGTGATCAAAACATCATCAAAGAACTAAAATTCTTTATTAATAAACTCACAAATCTACATCCCATTCCATCTTAAGCTTTGTTACAAAACACTCTCTATTCCTTTCTCTTCTTCTCCTATTTTTTCACTACTTTTTTCACTACTACCCATGATAGGAGAAAGACTCTCCTATTTATACAAAATATGAGAAGTTATCTCATTAATGGGAGTCCATGAATCTCTCCCTCCATCTCTAGATTTATAATCAAAATAGGAAATGATAAGACACATGTATTTTTAGATTTTTAACACAAAAAGGAGATGAGACACGTGTCCTCATGATCCCATGATCTTCTCCCTCCATCTCTAGAGTTACAATCAAAATAGGAAATGATAAGACACATGTATTTTTAGAGTTTCAACACAAAAAGGAAATGAGACACGTATCTTCTTAGAGTTTCAATACAAAAGGAAATGAGACACATGTCCTCATGATCCCATGATCTTCTCCACTCAAATTCGAATTTGGTTATGGGAGGCCACATAAAGGTCTTTTAGAAGCTTCCTTTTGACCTACACATGTCACAAAACTCATAACACATATATAGATATATGAAACTATGTTAATTTTCTAGTTTTTAATCATAAAGTCACTTTAAATACATAAAATAAACAACTTTGGAAGACAAGGATCCTAACCCATATGTTTATGAAAATGGTTACTTGATGTAGGGTTTTAGGTCATATGAATATGAAATAAGAGCTGAATGGTTATGACATAATGGAAATATGTATGAATATGGAAAACACTTTTGAGACTCAACAATAGTCTTAAACACTTTTTGGAACAAAAACTATCTTCAGAAGAGAAGCAGAAATGGGTCACAAAGATGTTGGGTTACGACTTTGAAATAATCTACAAAAAAGGAAAGCTTAATGTTGTTGCAGATGCACTCTCAAGAAAGAATGAAGAGGTGGAAGCATTTCTTTGTTCCATTTCTATTATCCAACCAGATTGGATAACCGAAGCAAGAGATGAATGGAAGAAGGACAAAGATGTATGGACACTCATTCAAAAGTTGCAGCAAGATCCTAGTACATCTGATACATTTAGTTGGAAAATTATTCCTTATGGTACAAAGATCGCTTATATCTTTGTAAGAATTCCCAACTAAAACAAAAGATTCTTCTGGAATTGCACACTTCTCCTTTAGGAGGACAATCAGGATTTTTAAAAACTTACCACAGGGTGAAGAAAGAATTTTTTTGGGATGGCCTTAAATCTGATATTCAAAAGTTTGTGGCGGAATGTTTGGTTTGCCAGCAGAATAAAGTGGAAACAATTAAGACCCCAAGACTTCTACAACCTTTATCCATTCCAAGTCAACGTTGGGAGAAGATTTCAATGGATTTTATCACAGGTTTACCTAAGTCCGAAGGAAAGAGTGTCATCATGGTGGTAGTTGATAGACTTACCAAGTATGCACACTTTTGTGCATTATCTCATCTATTTAAAGCAAGTACAGTTGCTACTACATTTATGGACAGAATTCAAAAGCTACATGGAAGCCCAAGGGTTATTGTGAGCGACAGAGATCCCATTTTTACTGAAATTTTTTGGACGGAGTTATTTTCTTGTTTGGGTACTCAATTAGCTCATAGCTCATCTTATCATCCTCAATCTGATGGTCAAACTGAGATAGTAAATAAATGTTTGGAAGGATATCTTCGTTGTTTTGTATCTGATAAACAAACACAATGGGTCAAGTGGTTACCTCTCGCCGAATGGTGGTATAACACTTCCTTCCATACTGCAGCAAAAATGACCCCATTTATGGCACTTTATGGATATCATCCACCATCGATCACATCATCTTTAAGGGAAAATTCAAAGGTTCAAGCAGTGGAAGATCACATCGAGCATCAGCAAGAAGTTCTCCAACTCTCAAAGGATAACCTGAATTTGACACAAAATCGAATGAAACAACAGGCAGATCAACATCGCAGCGAGAGAAGTTTTGATGTAGGAGATTGGGTACTTTTACGGCTACAACCATACAAACAAATGTCCCTCACGCAAGTTAAGAAGGATAATAAATTATCGCCAAATTACTATGGTCCTTACAAGGTGTTGCAAAATATTGGTACTATGGCATACAAATTGGAGCTTCCTGCTTCTTCGCGAGTACATCCAGTTTTCCATGTTTCATGCTTAAAGAAGGTTCTAGGTGAAAATCTTCCAGTTCAAACAGTATTGCCAGAACTTGATGGGGAAGGGAAAATCATATTGGAACCTGAAGCAGTCATGGAAAAAAGAACTCGACAACTACGGAATCGATCAATTTCAGAGTATCTCATCAAGTGGAAGAACTTACCCACCGAAGATTCTACATGGGAGGATGAGAATTTTATACAGAAGCACCCAGAGCTACTCAAGTGTTGAGGACAACACTTTTTTGAAGGAGAGGGGCATGTTAGGTCCCTATATTACTAGTATAGTCCCTTATTGTTGTTAGTGTAACCCCCTATTGTTATTATTGTACCCTTGTAACCCCCATTTTGTTATTATTGTGCCCTTAAATTATTATTGTTAGGTCGGCTAGGATTACATTGTGGCTCACTAGGATTACATTATGGCCCCATGGACTCCTATATATAGAAAAGAGGTTTTGTAAATTGTATCATCCAAGAATTGTTCATTTATGTAATGTATTGGAGGTTTCCCCCTCGAAGTGGCTCATTTCTAAGGCGTTGATATCTCTTTTCTTCTATTTTTGGAGCTGGTTACACAACATGAAATCTCTGTCATTGATCTCTGCAGATCAATGGCTCACATTGATCCATTCTCCACCCAACCTTTGCCTCATATTTTATTCCTTTGATCCCAAGATTCGATCTGGGGCATTCATTCCATTCATTCGACGGTCCAGAATCATCCTGATAGGCCCAACTCCTTTGGGTTCTACCCTTCCCAGATCAAATCTCCGACGTTCATTCCTTGATCTGACGATCCAGATCAAAACCGCTCAGACTCTGCCCCACATCTTATTTTTCGAGCATCTATTCTCCATCACGCTCTCTCCACGACTGTCTGATCTAAGGCCCCAGATCTGATGGCCAGTGCACGGTTTCGTGTAAATTTAAGCCCAGAGGTTAATGATTCAAAACCACGCGATGTAGGTGGTTTTAAAAGGCCACGTGTCAGGATCTAAAGCATATCGCATTCAAAAAGGTAATACCACCTATCCGCCTTTTTGTAGCGTGAAACCCGTGGTTTCTTTGTCCGAAACCACTTTCCCCATTTACACTACATTTTCTCATGTCTAATCTCTGTCGTTGATCTCTACATATCAACGGTCCCAGTTTGATTTCACCCTCAGTTCATCGCCCTCCACCCATCTCCTAAGGGACTTCTTAGTTCAATCTCTGTCGTTGATCTCTGTGGCCGATCTAATCTGATAGCCCAGAATCCTTTCGGGAACCCGAAATTGTGTTTTAACGTTTTTTATCTGCCAAAGGTTTTTCACCCGTTTTTCTTTGCATTTTCGTCTATTTCCTTATAAATTTTCCCCTCTGAATTACATATTCACGGTTGATCTCAACCGTTGATCTCTGCAGATCAATGGTTCTAACTTAATCTCCTCACCGCTTATTCAACTGCCTCCCTTTTAACCTCTGTAGGAAAATCCTCATTGTTGGATGCTTTCATCCAATGGCTACGATCTAACCCCAGCCTTCAAAGAAGTTAAACCCAAATATGCAGGATTTTCTTAACTTTTTTCTTGGTTGGTGCAGGTTTTAATGGTTTTTTTCGAATGTGTTAAAAGAAAATCAAAGGTCAAGGATGACGATCCCCCACACCTTTGTTCATAAAAGAAATCATTCTATGGGGTTAAACACCATGTTTCATCAGTCCCTCATGAACTCTGATGCCATTTTAGAACCCTCTATGTGCCTGCACATCAACAAGACACAGCAAAGCTAAATCAAGCAAAGAGTATCAGTGTTAAAGATCTAGTCACAGCATATATGAAGAATTAAGGATGGTTTAGTTTACACAGTTTTGAGGGATTACGACCTAAATCGACTATCTGAATCCTAATCCACTCAATTAAACACAGTTTGAAGAATAGAAGACCGAAATTAGGCCTAATTATGCCTAACACACATAATCAAATCAAATTAATATTGTTTAAAGAAAAACAATAATATCTATCAGTCTGATAAAGCCTCCACTGCCACATCAGAGGATAATTGAATCTTCTTAGCTGCCAAAGCCACCTGTAGCCTCAAAGCATTCACAAGAGGCCATAGTTATTGCAAAACAGAGGATATTTGTCCCAACATAGCCGAACAGTTAATTCAACCAAAGGAACTTGTTGTAAACTGTTAACAGAGTTATTACAAGGATAACAAAGAGCCTTAAAGTCAACAAAATCTTCCCAGAGAGATTAATTACTTAATGTAAACCCATTAATATAGAGAAAATATCTGAAATATTCTCCGTTGAGCCTCTCAAAGGCTGAGAAACATTAATTTGTATTAATTGAACCTGGAAGATCTTTTATCCCATCCCACCTCCTCATTCCTTCTATAAATACTTCTGTAGAAGATGAGATAATGTTGGTCACTACATATCTGTTGCCTGTAAATAGTTTACTGAAGTTGCTGTAAGCTCTGTTTGTAATTGAAGACACCTAAGTTGAGATGAGAAGTTTGAAGCTGTAGAGAACCATTGGACTTGAAGATTGTAGCTGGTTTTAAGTATCAAATACAAGATGATTTATGGGATCCTGGTCTATGTCAACGGTGATGTTTTTCTTATTGTAAATTTTTATTTTATTTCTGTTTCCATTTTTTCCATCTTCTTTGATAAAGAACAGCAATTATAGAGTTAGGATTTACTGTCAAAGGTACCCTGCTCTTACTGATAAGCTTTATCTACATATTTTCTTCCAAATTTGTGTATTTAAGAATGATTCAATACAGTCCAAGCTATTAGGAATGCTGGTGTTCCCTCGTCCTACTGTCTAAATAAACATTGATCTTGAATGTTATTTTCAGTGTCTTCTAAGTAAAGTTGAACTAGGGAGTCTATGGTGAGCCTTGTCCTCTAGTTTTATCTCCAACAGTTGTCTGAAAGTTTCCCTAAGAGTATGTTGAAAGCAAGCTATGTTCAAAGTCCTTACCTAATCTTAGACTATTCTTTGTTATCTTATGTGTTGTCTTGATAAGTTTGCTAAGTAAAGCAGAGCTAGGGAAGTCTATGGTGAGCCCTATCCTCTATCCTCTTTTCCAACAGGTGCTTTGAAAAGTTTCCCTTAGAATATGCTGAAAGTAGGATAGGTTCAAAGTCCTTACTTGATCTTAAGATGTTCTTTTTTGTGTTTTAAATGTTTTCTATTGGAAGTGCATCAAAAGCTGGCTAGTTTCGAAGTACTTACCAGATCTTAGATTACTTTTATGACTTTCTTAAGTGTATGCCAAAAGTAGGATAGTTTCAAAGTACTTACTTGATCTTAGGCTGCTCTTTGTTCTTCATTTGTTTGTTTCCCCTTGAACTTATTGTTTCATTTCATTCCATAAAATAAACTTTAAAGAGATCCTTAGACATATATGACTTCCCCCATGGACCACTCTTGAACTTTGTTGTTTCAATGAAATCCTTCTATGACTCCATAGCCTAATGGACTGAAGTTTTTTCTTGCCTATTTTCTTAGCTGAATCAATATTTCACTTTCATTCACCTTCACCCTTCATTTATACTTCCTTCATCTTCACATATATTTGCCCAACCAAAACAAACAAAAATCTCGTTCTTCATAACTAGCCTAATATCACATTTAAAAGCCTTAAAGATAATCTTTGCACTTATAGAGAGATCCCTCTTTGGATTCAGGAGGGCTAGATCCTAGAATCCCAAAGTGGTTAAAGTGTTGTCTCTGCAGTTTTAGTCTCACCAATCTGCTAAAATTACATATTCCTGACAAGATGCATAGGTAACATGACTCCATTGCAAATTTTATAAAAAATTAAATGAAAATGATACTCCTAGAGGGCTCTGTGGTAAATATGGATTGGAGTGGGTTCTTGGGTTGTCCATGATACGAAAACTTGAAAAAAATAAGATTCCATCCATAACATAAGCACTCATGTAAAAGGGGGATATTTCCCTAGAGTAAACACTTCTTTCACTTATATAATCCATGATATTTCTGGAAAAATTATCAGACAAGATGTTCACCCAATTCATAATAGAAGAATTGGCGATTGCGTCAATTAAAGGGACCCAATCTATGGAAAACCTAGTGGTATATTGCTTTGGAAACAATCTACATAACATTCCAGCAGCATAGCAACAAGGGGAGGGTAACTATGCTATCGAGTACATATCGAGTGTCCTGTTTCAGCTTGCCTTGGTCATCCTTCCATCCCTTTATAACTTTCATCAGGTTTGTATGTTTCTTTGTAAAGCTTTGGACATAAGTGTTAGATGATCCAAAAATAAATATTATCATAGGTTATAAAGTTTGAACAAAATAATTATTAATTTAAGATATTAAATTAATAATTATTATTCTAGAATATTTAATTATTTTATGGAGACATTTAGAATTAACATATTATTGTAACAAGATATGACTCTCCAAATGTGTTTTATCTTAGGCCTTTTTGTTAGCTAGTTATTTGGAATAGCATTTAATGTAAGTAGACACTTGTTATTTAATAAGTGATCCATAATTAGTGTAGGTTAGGACATTGATCATATAAATAGCTCATTGCAAGAGTGTTTTTGTTGTTTGGGTGTAAACTCTTTCATAAATCCAAATGTAATTGTTTTTCTGATTAACAAAATTACTTGTCTGAGGACACTTCGGCCATTATTACGGTATCAGAGCTACGGTAATGCTGCAGTAGATGTGAGGAGGAGATTCTAGCTCTACAAGTTCTTAGAAAACTCCATTGAATTGATCGGCCATTATTGATCAGCCAATGATTGGTATGGAGTTTGTCAAGTTTTTTGTTTAAAAGAACAGAAAATTTCATTATTGATTTTAGATTTGTAAATTCTACAATCAATTTTATTAAAAATTTGCAAAACTATGTGACTGTCTCGCTAGAAGAAGAAATCGATAGGAAATATTTTCTATTGTATATGTATATGTATTACTTCTACATTGTGTTTTTTGAAAAGAACTCGTGTGAATCAGTAACCCTCGTTACAATCCAACACTCCATGACTCCAGTAGTGTGGAACTGTGGTGGAAGGTTTTTGAAACCCGCAGTTTGATTGTGTTATTTTTTTAGGCATGATTTGGCTCGGAGATCCATCGACCTGGTTAGTTTAAACCGAGTGGTTTGAACTGCTGTGGCAAAGTATGCATACATCGTGTGCACCAACGTTTAGATTGGGGTATTATTAGAGTGTGAGGTGAAGCCGAAGGTTTGGAGACCCTTGGCATGATTGCAGGGTGCTATTGCAGATCTGTGTACACAGCAGAGGTAGCCTACTAAATCTATATTAGCGTACACAACACCATTGCACCATTGCTAAAGCTTAATCGCACTCTCCCAACCAGCATTTATGCACCCGGGGGAAGTTGTTTTCATGTATTTAAAAGACAACGTATTATGCCAAGGCTTTGAAGAGGGACATGCCCGTGGTGCTTGATATTTTGGCAGATATTCTGTAGGATTCGTGCTTTTCAGATGATCGGATTGCACAGAAGAGCATTTCGACTTGGAGTTTGCTTTCCCACACACTGAGAGTTCAGGCCGCTCAAAGAAAGTGCTGAGATGCATTGTTACACATGCTGATTCGTGAAGTGTTGGAGTCTTTTTGAAGTGTCAAATTCTGCGAGGAATTCACAGTGAATTACTGCAGGCCGTGGGAACTCGATCTTGATAGTTCTCAATTGATGTTCAACTCTCAACTAATGATAGCTCTCAATTGATGATAGTCGTGAGAACTTGATCTTGACAGCTCTCAATTGATGTTAAAATTCAAACATAATTACTCGTCTTCTTCATCCCTTGTTGTAGCAAGGATAAGATCTCTTTAGATCTCTTAATTCAATTGGTACCTTAAATGCAATTGCCCAACAATTTCCTCTTTTTGACGCTTAACTCTTCAAATTTTGTTAAATTTTATTATTGTGAAGAGATAAGTTTGAATTTTTGTAATATGGGTGAAGCAACACTTTGGAGCAATAAGGTGAAGTATAATTTCGAATCCTACTTCGAATAAGTAGATTTTTTTTACTTTAGAGCATTGTAATATTTTGTAATTGGAGTTATAAGGGAGAGAATTATTTTTTTATTTATTTTTTGGAGTAATAAGGCGATTTTTTTGTAATTTGTTTCTGGAGAGATAAGTGTGACTCAAAGTAATTTTACTTTGAGGGGGGGGGGTAACAGATTTTTTTACCAGATTGTGCAAGCGCATCATTGTAAAAGTCAAATTTTGAAAGTTACCTTGTAAATATTTGAGAAATTGACTAGAGCCAAGTGCAAAGCTCAATCATTTTTCTCCTGTTTCAATGACTATACGAGGGTCAAGGCCAAGACCCGATAGATCGTTTTTTGCATCGTGTGTCATTTTTTGTGTGGCGTGTTTCATGTGATGAACTGCTCAATTTTTGTGCTTGATTCTTTTGGTGCACTACTTCAACACTCCAATGTCAAAATTGATTAATCCGTTCTCTGAAACTGATAAGCTAGAAGGAGTGAAATCCTATAAGACATGGAGACATCTAATTGAAAGCACTCTTATTTTTAATGAAATATGGCATGGAATTTGTGATGGCAACATTAAGCCAAATAAACCAACAGATATATATTCACTTGCAAAATGGGAAATAAAAGATGCCAAGGAATTAGCTCTTATAAAAGCTTCAGTTAGTAATGAAATGTACATACACGTTGAGAATTCCTCTGATGTATGGGTTGATTTAAATACATTCAAATATCTCTTTGATACACAACCTGAATCAAAGAAAGTTGATCTTCAATTAAAATTTCTTCAACAAAAATTAACTGAAGGTGGTGATGTCCTTGAGTACATTTCACGACTTAAAAACATTAAGCAAGAAATCATCAATGCTGGCTTTCAAGCTGTTGATGAAAGCTTCTTAACTACAATTTTAATTGCTGGATTTCCATCATCATATACTCATTTTTTGGAAAATTTGCAAGTCACTGGCAAGTTAGAGAAGATCAAATTTGATGAAATGAGTGATATGTTAGCACAACATGATAAAAATTTCAGGAAGAAGAAGCAGATTGGGGAAGATGTCTTCCTCACCGAAGCCAGTTCAGGTAACTCCTCAGCTGACAGTTCCAGAAACAAAGGAAGAGGTAATTTCAATCCAAATCAAGCAGCGCAAGGTCGTGGTCACAGTAAACAAAGAGGAAACAATTCCAACAAAGGCTCCAATTCAGGCAGAAACAATTTTCAAGGCAGAGGAAACAATCAAAACAGAGGATATCATCAAGGCACTTGAAAAAGCCCAGGAAGAGGAAAAAAACAAAACAGAGGAAAAATCAGAGGCCGAGGACAGTCTCAAGGCAGAGGACAGTCTCAGGGAAGAGGCACCGATTTGAGTCAAATTGTTTGCAGGCGATGTAACAGAGTTGGTCATTATGCAACAGATTGTAGAACTTATATTGAGAAAATTTCTAAGTTTCATCCAAAGTCAGCACATTTTGCAAATGATGAAGATGATCCTGATAGTTCCGAATATGTTTTCACAAACAAAGAAGCAACATCTTTACAGGTTTCAAGCTTTCTCTGCAGTGATTATGAAGACGCATGGATTCTTGATACAGGCGCAACTCAACACATGAAATTTCGACGTGACTTCTTCTGTAGTTTCAAAGAATGTCATCTGAATTTAATCTATCTTGCTGACAAAACCAAACATACTCCTTCAGGAAAAGCTGTAGTTAATTTTTTTTTACCAGGCATCAGAGAAAGAATGATTTCTATTGTATGGTATGTCCCAACATTCAAGCAAGATTTGTTGTCCTTAGTCACAATTCGACAAGCAGGGCATACAGTGATTATGGAAGATGGTTCAGTTAAAATCAACTCAGTCAGAAAAAACATGCAAACAATAATGACAGGTTATGAAGATGGAAAATTGTTAAGGATGAAGGGACAATTATTCCAAGACATTTTGACTTTGCAGGCACAGCAGGTACAGATATTTCACCAGTCAGATTATGGCATGTCAGATATGGCCATCTCAACTTTGACAGTCTCTCTCAGTTACAAAAACAGGGCATGGTTAAAGGACTTCCAACCTTCAAAAGGGAAAATGCAAAGTGTGAATCTTGTATTTTTGGAAAACAACATCGAGAGACTTTTCCCACCAGTTCCTGTCAAGCAGACAAGCATTTGTAGTTGGTTCACAGTGATATTTGTGGACCCTTCCCAACTTCACTTGTAAGTTATAGATATTTTTTACTTTTTATTGACAATTTTAGCAGGATGACATGGGTATATTTCTTGAAGCAAAACTCAAAAGCATTTGAAAAGTTCAAAAATTTTCGTAAGCTTATTGAAAATGAAGTAAAGGAGAAGATTGGCACTCTTCAAACTGACAACGGTGGAGAATTCACTTCCAATGAATTCAAAAATTATTGCATGGATAATGGCATAAAACGACATCTTACCAATGTCTACACTCCACAGAAAAATGGAGTAGTAGAAAGAATCAATCGTACCTTGTTAGGAATGGCGCGATCTATGTTAACTTTCAAAAATTTAAGTCCTTCATATTGGGCTAAAGTAGTTCATACCGCTGTCTACTTGAGAAACAGATCTCTCACCGCCTCTTTAGACGGAATCACACCTTATGAAGCATGGTTTGGATTCAAACCTCGCGTTAAGCATCTCAGAGTTTTCGGATCTATCTGTTATGCCTTAGTTCCCAAGGAAAAAAAAAACTAAGCTTGATGCACGAAGCTTAAACTGCACAATGATCAGGTATTCTGATGAGAAGAAAGAGTATCGACTTTTGTCAAATGGGAAATTTATTGTAAGCAGAGATGTGATTTTTGATGAAAATGAGAGTAAGAGTGCTAAAGAAATTGAAACTCTTCTTCAAAAGTTAGAAACAAAAACTGATAAAAGACATGGAAATTTACAATGTCAACCAAATTCACCAAGTTGGTATGAACTTGAATTTCCTTCATCTGACGATGATTCGTCCAGTCCATCTTCTTCATCAGTGCCATCCAGGTCTTCTAGCAGTTCATCCAACTCTCCTAGTAGCATCAGTTCTTCTGACAATGACTCTTCGCCCCCAGAACCTGTTGTTGATCAACAAACATCAGTTTACATCAACCCTCTTTTTAATGATGGTGATTTTTCACAAGCTCAAACTAGTAAACATCAATTACCAAAATGGGCAGTTCAACTTTTGAAAGACGTAAGGCCTAATGAACAAAATAAAATAGGAACAAGGGGATCAAAACAAAATGAAGGAAATTTTTCTTTGATAGAAAATGATTTTACTGAACCTTCTTCTTATCAAGAGGCAGTAAAAAATAAAGCATGGCAACAGGAAATGGTTGATGAATATCAGGCATTTCAAGACAACAACACTTGGCAACTTGTTGATTTTCCTCAGCATGTTAAACCTATTGGCTGCAAATGGGTTTATTGAATTAAGTACAAGAAAAATGGTGATATTGACAAGTATAAAGCAAGAATTGCTGCTAAAGGTTTTGTGCAACAGGAGGGGACAGATTATGAAGAAATGTTTGCTCCTACAGCTAAATGGAACACCATCCGCCTCACACTTGCCTTAGTAGCTCAACAAGGATGGAAAGTTCATCAAATGGATGTAAAAAGTGCTTTTCTCAATGGAGATTTACAGGAAGAAGTATACATGACACAAACACCAGGTTTTGAAATTGAGGGACAAGAACATAAAGTCTGCAAACTGATAAAGGCTTTATATTGGTTAAAACAAGCTCTCCGAGCTTGGTATGCCAAAATGGATGAATACCTTCGCAAAGTTGGTTTTCATCGCAATGAATCTAATGATACCTTGTATGTATGCCAAAAAGGTAAAAATATGGTGATTTTGGTTATGTATGTCGATGATTTGATCATCACAGGAAATAATGATGATCATATTGAACATGTGAAAAAGGAGTTACATGCAGGTTTGAAGATGACATATTTGGGACTACTTCACTACTATCTTGGAGTTGAAGTATTACAACATCCACATCAGATCTTCATTTCTCAGAGTAAGTATGTAGCAGAAATTCTTCAGTGATTTGGAATGCAAGATTGCAAGCCTGTCCTTACCCCTATGGAACAAAACTTGAAACTTTCAAAATTTGAAGGGGGGGAAAAGGTGGACAACACTACTTATAGACAGTTGATTGGTAGCTTGATTTATTTAACAACCACTCATCCTGATATATCTTATGCAGTCAGTATTCTTTCACGTTTTATGTAGGAACCACTAGACAGCCACTAGAATGCAGCCAAAAGAGTTCTTTGATATATCCAAGGAACAAAATATTTTGGTCTTCTTTACAAAAAGACTAAAAAATTTGTACTTGGTGGATTTTCAGATGTCGAAATTGCTGGCAGTATTGATGACAGGGCATCAACCTTAGGATACTTAATGAACATGGGGTCAGCTGCAGTTTCCTGGAGTTGCAAGAAGCAAGCTACAGTGGCCACTTCTTTAGTAGAAGCAGAGTACATTTTAGCATGGGAAGTAGCATGTGAGATTGTTTGGTTACGTCGCGTTTTACAGGACTTGGGAATTCCTCCAGTAGAAGCTACTTCATTATTCATCGACAATCAGTCAACAATAAAGCTTGCCAAGAATCCAGTTTTTCATTCAAAGACAAAGCATGTGGACACCAAGTATCATCATATCAGATCACTCATTGTAAAGGATGTCATCAAGCCGATTTATTTTCCTTCAGAAGATCATACCTTCAACATTTTCACGAAACCTCTTGGAAGAATAAAATTTACTAAGTTCAGGGATGAACTTGGTATCTGTTGTAATGTATCTTTGGATCATAGGGGGGAATGTTAGATGATCCAAAAATAAATATTATCATAGGTTATAAAGTTTGAATAAAATAATTATTAATTTAATATATTAAATTAATTATTATTATTCTAGAATATTTAATTATTTTATGGAAACATTTAGAATTAGCATATTGTTGTAACAAGATATGAGTCTCCAAATGTGTCGTATCTTAGGCCTTTTTGTTAGCTAGTTATTTGGAATAGCATTTAATGTAAGTGGACACTTGTTATTTAATAAGTGATCCATAATTAGTGGAAGTTAGGACATTGAGCATATAAATAGCTCATTGCAAGAGTGTTTTTGTTGTTCGGGTGTAAACTCTTGCATAATTCCAAATGTAATTGTTTTTCTGATTAATAAAATTATGTGTCTGAGGACACTTCGGCCATTTTTCTGATTAATGTAATTGTTTCTTTGTAAATATTTTGACAAAAGCTTTGTCATAATTCTGTTTCGGCATGGGCAAGTTGTACATTGTCCTCAAATCTTTAGCAGTTAACAAAACAATATTCTCCAACTTTGAATTCTTAAATGTCCTATATTATATGTTAAGGTGATCAACTACCCACTTTACCATATCTGTGTAGGGGAGAATCTTCGGCCTCGTTGCTAATTTGTGAAGAAATGAGCATGAAACGTCGAAGTAGGATGGGTCTGAGAAAACTGACTGTAATATTCCCAATTAGCCCAAGCTAATGGGAATATTCTACTTTTCCTTGTTTTGTTTTTCATTTCATGTTGATGAATAAAATGTAGAGGAGGACATGTAAAACTATTGAAAATAAAAAAATAAATCAATGCCCAATGTGAACATGGCTAAATCTGGGCCATTTTATAAAACACACTTGAGTGTGAAAGAGGTTGATCACTTGACCAAGTCAACCTTGACCATATCCATAGCGCAGTCTAGATGCATTGAACCTCCTTGAGGCACAATGTAGTTCTAGATGAAGGTTCTACATGTGAAAGGAGCTAAACTAATGAAGCGGTTTAGGGTTTTGAAAAGAGTCCAATATTATAAAAGGAAGAGGAGAACTGCATGAAGGGGTTGTTGAAGATATTATTTTCTGAAGGTATTGTCTGCTTAGACACTCCTCTCTGGGTTTTCATGTTTAGGATTCACACCTCCTTTCTTGAGCAGCTCTTGGAGGAGACTTGTTCCATCTTGTCCACTATCACGCTTGGTCCAAGCTTCACCTGACACCTACAACGTTGATCTTGTTGAGGGTTGGGTTGTCCTTGTGAGTTGCAGCAAGTGGAATTACTAGATCTGCTCAGATATAGATGATATTAGTGCTTCTTCTCAGTGAGTGTGTCTTTTAACCTCCCGGGAGAGTGAATTAGCTAGTTGAGCTTCAGATCTAGACCTTGGCATCAGGCCAAATCATCCTCAGAGCCTACATTTCAATTTCTCTCCCTGGACTGCGTTATTTGCAAAGGAGAAGTTGCAGGGTGTTTTGTCAGCATTTTGGAGGAGAGATATCCGGTGTTAGGATTATTCCTCTCACTGTGGTGATCCATGGATTGGCCATCCAATCCATGTGTGTTTCAGATATGATCTGCTATTCTATTATATGATTCAATAATTTATAAATATTTCTGCAGATTTGCAACTCTGGATCTCAGATCTACTCTCTCTGCTTCATGATTTGCACAAAACCCCAAGGGGAATGTATAGATGATCTCTTCTTATACACAGATATGTATTAGATCTATATTTTTATGTATAGATCTACACTATATCTAAGTTATATTATACTGCTACTTCAGCACCAATAAAATAATTTTTTTGAGTTTATGCAGACTTTTTCTATGGTTGTAGCACCTCATTTCTGAGGATTTTTCATGTATAGTCTCATTCTTTCTCTTGTATAATGTATGGCTATAATTTAAATCTGATTTTCTATTATAAATATGATCTTTGAACCTCCATATCATCCTGTTGCTTTTCTTTAGTGGATCTACGTTATTTTTCTGTTGCAGTCTTTTGCACATAGTTGGAGCCCTTCTCTTTGGGTGATTTTCATCTAGACTAGGTTGTGGGAGATCTGTTTAACCCACCTAGTTTGATTTGTTTTTTCTCTCCTTTTGGATTTGTATCTTAGATGATCTGATATAAGGGATCCAGGAGCTTCAAACTCATTTCTATGCATAAATCTCCCAGAAGTGCGTTATTTCAGCAGGCTTGCAGTGCAATCCCAATTTTGGGATATTACAGTGGTATCAAAGCAAATTTCCTTGGCTCAGCTTGTGAGCTTCAAGAATTATGGAGTATTCTCATGGGGAGGGGGAGATAAGCAAGAGAAACCAGATAAAACCCTTTTTTTCAGGAGAAAATAGGTTCATAGAACTTCTATCTCAAGCTCTGCAAGGTATCAGAAAAGACATCAAAGGAATGAGGAGGGAAAAGCAGGAAGATCCCTTGACAATATCTACAAGATCTATACAGGAGGAAAGTTATAAATTATGATCTCATGGATATGTGCACTCAACCATATCACCAAATCTTCAACGTTCTATCAGTGAATTCTTCATGAAGAGGAAGAAAGAAGGTGTGCCCAAGAATGAGACTCTTGGAGAGTATTTGCAGGAATATGAAGCCCAATCTAAGGGTTTCAAACATATCTTGAACTTCCAAGGGTTCTGCAAGGTCAAGGAGGAAAAAATCACAAAGGGGAAGCAACCTGGTGTGGGTATATTCTTTCTATCTACTTTTGATGGATCACCTAAATGTCTAGTTAGGGTTTGGGTGGAGGAGCTAAGCAACTTTGTGTAGCAACATCAAGTTTCAGAAAATGAAGCCATCAAAGCAGCAGTGCTGCATCTTGAAAGTAAAGCATATTCTTGGTGGTTGTTTGAGTCTTTTTCCTTAAGGAATGCAAATACACCTACTTACGCAAATTTTATTGCAAGATTAGTAGAAAGGTTTGATGAGACTTCATGTGTGACATCTTATATTGAAACTATCAAACCATATCAAACAAATATTTTTCATGAGTTGGAAGGATACATAGATCCAACTCCATTTCTGAAAACCATGGAAGAAGTTGTAAGCTTGTTTGATACCTTTCCAAGGGCAAGATCTCCATCTGATGAAGGGTTTTCTTCTCAAAAGGAAGGCATGAAGATTCCTCCTTCAATAGAAGACCAAGATCTGAGATCTCTTATCGATGATGAGGAAACTTCAACTATTGAAGAGTGCTATAGGGTAAAATTATTGGGTTTTTGGTTATCAAATATCCCTCTCAAGGCCTTCCGGTGCCCAAGGTAGACAGTAAGATTAGATCTATAGTTCACAAAGAAGATGCATATATGTTCATGTTAACTTAAACAACTTTATAAAATGAGATGAAAGATTACCTCTTTCTAGATCCCGAAGTATTTGGAGAGCACTTAGTAGCGAAGTAGGGATCCTCCTTCACTAGCTCCAAATCCTGACCTTGTAATCAATCAAAGCACCCGCATAATCTCTACCACAATATACTTCGTATCAATTGAGTTAACATATGATAAACATTAAGAAATGCACATCTAAGCCATTCATCTCATGCTATGTAAGTGATTGAGAAATAATAACAATATTAACGCACTGAATGGAAAAAACAGATACAGTTCTATTGATTTATAAAAAGGAGGATTACAACCGTCGGTTGTACCAAGCCCTCCTCAGTCTTCCAATATATCTCTCTCTATTTATTTGAATGTGGTGATGTCTTAGTCAACAAGTTCTCAATGAAATTCTTTGACCTTTGACCTTCACAGTACAACAAAAAATGCTCTGCTTCACATGTATTCAAAAAACCTTCGACCTTGGACCAAGAGCCCACAGCTCCATTTTATAGGAGATGGAGAGGGAAAAATTTACCTTTCTCCTTCCACCTGTTATAGATTGAAAAAAACAAGATGTTTCCCCAACTTTCCATGCTTTTTCCTTTCTTGAGAGTCTAGTTTCTTTTGGAAAGATCTAATAAGAGGTTAATGCCTTGCAGTTTCCATTTTGCACTGACTCTCTATGAAAAAAAGCTAGAGTTTCTAATCATTTTCTGCAAGTTTTCTTTGTTTCAAACTCAAAACATGGGTAACACTACCCCCTAGGCTAAACAGAGTGTTTCCCTAGCCACTAACACGACCGTTTCATGGATCAGGAGCATTATAATTCACTTTGGCTGTTATAGGGGCACATTACCTTGGCAGAAGTAGGTTTAGTTTAGGTCTCTTTCTTCCTTCCATATTTATCTTCTCCTCTGAGCTGATGAAGAGGTCACTTGACCTATAACAGATGCCCCCTAAAGTGTGAGGTCAGAGACAAAGTCGATGGCCGAAATACTTTATAATATGTGTAGTAAAGCTAAAGAGATTGGAGGATAGAGGAAAACTTGAAACAACAACATATGTCAGAAAATATAGTATATTTCTTGAGTCAGGCATTACCATGCTCAGTAGCTAATCAACATGATTTCTCTGGTATAGAGATATGAAAAATATGGCCACCGATAAGCATGATGTGGAAATGTATTTCATAACAGGATCAATACTGAAAAGTTGTCTCCATAAACAATATCGCAACTTGGGGAAGGAAACATAGCTTTAATGATGTAACCTTTGCCCCAAGGTCTTGGCAGCCGCTTCACTTAAACTGCATATTTCTCGACATGTGAATGAAGGATTTTTTTTCAAACGTGTGATAAATCTTCTAATTACCAATTGATAATGAAAATTGTTAACAGACGCGAAGGTGGCCACCGATAATGATGATGGTCCCTAAGATGCACAATACAATCTAGCGAGTTTGAATAAAAGGAGTTGAAGTCGAAAACTTGTAGAATCATTCGATCGGGAGCCAATGATGAAGACCCCTAATCAAACACAAGATTATCTGCCACTGATGTCTGCAAGTATCTGGGTACTGATGAGTTTCTGGATCAACTTCCTAGATAAGATGTTGAAGTCGATAGGAAGAGATTTGTCGAAAGGTAGGCACTGAGGTGTCCTACATCAGTCAACAAGAAACGGGAAAAATATGATTTTTTTCTAGATGGAAATAATGAAGATAAAATGGGGATAACTGACGACAAATAATTTTTGGCGTAATGATCGGTTTGGTTGATATGAGGAGCAGTAGATAGCGAGATCTACTTGAACAATAGAAGGCACTCTAACAGGCTACTAGACAACTGATTCTTAATGAACACCAAAGAGTATTTTAGGATTTTACCAGTGTAGGAACACTGGGAGATGAAGGCTAAACTCATATATGGTAGGGTTCGGCTAACTGCGAAAGAGTTTTTTGGGAAGTGCCATGTTCAAGATTTTTGCTGCCAAATTGACCTTTCTTAAACGTAATAGAGGTAGTATCCATTTTGTCCAAATTATTCCCCGTCTGATTAGGTTTAATGTGTCCAGACGAGTAAACTCGGTGAATTTTTCATATTTAGAGAGTCTAAAAAATGTCATAAAAGACAACTTCGAGGGGGTGCCTTTGTCATGTCTTGATAACCAGGCACGTCAAAGGAAGAATATTAAACCCAAAAAAGTTCATTTTCTGTGAGTTAGTCCATCGAAGTTAGAAAAGTGAGAAATCTATGTTCAATGGACATCTACCTCATTTTTTTATGAGTACGAGGAGACGAAGTAAACTCAATATTCTTTGTAAAATTTTAAGGAGTCCAACAGAGAAACATTTGGCGCTCTCCGTGAAATTTTAATGAGTCATGTGGAGAAAAACTCGATGCTCTCCATGAAATTTTAACGAGTCACGCAGAAAAAAACTCGGTCACTTTTTCTGTTTAAATATCTTTGAAAAAGAGGAAAGAATGGCTTTGGATTCTCTGTCGTGGTAGTTTAACGAGCCCAAAAAAGGAAACTTGGGGTTTTTTCAGCTTTATGAGCTAGAAAAAGTCCCTAAAAAGAAAGCTCAGTGCTTCGTCATGTCAGTTTTAACGAGTTTGAAGAAGAGAACTCCAGGTTTTTTTGATTAACGAGAAAGAAAATGACCATAAAAAAGAATGCTAGAAACTGGATTAAGAGGGGCGGGGTGAGCTCGCATTTTCTTCATGAAAATTTGACACGGATGGCACTTCTGGACTGCTACAATGTAGTCTTTAAACAAAGTGGGCCAATAATAACCTGGGCGCAGGATTTTTTGGGAAGTAGCTATGCCTGAAAGATGACCGTCGCACGCCCCTACGTGGTAGTCATTCAAAATGCGTTCCGCTTCATTAAGAGTGAGACAATGTCGAGGAATAGCATCGATACCACAAAAATATAAAGTATCATTCAACATGAGGTAGTTTTTTTCATGGTGGCGAATACGACGACGGTCGTCGGACGTGAGAGTTGGGCAGAAGCGTTAGGTTTGTAGGTAGACCAAAATGTCTCCATTCAATGGGTCTGAAGAGTCAACCAAGTATACAGATTCATTAGGAAATGGATCATGAGCTACTTCTCCTGTGTCAATTTTGGGAAGGTCCAATAGCAATTCGGTGAAGACTAGAGATTTATTTGCTTTGGCAGCGGTGAAGACCAAATCAAATTGTTGGAGAATTATAATCCATTTGGAATATTTTCCTCCAATATTTTTTTGAGACAGGATGTGTCACATGGGGTTCTCCAAAGCAATAACAGTAGTCTGTCGCAGCAATATATAGTTTCGGAGTCAGGTGATGGCAAAGACTACCACCAGCGAAAGTTTCTCCACATGTGAATAACGTAGTTCAGGTCCAAATAGACCTTTTTACAAGTAGTATATCACATGTTCATTGTCGTCATTGTGAACTTGAACCAAAACCATTCCAAGTTAGGATGGTGAGGCTGCCAGGTAGACGAGAAAGTTGCGTGATTAGTCGGGGGCACTAAGGAGTGGGGCTGAAACAAGTGCCTGTTTTAAAGTGTCAAATGACCATTGAGCTTGGTCATCCCACAAATATATTGTTCCCTTCTTCAATAATCGCATAAATCCTTTTGTCATATCAGCATAGTTGACAATGAAATGACGTAAAAAAATTTCCTTCCCTTGCAAATGTTGGAGTTGCAGGATGGATTATGGCACCGGCAATTCAAAAATTGCTTTAACCTTATCGGGATCAACCGTAATCCCATGCTTGGAGAAAATGAAACCTAGAAGACATCCAGACTCGACCATAAATATGCACTTATGAGGATTTATACATATATTGTAGAACCTACACTGAGCAAAAATTTCTTTCAAATGAGCAAGGTGATCAGGTTGTTTCTTGGAATGGGCTGGAAGGTCATCCAATTAAGCCTATACAATATGTCGAATGTCGTGGAAGGTGTAGTCCATAGTCCACTGAAAATTTTCTCCAGCATTCTTCAGACCGAATCGGAGTTTACAATACACAAATGTGCCCCAAGGACAGAGGAGGGCAGTTTTATGTTGGTCTTCTTTTTTAATCACAATATGGTTATAGCCCGAGAATCCATCCATAAAGGAAAAATATTTGCATCCAGCACAATCATCGAGAATCTGATCTATGAATGGCGTAGGATAATTGTCTTTGGGACAAGCAATGTTCAAATCACGATAATCAACACAAACTTGGATGGTGCCTTGTTTTTTGTCTCTGGGAACTGGATTGGAAACCCATTCTGTCAAAGGAACGAGATAGATGAAACCAGTGCTTAAAAATTTTTCTACCTCAGTTTTGATGGCGGACGCTTTGCGCGGGTAGACAGGTCAGAGTTGCTGTCGAATAGGTTTGGCATTGTCATGAACTTTTATTTCGTGCTCGACTATATATGGATCTATGCCGGGCATTTTGTCATAAGACCAGGCAAACACATCGTGGAATTCCTTGAAAAGGGATGTGAAGCACACAATTTCCTTGGGATTTCAATCTCCCCCAATTTGAATGTTTTCCACGATATTCGTTTTGACCGAGATATATATGAGCATTGTCTTAGAAAGATTGCCCATGTTCCCTTTCGAATCGATGGCTTGAACAGTCCTGTAAATGGAAGGGATTATCTCAGGTGCGTCAAAGGATGGGATTTGAGTAGTTATCACGTTCGAATCAAACATCGAAGCGCGATGGTGGAATTCTCCCCAAGGTCATTCTTCTAGAGACATGATATCTTTAATAGCTTCATCTGTAGGTAGGATTTAATCAAGCAGATCTTTATAAGGAACTGTGATGGATGGGGAGTTTGTACCATTGGTTGAAATCATAGCCATGGAGGGTTCAGATGCAATTTGGATGGCTTGATAAGCCAACTCTACTGGTGAGAGAGGCATCTGATCTCCATAGGAATCAATGTCTAAAGGTGTCGGGAGGATCCATGGGTCGATAGAGCCATCCAAAGTGGTGGATATCATTGCAACTGTATTTTGAACCTCAGGCGGCAGGAGAGGAAAGCAACCCATTAGGGAAGATGCCTTCAGAAGACCGGTACCAAAACTGACGTAAGAGTCAGGAAAGCCTCCTATTAGGGGTACAGTGCTACTTGGTAACGTGGTATAATCAGGGGTACAAAAGGATAACTGATCCACTATGACTATTTTCCCATCCAATGGAAATAGGATGAGTTGGAAGACCAAAGAAACAATGGTGGTCATGGCATAAGACCAACTACAACGAGTAATAGATTATAGTCGAGATGGCGATCTATGTCTTCAACGTCCACGGTTATCATTTTCCCACTCAGAGTGATGGGAAAGCTAGCAAGGTATCTGTTAGCCCCCTATAAATTTCTTGACAAGCAAGCAGGGGGCTAAATTGTTTTTGAGCCTTCAAGGAATGCATCTCCCCTAAAGACACATCATCCTTGAGAGCCTCTTCATGCCCCTGCCCCGTGATTTATTTCCACTGTTGTATCCATCCAAAAGGTCTCACTGATTGCAAAAATTTGTGCTCCAAAAGGCCTACATTTGACCCTTGTATCCCTGCAGAATGCCCATTGCAATCCATTTCCCCCTGGTCAAAGTTCCCCTCTTACCCTCTAAATCCCCCCAAAATCCCCTATAAATCCCACACATACCCCTTGTTTGGCCTATTTTCCCCTTATTGCCTCTATCGTTATCCTTCCCTGTCCTTGAATTACATTCAAAAGGGCCAAGAATTCATACTTTTGCATATATCGGGCCTAGGCCCCTTCAGGCCAGCCCCCTTAACCTTTCCCCCCACGTGACTCGGGAACTAAACCAGGAGCTGACCCCTAGAGCGCTGCTCAATCGTATGATCGGGTGAAATTCACGTCGTAGATCTGTATAAGATCCAACGTTCTTCACGGCCCCTTCACACACATGTTGTTCCCTCGTTCACCCTTCCAATCGCAGATCCACCATCCACTTGATCCGTAAATCTACGACCTAGAGTTTATCCACCCCAGTGGTCCCCACAACATTCACTGTTCAGAAACCGGCGGTATCCATCGCACCGCGTTTGGAGGTTGAGTGGTATTTTCCATTTCACAGCGATTCCATTCATCACATGCCACGTGTCCCGAGCACTATTCAAAAACCGCCCCCCCATCGCGCATTAAAGTTCGACATTTTCCTCGGCGCGATATTGCTATACATCGTCTGATCTACGATAATCCATCCAATGGTCATCGTGCCACGAAGTTGCCCAGCGGTTAACCGAGGCAAATAGATCCCAAGCCCACCATCCGTCGCCCTCCGACGCGTTTTCAGCCATCGATCTCCTCCTAAGATCGGATGGTCCAGATTTAACCACATGCCCACCATTGACCCGGTCCCGCCACGTCACCCATTCCACATGTTTTGTTCATCTGTCTCCTTTATAATGCATGTAGAGGTCAAATCTTAATTTTTTACGTTAAAACGACCATCTCACCATTCTCCATATACACCCCCCACTGTTCCATGGCATTTTTTCTCCACAGCACCCTCTGCGTTCGTCGTCCTCCTCCACGATACGCTGCCGTCTTCACAGTCATCCTGCCCACCCTTCCCATCCATATTTTCTTAACGTATTTTCGTGTTTTGCAGGGTTTCAGGTGGCAATAAACCTCCATGATTCACAGTCTCTGTCACAGTGACAAAGAATGCAGGGAAGACCATGTGTAGAGACTGAAAATTATAAAGAAAGGCCTTGGAAGGTGTTATGACGGGACCTTTATTAAAGGAACATAGTTTAAACTCTGTAAAATCTTCCCCAAAGCCATTAAAGCACATATTTCACAGACAGAGGAAAAAGTGGAAGCGGCAAAGAGTATCAGTGGGAAAACAGAGTGTTTAAGGCTGGTCATTGAAGATTTTGAGTCTAATCCAATGATTTGAAGGCAGAATACTAGATAAAAGACATCATGGATCACACAGAAGGCCCAGCACATAGAAAGCAATACTATCAGGGTTTCAAATCAGCAGATTGTTCTTTCCATAAAGGACAAAGTGCCCATACTATCTCCACTCTATTTCGTGTCCCTAAGGAAATGCAGCCCTAACCACAGTTCTAAGCTACCAGAGCATTTGTTATACGATATGGCGGACCTCACTGTCATTTAATTACCTTTTTGTTTATTCACCAAAAGTACTACAGAGTACTGCAGCCAAGTATAGTAGAGACATACCTGGAGTAAAACGCAGCCTGACAAAGATCACTCTTCCATCCAAAGAGTACCAGAGATAAATGCCCAGGATTTAAAACAGAATGGGGCCTCGGCCCTCTTTCTTTTCTGAGTTTTAATGCTTCATTTAGTCTTTCACCTATCTCCTCTACTCTTTTCAGCTATAAAATTCATGAAGGAACTCATTGTAAAGGTTGTTGATCAGTTATCAAAGAATTACAAGCTATTTCTTTTGAGACATAGTCTCTGTGTAAAGTTGTAAGATAGGCTGAGGAAGATGTTTTCAGACTGAATATCCAACTATTGGTAATGTTGTACTTGACTGGTTTTGCTCTTTAATATGACAAGCACATTTCTTTGGATCCTGATCTAAAGCAGCGGTGATGTTTTCCTATCTCTTTATTTGTTTTTAACTTGCAGTTCATTTCATTTCATTTCTAGTGGCTCGCATCAGAAATCTGGCATAGGATTTACCCGTGTTAGGTACCCTATGTTTTTGCTCTCCTTGCCTTCAATGTTTTCTACTAAATGTGTTATCTAAGGGTTGATTTCAGTTAATTTAACTAGTGTAGTGGATGTCATTTCATGCTAGCTGATGTATGAATTAAATGAATCTGTTCTTAGATGTTCTTGTTAGGATTTAATTGGATGAATTGGGAACACTGGGAGGTCTAGAGATCTGTCTCTATCTCACTAGGATCCTTTTCAGTTAATTGAACCTGTCTAAGATCCCTCAAGCTGGAGGCCGAAGCATTGAGAGTTCAAAGTCTCTCTTTGATCTTAGGTCTTTAACTTTGTGTTCTAAATCTTTATTTTTTCCTCATCTCTTACCTTTTCATGCCACACTATCATCTTTAAGATCCAATGCTTTAGATGACTAGCCCAATTGAAAGCTTGTGTATTGAATAGCAAGTAAACCCTTTCCTGACTCCATTTCCCAATGGTCTTGAATGCTCCATGGAAAATCCCTCCCTTGCCTAAATCCTCTTTGCTCATCTTTTTCTTATATTGAACCCTTCTTTTTTGATTCCCGACAACCAAACATACATCAAAAAAAAAAAACTTGAGCCTTTTTACTAGCCTAACAACTTAAGTTTTAAGCTTCAAAGACATAAAACCTTTGCTTATATAGAGAGATCCCTCTCTGGACCCAGGAGGGCTAGATTCTGAGGTCCGAAAGTGGTTCTGATGTTGTCTCATCTTTTGTTCTTACCTGTCTAGCTAAAACATGGGAACCCCAACATAATGGCGACTCCACTGGGGAAGATTCTGAGTATTTTCCATCCTACTACATCTCAAGAGCCTTAGAAAACCTAGAAACTCTGGCTAGGTTGATAGTGAAACACTTCCATTTGCAATTCACTTTCTATACCATTTGTTGTGTTTCTCCCACACTCTTAGATAGAGTCTGGAAAGGGCTAGGTAGCCTCCAGATCTCACACTCTTTCAGAGGTGACACATCTGGTAAAAGCCCTCCCAGTCAATCTCTGGTTAGAGTTTGCTGTGTTTTGAAGATATCCTTGGAAAGGGACATCTCATAAGCACTGTGGTGGACAATGTACCCTCCAGAAGTATCCTAAACCTTCCACCTGGCTACTCCATAGCTCCTTAAATATCAAAGACTCCACTGGGGATTAGTAGGCCTGTTGATTATCTTGGTTCACATAAAGACTCCACTGGGAGACCAACCTCCATAACAACATCAACCACAATAGAAGGAACAAGTAGGGTTAAGTTTCTTGGTTAGAAGACAGCATTCTGGCTTCAAGAAACATTCACACAAGAGCTTACCCTAACCCAAACCCACCTGAAATAGTTGACAACCCTGAGAGCATACTCAAGAGATCTCCTACACCTGTAAGGCCAACTATTTCTAGCCACATCCATAGAGCTAACTCTACACCAGAAGACTTTACAGCTCTATCAGACCCATTTTTTGACCTAGGCACTCAAAATAGTTTTCCAAGAACTAGGTCATTCAGTGTTCTAGACCAGCCAGACCTTGAGCTTCTCGGTTCACCACCTCAAAGTGGTAAACACATTAGGGACAGAGATACCCCTCCATATACACCCCCGGACATTCACTTCATTCAAAACTTGGGGCTCAGTCATCCTACATCTACTCAACAGAATTCTGCTGGTCCTATCATCCCTGTCATCCATATACCAGCTGCTTAAGCCAACCCTTTACCTCACTATAACATCATCATGGCAGCCTGGTATGCACCTCTGATTTTACCCCAGCCTCTAGTGCCTTTACCCAATGATTATCAATAAAAAATCCCACACTTCACTGCAAAAGAGTCTACCACAGCCCAACACCATGTAGATAGGATGGAAGATTCTTTTGACTACATGGAGATAGATGATGATACAGTCAAAATGAAAATCTTTGCCCAGAGCTTAGGATGTGATGTGAAGAAATGGTTCAAAATCCTACCTCCTAATAGTATCCAAGATCTTCCTGCTTTATATCAAACTTTCATAAACAAATGGGAAGTTAAGGCCAACCCTCTCCAAACCCTAGCAGAATACAAGAATCTTAAGGGAAATGTAGGAGAAAGTGTCCATGACTACTCTACAAGGTTTAACAGTGTTTACAATGATCTTCCTCCACACATGAAACCTCCTCAAGGTATGGCTCTAGTAAAATACCCTGAAGGCTTTGATGCTGACATGGCCTACCAGCTTAAGGAGAGAGATTACAACACATTGGAAGACATGCAAAGGGGAGCAGTGAGTGTAGAGGCTAACCTGATTGAGAAGAGAGCCAGATTGAGAGCTGAGAAAAGGGTAACATATATATATGACATTGTAGCTTCTACATCTGACCCAAATTATGACTGCCTATCTAAAAACATGGAAAAGCTTCAAAAAATGATGGAAAAAATGGTTGTCACAGTTAGTAACCAAAACAGAAATCAAAATCATAACCAGAACCAGAACTTTAGGAGAAACAACACCACTCCCAACAAACAAAGAGAATCAAATCAACAAGTTATTCCCCCATTTCAAGAGAACTTTCTTGATGAAGATGAGGGAATCATAGAAGAGTATGAGGGGAACACAATAAACATGTTTGAAGTAGAAAACTCAATCCACAACTGTTCCACAGAAGAAGATCAATCCTCACCCTCATATTGGGAGGAGGAAAGGTTAGAATCTGAGGATTACAGGTTAGGATTTGAAGATGCCATCATGCAGTTCAGAGAACAATATGAACTTAGAAGAAAAAAGAGCCTAGACACTGCCAAACCAAAAGCTTCTGAGGTTACCATCAAGAAAAGGCATGAGAAAATTTCTAAAGTAACTGCTGAAAGTGACAAATCAACAGCTGAGAGTTCTAGGAAGAACAAAGAAAAAGACAACCAAAACACTGATAAACAAAGCCAACCATCTAGCAGCACTAGCACTGCAGTTAGTGCTCCTGATAAAATAGTTTCTAACACTGTACATAGTGAGAATCAACCCACTGATTTTTCCACCAAGGTGGTGACTAGCAAAATAGAGTTGAACTTCCCAAAGAGCCATCCCACTTTCAATTTGGAAAGTGAGATTGCAAAAATTAAAATCTTTGTCCCACTCTCTAAGCTGGCCACTTAGGATGTATATAAATGCCAAATTTTGAAAGCTTTAAACCTAGGTGAGAATAGTAACACAGTCAATCTGAGTGATGATCAACCAACCCTCCTGTTTGGCCCCAAGATAGAAGGGAAGTTTCAGGAAGGGGTAGTGCCACCTTTTTATAGCAGTCTCAATATTCATGACAAAATCCTCCACAATGCAATGCATGACTCTGGGGCCTCACACAACCTGATGCCTAAGATAGTTATGGAAATATTGGGCCTAGAAATAACCCGACCCTATAAATATTTATATTCATTTGACTCTAGCAGATTAAAATGTTTGGGCCTAATCAAAGACCTGTGTGTAAGCCTTACCCAGATTCCAACAAAATGTATGGTCATGGATGTTGTGGTGGAAAATGTACCACCTAAGTATGGTATGATATTTTCAAGGTCATGGGGAGCCAAGCTATAGGGTACGATGCAGATGGATGGGGCATATGCCACAATCCCTGTGTTTAGCCAACTTAGGAGACTGTACAGGGAGGCACAAACGAAATTCCTGATTAGTAGCCCTAAAAAGCCTGAAAATTCCCCTCTGTATTCTGTACACACAGATCTGGACTCTTTTATCTTCTGCAGTGATGAATCCTTGGGAGAGCCAGAATCAGAAAACATAGATACAAAAAAAGGTTTTGAGACCATAGATTTTAACATAATGGCCACCCTGGACTTCGAAGAAAACAAAGAAGGAAACCGAAGACATTTCACTGAAACAAAAATTCAGACCAAGCGAGAAATCGAATGCAATCAGCTGGTTAGTCACCCCTCACGAACTCATATACCACACGAAGAACGAAAACTTCCTCAGCACAACGCAGAACCCGTGACACAACAAACCAATGAAACCCACATTAGGGAAGGAAATGATGATAAAATGAAAAATGATCCCCTGTGGGAAATGAATTTTGATGGGTCATGTACCAAGAGAACTGCTGGAGTAGGAGTGTGGCTACGTAACACAGAGAGTGACTACGCAGAGAGCCATGCCTGTAACCAACACTTCAAATGTACAAATAATATCGCGAAGTATGAGGCTCTGATCCTAGGCTTAAATCTATTGAGAAAATTAGGGGCCCGAAAGATAACTGTGCATGGGGAATCTGAGCTGATCATCAAATAGGTGAATGGTGAATACACAGTGAAACATCCTAGGCTGAGAGCATATAGGAACGATGCTATGGACATACTAAAAACCTTTGTAGAATACGAACTGGTGTTTGTCCCTAGGAGTCAAAACGTAATTTCAAATGGATTAGCCTGCGTGGCTAGTTCATATCACAAGCCTCCCAGCGACCAACAGATCATCATTCAGACCAAATTCAGACCTACAATGCTGGAAAATGAAAAATATTGGCAGGTCTTTGAGGGAGATAAATAGATTGAAGATTTCCTGGTAGGCAGAGACGAGTTTGAATTTTCTGATTCAGATTCTAAATTTGACAGTATCTTCCTGAGTGAAGAGTCCTCGGATGAGGAAGAACCACCCTGTAACATAGAAATAAACACTTTAAACGAACAGATTGGAAATCTGAACGAAAAATGTAAAAACACAGATAGTGAAGAAGTAGAGGTGCTGCAGACCAAAGATAAGAACATACCTCGAGGTCTGGCACCTTTAGAGGACCTTTTTGACTTTGATGATGTAGCAAAAAATCCCACTATAGAACATGCAGACTCTAATGTCGAGGAATGCAACATAGGCACTGAAGATAAACCCAAGATGATCAAACTAGCTAGGTCCCTGCCTGCAAACATGAAAAAGAAATACATTGACCTATTCAAGGAATTCATTGATGTGTTTTCCTGGAGCTATGAGGACCTGAAGGCCTATGACATGAACATCATACAGCACAAAATACCTTTGAAAGAGAATCAAAAGCCCTTCATACAAAAACTTCACAGAATAAACCCAAAACAATTGCCTACAGTGGAAGAAGAGATTAAGAAGATGTGTGAGGCAGGCATAATTGTGCCTGTGAGGTTCTCTGATTGGGTATCAAACCTAGTGGTTGTGAGAGAGAAAACAGGGGAGATCAAGCTGTGTATTGATTTCAGGAATCTTAATAGAGCCTCACTCAAAGACAATTACCCTTTGTCAAAAATGGAACACATCCTTCAGAGGGTAGTAGGCTCAAAAAGGATCTCCCTGCTAGATGGTTTTTCATGTTACAACCAAGTTTTAGTAATCCTAGAAGACCAACTCAAAATAGCTTTCACCACTCCATGGGGAACTTTTATGTATGTAAAAATGCCTTTTGGACTGATCAACGCTAGAGCCACCTTCCAAAGAGAAATGGACATAGCCTTTTCAGATGAGATAGGGCACTTCATTATCATCTACCTAGATGACATAACAGTTTACTCCAAGACTGAAGAAGAACACCTAAAACATCTGAGGAGAGTTTTGAAAAAATGTAGAAGGTTTGGTCTGTCATTAAATCCCAAAAAGACTGTATTTGGGCTATGGGAAGGTAAACTTCTTGGCCACATTATATCTGAGAAGGGGATTAGGATAGACCCACAAAGAGTCGAGGGAATACTACAAATCACACACCCAAGAAATATCAAAGAGTTACAGTCCTTCATTGGGAAAATCAACTTCCTCAGGAGGTTTATTCCCAACTTAGCTGAACACCTGAGGAATATGACTAACATGTTAAAGAAAGGTGTAGGAGTTAAGTGGATTGTTGGGGCTAAGAAATATTTTGAATCAGTTAAAATTACACTCACCCAGGCTCCTGTCCTAATCAGCCCAAATTTCTCAAAAGATTTCCTGATTTTTTCATTTGCCTCCGAGCATACAATAACTGCAGTTCTACTGCAGAAAAATCCAGAGGGAATAGAAAACCCCATTTCTTTCTTCAGCAAAGCACTCAGGGATGCACCCTTGAAATACAACATAATGGAAAAATAGGCCTATGCTCTTGTTAAGGCATTGAAAGACTGTAGGGTGTACATACTGCATTCCCACACCATAGCCTATGTGCCAAATATAGTGGTTAAAGACATCTTGTCCCAAGACCCAGATGGGAAGAGGGGCAAATGGATAGCTGTGATCTTAGAGTATGACCTTGAGATAAAACCCACCAAAATGATTAAAGGTTAGGGCTTAGCTCAACTAATGGCTGAATCAAATCTACAAGCCCTTGAAATTAACATGGTAGATGCCTTGGATGAGCAGCAGGGATTGCCTGATCCCACTGTTAAGGAGAATTTTTAGAGCTCTCCTTGGTATTCTAACATTCTGTATGTGCTTACACACCTCAATGCCCCTCCTGAGCTATCAAAGACCAAGGCGAGATTCTTAAAGCTAAAAGCAAGAAGCTATTGTATTCTGAATGAATGTTTATTCTGGAAGAGTACAAATGGCCTATTTCTTAAATGTTTGCCTGAGCCTGAAGCAGAAAGGATTATACAAAAGTTCCATGCAGGAGAGTGTGGAGGCCACCTGAGCTGGAAAGCCACTGCCAAAAAAATACTCAGAGTTGGTTACTATTAGCCCACACTCTTCAATGATATCCATAAGATGGTAATTGCCTACCACCAATGCCAGGTTTTTGAAGGAAAAAGAAAACTCTTCCCCTTACCTCTACAACCCATCACTGTTGAAGGTCCCTTTATGCAATGGGGCCTAGATTTCATAGGAGAAATTCACCCTGCTTCTTATGCACAACACAAATGGATCTTAACAGCCACATACTACTTCACTATGTGGATAGAGGCCATACCTACTAGGAGTGTCATAGATTCAGTCATCATTAGGTTCCTAGAAGGTCATATCCTCTCTCGGTTTGGCTGCCCAAGGAAAATAATCACTGATAATGCTACTACTTTTGGATCCAAGAAAATGGTTGATTTTTTTCACAAGTATCAAATAGTACTCGTTCATTCAACTGCCTATTACCCTCAGGGCAATGGATTAGCTGAATCATCAAACAAGAGCCTGGTGACTATCATAAAAAATTTGCTGGAAGAGAACAAAAAGTCATGGCATAACAAGTTAGTGCATGCTTTGTGGGCTGACAGGATTACAACAAAGAAATCAATTGGCATGTCACCATACCAGCTTGTTTATGGAACAGAAGAAGTGTTTCCTACCAGCCTTGGGGTACCAGTGATCAAACTTGTCCAAGAAATCCAAACAGAAGAAGATAGCATGGTGAGGAGAATAAACCATACAATTCATCTCCATCAAACAAGGGAAGAGGTCTATGATAGAGCTGTGAAAGTTCAGGAGAACATAAAGAAGCTGTTTGACAAAAGAACTAAGGCTTTTGATTTCAAAATTGGAGACAAAGTTCTGAAGTGGGACTCGGGGAGAGAGGACAAAGGAAAGCACAGAAAGTTTGACAGTTTGTGGCAGGGTCCATACATCATCCAAACCACTGTGGGTCCAAATGAATTTTTTCTATAAGGACCAGATGGTACAGAGCTATTTGGGGGTCCTGTAAATGGCAGGATGCTCAAGCACTATTATTTTTGATTTCCAATTTCCAGTTTCCATTCCCATTGTACATACCATTGCAGTGTTTTATTTTCAAGAAAAAGAGAAAATGTTCCAAAAAACAGAAAGAAAGGAGAGGTTCAGACATGCTCAAAACATGAACCTCTGGAGTGAAAAATATTGGCTCTAATATGATCAAAACCTGAGCCAAAGGAAGTAAAGGTAGCTGGTACAAACACGCCCAAACCTGGACCAGCAAAGAAGAAAGAAGAATCAGCTCTAACATGGCCAAAACCAGAGCTGAATGAAGAAGAGAAAGTGACTCTAACAAGCTCAAAACTTGAGTCACAAGAGAAAGAAGGATGCTTCAAAATTTCAGATTTCAAGCCTTTAAGATTTTTGTTTGAAATTTTCTACAAGTTTTTGTCCATGTGCAATTGTCTTTATGCCTTGGATCTATAGCAAACTAGACTGTCTAATCCTAGTTTGACTGTTTTTAAATTTCTGTTGTAGAATGTAGAGAAGAAATCTGCTGGACAGTTTAATCCCAGCAGAGGTTAGATTAGGTAGAGAAACATGTGAGGCCAACAGTTTAATCTAGTTTCATGGAGCAATAAGGGTAGAAATAGAATAGGTTTATTTTCTGGTTTGTAAAAAAAATAAAAATGATGTAAAGGGTCTGCTAGCTCAAATGCACCCTAGAAGAAAAAATGTTAGGAATTTAGGATGGGTAGGTAGATTGTTTGGGAGAGTTTTATGCTAAATTGATGTCTTCATAATTGTGGCAGCTAAAAATCAAAGAAGAAAGGTGGCTCAAGAAAAAGGCATCTGCCCTACACCAAAGATCATTTTCTGAATTCTTGACTCCTTCAAGAAGAAGCCATCCCCATGTGGAGCCACTGTTAGCCCCCTATAAATTTCTTGACAAGCAAGCAGGGGGCTAAATTTCTTTTGAGCCTTCAAGGAATGCATCTCCCCTGAAGACACATCATCCTTGAGAGCCTCTTCATGCCCCTGCCCCATGATTTATTTCCACTGCTGTATCCATCCAAAAGGTCTCACTGATTGCAAAAAGTTGTGCTCCAAAAGGCCTACATTTGCCCCTTGTATCCCTGCAGAATTCCCATTGCAATCGTTTTCCCCCTGGTCAAAATTTCCCTCTTACCCTCTAAATCCCCCCAAAATCCCCTATAAATCCCACACATACCCCTTGTTTGGCCTATTTTCCCTTTATTTCCTCTATCGTTATCCTTCCCTGTCCTTGAATTACATTGAAAAGGGTCGAGAATTCATACTTTTTCATATATCAGGCCGAGCCCCCTTCAGGCCAGCCCCCTTAACCTTTCCCCCCATGTGACCCGGGCACTAAACCAGGAGCTAACCCCTAGAGCGCTCCTCATTCGTATGATTGGGTGAAATTCACGCCGTAGATCTATATAAGATCCAATGGTCTTCGCGGCCCCTTCACGCACATGTTGTTCCCTCGTTCACCCTTCCGATCGTAGATCCACCATCCACTTGATCCACAAATATACGGCCTGGAGTTTATCTGCCCCGGTGGTCCCTGCAACATTCACTGTTCAGAAACCGGTGGTATCCATCGCACCGCATTTGGAGGTTGAGCGGTATTTTCCATTTCACAGCGATTCCATTCATCGCATGCCACATGTCCCAAGCACTATTCGAAAACCACCCCCCCATCGCGCGTTAAATTTCAGTGTTTTCCCTGGCGCGATATCGCTATACATCATATGATCATCCATCCAACGGTCATCGCACCGCGAAGTTGCACGGGGGTTAACCAAGGCAAATAGATCCCAAGCCCACCATCCATCGCCCTCCGACGCGTTTTCAGTCATCGATCTCCTCCTGAGATCGGACGGTAAAGATTTAACAGCATTCCCGCCATTGACCCGGTCCTGCCACATCACCCATTCCATGTGTTTTGTTCATATGTCACCTTTATAATGCATGCAGAGGTCAAATCTTAATGTTTTACGTTAAAATGGCCATCTCATCGTTCTCCATATACACCCCCCGTTGTTCCATGGCATTTTTTCTCTGCAGCACCCTCTGCGTTCGTCCTCCTCCTTCATGATACGGTGCCATCTTCATAGTCATCCGCGCCACCCTTCCCGTGCATATTTTCTTAATGTATTTTCGTGTTTTGCAAGGTTTCAGGCGGCAATAAACCTCCATGATTCACAGTCTCTGTCACAGTGACAGAGAACGCAGGGAAGACCATGTGCAGAGATTGAAAATTATAAAGAAAGGCCTTGGAAGGCATTATGACGGGACCTTTATTAAAGGAACAGAGTTTAAACTCTATAAAATATTCCCCAGAGCCATTAAAGCACATATTTCGCAGTCAAAGGAAAAAGTGGAAGCGGCAAAGAGTATTAGTGGGAAAACAGAGTGTTTAAGGCCCGTCATTGAATATTTTGAGCCTAATCCAATGATTTGAAGGCAGAGTACCAGATCAAAGACATCATGGATCACACAGAAGGCCCAGCGCACAAAAATCAATACTATCATGGTTTCACATCAGCAGATTTTTCTTTCCATAAAGGACAAAGTGCCCATACTATCTTCACTCTATTTCGTGTCCCTAAGGAAATATAGCCCTGACCATAGTCCTAAGCTACCAGAGCATTTGTTATACGATATGGCAGACCTCACTGTAATTTACTTACCTTTTTGTTTATTCACCAAAAGTACTACAGAGTACTGCAGCCAAGTACAGCAGAGACATACCTGGAGTAAAATGAAGCCTGACGAAGATCACTCTTCCATCCAAAGAGTACCAGAGATAAATTCCCATGATTTAAAACAGAATGGGGCCTTGGCCCTCTTTCTTTTCTGATTTTTAATGCTTCAATTAGCCTTTCACCTACCTCCTCTGCTCTTTTCGGCTATAAGATTCATGAAGGAACTCATTGTAAAGGTTGTTGATCAGTTATCAGAGAATTACAAGTTGTTTCTTTTGAGACATAGTCTCTGTGTAAAGTTGTAAGATAGGCTGAGGAAGATGTTTTCAGACTAAATATCCAGCTATTGGTAATGTTGTACTTGACTGGTATTTCTCTTTAATATGACAAGCACATTTATTTGGATCCTGATCTAAATCAGCGGTGATGTTTTCCTATCTCTGTATTTGTTTTTAACTTGCAATTCATTTCATTTCATTTCTACTGGCTCGCATCAGAAATCTGGCATAGGATTTACCCGTGTTAGGTACCCTATGTTTCTGCTCTCCTTGCCTTCAATGTTTTCTACTAAATTTTTTATCTAATGGTTGATTTCAGTTAATTTAACCAGTGTAGTGGATGTCATTGCCTGCTAGCTGATTTATGAATTAAATGAATCTTTTCTTAGATGTTCTTGTTAGGATTTAATTGGATGAATTGGGAACACTTGGAGGTCTAGAGCTCTGTCTCTATCTCACTAGGATCCTTTTCAGTTAATTGAACCTGTCTAAGATCCCTCAAGCTGGAGGCCGAAGCATTGAGAGTTCAAAGTCTCTCTCTGATCTTAGGTCTTTAACTTTGTGTTCTAAATCTTTATTATTCCATCCTCTCTTACCTTTTCATGCCACACTATCATCTTTAAGATCCAATGCTTTAGATGACTAGCCCAGCTGAAAACTTGCGTATTGAATAGCAATTAAACCCTTTCCTGACTCCATTGCCCAATGGTCTTGAATGCTCCCTGGAACATCCCTCCCTTGCCTAAATCCTCTTTGCTCATCTTTGTCTTATATTGAACCCTTATTTCCTGATTCCCAACAACCAAACATAGATCAAACAAAAAAACCCCGAGCCTTATAACTAGCCTAAAATCTTAATTTTTGAGCTTCAAAGACATAAAACCTTTTCTTATATAGAGAGATCCCTCTCTGGACCCAGGAAGGCTAGATCTTGAGGTCCGAAAGTGGTTCTGATGTTGTCTCATCTTTTGTTCTTACCAATCTGGCCAAAACATGGGAACCCCAACAATATCCTTTTGGGAGGAATGTGTGGCCATAGAAAGCTTTGAGGGAATTCGATGGCAGTGAAAAAGTAGGAGAACCTAAAGCGAGCCAGCAAGCATATGACAAAACGCAGATCGAAGCACCTTCGTTAATGACAGTATGATGGATTGGTCTCCCTTTCGACACAACCTACACCTGGAATGCGAGTTGGTGTGAGAGGCGAGTCTGAGATTTTTCCATATCAAAGATAGCTAGCATGGAATCTTGGGGGTCTATTCCACCAATGGCTAAAATCAAAGCTTTCCTTTGTGCTGAACATGTTTGCAATACTTTGAGAGCAGACATAGCTGATGGTGCCTGCGCCAAATCTTCTACAATGTTGTAGTTTTGGGCTACATGTGCAGAGGTGTTATGAGTCGTGCATCGAAGTGTCCCTTTGGGGGGATGAATCACGGGGTCAGCAGTAGGCCGTTTGATATGCAGATCATTCGGCAGTGGTGGATTCGAATTGGTACCATGTTATTGAGCGTCTAAGATAGTATTTCCATAAATATTTTCTTGTGTCTGAAGTTCAACACTTTCAATGCCATAAATGGTGGATGATCCTTCACCGGAAGGATTTGAACCACCATTTCCCCGTGCGCGGGGGTTGTTGCGGGTTTGCAACCATGTGTTGTTTTTTCTGCTATTGATTAGGGAAAGGATTATGAAGAATGACAGGTGTTCTCCTAGAATCCTTGTTTGCGATAAAATTGGTGCATTCCTGCAGCCGAGGACATTTGTATGTCAAGTGGTCCTTCGAACAGATCTTGCAGGGAAATTTCATGTATTTCTCCTTCCCTTTGTCGTTTTTAGCAGCGTTTTTCAGATTAGGATTATTCTGATGTTCTGACTGCTCTTTCGAAGAAGATGTATTTTTCTTGTTCTTTTTATTCTTTCCACTAGTTTTTTGTGAAATTTGCACAGAATTTACCTCAGCGGTAGGAAGAGTAGTCGTTTGGTTAGGGGCAGTGGTAGCCGAAGATGGCTGTGAGGTTTTCCCCCGAGACTATTTTGTGGCTGTTAGGACCTCACTATGTATCATTTTTACTATATATTTTGACACCACCTTACCTTTATAACCATGTTTAAAAAAGGATTCCATTATCATTTTCATTCACTTTATCCAAAGGTATATAAAATCCTCTTCTTTACTATATGTTTAATCTGTTTACATATAATTCCATATTACTCTTATATTTTATCATTAATTGAAGAAGATTGTTGCTAACATAAGTCTAAAAGATCGCAGATAAGTTATATGTTGTGCTGGAACAATCGGCCGTTGCTGAAACAGTCAAACTTCCTTGCTGAAACAGTCGACTCTGTTGCTGAAACAGTCGACTCCGTTGCTGAAACAGCCAGCAGACATGCAAATTCCGTCACTATCCGTAATTTGCGATTCTGGAAGAGTATTTTTTGGAACAATGGCAACAACATGAAGACGTGGTTACACGGATTATTCTGAAGATAGTACTCTTTTTGTATCTGTTGTAACAATATCTTTTTATGGAAGAACATAATAGCCTGTTTTAAGAAAGAAGAACATATTTGGGATAAACGTAGATTTTCTCTCATGTAATTGTAAGAGATGTCTCCTCTTTAAAAAGAGGAGACATCATCATTAGAGGGGGGTTCGAGTTCGAAAGCTATAGGATAACATTGTGTTTGAGAGAACTAGAGCTAGACTCCATTTGTAATGTATCATTTCTTTTGACAGATGAATAAAAGTTCCTTTTGAGCGCTCCAATTTAATTCTTTCCCTGGGGAATCTTGTGAGAGGGAAAGGGCCCGCCTTCCTCACAAGATTCACCCGACTGTTCCTGTAGTTTGTTTGATTTCTTTATGATATTCGCACTTTACTTTAATTCTGTTTGCTGAAACACCAGTTACACAGTTTTGTAGTTTATTGAGCATTCTATTTCTTTTAACGCTGCATGTGTTTAGTACATTCATTCTTAAGAAGTTAAGAGATCTATTTCTGTTAATTGTTTGAATGTATGATTGATGCTGGGAAGCAGGTGCTGAAGGTTCCTGTACAAAGGAATAGGGTCCTGTTTCCATTGATTTCCTTTCTTTTCCTGCAGTGTGATTAGAAACAGGAGACAGGTGCTGAAGGTTCCTGTTCATGGGAATAGGGTCCTGTTCTCTTGAGTTATCTTTTCTACAGAGTGATTAGTGTCAGGCAGCAGGTGCTGAAGTTCCTATTTAAAGGAATAGGGTCCTGTTCCTGTTATGGTTGATTGGTTTCCTTTCCTGCAGATTGATTTCCCATTATTTGGATTCTAAACTGCAATATAGGAATTACTTCTGCTATAACATAAGTGACTTCAGCTTTGATTAAACAGAGTGTGAATAATTAGATTTGTATGATTGGTAATTGTGTGGATTTTTACTACAACATTTTTTTTGCTTTTGAAATTGAGCATATCCAGTGCGTGATTGTCTTTGGAATAAACAGACTTCCTCGGGTTGACAATTTATGTGGAGCTTGAATTGTGAAAACAATTAAAGCGACCAACATTTTGGCGCCATTGCCGGGGAAGGCAATTATAGATTTCAAAAGAATTAATATTTTCTTTCTAGATGTGCAGATTGTATGAGAGGACGCGGAAACCAGAAGAAAACTAACCCCACAGGTGGCAAAGGCAAAGGAAGGGGAGGAAGAAAGACTTTCATTGACGAGATTGTATCAAAGGTTGAATCATCACAGAGATTAAGTTCTCGAAGACCAAAACTTCAGCACTCCCCTCAATCAGATTACAAAACAGAGGAAGTTGTGGGTCCTGAAAATATAGAGGAGCCAGTGATTAAAGAACCAGCATTCAGTGTTGGAAAGTCAGAAGAAAGTGCTAGCAAATCAGCAGAGCACATTGAGGAAATAATAGAGAGTATTGGACGACCAGTGGAAAACATTGAGGAGCCAGTAGAAGATCTTGACAATCGAGCAAGTGCAGTAGGAGAACAGACAATGGAAGGAAACAATGAAGACTTCTTTGGTGGAGGGCATGTAGATCCTGAGGAGAAGGAAAGGATGAAAATTCTCTCTCTACCTTGGGATTTCCTATCAGTGATCTCCCTATAGGAACAACTCCTATGAAAAACATTCCATTGTCAGCTTTACCTAACTTCCATGGTTTATCCTCTGAAGATCCGGATGAATTTATTTTTGAATTTGATATATTATGCAGAAGTTATGATTATGTTACTAATGCTCAAAAGTTGAAACTGTTTCTAGCAACATTAAAAGGAAATGCTCTAAGATGGTTCATGAGCCTTGGGAGTCAGGTAATCACAACATGGGAGCAGATGAAACAGAAATTTCTGCTTAAATATCAAGACTACTGTCAGACAAGGGAAAAGAAGGATGAACTATTCAATATGGCACAAAAGCCGGATGAGAATTTGGAGGACTACGTAGAGAGGCTGCAGTACAATATACAGAGATCTGATCATCCAAATATAAGTAAGGAAATTCGCAAAACAATATTACTTAGAGGTTTAAGGGATGATTGTTTAGACATGTTAAATATGCTTGGCAAGGGAGATATATCTAAAGAATCATATGATGAGATTGTTGAACTTTATAAGAGGTGTTCAAGGGGAGCTGCAAGGAACAGAGTAAGTAATAGAGATCCCACCTATTCAAGAGTGCAGAAATCAGCCAATGGGGGAGCAACAAGAGCTGAAATAGGTAATTTACTTGAAGAATTTAAAACTGAGATGTTAAGTTCTTTTGCTTCACAAATTGACACTTTGCAGGTTAAGAAGAAGCAGGCTGAAGCAGAAGCAACTCTGGCTATCTTTTGCCCAAAGTGCAGAGAAAAACATCCACTAAGGGAATGCCCATTGGAAAAAATACCAATCTGCACCCTTTGTGAGAAAGATCATGAAACAAAACAATGTCCATCTCTACCAGGAATAAAGGCAGCATTGCAGCCAACGGAAGAAGAAGCTGAAGCAGTTTACTTGCTAACTCAAAGAAGACAATGGCAACCAAAAGGACAAGGTATGAACTCTAGTATGCCATTTAATCGTTGGAATAATTATTCTGCTTTCGGTCAAACAAATTACCCTCCCTTTAATCAAATGCAATTTTTTCGGGGAATATCACCCTAGAGGTTCGTTGGGTTACAACCTCCACAGAGCAGGGGCATGCTACTTAAGAAGGACTCACACAATCATGCACGTTCAGAAAAACTAAATAGAGTAGAATGAGAAAGTTACCCGTAGGTCCTACGGTTGAAGAAGATCCCGCAGGGTTCAAACCCCCAGCAACTGTCCTTCCTTCTTAACCTAAAAGACAAGAAGAAACAAGCACAAAGGACTGGTTGTACAGCATATATCTACTCTAAATGTCAGTGAGATTCATATAAAACATTAAATAAATCATAATGAATGCTTGTATAACAAATATTCTCATACATATAAGCATACACTAACACATTTATTTCGGGAACAACATGATACTTCTGTATTATAAATAGCATGTACAAAAGTAACGAGTGGAGAGATCACCTGATCCTTCCATGGCCTTCGAGCAGACCTTCATCTGGATCCGTCCAGCCCTTGCCTCGCTAAGACTCCTTCCAAACTGGTGCATACGAGATGACATATAGGAAGATGAGCATCTCAAGGAAACAAGGGTTTCCTATAATGAACTGGGAAAGTGCAGGAGGCACGGGGAATCAAACTTGGATAGGGAATACCAACAGAGTATAATATCAATAATTCTCTCTCTCCCTTAGGCCATACACATGAGGGATTTTTATACTCCCTCCAAGTAGTTTCAACAGTTGGAAACAGTTGGCCACGTGCTGGGGTGGTTGAACTACCTGAGTAACCATCAATCCAACCCGAAAATAGGGAATAATTATATATTTTTTAATCATTTTTAATGGCATACGCAGAAAAGTCTAGCTGGACTCGCGTATACACGCGGAAAAGTACGGGCATAGTCGCGTATGGGGATTTTTACACTGTTTTTTAGTGAATTTGTCCAAGTCTGTAGGAATGGGTGCCCAAAACCATCAAAGC
Source organism: Pinus albicaulis (assembly GCA_034641835.2). Classification (NCBI taxonomy): domain Eukaryota; kingdom Viridiplantae; phylum Streptophyta; class Pinopsida; order Pinales; family Pinaceae; genus Pinus; species Pinus albicaulis. The sequence continues at coordinate 170,617,582 of CM076581.1, read as the reverse complement.
AATCATGAATCATGTGAAGGTGAGAAATGATTCTATAACAGATGCCCCCTAATATATGAGGTCAGAAGGGGTACATGATGGCCGAAATGTATTATGCACATAGAAAGAAATTCGCAAGGACAAGAGAGGACTTCACCAGATTTCAGCCTGCCAAAAACCAATGAAATAAAATAGAGAGTCAACTCATGCTGAGGCGGGCATACCCATGCTCAGTCAAAAATACATCATATAGAAAGTAGTGAATAGATCCAACATGTATACAAGTATAGCTGAACTGAAAGTACACAATGAATCATCTAAGCATGGCCCGGAAGTGTAAGTCTGAATCAATGTCCAAGTATCACATATAGAAAGCTGATCAAAGATGGTGCAACTGGATGTCTGATCAAATAAGTAACTGAATCTCCAAGTACCGGATCATAAGAGGTGGATCAATCAGTACAATCACGCAACTCGAGAGCCAACATATAAGATGATGCTGTGCTGAACTGCAACATATAAGGGTGGACGACATCACTGGCAGAAACTGAATGGACTATCAAAAGTGAACCAAGAAATGCTGATGCAACCCAAGGTCTTCACCGATCACTATGGCACAATTCTACACAATGGGAATAAATGAGCTGAAGTCGACCATGTGAGAAATCGTTGGATTACCGGTCAATAATGTATACCGTTCACCAACGCGAGACAACCCACCGATAATGATAATGAGTGTCAAGGTGCCCCAGTACAATCTCACAAGTGCGAATGAATGAGTTGAAGTCGAACACTTGAAAGAATCTACCAATCAGGAGGCAATGATGAATCCCCACTGTCGATAGCGAAGAGTCTGCCACTGATGACTGCAAACCCTAAGGTACCGACAAAAAGACTCTAGACCTTATTCCCAGAGCAATGAGTCGGAGTCGATGGGAAAAGATCTGCTGGAAGGAAGGCATTAAGGCATCCCACATCAGTCCAGCGCGAGTGTAACCCGCAGGCCAAGATTTGGAAGGAATCGAACGAAGTAGAGTGACGGAACCAAAACCGAAGTACGTTTCCGACATGCACAAGATGAAGCTAGCGCACGAAAGAAACCCTCTGAACCAACCAATAATGAAAGCTGACACAGAGGCGAGAAATCCACCGATAGGGTCAAATGGAAATCAAGGTACTGCACGAATCCCAAGTGTGATAATGTGTGCTGACGTCGAACACAGGGGAAACCACTCAGTCAAAGACCCATGATGATGATCAAATGCTGAGCACGAGGTCACCTATCAATGATGAAAATAGGCCCAAGGTGGGGCTCTAGGTTTGCTCTCAGAGCAATGTGTCGTAGTCGATAAGAGACAAACCCACCGGCAAGAAGTCAATGGGGACCTTCTCAAACCAGCATGAGCAAAAGACCAAAACATCTGATGTGATAGAACATGATACTGACAAGACCGGGAAGGCCGACTAAATAATGAGTCAAGAGACACCGCAGAATGGCCGACTCAGGTTAGACTTCCCTTGAACAAAATCACGACTCGTGATGACCATGGCAGTAAAAAGTGACACTGTATAAGTCTGTTATGCAGGAGGTAGAACAAAATCTCCATATGATTGGAAGAGATAACCAACCGGGGGAGAACTGACAAGTGAAACATGGTAAAGGCTGAACCTAGGTCAAAACTAAAACCATCCCAAATGTAGGAGATATATATAAGTAAATGTGCTTTGTTCAAGGGCGACAAACTGACTCTGTACTACCATCAAAACAACGAAGATACATCCCGTTCCCGCTCTTTTTGTTATATTTGATTTTTTTGTCTTTTTCATATAATAAGCCTGAAAAATAATAAAATAATGCTATGGTACAATGGATAGAACGAGTATCAAGAAATCAGATGCACTAGTTCCTGGGATTGGAACAATCCTATGCTCAATGCAAGGTGGCGAAAACTGGTAAGTGATACTCAGAGGAACGTTCCATCCATGGGTAAAAAGGTGTCAAGTTGTGATAGCTAAGTGCATGCAATGGTTAACTTGTACAAAAAGTCAAGGTCAAAATTTGGCTTAAACATCGAGTCCAAATGAAGCCAGCTAAAAGCCAGGATAAACAAGTAGCCAATATGCAATGCAGTAATACAACTTAACGACACCAGGGAGCCTCTAGGGTAAAAGCCAGAAAAAATGATAAGTGATGAAGAAGAAGAATGAAGCTTCAACACATAAGACATGGCGGGACTAAAGAGGACTCCTGAGCCTACATAAAACGCAGCATGGGCAACAAGTGATAGAGAGGAACTAACTAGGAAGCCCATGTAAAGGAAGGCTCTACCATCAAGTCATGATTAAATAATCGGCGAGTGAAATGGGTGTAATACTCATGACCTGATGGGATCGACCCTAAGGCAAGTGATCAGTATGGAGGCTAGTATGCAAGATGCAACGAAGAGTGATTTCCCTAATCCTATATGCCAGTGAAGATCATATACCTATCGTGACGAGTCAGAAATCATGGATCAAAAACCGGGAAAAAACTCAAAATCGTCAAAATGTACCTGAAAACATACCAAACTGGGCACTTCCAAGCAACTGCGTTATGCAGCTTAAGATATATCGAAAAAATAAGCATAAAGAATTTTTGCGAAATTTTTTAATTTTTTAGCCATAAATAGACAAATTACCTCATATTTGGTTCATTATTGCATTGCTGATTTGGAAAAAAGTGCTCTGGAGAAAAAACTTCTTTCGTCAAATCAGGAACAACCGACTGTCGAAACGCGCCGAAACTTCAGGTAGGCTCCTAAATCATCCTGTTTATTCATTTTGTCCATTTGGAATTTAAAATTAAGTGATTTTTAGCTTTAAAACCCTTGCTAAAATATACGGACTTGCGCATACGCGGGTTCATTAAAGGAAACTCGCGTATACACACGACTGTGCAAAGGAAAAACCGCGTATGCGCAGGTCCGAATGCAAAAAAGCATGGCTAATGCAAAATTTGATGAAATTTAACAGGATGAAAATCTCATGGAGGGAACGTGAGCATAGCGCAATAGACCAAGAGGTCATGCAGGATCGCGCAGCGCAAAATATCCTTCGGAATTGCGGATTGTTCAAATTCTTCAAGATGCCAAATATGAAAAGCAATGTGCGGTTGCTAGAAATGCTCGTAAATTACTGGGAACCAGATCAGGATTGCTTCATAATTGATCATATGCCAATACGCATTGAAGTGGAAGACATATATTTCATTACTGGACTCTCCCGGAGGGGAGAACTAGTAGACTTGCACGGGAAGCCCCTGGGAGGGTTAACCGTGGAAGACTATGTCCACGTGTATTGTGCACCGGGTTCCAAAAAGGTTGGAACGCAGATTGCCATTAAAGATGTGAGGGATTTGCACATGAAAATCCTCCTTTTCACCATCAGCAGAGTGGCAGGATCTGCCTCTCTACATCAGGCGTCCAGGACGCAAATGAGCATAGCTGTAGAGTGTTTGACTCATGTTTACGATTGGTGCATAGCCCTTTTACTGAACATGAAACAACAGTTGACCTCCATTCGCCAAGCAAAGACTAAACACTTTGGCTATGGTACAATTTTGACAACATTCTTCTTTGAGAAGATTCCAGCTTTGAGACCCAGATTTATCTCTACTATCAGTAGCCCGCGGGACCCAAGAATTGCCCGTTGGGCAGACATGATGAAGAGACTGGGGGGTAGTGAGGTACCCCGGACCACATGGGACGATGAGTTCTTCCTTTGGTGGGGAGAACAAATCATCGCAGTGGACGAATATCCCTATGCCGGGATGGACTTTCGTGGAGATCCGAATCTAGTTCTTCCACCTGGCATAGCATGGGGAGCAGTCGGTAAGTTTGCAAAATTTTTTGACTTATATAATTTTTTTTGGATTTTTTCAAAGATGTATGAAAAAATGAAAAACAAACATGTTTTTGATTGGATTCATAATGAATGACAATTAAAAATGATCATGTTTCAGATGTTGGACCAGTTCGTCCTGAGGGCCTACCGCGCCATAAGTGCCGCAGAGGCGAAGCGGATACTGTGGATTCAGATAGGACTCTCCAGGCCATGCAGAGAAACTTGGAGGGATTAACCCGCCAAATCCCTATGGCTGCCGTGGAGGATCTACCGGAAGCCATCCAGAGACGGGTAGTAGGAGTGCCCCGAGACTGGGTTAGACTATTCCGCCGAGTTGCCACTGCAGTTACGTTCTATAGGAACACGACTTCTGGGCAGGGTCCTCAGGAGTAGACAGATATTATATATTAGATGAATGTATATTCTTTTTTAGACTGAACATGATGGGGCATAAGCCCAAGTTTTGTATGAGATTATGGATCCAAATTTTGTAAAGTTTTTGGACACTCCGATGATATATATACAACGATATTTGATGTGATGTGATAAATGTATCAAATGTATGATGTTTTTGATGATTAAAAATTTATTGTATGGAATGATTAATGTGCCAATCTAATGCTTGATTAGCTAATGAGTCAACAAACCAATTGTTAGCTCGAGGAATATGAATGAACGTTAAAAATTGAAATGACCTTTGTAACAAACGTACCCTCAAGAACAATCGTAATAAAAATGGATCTCGTACCCGATAAGTGTTGTTCAACTGCGACACCACCAGCTGAGAGTCCAAGAAAACTACCAACGAATCAACACCCAAAGATATTTACTCCGAGAGTAGATGAATGACTGCAGTGTATTCTGCTATATTATTGGAAGCAGGACCAATGCAGACCCCTCTTGATACCAACAGCTGACCGGAAGGATAATGAAGCACCCAAGCCGCGGAAGCTAAGTTCCAGGTGTGTCTACTAGCACCATCGGCGAAACCAAAATGACTCATGACATCCAACACAAACTGCCAAAGCAGATCAAAAAACATCACCAACTCATCAAAGATCGAAAATCAATCAGATATGTAAAAAGAAAAAACTACTATATACAAAAGTAAGATGCTAGGTCGAAGCCTAGGCGTAATACTTCTTCAAGTAGAGCCCATTTCGGGGCTCCGGAAACTCGTTCCCTTCGAAATCAACCAAGGTATATGCTCCTTTCTTAAGGACTTTTTTAACGATATAGGGGCCATACCACATAGACTTAAACTTTCCTGCTCCCAGGGCATCCTTTTCTTAGGCATAGACCAAAACAAGGTCACCTTCCGAAAAGACCCTAGGCTTGACCGCCTTATCGTACTGAACCTTTACTCGGTTTTTATGCGCTTCATTCATCGTGGTGGCATCTCGACGCTGCTCATCGAGATGTTCCAAATGAAGAAGCCGTTCTACTAGACTAGAAGTGTCAGGAAGAAGTTCAACAGCTAATTTAAGAGAAGGAATCTCGCATTCAATAGGAAATACGAATTCCACCCCGTGCACTAACTGAAACGGAGTAAAGCCAGTTGCAGTTTTCACTGACGTCCTATATGCCCAAAGTGCAGGATATAGCATAATATGCCAGTTGGATCTATGTTTATCAATTGTCCTTTGAAGAATTGTCTTCAAGGATTTATTCACGGCTTCCACTTGCCCATTGGCCTGAGGATAATATGGAGATGAATGCTCCCGCCGGAAACCCAATTTGAGAGCCAACTCAGCCATCATACTATTCTGAAAATGACTGCCATGGTCAGTGACAATCTCTCTAGGAATACCGAAACGAGCGATAACTTGATTGAAAAGGAACAAAGCTGCAGTCTCACCATCATTCCCAAAAGTAGGCATAGCCTCGACCCACTTCGTAAAGTAGTCTACTACTACGATAATGTACTTGTGACCTTTTGCCGAAGGCGGGTTACAAGTAGTATAATCAATCCCCCACTTTGTAAAGGGTCCGACAGTAACGACTGGAAAAAGCAGAGCTGGATGAGCGCGCATTTTTCGAGTATAAACCTGACATGGATGACACTTCTTGACCGATTCAATACAATCTTTGAAAATCGAGGGCCAAAAGTATCCAGCACGCAAAATCTTTTGGGCTGTAGCAAGCCCAGATAAATGACCCCCACAAGCTCCAGTGTGAGAATCATTGAGCACAGCCTCAGCTTCTTCGAAAGTTAAGCAGCGTCTTAGGATTGAATCAACCCCTCGATGGTACAAAGCATCACCAATAATCAGATAATTCTTGGCCAAGTGATGCAGTTTACGACGCTCATCTTTCGAAAAAGTAGAGGGAAACTTCGCAGTCTGGAGATACACAATGATATCCCCGTACCAAGGATCCTGTGGAGAGATAAGAAACAAGTGTTCGTCCGGAAAGGACTCATCATAGATCATCTCCTCTCCATAGGGCAACTCGGAGATCAATTCCGCAAAAACTAATGACTTCTTGGATTTGGCAGACATGAACTCAAGATCAAATTCCTGTAAAATCACAATCCATCTATTATATTTGCCCCCAATCACTCGCCTGCTGAGGACAAACTGAAATGCATTGGCAGCTGCCAAGACATAAGTTTTGAGAAGAATAATGTAATGCCGGAGTCGCTGCACAGCATGAACTGCTGCTAAGGCTAAATTTTCTATCGGAGTGTATCGAAGTTCAGGTCCTACCAGTCCTCGACTAAGGTAGTAAATAACATTCTTTGCAAGAGCATCATCTTCCTGAACTAGAACCATACCGATGGTAGATTTTTCTGTAGCCAAATACAAAAGAAAATCTCTGCTATAATCAGGTGGACTCAGTAAAGGAGTAGAGGTCAATGCCTTTTTCAAAGCATTGAATGAGGGTTCAGCGTAGTCGTCCCAAAGAAAAGGAACTCCTTTCTTCAACAATCTCATATATCCCTTTGTAATCTCAGCATAATTGACGATAAACCTCCAAAGAAAATTAGACTTTCCTTGGAGACTTTGAAGCTGACGAATTGAAGACGAGGGAGGCAACCGAAGTATTGCCTCAACCTTGAAGGGATCTACCCTTATCCCTTCCCTAGACACAATAAATCCCAACAGCCGACCGGATGTAACCGCGAAAACGCACTTGTTTGGATTCAATCGAATTTTATAAAAATGACATCTTTCAAATATTTGCCGGAGGTGACCAGGATGATCCATCCTCTTTCGAGAATGAGCAGCTAGATCATCTAAGTATGCCTCGATAATCTTCTTGATGTCGTGGAAGGCATAAGACATGGCCCGCTGAAAGGTAGCCCCAGCATTTTTAAGACCAAAAGGCATCTTCTTGTATGCAAACATACCCCAGGGACAAATAAAGGCAGTCTTATGTTGATCTTCAGGACGGATAGTAATTTGATTATATCCGGAGAAACCGTCCATGAAGGAGAAAATCTCATTACCGGCACACTCGTCAATGATCTGATCGATGAATGGTGTGGGGTAATTGTCTTTAGGACATGCCTTATTTAGGTCTCTGAAATTGATGCACACTCGAATCGTTCCTTGCTTTTTATCTACGGGAACGGGGTTTGAAACCCATTCAGTCAGAGGAACTGGGAAAATGAATCCCGCCTTAAGCAGCTTTTCAACTTCAGCTTTGATAGCTGCTGGCTTCCTAGGATTGACCGGATGAAGTTTTTTCCTCACCGGCTTAGCGTTTTCATACGTCTTGATCTCATGTTGGATGATAGATGGGTCTATGCCAGGCATTTCCTCATAAGACCAAGCAAATACATCCCTATACTCTTTGAAGAGCTCGGTATAAATTTGAACCTCTTCACGGGAACATTCAGCTCCAATGAAGACATTCTCGATAATATTGGGATCCCTGGAAATGTTCACCGGGATAGTAGGAGAGATCACATCCATGTTCCCTTCAGCATAAACCTGTGTTGGTGCCAAAGGGTTCAAGATTGGGTGAACAGGACCAGGAGACTGAGGACTTGGAAAACTAGTTTCAACTTCGCTTAAGTCAGGTAGGAAGTAAGACCGATGATGCAAATCATCCCACGGTCTATCTATACCAGTCATGGCTTCCAATATTGCCTCTTCAGATGGAAGAGTGGTATCAAGACAATCCTGGGCCGAAGAAGAACTAAGCGTCCAAGCCGGAGCCACATCACCATCCAACTCTTCCGGTGAAAGAGGAGCTGGGATAGATTCTGCAGTGTCAACAACAGACTGATATGCAATCTCAGCTGCAGAAATCGGAAATTCCATCCCACCCACTTGACCTTCTTCTAATGTGGCAGTAGGGGAAGGTAAGGTCCAAGGGTCCGAAAAATAATGAGTTTGAAAGAAATCTCTTTGAAGGGGAGCCTTGGAGGATGAAATAGCATTAATATGCACAGTAGGAGGAGGAAGATCGAAAGTACCCATCAGGGAAGAATACATTCCAACTCCCAAAGAAAAGGAACTCCTTTCTTCAACAATCTTATATATCCCTTTGTAATCTCAGCATAATTGACGATAAACCTCCGAAGAAAATTAGACTTTCCTTGGAGACTTTGAAGCTGAAGAATTGAAGACGGGGGAGGCAACTGATCTATTGCCTCAACCTTGAAGGGATCTACCCTTATCCCTTCCCTAGACACAATAAATCCCAACAGCCGACCGGATGTAACCGTGAAAATGCACTTGTTCGGATTCAATCGAATTTTATAAAAACGACATCTTTCAAATATTTTCCGGAGGTGACCAGGATGATCCATCCTCTTTCGAGAATGAGCAGCTAGATCATCTAAGTATGCCTCGATAATCTTCTTGATGTCGTGGAAGGCGTAAGACATGGCCCGCTGAAAGGTAGCCTCAGCATTTTTAAGACCAAAAGGCATCTTCTTGTATGCAAACGTACCCCCAGGGACAAATAAATGCAGTCTTATGTTGATCTTCAGATCAGATAGTAGATTGGATTATATCCTGAGAAAGGAAACCATCACATGGAGAAAAATTCAAGTAATGCAGACACCTGCCAATGATCTTGATTGAATAATTGCAGAATTATTCTTAGGACATACTTATTTAGGTGTCTCCGAAATCGATGCACACTCGAATCGTTCCTTGCTTTTACTACTTTAGAACTGGGTTTGAAACCCATTCAGTCAGAGAACTGGGAAATGAATCCGCCGAAGGAATAACCTGCCTTTGATAGTTGCTGCCTTCCTAGGATTGACCGGACGAAGTTTTTGCCTGACCGGTTTAGCGTTTTCATACGTCTTGATCTCATGCTGGACGATAGATGGGTCTATGCCAGGCATTTCCTCATAAGACCAAGCAAATACATCCGTATACTCTTTGAAGAGCTCGGTATAAATTTGAACCTCTTCACAGGAACATTCAGCTCCAATGAAGACATTCTCGATAATATTGGGATCCCTGGAAATGTTCACCGGGATAGTAGGAGAGATCACAACCATATTCCCTTCAGCATAAACCTGTGTTGGTGCCAAAGGGTTCAAGACTGGGTGAATAGGACCAGGAGACTGAGGACTTGGAAAACTAGTTTCAACTTCGCTTAAGTCAGGTAGGAAGTAAGACCGATGATGCAAATCATCCCACGGTCTATCTATACCAGTCATGGCTTCCAGGATTGCCTCTTCAGATGGAAGAGTGGTATCAAGGCAATCATGGGCCGAAGAAGAACTAAGCGTCCAAGCCGGGGCCACATCACCATCCAACTCTTCCGGTGAAAGAGGAGCTGGAGTAGATTCTGCAGTGTCAACAATAGACTGATATGCAATCTCAGCTGCAGAAATCGAAAATGCCATTCCACCCACTTGACCTTCCGCTAATGTGGCAGTAGGGGAAGGTAAGGTCCAAGGGTCCGAAAAATAATGAGTTTGAAAGAACTCTCTTCGAAGGGGAGCCTTGGAGGATGAAATAGCATTAATATGCACAGTAGGAGGAGGAAGATCGAAAGTACCCATCAGGGAAGAATACATTCCAACTCCTAGATTCTCAACAGGCACCTTATTATTATCCAACTTCGGAACAGATGAGTCAGAAGGCGCATTCAGGTCTATATGAGGACAGTCCAGTTGATCCACTGTAACGATCCTCCCTTTGTGGGGGAAACATACAATTCGAAATAATGAGGATGCAATGGCATCCATCTCATAAATCCAGTTCCTCCCCAACAGAAGGTTGTAGTCCAAGGCTGCGTCCACTAACTCAACCTCTATATTGACGGTTTTGCCCCCAACACAGATGGGCAAAGCTGGGACAATACCATGGGGTCTGTGAGAATGACCATCGAACGCAGTAAGAACAGTGCTAGATGGAACAGCTTTGGGAGATCCAAGTGTCTTCCAGCATGCAAGAGACATCACGCATGTAGAAGCACCCTCATCAACAACCGTTCGAAAGATATTGCACTTCCGATACGATGATTTAATATGAAAAGCCATGTGATGAGGAAGTCTCTTCTTAAAATTAGTCATATCAAAAGTAATCAGAAGAGAATTTTTCGGATCAATAGCCCCAATGGTAGTGAGCAAAGCACTGCGCTGAGCCGGACAAGACTGGAGTACCTCTAAAGCTGACATAGCATAAGGACTCTGCGCCAGATCTTCCACAATCGAGTAGTTCTGGGCAGCCCTCGCATTCGGATTAATCGTTGACCACTTAGAATATGCTTTTGGCATCCGAGGCATAGACTCAACAGTAGGCTTTGTGATGTGAAGCGGCTCAGTAGCATCAGGAACTTCCTTAGCTTTCGAAGATTCCTCTCTGCCATAATCACGGGATCTCGTAGAGATATCCACGTGAGCACTCATCATAAAAATGTTCAATGGAATTTCCCCTTCCTGGGTGCCCCCAGAGGAAGCCCCAGGATTTTGGTTCGCGCCAACAACTAATTGCTGCCCTTGGGGAAAAGGGTTTGTTAACACAGCCTGGGAACTAGAAGAACCCTGCTGGGCTAACAAGCGCTGGGCATCCTGAATTTTAGGGCAAAGGTGTGTGAGATGGTCTCCAGTACACAACTTGCATGGAAACTTCACTTTCTTTTTCTCCTTTTGACCCTCACCAACACGCTCGTTGGTTTTATTTGCATTTCCCTTCCCGTTCTTGCCCTTCTTCTTGTTATTTCATCCCTTCTTCTTCCCATCGGATTGTTGATTTCCTTTGGGATCAGAAGTTTGGACAGCATTTATGGACAAAGACTGGGAAGGTGATGAATCAGCAGGCACAGCCTGACCAGAAGGAGCAGATTGTAAAGACAACTGCTGCAGTTGAGAAAGCAGTCTGGCTGCACCACTATTGACCGATCCGACGAGCCCGTCACCATGCGGACCAGGTTTAGTTTTCGACAAATCTAATTTGGAACGAGGAGCATTGGGCAAATACTTATAAAGTACCCCAGACTGAGAATAGATCAGTTCTAGCTGCTGGGCCCTAAAAATGGCCTGCTCCTCAGAAAATACCCCAGATAGGGATACATCTTTTGAAATATCTGATTGCAGGGATTTCAAAAACCACTCGAGAAGGAATTCACCTGGAATATGAGCTTTGATAAGCCTCTTCCTTCTCCTCCATTCCTGAATGTGATCAGAAATGTGAGTTGCCTCATCCTGCTTAAAATTAGCCAAGAGTTCGGTCCCAGCCTCATATCTGACAGGCAACTGAAAATGGTTTAGAAATGTGATAGCCAGTTCTCCAAATGTAGCAAAACTGCCCCCAGTGAGCTCGATATACCATTTGGCAGCATTTCCAGTTAGGGTGCGTTGAAATAATCTCAACCTAATCGAATCATCGATCAGGGAGTTCGAAGAACACCGTAAGTGGAAAGTGGTGATGTGGTCCGCCGGATCCTCTCCATTCTTACCTTCAAACTTTGGAATGTCTGAAGGAAGTTTGGTCGGGACCGGAGGCCAGCCCGGACTATAACGAATCGGGTCATTAGTCAACTTCGACAAATCTGGCAAGTTTAACGTTGCCAGAAAAGGTAAGCGAGGCGGAGCCTGAGGATTCCATCCTTGATGGGATGGATTCCCAACATTATGAAAAGAATAGCCCGGATTTGATGAGGCACCAGGCTGCCAGAAAGGACTCGTAGAAAACGAAGAAGAACCTCCTCCCCACGCCGAGTTACCAAAGCCCAGACCAGTTCCCCCCGCTGAAGTGTTGAATGAAGAGGAGAGCCCCTGATAGGGGTTCCAAGCATTAGACAGAGGAGAAAAGGACTGATAAGCACTCGATGAAGGGAAAGAAGCATTCCCTTGATGACCTGCGTAAAACTAATTCCCTGCCCCCGCTGTAGTAAAGACAGGATTCCATCCCGTAAAAGTAGTCGAACTTTGCCCCCCAGACCAAGGGTTGAAACTCTGGGTCTGGGACGTAAACGGAAACGACCCTAAAGAAGGATTGGAACTAGGAATGTGTCCAGTCCTAAAGGGGAAACCCTGAAACGAAGCTGATCCACTAGCCATGTTAGACATGGGCGTAGATCCAACTGAAGCAGCGGAAAAGGAAAAAGAGGGATTTCCACTAATGGACATCCCTGAACAGAAGGGACCAGAATGAGAAGCATGTGCTTGGGTGAACCCAGAGCCAAACACAACAGCACTAGAAGCAATCGAAGATGAAGCAATAGTGCCCCCTGCTTCAACAGAAGCAGGAGTCTGAATGCCTGCAGCACTCACGGTAGAAGCCGCGTTCCCAATCGTGGCCATCGAAAGATAAGAATGATACGGAAGATCCGGCGGTCTCTCAGACTCCGGTCCGATGTACTGAAGAATAAACGGATGATCAGGAGGAAGAGGAGATGGACCTGTAGCAGGAGGCTCAGGTACGTCTTCAATTTGAAAATCTCCTTCCTGAGGAAACAAAACTCGCGAGGTGAGCGGAACGCTCCTCTCGGGACCGACACCAGAATCAGCTACGAAACCTTCAGACCTTGGTGGAGGATCTCTCTCAACAGCGTCAGACTCCACAGGGTGGTAACCACCTGCTAAATCGCTCCTACGCCTTCTCGAAGAAGGCTCTGGACTCTCGGGAGATAACCCCCGGATTCTCCTCGAACGTCGAGGCGCTTGATCAACCACTTTTATAGATTTATTAAATTAGACTCAAAAAAGTGAAAAGTTAGGCAAGCTAGGAGCAAAGAGCACTCACTAAAATAAAAATCCCTGAGAAACAGCAAGCAAACAGCCTCCAAGTATTTCCGCTCCGGGTGATGAGGACCGTACACCAAAATACAGGAAAGCGAAGTATAGGGCCTTCCGAAAGCAGTCTGGGATGATTAGGGCCCAGAACAACTAGCGAAGGTATCGGCCGCTATGCCGACCTTCCGACGACAAACTTTTCTCCGCTCACAATCGCGTTTCGCAAGGCGGGCACCCCCAAAGTACCGCCGAAAGTGCGTCTGCCTCAGGTACCACGGGTATTCCCCCCGCAGTCACCTATGTGGAACCTAGGAGTGGCAACTATGGGCACCAATCCGTGTCAGAAGCCGGGCGGAACGGTCTTGAGGTCAGATTCAGCTAATCAGAGGGGGGGTATCCCTCTTCTCAACCTTCACTTCCCCTCGCGCTTGACTCTCGGATGAGAGCTTTCCCGGTCCACCTCACGGAGTTGGATTTCGCTCATTTAATCAACTTCTATGTTTGTTTGAGCGGCCTTGGAGAGTTAACTCTCCACTCACCTATTCCAAGGCCCTACAACCTAGCTAGTTGGTGACTGACACTTAAAAAACTTGCTAGTTGATTTTAGATTAAATCGCTTATTTTAATGGCTGTTATGTTAAGACACAAGGATATGGAGATGAAATGTATGGTGTTTTGACGCAAAAGAAATTAATAAAAACTTAACTACATGCAAATGCAGTTCTTTGTCTTTCGATGAAGAGAAATCTCTATACAGGTTCTACGAGACTAAAAAATGTATTTTTTTCTTTTCAAATAGCAAACTCACACTCACAAAAACTAAGAAATTGACTAAATGATTAAATGCACCTAATGCAAATCACTACAAGCATGTAAATCCTAAGATGTAAATCTCTTAAAGCAGAGTGAAATTCCCAAAAATTCCTTTAGTTTTAACTCTTCTTTGGTTGCCCAAAAAGCTAGTTCCCAAAAGCAAGAACTCTTAAAATGAGGACACCAAGAACACGTAAAAACAAGAAGAAGAAATCAAATGACAACTCCTCCTCAAAATCAAGCCAAAAACTAAAAGCAAGAAACCTCACAAAAGCTTCAAAAGTTATAGCAAACAAAAATGAAAATGCACAAACAAAAGCAAATAACAAGTGAAAATGTTTTTTAAGCCTTTGAAATGCAAAAACTAAAAGCAAAGCAAATGTTTTTTGAGCTTTTTTGTTTTATAAAGAAAGAGCTCTAAAAGACCAAGCAAAACTATCAAAATCCAAACCAAACAGGACCGAATTTCAAGCACAAACTTCAACAATGCTCCCAAACCTTATAAGGCTAACTCGTAGAAAGATCAATAAGAGCAAAAGAAGACCAGAAAACTCAGCCACTCAGCCTAGACAAATAGTGCAAACTTGTCGCAAACAAAGACTCCAAAGAAGCAATAAAAGCTCTTCAAAAGTTGCAACAAAAACCTAGCCTATGGAACTCAAGAAAACCAATCAAAAACGAAGAAAAAATCACAATGCGAAGCACAACACAAAGATAGGAGCAAGTAAGTGAGAAAAATCTCTCTGTTCTGATAAAGCAAAACAACCAAGAATGCTCAGAAAGCGATCTTGGAACTCAATCCAGAAGTGCCAGCACCAGAAACAATACTTTGCCAAAAATACTAGTTTTCAATCAAACGAAAGAGAGAAAAGACATGAAACCACTTCCTTCACACTCCAGTGAGTACAGAGACACTGTAGAAACAGGTCTCCACAGCCAGAAAGGACCAAAAAGTCAAGAAACCCAAAAATTCAAAATCTGCCTAGGTATACGCTACTTCGCAGTTATGCAACCAGCGTACATACGCGTCTGTGCTAAGGGAAAATCGCGTATACGCGGGTCCCTTTAGACAAAATTGCGTGTATACGTGACTGTGTGCAGAAAAAGCGCGTATGCAAAGGTAAATAATGAAAAAACAAAAAGGACAAGCCTGGAAAAGACACCAGGACTTCAAACTGACTAAAAGAAAGTAAACTGGACTGCAAATGAAAGTTAAAACTGCTGGAATCCTACCAAACAACTGAAACCACCCAACAGGAGAATCACAAGAATGTCAGCGGATTCGCCAGTTCTGTTTCGGGGAATATCAACCTAGAGGTTCGTTGGGTTACAACCTCCATAGAGCAGGGGCATGCTACTTAAGAAGGACTCACACAATCATGCACGTTCAGAAAAACTAAATAGAGTAGAATGAGAAAGTTACCCGTAGGTCCTACGGTTGAAGAAGATCCCACAGGGTTCAAACCCCCAGCAACCGTCCTTCCTTCTTAACCTGAAAGACAAGAAGAAACGAGCACAAAGGACTGGTTGTACAGCATATATCTACTCTAAATGTTAGTGAGATTCATATAAAACATTAAATAAATCATAATGAATGCTTGTATAACAAATATTCTCATACATATAAGCATACACCAACACGTTTATTTCGGGAACAGCATGGTACTTCTGTATTATAAATATCATGTACAAAAGTAACACGTGGAGAGATCACCTGATCCTTCCAAGGCCTTCGCAGATCGTCGTCCGGATCCGTCCAGCCCTTGCCTCGCTAAGACTCCTTCCAAACTGGTGCATACGAGATAACATATAAAGGGATGTGTATCTCAAGGAAACAAGGGTTTCCTACAATGAACTGGGAAAGTGCAGGAGGCACGGGGAATCAGACTTGGATAGGGAATACCAACAAAGTATAATATCAATAATTCTCTCTCTCCCTTAGGCCATACACATGAGGGGTTTTTATACTCCCTCCAAGTAGTTTCAACAGTTGGAAACAGTTGGCCACGTGCTGGGGTGGTTGAAATACCTGAGTAACCATCAATCCAGCCCGAAAATAGGGAATAATTATAAATTTTTTAATCATTTTTAATGGCATACGCAGAAAATTCTAGCTGGACTCGCGTATACACGCGGAAAAGTACGGGAATAGTCGCGTATGGGGATTTTTACACTGTGTTTTAGTGAATTTGTCCAAGTCTGTACGAATGGGTGCCCAAAACCATCAAAGCAATCATGAATCATGTGAAGGTGAGAAATGATGCTATAACAACAATACCCACCCTTTAATCAAATGAATTTCCCACCCATGCAACAATCAAACCCTCCCTTTGTTGATCCTACAATGTGGACTCCTTGGCCTCCACAGCAGCCATCTTCTTTTAACCCTTGGAATTCAAATTGGAGAAGCCAACAACTCCCGTATCCAAATCAATTGCCTCAATTCCAACAACCACTACCTCTGCCATCGAATGCTCCGCCAAATAACCAAATGAGACCCCAGCTACCTGTGCAACCAAATCCTAACCCCAATAATAAAGTTGTGCAAGTCATTGATATTCAAAATCAGTCTATATTTCCTACTATGCAATGTAATGATATTCATTTAAGATCTGGGAAAATAGCAGAGCCTATTATTGATGACATAACTTCTTCTGATTCTGATAAAGAGGAAACTGAGAAACATAAGAAAGCACAACCACCTTCTAACAAGAGTGTTGAAATAATAGAACCACCATTCCCCGAGCGTTTGGTTTTAACTAGAACGCTTGAAACACCTGCTTTTAATCTTTTAGGGGAATTGCAAAATTTGTATGTTAAAATTCCACTTTTACAAGCATTAAGAGATGTACCAATTTATGCCAGAACAATAAGGGATATTTGTGTTAAGAAACCTGGTAGGAAAACTAAAGATCCCCTTACAGTACATGTGATGGGTGATTTATCTGCATTAATGTCTGGAAAAACCCCTCCTGTGAAATATGGTGATCCCGGCCATCCTACCGTGATAGTTCAAATTGGTAAAACAATGATTCCTCAAGTTCTGGTAGATTTAGGTGCTGCAATAAACATAATGACTCTTGAAACTTCACAATTGTTACAGCTGAATAACACAATCAGAGATACACCTACCATTCTAGAGTTGGCTGACCGTTCTACAATTAAACATGAAGGAGTTGTTGAAGATCTACTTATCTCAGTTGAATCCTGGAATTAACCAGCTGATTTTGTTGTATTGTAGACTAAAACAAAGTTGGGGGGACATCCCTTAATTCTAGGGAGGCCATGGCTGGCCACAGCTGATGCCTTTATCAGTTGCAGATATGGTTCAATGACAATTTCTAATGGTTATGAAACCAAACAGCTTACTCTTTATCCTCATGCTACACCCATAATTAATAATGAAGATTCTATGTGGATGGATTATGATGATAATGCTGTTCAGCCCATTCTAACTATTGGACAAGCCTTAAATCTTAAAGACAATACAGAGGATGAAATAATTAATAATTTTATTTGTGAACCTTCTTCTGTAATTGCTGAAACACACAATCAATTGACTGCAATTTTTGAAACAGATACCCAAGAAAAGATTGAATCTGAAGACTTATCTCAGACATTAACCACCATCTCATCTAAAAGCATAACAGTTGAAATTGAACCTGGCAAGACATTAAACATAAATCTTGATCTAACAGTTACTGAAACACAACAGTTAATGAAGTTATTGCATGAAATAAGGAAGCATTTGCATGGGATTACACAGATATGAAAGGAATCTCTTCTGAATTATGTACTCACCGAATTTACATTAAAGAGGGATGTCGACCAGTCTATCAACCCCAAAGACGAATGAACCCTAATTTACGAGAAATTGTTAAAGAAGAACTTCAGAAATTGCTTAATGTAGGATTTATATACCCCATATCTGACAGTGAATGGGTTTCCCCATTGGTAATTGTCCCTAAGAGAAACGGGAAATGGAGAGTATGTGTTGACTACAGAGCCTTGAACAAAGCTACTCAAAAGGATCACTTTCCTTTACCTTTCATTGATCAGGTGTTGGATAGTCTGGCAGGGAAGAAATTCTTTTCTTTTCTAGATGGATTCAGTGGGTATAATCAGATTAGAATTGCACCCCAAGACCAAGACAAGACCACTTTCACTAGCCCTTGGGGAACTTTTGTTTATAGAGTTCTTCCATTTGGGCTATGTAATGCACCAGCAAATTTTCAGAGGGTTGTTATAGGAATTTTTTCTGATATGCTGAATGACTCTATGGAAATATTTATGGATGATTTTACTCCTTATGGTGTGTCTTTTGAAGATGCATTACAAAATCATGAGAAGGTACTTAAACGATGTATACAAGCTCACCTCTCCCTAAGTACTAAAAAATGTCATATGATGATGAGTGAAGGAGTAGTGCTTGGACATTTTATTTCATCTCAAGGTATTCAGGTAGATCCATCTAAAATATTGGTCATTCAGAATCTTTCTGTTCCTAAAACACAAACTGATGTGAGAAGTTTTCTAGGACATGCTGGATACTACAGAAGATTTATTAAAGATTTTTCCAAGATAGATTCTCCATTATTTGTGTTGCTTATGAAAAATGTTGAATTTAAGTGGACTAATTCTTGTCAGAAAGATTTTAGAACTCAAGCATCAGTTATCTACTGCTCCTATTTTGAGGGGGCCTGATTGGGCCCTCCCTTTTCATATATCTTCTGATGCTTCATACACTGCAATTAGAGCTGTCTTGGGACAAGAGGAAAATCATCTTCCTTATGCTATATACTTTATCAGTAAGAATATGACCCCTGCTGAGCTTAATTATACAGTTACCGAAAAGGAGTTTCTTGCAGTAATTTATGCCATTAATAAATTTCGACATTATATCACTGGTTATTCTACTTTTGTCCACACTGATCACTCAGCTATTAAGTATTTAATGAACAAATCTGTTACAAATGCTAGAATTACCAGATGGCTATTATTACTGCAGGAATTTGATATCACAATTGTAGATCGGCCTGGTAAAGAAAATGTGGTGGCTGATTTCCTTTCACGGTTAAAAACTGATAATAATATTCCAGTAGATGATTCTTTTCCCGATGAGTATTTGTTTGCAGTTTCTGCTCACTCTCCATGGTATGCAGATATTGCCAATTATTTGGTTGCAGGAAAATTACCATCACACCTGTCATACAGAGAAAAGAGAAGAATTTTTCAACAAAGTGCCAGGTATAGCTGGATAAGTGGGTGTATTTTCTACACAGGGCTTGATCAGGAAATCCGAAGATGCATTAGGGAGGATGAAGTGTATGACATATTGAAAGCTTGTCATGATGGCCCTTGTGGAGGGCATTTTGCTGATAAAAGAACAACACACAAAATTTTGAGGATGGGTTACTATTGGCCCTCATTATTTAAGGATGCAAAGAAATATGTGAGGGCTTGTGATAGCTACCAGAGAATGGGTCAACCCAATCATAGAGATCAAATGCCATTAAACCCCCAGGTAGTTTCCGAACCATTTGAAAGATGGGCCTTGGATTTCATAGGACCCATTAATCCTCCATCCAATCAAAGAACTTATATATTAGTCTCTACAGACTATATGACTAAATGGGTGGAGGCCAAAGAACTTATTAGAGCCAATGAAGAGGTTGTTCTAGCTTTCTTATTTGAAGAAATCTTCACTAGATTTGGAATTCCTAGAGAGCTAGTTACAGATGGAGGACCTCCATTCAATTCTCATGGTTTTAAGTCTACCCTTCAGAAATAGCATATTCATCATAGAATGACTACACCATACCACCCCCAGGCCAATGGGCAGGTGGAAAGCACAAATAAAGTATTAGAAGCCATTCTAACTAAAACAGTGAAGGACAACCGGAAGGATTGGTCTCAGAGGCTCCCTGAAGCACTATGGGCTTACAAAACTACTTGGAGGAACACTACAGGTTTTTCTCCCTATGAATTGGTTTATGGTAAAAATGTTGTTTTTCCTGTGGAATTTGAAAGCAAAACTCTAAGAACTGCTTTAGCTGTTAATCTTGATTTGACTGATGTGCAGACAGCTAGGTTGCAGCAGCTTCTTGAATTGGATGAAAAGAGATTAGATGCCATTCACCAAACAACCATGATTCAACAACAGAGAATGAAGTGGCATGATGAAATTATCAAACACAAGCAGTTCCAAAAAGCTAATTGGGCCTTATTGTATGACTCTCAGTTTGAAAATTTTCAGGGTAAGCTGCATACATGTTGGCTTGGACCATATGAAGTAGATGCTGTTTTTTCTAATGGAACAGTAAGACTTCTAACAATTGATGATTCTAAAACACCTCTACTAGTCAATGGTCATAGGCTTCATTTGTACCAGCGCCCTGTTTCTAAAGAGGATTTCAAGACTGCTTGCATGACTGATACACATTATCTTTTTCTAGGGGAGTCTTCTGCTCCTCACAGCATTTACTTTTATGCACTATTTTTTTAGTATTAGATTAGATTAGATTTAAAACTAATAATCCCTGTCAAGGGTTGGCATATTACAATTGAATTTTGCAGATTCTGGAAAAGCTTATTAAGGAGGACAGATTCATCATAAGAAGATCTGAAGCTTCAACCACAGAAGCTTGTTCCCTTCATTTTACTCCATTTCCTAGCAATATCCCTTCATCCCATTTCTACATTATTTCCCTTTTTTCATTTTTCCCACTTCTACCATTCCTGAAATATCATCCTTCAGCTAGTATTTCCCATTCCTTACTGCTGAAATTATCCCTTATCAAATATTTCCCCCACTTGTTTTAAACCCAAGTCATTATATCCCATTTTCCTGATTTTCCCCTTGCTGAAACACCAGTTTCGACAACATGTCATTCATTTTTCCGTTGCTGAAACACCAGTTTCAGCAACCTGTCATTTATCTTTTCATCATTAAAACATCATTTCTTTCCTCTGCTATACAAGCTTTTCAGTTCTCCACTTGTACTCTTCAGATCCTTTGGGTGAAAATTACTCAGTGCTGAGCAGATCCTGATATGCTCCTGTTCTACATTTCAGAGAAATCTACAGATTCTTCCATTAATATCAAGCCATTATGAAGCACTCTATACTTCAAATTTTAAAGACAAAGGTAAAAATATAAGGTATGCAGTTTTTATGTAATGCAGTTAAATCATATTTTAAAGAGAGGATCTTTCTCATAATGACTACAATCTCCACACGCTTAAATATCATTGCACCATACGTAGGGGGGAAATTTCGAAAAATGAATAATCATTTCACATCATCCAATCCTCCATCATTCTTCATAGCCATTTCCGCCGTCATTGAGACTCCATAACCTCTGTTGCAACAATTAGCTTGACCAAAGCCTGTGTTTCTGTTCTCTGCGCCTCTGCATGTGACTCAAGCTAGTAGTTATGGGAGGGTTGGTATCAGACACGAGCCTGGTTCGATAACTCTTCTTCAATTGTTCTCGGAGGTCTATCAAATCTTTCAACAAGTAGGATGGACGACATACTTCGAAAGGTTAGGAGAATTTGATCAGCATCAAGTTTTAGAGTTCGCACAGAACCTTCAGGGGAATTATTCAGTGGTTCAAGGGGTCCGCATTTCAGTTACAGAGGAGGAAATAGCTCAAGTTTCAGGTTTTCCAGTTATAGGGGCTCCCTGGTTCAGTAGGAAGCAAGTTATTTTAAATGCACAGCAAGATTTTCTTCTTCCAGATGAACCAGTTGAACTTAAAGGCCGCGGTATAAGTCTGCATTCGCTACCTCGACCATGGCCAACAGTAGCAGAATTCATCAAGCATTACTTGACATGCGAAGGGCGTTACCAGGTAGTCTATCAACACGACTTCGTTTTGATGAATCATTTAAGGCATGGTCGATTAGTTAATATTCCCTATTATCTGCTTGGTTGTATCAAAAACATGTCACATTATTGCAGACGGGTTAAATTCCCATTGTTATCCCTTACCCATCACCGTTTATGCCGATTATTAATTCAGAGGGGTTTTGCTCAGCAAAACCCCCCTCTGAATAATCCAATCCTCATTCCCTAGCAGGCCGAAATTCCCCAGCAAGCCGAAATTCCCCAACAAGCCGGAAGTTCCCAAGAAACTCCTGAGAGTCCTTATGAAGGGCAACTGGATGATATCCCAAACTCCCCAGTAATTCCATCCTCAGAGCCAGTTGACCTACCCCCAAGTTCGTCCCACTTAGTAGAATCACCCCTTCCCACTATTCCTATCCCTAGCGACGACTCTCCAACACCCCCACCTACTCATAAAAGAAAGAGACGAACCCCAACGGTCTCCGTCTCAAAACGACGAACAAGGGCCACATTCCAAATTTTCACTTCTTCCGAAAGCCCTTCCCCCAGAAAAAAATCTTCCCCTACAAAGAAAAGGAAAGACAATGACTTCTCTGCTTTCCTACCAAAAAGGAAAATGAAAATGACTGTTGAAATAGGAGTTACTCCCATTTCCCCTGACCCCACCACTATTCTGTTAAAACTTCAATCCTCACCGCCATTTCAAATTCCCCAACCCGTCTCGTCCGGTGGCACTGCCACACAAGAACCAGTGCCCCGGGATAATATGACATCGTTTATGGCTCAAACAGTGACTGCCACACAAGAACCAGTCACTTACCCAGAGGCTGAAACGCAAGAACCAGCCACTGTGGTACAAGAATCATACACCAAGCATGATAATACAGGGAAACTAGCTGTAGCTGCTCCACAAGAACCAGCTACAGCTATGGACCAGCAGACAACTCCAGCAGAATCAACCAGCACACAGGGTTCACACACTATGGCATCTTTATTGGAGGAAAATGAGTTTTTGAAGTCTGAAATAGAAGCCTATAAGAATGAATTAATCATGGAACGAGAAGCCTTTGATAGAGAATTGAATCTCTACATGCTAGCACACACAGCATCAGCACAAAATAGGGATCCATGCAGAGAATACATGTGCCATGAGTGTGGTAATATTTACCAACAGGCAGGATACAAAGTAGTCAAAATTCAGGTATCTGAGGCATCTACATCAGCTGCAGTTAAAGAAGAACACCCTACTACTCCACAAGAACCAGTAGGGCTCTCAAAAAGTCTAGAAAAAGAAACTAAACCACAGATATCTCGCCCTGTGCTAGTCAACTCAGCTAATCAGACAATTCCCCAACCACAGATATCTAGACCTGAGCTAGTCAGCTCAGCCACTCAAACAATGTCCCAACCACAGATATCTAGCCCTGAGTTAGTCAGTTCAGCCACTCAGACAATGCCCCAACCCAGTACTTCTAATGCCGGGACACAGACCCTGCCATGGAACCAATTAGAACTTATGAACAACTGGAAGAAACAATATGCTGTAGATCAAGATAAAATATTACAACAGCATAAGTTAGCATGGCAGAATCACATGTATGCCAACTGGGATATTTGGGAACAGACATTGCAACAGCTCAGAGATTCCAAGAAATAAGTCAAGGAATTAAAGGAAAAGTTGGTTTTGATGTTTTCATTAGTGCAAAAGTTGATGGCTACCCGAAAACCCTCTGTGAATTATTCTCTCTTCCTCTCTGAACGTTTGGTTTATTTTCAATAAAGGCAATAAAGGATGGCAGACCTCATGAATTGCTTACTGCGGAACAATTTGTTAAGACTTTTTTTGAGGCCCCTGAAAGTGACCAACATTTGTTGTGTGAACTTTATCTCCATAACGAGGCCATACCTGAGAATAGAAGAGTCAATCTCACTCCAATTGTAGGTGATGTACAAATAAGGGCATTTGTTTCATTCCTGGCCAATCAGCTCACCTGGAAAACTGCGTTTATTGCAAGTAGTCATAATGAGGAGAATAGGCTCCTTTGGATTAGACCGGAACCTTTAAGTCTGGCCATGTTTGTAGCACAATATCACCAATTCTTGTGGAAGCCAAGAATGCATAGGTACATACAACAACTACAGGCTTCAACACTTTTAAAGTGTCAACAACAAATCAGAGTAAAGGAGGCTGCTGCATTGAAGGCCAACACTATGTTTTGGTAGCAGTCATGCAAGGAAAGACAAGACTATCACCCTTTTAGCCCTGATAATCTTCAAGCTGCACTTTCCAGGGTACCTAATTATATCAGATGTATTCGGCATTGTGGAGAAAATTGGATTGGTTACCATTTTCATTTTCCAATTCTATGGATGCCTTCAGAGAAATATCAGTGTCACTATCAATTGGCTGACAGAGATGAAGCTGTAGCATGGCAGCAATTGCAGAACAATCGAGGATTCCGAGCTCCGACAGAAGCCACCTTCTCCAGCTACTGCTTGAGCAACTTGCATGCCCAGAATCAGTACTCAGACTCTGACTTAGACTAGGAGTTGCCTGAGGACATGCAACACTTTCAGCTGGGGGGGATGTTAGGACCTCACTATGTATCATTTTTACTATATATTTTGACACCACCTTACCTTTATAACCACGTTTAAAAAAGGATTCCATTATCATTTTCATTCACTTTATCCAAAGGTATATAAAATCCTCTTCTTTACTTTATGTTTAATCTTTTTACATATAATTCCATATTACTCTTATATTTTATCATTAATCAAAGTATATTGTTGCTAACATAAGTCTAAAAGATCGCAGATAAGTTATATGCTGTGCTGGAACAATCGGCCGTTGCTGAAATAGTCAAACTTCATTGCTGAAATAGTCGACTCCCTTGCTGAAACAGTCGACTCCATTGCTGAAACAGCCAGCAGACACGCAAATTCCGTCACTATCCGTAATTTGCGATTCTGGAAGAGTATTTTTTGGAACAATGGCACCAACATGAAGACGTGGTTACACGGATTATTCTGAAGATAGTACTCTTTTTGTATCTGTTGTAACAATATCTTTTTATGGAAGAACAGAATAGCCTGTTTTAAGAAAGAAGAACAGATTTGGGATAAACGTAGATTTGCTCTCATGTAATTGTAAGAGATGTCTTGTCTTTAAAAAGAGGAGGCATCATCATTAGAAGGGGGTTCGAGTTCAAAAGTTATAGGAGAACATTGTGTTTGAGAGAATTGGAGCTAGACTCCATTTGTAATGTATCATTTCTTTTAACAGATGAATAAAAGTTCCTTTTGAGCGCTCCAATTTAATTCTTTCCCTGGGGAATCTTGTGAGAGGGAAAGGGCCCGCCTTCCTCACAAGATTCACTCGACTGTTCCTGTATTTTGTTTGATTTATTTATGATATTCGCACTTTACTTTAATTCTGTTTGCTGAAACACCAGTTACACAGTTCTGTAGTTTATTGAGCATTCTATTTCTCTTAACGCTGCATGTGTTTAGTACATTCATTCTTAAGAAGATAAGAGATCTCTTTCTGTTGTTTGTTTTAATGTATGGTTGATGCTGGGAAGCAGGTGCTGAAGATTCCTGAACAAAGGAATAGGGTCCTGTTTCCATTGATTGCCTTTCTTTTCCTGCAGTGTGATTAGAAATAGGAGACAGGTACTGAAGGTTCCTGTTCATGGGAATAGGGTCCTGTTCTCTTGAGTTATCTTTTCTACAGAGTGATTAGTGTTAGGCAGCAGGTGCTGAAGTTCCTATTTAAAGGAATAGGGTCCTGTTCTTGTTATGGTTGATTGGTTTCCTTTCCTGCAGATTGATTTCCCTTTATTTGGATTCTAAACTGCAATATAGGAATTAATTCTGCTATAACATAAGTAACTTTAGCTTCGATTAAACAGAGTGTGAATAATTAGATTTGTATGATTGATAATTGTGTGGCTTTTTACTACAACATTGTTTTTGCTTTTGAAATTGAGCATATCCAGTGCGTTATTGTCTTTGGAATAAACATACTTCCTCGGGTTGAAAATTTATGTGGAGCTTGAATTGTGAAAACAATTAAAGCGACCAACAGTGGCTATGCCAGAGATTGTGCCAACGAGACCGTCGGCGTGAACTCCAGGTTTCTGAGTAGCAGGAGAATTTGGGTTACCAGGGGCATTGGGGAGTAAATCATATAGCGTGCCAGATTGTGAGTAGATGAAATCCAAATGTTGGGCATGACAAATGCATTGATCTTCTGTAATGACATAGGATAGGCCAATGTATTTAGAGATGTGGGGTAAGAGAGACTTACAAAACCAATTAAATAGAAGATGATCTGGGATTGGCGCTTTGACTAGCCTCCTCCTACGCCTCCATTCATGAATGTGATCAGAGATGTGGGTGGCGGTGTCTTGGTGCAGTGAAGTTAAAATTTCCATTCCAGTTTCATATCTGATTGGTAATTGGAAGTTATTTAGGAACTCCATTGCTAAAGAACCAAAAGTGTTGATGGTGGTGCATGGTAATTTAGTATACCGCTTGGCGGCATTTCCATTGAGAGTGCATTGAAACAGTAGAAGCCGGATACTATCATCCACCATGTAATTAGATATAGACAATAGATGAAAGGTGGTGATGTGTGAAGCCAAATCCTCCCCTTCTTTCTCGTCGAATTTCGGGATGTCAGATGGAATCTTGTGCGGAACTGGAGGCGAGAGCAAGTTGTGATTGATGGGATCATTAGTTAGTTTATAGATGTCGGGGATGTCTAGAGCTGCTAAAAATGGAAATTGCATGTTTGCCCTCGAATCTAGCCAAGGAAGTATTGGTTGACTATTTGGGCCATAAGGTTTGCCCATCAATGTGTTACCAGTTGGATAAGTAGGACTTTGATAAAAAATTCCTATGGGTGGAGGGGTAGAGATATATGGTTTCTATCCATAGGGCATATTTTATTGTGGGGAAAATGGTTGGTTACTCCCAAGATAAAAGTACCCCGCCTATCCAGATGGATGTTGGGGTGGATTGGCCCATATGGATGCAATAGAGACGGCCAGAGGCATGCTACTATGTGCATAATTAAGCAATGACGTGGATCCTACACTGAGATTTAGATCACTTAAGGGAATAGTGTTAGCAATAGGTTGTCCGGTTTGTCATAACGATTGCAAGGGTAGAGAAATGTTCCCTATTATTTTCATGCTGGTGACACTGCCCCCTTGTATGGAGGCCAAGGGGTTTGAACTCAGCAAAGGATTCCAACCGAAAGGGTTTCTAAAAGGAACCAAATTAGTCCCACTCATGGGAGGGGGAACCGTGGGTCTCGTTGTGTTCATTTTAGGAGTAGATCTCGAAGGACTCGAGGATCTACTACCAGTTTTGATGACTGTAGGGTTGGTACCAGGTGGAGGTTGATGACTGGGGTTACCAATTGTTGGTATAGAACTTGTTAGCCCCTTATAAATTTCTTGACAAGCAAGCAATGGGCTAGTTTTTTCTGTAAGCCTGCAAGGAATGCATTTCCCTTGAAAACACATCATCCTTGCAGCCTTTTTGAGTTCCCTACCTTGTGACTATTTCCCTCTGATGATTTAAGTCAATAAGCCTTGCTGATAAAGAATTATGCTCCAAAAGGCTTTATTTTTCCACTTGTATCCCTCCATTTTTCCCCCATTCTATCCTATTCTCCCCTTCTTCTAAATCCCCTTTTTTTCCCACTAATATCCCCATCAACCTCCTAAATTCCTCCAAAATCTCCATCAAGTCTCACCCTTACCCTCTGTTTCCTCAAAATTCCCCTCTATCTCCCTATCGTTACCCTCCTCGGGCCTCAAAATGTATTAAAAGGGGTCAAAAACCCACTTTTGGACCATATAATAGGCCTCAGCTCCTTCTTCGCTAGCCCCGCAACCTTTCTCTCCATGTAACCTTGCGCCATGACCAGGTGCCAAAGCTAAAAGCGCTTAGAGCGTTTCGTATCAGGGCAACAGCAGCCGTTGATCTTCACAGAATGGACGGCGATCGCCGCCCCTGCAGCTTGCGCCGTGCAACTTGTTCACTGCCCGTCCTCGCATCTCCACCGTCCATTAACTCACCAGATCAACGGTCCGCAGCTCATCCATATCGGGCATGATTTAAACTGTTGATCTGTACATATCCGACGGTGCAGAATCCGTCCGTCATGGTGGTCCCCGCCCACTTTTACTGTTCCAAAACCATACGGTTCCATCGCACCGCTTATGGAGGTCGGGCGGTATTTTCCTTTCGGCCAGCGATTCCACACAACGATCGACGTGTGGCTCCTGTACGGTTTCAAAACCACTTTCCCATTACGCATTAACGTTTGGCATGGGATGCACAGTGATATTCATGTCAGCCTTCCGATCTGCGATCGCCCATCCAAAGATCATCGCTTGACAAAGCTACGCGAGGTTTAATCTATGGCTTGCGTACCCCTGGCCCACGGTCTATTGCCCTCCGACATGTTTTCCACCGTTGATCTCTGCCAAGATCGGACGGTCCAGATTCATTTTCCCGCTGTTGACTTTTCCGCCATCGCCCGGTACTGCCACGTCACCCCCACGTGCATCCGTCGTACGTCAGCCCATCCCGTCGCATATATTTCTAAAAAAGTCGTGTTGTTTAAGGTTTTTTTCATTTAGAACCTCTTCTGCTATAGTCCACCATCTTTCTCCATTTTCCACTCTCGCTACACTTTTCCACCATACCCCTGCATCATTCCATCATTCCACCAGCTGCACGGCCATTTCCTTCATCCACACTGCATTCATTACACCCCCATCCATGGATTTCATAACAGGTTTTTTGTTTTGCAGGGTTTCAAGTGCGGAGAACTGCCATAACTCATTATCTCTGTCACAGTGGCAGAAAATGCAGGAAAAGGGTATATGCAAAGATCCAATTAATGAAGAAAGGCCAGAGGAGGTGTTTTGACATGACTGTAATCGAAGACAGGGTTAAAACTCTGTCAAACTTCTCCAGAACTATTGGAACGTAGATTTCGCAGCCAGAGGTAATTGTGGGAGTGGCAAAGAGCATCAGTGGGGAAATTAAAGAGTTAAGGCTTAAAATTGAATATTTTAAAGTCCTAATATAGTTATTCAAAGGCATAGTACCAGATTGAAAACCCAGGGATCATGTAGAAGGTACAGTACGCAGAAATCAACGCATATAAGGGTTTCTACAGCAGCAGAATGTTTCCTTCTAGAAAGGAAAAAGTGCCCATACAGTTTTCATTCCATGCCATGTTCTAGAGAAGTTTTCTACCCTGACAGTAGTCCTACATGATCAGAAGCATTTGTTTCACAGTATGGAGACCCAAGCATTGTTATTTTACATTTTTTTTAAGTCACCTGGAGTACTGCAGAGTACTTGGGCCAAAGTGCATCAAGGGACAGACCGAAGTAAATAGAGGCCTGAAGAAGATCACTCTTCCATCCAAGAGTGACAGGAATTGAATGCTCAGGGTTTAAAGACAGAATGGGTCTCGGCCTTCTTCATCTCCTGAGTTTTAATACTACATTTAGTTCTTCACCTACCGCATTTTTTTCCCTTCAGCTATAAAGTTCATGAAGAAACTCATTGTAAAGGTGGTTGTTGATCAGTTATCAGAGAACCACAAGTAGTTTCTTTTGAGACATAGTCTCTGTGTAAAGTTGTAAGATAGGTTGAAGGAGATGTTTTCAGACTGAGTATTCAGCTATTGGTAATGTTGTACTTGATTGGTATTGTTGTTTAATATGACAAGCACATTTCTTTGGATCCTGATTTGAAGCAGCGGTGATGTTTTCCTATCTTTGTGTTTACATTCATTCAATTTCATTTCTACTGGCTTGCATCATAATATTGGCATAGGATTTACCCTTGTTAGGTACCCTATGTTTATGCTCTCCTTGCCATTGATGTTTCTCTTCTAAATGTATTATCTAAGAAATGTTTTCAGTTGGTTTAACTAGTGTAGTGGATGTTATTTCCTACTCTCTGATGTATGAATTAAATGAATTCAGTTCTTAGATGTTTCTTGTTATAGATTCAGTTGGGAGATTTGGGAGCACTGGGGATTAGAGTTAGCCCTGTCCACTAGGATCCTTGTACGACCAGCTAGTCTTTAACTTTTTGTTCTGAATCTATGTTACTCCTCCCTTCCTACTTTCCATATCACATAATCATCTTGAAGATCCTATGTTTCAGATGACTAGCCCAATTGAAAGCCCGTCTATTGAGTAGCAAGAAAATCCTTTCCTGACTACATTGCCCAATGGTTTTGAATATTTCCTGGAATACTTCGCCTCTGCCCTTTTAACTCTTTGCTCATCTTGGTCTTGCACTGAACCATTCTTTCTTGATAACCAGCAACCAAATCAAAACAAATCAAAAAAACAAACCTTGTGCCTATAACTAGCCTAACATCTTAAACTTTGAACTTCAAAGAAATAAACCTTTGATAAACCATAGAGAGATCCCTCTCTGGACCGAGGAGGGCTAGATCCTGAGGTCTGAAAGTGGTTTGATGTTGTCTCATATTTTGGTCTTGCCAATCTAGCCAAAACATGGGAACCCCAACATAATGGCGACGTCGCTGGGGAACTGAGTGCATTACACCTTCAACATTTTTAAGCATTCAAAAAACCTACAATCTCTGGTTAGGTTGGTATTTAAACACTCCTATTCTCACATCAACCTCTATACTATTTTTTGTGTTTTCCCATACTCTTGGAGAGAGTCTAGAAAGGGCCAGGTAGCCTCCAGATCTCACACTGTTTTAGAGGTGACATATCTGGTTAACGCCCTCCCAGTCAATCTCTAGTTAGAGTTTGCTGTGTTTGGAAGATATCCCAGAAAGGGGACATTTTATAAGCACTGTGGTGGACAGTGTACCCTCCAAAACATCCTAAACCTTTCCACCTAGCAACTCCATATTCCCTAAACATTTCAAAGACTCCACCGGTGATCAGTAGGCCTGCTGATTGTCTTGGTTTCACATAAGACTCCACTGGGAGACCAGCCTCCATCATAACATCAACTACAGTAGAAGTGACAAGTAGGGTTAAGCTACTTGGTCAGAAAACAAAATTCTGGCTTCTAGAACCTTTCATACAAGAGCTTATCCTAACCCAGACCCACCTGAAATAGTTGACAACCCTGAGAGTATCCTCAAGGGAACTCCTACACATAAACAACCAACTATTTCCAATCACCTCCATAGAGCTAACTCTGCACCAGAAGATCTTACAGCTCTATCACACTTTCACCTTGACCTAGACCTACTTAATAGATTACCTAGAACTAGGTCATTCAGTACTTTAAACCAGCCAGACCTTGAGCTTCCTGGTTCACCACCTCAAAGTGGTGGACACCTTGGGAACAGAAAGACCCCTCCCTCTACACCTCCTGATACACATTTCATACAAAACTTGGGGCTCAGTCACCCTAGATCTGCTCATCAGTCTTCTGTTGGTCATAATATCCCTGTCATCCATATACCAGCTGCCCAAGTTAACCCTTTACCTCATCAAAACATCATCATGGCAGCCTGGTATGCACCTCTGGTTTTACTTCAGCCTATAGTACCCTTGCCAAATGATTATCATTCAAAGATCCCACACTTCACTGCTAAAGATTCCATCACAACCTAGC
This sequence comes from Pinus albicaulis, assembly GCA_034641835.2. Classification (NCBI taxonomy): domain Eukaryota; kingdom Viridiplantae; phylum Streptophyta; class Pinopsida; order Pinales; family Pinaceae; genus Pinus; species Pinus albicaulis. Next base: position 170,586,246 of record CM076581.1, on the reverse strand, counting down.
AACATGTAGATAAGATGGAAGATTATTTTGACTACATGGAAATAGATGATGATACATTCAAAATGATAATATTTTCCCAAAGTTTAGGGGGTGATGTGAAGAAATGGTTTAAAGGCCTACCTCCAGGTAGCATTAATGATCCTCCAGCTCTATATCAGACCTTCATAAACAAATGGGAAGCTAGGGAAAATCCTCGCCAACTCCTAGTAGATTACATGACCCTCAAAAGAAACGTAGGAGAGAGTGTCCATGATTACACAACAAGGTTTAACAACATTTACAATTACCTCCTTCCACATATGAAACCTCCACAAGGCATGGCTCTAGCAAAATACCCTGAAGGCTTTCATGTTTACATGGCCTATGAGCTTAGGGATAAAGAGTACAACACATTGGAAGACATGCAAAAAGGAGCAGTGAACATAGAGGCAAACCTGATTGAGAAAAGAGCAAGACTGAGATCCGAGAAAAGGGTAACATGTAGAGATGACAATGTAGCTTCCACATCTGACCAAAATTATGATAAGCTGTATAAAAATGTGGAAAGGTTACAGCAAATGATGGAAAAAATGGTTGTCACAGTCAGTAACCAGAATAGAAACCAAAACCAGAACCAAAACTTTAGAAGAAACAATAACACTCCCAACAGACAAAGAGAATCAGATCAACAAGTCATTCCCCCATTTCAAGAGAACTTTCTTGATCAGGATGAGGGAATCATAGAAGAGTATGAGGGGAACACAGTAAACATGTTTGAAACAGAAGATTCAATCTATAACTGTTACTCAAAAGAAGATCATTCCTCACCCTCTCGTTGGGAGGAGGAATGGTTGGAATCTGAAGATTACAGATTAGGATTTGAAAATGCCATGATGTAGGTCAGAGAATAGTATGAAATCAAGAGTAAAAAGAGCCAAGAAACTGTCAAACCCAAAGCTTCTAAGGTCACCTTCAAGAAAATGCCTGAGAAAACTTCTAAAGCAACTGCTAAAGGTAACAAAGAAACAGCTAATAGTTCAGAAAAGAAGAAAGAAAAGGACAACTAAAACAAGAATACAGAAGGTAAAACAGCTAGTAGCACTAGTGCTACAGTTAGTTATCTTGATAAAACTATCACAAACACTGTACATAACGAGAATCCGCACACTGATTCAGCCACTAAAGCAGTGGAAAATAGAACAGATATGAGTATCCCAAAGAGTCAATCCACTTTCAATTTGGAAAGTGAGATTGCAAGAATTAAAATCTCTATCCCACTTTCTAAGCTGGCCACTCAGGATGTATATAAAGGCCAGATTTTGAAAGCTTTGAACCTAAGTGAGAGTGGGGACACTATAAATCTGAATGATGATTAGCCTGCCCTCCTGTTTTGACCTAAGATAGAGGGGAAGTTTCAGGAAGACGTAGTTCCACCTTTCTATATTAGTCTCAACATTCATGACAAGATCCTGCATAATGCAATGCATGATTCTGGAGCATCTCACAACCTAATGCCTAAGGTAGTCATGGAGAGGTTAAGCCTAGAGATAACTTGTCCCTACAAAGATTTATACTCTTTTGAATCTAGCAGATTAAAATTCCTAGGCCTGATCAAGGACTTATGTGTGATCTTAACTCAAATCCCAACTAAATGTATGGTCATGGATGTTGTGGTGGCAGATGTGCCACCCAAGTATGGCATGTTATTATCAAGATCATGGGGAGCCAAGCTGCAGGGTACTATGCAAATGGATGGGGCTTATGCCACAATCCCAATCTTTGGCCAACTTAGAAGACTGTACAGGGAAGAAAAGATGAAATTTCTAGTTAGTAGCCCTAAGAAGCCTGAAAATTATCCTCTATACTCTGTACATACAGATCTGGATTCCTTGATCTTCTGCAATGATGAATCTTTGGGGGAACCAGAATCTAAAAATGTAGATCCAAGCAAAGGTACACACGATGAAACAGAGACAATGGACTTTAACATAATGTCTACCCTAGACTCAGAGGAAGAAGACATAGAAAATTCTGAACAATGCACTGAAACAACAACGCGAAGTGAACTAGAAATTGAACACAATCAACCAACTAGACACCTCTCTAACTTCCATATCCATAACGAAAAACTAAACAGCCCACAGCCTAGTACAGACTCTATAACGCAACATAATGGCGAACCCAGCTGTAGGGAAAGGAATGATAACAAAAACGAGAATGAACCCCTGTGGGAAATGAGTTTCGATGGGTCATGCACAAGAAGAACTATTGGGGCAGGATTGTGGATACATAACAGAGAAAGTAATTACGCAGAGAGCCATGCCTGTAACCTGCATTTCAAGTGTACAAACAATGTTGCGGAATACGAGGCCCTTATCCTAGGCCTGAGCCTGTTGAGAAAATTAGGAGCCCGTAGGATAACTTTGTGTGGAGACTTTGAGCTGATTATTAAACAGGTGAATGGTGAATACACAACGAAACATCCTAGACTGATATCATATAGGAATGACACTATGGATCTGCTAAAAATGTTTGTTTAATACGAATTAGTGTTCGTTCATAGGGGTAAAAATTTCATTTCAAAAGGATTAGCTTGCTTAGCCAGTTCCCACCCCAAGACTCCCAGTGACCAACAGATCATCATTCAGACCAAATTCAGACCTGCTGTGCCAGACAACGAAAAATATTGGTAGGTTTTTGAAGGAGACAAACAGATTGAAGATTTCCTGGTAGGCAGAAACGAGTTTGAATTTTCTGATTCAGACTTCAAATCTGACAGTAGCTGCCTAAGTGAAGAATCCTCAGATGAGGAAGAAACACCCTGTAACATAGAAATAAATTATTTAAATGAACAGACTGGAAATCCAGATGGAAATTGTGAAAATACAGAGAGTGAAGAAGTCGAGATGTTGCAGGCCAAAGATAAGAATATACCCAGAGGCCTGGCACCCTTATAAGACTTCTTTGACTTTAATGATGTAGCAAAAAATCCCACTATAGAACATGCAGACTCTGATGTGGAATAATGCAACACAGGCACTGAAGATAAGCCCAAAATGATTAAACTAGCTAAGTCCTTACTGGAAGACATGAAGAAAAAATACATTGACCTTTTCAAGGAATTCATTGATGTGTTTTCCTGGAGTTATGAAGACTTAAAGGCTTATCACACAAACATCATACAACATAGGATACCCTTAAAGGAAAATCAGAAACCCTTCAGGCAGAAACTTCGTAGGATAAACCCAAAACAATTGCCTGCAGTTGAAAAAGAGATTAAAAAGATGTATTAGGCAGGCATAATAGTTCCTATAAGGTTTTATGACTGGGTATCAAATTTAGTAGCTGTGAGAAAGAAAACAGGGGAAATCAGGCTGTGTATAGAATTCAGAAATCTTAACAGAGCCTCACTCAAAGATAACTACCCTTTTCCAAAAATGGAACATATTCTTCAGAGGGTAGTAGGTTCTAGAAGGATTTCCCTGCTAGATGGTTTTTTAGGTTACAACCAAGTCCTATTCATCCCAGAAGACCAACTCAAAACAACCTTTACCACTCCATGGGGTACCTTTATGTATGTGAAGATGCCCTTGGGACTGATGAACGCTGGGGAAACCTTCCAAAGAGTGATGGGCATAGCTTTTTCAGATGAGATAGGACACTTCATTGTTATTTATTTAGATGACATAACAGTCTACTCCAAGACTGAAGAAGAACATCTGAAACATCTAAGGAAAGTGTTTGAAAAAAGTAGAAGGTTTGGTCTGTCACTAAATCCCAAAAAGACAATATTTGGGCTGCAAGAAGGGAAGCTTCTTGGACACATTATATCTGAGAAGGGGATTAGGATAGACCCACAGAGAGCTGAGGGAATACTACAGATCACACACCCAAGAAACATCAAGGAATTACAGTCCTTCATTGGGAAGATTAACCTCCTTAGATGGTTTATTCCAAATCTAGCTGAACACCTTAGGAACATGACTAACATGCTGAAGAAAGGTGCAGGGGTTAAATGGATTGTTGGAGCTAAACAATATTTTGAATCAGTGAAACTTGCACTTACCCAAGCTCCCGTTCTAATAAGCCCAGATTTCTCCAAATATTTCCTGATCTTTTCATTTTCCTCTGAGCACATAGTGGCTGTAGTCTTGCTACAGAAAAAAACAGAGGGAATGGAGCAGCCAATTTCCTTTTTCAGTAAAGCACTTAGGGATGCACCCTTGAAATACAACATCATGAAAAAATAGGCCTATGCTCTGGTCAAGGCCTTGAAAGACTTCAGGGTGTACATATTGCATTCTCACACCGTAGCTTATGTGCCCAACATCATAGTCAAGGATATACTGTCCCAGGACCCAGATGGGAAAAGGGGAAAATGGATTTATGTGATCTTAGAATACGACCTCGAGATAAAACCAACCAAATTGATTAAAGATTAGGGCTTAGCTAAATTAATGGATGAATCGAACTTACAAGCCCTAGACATTAGCATGATAAATACCTTGGATGAGCAACAAGAATTGCGTGATCCCACGATTGAGGAAAAATTTTAGAGCTCCCATTGGTATTCTGACATTTTATATGTGCTTACACACCTCAATGCCCCACCCGAACTATCAAAGACCAAGGCCAGATTCTTAAAGCTAAAGGCCAGAAACTACTGCAATTTGAATGAAAACTTATACTGGAAGAATCCTAATGGCCTATTGCTTAAATGTTTTCCTGAAAAGGAGGCAAAGAGGGTTAAACAAGAATTCCATGCTGGAGAATGTGGAGGCCATCTGAGTTGGAAAGCCACTACAAAAAAAATACTCAGAGCTGGCTACTATTGGCCCACACTCTTCAATGATGTCCATAAAATGACAGTTGCCTGCCACAAATGACAGATCTTTGAAGGCAAAAGAAAACTCCTCCCTTTACCCCTACAACCCATCACTGTTGAAGGTCCCTTTCTGCAATAGAGCCGAGATTTCATAGGGGAGATTCACCCTGCTTCTTCTGCACAACACAAGTCGATCCTAACAGCCGCAGATTACTTAACTAAGTGGATAGAGGCCATACCCACTAGGAATGCCATAGATTCAGTCATCATTAGTTTCCTAGAAGGTCACATCCTCTCTCGGTTTGGCTTCCGAAGGAAACTAATCACTGATAATGCTACTGCTTTCGGATCCAAGAAAATGGTTGATTTTTGTCACAGGTATCAAATAGCACTTGGTCATTCAACTGCCTATTACCCTCAAGGTAATGGATTAGCTGAATCATCAAACAAGAGCCTGGTGATCATCATCAAAAAGCTGTTGGAAGAGAACAAAAAGTCATGGCATAACAAGTTAGTGCATGCTTTGTGGGCTGACAGGCTTACAACAAAGAAGTCCATTGGCGTGTCACCATTTCAGCTTGTCTATGGTACAAAAGCATTATTCCCTACCAGCCTTGGGACACCAGTGAGTTGGTCCAGGAGATTCAAACAGAAGAAGACAGTATGGTGAGGAGAATAAACCAGACAATTCATCTCCAGCAAACAAGGGAAGAGGTCTACAACAGAGCAGTGAAAGTTCAGGAGAATATAAAGAAATTGTTTGACAAAAGAACCAAAGCTACTGATTTCAAAATTGGAGATAAGGTTCTGAAGTGGGACTCAAGGAGAGAGGATAAAGGAAAGCACAACAAGTTTGATAGCTTATGGCAAGGTCCCTACATCATCCAGGCCACTGTTGGCCCGAACGCCTTCTTCCTACAAGAATTAGATGTTACAGAACTGTTTGGGGGTCCTGTCAATGGTAGGATGCTCAAACACTACTTCTGTTGATTTTCCATTTCCAGTTTCCATTTCCATTGTACATACCATGGCAGCTTTTATTTTCAAGAAAAAGAGAAAATGTTCCAAAAAATAGAGGAAAGGAGAGGTTCAGACATGCCTAAAACATGAACCTATGATATGCAAAATATTGGCTCTAATAAGCTCAAAACCTGAGCCAAAGAAAGTAAAATAGCTGGTCCTAACATGCCCAAAATCTGAACCAGCAAAGAAGAAAGAAGAATCAGCTCTAACATGCCCAAAACCAGAGCTGAGATGAAGAAAAAAAGTGACTCTAACATGCTCAAAACTTGAGTCACAAAGAGAAGAGGGATACTTCAAGTTTCAGATTTCAAGCCCTCACAGTTTTGTTTTCAGTGTTCTGCATTTTTCTGTCCATGTGCAACTGCCTTTATGCCTTGGGCTCACAACAAGTCAGACAGTCTAATCCTGGCTTGACCATTTTTCAATTTCTGTCGTAGAATATAGAGAATAAATCTGCTGGACAGTTCAATCCCAGCAGAAATTAGATTAGGTAGAGAAACATATGAGACCATCAGTCTAATCTGGTTTGATGGAGCAATAAGGGTAGAAATAGAATAGGTTTATTTGCTTGTTAGTAAAAAATAAAAAGATGTAAAGGGTCTGCTAGCTCAAATGCACCCTAGAAGAAGAAAAAATGCTAGGACTGTAGTGTGGGTAGGTAGTTTGTTGGAGAAATTTTTCTGCTGATGTAATGTTTTCATATTGTGGCAGCTGATCAAAGAAAGAAAGGGATGTGCCAAGAAGGAGGCCACTGGCCTACTCCAAAGATCTATTCTATGAATTCTTGACTCCTTCAAGAAGAAGCTATCCCCATGTAGATCCACTGTTAGCCCCTTATAAATTTCTTGACAAGCAAGCAAGGGGCTAGTTTGTTCTGTAAGCCTGCAAGGAATGCATTTCCCTTGAAAGCACATCATCCTTGCAACCTTTTCGAGTTCCCTACCTTGTGACTATTTCCCTCTACTGATTTAAGTCAATAAGCCTTGTTGATAAAGAATTATGCTCCAAAAGGCTTTATTTTTCCCCTTGTATCCCTGCATTTTTCCCCCATTCTATCATATTCTCCCTTCTTCTAAATCCCCTTTTGTTCCCCCTAATATCCCCATCAACCTCCTAAATTCCTCCAAAATCTCCATCAAGTCCAACCCTTTCCCTTTTTTTCCTCAAAATTCCCGTCTATCTCCTTATTGTTACCTTCCTCAGGCCTCAAAATGTATTAGAAGGGGTTAAAAACCCACTTTCGGACCATATAATAGGCCTCATCCCCTTCTTCGCTAGCCCCGTAACCTTTCTCTCCATGTAACCTTGCGCCATGACTAGGCACCAAAGCTAAAAGCGCTTAACGCGTTTCGTATTGGGGCAACAACAGTCGTTGATCTTCACAGAACGGACGACGATCGCCGCCCCCGCAGCTTGCGCCGTGCAACTCGTTCACCGCCTGTCGTCGCATCTCCGCCGTCCGTTAACTCACCAGATCAACGGTCCACAGCTCATCCATATCGGGCATGATTTAAACCATTGATCTGTACAGATCTAACGGTGTGGAATCCGCCCGTCACGGTGGTCCCCGCCCGCTTTCACTATTCCAAAACCATATGGTTCCATCGCACCGTTTATGGAGGTCGGGCGGTATTTTCCTTTCGGCCAGCGATTCCATACAACGATCGACGCGTGGCTCCTGTATGGTGTCAAAACTGCTTGCCCATCACGCGTTAACGTTCGGCATGGGATGCACAGTGATATTCATGTCAACCGTCCGATCTGTGATCGCCCATCCAACGGTCATCGCTCGACGAAGCTACACATGGTTTAATCTATGGCCTTCATACCCCTGGCCCATGGTCTATTTCCCTCCAACCTGTTTTCCACCATCGATCTCCGCTGAGATCGGACGGTCTAGATTCATTTGCCTGCTGTTGACTTTTCTGTCGTCGCCCGGTCCTGCCACATCACCCCCACGTGTATTTGTCATACGTCAGCCCATCTTGTCGCATATATTTGTAAAAAATTCATGTTGTTTAAGGTTTTTTTCATCTAGAACCTCTTCTGCTGCAGTCCGCCATCTTTATCCGTTTTCCACTCTCGTTTCAATTTTCCGCCATCCCCCTGCATCATTCCATCATTCCACCAGCTGCATGGCCATTTCCTTCATCCGCACTGCATTCATTACCCCCCCCCCCATCCATGGATTTCATAACAGGTTTGTTGTTTTGCAGGGTTTCAAGCGCGGAGAATCGCCATAACTCATTATCTCTGTCACAGTGGCAGAAAATGCAGGAAAAGGCTATATGCAAAGATCCAATTAATGAAGAAAGGCCAGAGAAGGTGTTTTGACATGACTTTAATCAAAGTACAGGGTTAAAACTCTGTCAAACTTCTCCAGAACTATTGGAACGTAGATTTCGCAGCCAGAGGTAATTGTGGGAGCGACAAAGAGCATCAATGGGGAAATTAAAGAGTTAAGGCTTAAAATTGAAGATTTTAAAGTCCTACTCCAGTTATTCAAAGGCATAGTACCAGATTCAAAACCCAGGGATCATGCAGAAGGTATAGTACACAGAAATCAACGCATATCAGGGTTTCTACAGCAACAGAATATTTCCTTCCATAAAGGACAAAGTGCCCATACAGTTTTCATTCCATGCCGTGTTCTAGAGAATTTTTCTGCCCTGACTGTAGTCCTACATGATCAGAAGCATTTGTTTCATAGTATGGAGACCCAAGCATTGTTATTTTACCTTTTGTTTAAGTCACCTGGAGTACTGCAGAGTACTTGAGCCAAAGTGCATCAAGAGACAGACCGAAGTAAATAGAGGCCTGAAGAAGATCACTCTTCCATCGAAGAGTGACAAGAATTGAATGCTCAGGGTTTAAAGACATAATGGGTCTCGGCCTTCTTCATCTCCTGAGTTTTAATACTGCATTTAGTTCTTCACCTACCGCCTTTGTTTCCCTTGAGCTATAAAGTTCATGAAGAAACTCATTGTAAAGGTGGTTGTTGATCAGTTATCATAGAACCGCAAGTAGTTTCTTTTGAGACATAGTCTCTGTGTAAAGCTGTAAGATAGCTTGAAGGAGATGTTTTCAGACTGAGTATTCAGCTATTGGTAATGTTGTACTTGATTGGTATTGTTTTTTAATATGACAAGCACATTTATTTGGATCCTGAACTGAAGCAGCGGTGATGTTTTCCTATCTTTGTGTTTACATTCATTCCATTTCATTTCTACTGGCGTGCATCAGAATATTGGAATAGGATTTACCCTTGTTAGGTACCTTATGTTTCTGCTCTCCTTTCCATTGATGTTTCTCTTCTAAATGTATTATCTAAGAAATATTTTCAGTCGGTTTAACCAGTGTAGTGGATGTTATTTTCTGCTCTCTAATGTATGAATTAAATGAATTTAGTTCTTAGATGTTTCTTGTTATAGATTCAGTTGGGAGATTTGGGAACACTAGGGATTAGAGTTAGCCCTGTCCACTAGGATCCTTGTATGACCATCTGGTCTTTAAATTTGTGTTCTGAATCTGTGTTATCTCCTCCCTTCCTACTTTCCATATAATATAATCATCTTGAAGATCCTATGCTTCAGATGACTAGCCCAATTGAAAGCCTGCCTATTGAGTAGCAAGCAAATCCTTTCTTGACTCCATTGCCCAATGGTTTTGAATATTTACTAGAATACTTCGCCTCTACCCTTTTTAATCTTTTCTCATCTTGGTCTTGCACTGAACCCTTCTTTCCTGATAACCAGCAACCGAATCAAAACAAATCAAACAAACAAACCTTGTGCCTATAACTAGCCTAACATCTTAAACTTTGAACTTCAAAGACATACACCTTTGATAAACCATAGAGAGATCCCTCTCTGGACCCAGGAGGGATAGATCCTGAGGTCTGAAACTGGTTTCATGTTGTCTCATCTTTTGGTCTTGCCAATCTGGCCAAAACATGGGAACCCCAACAGAACTTACTACCGGCGAGGAGGGTGGTGGCACACTGGGGTTGGTTGCCATTGGTACCGACCGCATAGGTGCCAGTTGTGAAATGGATGTTGGTGTGGCTGAAGACATTTCTTGCGGTATAATCTGAACTATCACAGGTGCTAATGGATTAGTGAGTGGAGGATTTTAAGGAGGTACGATGCCTTCTATAAAAGGGTCCTCTGGAAATTCCATGTGATACAAGGCTATGTAAAAATTAGGGTTTGTCAATGGAGACTGCTCTTCCGTGGAAGGCACGGGTTCACTAAGACTCAGTTATTCCTCCGTTGTTAGAGGAGGGAGACCTTGCTGTTGTCAAGACAGATAGCGATGGTCAGAAGATGCTATGATGACCTATTTATTTTTAAAATTTTTTAATAAATTGTGATGTATTGTAAATTCTCAGTGACAGTAACCACACACCTAAAAAAAGAAAAAATAAAGAAGGACTCTCTAAACCCAATCAGCAAGCAGGTAGAATAGGGTGCCATATCTGAGTACTACCGTTTGCTGGAGATGAAACCCAGTATCACAATAGAATATAGAGAGGGTTGGTCAAAATTACAGTTACGGTTACTCTAGAGCTTTGCTCAAACCTCAGACGATAGGTGTAAGTACTCTTGTGAAGACGAGTACCCTCTGAAAGACTGAAGACAGAGTAGGTCCGTCTGTTTTAGGTACTAGGAAAACCCGTCCCAGTCACCTTCTGTAAGTCCCTAAAAAATTTTGCCACTAGGGATACCTCAAATCATAGACATCATCAAGGGTGTCATGGTCGTAGACAGCACACTATATGGGCGGAACACCTAGATCCTAGATCTAGTTTTGACATCCCTGAAGGGAACTCCAATATATAGAATGGCCACTGAATGCACTTGAAGGAGGGATACCTTCGAATGCACCTGATTGTTTTCTCGTGCTTAGCTCCAGTAATGGAGTGGTCCTGATAATATGAGTGCAGTAGGATTTCGCTCATTAATGACTCTAGTCTCAATTTTTGAGATCTTGGGTGATTTTCTCACTTTTCCTAACCCAAGATCCTAGCCTGAACTACTGTTGGTGTGAGCTCAGAAAAAATTATATTATTGATTTCATTATCAATTTATTCTTAGTGTACTTGATTATTAGTCTTGCGGAGGGGGAGTGGACATATGAAATGTGATGAGACTCTGACCCAAAAAACCATGCAAAAATATTCTCTAAATATTCAATTTGACGAAGAGTATTTCTACAAGGAGATGTTTCCTTTCAACATCCATGCACCAAAATTCAAATAGAAAAGTTCAACCTTAAATATTCAGACATGTATTTATCTCTTCTTAACAGTATTTTAAGTAAAATTTTCAGAATTAATCCAGCTAGATGCAGAAAAACTAAAAAAAATAAAAAATCTTTTCTCTAAAAAGCAGATGTATTCGACACTAGCTTTTCAAATAAGAATAAAAAAATAGCAATGCCAGCTAGTAGATAAGCATAGGGATTCAACACATGAGTGGTTCTGATGGTTAAAAAAACACTACAACCAAAAAAAGGGACACAACAGGGGTGAACAACAAATTTTGGCTGAGTAACGTAGTGGTTCTAAGCAAAGATCGAGTTAATGCAGGGATTAACGCACTATAATCAAGCAGAGGCCACGTTATAACACTCTGCAAAAATAGTAAAGGCAGTGTTATCCAGGGTAAAATTCTTCATATTTCCAAATGGGGTCTGAACTGAACTCTGTGAGCTTTTGAAATGTCTACTGGGCATAAAAGTTGGCCAGAAGGATATGTGAACAGATGAAAGAAAGAGAAATGAAAGGAATAGTCTAGAAACTTGGGGTTAAAGTCCCCAAGTGGAGTTTCCAATTCTGCTATAGGGTAAAATGCTTGGGTTGTTGGTTATCGAATATCCCTCTCAAGGCTTTCCGGTGCTCGAGGCAGACTGTAAGATTAGTTATATAGTTCACAAAGAAGATGCATATATGTTCATGTCAACCTAAAAAAATTGATAAAATGAGATGGAGGATTACCTCTTTCTAGATCCTGAAGTCTTTGGAGAGCACTTAGCAGCAAAGTAGGGATCCTCCTTCACTAGCTCAAAATTCCGACCCTGTGATCAATCAAAGCACCCACATAATCTCTACCGCAATATACTTCTTATCAATTGAGTTAACATATGATAAACATTAAGAAATGCACATCTAAGCCATTCATCTCATGCTATGTAAGTGATTGAGAAACAATAACAATATTGAAGCACTGAATGGACAAAACAAATACAGTTATATTGATTTATAAAAAGGAGGATTACAACCGTCGGTTGCACCAAGCCCTCCTCAGTCTTCCAATCTCTCTCTCTCTTTCTCTGAATGTTGTGATGTCTTGGTCAACAAGTTCTTAATGAACTTCTTTGACCTTTGACCTTCACACTACAATAACAAATGCTCAGCTTCACATGTATTCAAAAAACCTTCGACCTTGGACCAAGAGCCCACAACTTCATTTTGTAGGAGATGGAGAGGGCAAACTTTGCCTTTCTCCTTCCACCAGTTCTAGATAGAAAAAACCAAGATGTTTCCCCAACTTTCCATGCTTTTTCCTTTCTTGAGAGTCTAGTTGTTTTTGGAAAGACCTAATAAGAGGTTAGTGCCTTGAATTTTCCATTTTTCACTGACTCTCTATGAGAAAAAGCTGGAGTTTCTAATCATTTTCCGCAGGTTTTTTTTGTTTCAAACTCAAAACACGGGTAACGCTGCCCTCTAGGCTAAACAGAGCATTGCCCTAGCCACTAACATGACCTTTTCATGGATCAGGAGCGTTATAACGCACTTTGGCTATTATAGGGGTGTGTTACCTTGGCAGAAGTAGGTTTAGTTTAGGTCTCTTTTTTCCTTCCATATTTATCTTATCCTATGAGCTAATGAGGAGGTCAGTTGACCTATAACAAAGAGGAGGAAGGGAAGGCAGGAGATGATAATGCAGTCACAACAAGAGCACCTCAAGCACCTCTTGATTGGAGGGAAACTAAAGTGTTCTCTCAACTATGGGTAGCATTTGCATACTTGGCTAAGGAGGGAGCCTTGGGAGAAGCCAGCACAACACAGAGAATCTCTCATGAATTCAGAAGAGAGGTAAGAAATTTCTTGAAAGGGGCGTTGCTATCTCCCACTTAGTTATCTATGTTGAGGAAGGAGAGATCAGAAGTATATGATGACATGGGCGTGAGGACACATGGAAACTTTTAGAAAATTATATATTATGGAGCAATGCAACACATAAAATATGCAGAAAATAAAAGCACACAAAAACACATAAAACCAGAGAGACACAAATATACGTGGTTCACCCAGTTTGGGCTACGTCCACCCCGAACAGCCAGTCCTTCCTTTCTATTATCCAGAAAAATGAAAAGACAAAACCTACAGCAGATCCACTGTAATATCCTATGTTTTTTCTCACAGTCTCCCTCTCTGTTTCTCGCTCCGAGAATACACATACAATACACAATCGCAATACAATGCCCTCATAAAAGCAAGGGGTTGCCTTCTAGGGAAAAAAACCCTAATCTAAACATAACTTCTACCGTCAGATCATTTGCCTAATGAATGACCCATATTGACTAGAAATTACTATACTTTTACAAGGCAATTTTACATCTATTTTTAGCTTCGGGGGCGCTGCCCCCAAAAGCCCCTGCCAGGGGAGGGCTCCGAAAAGCGCTGTCGCACCCCCCTGGACCCCCCAAGGCAGCGATTAATTACGGGTGGCATTTCCACCCCTTTTAAGGTACAGGGGTCCAATGCTGTGATACAAAGTAAACAAGATAATCAAGCTCCATACCCAACAATTTCCTGAAAGGGGCATTGTTATCTCCCACTCAGTTATCTATGTTGAGGAAGGAGAGATCAGAAGTATATGATGACATGGGCATGAGGACACATGGAAACTCCATATTTTTTGGGAAACCCATGGTATCTTCATTTACAAAGGAGATTTATGAACATGGAAAGAGGATGTTAACCCTCTTGCATAGATGGGCCAGATTAAGGAAGTCTTGGAAGACAAGGACTTTCCGAGGGGAATTTGATTTCCATTTTCTTCAATATTGTCTTGAGCAAGATCAACTACAAATGAGGCAACAAAGGGAAGATTATGATTCTCCAACATGTGATTTGACATCAAGCATGTCAAAGAGGAGAGCCATGATATGACAGGGGTAACATTCCAAACCTCTACAACGTTGTCATTTTTGGGGAGCCTAGATCCTTATTGGGATTCCCAACTCATGATGGAATACTCCAAGGACCTTTTCACATGTGAGGTTCTTGATGGGAAGGTAATGGATGGGAGGTATAAGGTAGCTAAGGGGGTCATTTATTTCCATGAACATATCTATTTGGCTAGAGACTCCAAGATCAAGGAGAAACTGCTAAATGCAACCTATGAGATCTTGCTTTCCAAACCCACTGGTTTCATTAGAGAATGTCACACTATCTTAGATGGATTCATGTAGGGAGGTTTCAAGGAAGAGGTGCACTCTCATATGAATAAGTGCATGGATTATTTGTTAGATGAGGAGAAACATAGCTCTTGGGAAGAGCCATCATTCACACCTCCTTACTCATTTAGTGTGACAGGGGACTCATCCATGAGTCATCTCACTAATGTAAAACAGGTGTATGGAGCAACTTGTCTTTCTGAATATTATTATGTATCTCCTATATGCCTATATTTCTCTAACACTCATTTGCAGGACATTGCTCCAAGAGGGGGCACTATTTATGATGGGTTTCATGGGCCACTCAAAGCCATTAACTATGTTGATGCAGGTCATCCCTTGGAGGCTCTTGGGAAGTTATTATATCCCTCATGGTGTGATTATTTTACACCAATTATGATACACCTTCTCCAATCATTCAAGGAGGATGGGGCAACAAACAAGTGTTGGGGGAGGAACTTGTCATCTCCTATTCTATGGCAGTTAAGGGTGAAACTACGCTGGTTGCACATGAGGAAACATTTTCCTTCTCCTTTGTCATACATGGAAGCTAGCATGATTCTAATCATGATTCCATATTCTTGGAATGTTCTTACCCTTGGGAACATGGTTGGAGGATTGGCAAATTGATGGGATGTGTCATTGGGGAGAGGTGTCTCCCACTCTTTTTTCACTACACGCTTTAATGGGAGCATGAGATATTATATGGCCACTATGGTAGACCACTTGTTTCTTTGTGAGGTGAGCCATATTTTTGTTGGGGACATCCCTCTCCTATGTATTGGGGGGTATTTTTTCTATAGATTTCCAAGCTGGGAGGTGATCCACTTCATTTGGATGATAATATGGAGATGGGAGTCTTTCATGGATGGTGAAATTCCCCATGATTTTCATCACTCCTACCTTGAGGAGGCCATGAATCAGTAAGAAGGTTTCCACATAAACCTTTCATTCTTTCATGAGGGAGGCCATTGGGTTTATTCATGAAAGGCCAACTTGCACACTTGGGGGGGCCCATTGAGAGATGAAATTCCTGCAGAAATTCTGAAGCAATGGTCGAGACTATTGGATGAGGAGGCCACAAGAGAAGGAGGGGAGATTTTGTAGCACTCACCTTATAAGCTGCTTGAGGACAGGCAACATCTTGGAGGGGAGGACTATAATATTCCTAGTTAGCCCAAGCTAATGGGAATAATCTATTTTTCCTTGTTTTGTTTTTCATTTCATGTTGATGAATAAAATGTAAAGGAGGACATGTAAAACTCCTAAAAATAACAAAATAAATCAATGCCAAATGTGAACATGGCTAAATCTGGGCCATTTTATAAAACACACTTGAGTGTGAAAGAGGTTGATCACTTGACCACTTCAACCTTGACCATATCCACAGCGCAGTCTAGATGCATTGAACCTCCTTGAGGCACAACGTAGTTCTAGACGGAGGTTCTACATGTGAAAGGGGCTAAACTAATGAAGTGGTTTAGGGTTTTGACAAGACTCCAATATTATAAAAGGAAGAGGATAACTGCATGAAGGGGTTGTTGAAGATATTATTTTCTGAAGGTATTGTCTGCTTAGACACTCTTCTCTCGGTTTTCCTATTTAGGATTCCCACCGCCTTCCTTGAGCAGCCCTTGGAGGAGACTTGTTCCATATTTTCCACTATTATTCTTGGGCAAAGCTTCACCTTACACCTACAGCACTGATCCTATTGAGGGTTGGGTTGTCCTTGTGAGTTGCAGCAAGTGGAATTACTAGATCTGCTTAGATCTAGATGATATTAGTGTCTCTTCTCAGTGAGTGTGTCTTTTAACCTCCTGGAAGAGTGCATTAGATGATTGAGCTTCATATCATGACCTTGGAATTAGGCCAAATCATCCTCAAAGCCTACAACATAGTTTCTCTCCATGGACTACGTTATTTGCAAAGGAGAAGTTGTAGGGTGTTTTGTTTGCATTTTGGAGGAGAGATCTCCGGTGTTAGGATTCTTCCTCTCACTGTGGTGATCCGTGGATTGGCCATATAATCCATGTGTGTTTCATATATAATATACTGTTATGTTATATGATTCAGTAATTTCTGAATATTTCTGCAGATCTACAACTCTAGATCTCAGATCTACTCTCTGTGCTTCATGATTTTCACAAAACCCCAAGGGGAATGTATAGATGAGATATTATTGTACAAATATCTATATTAGATCTATATTTTTATGTAAATATCTGCTTCAGATATGATTTATATTATATTGTTGCTTCAGCCCCAATAAAATAATGCTTTTGAGTTTATGCAGACTTTTTCTATGGCTGTAGCACCTCATTTCTGAGGATTTTTCCTGTATAGTCTCATTCTTTCTCTTGTAAAATGTATGGGCTGTAATTTAAATATGATTTGATGTTATACATCTAATATTTGAACCTCCATATGAGCCTATTTATTTTATTCAGTGGATCTGCGTTATTTTATGTTGCAGTCTTTTGCACATAGCTACAGCCCTTCTCTTTGGGTGATTTTCAGCTAGACTAGGTTGTGGGAGATCTGTTTAACCCACCTAGTTTGATTTTTTTTTATATCCTTTTGGATTTAGATCTTATATGAGATGATCTAAGGGATACAGGAGCTGCAAACTCATTTCTGTGCATAAATCTCCCATAAGTGCGTTGTTTCAGTAGGCTTGCGGTGCAATCCCAATTTTGGATTATTACACTAACGCATTTGTTGTAGCTATTTTGACTATTACCCTTGTCTGTTCATCCTCGAATATTTGGTGCATTTATTCCCATGAGGAACTGCCACAATCCTTGTTGTAGTTCGTATCTGAGAAAAACATAGAAATGTTTGATTCTTCAACAATTGTTGTTTGGGAAATTTCCTTTCCTTTCTTTGTCATTCAAGTTATCCTCACTCCGTTAGGTGGTTTTTTGAATTCATGTAAACGAAGTAAAATCAGATCTAAGATGAATAGAGAGAAATATAGAGCTAAAAAATATAATAAAAAATCTGACGCTCAATTATTCAAAACGCACTCGAAGTAGATACCAATCTTTCGAACTTTACTCCCATTAAATGTCGTTAATAATGCATAATTCTTCCTATCAAATATTTTACGCACATTTACGTAATATGTCTAATATATCAATATAAGACGTTAGACCTTATATCCGGTTGATTAGATATGAATCATTTCGCGTACTTGTGTAATAAGTACCAATATCGCATATCGCAACTCTAAACCGTTACCCTTAGTTATGTTTTTCGTCACAGATGAATTTCGTGAAATGCGATCTGCACAAATCATAGATCGCAATTTTGATTCAATAATAAAAACTTACATTTGGTTATTCACTGTGAAATGTGAAGTGCACTAATAATCATGTTGATGTGCTTTATCGGATCTTTGGAGTTTTATAACTGTTTCTTTTATTGATTCGTTGGGTCCAGCCTATCACAATCTTTACCAAATTGCCATAAGTTGATTGTTTTAAAATGTGCGACGTGATTTATTTTTAAAGGGTTGTTTAAAGAATTTGTAATGGAAATTTTATATGACTCTAAAAAGGTTGTAGCCCATATCAAAATTTGCAACACTTATATATGTTTTAACTTATTCGGCTTGTAAGTTATGCAATTTATGATGAGCGTTGTTAAAATCAAAGTGAAAAGGGAAAAAAAATTTCTTTCCTAAAGTTTTAGAATTAGGCTAATATAAAATCAAACTCATAAATTTCTATTTATTTTTAAAGGAAAACCATTTATTGAAAGTAAATGGGGGCTGTTGTATAATACAATAGAACCTTGTGGGAGAAATCCACAAAATCCTCAATATTTTCCTAAATATCCTCCATACCCAACTCCATGCTATCCATATCATCCACCTCCACCACAACGACAACCTCACCACATTTATCTCAAATATCCACTACCACTCAGCTACCTATACCACCATTTCCAAACCCACACACGGAAGTAGCTCAACCCACTTACAATGCTAAGCTACAATACTACCGAACATCTCCTCTTGATCTAAATGGTATCCATATTAGCTGCGGAAGAATATTGCAAAAAGGTGATTCTCTTGATGTCATTGAAGGAAAAAATTCATAAAAATAAGTTTCAAGTAAGAAGACCAAAGAATCATGTGTTTCACTTGATGAAGAGTAGACATCAAAACCAGAGATTGATAAAGTTACATTATATTCACCATTATATCCTCCATGTGTTCAAGGCCATAATCAACAAAAAGAGGAAGATTTGAATGTCATGGTAGAAGAGGACACAAAAAGAGATCCAAATGTGCAAGTGAACTAGGGGCATCACAAATATATTGAAATATTTTTCTATACTATCATTAAGTTTCAACAACACACTCTCCTTCAACATTACCTGATATCAACTCATTCAAATAAGTTGGTCTCTCATAGTTAGCTACATGTTAAAGCATGTCTTTCAAGCCTACACATGATTCTATTTGTCATATTAATGTGCACTTGGCTCCATTGGAAGTATTCTTATAATTTAAAGAGATTTTGTTTTTTCAAATAGAGTAGGATAGAAAAAAATTTAAAAAAATCGAAAAGAGAGAAAAAAGAATGTAATATCCCAAAATGGGAATGCACAACAAATCCTGCTGAAAAATGCTCTCTCCACAAATTGGTGTACTGAAATGAGTTTTCAGCTCCTGGATCCCTTAGATCAATGGGTCTAATGTATAAATTCGAAAGGAGAGAAAAAACAAATCAAACTAGGTGAGGTAAACACACCTCCCACCACCTAGTATGGCTGAAAATCACCCAAAGAATGGGGTTGCAGTCATGCACATCAAATCTACTTCAAAAATAACAATGTCCCACTGATTTAAAGTAGAATAAAAATATGGAGGCTGAATATTTACATGTACATCAGCAAAAAATATCTATAATGTGGTCCATACAGTGTACAAGAGAGAAATAGAAAATTTACAAGAAGAAACCCTCAAGATTGAGGTGTTGCAACAACAAATTGAGACTGCAAAGCTTGACAACATTATTTTATGGGCGGAAGTAGGTGTATATTAGATTTCAAATCTAAAACAAATCTGTGTAAAAAATTATAGATCTATATCAGATCTGTACATTAGATAAGTTCCTCTACAAATTCCCCTTGGGGTTTTGATCAAAACATGAAAGCACATGAGTAGATCTGAGATCTAGAATTACAAATCTGCAGCAATATTCAGGAATTATGTAGTAAATAAACACATTTTTACACCAAAAAATTTCACCCTCACATTCTGCTGACCATATGAGCTCATTGACACTCATACTTACCTCCTCTACAAGTATTACAACCTTTGTTCCTCATTCCAAGCCCTAAAACTAGAGAAAAAACCCTAAAAAGCTCAAAAAATTTGGCTGCGTAGGTAACATGAAGCCTACCTATGTTCCTGGCTAGGGTACGCAGGTAATGTGAAGAGGAACTGCATTCTAGAACACATTTTTCCAGTGTTATGCCTGCGTACCCCTGTAAAGATTAAAAAAACCGAGAAATTAAAGTGAAAAAGTTGAATTTTGGTCAATTCTAGAAGGTTCTAGATGAGATTTTTTGGGGATGAGTATGCTTTAGTAAGGTGCATGTATCCCACACCTTAAGGAGCTAATCCCTTGATGTGAGGATTCTATCCCTTTGAAGGAGGATTCTATCCCTTCAAAGGTGGAATCCTAACCTCCTCATCTGCTCTATAAAAGGAGGCATTGGGTAGCCTCAAATGGTTAAGATTTTTGGTTGAAGTTTTTTGGAGATTGAGATTTTGGGGATTGAGGATTAGAGTTCAAGCTTTATGTGTGATTGAGTTGAAATGCTATTAAGATTTAGACTTCTTTTTGCTGAGATTTTGAGAGGAAAGATCACATACCTCTTTGTGCTCCTGGAGGAAGAGTGCAAGACTTATCAAAGTAGAGGAGACTTCTGCTTCGGACCCCGGGAAGGCCTTTCAAACATCAAGGCTAAGGTTGTAAGGTTATTTTGTTATTTTAAGATTAATATAATAAAGTTTTATTTTTCTCAATAAATTTTCGTTTGATTGTTTATTTTAATAAGTTGTCGTTTGATCATTTATTTCATAGATTCCTTGATCACTATGATAGGTATTTTTTATAATTATTTGTTATACAGGTGCTATTTACTGTTTGATTGTTTGTGATTGCAGGTCGACAAAAGACAACATATTGTTGCGACGAAAGGATTATTGATGCGACGAAAGCACTACGACCGCAAATAAGCATTTGGATCTAAGGTAGGATCGACACCTTCATAGCATTTATTTGTAAAATGAATATATTTAGAGAAAGACAAGCTTAGTTGTTCACTTGTTGCTATATTTTCTTTTGACACTAGGGAGATCGGTCTTGTCTGCAAGAATGATTTATCCGACCAAAAAATTGGTGACTCCACTGGGGAAATGGACTATAAGTTTACCCCTTTTACGGACTGAAATGGAATATTTACGAAAAAGGTATAAGTTGACTAATTATGGTCAATAGAGTTCTCTCCTGCATTATTTTATCCTTTTTCGGGCTCGAGAGACTAAATTTATGAAAAAGTACACATAAATTTCTTGGCCGGATAAATCGTTCTTGCGGACAAGACCGATCTCCCTAGTGTTAGAAGACAATCTAGCAACAAAGGAACAACTAAGTTTGTCTTTCTCTAAATATATTCGTTTTACAAATAAATGCTATGAAGGTGTCGATCCTACCTTAGATCCAAATGCTTATTTGCGGTCGTAGTGCTTTCGTCACATCAATAATCCTTCCATCGCAACAAGATTTTGTCTTTTGTCAACCTGCAATAAAAAACGAGCAAATATTAAATAGCACCTATATAACAAATAGTTATAAAACATACCTATCATAGTGATCAAGGATTCTATGAAATAAATGATCAAACGACAGCTTATTAAAATAAACAATCGAACGAAAATTTATTGAGAAAAACAAAACTTGATTGTATTAATCTTAAAATAACAGAAAACCTTACAACCTTAGCCTTGATGTTTGAAAGGCCTTCCCGAGGTCCGAAGCAGGAGTCTCCTCTACTTTGATAAGGCTTGCACTCTTCCTCCAGGAGCACAAAGAGGTATGTGATCTTTCCTCTCAAAATATCAGCAGAAAGAAGTCTAAATCTTAACAGCATTTCAACTCAATCACACATAAATCTTGAACTCTAATCCTCAATCCCCAAAATCTCAATCTCCAAAAAAATTCACCCAAAAATCTTAACCATTTGAGGCTACCCAATGCCTCCTTTTATAGAGTAGATGAGGAGGTTAGGATTCCACCTTTGAAGGGATAGAATCCTCCTTCAAAGGGATAGACTCCTCACATCAAGGGATTAGTTCCTTAAGGTGTGGGATACATGCACCTTACTAAAGCGTACTCATCCCCAAAAATCCTCATCTAGAACCTTCTAGAATTGACCAAAATTCAACTTTTTCACTTTAATTTCTCGCTTTTTTTATCTTTACAGGGGTACGCAGGCATAACACTGGAAAAATGCATTCTAGAATGCATTTCCTCTTCACATTACCTGCGTAACCTAGCCAGGAACACAGATAGGCTTCATGTTACCTGCCTACCAAAAGTTTTTGAGCTTTTTAGGGTTTTTTCTCCAGTTTTAGGGCTTGGAATGAGGAACAAAGGTTGTAAGACTTGCAGAGGAGGTAAGTATGAGTTTCAATGAGCTCATACAGTTAGCAAAATTTCAGGGTGACATTTTTTAGTGTAACAGATTGCCCCCTAAATTTTGAAGTCTGAAATAGATGAAGATGAAGAGTGAAGTAATTTATCATTTCGACGATCATCCCTTGGACACCCCAGTCGAAACCTGTGAAAAAATTCAATGCAAAATATATATATGTAATCATATCATCGCTGAGGTAGGAATTCCCATACTCAGATCAAAAACTAACTAAACTTGTTCTGATACAGAAATAATTTTAATATTACATCAATAGTGTAGACACAGGATGGGCACAACCATCTATAATGAATAGTCTATTGTATAATAATAAAACTCCTCGCAGCCTAGATGGTAGAAACTAGATCCAGGGTCTTGATTTCTGCTTCCCAAACTAGTACGATTATATCGATGCGATTAAATGTGTTGAAGTCAAACATGGTAGAAACTACTTGATTACTAGTCAATGATGTGAACTGTTAACAAGTGTGAGAGAAACCACCAGTAATGTCAATGGATCTCAAATTACTCAGTACAATCCATGAAATGTGAATGAATTAGCTGAAGTTGAACATGTCACGGAATCATTCGATCGAAGGTCACTGATGTAACCTGTCGTTGAAGGCGAGAAAGCTACCATTGAGGCATGCAGATTTCAAGTTACTGATGATTTCTAGATCAACTTCCTAGATAATGAGCTGTCGTCGATAGAAAGTGATCTGTCGTAGGCAAGCCCACAACACAAAATCATAGATCAATTTTTGAAGAAATATAATGGCAAGGACTAACTTAGGGATGGTTAAAATGGAAGACAAATATTTTGCAAATGAATGGTTTGTTTGAACTGTCCTCTTGAACACACAACGACACTGCAGATGGCTTGGTGACAATTGACCCAAAGCTAATACCCAAAAACCAGCTAAAGACTTTCAAAATGGTTTGATTAACTGCTAGGCAAAGGATTTCCCAACCCAGGTGAACAAAAGTGTCGTGTTCAAGAGTGGTTAACGGTTTTCCGAATAATCAAAATGTAACAAACAGGTTCTTTTTTCTCTCTTTTCCCCCACCATTTCTGGCAAGTACCTCTTTATTTTTGACAAGCTTGAGGAGGATAACATTTTCTTGTTTATAAGCTCATCCTTCAGATGAGTCCAAATTAGTTTTAGATTCGAACCCTAAGAAGGAGTGGTTCGTTCTTGTTTGAAAATTGAACAGGTCCTTTACTGTTAAATTTTAACGAGTCGAGTATAGGAGAAACTCGGTGTTTTTCAATTTTGGGAGTCAGAAGAAAAAACTTAAGAAAACTCCATAGGTGTACTTTTTCATAAATTTAGTCTCTCGAGCCCAAAAAAGGATAAAATAATGCGGGAGAGAACTCTATTGACCGTAATTAGTCAACGTATACCTTTTTCGTAAATATTCCATTTCAGTTCGTAAAAGGACTAAACTTATACTGAAGGGATGATCATTCATTTATTTTAACGAGTTCGAATAATCAAGTGCTCGGAAATCTTTCCATGTTTAGAGAGTCTGAAAAGGGCTTAAAAGAGGACTCCAAGGTTTCGCTTTTTCGTAAGTTTTAAGAGTTCGAAAAAAGGGATAAAAATGTACTCATGGTTTTCACTTTTTCGTAAGTTTTAACGAGTTCGAAAAAGGGATAAAAATGTACTCATGTGGTCGAATTTCAATTTAATTTATGAGCAGGAAAAGACGGAAAGAACTCGGCATTTTCATGTGTTTTACGAGAATGAAATATAGAAAAATAATCTCGGGATTTTCATGAGTTTAACGAGTCTTGAAAATAACTGAAATTGACTCAAGATAGGTTTCACTTTTATAAAAGCTTGAAACAGAGAAAAACTATGCTTCAGAGTGGTTTCATTTTTACACAAGCTTGAAACAGAGAGAAAACTATGCTTGATTCCCCCTAAGCATAACTGCTAGAGCCCATGCCCCCCCAGCTTCATTTCATTCAACTAAGTACACTACTGGTAATTAATAGCTGGATGCAATGAAGGTTCATTTATGAGATCATATGAAAGACCCAACCTAAAACTGTAAGAAAATTATGAAAAAAGTGAAATAACTAACCTAAATATATGACTTAACATTTACGAGATCTAGTCAAAGACTCGACTCAATTAGGGGAGGATTTGTTTCATTTTTTAACGAGCTTGACACAGGAAAAGAACTATGCTCATGGCAACATGTTTCATTTTTTAAACGAGGTTGACACAGTAACAGGAACTATCCTCACCTACATGTTTCATTTTTTAACGAGGTTGACACCGTAAAAGAAACTATCCTCATATCTACTCTCTACAATCTACCTATATAACCTACTGATTCATTTTTTAATGAGGTTGACACAGGAAAAGAATTGTCCTCATACCTGATTCATTTTTTAATGAGGTTGACTTAGTAACAGGAACTATCCTCTAACCAACTGATTCATTTTTTAATGAGGTTGACACAAGAAAAGAACTGTCATCATACCTAATTCATTTTTTAATGAGGTTGACTCAGTAATAGGAACCATCCTCAGTGACTACTTATTTCTAATCTATCAATCTACTCTCAACAATCTATCTACTGATTCATTTTTTAATGAGGTTGACACAGTATAAGGAACTATCCTCGGACCAACTGATTCATTTTTTAATGAGGTTGACACAGGAAAAGAACTATCCTCATAAACTACTTATTTCTAATCTATCAATCTACTCTCAACAATCTCTCTACTGATTCACTTTTTAATGAGGTTGACACAGGAAAAGAACTATCCTCGGACTCACTGATTCATTTTTTAACGAGGTTGACACAGTAAAAGGAACTATCCTCAGACCAACTAATTCATTTTTTAAGGAGGTTGACACAGTAAAAGGAACTATCCTCACACTCACTGATTCATTTTTTAACGAGGTTGACACAGTAACAGGAACTCTCCTCATACTCACTGATTCATTTTTTAACGAGGTTGACACAGTAAAAGGAACTATCCTCAGACTCACTGATTCATTTTTTAACGAGGTTGACACAATAAAAGGAACTCTCCTCACCAGCCACTGATTCATTTTTTAACGAGGTTGACACAATAAAAGGAACTCTCCTCAGAATCACTGATTCATTTTTTAACGAGGTTGACACAGTAAAAGGAACTATCCTCGGACTCACTGATCATGGCTTCCAACTGGAAGAAACACATGTCAATGGACACACCTTGATCATGGCTTCCAAGAGGTCTTCCTCATATGGAATAACAGTTCTATGAAAGGAAGACATGCCAAGGGACTCAAAAGGGATAAAAACATCGCGTTCAAATAATCCCATAGAGTTTTCCATGTCAATTACCGAATCTAAGTCAAAGGAAGACGAGCAAATAGTGAGAGGCTCACTTACATCGGTAATTGAAAACATGGGACTAGTTGCCACATAATTAACCCATGGCAGGGTAGATACCACTTTCGTATGAGGAATATTCAGGGATGTCAGATTATTGGTAGTCGAATCAAGACTATAGAATGAAAGTTGGTCTACAGTCACAATATTGCCATTGTGAGGGAAAGACATCACGTGAAAGAGTGTCGATATGACAACTTTCATTGCATAGACATAGTCTCGCCCAAGGAGTAAATTTAAATCCAAGGGACCTCGAACTACCATAAGATCAATACATACAGTTTTACCTTCCAAAGTAATAGAAAACTTAGGAAGGATCCCTAAAGGTTCACTAATGGTTCTGTTAAAATATTTCAGATTTTGCGTAATAGGCACAAGCTGAGGGGAACCCAAAGCTTTCCAAACAGTTGAGGATAAAATACTAACAGAAGCTCCTTCATTTACCTACGTGCGGTGTATGTCCCTACCACCAAAATTCACAATGATTTGGAAAGGGATGGAGGAAGGAAGACGAGGTTCTGTCAGTCTATTCCAATCAAAGGAAAATACCTCAGTATTTGGAGGGGGTTCTGTAGAAACAGGTGAAATTCCCCCTGGTGTAGAAGAATCTAATGTAATAAGAAGAACCTGAGTAGTATGAAGTTCACTCTCTACAGGGAGAATGGGATCGACTGAATGTGAAATCGAATCGACCACTTGATCAACTAATGGATCATCAACCTGAGTGATATGAGTTTCACTCTCCAATGGAAGAGTGGGATCGACTGTACTTGAAATTAGATCAATCACTCCGTCAGTTGACGGTAGGTTGGGAGAAAGTTTAGGGTAACCAGTTGGAAATTATTACTGTGGCACAGTAAGTTTTTCCAACAATTTTGAGGCTTCATCCATGTGAGGGAAAATGTGAGTTTGATGACTCCCTTTGCATAAATTACAAGGAAACCTAACTTTACCCTTTTTCCCAGGAACCTGACTATCACTGGTTGATGGATCAATGGAAATTTGATGAGATTTTTCTGACCATACTTCCAAAACCTTTGGAATACCAGGACAATTGATAAGGAGGTGGTCACTGTTGAGTCCCAAACTTGCATCTTTCCTATACACCTTTCTAGACTTTTTCCATTTACCTGGACCTCCTAAGTCATCAACATCATTCCATATTAATCATAAAAGAGCATTTAAAGTGGTTTTTAACTATGTTTTGTGTCTGCTGTTTGAATTAGATTTTTTCTCATTGAGCTGCGGAATCTTGTCACTTTCCGCAGCTGCTTCAACTTTCCGCAACCATTTTGTTAAAGTCTATATTGCAGGTGTCTTCAGGCAAATCAAGCCACATGGGCAAGTTGGAAATGACATGGATATGGACCGAGTCCTATTGGCTCAGTCGAATTCACCAAAGAAGGCCATGGTCAAAGGTAGTCAAGCGGTGGTCAACCTAAGAGTCCTACGGTGACAAAACTTCATTTTTCACCACGTGAAGACTTTCGTGGCCGTTCCTAAGTCTCAGGGCACATATCAACACCTGTGAACTGCTCCATAAGCCGAATCCAACGGCCACCCTCCATAGATTTAATCTTCACGGCAGCCATAATGCTAGATTTCTGGACGTGGTTGTTCACGTGTCTTTTATCAGCGCAGATTGTAGGAAATTAGTTATGTCATCCTCTGTTATAAATAATGTGTTCTCATACGCATAGTAGCTAGCTTCTGTAATGTAATTTTGCTGAAAAGAAAGCCCACTGTGCCGTGACATTATTTCCTTGTTATGACTACGTTTTGAATACATGAGAAGACTCTGTTCATAAGCATAATTCGTGGTTGATAGCTGTTGCCCGAGGATTGTGCAGAGGGCCCCTGCACACGACGAGGTTTTGTTTATTGCTGTATAGTTTCATGCTTTATTTCCTTACGTTCATTATGCCATATTTATTCACGTGTATATATTACATCTCTTATGGTATTAACGTTTTATTTCTGTCCATAATTTTTCATGCTTTATACTGTTGTTAACTGATCAGTGTCTTTGTTCCAGATTACAGTAGGCAGCCCGAGCATTTGCACATAGTTTTACAATGACTAATGACGTGGAATTAGTCTTGTCCTTCTGCTGATTGATTTTTCTTAGCTTTTAATTCCAGCATTGTTTTATTTATTTCAGTTTTGTACATTTGCTTTATTAGTTAGATTAGATATTAAATTACTCATGTCATTATCAGTTACCTCCGAAAGCCATAGCGAGACTAATGGTGAGGGATTGAAGTATGAGTGTGTAGTTTGATATTAGTTTATTTTTCTGCAAGATAGATATTAAATTGCTCATGTCATTAGCAGTTACCTCCGAAAGCCATAGCCAGACTAATGGTGAGGGATTGAAGTATGAGTGTGTAATTTGATATTAGTTTATTTTTCTGCAAATTAGATATCAGATTGCTCAAGTTGTTTATGATTACTTCCGAAAGCCATAGTGGGACTAATGGTGAGGGTTCGGAATATGAGTCGATGTAATTTGATTTTAGCTTTACTTTGCTTGCAATTCTTGGATTTCTTTGAGCATAGTTTCTTTTGTATTTAGACAGCAGCAAGGGTAATGGGTTTCATGATCAATAGTTCACTGTTTGTTTGACTAGTATAGTGGCACATTTTCATTTTCTTTTAGGAATTAATTTTGTCATTTCATGTTTTAAAACCCTTTTGAAGTTTGAAGTTTGGGAAATCATTATAAAGGAAATCATTGCCTTGAAAATTTATATCCATACTTGTCTTTTAGAATTTCCATCTCACATTAGGAAACCAACCAAGATAAAAACCCCCAAGATAAATATAAAAAAAAACCAAAAACGACAAAAAGTAAGAGATAGGTTATCTTGCACATATAGTGCGCCACACTTCGTCAGCTTACGAATCTCGGATTGACAAATTAATGTAGCAATTTAGGACACACTAAATTGACCAAACATTTTGGCGCCGTTTCCGAGGAAGTGTAACTAGGTAACCAATTTCTTAAAAAAAAAAACAATAAAAAGAAGGGAAAAATTGATAACTTCTTAAAGTATGCTCTCCTCTTGCACCTAGTGTGATCTCGAGGATCAGAAAAGAGAGTTATTGGTTCAATAATTTCTTAAGTATGCTCTCTTCTTGCACCTAGTGTGACCTGGAAGATTAGAAAGAGAATTATTAGCCCAACTTAAAAATTAAAAAAAAATGACATGCATAGAGAAGGAGATTCTAGGGGAAGGTTTATAGCTAGAGCCAAGAGTTCGAATTTCACAACTCCATCTTCTTCAAGGCATAGACAAGATTCACCACCATCTACCCCTAGCCTTAAGATTCCTGGAATTCATGGAGCAGCTGAATTAGAGGATTCTCCTACACCATCTACCAAATCTCATTTAGAAGAAGACCCTTTATTTACTTCTACAGGAGAGAATATTGTAATTAAAGAAGTAGAATCACCTGAAGAAGAAAAGGAAGAAAATCCCTCTCATCCTCCCTTGATAGAAGAACCAAAGGACTCTAAGGACTCTGAAGAAACCATCATGACAGAGGAAGTAGTAGATGGATTCGGAGGTAGAGGTAGAGGTAGAGGAGGAGGAAATAATGGAGGCAACAATGGTGGAGGTGGAGGTAATAATGGAAGAAATAGGGAAGGAGACAACTCGTTTGGATTCCCTATAGTTGATGAGGAAACTCATAAAATGATGAAAAACATCTCACCATCTGTCCTCCCCAAATTTTATGGATTGCGAAGTGAGGATCCGGAAACATTTCTGTTTGAGTTTGAAGTCATGTGCCGAACCTATCACTATATGGAAGACTCTCAAAAACTCAAACTGTTTCCTTCAACATTGAAGGGAGCCGCTTTGAAATGGTTCATGGGATTAGTCACCCAATCTATTAGGACTAGGAATGATATGAAACAAACATTTTTGGATAGATACCTGGACTATTGCATGCCCACCAATCACAAGGATGAGGTATTCAAAATGGTGCAAAAAGAAGATGAAAATTTGGAGGATTTACTTGAAAGATTTCAATACAACTTAAAAAGAGCAAAGATGAGCAACTTAGATGAGGAAAATTTGAAAGCCCTTCTATTAAAAGCCATCAGAGATGAATGGATAGATATTTTAAACATGATGGGGAAAGGATACATTTCTCAACTTCCACTTCGTGACATAACATAACTATGTGTCCATCTCTCGAGGGGAAAATCTAAAACGGGAAAAGGGCCTAGAGATCCTTCTCTTATCAAGGCAAACAAATCTGCAACTGGATCAGTAAGTAGGGCAGAGATTGGAAATATGCTTGATGAATTCAAAACTGATATCTTAGGGAGCCTTAGTGAACAACTAGACACCCTTAAAATTCAAAACAAGCAGAAAGCAGAAACCGATGCTCTAGCCATCTTTTGTCCGAAATGTAGGAAGAAACATGCTTTAAGGGAATGTCCCTTGGATGCAAAAGTTGTAGAAACATGTATGATTTGCTCAGAGAATCATGAAACCAAGGATTGTCCTTCAATTCCTGGACTCAAAGTTGTCTTTCAAGAAGATCCAAATTCAGTAGAATCTCTCTGTTTTGTTGCAAGAAGACCTTGGCAGGGGCAAAAAACTCAAGGGTTTAACAACCCTATGAATTTTCAACCCCCACCAAATTGGAATCCTTGGCAACAACCTTGGCCCCAACCTCAAAATCCATATCAATCATGGGTACAAGGTATGCAAAATCCTTATGGGAGATTTGCTCAATTTTATCAATATCCTCCATCTTTTCAAAATCAACAAGCTCCACAACTTCCAAACCCAAATCTACAACTTTCATTTCCATTTCCACAACAACAACCTTCTCAACAAAATCCAAATCCTCAACTCATGATTCCATTCCAACAAAAGACAAATCAACTTCCAGCTCAGCCATTGCCAAATCCTAACAATAAAAATCCTCGGAATACTTACATGATAGAAGGACAACAATTTCCTACCTATATGATTGTTCCTCTCAATGATGTACAACTCAGGTCTGGTAGAGTTTTAGAAAAACCTTCTATAGATGTCCAAGAGCAAGATACCTCTAAGGAGGACTCTCTTAAAGTAAATAAGGGTTTTGAGGAAGCATCTCTTCAAAACTCAAACATTCAAAAAGAGAAAGAAAATTTAACCCCCACAACTCCTATAGTTGAGCAACCTGCATCTTCATCCACACCTCCTTTCCCTGAAAGATTAAAAATTGATAAAGGGGTGGAAAAAAAAATCTTGTTGCCTAACTATGATTTTCTAGATGAATTAAAGAATGTTTGTATCAAGATTCCCTTGCTACAAGCCATTAGAGAGATTCCTATTCTAGCGAAAACAATAAAGGAGTTGAGTCTCAAAAGACCAGGAAGGAAACTAAGAGATACAAGAAGAATCCACCTGGTAGGAAAAATTGCAGATATCATGATGGGAAAAATTACCATACAGAAGTATGTAGATCCAGGTAGTCCAATTGTCAAGACACATATAAATGGGATATAAATTCCAAACACATTGATTGACTTAGGGGCTACTATCAACATTATGAGTAGACAGACTATGGAACAGCTAAAACTTCCTAATCTTCTTTTTACACCTACTTTACTGCAACTTGCAGATCGATCAGTTATCAAACCAGATGGTGTATTAGAAGATATTTCAGTCTCCTTATATTCTTGGGAATATCCAGTAGATTTTATGATTTTGACTCCCAAGAGTAATCTAGGAGGGCACCCACTTATCTTAGGAAGACCTTGGCTAGCCACAGATGATGCTTTCATTAGTTGTAGATCTGAAGATATGTACATTTCTAATGGTAATTCGACAAATAAATTCAATTTGTATCCTCTAGCAAAAGCAATCACAGAAGTAGGAGAAAATGAATGGGTCGATGATGAGGACACTATACAACCTGTCTTTACCATTTCTGAAATCAGTGAGGATAGTCAAATTTTGAACACATTAGAAAATTTTGAGACATCTTCAGAATATGACCCCACACAATTTCAGTTGGAATCTGACATTGAATATTTATCATCAAGACAAATGTCTCTTTACTCTATGGAAGAGTTTAGTAGCTCTACCATTGAGTTTTTTCTAGGAAAAACATTGAATATCAACAAAAACTTGGAAAAGTCACAACAGGAAGAGCTAACCAAAATCTTGCAAAAACATTCTACTGCATTTGCATGGGAGTATACTGATATGAAAGGTATTGATCCTAAGACTTGCATCCATCATATCTATATTGAGGAAAACAGTAGACCAATCAGACAACCTCAGAGAAGGATGAATCCAAACCTTAGGGAGATAGTGAAAGAAGAGCTCCAAAACTACTCAATGTAAACTTCATTTATCCAATTTCAGATAGCCGATGGGTTTCTCCTTTGGTTATAGTACCTAAAAAGAATGGGAAATGGAGGGTATGCATTGATTACAGGGAATTGAACAAAGAAACTTTGAAGGATCACTTTCCTTTGCCCTTTATCGATCACGTATTAGATACATTAGCAGGCAAAAAGTAGTTTTCATTTTTGGATGGTTTTAGTGGCTATAATCAAATTCAGGTAGCACCTGAAGATCAAGATAAGACCACATTTACCTATCCATGGGGGACTTTTGCCTATCGAGTGCTTCCTTTTGGGTTATGTAATGCACCCGCAACATTCCAAAGAGTAGTACTAGGAATTTTTTCTGATCTAATCCATGATTGTGTAGAGGTTTATATGGATGATTTTACAGTTTATGGTAATTCATTTGAAGAAGCATTAGAAAATTTGGAAAAAGTTCTTATAAGATGTAAAGAAACAAACCTTTCATTAAGCCATGAAAAATGCTTTATGATGTTTACTGAAGGGATTGTTTTAGGACATCATATTTCAGGAGATGGGATTAAGATTGATAGATCAAAAGTTGAAGTCATCTCCAAGTTACCTATTCCAAATTGTCAAAGAGATGTTAGAAGTTTTCTAGGATTTACTGGTTACTATAGAAGATTTATAGAAAACTTCACTAAGATAGCATCTCCACTCTTCAAATTGCTTACAAAATATTGTGAATTCAAATGGGATCCTGAATGTCAATCAACCTTTGAAACTTTGAAAACAAGAATATCTGAAGCACCTATCTTGAGAGGACCAAATTGGAAACTCCCTTTCCATATTTCTACAGATGCTTCAGATACAGCTCTAGGAGCTGTGTTGGGTCAAAAGGATTTAGTCCCTTATGCGATTTACTATACCAGTAAAAATTTGACTCCCACTGAGTTGAACTATACTGTAACTGAAAAAGAGTTTTTAGCTGTTGTTCATGCAATCAATAATTTTAGACATTATATAATAGGCTATGAAACTTTTATTCATACTGATCATTCTATGATTAGATATCTAATGAACAAACCTGTTACTAATGGCATAGTGACAAGATGGCTCCTACTTTTGCAGGAATTCAAAATTACTGTGTTGGATAGACCAGGGAAACAAAATATGTAGCTGATTTTTTGTCTAGGATTCAGAATACTAAAGAAGATTTTCCTATAGAGGATAATTTTCCTGATGAATACTTGTTTGCAGTAACTACTAAGACACCTTGGTATGCAGATATTGCTAACTATTTGGTTACAGGGAAACTGCCTCCACATTTATTTCCAAGTGAAAGAAGAAAGATTATTCAGGAAAGTTCAAATATTCATGGATTTCTAACGAATTGTTTAAAACAGGGCCAGATCTTGTGATCAGAAGATGTGTCAGGGAGGATGAAATACCTGATATCCTCAAGGCATGTCATGATGAACCATGCGGTGGACACTTTGCTAACAAAAGGACAGCCTATAAAATCCTCTCTTTAGGATATTGTTGGCCTTCCCTCTTCAAAGATGCAAAACAATATGTCAAAAGGTGTGACAGCTACCAAAGAGTAGGGAAACCTACCCTTTCAAATGAAATTCCATTTCAACCACAGGTACTCATCGAACCCTTTGAAAAATGGGCTTTAGATTTCATTGGACCTATTAATCCACCATCTAAGCAAAAGAAGTATATATTGGTTTGTACTGATTATGTTACTAAATGGGTGGTGTTGGGGTCCCGTGTTTTGACAGTTTGGAAAATCAAAAGACAAGGCAACATCAAAACCAATCTTTACAGTTCCAGGATCTAGTCCTCCTATTCTCAGAGAGGGATCTCTCAAATATTTGTTTGCAAAGGTTTATCTTGTTTGCTTTGATTATGGATTTTAAACTAGTTATTAAGTGTAGATGTTTGTTTGGTTGGGTTGAGTTGATACAAAAGAATATGAAAGGTCTAGAAAAGATAGACAGAAAGAGGAAATATCTGGTTCATTGGGCAATGGAGTCAAAATAAGGTCATGACAAACTCTTCAAGGGATATGGGATATCAAAGGGAAAATCTAACTTGGCCACAGGATCCTTTGTTTTGGAATGAGATGGAAATTAATGTTTTGGAAAGAGAAGCTTAATTCTCAACAAAGGGAACTTGAAAACATAACTTAAAAATAAAGAGATATTTGATAGACAGGGCTAACCATAAATTCCACAAACATTCTTTAAGTAAACAATGACTTCAAGACAACTTTTAAAATGAAATCTAAGATTCGGGGAACTCCCTATTTCCTCAAAGATTTTATTTTAAAGGACTTAGAAAACATAAAAGATTCACTGATAGCTGCATTCATAGAAGAGGGAACATCTAAATAACATCTATGCTTGCAACTATAAAGACCTTCAAAACAACTGTTCAAGCAGGGGCAAAGGGTAAGATCAAAACCGACCTCTTTAATTAACTTAAGACAATGGTACTTCAAAGGGAGACTTCAATAACAGCTTTCAAGTGATGGCAGACAAGCAGGGAGAACCATAAATCATGCTGAAACCAACTATTTGAGCTATCAAGGAAATAAAAAAGCATGAAGACTAAAGATAAGGCTTAAAGCCTCTAAAATACTTCAGCAGAAGAAAACATAAAACAGTGAAGGGTGAACAGGTCTAAGGTGCTTCCAGGAGTCATTTCTTAGCCTAAAACTTTCAGCCTACTGTAGTAAGAGATTATGAAACATAATGAAAATAGGAGAAAACATTAAACAGTTAGAATAATTCACCAACAACCAAGCTCATGAATCCAGTGATAGAGCCTTCTTAGGAACAGGGATGCAACAGCATCATCAAGACATCCAAGACTTCAATTTGTTTTTCAACTTCAACAGACTTGTATATTTATTTCCGACAGTTTCAATGTTACAACTTGTGATCAAACAAAAACCAACCCACAACCACTCATCTCTGCTGTGGTATATATAGAAAGATGAGGAGGTGAGATCTGAAAAGATCTCAATTACAATTAATACAGGATTTAAATGGCCCATTGGCCCTTGGGATGCTCAATGAAGAAACAGAAGAGGTGTTCACCGCATTAATTGATTTGCACTCATGATTTTAAGCTGGGTAGGAGTTTTTGTTGACCTTTGAGGCACAGGTAGTTTGAAGTAACTCTGCAGATATTCTTTGCATTGAAGGCCCTGGTGGAAGTGACTTCTTTGGCTGTGTCGAGGAAAAAATCTGATCCTGATCAATAAATCCAGCTCCTGATTGAATCCTTTGAGGCACAGGTGGTGCTGTGGTGGTTGAGGAATCAATTTGCCTCAGATATGGCAGTGGAGGCATTATGTCTGATAAACACTTTTAGGTTTTCCTTTTAAACTGTGTTTGAGTTCGGGATTAGGCTTTTGATAACTGTCTTAGCCGTAATCCCCACTCATTTTTCCATTAATCCTCGGCTTCTGGTTAGTTTTTTGATTTCCTGCGATCTAATACTCTTTTTCTGTGACTTCTTTGCTGTTTCCAGTTTTTACAGGGGCGCGTGGTAGTGAAGGCTCATGGAACCTAGTTGACACTATAATTTACACCCTGCAGATAATCTCTCCGATGAATTCGAAAGGTAGAGGATCGTCATCCTTGCCCCATGAAATTTCTCCATTAAAATCGGAAAAACCTTAAACTTGCACAAAACAAACAAAATGAGGAAATCCTGCGTTTATATGGGTAGATCTGCATCGGAGGGTGTGCGGAGGAGTGGGGAAATCTGAGCCGTCGATCGCGCTATGATCGACGGTCGGGAGCGATCGGGAAAGTCAGCGGCGGAGAATAGTTGACTAGGGAATGGAATCGGGAAATTGAATGGGGACCGTCGATCTGCAGAGATCGACGGGGGAGATTGATTTCCCACCGCGCGATGGCTTGGTTATCGAGCGGGCTCTTTGGTTAAAGGTCGGGCATCTCGGATAGGCGATCACCGTTAGATGTGCGGGACCGGATTGGACAGTTGTTATTTATTCTGCTGGGCAGCTATGGTCTGACGGATAATGCGTGAAATGGGTGGTTTTCGAAATAGTACACTCGGACACGCGTCACCCAGCGTATGGAATCGCTGGGTCCGTGGAAAATACCGCCGGCTATGGATGGGTGGTGCGGAATGAAACCACCAGTTTTCACGCAATGAACACGGGCGTGGGGACCACCACGGGAAATAGTTCCGCTCCGTCGACTGGTTTTTGATTGGACGGCGGAGATGAACTGTGGGGGGCCAAGGTGTACGGACACGAGACTTTTGGAGCAACCCCCCGTAGTGAATGGCAGCCGTTATATTAAGTCTTAACCCATCCCGAGGAGTCAATTACGGGGGCACCAAGGTTTGACCCTACGGATAGAGTAAAGCCCCCGCAGGGGAAACGCTTCGGTCACGGCATCGGGTCACATGGAGAGAAAAAGGCGGTAGGGGCTTAGCCTGAGGGGCTTAAGTCCAACGCATAGAAAATGTGTGTTTTCTATGGTTTTTAAAGGGGAATGAGGGTTCCGGCAAGGCCAAGAGTGAGTCTTAGACCTTTAGGAAATGAATTTAAATGAAGGAAAAGGAGGAATCATGAAGTTGAGGGGTTTTCAAGGGAAATGGAGGAATAAAAGAGGAGGTTAGCTTGAGGGGGGAGGAAACGAAAAAGGGTTTTAGCAGCAGTACTTTGGCTTTAGGAATCAACAGGATTTCTGAGTTCTGAATGGAAACAGTAGTGAATATTTAACCAAGGATAGGACATTATCAAAAGTCTTCAAGTATCAAAAATTTTAATCATGGAATTGTTTCTTGAAGGCTATCCAACATCATTTAGCCACCATCTGATATGACAGAAATTTAAGGGTGGCTAACAGTGGCTCCACTTGGGGATGGTGTCTTTTTTGAAGGCATCAAGGACTGCAGACCTGTATTCTCTGGGGGGCTGATGAGTCACCTCATCCATTGGGTTGTCTCCCTTGCTTGAATGATCTTTCTTTGCTCTGGAAACCAATAGTCAATCTTTGAGAAACAATGTAACTCTTATGAACAAACTTTCTACCTACCCAATCCTACTTATCTAACATTTTCTCTTCATGAGAGTGCACTTGGATTGGCAAACTCTCTTACAAGATTTTATTCTTTTGAAAGCATAAAAACTAATCTAACTCTACTCATTATTTCTTCATGGATCCAAATTAAACAGTTGGATCCATATGATTCTCTACCTAATCTACTGTCTGTTGGGATTAAGCTGTCCAACGGATTTCCATTCTCTAAATTCTATAACATAAATTCAAAAAAATTCAAGTCAAGATTAAGCTTTTTAACTTGCTGTGATCTATGGCATAAAAACAAGCTGCACATAGATTATTATTTGCAGAAAATTAAAATAAAAAAGGAAGGTTTAAGATCTGAAAGTTTCTCATCATGGCCTTCTCTTTTCTTCACAGCTCTGTTTTTGCTTTTGTTTGAGCTGTCTCTTCTTTGATAACTGATTCAGATTTTGGGCAAATTAGAACCAGTTTTTCTCTTTTATGACTCAGAAAATGAAACAATTTTGAGTCATCTCTCTTTGGAGACTTTGGTTCAGATTTAGAATTTGTTTGAACCTTTAATTTCTATCCTAATCTATCTACTGATAAGCCAAGATTAAACAGTTTGGCAAACCAAATTCACTACCCTATCAGCAGAAAATTTAAAACTAACTAGTCAAGATTAGGCTGTTTGACTAACTAGAAGTGTGGTTATCAAGAGTGGCATTTAAGCTTGCACACTTTCAGATTTGTTTCTCTTTTGGGCATGGGGCTTTGCCTTTCTTGTTTTTAATAAACTGCCCTCTTTTCTTTCTTTCTATTGTTTTTGTATTTTGATTTTCTTCTAACTTTGAATGCAATGGTTAGGCTATGATATCTACAATGGTAAAACACAAATGCTTTGAAACTTAAGATTCTTGGCAGAAGTAATGCTTGAGCATCCTTCCATTGACAAGACCTCCATATAGGTCTTCTCCATTCATTTATTTCAAGAAAAATGTATTATGACCCCTCTCAGCATGAATAATATATGGCCCTTTCCACAAGTTCTCAAACTTTCCATGTTTCCCCTTTTCTTCTCTCCTTGAAACCCATTTAAGAACAACACTTCCAATCTGGAAGTTGTTTGTCTTAGTCCTTTTATCAAATTTCTTCTTCATATTTTCTTGGACTAACTGTGTTCTCTCATAAACTTCTTCTCGGGTCTGCTGCAAATGAATTGTTTGGTTGATCCTCCTCTGCATATCATTTTCTTCAACCTGTACTTCTCGAAGGAGCTTCATGACTGGAACTCCTAACGAGGTAGGAAATATTGCATCCATGCCATAAAATAACTGATAGGAGGACATATTTATTGATTTCTTTGTGGTTAGTCGATCAACCCATAAGGCATGAACCAACTTACTGTGCCATGATTTTCTATTTTCTTCCAACATCTTTTTAATGATATTAATGAGACTCTTGTTGGAGGATTCAGCTAATCCATTCCCTTGGGGATAGTAAGCAGTGGAATGGCCCAAGTTTATATGGTATTTGTGACAGAAATCAACCATCTTTTTAGATTTGAAAGCAGCAGCATTATCTATTATGATTTTTCTGGGACAACCAAATCTGGATAGGATATGGGTTTCAAGAAACTTGATAATGACAGAGTCATTAGCATTCCTAGTAGGTATAGCTTCTATCCATTTGGTGAAGAAGTCAATGGCTGTGAGGATCCACTTATGTTGAGCCGAGGAAGATGGATGAATTTCTCCAATGAAGTCCAGCCCCCATTGTTGAAAACGTTCCTCAACTCTGATAGGATGTAGGGGTAAGGGAAGGAGCTTTTTCTTTCCATCAAAGATTTGACACTTATGGCAAGACATGAACAGCTTCTGAGTGTTTGGGAAAAGGGTAGGCCAATAGTAACCTGATCTGAGAATTTTGTTTGCTGTGGCCTTCCAGTAGAGGTGTCCTCCACATTCACCATCGTGCAATTCATGCATGATTTTTCCTGCATCATCTTCAAGAAAACATTTAAGCAAAATTCCAACAGCATTTTTCCAATATAATACTCCATCTAATATGCAAAAACTCAAAGATTTTTGTTTCAAGAATCTAGCTTTAGTCTTAGTCAAAGAAGGAGGGGTATTTAAATATAAAAGCACATAAACAATTTCAGCATACCAAGGAGAATTCAGAAATGTTTGTTCAATGAAAGGAGCATCAGATTCTTCCACTTCTTCCAACACATCTACCAGATTCATGTCTAATGCTTGGAAGTTAGACTCAGCCATGAGTTTTTCTAATCCTTGCCCTTTTACTAGTTTTGTGGGCCTAATTTCCAAGTCATATTCAAGAATAGTTGCAATCCATTTTCCCCTTTTACCATTAGGGTCCTGACTTAGAATATCCTTGACAACAGTATGTGGAACAAAAGAAATTATGTGAGAGTGTAAGATGTAGACCCTAAAGTCTTTTAAAGCTTTCACTAATGCTAAGGCTTGCTTCTCCATGATGTTATAATTGAGAGGAGCGTCTCTTAAGGCCCTACTAAAGAAGGATATTGGATGTTCTTGCCCTAAATCATTTTTCTGAAGCAAGACTGCAGCTATTGTATGTTCAGATGCGAAAGAAAAAATATAAAAGTCTTTCGTAAAATCAGGACTAATCAAGACTGGTGTTTGGGTAAGAGCTTGTTTGACCAGTTCGAATGATTGTTTAGCTGGTAAAGTCCATTTTACACCCACGTTTTTCTTAAGCATGTTTGTAATGTTTTTTAATAGCTTAGCAAGGTTGGGAATAAACCTTCTTAAAAAATTTATCTTTCCAATGAAGGATTGCAATTCTTTGAGGTTTCTAGGATGGCTAATTTGCCATATGCCATATATCCTTGTAGGGTCTATTTTGATTCCTTCTTCTAAAATTATATGACCAAGGAGTTTCCCTTCTTGGAGACCAAAGAGGGTCTTCTTGGGATTCAGTGATAAGCCAAATTTCCTACACTTCTCAAAAACCTTTCTTAGGTGAATTAAATGCTCATCATCAGTTTTTGAGAAAACAGTTATGTCATCAAGGTAAATAATTATAAAATAGCCAATATCTTCAGAGAAGGCTATGTACATGGCCCTTTGGAAGGTGGCCCCTGTGTTCATTAATCCGAAAGGCATTTTGACATACATAAAGGTGCCCCAAGGTGTGGTAAAAGAAGTTTTGATTTGATCACTTGGGAACACTAACACCTGATTGTAACCCGAGAAACCATCTAAAAGGGATATTCTTCTTGATCCAACTACTCTTTGAAGTATATGGTCCATTTTGGGCAAGGGGTAGTTGTCCTTTAAAGAGGCTCTGTTTAAATTTCTGAAGTCAATACAGAGCCCGATTTCCTTGGTTTTCTTTCTAACAGAAACTAAGTTTGATACCCATTCTGAAAATCTAATGGGTACTATGATGCCATCATTATACATTTTCTCAATTTCTGCCTTAACCAAAGGTAGTAAAAGAGGATTTATTCTCCTTAGTTTTTGCTTGAAAGGGTTTTGATTATCCTTCAAGGGGATTTTATGCTGGATGATGCTAGTATCATATGATTTCAAGTCTTTGTATTCCCAAGCAAACACATCTTTAAACTCTTTGAAAAGCTCTTTGTACTACAATTTTATGTGGGTTGGGAGGGTGATGGATAGCTTGATTATCTTGGGTTCTGCTAGATTGCCTGTGTTATGTTCTTCTACATTTGTTTCCACAGGCTCCATTCTGGGTTCTTTAGCTACATCGTTGAGATCAAACAGGTGTTCTAAAGGTGTGAGACCTCTTGGGATCTTATCATTTTTGCATTGTAAGACTTCCAAGTCTTCTTGGTCTTCATTTCTCACTACCTCTGCTTCAAATGGATTTTCACAATGATTTATATTAGCAGGATACGTCATTTCAGCCTCTGGGATTTGTTCAATATACAAACAGTTTTCTTCATGGCTAGTTTCTGGTGTTGGTATGCTGAAATCATTTTCTGATTTCAAGAAATCATCTATGTGTTTGTCAGATTCAAACACCTACCAATGATCTTCGTTATTAGGCACAGCAGGTCTGTGTTTCACCTTTATACTGAGTTGTTCATTTATTTTAGGTACTTGGAAATTACTGGCCATGAAGGCAAGTTCATTTGCTAGATGATTCAGTGCTCTAGGAATGAAAATGAGTTCATATTTTTCGAAAGTTTTTAGTAGGTCTAGGGCAGCATTTTGATATTCCCTAAGCCTTGGATTCTTGGCTGAGTATTCTCCTTTGATTTTTTTGATGATAAGTTCAGAATCTCATAAGATAGATATCCTTTGGCCTTTTAACTGTTTGAGCAATTGTAAACCTAGGAGGAGGGCTTCGTACTCAGCGATGTTGTTAGTGCACGGGAAATCTAATTTGTATGAAAAACTCTGATTTGTGTTCTGAATCTAGACACCTGCCCCTGCACTAGTTTTATTGCAGGATCCATCAAAATTTACTGTCCAGAGTATGTTTGACTCATTTTCACTTTCTTGTTGCTGTTGATTGTCAATATTTTGAAGTTGATTCGAGGTAAGATTGGATTGTTCTGGTGAATTGATTGGGTCCATGTTTTCTTTACCTTGTTGGGTAATTTAATCTTCGTTACACAAGATAAAAGAGTCTAAACTTGATTGAATAGAATAGATTGGAGTGTTGTTTGGTTTTTCCATGTTACTCACCATGTACTTCATGTGGGATTCTCTGTATAGTCTTCTGTTTTGGTTAAAAACAGGGATGGTGGCATAAGAAATATCCATTTGAAGGCTTCCCTAAAGTTTGGCTCCCCATGATCTTGATAAGAGCATGCCATACTTAGGGGGAATGTCAGCTACAACTACATCCATTACTAGATTCTTGGCGGGGATTTGAGCTAAGTTAACACATAAATCTTTGATTAAACCCAAACATTTGACTCTGCTTGAGTCAAAAGAATACAAATATTTGTATGGTTTAGTAATCTATAAGCCTATACTTTCCATTACTACTTTGGGCATTAGATTGTGTGAAGCTCCAGAATCTAACATGGCGTTGTGTAGAATTTTATCGTGTATGTTCAAACTAATATAGAAGGGAGGGACTGGTCCTTCTTGATATTTTCCTTCAACCTCTGGGCCAAACAACAACTCAGGCTTGTCATCCGTCAAGTTTAAAGTATCAGTATCACTTCCTAAGTTTAAAGCTTTCAAAACTTGGTTTTTGTACACTTCTTGGGTTACTAGTTCAGCTAGGGGGATGATAATTTTTATCTTAGCAATCTCTCCCTCAAGGCTGAAAGGAATAATTGACTTGTTAATATTTATATCTGTTTTTTCAATTGAATTCTTTTTAGCAGCTTTGATTTGTTGAACCTTGCTTGAACTAGTGATAGGAATAGTTTTACTAGGACCACTAGCTGAAGTGCTAGGGGTGCTTTGTTCAACATTTGGCTGGATTCCCTTGTCTTTATTTAAATCTGGTTTTTTGGCCGAAATGTTGGTTTTTTCTGCTGTCTTCTTGGGCTGTTTTTCTGCGTTTTTCTTGACAGCAGTGCTAGTATTCTTATCTTTTGGATTTTCTAAACTTCCCTTGCTCCTAAGATTATACTGTTTGTGTACCTCCATGATTGCATTTTCAAAACCCAATCTATAGTCATCAGAATCTTCATAGGTGTTTGTATTCCGATCATTAGAGAAGAAACCTTGTTCTTCCTGAGTGAGGAAAACATCATCACCACTGTCTGATCCAATCAAGTTTACATGTGATTCTTCCAACCTTTCCAACTCCCTGTCTTCCTCATATTGATCTACATAGTTATGTTGAAAGGGAGGTCTAATTTGTTGGTCACTTTCTTTTTGCTTATCTTGATTGTTATCTCTTCTGTAATTCTGACTTCTATTTCTGTTTTGATTGTTTTGAAGTGCAGTCTGGTTTTGATTTTCTTGCGCTTTCTTAATTATGTTCATCTCTTTCATCATTTCTTCCAACATTCTCTCCATTTTTGAGTTTGAAGTAGAGGGAGGGGATTCCTCTCTGAAAGATACTCTCTTTTCAGTTTTCATTCTTGCTCTCTTTTCTATTAAATTTACCTCCACAGAAAGCGCACCCCTTTGCATATCTTCAAGAGTTTCAAAATCTCTTTCTCTTAGTGAATAAGTCATGTCAGAGTCAAATCCTTCAGGAAACTTGTTTAAGGCTGAACCTTGTGGCGGTTTTAGTTCTAGGGAAAGTGCATTATATACACTGTTAAATCTAGTACAATATGCTTGCACACTCTCCCCAGGATTCCTACGGAGATTATTGTAATCAGCAAGGACTTGGAGAGGATTCTTCTTTACTTCCCATTTGTTTAGGAATGTTTGATGGAAGGCTTGGATATCGTTAATACTACGGGGG
Organism: Pinus albicaulis; assembly: GCA_034641835.2. Taxonomy (NCBI): domain Eukaryota; kingdom Viridiplantae; phylum Streptophyta; class Pinopsida; order Pinales; family Pinaceae; genus Pinus; species Pinus albicaulis. The sequence continues at coordinate 170,543,057 of CM076581.1, read as the reverse complement.
GCTAAACCTTTAAACCATTTTCTTACTTCTCCCCCTAAGCTCTGAGAAAATAATCTAAGTTTGACAGAATCATCATCAATTTCATTTCGGTCAAAATAGTCATTCATCTTATCCACATGTTGTGATGCAGTTGTAGCATTATTAGCATCATACAATGGAATTTTGGATTGATAGTCCTATGGAAGATTGACTAGTGGTACAGTAAGGGCTAAGGGAGCATACCATGCGACCATGGTAGGAGGTGGAGGTGGATTCACAGGTGGATTGACAAAAGGGAAAGTGGGCTGAGGTGTGGTGGTTTAAATAGTGGATGGAGGATGAACAGAAGCGGATGGAACAGGAGTAGATTGTTGAGCTGATCTTGGATGAGAGACACCTAAGTTAAGAAGAAAATGTAAATCAGGAGGCGTTGTTTCTCTGCTACCAAGATGTTCACTTGTTTCAGGAGATGATAGTGAAGACTTAGAATCTAGTTGTTCTAACTCACTAAATGACCTAGTCCTAAATGGATTAACTAAGTCAGCTTGTGAGTGTTGTAGAGATGAAAGTTTTTTAGGAACTGATTTAGCTCTTGGGGGTGATCTAAAAACAATTGATAATTTAATCTTAGGAGACTTCCAAAGGATACTTTCTGGGTCATCAACTATCTCAGGTGGGTTGGGGTCAGGATGGGCTCTAGTGTAGATACTTCTAGAAGCCACTATGGTGTGTTTTCAGACCCAAAATAACAAGAAAAGTTCAACCAAGTATGACAATATTTGAGAGGTTAACTGATCTGTTTACACAAATTTTGATCCTACAGTCCTCTAACTGGATTTGGAAAATGTTATAATGGTAAGGGTTCTTCCCAGTGGACTCTTAGGGTCTGCTCAGGATTGTGGAGTCACCAGGTGGAAAATTTAGAGTGTTTTTGAAGAGGTACACTGTCCACCACAGTGCTTGTGAAACATCCTTTTCAGGATATCCAAAAACACAACAAACTCTAACCAGAGATTGACTGGGAGGGCATTCACAGATATATCACCTCTAAAAGAGGATGAGATCCGGAGGCTATCTGGCCCTTTCCAGAATCTGTCTAAGAGTACAAGGTAAAACACATCAAAGGTAAGTGATATGTGGGAATGAGTGTTTCACTATAAAGTGGAAGTTTTTAGCTCGTGAGGAGGTAAAAGGTTCTATGGTCCACTACCATGTTTATTATGAAGGCAAACTTGAAATATTTTTGGGTTTTTCTGAGTTTATTTTGGTTTTATAGGTTAAGAGAGTGTTCTAAGTCTAATTTTGCACTTAGCTAAGGTGTTCAAACAAACAGAGTTTCTCTTATGGCTTGGTAAGTGGTTCCTTCAAGGTTTTATAAGGATTAAAAGGAATCCTAAGGGTTACTTAGTTTGTCACTGATTCAATCAAGTCCTATCATGATTGCCATTATGTTAGGCTGTGCTTGAAGAAAGTTACTTATGTTATACTAGACCTAAAGGTTTTAAGAAAGGTTTTGAAACCTCTACTTCTCAGTAGGGTCCCACCGTGATCGCCATTATGTTGGGGTCCCGTGTTTTGACAGTTTGGCAAATCAAAAGACAAGGCAAAATCAAGACCAATCTTTAGAGTTCTAGGATCTAGTCCTCCTGTTCTCAGAGAGGGATCTCTCAAATATTTGTTTGCAAAGGTTTATCTTGTTTGCTTTGATTATGGATTTTAGACTAGTTATTAAGTGCAGATGTTTGTTTGGTTGGGTTGAGTTGATACAACAGAATATGAAAGGTCTAGGAAAGATAGACAAAAAGAGGAAATATTTGGTTCATTGGGCAATGGAGTCAAAATAAGGTCATGACAAACTCTTCCAGGGATATGGGATATCAAAGGGAAAATCTAACTTGGCCACAGGATCCTTTGTTTTGGAATGAGATGGACATTAATGCTTTGGAAAGAGAAGCTTAATTCTCAACAAAGGGAACTTGAAAACATAACTTAACAATAAAGAGATATTTGATAGACAGGGCTAACCATAAATTCCACAAACATTCTTTAAGCAAACAATGACTTCAAGACAACTTTTAAAATGAAATCTAAGATTCAGGGAACTCCCTATTTCCTCAAAGATTTTATTTTAAAGGACTTAGAAAACATAAAAGATTCACTGATAGCTGCATTCATAGAAGAGGGAACACCTAAATAACATTTATTCTTGCAACTATAAAGACCTTCAAAACAACTGTTCAAGCAGGGGCAAAGGGTAAGATCAAAACTGACCTCTTTGATTAACTTAAGACAATGGTACTTCAAAGGGAGACTTCAATAACAGCTTTCAAGTGATGGCAGACAAGCAGGGAGAACCATAAATCATGCTGAAACCAACTATTTGGGCTATCAAGGAAATAAACAAGCATGAAGACTAAAGAGAAGGTTTAAAGCCTCTAAAATACTTCAGCAGAAGAAAACATAAAACAGTGAAGGGTGAATAGGTCTAAGGTGCTTCCAGGAGTCATTTCTTAGCCTAAAACTTTCAGCCTACTGTAGTAAGAGATTATGAAACATAATGAAAACAGGAGAAAACATTAAACAGTTAGAATAATTCACCAACAACCAAGCTCATGAATCTAGTGATAGAGCCTTCTTAGGAACAAGGATGCAACAACATCATCAAGACATCCAAGACTTCAATTTGTTTTTCAACTTCAACAGACTTGTATATTTATTTCCGAGAGTTTCAATGTTACAACTTGTGATCAAACAACAACCAACCCACAACCACTCATCTCTGTTGTGGTATATATAGAAAGATGAGGAGGTGAGATCTGAAAAGATCTCAATTACAATTAGTACAGGATTTAAATGGCCCATTGGCCCTTGGGATGCTCAATGAAGAAACAGAAGAGGTGTTCACCATATTAATTGATTTGCACTCATGATTTTAAGCTGGGTAGGAGTATTTGTTGACCTTTGAGGCATAGGTAGTCTGAAGTAACTCTGCAGATATTCTTTGCATTGAAGGCCCTGGCGGAAGTGACTTCTTTGGCTATGTCGAGGCAAAAATCTGATCCTGATCAATAAATCCAGCTCCTAATTGAATCCTTTGAGGCACAGGTGGCGCTGTGGTGGTTGAGGAATCAATTTGCCTCATATATGGTGGTGGAGGCATTATGTCTGATAAACACTTTTAGGTTTTCCTTTTAAACTGTGTTTGAGTTGGGGATTAGGATTTTGATAATTGTCTTAGCCGTAATCCCCACTCATTTGTCCATTAATCCTCGGCTTCTGGTTAGTTTTCTGATTTCCTGCGATCTGATACTCTTTTTCTGTGACTTCTTTGCTATTTCCAATTTTTACAGGGGCGCGTGGCAGCGAAGGCTCATGGAACCTCGTTGACAATATAATTTACACCCTGCGGATAATCTCTCTGATGAATTCAAAAGGCAGAGGATCGTCATCCTTGCCCCATGAAATTTCTCCATTAAAATCGGAAAAACCTTAAACCTGCACAAAACAAACAAAATGAGGAAATCATGCGTTTATATGGGTAGATCTGCATCGGAGGGTGTGCGGAGGAGTGGGGCAATATGAGCCATCGATCGCGCTATGATCGACGATCGGGAGCGATCGGGAAAGTCGGCGGCAGAGAATAATTTACTAGGGAATGGAATCAGGAAATTGAATGGGGACCGTCAATCTGCAGAGATCGACGGGGGAGATTGATTTCCCACTGCGCGACGGCTTGGTTATCGAGCAGGCGCTTTGGTTAAAGGTAGGGCATCTCGGATAGGAGATCACCATTAGATGTGTGGGACCAGATCGGATGACTGTTATTTATTCCGCTGGGTGACTATGGTCTGACAGATAATGTGCGAAATGGGCGGTTTTGGAAATAGTACACTCGGACATGCGTCACCCAGCGTATGGAATCGATGGGTCTGCGGGAAATACCGCCGGCTATGGATGGGTGGTGCGGAATGAAACCACCGGTTTTCACGCAATGAACGCAGGCACGAGGACCACCACGAGAAACAGTTTTGCTCCGTCGACTGGTTTTTGATCGGACGACGGAGATGAACTGCGGGGGGGCCAAGGTGTACGGACACGAGACTTTTGGAGCAACCCCCCGTAGTGAATGGAAGCCGTTAGATTAAGTCTTCACCCATCCCGAGGAGTCAACTACGGGGGCACCAAGGTTTGACCCTACGGATAGAGTAAAGCCCCCGCAGGGGAAATGCTTCGGTCACAGCGTCGGGTCACATGGAGAGAAAAACGCGGTAGGGGCTTAGCCTGAGGAGCTTAAGTCTAGCGCATAGAAAATGTGCGTTTTATATGGTTTTTAAAGGGGAATGAGGGTTCCGGCAAGGCCAAGAGTGAGTCTTAGACCTTTAGGAAATGAATTTAAATGAAGGAAAAGGAGGAATCATGAAGTTGAGGGGTTTTCAAGGGAAATGGAGGAATAGAAGAGGAGGTTAGCTTGAGGGGGGAGGAAAAGAAAAAAGGTTTTAGCAGCAGTACTTTGGCTTTAGGAATCAGCAGGATTTCTGAATTCTGAATGGAAACAGTAGTGACTATTTAACCAAGGATAGGACATTATCAAAAGTCTTCAAGTATCAGTAATTTTAATCATGGAATTGTTTCTTGAAGGCTATCCAACATCATTTAGCCACCATCTGATATGACAGAAATTTAAGGGTGGCGAACAGGTGGGAGCCAAAGCATTAGTGTCTGCTACTGAAAATTCAGTTGTTAATTTTCTTTATGAGGATATTTTTACTTGCTTGGTGTTCCAAGAGAAATTGTGACAGATCAGGGAAGCCAATTCACATCCAACCTAGTGGAGAAGCTGATGGAAGAATACAAAATCAAGCACAGAAGATCTACTCCTTACCATCTGCAAGCAAATGGTCAAGTGGAGTCTACAAACAAATTTCTTGAAAGTATCATCACAAAAATTGTTCATCTACACAGAAGAGATTGGGCAGAAAGGCTTCCTGAAGCCTTGTGGGCCTACAGAACTACATGGAGAAATACAACAGGACATTCTCCCTATGAACTTGTTTATGGGAAAGAAGTCCTGCTCCCCATTGAGTTCCAAGTCAAAACCTTCAAGATGGCAGTTCAATTGGGGATGGATCTATCAAAAGCCCAAAAGCATAGAATGGAGCAGTTGAATGAGCTAGATGAGATCAGATAAGAGGCAATTCTAAGAACTGATCTAGTTCAATATCAAAGAGCTAAATGGCATGACAAATACATCAAAGAGAAGAAGTTTCAAGAAGGAGATTGGGCATTTCTATTTGATTCCAAGTTTAAATATTTTAAAGGAAAATTTCAGACTCATTGGCTTGGGCCATATGAGATTGACAAGATCTTTAGCAATGGAGTGGTAAGAATCAAGACCATTGATGAATCTCAAACTCCTCTTATTGTGAATGGTCACAGATTAAAGATCTATCATAAGCCACTCTCAAAAGAGGAATTTGTCAAAATATTTCAAGATAATTCTGCAATAAGGCTGGTGAAGAAGAATCCTTCTTCTCCACCAGCCTAGCCTTTGTTCTTTTCAGTTTCAAAAAAAAAAAAAATTGTATAAGCCTGAAAACCAATCACTGATTGGAAATCTTATACAGAAAATGTAGGGTGAAAATCAGGAACACCTGACACCCTATATTTTCCAAAAAAAATCTCTCTCTCTCATTTCACAAGTTTTATGACAACCCACTCCACTTCATTCCACTTCATTCCACTCCACTTCATTTCATTTCACTCCATTTCATCTATTTCATTTCATTTCACCAATAAAATTTTTCTTTCATGACCATTTTCATTCAGTCAGTTATCATCTATCCATCTCCATTCACCCAAATAATTGTTGTGTCATTTTCCGCAGGTGACACCAGTTTCCACAGCCAGAAGCAGTTTCTGCAGCCACCACTCTGTTTTTCAAAAATTTACAGTCAGATGTTAGTTCAAAAATCATGAAATCAAATGCAGGTATGAGGACATATTATGAATACATGAGGCATTCAAAAGCATCAACGAGGAGAAACTGATTGAAGACTAATGAAAAATGGCAAGAATTCCAAGGTATGAGTAGAAATTTATTTCAAATGGCATTCAAGCACATTTTTACATAGTTATAAACCATAGCTCCATTATATGCAATGATTTCGTTGATAACTCCATAACCGTTCCACGATCTCTATACAATTCCCCCACAATCCTTGCATTCATTTTTAAACAGCCTCATAATCAAGCCTCCAGTTTTCACTCGTGTTCGGCTATCCTTTGATACTCCACCTGTAATTATGGAACGTGGTTGATTTGACTATGGCTTCTCTCAGCCGCACAAAATCTGTAGCCGTTTCATAAATGTGCTTGCATCTACTCTGCAGCCACCCAATTTTAAATACTGCCGGATGCACTTTACTCCCCCTACTGTTCTATTGACCTCACGGCTGCATTTCCACCGTGTTCACATAGACCTTCACCCCATTTTGTTCTCTGTTCCACTTCATTCTGTGTACCTATTCTCTGATATCCGCTCACAGTCACTGGTCTCCTTCATAAACCCTGTTCATTTCCACTAATTCAGCCATCTTACCTCCGCTAAAACCCTCCTCATGCAGACGAGTTTTAAAGAACAGAAGGAAGGATGGGTCGGTTGTTGAGGGCAGAACCAGAGGGACCCAAATTTATGGAAGGATACCCGCAAGTCAAAGACATATTGAAAAAGGCAAAATGGCTTCGGTTTATTCAAAAGTTTAAAGGCTATAATAAGGAGGTAACAAAAGCTTTTGCGAGGTCTTTCAACGGTCTGTAGGTGGAAATTGGGGACCTCAAATTTACAGTGACTGAGGCATCCATAGCAGCTGCTACAGAACTCCCTCAAGAAGGTGAACACTGGTTCAAGAACAAGAGCATTAGCGAGGAAGCCTGGAGAGTGATCCTACGTAACCCAGGTATGGATGTCACCATTTTCAAAAAGGGAATTCTTGTCCATGCTTTAAAAGAAGAGTGGGCCATTTTACTGTTGGTTATTCAAAAGTTTATCACCTATGAGGGATGTTTTAGATCAATGTACATGTATCATACCTGACTGTTGATGAATTTCCTAGACAACCAGACCCTCAATCTGCCATAATTTTTACTAAACAGTTTGAAAAAGATGTTTGTAACCATCCAAAAGCATATGGGGGACGTAGAACCACATTTCCATCACCATGGTCTCGTAAACATCTTGATAGAAAAACAATTAAAAGAGAAAAAGGACACCTCGGAGCAGTTTTTAATTAGAAATTTCTTTAAAGAACCCCAAGAAACCCCTGAAGGCAGTACATCAAAAAGAAATAGAAGAAAGATAACAGGTGATAAAACTCAAAGCACACCTACTAACACAGTTGAAAGAACTAGTAAAGAAGAAAGACTGTCTAAAAGGAGGAAGGAAAAGACTGAGGGTAAAAAGCCAACAAAATCAAAAGAGAAAATAAGCATTGAGGCTGTGCATCAAACCCCTTCCTCAGAAGAAGACCATCAAGTATTGTCTGAGAGACTAGTTCACCTTCAGGAATAGTCAGCTATGGCCAAAAATAAAGGAAAAGAAAAACAGAAGGAAAAAGACAGTAGTCCACAACATGTAAGAAGAAGCACCAGGCTTAAAGGAAAGTGGAGGAAAGCACAAACAAAAGGACCCCATTTTATTGATTTGGGAGAAGGAACACCTAAACAAACTCTAGTTGGCCGTAGTCCACCTCATTCTCAGCCAAACGTTGAAACTAGTCCTCAAGATGTTGACATGAGTCCTTTTCGGCCAGATTTTGAAGTCAATTCTCCTCCACAGCATTTTGGGGACAGCCCAAGGAAAAAAACACTCGAGATAAATCCAAAGCAGCAAGAGGTGTATGATTACATAGAATCCTTAGAAAGAACAGCCACAGGTCCCAGCACTTCATCCACTCAGCTTCACACAGCACAAGAAGCTCTAGTCCAATCGTTGAAACAAGAAGTCTTTGAGTTGGAGGCTTTAAATAGACATATTAAAAATGAAAATGAAGCATTAAAGGAGCAAAGCAGATTGGACAAGATAATTCATGACAACACTATGCTACATCTGGGACTGTGGCACAAAAAGAACAGGAAATTGAAGAAGAAATGCAAGAAGATAAGTAGAGCACTGATTAATCTCAAATTCAGATGCTTGATGAAGAAGCCCAGGATGTTAGCATCACCAAGAAAGAGGAGAAGAGGATTGGATGTACTGGCAAAAGTATCAGGGCATATGAATTGAAGGAGGATGATCAAAATTTTGGTTGCATGCGGACATGCAACACCTTCACAGTGGGGGTATGTTGAGTCCCAAACTTGCATCTTTCCTATACACCTTTCTAGACTTTTTCCATTTACCTGGACCTCCTAAGTCATCAAAATAATTGCATATTAATCATAAAATATCATTTAAAGTGGTTTTTAACTATGTTTTGTGTCTGTTGTTTGAATTAGATTTTTGCTCATTGAGCTGCGGAATCTTGTCACTTTCTGCAGCTGCTTCAACTTTCCGCAGCCATTTTGTTAAAGTCTATATTGCAGGTGTCTTCAGGAAAATCAAGACACATGGGCAAGTTGGAAATGACATGGATATGGACCGAGTCCTATTGGCTCAGTCGAATTCACCAAAGAAGGCCGTGGTCAAAGGTAGTCAAGCGGTGGTCAACCTAAGAGTCCTACAGTGACAGAACTCCGTTTTTCACCACATGAAGACTTGCGTGGCCGTTCCTAAGTCTCAGGGGACATATCAACACCTGTGAACTGCTCCATAAGCCGAATCCAATGGCCACCCTCCATAGATTTAATATTCACGGCAGCCATAATGCTAGATTTCTGGACGTGGTTGTTCACGTGTCTTTTATCAGCGCAGATTGTAGGAAAGTAGTTATGTAATCCTCTGTTATAAATAATGCGTTCTCATACGCATAGTAGCTAGCTTCTGTAATGTAATTTTGCTGAAAAGAAAGCCCACTGTGCCGTGACATTATTTCCTTGTTATGACTGCGTTTTGAATACATGAAAAGACTCTGTTCATAAGCATAATTCGTGGTTGATAGCTGTTGCCCGAGGATTGTGCAGAGGGCCCCTGCACACGCCGAGGTTTTGTTTATTGCTGTATAGTTTCATGCTTTATTTCCTTACATTCATTATGCCATAGTTATTCACGTGTATATATTACATCTCTTATGGTATTAACATTTTATTTCTGTCCATAATTTTTCATGCTTTATACTGCTGTTAACTGATCAGTGTCTTTGTTCCAGATTACAGTAGGCAGCCCGGGCATTTGCACATAGTTTTACAATGACTAATGACATGGAATCGGTCTTGTCCTTCTGCTGATTTATTTTTCTTAGCTTTTAATTCCAGCACTGTTTTATTTATTTCAGTTTTGTACATTTGCTTTATTAGTTAGATTAGATATTAAATTACTCATGTCATTATCAGTTACCTCCGAAAGCCATAGCGAGACTAATGGTGAAGGATTGAAGTATGAGTGTGTAGTTTGATATTAGTTTATTTTTCTGCAAGATAGATATTAAATTGCTCATGTCATTATTAGTTACCTCCGAAATCCATAGCGATACTAACGGTGAGGGATTGAAGTATGAGTGTGTAATTTGATATTAGTTTATTTTTCTGCAAATTAGATATAAGATTTCTCAAGTTGTTTATGATTACTTCCGAAAGCCATAGCGGGACTAATGGTGAGGGGTCAGAATATGATTTGATGTAATTTGATTTTAGCTTTACTTTCCTTGCAATTCTTGGATTTCTTTGAGCACAGTTTCTTTTGTATTTAGACAGCAGCAAGGGTAATGGGTTTCATGATCAATAGTTCACTGTTTATTTGACTAGTATAGTGGCACATTTTCATTTTCTTTTAGGAATTAATTTTGTCATTGCATGTTTTAAAACCCTTTTGAAGTTTGAAGTTTGGGAAATCATTATAAAGGACATCATTGCCTTGAACATTCATATCCATACTTGTCTTTTAGAATTTCCATCTCACATTAGGAAACCAACCAAGACAAAAACCCCCAAGATAAATTTAAAAAAAAACCAAAAAGGACGAAAATTAAGAGATAGGTTATCTTGCACATATAGTGCGCCACACTTCGTCAGCTTACGAATCTCGGATTGACAAATTAATGTAGCAATTTAGGACACACTAAATTGACCAAACAGTCACTCTTACAAAGCCTGCAAGGGTATTTGGGTTTACGATGCATGTTGGAGGTTTCCTCAACACAACTACCACTTACAGCCATGGTTGGTTGGTTGACTTCTTTCTTATCTTTCTTCTTCTTCTTCTTCTTCCTAGCCACTTGGTTACTAGTGTCAAGGCTTTTACCAAGCGAAGAGGAAGAAATGGAGGAAGAAATATTAGGAGAAGAAGGTAAAGGGTCAACGGAAGGTTGGTGATGTTGAGATGGTGAACTCTGTCGAGGTGAAGCATCCGGTTGAGGTGGAACAATTGGAGTATTCGAGGCCAATGAAGTTGAAAATAACCATATCGGTAAACCTATTGTAAATCCAGGTAATGAAAAAGTAGCCATATAAGGAGGACCACCATTTCCAAAGCAAGGAAAAGTACTAGGATCCTCGTTAAGAGGGGTTGCTTGGTTGGTAAATTCCGGAACAGTTGCGATTATATTCAACTTCAGTGAATTTTATTAACAATTTAAATCTAAAATTAAAATTCACAATTCACACCTATGGTCTCTAAAAGTAAAAAAAAACAAATTAACACGCGCTATCAAATCTAGGAGTCAAACCACACACAAACAGTAACTTCCCATACTAAAAAAACTAGTTGGTGATGAAATCCAACATCGTAGAATTTAATACAAAAAGGGTGGTTGGAACAGTTACCCCGACAACCTGCTTAATGAAACAGACTGGCACAAGTTTCTTCACAAAACCATCTCGAGTGAAGAGAACCCCCCAAAGAGTCCAAGTGTGTCTAGTCGACGTCTGTTCCAGGTACAACGAGATCTTTCCTTCACCGTCACCTTAGGAAATAATCTTAAGTTTAAGGACACTAAGGTTACCAACAATAAAAAATAAAACTGGGGGAACGGTCTACGATCCGATCCCACGCGCAAGGGCAGAGTAACAAATCTCAATCCTCTTGAAGGTTCCTCGACATGGTCAATCCGAGTTTTACCGACAAGTGACCCCAAGCTCCTCGACAATGATTAATCCGAGGTTTATCGTTTGTAATGCGTGCAAAACCTTCTATCTTCCTCAATGAAACAGAATTGATTGTCTCAAAGGTTCGGACATGATCTCGTGATTGACTTCTTTAAGAGAAGCTTCCCAAATTGTACCAATTACAATTGGATTTATTTCCTACCGCAATATTTATCTACTTGTTTTTTTTAGTTGCTTTGGAAATTTAACTACAACCTATTCCAAAGCACTAATCCTGAGCTAGATTGGTGGAAAGAGCCCTAAAAATGTAAAAATTAGTAAATGAATTTTAATTAAGCACTGTGTTATTTAGGCTGTTATTACTCAAAGGGTAAATGGATATGAAACCAATGGTTTTATGACCCGACCCAAAACTGAATGCAATCGAATATGATAATGTAATATTTTCAATTCGATGAATCCTAACTAGAGTAAGGAGAGAGTTTCCATTCACTTCCAACAATGCAAAAAATTGATCACTAAGAGAAAATATAACAAATTCTCTAATGCACTAATTTCATCAATAAAAACTAATGCAAATCAATCCCAAAACAATTTTTATATTTTTTTGTTTTTAAAACAAGCATAAAAACATCTAAATTCAAATCAAAGAAAACTAATCTAAATCTACGATTGATATTTCAGAATGTAAACTATGCAGTTGTAATCTATGCACAATTCACTTGAAAAGTATGCAAATGTAATCTATACACATTTTCCATTCATATTCTGAAAAAGAGAATTCCAATTATGCAAATGTGATCTATGCAAGAGAATTCTCAAACAAAATATGATTCTAATGTAATCAAAGAACCAATCAAGTGCAAGTCAAGAAAATCGGGTGAGAGTTCCAAATATCAAAAAACACTCAAAGGCGATTAACACTCATACACAATTGTAAAATTGTAAAAATTGTGATGTAAAGGCGATTAACACTCATAAACACTCAAAGGCGATTAAAACAAAATCAAAAAGATGTAAAATTGTGAAAACACTGAGACAAACCTCCAAGTAATGACCAAAGGAAATAAAATTAAGAATTTCTCAAAAAAGATACTCAAAACACCCAATTAACTTAATGGAGATTGATGAGTTGAAGAATTGCTGAAAGAAATTCAGAAACAAGAGATTTTTGAAAGAAAAATAAAAATCTGGGTAGATGCTAAGAATCCTAAATCAAATCTAAACTAAACTGGAAAAAATAAATCTAAATTTTTTCAAAAATTTAACAGGGTCTGCAGGCCCCAGAAGTAACAGGTGCGGTCCCGCACTGTTTATTTAAGGAAAGTGCGAAACTGCCCGCACTTTGCAAAAGAACAAAGTGCAGTCCCTAGAAAATTTCAAGAAAAACGTAAAAGATTTCAAAATTTTCAAAAATAGAGAAAACCTAAGCTACCCAAGCATATATCCATCAATCAAAAACTAGGAAATTTTTTTCCTAAAATCAAAATAAAAGAGAATAAAAAACAACAAGTTCTTTCCCCAGTGGAGTCGCCAATTTTTTGGATGGATAAATCGTTCTTACAGACAAGACCGATCTCCCTAGTGTCAGAAGACAATCTAGCAACAAACGAACAACTAAGTTTGTCTTTCTCTAAATATATTCGTTTTACAAATAAATGCTATGAAGGTGTCGATCCTACCTTAGATCCAAATGCTTATTTGTGGTCGCAGTGCTTTCGTCGCACCAATAATCCTTCCATCGCAACAAGATGTTGTATTTTTTCGACTTGCAATCACAAACAAGAAAATATTAAATAGCACTTGTATAACAAATAATTATAAAACATACCTATCATAGTGATCAAGGAATCTATGAAATAAATGATCAAACGACAGCTTATTAAAATAAACAATCGAACGACAATTTGTTGAGAAAAACAAAACTTGATTGTATTAATCTTAAAATAATAGAAGAACCTTACAACCTTAGCCTTGATGTTTGAAAGGCCTTCCCGAGGTCCAAGGCAAGAGTCTCCTCTACTTTGATAAGTCTTTCACTCTTCCTCCAGGAGCACAAAGAGGTATGTGATCTTTCCTCTCAAAAGCTCAGCAGAAAGAAGTCTAAATTCTAATAGAATTTCAACTCAATCACACATAAAGCTTGAACTCTAATCCTCAATCCCCAAAATCTCAATCTCCAAAAAACTTCACCCAAAAATCTTAACCATTTGAGGCTACCCAATGCCTCCTTTTATAGAGCAGATGAGGAGGTTAGGATTCCACCTTTGAAGGGATAGAATCCTCCTTCAAAGGAATAGACTCCTCACATCAAGGGATTAGTTCCTTAAGGTGTGGGATACATGCACCTTACTAAAGCGTACTCATCCCCAAAAAATATCATCTAGAACCTTCTAGAATTGACCAAAATTCAACTTTTTCACTTTAATTTCTCGTTTTTTTTATATTTACAGGGGTACGCAGGCATAACACTAGAAAAATGCATTCTAGAACGTATTTCCTCTTCACATTACCTGCGTACCCTAGCCAGGAACGCAGGTAGGCTTCATGTTACCTGCGTACCCAAAGTTTTTGAGCTTTTTAGGGTTTTTTCTTCAGTTTTAGGGCTTGGAATGAGGAACAAAGGTTGTAAGACTTGCAGAGGAGGTAAGTATGAGTGTCAATGAGCTCATACAGTTAGCAGAATGTCAGGGTCACAATTTTTAGTGTAAAACACATAAGTAAATCAAATCTGAAACAAACACGGTTTTTTTGGCCAATCCATGGATCACCATAGTGAAAGGGAGGATCTTATCACCAGAGATCTCTCCTCCAAAATGCAGTCAAAACACCCTACAACTGAATACTTGAAAATAACGCAGTTATGGAAGGAAAACTGTGTTGTAGGCTCTAGCACTAATTTTTCCTGATTCCAAGATTTAAAATGGTAGCTCAAACGATCCAGAATCCTCTTTCCAATGGGATAGACAGCTTCACCACTGAAAAGAGCCTCTAGATTTGCCTAGATTTGAGTAGATCTAGCCTCCACTTGCTGCAGCTTAAAAAAAAATCAAACCCTTAACATGATCTAAATTTTGGTTGGAATATGAAGCTTGGCCAAATGCCAGATAGTGGACAAGATGCAACAAGACTCATCCAAGAGCTTCTATAGGAAGGAGGTTATATTCCCAACGGGGAACACCCAAGTGCTAAAAAACACTATTCTCAGCTAAACAACCAGAGAATGAGGGATGTCTAAACAGACAATACCTTCAGAAATATAAAATCATCAACCCCCTCCTTGGTGTCCTCCTCCTTCTTTTATAATGTGGAAATCTTGTCAAACCCTAAACCATCTTGATGAATTAGCTTCATTCACATGAGTGGCCTCCAACATGGACTGCGATGTGCCTTTAGGAGATACATTGCACCTGGACAGTGTTGTCGATTTGGTCCTGTTGACCCAGTCAAATGATCCAGCCTCTTTGCCACTTAAGTGTGTTTATGAAAATAGCTCAGATTTAACCTTTTTCAGATTGAGCATTGATTTATTTTGTTGTTTAGGAATTTTATTGATCCTCCTTCACAATTTTATTCATGAGACAGAAAAGTTAAAGCAAAATTGCATATTCCCATTAGCTTGGCTAATTGGGAATATTACCAAGAAAAAGAATAAAATCTCAATTGAAAAAATATTTTGAGGCATCTGAGATTGGCTCACTAATTGAAAAAATCCATGAGGCAGTCAACAAGTTAAAAAAAGAATGAGTAAATAAGAGAAAATATATCCTAGTTAAAAACCTCCTTTGAGGCACCTGGGTAGACCTAGTAGTTGAAAAACTCATTAAGGCAGCTAGAAGGCCTAAAGAAAAAGAAAAAAAGTGAAAAAATGAAAACCAAAAACGTATTTTCTCCATTTATATTTTTCTAATGAATGCAGGTTCTCTCCAACCTTTGCAAGCAGCAAAAAAACAAGTTGGCACCGAAAGAAAAAGTTGGTCAAAACCCTAGTCAAACGAAGTCAAACTTGGAATTATGCCTCCTTTTCTCATTTGCTCCAAAAGGACCAAGGTGATGCCAATATATCACCCTCATCCATTTCCAACTTACACCCATCATTTCCAATATTTTCTCATTCATTTTCCTCCCTGTCATAAAATGCAACAGGAAACCCTATTTTTTCTACAGGAAGTCTTGGATTTTAGCAGAAATTTGTTTTTATTATATCTCCAAAACCATGCATCCATTTTCCAAGATGTTTTAGGGGGACATGTATATATATGATGGTAACATGATCAAGTAATTTTAGCAATTTATGGTGCACATTTGGTGAGAAATCGACCTCCCTCACCTACAATAATTTTTATTTGTTCTCAAGATTCATGCATCCAATGGCCGAGATTTTTTATAGGGAGCTACATAAAGATGACAGTAACATGATAAAAAACATTAAGGTCACTCCATTCTACCATTTGAGAGCTATGGCTAAACCAAGTCTGCTACAAGGGGTTGTCGTGAACTACTACAAGAAATTTTGTAATTGCTACATAAAGTTACAACAAGCTACATGCAGGTGAATCAAGGACAAACAATAGTGACAGAGGGCCTTGTTGTGTAAAAACATAAATTAGGAGAGTCTTCCCATAATTTCTGGACACCTTCTCATCACTTCTCCATTTCAATCACAAGGATTTTTCACTCAAACCCTACACTTTGTCACCTCTGTAAAATATTTTTTTCTAAAAAAAAACAGAGTTCTTTCACTCCATTTTTCCAAGGTCGCACCACTTACTAATTATTCTATAATCATCATACAATCACTCTAAGAACACGTCACACTCTCTCTAATCACTCATACAGAGCTAGAAGCCTAAAACAAAAAGAGAAAAATATTGCTACAAGAGAAAGTAACTTCATGTGGAAATCCTTGTGTAAGCACCATAAAATCCCTGAAGATGGTTTTTGACCAATCATGGAGACCAATAAGACTTGTGAGATAAATATGAAGACGTTAATGGAACTACAAGGGGGATCCTCCGCTATAATAAATACACGTGATGACTTAACAAGGTACCTACACACACAGAGAAAACACATCAAGTTAAAACACCTCAAAAAGAAGGAAGACACAACAAAGAATCAAGCAGCATTACAAACGTAGTGGTGCAACTCCAACTCTAGATCTAGCTCCATAATTCATCGTCTTGCAACAAATCGACCATAAGGAAAGGCTCAGGTATGAAACTCTCTAACCTCACCCTTCAAATATATTATAGCTTAAAAAAACATTAAAAGTGTGAGAAGAAAAGTATTTTTATATCCAAAATCATTAGCAGAGCAGCCTCGACCTTATCTAGCAATTAGCTTCACTTTTCCACCAAGACACACACACACGTGGGAGAGGAACACGACAAAATTGAAGAAGACTTGATAAATTCGGTAGTAAGTAGTTAGTTATGATATAAGACAAGGAGTTCCAAGGGGTAACTGAGGGACAACTACATTAACAAAGAAAACACTCTGAGTTTATTTTGCAAGCAATAAAAAAGAGAAAAAAAAAGAGAAAATAAATTGAAAGAAAAAGAGAAAATAAAAATAAAAATAAAAGGTTCACCTGCCATCTCTTGACATGAAAATATTGGTTTCTACAGGTGAAACATAGTTGCTACAGGAATTTTCTATAGGAAACAGAGTTGCTACAGGAAGTTGGTACAGGAAAAATAGATTTGCTACAGGATGCTCTAAGTTGCTACAGGATCACATCCACGGTCATTTTGAGGGTTTCATAGGTGTCCAAATGATGGAAAAAGGTAGCAAGAGGTTGGAAAAGGATGTGGAAGACCTTTCCAAACTTAAAACTATTCAAGAACCCATCTTGCAAAAGGGAAAATGGGCAGGATAATGGTCTCTAGAAACACTGTGATTTTCCTATACATAAACGGATTTGAAAAAATAACTGAAAATGGAATGTGAGTGCAATGGACCTAAAAGCCAACAGAGTTCACTTTTAAAGATGAAAGTTGTGTTTTTTGCTTGAAACACTGCTAAACAATCATGAAAAGAAAAACTATAGTTTTGTGGTTGTGCTTGCAGAACCTACAACCAAGCTTCTTAAGAGAAAGGACTTAGCAATTTACAAGAGAGAGGTCACCAGGGCCATGAAGGAGACGTTAGGTCACTAAGTTGCATAGAGGATGAGAAACGCTTTATGTAGGGGGGTATGATGGGCCTCCAAATCAGACATAAATTAAGGCCCATCTAACATTTCTTAGGCACATAAAAGATATATTAAATATCTCCTTCTACACTTAACAATTTCTTTTTAAGTTTTACTATGTTCTTAGTAAGGTTTAGAGATAATTGCATATTTATGACTAATATTAATTAATTTTTAAGAATATTGTGAGAATATTGGACAGATTATCAAGATTTGGAGAAGGAGATAATTTAGAGAATTTCTCCCTACTACTGGAAGATCAATATTGGAGAATAAATGAAAAAAATGATAAATTATGGAACTCCAATGATTGAGAAAATTTAGGAATGTGATCCGTGTCATTTAATGTAGATTCCTAGTGTTGAGAACTAGATCCACTATTTGAGGGATTTTGGGGCTGAAAGCTTCCTCCTTTCAAGGATAATGATTCCTCATCATTTTTTATAAGTACCAATTTGAGTTGGCCTCTAGGGGCATGCATTGATTAGTCTTATTGTGGAGAAAACTTGTTGTTTAGCAACTCCACTTTCTTTTCTTGCAGGGATGTACTTGGACTGATTCAATAATGAAATTTGGTGCCATTTTTAGCTTCTAAGGTTTGGTTTCTTCAATAGGACTCCGAGTCCTCCTTGGGCTTGGCCATCCCAAGAGCCTCAGAGCCCCCTTTCACAATTTCTTTATGTTCTTTTCACTTCTTATTCACATGCATTTCTTATTTGTGTTTTGCATATTTCTATATTTAGTAACCACTTGACCCATTGTGTTTTTTTATCAGATACAAAACAACGAATATATCCTTCCAAACATTTGTTCACTATATCATTTTTTCCATCATATTGAGGATGATAAGATGAGCTATGAGTTATTTGAGTATCCAAACAAGAAAATAATTCCGTCCAAAAATTTCCATTAAAAATGGGATCTCTGTCACTTACAATAATCTTTTGGTTTCCATGTAGCTTTTGAATTTTTTCCATAAACGCAGTAGTAAATGTAATTGCTTTAAATGGATGATATAATGCAAAAAAGTGTGCATACTTGGTAATTCTATCAACTACCATCATGATGACACTCTTTCCTTCAGACTTAGGTAAACTTGTTGATCAGGAGCTCAAATCTAAGCTTGGGAAAAAGCTCAAAAATGAAAGTTCTCAAATTGATTTGGAACCTAAGCAATCGGATAGGCCTCGGTGATATTATCCCAATGCCACAAATGGCACTGAAAACTGATACCATATGAGAAAGATATTCAAGTTTGAAATTTCTCAATTTCAGGTAAAAAGTCAGTTTGACTTGGTTTGACCTTGATTAAAAAAATATTAAAAAAATAATATTCCCAAAATATTCCTCGAAATATTCTGAGAATATTTTGTAGAATATTCCATGGAATATACCGTTTGGACCAATCAACATTTGACACTTGGCATACTATGGTTGGTTGTCAATTTGACTCAGATTTTTGTGGACCAATTATGGGCTGCCACGTGGCAGGACCGGAGGGCGCCATGTGGCCAAATTTTTTGGCATACTCTGGAGTCAAACCTCTGACCTTCCACCAACAAACCAAAGCATTTCACCGTTGCACCATGCGTGTGTTCTTGTTAAGCTATGCTCTTTATGCATAATTAAACTTGCCAAATTTTTCATTTGGGGCCGAAAGGGGGCCAGCCCCCTCTACATATAACCGTGGCCCAGAACCACAACTTCATTCCTCTGCGGTTAAAAAAATATTTTATGCAGATGTCACGTTTCAAACGTTAAACATTTAAGTGCAGCGGTGTTTACATGTGAACGACGGTGGTTGCGGGCACGGTTATGTGCCACGTTTTATGTAACCATTGTTAGCCGTCAACTCAACTTCCAAAACTGGCGGGTGCGGTCACATACAACCATAAAAATTTATTGCTACACTAACTGCGCGGATTTTTTTGGTGGATTTCCTCCTAATTCGGCGGCATCACTAAACTTATCTGCAGTTAACTGAAGTTGACCCACTTTTGTGGGATTTTTGCCTAACATTTGGCAAAAACTTCAGTTGGACATATCTTTCACATGGGAGATCCTTTTGAGGTGGATTTTTTTTATTTTAGGTCTCTTCGATCTTCTGGACTCATTGGTATAGGTTTCATAGCCAAAATAGGTCGTTTGCAGGTCTTTTTGCTTCGGGGAAGTTCCAGGAGCCACTAGGGCCTTATAAATTTGGAAGAACTTACCCACTGAAGATTCTACATGGGACGATGAAAATTTTATATAGAAGCACCCAGAGCTACTCAAGCATTTAGGACAACACTTTTTTGAAGGAGAGGGGCATGTTAGGTCCCTATATTACTATTACAGTCCCTTATTGTTGCTAGTGTAACCCCCTTATTGTTACTATTGTACCCCTATAACCCCCATATTGTTATTATTGTGCCCTTAAATTATTATTGTTAGGTCAACTAGGATTATATTGTGGCCCCATGGACTCCTATATATAGAAAGGAGGTTTTGTAATTTGAATCATCCAAAAAATTTTCATTTATGTAGTTTATTGCAGGTTTCCCCCTCGAATTGGCTTATTTCTAAGGTGTTGATATCTCTTTTCTTCTATTTTTGGAGCTGGTTTCACAACAAGGTCCATATGTTTATTCATTCCTTAGGGCCAATCCCCACCACTTGGTATTTGGATGCAGAGCTACACTAGTGCACTCATCACTGTGTTACAATGACATGAGATTTCATGGTGACGTTTGGGTTAGTAGAAGGAACAGAGAAACTAGATGAAGCACTAAAAGATATAAATGTTCTTGTCTTTGATGCATCCTTACCATGGAAAGAATGTGCTACGCTGACATGGGATGCGTAGATGCGGGATATTTTCAACTGCCAAAATTTTTTAGTAGAAGACTGTGATGAGGATCCCAGAAATATCATTATCCTAGAGTTAGAAGGAGAGTGCGCAAATGCAGGACCCCTATTGCAGAAACTAGATGTGACCAAGCCACTAAAGTTGAAGGAAGTCAACATTGGAATGGAGGAGTAGCCCAAGATGGCCAAAATTGGAGATTACTGGGACAATGATATAATTGGCAAGGTCGCAAAGCTGCTAACCGAATATCAAGACCCATTCTCTACAAAGTTCTCTGAGTTAAATGGGATTGTGGGAGATATGGGTGTCATGAGAATCATCTTGAAGCCAAATGCACGTCATGTCAAAAAATGGCCCGATCGACTGAATTCTAAATATAAACAAGAAGTCAAGGAGGAAATCGACAAGATGTTTTCCATAGTTATCATCGAGCTAGTAGAGCAGTCAGATTGGGTAAGTCCTATGGTGGTCCAAGAAAAGAAAACCAAAGGAGAGATAAGAATCTGTGTAGATCTGCGCAAACTAAATGATGCCTATGTACATGATCCATTCCCTATGGCGTTCTATGATAATACTTTGGATAATGTGGGAGGTCATGAAGCCTACTTGTTCACTAATGGGTTCTTAGGGTACCATCAGATTAGAATCGCACATGGAGATCATAGCAAGACAACCTTTGCAACTGAATGGGGTTCCTTTCAATACACTATCATGCCCTTTGGACATAAGAATGCCCCTACCATTTTTTCACGCGTAGTTGTAGCATTATTCAAATAATTCATTCATAAGTTCCTGGAGGTCTATTTTGATGATTGGACATTTTTTGGCCTAGTAAAGAATCACGTGTCAAACCTGCACATGATGTTGGATGCCTGCAGGAAACACCAGATATCACTAAACATCAAGAAATGCATATTTTACATACCATTTGGGATTTTTTTGGGGCACATTATATGTCAACAGGGATTGATGGCTGACCCAGCCAAGATTGCAGTCACCATCAATTTAGCAGTCCCCACCACTAAGAAACAGTTGCGCTCCATCTTGGGTCACACTAGCTATTATAGAAAGTTTATTCAAGGGTATGCCCTGATCACTGCGTCAATGGAGAATCTACTAAATAAGGATGTATCCTTCTTCTAGGATGAGGAGTGTCAGAAGAGTTTTGAGCTACTAAAGGAAAATATGGTCATTGCACCTACTCTCGTATTTCCAGATTGGGAGAAGGTATTTCATGTACATGTTGATGCATTAAGGATAGCCCTGGGAGCTGTCTTAGCGCAGCCAGGGGAAGGAGACATTGATCACTCGGTCGAATTTGCTAACAGGAAAATCTCTAGTGCAGAGCGTAACTATTCTATGACTGAGCGAGAAGGATTGGCAATGGTGTATGCCCTGCAGAAATATAGGCACTATGTATTGGGAAGACACTTCAAGATGTTCATTGATCATTCAACTTTAAAATACCTGGTCAATAAGCCTGTGTTGGGGGGGGGATATTTGAAGATGGTTACTGCTATTCTAGGAGTATGATTTTGAAATCATTGTGAAGCTCGGGAAACTAAATGCAGGACCTAACCACTTGTCTCGGATTGAGAGTGGGGTAGAGCCAAATAATTTGAAAGAAGGGTTAACCGATACATATCGTTTTTCTATCAAGGTGGTTGAAAAGCACTTTGCAGAAATTATTCATTTCTTAACCACGGGAATGGCACCTGCATATTATTCAATACAGCAGAAAAAGGATTTGGTGGCCCACGCAGCTGATTTCACCATAGTTTTCGGTCAATAATACAATCTGGGAGTAGATGAGGTGTTGCAGAGGTATGTATTGGAACATGAACGGCAAGCTATCTTAGCTGAGGCCCATGGAGGGGTGGCAGGAGGTAACTATGCAAGAAAATCAACTACGCAGAAGGTGTTGATGGCTGGGTTGCGGTGGCCCACATTGCATAGCGATGCCCATACATGTTTTCAAGCCTGTGATGCTTGTCAAGACATAGGGAAAGCTTCACATGGAGAAGAGATTCCCCTGAAACTATAGATGGCTTTGCAACATTCAAAAAATGGGCCATAAACATTTGAGGAGCCATTAATCCCCCAGGAAATAAGAGGGGTGCATGTTACATCATTACTGCAATTGACTATGTGACCATATGGGCAGAAGCAATGGATGTGAAGGATTGTACTATAGATACCACTGTGTACTTCATCTTTGAACATATTCTAACTAGGTTTGGCTTCTCAAAGATCTTAATGAGTGATAGAGGCACACATTTTGCTAATGAAACTATTGAATCCTTGACAAAAGAATTTCAATTCCACCATGTAGAGTACCCCATATCACCCACAGGAAAATGGGGCAGTAGAGGCCTTCAACAAAATTTGGAACATGTGCTAACTAAGGTCTGCAATGCTGATCGAAGTGATTGGGATGTGTGCATCCCCTCGGTGCTCTGGGCCTATAGGACTACATGCAAGAAATTGACTAGAAAAAATCCTTTCAGGATGGTCTATGGGAAGAAGGACATCATGGAGGAATGCTTGGCACAACTGGTTGCCTTGGAAGAGGATCAGTTCATTGCTAAATTTCAGAAGTAGGTTCAGAAGTCTTGGTAAAAATATTAGCATAATCGACATATCTGACAGAATGTCTTCAAAGAAGATGAATTGGCACTGCTCTATGACATCTATTTTGTGCACCACCCATGAAATTTATGTAAGCATTAGTTGGACCCATACATAGTGAAATAGATTACAGATGGTGGTGCGTTCAGGTTGGCTACGTTGTGCGGAGACTACCTGCCTGGGTACATTAATGAAAGTCGTATGAAACCTTATAGGGAAAACTCGATGCCTACCAAATGAATATATAGCTGGAGTAGCTGTATAAGTAATTTTGAGTGCAAAAGGAAAAGAAAAGGGGGGTCCGACAGGCACGCAAGGGTATTTCACAAGAAAGGAGGTGTGAAAGGGTGCAACGGAGGCATAGGGGTAGTGCGCAACTGGAAAAAATAGTCGTTGGAACAGTAAAATTGGGTGAAAATAACGGATTTTACCGTTGAATGGAGCGGGCACTTGGAAACTAATGCGACGATATGGGATGATTTTTTATCGTTTCCTCTATGGTAAGTTGCATTTAAGACTAATCCGACCATTTTTACTGATAGGAGGATATAAAAATAGGGGTGCAGGTCATAATCAGTTCCTTTTATTTCTAAAATTCTTACGCCTTGTGCTTTACTGTTAACTCTGTGTGTTGTGTGCATTTTCCATCCGTATGTCTAGGCGAGCTACCCCCTCTGATAGCCGCAACCCTGAATTTACCTTTCGAGCAAGAATGACTACTTCTAACCCTACCAAGTCATCCCTTGTTATGACCTCCATTTACATTAGCTCCGAATATGTTTTTGAGGTAAGCCCCGATGTGGAATAGGTCATGTCTACGCCAGCCAAGGGAAAGGGAAAGGGGAAGGAGAAGGGAAAAGAGAAAGGAAAGGAGAAAGCCACGAAGTGGGCTGCGGTAAAGCCGCGCACATCCCCTCAAATTTTGCATTCCCCTTGGCAGGTGCCTAAGGCACGCTCGCCTAATCCATCGAAGCACCCCATGATAACGCAAGAGGGAGCTCTGCTGGTGGCCTCTCTTTCATGGCTGCCAGCATATGTTAAGCCAAGAAAACCAATGGTTCACACCCCTAATAATGTCGATGCTGTCTGAGAACATCTGCAGATACCACTGGTACTAGAGGAGGTCCCCTTGATTGGTCATATGTTCGGGAGCCTCCCCTCCACTAAATTTAATGATCATGATCTAGCAAATGCAGACACCTTCCTAGACCAGGCCCTAGAATTATATCTGGAGAGGGTAATGGACGATAATGTGCCGAAGTTGGAATCGATATTGTGATCGCACGGGTTAGAAGCCTCGGGGATATTAAAATTTCTATGCATCCCCCACTTTGGCCGATATGCCATCACCAGCCTTGTTGTGCAGCAGTTGTTGGTGTTGATCCATGATGGATGCTTGTGGACCCAAGGTCACATCCCGATCGACGTCGCCTTAATTCACTAACTCACCAGCCTCCCCATGCAAGGGGCCCATCCCATGAAGGGCTTCGGCAAGAAATATGAGCAGAAGGTTGTTGACGAAGTGCGGGAGAAATATAAGGTTTATCGTGACAAGAGGGGGTTTCTTGTAGAAACTATAGCTGACCCGAGAGTGTGCATTGGTACTCTATTGATCGCCTGCAAAATGAAGCGCAAGTGCCAGGCATCGGCCATCCCTGCCTACATGATTCAGCTAACCGGACGATGCGAGAAAGGGGTCTGCTACAACTGGTCATAGTACCTCTGCAAAGAATTTTTAGACAATGTGCGTAAGGCGTGGGACAAGGGAAATGAATTTTTGTATTCCTGGCTATTGATGTTGATCATATTTATTGCGTGGGAGACACCTGATGATGTAGTGCTCCCTAAGCTTTACCTAGATGTTTGTGAAGGTGCGCGGTATGCAAACCTTTGGAATTATAAGGATACCAAATGCATTGAATAGAACAAGGTGTTTTGGGTGTTGTTTGACCGTGCCCTGGCAGAAGAAATTCATTCCAGGTTGCGCATGTCACCCACGGTCTATGAAAAATACAAAGGCATCGCTTAATTTGACGTGCACAATGTGAAGATCAGGGCCCGCAAGGATCAAGCATGGTACAACCTTCCTCATATGGCTATGGAGGCATAGATTGATCAAATTGTCGCAACTTAGCCACCAGCATGGAAGCTTGACTTCAAATCATCTACCTCGGTCACCACAAGCACCTCGGGGAAGGACGTAGCCCTAAAAGATATTTTCCCACCTAGTATAGAAAAGGAGATCGAGATGTGCTCCATGGAGAAAACCATGACCAAGGAAAACCCTAAGGATGCCACCAAGGGGGCGAAGCAAGACTCTTAGTAGGACACGGAGGCCAAAGAGCTTGGTGAGGAGGGCGCGGAGTCCCCACATGGGACAAAGTGCATAGGAGAGCCTTCAAAAGGGCAGAGGAAGAAGCGCAAGGCTAATAAGCCCGGTGGGAAGGTGGAGGTCACTTTAATAGAAGAATACTTGGAGAATATTACGTATGTTGTCACTATTGCCTCCGGAGACTGATGGGTTGCCTCTGAAGATCACCAGAAGGCCACGGTGGAATCCTTGCAGTCTAGGCTACATGCCCTTTAATTAAAAGTAGATACGCTTCAAGAAAACGTGAACCAGGCGAGGCAGAGTCAAACGAGCTAGCTAACCATAGTTATAGCCTTGGCTGTAATAACAGAGAGTAGGATCTGCCTCTTTGGGGCGTGACATTCACTGTAGTACCTTTGATCCTATGTGAGCAGGTTCACGATTGTTTTGCGGTCAATATTGATGTTGCGCGACTGACAGGTGAGCAGCTACATGCTCTCTGTGTATTCATCTCTGGTGAGTTCCATCACAGAGAAATGCAAGTGCAGAATCATCTCAATGAGGTCGAGCAGACCATTGCGGCCAAATCTATCGAAACTGCCCAGGCTCACACATCACACATTGTGATAGTTGCATAATAGGCTGACTTAGAACATCAGATCGACTGAATCTGTAAGGATATGCCAGAATTAATTCCTGCCTTCGCTATGCCATAGGCCAAGGTTGAAGGCTTGTTAGATGCTTTGAAAGCATCCTAGACTGAAGTACAGGTTGTTAAAACTAGATCTGGAGCAAGAAATAGCTGGATTACAAGCCAAACTGCAGCCCGAGACCCCTCCTAACGTGTGCGCCCAGCGAGCTGCAGCGGTCAAAGAAGCCACAAGTAGTATATTAGCATAGATCAGCAAGGGCTCCAAATTTCTAGAGACTGCTATGGGTTTATGGTCCCCAGTGTAGCGTGATCTCCTCCTCTGCCAATTCAATCATGAGCTGCATGAGAAGGAGCAAGATTTTGAACAAATGGAAGCTACCATGCCCACCTTCATCACAGCACAACGCCTATCATGTCTTTAGACCGGAAAAATGCTCAGAGATGATATTAAGGAGCTCCATCACAAGAAGAAGGTCCTCAGCGACCACCTGAAGCCATGGCCTAATGAAGCTCTCAAGATTTTACAAGATTTAGATGTGGTAGTCAAGCAATTGAAATAGACCTTGGAGAGTGTTACTGCAGCTACTGAAGGACCGACTTCACAAAATTTGGTCGACATCGCGCAGAATGCAGCCGCACAGAGTGAAGGCATCATAAACCATTTTGCCGTTGTTTTCAAAAACCTCCAAGAGAAGATGAATACCCCATTGTTGATTTGACTCAGGATGAGTCACAAGATTGTGTTGGGGGGCTGTTGAAGCGAGGTCCCCTAACCACAATTTTGTTCCAGTCAGGGAAAATTTTAAGGATGGATATCTATTTGAAAATTTAGAAACCTTGGCGAATATCAGTAATCTATAATAGAAAAATTTAAAATGTTCGATGATATTTTTGTAAAAATATCTAAAATTAAAATTGTATTATATTAATCTATATAACATCTTGGAAATTTTTAAGGTAAAATAATTTCATATTATAAAACTTGGGTGAATTATTTTTAGAAAAAATGGAAATTGGAAAATATTTTCTTTTAGAAAAAGTATAGAAAATTAGCCCACCTGCGAATATTAGCCCCTAAAATTTTCCATGGTTCCAGTTTTGTAATATTTTGTAAGAATTAGTCTAACATAGGGGCTTTGGGGTGGGTCAAAGCCCCCAGTGAATTGTAATGGGTTGACAGGTATACCAAGAGTCCACAAACCACGATTTGTGGACCATAGAGTAGAACAGGATAAGATGATATAAATAGATAGATGAGTCAAATTATAGAGGCTAAGTTTTGGATCTGATTAAGCTTGGATACGAATTTGTAGACCTGTTGTATGGATTGTCTGGGTAAGGGCTCCTACTGGCTGTGTGCATAGAGATCCTAATCCCTGCTGTGTGTGGACCCCGCTGGCTGTGTGCATGGGATGGTAAATAGAATATGTAATTTAGATTTGGATATAATGAATGAGAATATTGTTTTGTGATAGTTGAGTACTTCTGTGTTATGGTTATTGGTTACGCTCTATGTTATTTCTAAAATTTATGTCGATTTTCTAGATATCGATGATTTACTAATGCGCACGTGGATGCGATATTGTAAAAGGGAATGAATGCATAGATATTGTTAGGATTAGTCACCTTGCTTCTGTTAACATGATATATAATGATTTATGATCTTCTCTTAATTTATTCTATTGATATACTGTTAAGGGCTTCTGTGTTAGGGCTTCTCGAGTGCAAATCTGTCAGATCCGAAGGGATCCACCTTAATTAAATTTTTGTCTCTCAGTGTGAGGAAACCTGGTTCCAACACCCTCCCATACTACTTCAAGTGAGACCTTGACTTGCACAAGCAGGCCATTGCCAAAAGGGATAGTAGTATAGGGGTTTGTTGGTAAACCTTAAAGCGAACCTGGGTCAAGATCCCTCAAACCAACACCTTCAGCAAAAACCTGTGCTAGAGCTAAGGGGTTCAAGACTGGGTGAATAGGACCAAAATACTGAGGCCTAAACAATCTTGTTTCAAATTCTCCCAAGTATGGTAGAAAATAGGACCGATGATTCAAATCATCCGATGATCTTTCCACACCAGTCATGGCTTCAAGGATAGCCTCTTCAGATGGAAGAGTAGTATCAAGACAATTTTGAGCAAAATATGAACTAAGAGTCCAAGCTGGAGCCACATCTCCGTCCAACTCCTCTGGTGAGAGAAACTGGGATAGAGTCTGCAGAGTCAATAATAGATTGACAGGCAATATCAGCTGCAGGCATATGGAATGCCATTCCACCCACTTGACCTTCCTCTAATGTGGAGGTAGGAGAAGGCAAGGTCCAAGGGTCCAAAAAATAGTGAGTTCGAAAAAACTCTCTTTGAATAGGCACCCTGGAAGATGAGATGGTATTGATAGGAACTGAAGGAGGTGGAAGATCAAAAGTATCCATGAATGAGGTATACATTCCAACCCAAAAGTTCTCAACAGGTTGATTGGTATCATTCACTAAGGGTACAATTGAGTCAGTAGATGTGTTTGGATCTATAGGAGAAAAATCCATCTAATCAACAATGACAATCCTCCCTTCATGGGGAAAACACAAGATGTGAAATAATAATGAAGCAATGGCATCCATATCATAAATCCAATTCGGCCCCAGCGGAAGTTTGTAGTCTAAATTTCCATCAACTATCTTGACCTCGATATTGAGATTTTTACCCCCAACGTAGATGGGTAAAACCATAACAGCGTGATGTGGCCTCTGAGAATGACCATCAAATGTAGTAAGAAGAGTGGTTGAAGGCACAACTGGAGGGGATCCAACAACTTTCCAACATGAGATAGAAATGACACATGTGGATGTACCCTCATCGACTACTTTTCGAAAAATATTGATCTTCTAATATGCAGACTTAATATGAAAATCCATGTGATGAGAGAGTCTCTTCTTAAAATTACATGTATCAAATGTAATCATAAGAAATTTTTTGGGATCAACAGTCCCAATCACAGAGAGGAATGCACTTCTTTGTAATGGGCACGACTAGAGTACCTCTAACGTAGACATGGCATAATGAATTTGAGCCAGATCTTCTACAATGGAATAGTTTTGGGCAGCCTTGGAATTAGTATTAATTTTCATACTCTTATTATACCCTTTCGGAATCCAAGGTATAGGCTCAACTGCATGCCTCTCTATATGGAGTGGCTCAGGATTACTAGGGATACCCTTAGCTTTTGAAGACTCAGCTTCACCATAATCACGAGATCTCATAGCGATATCAGCATGAGCACTCATCATATATGCACTTGAAGGATCTTCCCCTTCCTGGTTGTCCCCAACGGAGTCGCCAGTTCTATTGCAGGAAAAACTACCCTAAGGCCCGGGTTTAAAGACCTAACAAAGCATAAGGCAAGTCACCACAAGAAGCATTCTAATTATGATTTCTAATGCTTGAACTAGAAAAGGAGGATAGGAAACCTTACTCATGGTTCCTATGTCTGGTGTTGATCCCGCATGGTGCAAACCCTCTTCTACTACTCGTGCTCCAAAACCTGCAAATTAATCCAAACAGAGCACAAAAACTAGTTTCACAGCATATATATCCTAGATGTTAGCATGTTAACATATATAATCTCATAAAAATGACATGAAATAAACAAGATTATTCAACATGTATAAGATATATATAACACAGAATACATCAAGAACAAGACACAACTTCTTATATTGATAACATGTACAAAAAATAGTGGAGAAATCACCTGAGATCTGCCACGACACATGAGAAAAACTGTCCTCCAGATCCATCCAGCCCTATGTAATATTCACAAATGGTAAAAGAA
This sequence comes from Pinus albicaulis, assembly GCA_034641835.2. Taxonomy (NCBI): domain Eukaryota; kingdom Viridiplantae; phylum Streptophyta; class Pinopsida; order Pinales; family Pinaceae; genus Pinus; species Pinus albicaulis. The sequence goes on along the minus strand of CM076581.1, from coordinate 170,513,420 downwards.
GGAATATAGTGCATAAACATGGAAATAGTGGTGAATAAATAAATACACCATTGTATGAGACAAATGTAAGCCATATTATTAAACACATCAGCAAATAATAGGCACAATATCTTGAGGATCAATTCACTCAAGAAATACAAAAGAAGCCTCTACTAAGCAAATATGTCAATACATGAGAAATAGATGCCATACAAATTCCATGAGCCAAGGCAGTGAAATTTTAGGGCATAGACTTCTACATAAATGATACAACAATGTAGATATGCTATTATATAGCTCAAAAGGTGTTGTGGCTAGAGATCTATGCTCCCATACACATTTCCAAGACAACCTAGGAAGGGTTTCCTGAAATACCCAAAATGCAAAAATGTCGGAATGCAACCCTATGGCTGAATAGCAGCTGCAAACTGAATACTGGAAGGAGATGGTTTAAATGATAAATAAATGAATAGAACTCCTCCAATATAACCTCCAAGTGAAAGGCTGATCCCCACACTAAAGACCTCACCCTCCAAATGAATCATTGAATCCCCCTTTGAAAATACACATTAGAATAATGCACTCCTTGAGGGAACCTATGTTGTAGGAGGTGGGAATAGTTGGGCCTGATGCCAAGTAATGAAATTAAGCTCTAGGACCTTCCTCGTTAGCCTCCCAATGGAAAGGCTACCTCTGCAATAAAAAACAAACACTGTAAGTGGCCCACAAAATCCTCCACTGCTTCTACCCTACACACAACATAACTCCACCAGAAACTGCACTATAGTTGAAGACTGAACCTTGGCTAGAATTCTGGACTGTGGAAATGTAGTGCGATACTCTTCTTAGAGGCTCCTCTGGGAGAGAGGTGGGATTCCCGCTCGGGAACACCCTGTGCTAAAAAGCACAACAATCTCAGCTAAACAGCTGGAGAGTGAAAGAAGTCATACAAACCAAAAAATCAATAATCAACAACATAACTATCTATGGCTACCTTGCCCTCCTTATAAATAATGCGAGCCTTCTCACCTTGGGTCTCCCTCATTAAAGTCACTACTATCATGGATACTTTCTTCCATTCACACTGCGTTGTCTCTCATTGATGATCCACTCCCTCCATACCAGCGTTGTTGATTTGGTCAAACTTGGCCTTGTCCACATGCATTAGCCCTTGTTCACACATGAGGGTGCTTTATCCAGCTATTAAGATGATCCCTTTCCACATTAAGAGGGTTTTTATTCCTACTAAAGATATTTATGGGTCTCCCTGCCCACTTATTCATCTATCTAAATTCTAAAAGCAAAAATTAATATTCCAATTAGCTGCATGCTAATTTAGGAATATTATAGTCCTCCCCTCCCAAATGTTACTTGTCCTCAAGAAACTGCAAGGATATAACTGAAGAGCCTCCTCTTCTCCTCCTGTAGCATCCTCATATGATGAGATCATCTAATGAACAAGATGTTGTCTCATCAATAAGTCTCCAAGTTTCTCCTCCCAAGTGTGCAAGTTAGCTTTTGGTGACAAATCCAAATAGCTATCATCATGAAGAAGTGGAATATCCATGGAGGCAATAATATGCTGTCTAGAGGCCTTCTTGAGGCATCGTGTTAGCCCCCCTATGAAATTCTTGTCAAGCCAGTTGGGGGCTAGATTGTTTTGAGCCTTCAAGGAGTGCCTTCCCCTGAAAACCTATCCTCCTTGAAGTCTCTCAATTGTTGTGCCTAATACAGATCCTCTCTACCAGTACATTGCTCAAAAGGGGCCTATCATTCCCTCCTTTACCCCTACGAAATACATCAATTCCCCTTCTTTTCCTTTTCTTCCCCCCCAAGATTCCCCCTCTCTATGCCTAAATCCCCCAAAATCCCCTTTAAATTTCCCCATCTCCCTTATTTCCCTAGTTTTCCCCTCCATCTCCTCTACCGTTACCCTCTGATTGCCCCCAAAATGCATTAAAAATGAGTTAAAATGGTGAAATTTATGTATTCTGGTCCTACCCCCTTTCTCCATTAACCTCCGCACTTTCCTCTCCCATAAGACCCGGCGCCGTGACCAACGCCAAATCCGTTAGGCGCTTAGCCCCTCCAAACCTTTCTCCGCGCGAAAAATCATCAAAAACCCTTTGAATATGCGCATTTGTGGGTTTTAATATATTTTGTTTGATCGACGGACCTTGACCGTCCGTTAAAAATCCGATCTAGCGGCGCGGAGCCCACCCGAAATGGTGTTCCCCACACCTACATGCGTCATACGCCCTGAAACCACCTGTTTTTTCCAAACCACCGTTGCGCGTAGGGCGGTTTTTCCCCAAAACCCCAGCGATTCCACACAGCTGCTGCCGTGTGTCCTTACGTACGTTTTTGAAACCACCATTCTTCCGCCGTTAAACCTATCCCTCGCTCGTTAACGTCCGGACCAGGACGGCGTGCGAAATTGTTGTGGACCGTCCGATCTTGGGTGCTCCATCCAACGGCTATCCCACATCGTAACTTCCTGTTCGTTAACGAACCTACACGTTTCTTAGCCCGTGTTCGCCGTGTATGTGGCCCATTGTCCATCATCGCCCACTGTTGTGTAGATTAATCCGTCTTGCGGACAAGACCGATCTCTCTAGTACAAAAGGTAACTAGCAACAAACATCCAATTATACTAATCTCTCTCTAAGCATATGCAATTTATAAAAACACTTTACGGGTGCAAGGCCTACCTTATATCCAACGCTTTGCTTGCTTACTTGATTTTGTTGAAGTCCTTCCCGTGTACCATCGAAAGAAAAGCGTCCTTCGTATATCACGCAATCACAAACAAGGAAAAAAGATTAAGCTAGACACATCGTAAAGACATTATCATAAATCATACTTATCATAATGATCAAGGAATTTATGAAATAAACCATCAAATTGACGATTTTAATGAGAGAAATGAGTATATTTGTATTAACTTTAAAGATAGAAAACCTTTACAACTTTGTGCCTTGATGTTGTGCGAGTCCTCCCGGAGTCCGAAGCGGTGAATCTCCTTTACTCGACAAGCATTGCACTCTTTGAACTAAGACAAATGAGGATAAGTGATTTAACTCTCACGCAAAAAGTCTTAAGTTACTCAAGTCTAAATCTCAATGACATTTAACTTCAAATCTCATAAGCTTGAACTCCCTTTGAGGCTACCCAAGGCCTCTTTTTATAGTGAAAGAGAGGAGGTTTCTAGTTCCAAATATGAAGGGATAGAATCCTCCTTCAAAGGGATAAGCTCCTTACATCAAGGGGTTAGCTCCATTAAGAGAGGGATGCATGGACTGACTTCAAAGCGTATCCATTCCGAAAATTCCCGTCTAGAATCTTCTAGGAATTCACCCGGAATTCACTTTTTAATCTCCATTTTCTCGCCTTTTTTATGTTTTACTGAGAGGTCCGCACCCATTACACAAAGAACGTGCGGTATGGTTCCCGCATGCAGGCTGAGATTTAGGTGCGGGACCGCGAGGGAATGCATAGAGAAAGTGCGATACCAATTCTTTAGGGGATTTTAAGGATTTTCTTCTGATTTTGAAGCTTGATATGAGGAGCTGGTATATTAGACTTGCAGGAGGAAGTATGAGTAATAAAGAGCTCATACGGTCGCGAATGTCAAGGTGACGAGTTTTTGGTCTAACAAAATGCCCCCTAAAGTGCAAAGTACGTAATAGATGAAGCTATGAGTCACGTCATATATGAAGAGTGCGATGCTTTATCATTTCAAAGATCATCCCTGTGGACACCCGATTGGTTTCTGTAAAAACATTCAATGCAAAATATATACATGTATATGTCATCACCGAGGTAGGCATTCCCATACTCGGATAAAAAAACTAACTATAAACTAAGCGAAATCGTTTCCGATATAGGAATGATTTTGAATACATCATAGTACAAATATATGTAGGCACGGTATGGACGCGACCATCCGTTTATCAAAAGTCTCTGTATAGATGACAACAAAATTCCTACATGACTGGATGGTGGAAACTAGATCCGAGGTCTTGATTTCCGATATCTGAACCGATACGATTCTACCCATGTGAATGAATGTATTGAAGTCGAACATGGTAGAAACCACTTGATTACGATCAATGATGTGAGCTGTTATACAAGTGTGAGAGAAACCACCCGGTAATGTCAATGGCTCTCAAAGTACTCGTATAGTCCCATGAAATGTGAATGAATGAGTTGAAGTCGAACATGTCACGGAGTCATTCGATCGAAGGTCATTAATGTAACCTTGTCGTCGAAAGCGAGAAACTCGCCATTGAGGCATGCAGATTTCAAGGTACTGATGATTTATGGATCAACTTCCTAGATAATGTCTCGATGTCGATAGAAAGCGATCTCGTCGTAGGCAAGCCCAAAAACACGAAATCATAGATCAAGTTTTGAAAATATGTTGGCAAGGACCTGACTCGGGGATGGTCAATGATGGATGACGGATATTTTGCGGATGAATGGTTTTGTTTGAGCTGTTCTCTTGGACACATAACGACACCATGAGATGGCTTGGTGACAATTGACTCAAAGCTAATACCCAGAAACCAGCTGAAAATTTTCAATGTGGTTTGATTAAGCTCGTTAAGCAAAGGATTTCCCAACCAGGGTGAATATAAGTGTCGTGTCCAAGAGTGGTCGTACGAGTTTTCGGACAATTTTAAAATACAACAAACATGCTCATTTTTCTCTCTTTTCCCCCACCATTTACGGCAAGTACCTCTTTATTTTTTTGACAAGCTTGAGGAGGATAACATTTGCTTGGTTATAAGCTCACCCTTCGGGTGAGTCCAACTTAGTTTAAAATTCGAACCCTAAGAAGGAGTGGTTCGTTCTCGGTGAAAATTAAACGGGTCCTTTATCGTTAAGTTTTAACGAGTCCGAGTATAGGAGAAACTCGGTGTTTTTCAGTTTTAGGGAGTCGGAAAGAAAAACTTAAGAAAACTCCATGAGTGTTCTTTTTCGTAAATTTAGTCTCTCGAGCCCGAAAAAGGATAAAATAATGCGGGAGAGAACTCTATTGACCGTATTTAGTCAACGTATACCTTTTTCGTAAATAGTCCATTTCGATCGGTAAAAGGGGTAAACTTATGTCGAAGGGACACTGTTCATTTACTTGTAACGAGTTTGAATAGTCAAGTACTCGGCAATCTTTTCATATTTAGAGAGTCCGAAAAGAGCTTAAAGAGGACTCCAAGGTTTCGCTTTTTCGTAAAATTTTTGAAAGAGTCCGAAAAAAGTGATAAAAGTATGCTCTTTGTTGAAAAAATGATTATTTCACCCGAAAAACCTTGTTTCGCACAAAAACTCAAAACATTACACATACATGTTTAAGATAAATAAAAATGCTTTCAAAAATATCCCTTTTAAAGTGAAAAAATAAATAAATTTACAATTCATTCATTCGAAAAAAACTTATAAAAAGGACTTTTTCTATTTCATTTTTCACCGTTCGGTTTGCAGAGTGAAAAGTAAAAAAGCTTTTGGATAAAAAGTTCCCGTGAAGATTACGGAAAATTCAACCGTTGGAATCGAAAATCGTCGGCCCCGTGTAATCCACAACCTCCCTATCTTGCTTTTCATCCGTTTAAAAATTCGTTTTTAGGCTTTAGTTTGATTTTTTAGGGCAAAAATAGGTCAAAAAATGCGCCGCGGGGTCCGCAGGCGGGACATAGGTTGCTGCGGACCCCGATTTTTTTCCGGATCGGAAAAAATCGGGGGTGCCGCACCCGACACACACCTTGCGTGCGGAGCTACGCTCTGTTTACAAAGGGCGGGTGCGGTACCCACGCGGTTAAAATTCAAGCATAGTTTTCTCAAATTTCTGCCAAAAGTTTTCAAATGAAATCATGCTAATATGCCTTATTTTATGTTGCGGTGATTAACAAGATGCTTATTTGGCGAGAAAGGGAACATGAGGATGTGGATGAAGCACGCAATACTCCATTTTCCCACACAAAGGGCATTAAAAGCGTGCTTTTGCTTATACAAATTACGGGCCATCTCCGCGCATGAGGGCACAAGTGGAACTCTTAACATGGTTGGTAGACGAGATGGCATGTGGAGGACCGAGTGTTTCTTCATTGGTGTGCCACCGAGCTCGAAATTGAGCTGGAGGATATATACTTTTTGATTGGTTTGTCCAAGAGGGGCGAACATGTATCTTTGTTTGGGACTAGGCCGGGTGGCTGGTCGTCGCTAGTCTTCAACTCGAATTTTGCAATGATCGAGGGCGGATCCTCGGGACAAACGGATTGACATAAAACATATCATCAGTCCCTGAATCGAAAGTTATAGCATTCATTGTTACCAAACTATGTGGGAGCGCCGCGCTTCATGTAGCTACTGGTTCCCAAATGCGCATTGCTGTGGTACTTTTTCGTGGCACCATCTTCAGCTGGGTGCGAAAGCTGTGTTTGGCAAATATAAAAGGCCAACTTACCGGAGCAAAAACGGAAACTAAAAAACTTTGGATATGGTTCCATTGTCGTTTCTTTTGCTTTGGAGAGGGTCCCTCGGTTAGCTCCACAAAGTATTTCGGTTGATGCTAGGGTCGACTTCGAGAACCAAGAATGGTTCGGCCGGTCCGCGCGATGGCTCGTCATGCTATCGAGGGCGCCGAGATTGTATGATTCCTCGCTTCATATTTTCATTGGGTCAGGATCGCTAAATTTTTACGATGGAGGATTTTCCATATGCGGGGGATAGATTTCCGCGGAGATAGAGAGATGTCTCTCCTGCGGGGGAACGAGTGGGACGATTCGGAGTAAAACATTTTTCAACGTTTGCTAAGTTCTAAATTTTTTTTAATTTTTTATCGTCTTTAGAAAACTAATAACCAAAAGTTTTTTAAATACAGATGTGGGTCCACAACGTCCAGCTCATCTCCAACCTTTCGAGAGGAGGCAACCAGTTGCGCCCGCACCCAGCCCAACGAGCCAATCGGTAGAAATTTCTTGACTGATTTGGAACATCATCTAGAGCACTTGACTCTAGACATACCGGAGGCGAGTATAGATGATATTCCCTTCGGGCTTCAAAGATATGTGATTGGAGTCCCGGGACCTTTCGGAGGTTCCTATGCGGGGGTGGCTCGAGCGAGTTGTTTCCCTATCGAGATCATCATCGTGATGAGATGATCATGTAGACTCATTTTTGTACTTTTGTGTTACCATTTTTGCCGATCATAAGGTGTTTCCAACCTATGATCGAAGACGATGTATATTTTTTGAACACACTCCTACGATATATATCACTATTTCGACGTGACTATCCGCGTACATAAATGAATGTTTTTTTGTTTTCTACTGCTTTTAATTATTGCAAATGTCTATTTATCATACTAGAAGCAATTGAATCTGCTAATGTATTTAAACGTCTTGGAATATCTTTGATATTCAATGTAATCAAACTCACGTTCCAAGAGACGAACTCTCAAAAATAACTCGTAATAACACCGGATTTCTAATGGTATAAACCCTGTTACGTTGTAATACAACAAGTTCGAGAATCCAACCTTACAATCAAACTCCGAATTCCAAATGATATGGACTCGAGATAATAACTCAATCACGCACTATACTCGGCAATGTTATTTGTTGTTTGACCAAGGCTTACCCCATGCATGGATACTAACTCGTTAGAGGGTGAATAGATAACCCAAGTCTGCGGAAGAAATGTTCAGTGTACTACGACAAGCACCATCAGCAAAACCAATGTAGGTTTGAAGAGACGTCGACATCCGCAATATCAAGAGTAAAACTCGGATAAGCGAGTCATAGTGAAAAACACACTTCTAAACTAGGCACACTTTTTAATCTAAAACACACCAACGAGTAAAAGAAATCTAAAACTAACAAAAAGTCTCCACACCTTGTTTAAGCGTAATATCTCTTTAGATAAAGCCCATTTCTGGGTTTATCTAAAGGAACACCATCAAAATCCACTAACTCATAACTCTTAGGCCACTTTCCTGTACTCCCCGTTTCTAATCCTGGAGACCCCAGATTGGGAAAGACGCTGCAATTTTTCCAGCTCTAGCTTGTCGTTAGCTTGATCATAAAGTAAAACTAGGTCTCCTTAAGAAAGAAGAAAATTTCGAGGTCACAATTCTATCATCTTGTGACTTTTATCCTTTTAACACATGAGCCTCGTTTGCTATTGCAGCACTACGCCGATTCTCATCTAATTGGGCCAAGTACAATAAACGTTTTTCCTCTTCAGACGTAGTTGAAAGTAATTCTATGGCTAATTTTAATGACGGTATTTCGCATTCAATTGGTAGCACAGCTTCTAAACCGTAAACTAGTTGAAAAGGAGTGAAACCCGTTGATGCTTGGCCGAGGTTCGATATGCCCGAAAGGAAGTGTAGGTAAATGGAATGTGGTCGTCTTGTGAATACCAATGATTCGTTTAATCATGGTAGCTAAAACTTTATTAATAGCTTCAACCAGGCCATTTGCTTGTGGATAGTACGGAGTGGAATTATCGTGGCGTAGGCCAAGTTGTTCTGTTAATTCAGTCATCATGATGTTCCGAAAATGACTTCCATGATCTGTAATAATAGCTTGAGGAACACCAAACCTAGCAATTATGTGATTGAACACGAATGTTGCAGCAGTCTTCCCGTCAGCTGAATATGTAGGCATCGCCTCGGCCCATTTCGTAAAATAATCTACAGCGAGAATAATATAGGCATGCCCCCCGGCCGAGTGAGGGTTACCTGTGATAAAATCGATACCCCATTTTGCGAAAGGACCAACTGCAATTATGGGATGAAGAGGAGCGGGTGGTGCGTGCATTTTACGATCAAACAGTTGACAATTGTGGCATTTCCGGACTGCATAAATACAATCTTTAAATAATGTTGGCCAGAAATAACCAGCGCGCAATATCTTTTGGGCAGTGGCATACCCCGACATATGACTACCACATGCTCTAGAATGGCAATCATTTAAAACCTTTTCAGCTTCTTCATGAGTAATACAGTGCCGAAAAACAGAATCCACTCTGCGTCGATAAAGTGTATCTCCAATAATATTGTACTGTTGGGATTGGAATCGTATTTTCCGCCGCTGAGATCATGACATTTCAGGCCGAAAAGATTGGGTTTGGAGATAAACAATGATATCTCCATACCATGGATCGAGAGTACTGATAAGAAACAGAGATTCGTCTGCAATAGGCTGCTCTGCCACAGTTTCAGTATCAGTAGAGGGGAAATCACACATTAGTTCCGCAAAAACCAAGGATTTCTTCGCCTTAGATTTCTCAAATTCCAAGTCGAATTCTTGTAGGATAACTATCCATTTAGAATATTTGCCCCCTAGCAATTGTTTAGTCAAAATGCACATCATAGGGTTGCAATCAGAAATTACTGTAGTTTTGCATAACAATATGTAATGTCTAAATCGTTGGACGGCTTGAACAGCCGCCAAAGTCAATTTCTCCACATGCGTGTACTTAATTTCAGTCGGATGCAGATTTCGGCTAAGATAATAAATCACATGTTCAGCGTCAGATTCGTCTTCCTGAACTAAAACCATTCCAATAGTGGAATGAGAAGCAGCGAGGTACAAAATGTAATCCTGGTTCTAGTTGGGAGGATGCAATAACGGTGCATGGGTCAACACGTGTTTAAGTGCATCAAAAGATCGATCAGCGATCTCATCCCAAAAAGACGAATGTCTTGTTTTCATAGCAAGATGGAAACCCTTTGTAAGCTCGGCATAGTTACGAATAAATCTACGTAAAAAGTTTGCTTTCCCCTGCAAACTTTGGAGTTGGCGCAAATTCGAAGGAGGAGGCAATTTAACAATAGCTTCGACCTTCGATGGATCGACGTGAATGCCTATTTTCGAGACAACAAATCCTAGTAATCGACTTGATTCTACGTAGAAAACACATTTATGCGGATTCAGCCTTATCCGATAATGCCTAAATCTCATAAAAATTGCTCGTAAATGAGTGGGATGATCGGCCCTACGTAATGAATGAGCAGGTAAATCATCCAAATATGGTTGAACAATGTGCTTAATGTCATGAAACGCATAAGACCTAGCCCGTTGAAAAGTTGCTCCAACGTTCTTCAATCCAAAGGGTAGTTTGCAATAAGAAAATGTCCCGGATGGACAAATGAAAGCTATTTTTGGCTGATCAGCAGGGAGTATGTTTATTTGATTGTAACCGGAAAAACCATCCATAAAGGAGAACATTTCACTACCGTCACAATCATCAATTATCTGATCGATATAGGGGGTTGGATAATTGTCTTTTGGACAGGCTCGATTAATATCCCTATAATCGATACATACTCTTATTGTTCCTTGTTTTTTAGTTACCAGAACAATATTCGATACCCAATCCGTTAAAGGAATTGGATAAATGAATCCTACGCGAAGTAATTTTTCAACTTCTGCTTTGATAGCAGCAGCTTTTCTAGGATGAATTTGACGTAATTGTTGACGGACAGGTTTAGCATCTGGGTAAGTCTTAATTTCATGTACAACGATTGACAGATAAATTCTTGGTATTTCTTCATAAGACCAGGCAAACACGTCACGGAATTCTTGAAATAGGGCTTTATAAGTCTGAATTTCATCATTTGAACAACAAGCACCTATATGAATGTTTTCAATTATTCCTGGTTTTACTGAAATGTTAATGGGAACCATTCGAGATATATTTTCCAAATTTAATTCAGAATCAGGATTTTGCAATGGATTCTGTGGTTCTTTGACATATTCAGTAGTAAAAATTGAAGAAAAATCATCTTCAAAATGATCTAATTCAGGTAAAAAGGAAGATCGGTGATGGAGATCTTCCCATGGTAAGTCATCAACAGACAAAAACTCACGAATTTTCTCATCAGTATGAACAAGTTCAGGAAATGTTGTTGTAACTGAACTAGATATAGAAAGTGATTCCTCTTGGATCCCATTCATTGGATTAGTCTCGGTTGAAGAGGGGTCGGAAAATGACTGTACAGCCTAGTACGCAATTTCAAATGGACTCAAAGGCATCACGCCATTGAATGAATCTAACTCGGATTCGGAAGGTACAATCCAAGGATCATCAAACATAATAGTGTCTGATGAAATCATATGAATATTTGCAATAGAAGGTGATACGTTAGGAGGAGGAAAGGAAAAAGTTCCTGACGAATCTTTAAATGCGGCCTACTCCTTTGTCCTTATAAGGGATAGTCGTTTTACCAACATGCTGGATTGTTTCTGTAGAGGCTGGGTCTGACGAAAAATAAGTTACCTGATCTATTGTCACGATCCTTCCTTGATATGGAAATTTTATAAGTCGAAAGACCAAAGAGACAACAACAGTCATAGCATAGGACCAACTACGACCCAGAAGAAGGTTGTAATCTAGAGGGGCATCAACCACTTCCACATCTAGATTAATGATTTTTCCTTCAACCCCTATGGGTAAATCCTGCAAAATACGATAAGGTTGAAAACCTCGACCATCAAAAGCTTTTAGAATCATCGGAGATTGGTTAAGTGTAGGAGAACCAAGAGATTTCCAACACTGAAGCGACATAATACACGTTGAAGCTCCCTCATCGATCACAGTCCGAAAAATAGGTCTGTTTTTTACTAACACTGTAATCTGGAAAGCCATTTGGTGAGGAAGACGCGGTGTACTAGTTTCTAAATCGAAGATTATAAGGTTAGAATCCTGAACATCAACAGCTCCTATGGCAGACAATAACCAATTTCTGTTTGTCTTTTGGTTTCTGTTGCGACACTTTGGTAAGGCATTCTTTGAGAGAAATAGCTAAATCTTCACTGATGAACAATTACGGCAGCTCTCGCATGTGGATTGAAAGTTGATTTACGAAGAACACCTTTAGCAGGCGGTTTGATTATCAAGTCTGGATTTTGTTTCTCGATCTGTAGCGGACCGGAAACAGGAGGAGTTGTATTTGATGCGTTGGCGTTAGAAGACTCTCCTTCCTTGCCATCGACGGGATTCTTAGAACCGTAATCTTGTGATCGCGTCGTGACCCTTACATGAGACATCATCATAATAGGCTCTTCTAAAGTGGTCGAGGAAGAACCAATCATCTTACTATCTTGAGCTGGAGGATCCTTGAGAGCCGGCTACAGGTACAAGTCTAGCAGGCCGTAGGTTGTGCTCTCTTCTCGATATGGGCATTCTTTCGTCAAGTGATCTTGTTCACAAATGAAGCAAGGATAACGAGGTTTACGTTTCTCATCATTGGATTCTTCTCTATCTGTTTTCTCTTTCGAATTTTTCTTGTTTTTATTGCTCCCCTTCTTTTTACCACCGGTTTTTGATTTTGCCGTAGACGTTTCAACGACATGAATATCGGCAGAAACTTCTTGAGAGGATTCTCCCTTCGGGGAATCGGGTAAAGTTATGATTGGAGAAGAATTCTTTGAAGATTTCTTCTTACTTTTTGAACTAACCGTACCAATCCATCACAGTGACATGAGACACGAAGAATGACAATTTGACCTTGTTTTGGAAGGTCTGGGATTTTTTCATGTAGAGTACCTGACTGCGTATAAACGAGGTCAAGGTACTGAGCTTGAGCAATTACCTGCTCTTCAGTAACAACACCAGCCTTAGCTACATCTTCAGTGATCTTAGGTAACAATGATTTAACAAACCATTCTGCCAAAATTTGATCCGGAATATAAACTTTCACCAAACGTCTTCTACGTCGCCATTCATGAATATGATCAAAAATATACGTGGACGTAGATTGTTTTAGCGAAGTTAATAATTCTGTGCCGTTGTCGTGTCACGACGGAGCCATTTGGAAATGAGTTAGAAGACGTTGCTAGCGTGAAATTATGGCTTGAGCCTAATGGCAACTCAATGTATTCGATGGTAGGCCGCAAGACCTATGAGTGTCCTTTGGAAAAGACGTAAGCGAATCGAATCATCAATAATAGAATTAGATGCACACCAAAGGTGATAGGTCATCACATGATTTGATGGATCCTCTCCTGACTTACCTTCAAATTTTGGTATGTCACTGGGCAACTTTTGAGGCATTGACGGCCAGTTCTGATAATAGAAAATAGGATCATTAGTAAGGCGCGTCAAATCTGGTAAATCCAAAGTTGCAATGAAGGGTAACTGACGGTTAGGGTCACGAAAACCTTGAGAAGCCAAAGGAGATCCAGGAGGCGGATACCCAGGATAACTAGGAATTGGATTAGCATTGGGTATTGTAGAACCTCTGGGATAACCGGGATGAATCGGACCATAATGCATGCGAGGTTGTTGATAAGGTCAGCAGTATGGCTGATAGCTCCCGGATTACGAACATAGGGAGGACCCGTATTGCGGTACATCCTTGGTATAGTTGATAAATGTGGCCAAGGTTGACTCGTAACAAGCTGACCTTGTCTTAGGATTGTCTTTGCGAGCATACGGCCTTAGTACGGTTGTGAGCCCAGGCGGTACGAGAGACTTGGGGATTTACACAGGATACGGGGATAAGCCTGAACTCGGGGCTACGGACCTCGAGAAATAGGTGTAACGAGGTTGAGCAGACGTTGCGGCGATTCACAATGAGTTTGGGGCGGAGTACGAGGTGTACTAGGCCCGGCCGTGGCCCGAACTAGGTGCGGGGGGTTTGAATATTTGGGCCGACGAACTCTTGAATTGAACCGAAGGCATTGGTGAAGAAGCCGGAGTTGATAAAATGGCACACATTAGGCTGCAAAGGCTGTTGATATTGGGACGGATCCCACACCATCAGTCCGGGGTATTGTCCCGTAGAAGGTTGAACGTAAGGACCAAAACTTGGTTGAACGTAGGGTTGATAATAAGGCAAAGTTCCGGCTCCTTGAACAGATGGTTGACCAGAAGGCTGTTGGTAACCTTGCATTGGGTACTGCCCTTGAGGTTGATAACCTTGAGGCACATACTGAAGATGGGGTTGTTGAGGACCCTGAGGAGCATATTGAGTTTGGGGTTGACCTTGAAGAATGTACTGTCCTTGAGGTTGGTAACCCTGAGGTATGTATTGTCCTTGGGGTTGTCCCCCAAAATAATATTGATCCACAGTTTGTCCTGGGAAAAAGTTACCTTGAGGTTGAGCTCCGGGTGGTAACTGACTACCTCGAGGTTGCCCCCCAGGCGGTAATTGACTACCCTGAGGTTGCCCCCCAGGCGGTAACTGAGTTCCCTGAGGTTGACCCCGGAGAGAGGCGCGCCTTGAACGAGTTAGGAATATTACCAGACATCATAGAAACTTGCTCTGCGTTCGACGTTTCAATTTTAAGTCCACCAAGACCAGATGATAACACATTTTCGATAGGTTGAGGAGTTGCTCCTGAGAAAGTGCCAGACAAAGACTGATATCCCGCAGGAACAGAAGGACCACCATGTAAAAAAGATTCAGGCGTTTGCGAAAACATGGGCGACTCTCCAGCCATAATAGATGACGGATAGTAACCTCTGGGTGTAGGATGGAGTGGAGCTCGAGGTGGATAAAAAGTAAGACCCGGATTCTCTAAAAAATCAGTTAAAGAAAGATACCAGGGATTAGTTCGAATAGGGCTGTAGAAAATGGAGTCACGCTCCCTAAGATTTAACGATTGAGGGGAGTTGGGAAGAGATATGTCTTCGTCTGGATTAGTAATTTCTTCTATAGAAATTAGTCCAGAAAGAAGATTTTCAGTAATGATATTTCTAACCCTTGGTGAGCCTGGATCGCTAGAAGTTGGTGAGATAAATCCTGAAGATGTTTCTAACACAGAAGATTCAGTTTCAGGCTCAAAGATTTCAGGTTCGTCAGATAATTCACCAGAAGGAGAAATACTTTCAGTGACTTCAGAAACTGAAACCGGTTCTTGAACGTATTCTGTTGTAGGTATTTGATGATCGGGATGTATTACAATAGCAGAGCTTTCAGCTTCTGTTGATCTAAGTCTACGGCTACTGTGTGGTACCAGAGCTCGAAGCCCTTCAAGTTGACCTGGTGTATATTCAGGGGGTTTCCCTTGTATTCTCCAGGATTGTCTCGGCAATTCCGCCACGATTCAAAATTATCTAATCACACGCAAACAAAGAAAAATTTCAATGAAAACACCTAAAGTTCTCTAAGAAACAAACAATTGAATCATACGCTTAAAAAATCTAAGAGTACAAACCACACACAAACAAGTAACTTTCCGTACTAAAATCACTAGTTGGTGATGAAATCCAACTTAGTAGAGTTTTAACACGAAAAGGTCGGTTGGAACAGTTACCCCGACAACCTGCTTAATGAAACAGACTGGCACAAGTTTCTTCACATAACCATCTCGAGTGGAGAAGGGCCACGAGTCCCGAGTGAGTCTAGTCGACGTACGACTCGGTACGGTGGGATCTTCCCTCCGTCACCATGGGAAAGAATCCTGAATTTTATAGCCACTAAGGTCACCAACAGGAACGCATATACCTAGGGGGACAGTCTACGATCCGATACACACAAGGGTAGAGTAACAAGCTCAATCCCCTTGAAGGCTCCTTGACATGATCCAAGGTTTACCGACAAGTGACCCCAGGCTCCTCGACAATATTCTATCCGAGGTTTACCGTTTTTAGTACGTGCACTTTTTCTATCATTCCCAATGAGATAGGTATGATTACCTCACTATTTCGGATATGATCTTGTGCTTAACTCCTTTAGGAGGAGCTTCCCAGAGCATACATGCAACAACTGGAATTCTTCCTACCCCAAGATATATCTACTTGTTTGTTTTATCTACCTTGGAGAGTTAATTACTCCCTACTCCAAGATACTAGCCTAAGCTATGTTGGTGATGAAAGCCCTAAAAATAAAAAGATTACTAGATGAATTTTATTTAAGCGTTACTTTTAAGAGCTGTTTCTTAAGTCAAATGGGCGCGGAAATGAAACTTTGTATGATGTGAAGACTCGACCTCCAAAAACACTAAAATGCCCCTATGATGATATTCAATTCTTTTTTCTTTCAATGAATTTTCTATATAAAGAAGAGTTAGAGAATTCAACTTTCAAATTTCTTCTTCAAACATGAAAACTAAGTGAAAGAAACTATTTTGTCTTTTCGGTAAACTATCAAAGCTCACAAGAAAAACTATTTTCTTTTCCAAACAAGAAGCTACAAAACAATTCTCTTTCGAAAGAAATCTACAAAAATTAAAACTATTCAAAACTATGAAGACTAATCTTAAAAAACTAATCTAAATTGAGTCAAAGCTTTTTAGAGTTTTTTTTTATATGAATGTTTCTCTTAGTTATTCAGCAAACTAAGAATCTATCAATCAGATCAAAAACACTCAAAATATGTTTTCCAAAACACTCAAAGAATAAATGAAATTCGAAACTTTTTCAAACAAGTTCTTTTCGAAGATTTTGCAAAGAAATAAAAAAGGCTTAATTTCTCAAACTAGGATGTTTTCACAATGAGGTCGGATTCAATAGACAAAAAGAGATCTTATGTGATCTGAGATACTACAGATTGTCAAAATTTTGAATCACTACAAAGACCAAACAGGAAAAATAATCCAATCAGCAAAAACTTCTAGAAAATCATTCAAAACACTAACACTGTTGGAGTTCATAAACAATGAATTCTTGATAGACACAATAACCAGTCTGGGCAGAAACCAAAGATCTAAAAATTAACCAGAAAAAGAAACCTAGAAATTTTCAAAAAAATTTTACAGGGTCCGCATGTAAGCAGTGTTGACAGGTGCGGTCCCGCACTGTATTCTATAAAGAACGTGCGAAACTGCCCACACTGTCACAGTTATGCAGAGTGCGGTCCTAGCAAAAATTATAGAAAAAATTCAAACACTTCTAAACTTTGAAAAACAGAAAAAGTCTAAAGTACCCAGACAGATGTGAATCAATCAAAAACCAGAAAAAGAAACCTTTTCTCAAGTCAAAAATCAAAGAGAACCAAGAACAAAAAAGTCCTTCCCCAGTGGAGTCGCCATTTTGTTGGCAGATTAATCCGTCTTGCGGACAAGACCGATCTCTCTAGTACAAAAGGTAACTAGCAACAAACAACCAATTATGCTAATCTCTCTCTAAGCATATAAGATTTATAAAAACACTATACGGGTGTAAGGCCTACCTTATATCCAACGCTTTGCTTGCTTACTTGATTTTGTTGAACTCCTTCCCGTGCACTGAAAGAACGTCCTTCGTATATCTACAATCACAAACAAGGAAAAAGATTAAGCAGCACCTGTATAGACATTATCATAATTCATACTTATCATAATGATCAAGGAATTTATGAAATAAACCACAAATTGACAGTTTAATGAGAGAAATGAGTATATTTGTATTAACTTTAAAGATAGAAAACCTTTACAACCTGTGCCATGATGTTGTGCAGGTCCTCCCGGGGTCCGAAGCAGGAATCTCCTCTACTTTGACAAGCATTGCACTCTTTGAACTAAGACAAATGGAGATGAGTGATTTAACCTCACAGAAAGTCTTAGTTAACTAAGTCTGAATCTCAACAACATTTAACTTCAAATCTCATAAACTTGAACTCCCTTTGAGGCTACCCAAGGCCTCTTTTTATAGTGGAAGAGAGGAGGTTTCTAGTTCCAAATATGAAGGGATAGAATCCTCCTTCAAAGGGATAAGCTCCTTATATCAAGGGGTTAGCTCCATTAGAAGGGATGCATGAACCGACTTCAAAGCGTATCCATTCGAAAATTCCCGTCTAGAATCTTCTAGAATTCACCTGGAATTCACTTTTTAATCTTCATTTTCTCGCCTTTTTATGTTTTACATAGGTCCGCACCCATTACACAAAGAACGTGCGGTATGGTTCCGCATGCAGGCTGAGATTTAGGTGCGGGACCGCAGGGAATGCATAGAGAAAGTGCGATACCAATTCTTTAGGGGATTTTGAAGGATTTTCTTCTGATTTTGAAGCTTGATATGAGGAGCTGGTATATTAGACTTGCAAAAGGAGGAAGTATGAGTAATAAAGAGCTCATACGGTCAGCAGAATGTCAAGGTGACAGTTTTCAGTGTGACACCCACCGTTGATCTCTCAGCGATCAACGGTCCCGAGTTATCTCTCTTCCATTGACCATTCCACGGTCTCCCACCTCACCCCGTCTCGCCACGTCATTGCCACGTGTACACCCCGTACATTCTCCGTCTCCGTCACTATATCTTTGGTTTTGTCGTGTTTTTTAATGTTTTCATTCGTTTATTACGTGTATTCGCGCTGTGTCACATTATTCCTCCACCAGAGCATTCTGTCATCATTTTTCATGATTTCTCCCCAGTTCTCCGTCTGCATGGCTATTTTCCGTGTCCACAGTGTGTCCTCGCCTCCTCCATCATCCACGTACATGGATTTCTTCACAGTTGTTGTTTTGTAGGGTTGCTAGAGGTGAAAGCCTCCATGTTCCGATCGTATCATCTTAATGGAGAAGTTTGCAGGCAGAATCAAATCCGAGGTCTGGCGCTCCCATAAAATTGTCAAAGAAAGCTGCTGACGGGATTTACATTAAGGAAAAGGCAGATTTCGAACTCTGAGAATCTCCCATCACCATTAAAACCCAAACCCTGTCAGAAGCAAATAAAGCGGCAGAATGTTTCAGTGCAGAGAAAAAGGAAGATTAAAGCGGGCTTATGAAGATCTTGAGCCTTAATCGGTGTTTAAGAGGCAAAGCATTAGTTCACAGACCCCGAGGATCGATCAAAGGATCCTGAGCGCAGGAAAAAGGTAATATCAGGGTTTTCGTCAGCAGAATGTTTTTCTATATCAGGTACCGGGCACCCATACTGTCTTATTTATGCACCACATCCCTGAAGAGTTTTCCACCAGACTACAGCTCAAAAAACAGTCAGACATTTATGAGACAGACCTTCCTAGCAGTTTATTTCATTCTGTTCAAATCATTCAGGAGTACTTCAGCCAAAAGATGTCAAGATCAAATCTGGAGCAGATCATTCTCTCACAAAGAAGGTGACAGAGATTAAATATACAGCATGTCAAGCAGAATGGGTTTCAGCCCTGCATTCATTGTCGTGTTTAAAGATGCATTTAATTTTCACCTACTCCTTCAGTTGATCTTAGGCTCACCCTTTGCTATAAAGCACAGAAGGAAACACTGTAATGGTTGTTGATGAGAAATCAGTGGAATGCAAGCATTGTTCCTATTTGAGACAATTTCTCTGTGTATATTGTAAGATAGACTGAGATTAGATGTATTCAGACTGAATGTTCAAGCTATGGGCTATGATGTACCTGATTGGTGTTGTTTTTAGTATGACAAGCGTGTTTCTTTGGATCCTGATCTAAAGAAGCTGGTGATGTTTCCTCTTTCTCGGTATTTGTGATTGAATTGCTCTTATGTTATGTTCCATTTCATTTCATTTCTACTGGTAGGCAACAGAAGTATAATATAGGATTCACCCATGATAGGTGCCCTATGTTTCCTACTCTCCCTACCTCAATGTTTTCTGCTTATATGTGTATCTGAATGTTGATTTCAATTGATTTAACCAGTGTAGTGGATGACGTTGCCTGCTCTCTGATGTATGAATTAATGAAATCTGTGTTTAGATGTTCTTGGTAGGATTTAGCTGAATGTGTTGAGAACCTGGGAGTTCTAGAATCCTGTATCTGCCTCACTAGGAGCTTTCCATCCCAATTAAACCTTTCCAAGATCCCTTATTTTACCCCTAATTCTGTCCAAGCAGGCTTGGAGTTAAATGACCTCTGGCCTGATCTATAGATAGAGTTGGTTGGTGCTCCCCCTTCATTTTCAATCCTTTGTGTCCCATTCCAAATATCTCCTTCAAGATCCAAATGCTCTAGATGACTAGCCCAACTGAAAGCTTGCACATTGAACACAAATAAATCCTTTCTTGACTCCATAGCCCAATGGATTTGATGTTCTCTGAGTTGTCTTTCCCTGCCTAAGCTTCCTCTTTGCTCATCCTTGTCTCATATTGGTCCTTCTTTTCGTGATTCCCTCCAACCAAACACAAACAATCAAACAAACAACCCTGAGCCTACAACTAGCCTAAAATCATAACACCCGAGCTCCAAAGACATATCCTTTGACTTGTATAGAGAGATCCCTCTCTGGACCTAGGAGGGCTAGATCCTAAGGTCTGAAAGTGGTTCTATTTTGTCTCATCTTTTGGTCTCTGTCAACCTGGCCAAAACATGGGAACCCCAACATAATGGCGACTCCGCTGGGGAAAATTCTGAATGACCTTCATCTCACTACATCTAAAAACCTCATAAACTTAGATCTCTGGTTAGGTTGAAAGTAAGTCACCCCTTTCTTGAATCAACCTCTATTATTGGACATCCACCATACTCTTAGACAGAGCCTGGAAAGGGGCCAGGTAGCCTTCAGATCTCATCCTCTTTTCAGAGGTGACATATCTGGTAAATGCCCTCCCAGTCAATCTCTGGTTGGAGCTTGTTGTTTAGAGGAGAATCTTGAAAGGTGATAGTTCCTGAGCACTGTGGTGGATAGTGTATCCTTTGGAAACATCCTAAAGCCTCCACCTGGTGACTCCATTGTTCCTAAACGTTAAAAGACTCCACTGGTGATCAGTAGGCCTGCTAATCATCTTGGTTTCGCATCAAACTCCACTGGGAGACTAGACCCGAAACATAATGAAGACTCCACTGGGAGACCAGCTCCTGAGAAAACATTGACCACAGTAGAAGAAACAAGTAGGGTTAAGCTGCTTGGCTTATAAACATTATTCTGGCTCTCAGAAACATCCACACAAGAGCTTATCCCAACCCTGACCCACCGGAAATAGTTGAAAATCCAGAGAGTATCCTCAGAGGAACTCCTACATCTAAAAGATCAACTATTTCCAGCCACATTCTTAGAGCTAATTCTGCACCAGAAAACCTAACATCTCTAGCACATTCCCTCCCTGACCTAGACATACCTAATAGACTACTGATAACTAGGTCATTCAATCATCTAGACCAGAAAGACCTCGAATTTAAAAATACATCATCTAATAGTGGTCAAAACACTAGGGACATTGAAACACCTCCTTCCACACCACCTGATTTTCACTTCCTTCAAAACTTGGGGCTCTCCCACCCTAGATCTGCTCAGCAGACTTCTGTTGGTCCTAACATCCCTGTCATCTAGATACCAGCTGCTCAAGCCAACCCTATACTTCATCAGAACATTAACATGGCAGCTTGGTATGCACCTTTAGTTCTACCCCAACCCTTGTTACCCTTACCAAACGATTATCAGTCAAAAATCCCACACTTCACTGCTAAAGAGTCCATAACAACTCAGCCACATGTAGATAAAATGGAGGACTCTTTTGATTATATGGAAATTGATGATGAAACAATCAAAATGAGGATCTTTGCCCAAAGCTTAGGGGGTGAGGTGAAGAAATGGTTTAAAGGATTGCCCCCTAGCAGCATTCAAGATCTCCCTGCATTATACCAGACATTCATAAACAAGTGGGAGGTTAGAACAAACCCCCGCCAGCTCCTTGCAGAATACATGTCCCTTAAGAGGAATGTAGGAGAGAGTGTTCATGATTACACCACTGGATTCAATAGCATTTATAATGCTCTCCCTCCACACATGAAACATCCACAAGGTATGGCCTTAGAAAAGTATCATGATGGATTTGATGCTGACATGGCCTATGAGCTTAGAGATAAAGAGTATACCACACTGGAAGACATGCAGAAAGGAGCCATAACCATAGAAGCAAACTTAATGGAAAAAAGGGCAAGATTAAAAGCTGAAAAAATGGTAACATATAGGGATGACAATGTAGCTTCCACATTTGATCCCAAATATGACAGACTTTCAAAAAACGTGGAAGAATTGCAACAAATGATTAAGAGGATGGTTGTCCAAAACAATAACCAAAACAGAAACCAAAACCAAAACATTAGAAGAAACAATGTTGCTCCCAACATACAAAGAGAGTTAGATCAACAAATCATTCCCCCATTTCAAGAAAAAATTTTAGATGAAAACGAGGGAATCATTGGAGAGTCTGAAGGGAATACAATTAACATGTTTGAAGCAGAGAACTCAGTCCTTATCTGTGATTCAGAAGAAGATCAGCCCTCACCATCATTTTTGGATGAGGAATGGTTGGAAACTGAGAATTACAGATTAGGATTTGAGGATGCCATGCTACAGGTCCGAGAACAATATGAACTTAGGAGCAAGAAAAGCCAAGATACTTCCAAAAAAAATACTCTTGAGGTAACCATCAAGAGAAGACCTGAAAAAACTTCTAAAGCAACCTCTGTAAATAACAAAACATCAGCTGAAAGTTCTGGTAAACATAAGGAGAAGGACAACAGGACACCGAAAAACAAAGTCAACCAACTATCAGTACTAGCACTTCAGTTAGTACTCCTGATACAACTGTTCCAAACCTTGTACATAGTGAGAAAACACCAAATGACTCAGCTACCAAGGCAGCAAATAAATCAGAGTCAAGTGTTTCCAAGATACAGTACACTTTCAATTTAGAAAGTGAACTTGCAAAAATCAAAATTTCTGTACCATTATCTGAGCTAGCCACTCAGGATGTATATAAAAGCCAAATTTTGAAAGCATTAAATCTGGGAGAAATGAATGATTTTGTAAATCTGAATGATGATCAACCATCCCTACTCTTTGGTCCGAAAATTGAAGGAAAGTTTCAGGAAGGGGTAGTTCCACCTTTTCTATATCAGTCTCAACATTCATGACAAAATACTCCACAATGACATGCATGATTCTGGAGCATCACACAACTTAATGCCTAAGGTAGTGATGGAGTGGCTAGGCTTAGAAATTACCAGACCCTACAAAGACTTATATTCATTTGAATCTAGCAAAGTGAAATGCCTAGGCCTCATCAAAGACTTATGTGTGAGTTTAACCCAGATTCCTGCGAAGTGTATGGTCATGGATGTGGTGGTGGCAGATGTGCCACCTAAATATGGCATGCTTTTGTCAAGATCATGGGGCGCCAAACTGCAAGGAACAATGCAGATGGATGGCTCTTATGCCACTATCCCTATATTTGGCCAAATTAGAAGACTATATATAGAGTCTCAGATGAAATTCTTAGTCAGTAGCCCCGAGAAACCTAAAAACTCACCATTATACTCTGTACATACAGATCTGGACTCTTTCATTCTCTACAATGACCAATCCTCAGAAGAGCCGAGATCAGATAATGGAAATACAAACATGCAGCCCATGGATTTCAACATAATGACTACTCTGGAAGAATACGAAGAAGAAGACCATGGGAAAACTGCTGAAGATATAACTCTAAATCAAACAGAAACAGAACAAAAACAGCAGGTTAGCCACCTCCCTGATCTCCATGCCCCTAATGAAAAACAAAAGAACCCCTATCCTAGTACAGACCTTACAACTCAACATTATGACTAACCCAGCTGTAGGGGAGGGGATGAAAATTAATTGAACAAAGAACCCCTGTGGGAAGTGAACTTTGATGGGTCATGTACGAGGCAAAGCGCTGGAGCAGGAGTGTGGTTGCATAACACTGAAAATGATCACGCAGAGAGCCACACTGTCAATCTGCATTTCAAATGCACGAATAACATTGCAGAATATGAGGCTCTGATCTTGGGCTTAAATCTGTTGAAAAAATTAGGAGCCCGTAGGATAGTTGTGAGAGGAGACTCAGAGTTAGTGATCAAACATGTGAATGGTGAGTATTCAGCAAAACACCCCAGGCTTAGGGCATACAGGAATGATACTCTAGATTTGCTGAAAACATTTGTTGAATATGAGTTAGTATTCATCCCTAGGGGGCAAAACGCAGTTGAAAATGGATTAGCTTGCCTAGCCAGTTCATATCCTAAGACCCCAGTTGACCAACAGATTATCATTCATACCAAATTCAGGCCTGCAGTGCCAGACAATGAAAAATATTGGCAGGTCTTTGAAGGAGACAAACAGATCGAAGATTTCCTGGTGGGCAGGAATGAGTTTGAATTTTCTGATTTGGACTCAATTTCTGATGATAGCTACCCAAGCGAGGATCCCCCAGATGAACAAGAAACGCCCTGTAACATAGAAATAAATTCTTTTTCTGAACAAACTGGAAATTTCACTGAAAATTGCGAAAATGTAGAAAATGAAGAGGTAGAGGTGCTGCAGGCCAAAGATAAGAACATACCCAGAGGCCTGGCACCCTTAGAGGACCTTTTTGATTTTGATGACGTAGCAAAGAAGCCCAGCATTGAACATGTTGATTCTGATGTGGAAGAATGTAACATTGGGGCTGAAGACAAACCCAAAATGATAAAACTGGCTAAGTCTATACCTGCAAACATGAAGAAAAAATACATTGACTTGTTTAAGGAATTCATTGATGTGTTTGCATGGAGCTATGAAGACTTAAAGGCCTATGACACCAACATCATACAACACAAGATACCACTAAAGGAAAATCAAAAGCCTTTCAGACAAAAACTTCGAAGAATCAATCCAAAACAATTTCCTGCAGTAGAGAAAGAGATCAGGAAAATGTATGATGCAGGCATAATTGTTCCTGTAAGGTTTTCTGATTGGATGTCAAACTTAGTGGCTGTAAGGAAGAAAACAGGGGAGATCAGGCTATGCATAGACTTCAGAAATCTCAATAGAGCCTCCCTGAAAGACAACTACCCTTTGCCTAGAATGGAACATATCCTACAGAAGGTAGTAGGCTCTAAAAGGATCTCCCTGCTTGATGGTTTTTTAGGATACAACCAAGTTCTGGTACTCCCAGAAGATCAACTCAAAACAACTTTTACCACTCCATGGGGCACCTTCATGTACTTGAAAATGCCTTTTGGATTGATGAATGCTGGAGCTACCTTCCAGAGAGTGATGGACATAGCTTTCTCAGAGGAGATAGGACACTTCATAGTTATCTACTTGGATGACTTGACTGTCTTTTCTAAAACTTAAAAAGAACACCTGAAACATTTGAGAAAAGTTTTTGAAAAATGTAGAAGGTACGGTCTGTCCCTAAATCCTAAGAAAAATGTCTTTGGGCTGCAAGAAGGTAAAATTTTGGGCCACATTATATCTGAGAAAGGGATCAGGATAGACCCACAGAGAGTTGAGGGAATACTTCAAATTACACATCCAAGGAACATCAAGGAGTTGCAGTCCTTTATAGGGAAGATCAATTTCCTTAGAAGATTTATCCCCAATCTTGCTGAACATATTAGGAAAATGACTGAAATGCTAAAGAAAGATGCAGGAATTAAGTGGATTGTTGAAGCCAAGAAATATTTTGAGTCAGTAAAACTTGCACTCACTCAGGCCCCTGTACTTATCAGCCCTGACTTCTCAAAATATTTTATGATTTTTTCATTTTCTTCCCAACACACAATAGCTGCAGTTTTGCTGCAGAAAAATTCAGAAGGTAATGAACAACCTATAGCCTTCTTCAGTAAATCTTTGAGAGATGCACCCTTAAAGTACAACATCATGGAAAAGCAGGCCTATGCTCTGATTAAGGCCTTAAAAGACTTTAGGGTGTACATTTTGCATTCTCACACCATTGCCTATGTGCCAAATATAGTGGTTAAGGATATCTTGTCCCAAGACCCTGACAAGAGAAGGGGCAAATGGATTGCTACCATCTTGGAATACGACCTTGAAATAAAACCCACTAAGCTGATCAAAGGCCAAGGCTTGGCCCAATTAATGGCTGAATATAATCTACATGCCCTTGACATTAACATGATGAATGCCTTAGATGAGCAGGAAGGATTGCCCCATTCAATTGTTGAGGAGCAGCTTTAGAACTCTCCTTGGTATACTGATATCCTTTACATGCTCACTAACCTCAATGCCCCTCCAGAGCTGTCCAAAAAAAAGGCCAGATTCGTAAAACTCAAAGCTAGAAATTACTGCATTATGAATGAGAGTCTACATTGGAAAAATCTGAATGGCCTTTTGCTGAAATGTTTGTCTGAAACTGAAGCCGAAAGAATCAAACAAGAATTCCATCGTGGGGAGTGTGGAGGCCACCTGAGTTGGAAAACCACTGCAAATAAGATACTCAGGGCTGGTTAGTATTGGCCTACACTCTTTAGTGATGTCCATAAAATGATTCTTCCCTGCCACAAATGCCAAATCTTTGAGGGTAAAAGAAAACTCCTCCCCCTCCCTTTACAGCCCATCACCATAGAAGGTCCCTTCATGCAATGGGGCCTAGAATTTATTGGGGAGATTCACCCTTCTTCCTCTAGACAACATAAATGGATCCTAACTGCTACATATTACTTCACTAAATGGATAGAAGCCATACCCACTAGGAATGCCACCGATTCTGTTATTATTAGGTTCCTGGAGGACTTCATCTTATCTCGTTTTGGTTGTCCAAGGAAAATAATCACTGACAATGCTGTTGCTTTCAGATCCAAAAGAATAGTTGATTTCTGTCACAGGTACGGAATAGCACTTGGACATTCAACTGCCTATTACCCCTAGGGTAATGGTCTAGCTGAATCATCAAATAAAAGCCGGGTTACAATCATCAAGAAGCTGCTGGAAGAGAACAAAAGGTCATGGCATTCGTGGCTTCCCAACCATCTGACGGACAGGTCGCCACTCAACCTTCCCCTTCTGGTTATTCCTATTACCAGATCCTCATGATGAACTCTGATCCATCCCCAACCGTCGACCTTCACCTTCAAACTTGGGCTCGCCAGTACCCCAAGCCTTCCGCTCATTCTGCCCCCGAGTCCCCTTATTCCGATTCTACAGAGCCTCTTTCGACATCCAATGGTCCCTTACATATCCCTCAACCCAAATTTGAGGTTCATACCAAGATTCCCGAGGGACCATTACGTCGAAATGCTACTTCTGGTCGAGCTACTCATTCGTATAGCATAGTAGATGATTTGGCGCAATCTCCTTCTGCCATTTCCACATTGGAACTCCTCCAGTCATGCCCTTCCCAAAAGAAGGCTCTGTTATATGCCATGGGCGCTGTAGATCCTGCTGATGACCAAATGATTTTTTTCAACACCCATCAATCAGAGCATCCTCCTCTTCCTGCTTCCGTCACCTTCCAAATCCCAGTCAAAATCCGAAATGCCAATGTTTCTCGGTGCATAATTGATGAGGGGGCATCCACCTGTGTGATGTTCGCTTCGGTTTGGAAGCAACTTGGATCTCTTGAGTTGACCCCTTCCACAATCACCCTTCGAGCGTGGGACGGCCATGCCTCCCAGCCCATTGGCCTTTTTCATAATTGTCTTATCACCCTTGCCGG
This sequence comes from Pinus albicaulis, assembly GCA_034641835.2. Lineage (NCBI taxonomy): Eukaryota > Viridiplantae > Streptophyta > Pinopsida > Pinales > Pinaceae > Pinus > Pinus albicaulis. The sequence goes on along the minus strand of CM076581.1, from coordinate 170,486,144 downwards.
AAAGACCGTTTGCGTTGACGTCGAAGTCATCGACGCCCCTCTAGACTACAACATTCTATTGGGGCGAAGCTACACCTATGCCATGTCTTCTGTCCCATCCGCGGTTTTTCGCAAGATGTCTTTTCCTGACAATGGAAAGATGGAAAGATAGTCACCATCGACCAATTGACTTACCATGAGCCACCGTCTCAGACCCCCCCGGAGACGACCATCTCTTCTGTAGCCAATAAGCAAACCGTCGATTCCTTGACCAGTGTCTCCTCCGGCGTCTACAAATATTCCTCCCTGCTTGGAACTTTTCCTGGTCTCCCCCCTCCTCATATCTCTGATCCCAGCTTATCGAATGTTTGCATGATGCAATCATCTCGGGCCGCCCTTAAACGACCCGCTTCGGCTAGTCAGCAACCTCAGACTCAACCTCGCCCACCGCAACCCGCTCCTAGCCATTCATCTCCGCCAGCCATACCTCCTCCTTCTGGCCCTTCTCCTACAGCTGGTATCCCTGAACCCCTCTATCCTCCCGGGTCAGTTCCCCCAAGCCTCAATCAGCTCGGAGCCATCCCTCCTAGTCATTATCCCGCTGGTCAGATACCTTTCCTGGCTCCCCCTCTCGGAGTCTATACGGTCCCTGTCATGGCCACTCTCTCTGTCCCTAACCTGACCCTGGGCATACCTGTCTGGTACCTTGAACCTCCAGCCGCTACCCCACCTAGTCACCCCAAACCCTATCTCGCTTTGACACCGGTTCAACCGGTCCCCCTCACTTCCTCTGTTGCCACCATGCCCCCCGCACCTCCCCAGGACCCTACCCCTATGGTGACAGCTCCAGGAAAGAAAGGCAAAGCTCGCAAGGGGGCATCCAAAGACAAGGTCACCCCGACTGACCCAACTCCTCCTCCACCCACAAATCCCTGCGCCTTGTGTGATTTCGTCAGTCACGCCACCCATACTTGTCCTGAATTGCCCCGCATTCAACCCATGGTTAAAGTCGCGTTCCCTGAGTCTACGGTCCCTGACCCCTCTCTCCCGTCCTCGTCCGTAACCAAGAACCCCAAAAATATTCGCACCAGCAAACCCTGTGCTTTGTGTTGTGTCCATGGCCATTATTCCCACCATTGTCCTCACCTGATGCATTACCACGCCTCTTTAGAAGTAGTCCGCGAGTATGAGGTTGAAAAAAATCATTCCGCCTCTCCCATCCTCACACAGTATGCTTCGGGTCAGCTTGAGGATTCCCCCGCTCCCATCGACATTCCCCCCCCTGATGTCCAGATGACGGAGTCTACTACCACCATTCTTTACCTATCATCCTCTGTGAGACCCTTGGAGCACATTCCCCTTGAATCCTCCCCTGTTGTTTCGCTTGAACCCCCTTCAGCGACCACCCTAGGCTCCCCTATTTTAACCATTTGTTTCCCTGTTCTTCTATCATTCCCCGTGACGATCCGTGTGCAAGCCTTTCTTCCCCTACGGATGATTTAGGTAACTTTGCCACGTCATGTGGTGTCCCTTCCACTCTCCATCCCCTCTTTTCCCGTCCGGATGCCTACTTGGGAACCTTTTCCACCCTTGACCCCCTCTTTTCCGCCCATACACGAGATAACTCCACCTGTATCTCTGTTGACCTCCGCAGCCCGAGTCCCCGCCATACCTCCGATAGCCCTCATATACCACCTTCTAGTTTGTATATGAGTCATAGCCATCCTGCTCATCGCACTCCCTCCCGCAGTTTCCGCTCGATGTCTTCTTTACACTCACGCTGCCGTCATTGTCCCTCCTCCCCCCATTTGTTGTCTTGTAACACTATTCCATAGGACCTCCTATCCTCACCCTATATCGGTTACACCAATGGTGCAAGTCGTTACTCTCGGATTATAGCCTTGGCAGGTTGGGCCATTTTCACCCCCTTGCATGCCCTTGTGCTCTCAAATGGGGTCTGCATTGGTACTGCCACCAACAATTAGGCCGAATATGATGCAGTGCGTGGTCTCTTAGCCGATTCCCTCTTTCATCGCATCCTCCATCTGCATGTTCGTTTAGATTCCCTACTTCTTGTCATGCAACTAAATGGTGTCTATCGTGTGCGTAATCCTGTGCTGTTTAGATGATATTTACGAGTGAAACTCTTGATACGTGAATTTGAAACCATAACTTTCAACCATGTACCTCGAGAACAGAATCAATATGTAGATAGTATTTCAAACCATGTTCTAGATTGGCATTTATCACACGCATTTCATACAAGACAATAACATTCATAATCATTAAAAAATATGCATATCCATAATATATGTCGCAAAACATGTGTTTTAGAGTCCATCTACTCTGATACATTTGACATGCCCATAGCATGTTACAAAAAACTCAAAACTGGGGGCACCACCTGCCCCTACATACACACTAGGGGGCACCACCTGCCCCACACCTAATCACTATCCGGTGGATCCCGAGCCAATGGCTCTTCTCCTGCAGCCTGTAGATCACGTATGCCCTGACCGACCATTGCCATGTGCCGCTTGACCCCTCGCCATTCCGAGGGTAGACCAATACATGGCTCTATGTACTGGTCGTCCAAGTCTTGCCACCCGCGCTCTGACACTCCGGTCAACAACCTTTCACATCTACGGCGGATGTCCTCCAGAAGGGCGGCCACATTCTCATTATGTGCTGCTCTCGACCTACTTGGACCTGCAACTCCAGATTCTGCCGGTCGTCCCATATATCTGGTCGGTTTTACCGGAGCTATATCTGCATACCAAAAGTACATGAATCAGTACCCTATCTACTATTCATTAACTTTAACATGCCCAAAAAAAAATAATAGTTACTTGTCACTTACCATCGGGTCCCCATACTCAACCAGGCGGAAGTGGTAGGTCCGGATCCCCACAATAACTCATCCCACTATAGGGATATTCGTCTATGTATAACGACATCTGATCCCAATGGGCAAAGAACTCAGGTCGAAACACCCGTCCGACTGCCCCTCCTCCTCCTCTACATAGTAGTCGCCCCCACCAGCGCATCCTGGGCTCTCTCGGGCCCCGATTTGAGAGCTGTATACGAGGTCGTAAGGTCGGGATCTTCTCAAAAAAGAAGGAGCATAATAATGTCCCATACGAGCAATCGTGGTTCACTTTCCGCTTGCAAAGCGATAGCTGTCGTTTTATTGACACCAACATCATTTGGGCCCACCCATAGTAGGTCCCACTCACCACACTCTCTACGATCATCATCTGCCCCCCAGTGATGTGATGGAACGCCTGGTTGCCCAGGATCCACAGCACCACTGCGGCCACTGCTCGGGTCTCCAATTTCTCTAGGTTCCTGATTAGTATCCGCGTCCCTTTAACTTGGAGACCCAGTTGAAAATGCCGCTCCACAAACTCCATAATGTTCCGCCCCCGCAGTAACACTGGCTGCGTATTTCCCACCATCCCAAGTGGCGGGAGACCTGTCAGGAAATACACATCCTAGACTGTCAGTTCGATCCTGTGCCCCTGCACTACAAAGACCTCATGCTCTGGATCCCAATAACTGATAATCCGGGCCAACAAGGGCTCTCCATCTCTCATCAAATGGTTCTCCAAAAACTTCAGAACCCCAAACCTGGCCAACACACGACGGACACCCTGATCTGCCTGGATCTCTGCCCATAATGTACCCAGGTCTCTCTCTCTCCAGTTCACCTGTATATCTGCCATATCTGCACAAAAACATCATCTTTTTCAGCCTACATATAGGGAATACTTTAACCAAACACAAAAACCCAACTATCAGCCATCAAACAGCACTAAAACCACCTCATCTTCCAGGTTGCACTTTTCTGCCAAAGCCTGGGATAGGTCGCACCTTTTTGCTCAAAACCTGCGTCCCAGGTCGCAGATTTTGGCCCAAAAAGTGTGACCCGGCCGAAAATATGCAAGGGGGTTTGTTCCTGAGATTCTGGGCCCTAATCCGAATTTTCAATCCATCAAAATGAAAGAGTAAGGTTAGGCCTCTTACTTGCAACTGACGGATCTCGATTCCAACGGTCGGTTTGTCCGCTACGCTCACCGCAAGATTTAGGGCCTTCTCTCCTCTCTACCTCCACAACAGCAACACTAGCAAATGAGTGGATTTGGAGGGAAAACTGCCTTGTTAAAAGAGAACCCTTGTTTCTTCTTTCGCCTGTTGCGACCATACCGTAGCTCCGTTTGAAAAACCATCCGCACCGTTGGAAAGCTCTCACCGAGCCCTCAAATGGGTATCTGTTAGTTTTTTCTGATTTGATACTTCACCAGGACACTTTTTTTCCAAGAGGGGTCACTTCACCTCCACCCAAAATCAAATTTCCTCACTTACAACACTTATACTTGGGGCACCACTTTGCCTCCATACTTGTCTTTTTTTGTGTCGATTTTCGTCATGAGATATCATCTTGTACTCATGTTTTTCGGGTCCCCCATGGGCTCTTTTCTGTGTGGCGGCACCATCGAGTCGCCCTTGTTTAGAGCATCCAAGTTGAGTCATCATCACATTCATGGAATCTATCCTGAGTCCCTTTGTACCCCACTATAGTCCTCCATCCTTCATTTCTTGATCCCTCTCTTATGACGCACATTATGGCCTTTAGTCCCACTGTCCTCTATCCCTCATGATCTTGTGTCAGTTGCTGCCATGTCATTCCTGCCCTTTGTGCTCTAACAAGGGAAGTCATCCATTCGCTATGCATTCCCCTCCATTTCACCATCATCATTGGTATTAGTCTGTCAGTCGCTCGACTATTTTCTCTCGCGCCTTAGTTGAGGATCTCTCATTGCCTCCCCTATGGTGGACCTCCTTCTGTCGACATCAGCTCATTCATTCCTGAAGACCGGTCTAGAGGGCGGTGTACCTTGGTTCCAGCTTCCACTCTTGTTCGGTGCCTCGGATCAGGCAAAGGGCTTTCTCCTTACCCTTTGACTTGATTTCTTCTCAACTCCAGCTCCTTTCAGCATGATCGAGATCTGTATACTTGATGGTTCAGTGATGCAGCAGCAGCTCTTGGTGATTCCCAAGTATGTGTGAGATGTCTCAGCCCTCATGAGGGGGTGGCCCTACAGATAGCCCCCCACATGCCCGGATTACCTCTTCATTACAGCCTTTGATGCAGCTCCATATATTTGATGATTCCGACCTTAGCCGCTTGCAGCGCCTTTTTGATTTGCATGTTTCAGTCAGATTTTGCGAGCCCTTCCCCATTTGTAGGGGGAATTTGGGTTGTATTTGTATCTCATGTACTCAGATATTATTGTATAAGTCCTGGATGTTATCCCAGGCACAACATGTATGTGGGATCCTTCATTGTATTTCTATCTAGCTCACGTTGATGCTGGTTGTACTTTATGGTTCGGTCCCTTGTTTACTGAACACACTATTCTTTTGTACTTTGTCTCGGCGGGCATAGGTATGCCTCCCCCGCCGCCTTTAGCACAGGTACCCTCTCATAAAAAGAGACTTGTTGCACCTGTAAGTCTCGTCTCCTCAGGGTCTAGTTCTTTAGCACATTAGTCTACCTTACATCTCTCTCTCCGACTTCCCTTTTGATGTCTGGTGATTGAGTTCTTACAACGTACTTCGGTCATACAATTTTCTCCTAACACTCGCACGCTGGGGGGCAATCTGTTACACCATTTTTTGGTCATCTAACCTACTATCATTAGATGGACCCAAGTACACCATGTAAGACAAATTTTACCCTAAGTAAAATTGCTTTCACTATGTAAAATAACTTAATAAAACACATTTATTAGGTTGTTTATGGTCTAAACAGGAAACCCCAAAAGGAAATATTAAGCAAACCTATATTTGTTTGATTTTCCTGGTCATGTTTAACCCAAAACAAAGAAATTAATTAGATAAATCTTTATTTATCTTATTATTTTCTAGGAATAATTATTTAAACCTTATTTAAATAATATTCCTTGTTAAATATGACTAAATCACCCATAAATAATTAAATAAGTCATTATTTATTTGATTATCTTTTAACCACCTCCTTAAAATGATAAATAAATCATTTATTTATTTATTATTCACAAATAAAGGGATTTGACCCAAGTCAAATACTTTTTCCCTCCAACAGATATAATAAAATATTCCATAAAAGGTGGATCTAGATTTGGTTAACATTATTTTAATCATGCACCAAGATCTAGAATGACCCAATATTTTGTTATAAATAGGAGGGTTTTTCCTACCATTCTTCACCTTTTGTTGCCTATTAGATCACTGCGGATCTAGCTTTTAGTCTGACTTTGAGCCATTATCATTGTCATATTTTCCATTATTTGCGTGTGAGCTCCCTTTGAGTTCTATCTTTGCTTGAGGTTTTCCTACACCAGCACTGAGGAAAATGCTATATGCGAAGTGTTGAGGACTTTAGGAAGCCATCCCCATTGAGGAGAATTGGAAACAGCGAGCCGAGATTCTCCCGGAGTTACCCTTAGTTGGGAATTATTTCAAATGTTGTTCTTGTCTGTATTGGATACATGGAGAACAAAAACCTTCTTCTTTTGCCTTGGCTGTCTATGCATAGATCTGGTTTTTGCAGCTCTTGTCTTGATCAACTAACTACAGATCTGAAGATATTGGCAGCCATATTTGATGTTAGGGCTATTAGTTATGCGTAGCTAAAGTGGTATTTTCTCGTACACTTCGACAAAAGATTCATACTAACATGAGGTGCTATATTTTATGGATGGTTTCTCTAGATACAACCAAACTGTTATTCGTCATGTTGATCAACTCAAAACCACATTCATTAGTCCGTGGGGAACCTTTGCGTATCAAGTCATGCCATTCGGCCTTAAAAACGTAGGAGCCACTTTTTAGCGAGCTATGTCTTACTGTTTCCATGACCTGGCTCATATTATCCTTGCTTATTTAGACGACCTTACCACACGTTCTAAACATCGGGCACAACACCTTCACTGTCTGCGAACCATCTTTCTCCAATGTCACAAGTATAATATCCGCCTTAACCCGTTGAAATGTGTCTTTTGTGTGCCCGCTGGCCGTCTTTTAGGCTTCATCATGTCTAAAGATGGTATCACTCTCGGCCCATTAAAAGGTCAAGTCATTCTTGAGCTTCCTATCCCCTACACTTTACGCTAGTTACAAAGCCTCCAAGGTAAAGCTAATTTCCTTCGTCGGTTCATACCTGACTATGCCACCACCACACATGGGTTCCTTAGACTTCTATGCTCCAATATCCCTTTTGTATGGGATGCCTATGCTCAAAAGTATTTCCATGCCATGAAGCATGCTCTCACATCCACTCCCTTGATTCATCCCCCTAACATTGATATGTCTATGCTCAAAATTATTTTGATGCCATGAATCATGCCCTCACATCTGCTCCCTTGATTCATCCCCCAGACTTTGATAGGGATTTCATCCTATATATCTCTGCTTCCACCCACTCAGTCGCTGGAGTCCTTATTCAGGAAGATGACAACAGAATTGATCATATTATCTATTATGTAAGTAAGAACCTAGTAGGACCTCCTGTATCCTACTCACATGAAGAGAAATTAGCACTGGTTTTCGTGTTCTCAGTCCAAAAACTTTGTCATTATATCCTCATGCATTCCACCAAAATCATGACTAATTCCAACCTCATGGCCTTCCTATTGAGTCGTCAAATCATCAATGGGATGTACGCCTTTTGGATCGTGATCCTCTAGGAATTTGATCTTGAATTTGTCACACCAAAAAGTAAGAAAGGTTTAGCCCTCGCTGAACTCATTTCCGAACTACCTACAGGTAAGCAGGATCCTCCAATTAATGATAATTTCCTCGATGAACACTTATTTGTCATTACCACCGATGACCCCTGGTATGGGGACATCCTCACTTATTTGAAAACTAAAAAAATTTCCCTCCATCTTGACCATGATGCTCGATGACGTATCAGCCACCAAGTCCCCCGCTACCTTCTTATCTCCAAGTGACGACTCATCGCGGCAGTGATCCAGTGAATGGCTGGTGGCCACTTGCCTATTCCACTTGGGGCCCCACCATTTCCTCTTCTTTCTGGCTTTTTCGCTCTTGGCACAACTTACTATTTTTAGCGCTTTTCAAGTCCTAAAATTTCTGAGCTGCTTGAGGCTTCTAAACGACATTTTTGTGCATCGTTTGAAAATGAATAGTTGTGGTAAAAGTTGTAGTCCTCAGATAGATCTTTCTAACGATGTATCATGTGCGTCAAACAGAGATAGTATGCCAAAGTTATGTCCCCGGGAAGTTGAAACACCAATTTACCCAAACGGGGCCCATAGTTTTGGCGCTTCATCTCCTAGGGTTAGGGTTTTGGATGTTTAGGATTTCCCATTGTTTCTAAATAATAAATAGGGCCTCGAGCCTCATTGTAACTCAATTTAGAGGCCTGTAGCCACCAAATCTCTTCTCAGAGATAGCTACCAGCGCCCTAGCTAGTTTTATTTCCATTCTGTCTGTAAGAAAATTTCAGTTCTTTGATATTAATGAAATGAAGTGTTATTTCCGTTGCATCTATGTATTTATGGTTATATGTTTATATTCTCATATGCCTCATATAAATCTAGACTGCTGGTATCGATGTCTACTTTTTCTCGATCCTTCTTTGCATGTCCCCAACGAGGTCAGGGTATAAGGAGTTAGGGCTCAATCTGGTGGAACCTTTGCAAGATCAGCCTCGCAAACCCCGACGGATGCCCATGGGGAACAAAAAGAAATATGAGGGAGCAAAAGATCCTATCAAAATATTTCTCGAGGAGGCCCTCAAAAAACAAAGGAACGCGATGATAGATAACTTTGCCCAGATCCTTCAACGACTGCCCACCGGCAACACATCTACATCCAGCAGCCACTCTGGAGGTGCGACTCCTTTTAAGGTACAAGTAAATTTTTACATTCCCATATTTGTGGGTCAAATAGATGCAGATGTCATAGATAGATGGTTGAATCTATTAGAAGGATATTTCTCGATTCATGACTTTTCCGACAGGGAGAAGATTATTTTTGCACTCCTCAAAGTTGCCCCCCATGTCAAGGACCAGTGGGAAACCCACTATGAGAAAAAGGACGAGACAGAACCCTCTCTGTTCTTGGTCATACCCACTTGGAATTATTTCCAAGACGCCATCAAGGAACAATACTATCCCGTGGGGAGCTATGAGGACAAGTACATACAATGGACCACGCTGCGACAACAAAGGGATCAAGATGTGCATGAGCTAACGAATCTGTTCCATACCCTGCGCACAAAGTTGGGTATCAAAGATTTAGAGAAACATCTAGTGCTAAAGTATCGCAGTTGTCTGCACAGATACATTCAGGAGGAAATGGAGTTCCTCGACATCTCCTCGCTTGGTACGACATACCGGTATGCTGCCAAGATTGAGCAGAAATTCAAACAGAAGAAGTGAGACTTTGGATCTGCAAATCAAAAGCAAGGGAAAGGTGCTTCCAAACCGCAGAACAAAGGACAGAGCCAAGGCATGGCGGCTAAAGACAACCCATCGGTCCTACAAGCAAATAACACCGGCAGCTGCAAAGGACACGGGAAAGTGGTGTGAGTTCCATAAGAGCTCCACTCACAACACAAGTGAGTGTCGGGCCAAGCAGTCGCTAGTGGCCGAGATGTGGGCTTCTGAGTCAAATGCATGCTCCGTCTCTGAATCAGAACTTGACAAGGGGAATGACAAAGGAAAACAGATTATTGATGCAGAGCCCAATGCCATTGTTGCTACTACAAAGATCCAGAAGGAGGAACCAGAAGATCCGGAGGAGGAGGAACGTCTCTTCCACTCCCAGATGTGGGTAAAGGGATCCCTAGTACAGTTCATTGTTGAAAATGGGATCCAAAAGAACCTCATTTCAGCAGACGTCGTGAAGCGGATGGGCTTGTCGACCACAACTCACACACATCCATACACCATCGGGTGGCTTCACCAAGGATGAGATCTCCACGTCAGCCAGTAGTGCCGCCTTCCCTGTAGCATCAAGCCCTTCATAGATGAGGTATTATGTGACGTTGCTCCTATTCATGTTTCTGATGTATTATTAGGAAAACCATACTTGTGGGAAGCGCTTCGCTGATTGGGGGTTCCCATGTTTTGGCCGATTGGCAAGACCAAAAGATGAGACAACATCGTAACCACTTTGGGGCCCTAGAATCTAGCCCTCCCGACTCCGGAGAGGGAACTTCCAAATAGATCAAAGAATGATGTATATTTGAAGCTCAAGATGAGATGTTAGGCTAGTTATGAAGCACAGAAGGGGGGTTTTAAATGATTTGGTTGAAGGGTTGCTGGGTTGGTTAGGAGATCATGGACTGGGAAAGCAATGGGGGAAGAGGAACAAAGCAGCAGGATGTTTCAGCAAAGAGGATAGGCCAAGACAGTGCCATCCATTGGGCTATGGAGTCATGAAAGGGAATTACTTGCAACATTAATGAGAGCTTCAAAGAACGAATCATCTAATACTAAAGGATGTTTAGATTGAAAGTGGGGCTGAACGATGAGAAGAAAGTGAAAGAGAACGACGAGTTTACGTATAGATCGAGTCGGTCATTTAACTCCAGGACTGTGGACATACTCAAAGCTCTCGGAAGAGACAAGTAGACAAAGGAAAACGCAGATCGGACCGAGAGGTCATTTAACTCCCAGTGCGCGCACGCCACTCCAAGGAAAAACAGGGAGATAAGATTGTGAAAACATCTACAAAGCAAACCCCGGGTTTCTGCTTCGCTAACCGGCGAGCGATAACATCCGGCCGCGTTCGACAACGAATTGCTCTTAGATAGCACATGGAGCAGAAAACATAAAGGTAGGGAGAGCAAACAGCATAGGGCACCTAACAAGGGTGAATCCTATACCATTATTCTGATGCCTACCAGGAGAACATGAAACAATATGGAAGTGTAATAAACAGAGTAAGAAAACATCACCTATAGTAATAGACCAGGATCCTGTGAAATGTGCTTTGATTAATTGATGCAAAACCAGTCATGTACAATATGGCTCAATGGCTAATACAGTCCCAACTTCTCCTCGACCCTGTACCGCCCCCCCCCCACAAAACTACTTTCTGCAGCTTCCTCACATTGACTGTGGGTGGCCAGATCCCTCTAGCAATATATGCCAGGCGAGAAGTCAACGACAACCTTTTCAAATTCGTTTTTAGAGATTACCGCGGAGAAAGAAGAAACGTTGGTAGATAAACTTAAATAAATGAGACTCATCGGCGTGCGGGGGCGATATTCATATGTCTGTGTGGTGAATACGTGTATGTGTACTATAATGTAAGGGAGATATACGTAACCGGGTCGAGTTGGCCTGCAGTACATTCTTTAAATCCGCACGGAGCACGGAGCTGCGTAACGCCGATACGAAATAAACTGTGGCGCATGGATGGAAGTCTGCGATTTCTCCATACCTCCATTACTGCTGCTCAGACAGTCTCTAATGAAGCTCTGTCAGTGCATTAATCTGTTTAAGGGCTCGAGGAGGCACGGAGATTGCTGTAGGAAGATGTCCTTCTGGAGAAGAGTACTTCTGCTTATATATAAACACAGATAAGACTTTACCGGATGCTCTTGGTCTTCGAACTATGCCTTGATCCTTTGCATACGGGGCAAGATATTTAATTTCATTAATAACGAGCAAGGCAGCCCAGGTTATTAACGGTCCCTTTCGAAGTTCTAAACGGGCCATCTCTGTGCTATTCCGCACGGTGAATAGACACTGTTACAAGCGAGCGGGCGGCGGCGGAAAATGTTTCGAGAGGGCCGGAGGAATGACGGGCGAGAAGAGTGAGCGAAGCGGTAGAAAGAGCGGTGGAAGAACTGTTGTTAGCGTAAAAGCCTCAAGGCTATCTCTTGGGCGAATTACAAAGGAAACACGAAAAACAATGGAGCGGAGCCATGGAAGTGGGGCCGACCGTGGCGGGGGGTGATTAAACCTGGGCCGTCAGATCAGGGAGGAAACGGGCAGTCAGGATTCAATCGCACAATCGCAATCGGAGGTCGGAGCAGGGAGCAATCACAATGCACAACACGAATGTTCCGATTGCGATTGGGGAGACGCTGCGATTAAACACCAACCGTCGGATCTGGGATCAGATCGACGGTCCACGTCTAACCGGAGGGAGATGGAGAGGGACAGCGGAGCAGCAATGCGACAGCGTTGAGCCGTTAGATCGGCGGGAGAATGGACGGCTGCGATAGAATCGGAGGACGGAGGGAAGGCTTGTGAATGATCGGAGGGTACGACATGGGTGTTGCGATTACGATGGGAGGGGGGCTTGCAATTAGCGTTGACTGTCGGATCGCGGGACAGATCAACGGTGTGGAACGCGTCGCAAGACCTAACGTTACAAACCAATCGCATCGGGCTGTTTTGATATTACAAAGGAAATTACACCTGCCCGTACTTCCGATTGCGATTGGCGCTCGGGACTTAAGCGCTTGGTCTCGGGGAAGGGTCACGTGGGGAAGTGGTTAGAAGGGGCTTGCGGTAAAGGGGCTAGGCCCTATAACACGGTCGGAAAGTGGGTTTTTACCCCTTTTGATGGATTTTAAGGGGTGGGGAAGGGGAACGATAGAGGAAGAAAAGGGGAAAAAGGGAAAACCAAGGGTAGGGGAAGGAATTAAATGGGATCTTGGGAGGATTTGGGGGGTAAATGGGGAAATAGAAGGGGAGAAAAGGGGAGAATAGAAAGAGGTTGAATGAGGGGAAATAAGAGGGAAAAGGAAGGCCTTTAGGCATTTCTTCACTAGCAGAGAGGCTTTAAAAGGGGAACCAGCAGAGGGGATTTGCTCAAAGGATAAAAGACACAAAGAGGCTTCAAGGAGACTGTGTTTTCAGAGGAAATGCATTCCTTGAAGACTCAACAACAATTTAGCCCCCCATTTGCTTGTCAAAAATTTCATAGGGGGGCTAACAGTGGCTCCACATGGGGATGGCTTCTTCTTGAAGGAGCCAAGAAACCAGAAAATGATCTCTTGGTGTAGGCCAGATGCCTGCTGCTTGAACCATCCATTTCTTTCTTTGATCAGCTGCCACAAACTGTGAAGACAACATATCATCAGAAACAATTCTCCCAAACAACTACCTACCCACACTATAGTCCTAACATTTTTTCTTCTTGGGTGCATTTGGACTTGCAGACCCTTTACATCATTAACTTTTACAAACAGGAAAAATAAACCTATTCTAATTCTACCCTTATTACACCATGAGACCATATTAGACTTTTGGTCTCATATGATTCTCTACCTACATTACTACCTGCTAGGATTAGACTGTCTAGCAGGTTTCTTCTTCTATATTCTAAAACAGAAAATGAAACAACTAACCTACTTTCTCATAGGCTGAGCTTTATTGAGCTTTTCCTACCTACCCTACTCTAACTGAAATATTTACAAGCTAGCTTACAAACATTGTCTTCCAATGTAACCAGTCCATCAAGTGATCCCATGGCTGGTCCTTCTTGCTCAACTCCTTGAGCATGCTGGATAGGCAGGGCAGCTCCCACTCTTCTTGTTTAAAAACATCAGCTTTGAAAAGTTTTCTTCCTATCTACATCATGCTGCTGAGCAAGACCTTTGATCCTTCTTCAAATGTATGCAGGAAATGTGCATAAGGATCATGAAAAGATACCCGGCTACAAATGTCTGGTAGGCTGGCTTCGACCAGGATCTCTTCTCCTTCCACTGGATCAAGGAGAAGACTCTCTTGAGAGAGAGAATCTCCCTCATCTTCTGAACTGGAAGACTCATCATATATTGGGGTTGAGTCCTCTCGGAGCTCCGATATGTTCTGCTCTGAGGTGCAGGGCTCCGTGAAAAGATCCGTGTATTCTTGAGCAGGGTCTTTTTCCGTTGCTTCCTCTTTTTCGAGAGAAAGCTCATTATCCACATCCTGCTCGAGAATCTCTTCTTTAATTTCCTCCTCATCTTCTGTAAGGAAAGACTGCTGGTGTCCGATCTCATGACACTCATCACTGATGCTTTCATAACTTTCCCCATCAGTGTCATAGATAGGCGGACCTAACCAAGTCCACCATTCTGGGCGCACAGCAAATCTTTCTTCGTTCTGATCCACAGAGGAGTCTTCTGAAACTGAATCATCAAACTCAACTAATGACTGAGCAGGAGCTTGTGTTCTATAGAAGATTTCTGGGGTGGGCTGCTGATTCAATATTCGATCAATCTCCTCTTCTGTCAAAAGAGGGGTTCCCTTCTCATCATGGACAGAAGAACAACAGTCCTCTTCCTCTTGTGTTAGCTGACTGGGAGGCAGGATTTCCTCTTGAGCCTCTTCTTCGTCATCAGTTTCCGCCTCTTCTATACGGTCTTCTGTTTCCTCAAGGCAGCTTTCCCTATCAACCTTTGCTAATAGGTCCTGATATTCTTTGGTCAGCGTAACACAAGGCACAGGTACGCAATCAGGCAGTACCTGATCACTTTCCTCTTCATCCTCTACATATTCTCGAGCATCATACATGTCTTGCTCATCTTCTAGATCTTGAGTTTGTTCCTGTTCAGAAGGAGACATGGGTTGTTCAAAATAATCATCATCTGCATTCATATTAGCCATGTATGTCTCCAGCACTTGACCCAACATTTCTGTTACTCTGCATGCTTTATCATACAAAGCATTATACTTTGCATCTATGTCCATGTTTGGATCTGCGCTTTTGCAAAGAAGGCTACTGCTTCTTCTCAACCAGTTCAGTGTTCTTCACTAGTGGAGTCATTAGGTCTTTGGATCATAGGGAGTGTGGAGTCGCCAGGTGGATGAATTTGGCCGTTTGGAGCAGGCTGTTGTCCACCATCAGCAATTAGAAGCCAATCTAGATGCAAAGCGGTCCCTTCCCCAGTGGAGTCGCCATTATGTTGGAGACGACAATGGGAAATAGACCAATTATCAGCGGTTCTTGACTCTCAGATTCGTCCCCAGTGGAGTCGCCATTATGTTGGGGTTCCCATGTTTTGGCCAGATTTGCAAGACCAAAAGATGAGACAACATCAAAACCACTTTGGGGCCCTAGAATCTAGCCCTCCTGGACCCGGAGAGGGATCTCTCCAAATAGATCAAAGAATGATGTATCTTTGAAGCTCAAGATGAGATTTTAGGCTAGTTATGAAGCACAGAAGGGGGGTTTTAAATGATTTGGTTGAAGGGTTGCTGGGTTGGTTAGGAGATCATGGACTGGGAAAGCAATGGGGGAAGAGGAACAAAGCAGCAGGATGTTTCAGCAAAGAGGATAGGCCAAGACAGTGCCATCCATTGGGCTATGGAGTCATGAAAGGGAATTACTTGCAACAGCTAGCCAAGGCTTCCAAAGGGAAAGCCATCTAATACTAAAGGATCTTTAGATTAGAGAGTGGGGTGGAACATTAAGGAAGGAAAGTGAAAGAAGGAGAACAACCAGATTTCTGTCTATAGATCAGGTCAGAGGTCATTTAACTCCAGACCTGCTTGGACATACTCAAAGGCAGCTCTCAAAGAAACAAAGGGGCTGCTTATAGATTAGACCAGAGGTCATTTAACTCCAGGTCTGCTTTAGCAACTCCAAGGGAAAAACAGAGATAAGATTACAAAGAAACATCTAAGAAGAAAACCCCCAAGTTCATACATCAGCCAGCAGGCAATAACATCCACTGCACTGGTTAAACCCATGAATTTACTCTTGGATAACACATTTTAGCAGAAAACATTGATGGCAAGGAGAGCAGACAACATAGGGCACCTAACAAGGGTGAATCCTATACCATTATTCTGATGCAAGCCCAGAAGAACATGAAACAATATGAAAGTGTAATAACAGAGTAAGAAACACATCACCAATAGTAATAGACCAGGATCTTGTGAAATGTGCTTTGATTAATTGATGCAAAACCAGTCATGTACAATATGGCTCAATGGCTAATACAGTCCCAACTTCTCCTCCCAGCCTATTACATACAAACTACTCTGCAACTTCCCTCCCACGACTGTTCTTACAGTCAAACTGAATCCCTCTAACAATATATGCCCAGCAAGGCAACAACAACCTTTTCAATTCGTTTTTGGGAATTCTTATAGGAGAAAAGGAAGAAGCAGTGGTAGATAAACAAATAAATGAGACTCATCAAGGCAGTAAGGCGGAAGTGTTCACGCCCATGCTGCTTAACGGCTGAATGCAGCGCTGTATGTACTCTGTAATCTGTCTGGGGAGATCTCTGTCGGGTCGAGATTGACCTCTGATACATTCTTTAAATCCTTACAGAGCCTGGAGCTCTGTGCTGCCATTCTGAAATAAATGACATGGATGGAAGTCTGCGATTTCTCCATACCTCCATTGCTGCTGCTCAGACAGTCTCTAATGAAGCTCCGTCAGTGCATTAATCTGTTTAAGGGCTCGAGGAGGCAAGGATATTGTTGTAGGAAGATGTCCTTCTGGAGAAGAGTACTTCTGCTGATATATAAACACAGATAAGACTTTACCGCGTGCTCTTGGTCTTCGAACTATGCCTTGATCCTTTACATACGGGGCAAGATATTTAATTTCATTAATAACAGGCACCAACTCCTTTGAATTTATTCTGCTGGTCACTGGAAATTCTGAACGGGCCATCTCTGTACTATTCCGCACAGTGAATAGACCTGTTACAAACTGGGCAGTGGCGACGGAAAAATGCTGCAGAGGCGGAGGAATGGAGGCAGAAGAGTGGAGAGCGGCGAAAATGATGAAGAGCGGTGGAAGAACTGTTGTTAGCGTAAAAGCCTCAAGGCTATCTCTTGGGCGAATTACAAAGGAAACATGGAAAACAATGGAGCGGAGCCTTGGAAGTGGGGCCGACCGTGGTGGGGGGCGATTAAACCTGGGCTGTCAGATCAGGGAGGAAACGGGCGGTCAGGATTCAATCACACAATCGCAATCGGAGGTCGGAGCAGGGAGCAATCACAATGCACAACACGAATGTTCCGATTGCGATTGGGGAGACGCTGCGATTAAACACCAACCGTCGGATCTGGGATCAGATCGATGGTCCACGTCTAACCAGAGGGAGATGGAGAGGGACAGTGGAGCAGCGATGCGACAGCGCTGAGCCGTTAGATCGGCGGGAGAATGGATGGCTGCGATAGAATCGAAGGACAGAGGGAAGGCTTGCGAATGATCGGAGGGTACGACATGGGTGTTGCGATTGCGATGGGCGGGGGGCTTGCGATTAGCGCTGGCCGTCGGATTGCGGGATAGATCAACGGTGCAGAACGCGTCGCAAGACCTAACGTTACAAACCAATCGCATCGGGCTGTTTTGATATTACAAAGGAAATTACACCCGCCCGGACTTCCGATTGCGATTGGCGCTCGGGACTTAAGCGCTTGGTCTCGGGGAAGGGTCACGTGGGGAAGTGGTTAGAAGGGGCTTGCGGTAAAGGGGCTAGGCCCTATAACACGGTCGGAAAGTGGGTTTTTACCCCTTTTGATGGATTTTAAGGGGTGGGGAAGGGGAACAATAAGGAAGAAAAGGGAAGGGGGGAAAACGAGGGTAGGGAAAGGAATTAAATGGGATCTTGGGAGGATTTGGGGGGTAAATGGGGAAATAGAAGGGGAGAAAAGGGGAGAATAGAAAGAGGTTGAATGAGGGGAAATAAGAGGGAAAAGGAAGGCCTTTGGGCAGAGAGTTTTCTTCCACCGTGAAGAAGAATAAACCAAACTGACCCGAGAGGATTTTCTCAAAGGATAAAAGACACAAAGGAAGCTTCAAGAGATTGTGTTTTCAGAGGAAATGCATTCCTTGAAGACTCATGCTATTAGCCCCCCATTTGCTTGTCAAAAATTTCATAGGGGGGCTAACACTGTGTATGAGTCTTGGCCTCGTGTTGTTATTGTTACTTTGGGAAATAAGTTGTACAGGATACCAGAGGTACCACCTCCTGCCGCTATCTCTTTGGTTACTGCAAAACAATGCAGTAAGCTCATTTCCCAAACCAGGAAATTCGTTTTCCTGATGATCCGCCCCCAGGGAAAGAAGAAGACTGTGGCCACGACCTCCAGACAGGGCTCCTCTACATGACAACAACAAATGGATAAGGTTGTGGAGGAGTACAGGGACATCTTCACCTCACCCACAGGGGTTCCTCTGCACTATCAGGTCAAGCACCCGATTGATCTGACCCCAGGTGCGCCGCTACCCAATGGACCGATCTATCGGCGCTTTGTTCTGGAGAACGATGAAATCAAGAGGAAGATTCAGGAGCTTCTACAGAAAGGTCACATCCGACCAAGTTCATCGCCCTGTGGGAGCCTGATTGTATTGGTATAGAAGAAGGATGGGACGTGGAGACTCTGTATTGACTATTGGGTGCTGAACAAGATAACTGTTTGGAATAGGTACCTGATCCCATGGATTGATGACCTTCTGGACCAACTCAAAGGTGCAAACTATTTCAGTAAGATTGACTTGAAGTCGGGGTATCACCAAGTACCGATTGAACCCTCCGATGTGTGGAAGACTGCCTTCAAAGCCAAGGAAGGCCTTTTCAAATGGCTGGTCATGCCTTTCGGGTTGACGAATGCTCCCGCAACCTTCATGAGGATGATGGACGACATCTTGCGGCCATTCATCAACTCATTTGTAGTGGTGTACTTGGATGACATTCTGATCTTCAGCCAGACGTGGGAAGAGCACCTTCACCACATCCGACAAGTCCTCCAAACACTGCAGCAACACAAGTTGTGTGCCAATATAGAGAAGTGCACTTTTGGCATGACCCAGGTTCAATATCTGGGATACATTATTAATGAAAGGGGGGTGCATGTGGATCCAGCCAAGATCCAAGTCATTCGGGATTGGCCAGCCCCAACTACTATAACAGAGCTTTGCAGCTTTCTGGGTCTTGCTAATTTCTACTGGAGGTTCATGTTGGGATTCTCTCATATCACTTGGTCCTTGAGTCAAGTCACCAAGGGAGGAGCAAGAGAAAAATTCTTTTGGTTGGAACCTCAACAGAAGGCGTTCATAGAATTGAAAAATCACCTCTGTTTTGCCCCAGTGTTCACTTTACCAGACTTGCAACAACCATTTGAGATTGAGACAGATGCCTCTGACTATGCTATTGGGGCAGTTCTTACTCAACAGGGACATCCAGTGGCATATCATAGTGAGACATTGTCTGACATAGTTCGCAAGTATCCCACTTATGACAAAGAAATGTATTCCATTGTGCAAGCTTGTCGACAATGGAAGCATTACATTTTGGGGAAGGAAACAATCATCCACACAGACCATCGGCCCTTGTAGTTCATACAAACACAAGGGAAGTTGTCGAATGATCACCATCAGAGGTGGTCCACATATCTGCAACAATTTAATTTGAACATCAAGTACAAGAAGGGTAGCACCAATAATGTTGCAGACTACCTCAGCCGACCACCGATCGTGGCGCTCACCACCATGCTCAACTCTTGTGGGCATGAGACTTCTAATTGGCCGCTTCTCTATGAGAGTGACCCAGAATTTGGCCACACTTACAAGGCACTCTTGGGGGGTATGCAAGTTCCAAATTTTCACCTCCAAGATGCACTTTTATGTCACCTGGGACACCTTTTTTTTCCTTCAAGCGAGCGTGCCAAGATGATATGGGAAGCAAACTACAGTTGAGTTGCTGGGCATTTCAGGGTCGAGAAAACAGTAGCAATCCTGCAGAAGTATTTCTATTGGCCAAACCTTCAAAAGGATGTCGAGAAGCACATCAGATCCTGCACTGCTTGTGCCATTGCCAAACCGACCATCAAGAATCAAGGCCTATATACTCCGCTACCTACCCCTAGTCGACCTTGGGAATCCATCTCCATGAATTACATGTCAGACCTACCTTCTACTAAGCAGGGAAATGACTGTGTTTTCATGGTTGTTGACAGATTCTCGAAGATGGCCATCATGGCGGCCTGCAAGAAGAATATCACAGCAGAAGCCACTGCTAAACTCTTCTTTGAACGAGTGTGGGTGCACTTTTGGATCCCACGGTCTATCATATCAGATCGACATAGCAGGTTCCTCAGCACATTTTGGTCCAGCCTCTAGTCAATGTTGGATACCAAGCTCACCAATTCCATAGCTTTCCATCCCCAAACAGATGGCCAGACAGAGGTCATCAACAGAATGCTTGTACACATTCTGCGCATATACAATTCAAAGCATCCACGCACATGGGACGAGAGCCTCCCATATGTACAACATAGTTATAATCGGGCTCTCCATAGTTCAATCAGCCATAGCCCCTTTCAAGTGGGCTTGGGATTCCAGCCACTATGTCCTATTGACGTGGCGATACCATTTGCAGCTGCTCAGGCTGATTCAGCTCATGTCCAGTCTAAAGTTGACAAAGCAAGTAGCTTCATCGAGTGCATTCAACACATCTTGCAACAGGTTCATGATATATTGGATAGATCCAATGCCAAGTACAAGAAACACGATGATCAACACCCGGTGCCACACAACTTCCAGGTGGGCGACAAAGTATGGTTACATTTGTAGAAGGAGTGCCTCGCTGGACCCCAGCGCAAGCTTCGCCCCCTCTGATACGGGTCATACACCATCACCAAGGCTGTAGGGAACAATGCCTTCGAGCTCTGTATTCCACCATTCCTTGGTCTGCACCCAGTCTTCAATGTGGATCGATAAATTTTTCTAGTGATGTATCATGTGTGTCAAACGGAGATAGTATGCCAAAGTTACGTCCTTGGGAAGTTGAAACACCAATTTACCCAAATGGGGCCCATAGTTTTGGCGCTTCATCTCCTAGGGTTAGGTTTTTGGATGTTTAGAGTCCTCCATTGTTTTTCAATAATAAATGGGCCCTCGAGCCTCATTTTAACTAAGTTCAGAGGCCTGTAGCCACCACATATCTTCTTAGAGATAGCTACCAGCACCCTAGCTATTTTTATTTCCATTCTGTCTGTAAGCAAATTTCAGTTCTTTGATATTAATGAAATGAAGTATTATTTCCGCTGCATCTCTGTATTTATGGTTATGTGTTTATTCTGTTGCGTTCCTACATAAATCCGGATCATGTAGATTATGTCCTTTGTCATTGTCTCACACACACTGAAGCAAAACAAGTCCTCAATGCCTGTCATAGCAGTGCTTGTGTTGGCCACCTCTCCGGTCTGGCCACTACCCAAAAAATTATGTGCGCTGGGTACTTTTGGCCTTCTCTCTTTGGTGATTGCATTGAGGTAGTCAAACACTTCCCCAATTGCCAACATTTTTCCCCCAAGGCACAAGCCCCTCCAGCTCCCCTCCATCCTGTCATCTCCGCTGGCCCCTTCTACAAGTGGGCCATAGACTTTATGGAGTGTCGACTGTCATTAGCCGGTAACCATAAGTATATCATCATGGCGGTTGACTATTTCACTAAATGGTCTGAGGCCATGCCAATGTTTAACAACACGGCAGCTACCGCAACCCTATTTTTCTTTAACCATGTGATCACTCGATTCGTAGTTCCGAAACAATTGGTCTCCAATCATGGCCGGAATTTTGAAAATGAGATATGGCATGAGCTATCCTCACTGTTGAGCTTTGAGCACCAATATTCCTCCTCTTATTACCCCCAAGGTAATGGCCAAGTTGAAGCAGTCAATAAAATTCTTAAAACCATACTTCAACGGAAAATGGATAAGCACAAAACCAACTGGCACCTTATTCTCTTCCCTGTTTTGTGGGCCTATAGAAATTTTTTTAAAACTGCCACCGGGTTCACTCCTTTCCACCTTGTTTTTGGAGAGGAGGCAGTCTTACCAATCGAGTGTGAAATCCCTTCCCTTCATCTAGCCGTCGAACTTCTCCCTGACACTCAACCTTTAGAACAAAGAGTTATCATGCTTGAACTCACTTTCGAAGACTATCGTGTTGCATTGCAAACCATTGAGGTGGCCAAGAAACGCACCAAAGCTCAATATGACCGAAAATTCCAACCTCATAGTTTCCATGAAGGTGATCTCATTCTAGTGTATGACCAGGCCCATGATGTCCTTGGTCATGGGAAGTTTGACTCATTATGGCTAGGACCTTGCATTATCAGTAAGGATTTAGGTAAGGGAGAATATCTATTAGAGGACTTTGAAGGCCATCACCTTCCCAATCCTCACAATGCAGTCTACCTGAAGAAATATTACCCTTAACATTTCCTTCCGACAATGCATGTTTTATTTTCTTTAGGTAGCTAGCCCATGCTTTTTAGTGATTTGATACTTCACCAGGACACATGTTGTCCAAGAAGCACGACTTCACCCTTTCTCAAAATTGAATTTCTTCACTTTCAACACTCATACCGAGGGCACCATGCTGCCTCCATACTTTTCCACGCTCGTGTCAACTTTCGTCGTGAGTTACCATCTTGTACTCATGCTTTTATGGTCCCCATTGGACCCTTTTCCTGTGTGACAGCACCATCGAGTCACCCTTGTTTAGAGAATCTGAGTTGAGTCATCATTGCTTTCATGGAGTCTATCCCGAGTCCCTTCGCACCCTGCTATAGTCCTACATCCTTCATTGCTTGGTCCCTCTCTCGTGTCGCTCATTATGGCCTTCAGTCCCACTGTCCCCTATCCCTCATGATATTGTGTCAGTTGCTACCAGGTCATCCATGCTATTTATGCTCTAACAAGGGAATTTGTCCATTCGCTACCCAGTTCCCCACATTTCATCATCATCATTGGTGTCAGTCTGTCAGTCACTGTACTATTTTCTCTCATGCCTTACTTGAGGATTCCTTATTGCCTCACCTATGGCAGACCTCCATTTGTCGACATTAGCTCATTAATTCTAGAAGATAGGTCTAGATGGTGGTATACCTTGGTTCCAGCTTCCACTCTTGATCGGTGCCTTGGATCAGGCAAAGGGACTCCTCATGGCCCTTTGACTTGATTGTTTCTCATCTCCATCTCCTTTTCAGCATGATCGCGATCCGTATACTCGATGGTCCAGTGATGCAGCAGCTGACATTGGTGATTCTCGGGTGTGTGTGAGATGTCTCAACTCTCATGAGGGGGTGGCCCTATAGGTATCCCCCCACACACTTGGATGACATCTTCATTACAGCCTTCGATGCAGCTCCATACATTTTATGATGTCAGCCTCAGCTGCTTGCAGTGCCTTTTTGTTTGCATGTATCAGTCAGATTTTCAGAGACCTTTCCTGTTTTCAGGGGCATCTGGGTTGCATTTATATCTCATGTACTCATATATCATTGTACAAGTCCTGGCTATTATCCTAGGCACAATATGTATGTGGGATTCATTATCATGTTGTTTATCTGGCTCATGTTTATGCCAGGATTATATCATCTCATGGTTTTCCAGACACCTTATTGTTTGTACTATTTCCTCGGAGGGCATAGGTATGCCTCCCCCGCTGCCTATAGTAGGTACTCACTTGTCAAAAATACTTGCCGCACCTGCAAGTCACCTCCTCAGGGTTCTTTCAGCACTTTGTTCTACCTTACAATCCTCTCTCTTTGACTTCCCCATTGTTGTCTAGTGATTCAGTTCTTACAACGTACTTCGGTCACACGATTAGCTCCTGATGCTCGCATGCTGGGGGACAATATGTTACACCATTTTTTGGTCATCTAATCCATTGTTATTAGATGGACCCAAGTACACCAAGTAAGACCAATTTTACCCCAAGTAAAATTGCATTCACTATGAAAAATAACTTAGTAAACCACCTTTATTAAATTTTTTATGGTCTAAATAGGAAACCCCATGGGGAAACACTAAATAAATCCATATTTATTTTATTTTTCCTCAAGGAATAATTATTTAAACAACCATTTAATTAATATTCCTGGTTATATTTAACCCAAAACAAGGAAATTAATTAGATAAGTCATTATTTATCTTATTATTTTCTAAGAGTAACTATTTAAACATTACTTAAATAATATTCTTTGTTAAATATGACTACATCTCCCTTAAATAATTAAATAAATCATTATTTATTTTATTATTACTCAACCATATCCTTAAAATGATAAATAAATCATTTATTTATTTATTATTACTTAATCACATCCTTAAAATGATAAATAAACAATTTATTTATTTATTATTTAGAAATAAGGGGATTTGACTCAAGTCAAATTCCTTTTCCCTCCAACAAATATAATAAAATATTCCATAAAAGTTGGTTCTTGATTTGGTTAATAATATTTTAACTATGCACCAATATCTAGACTAACTCAATTTGTTTGTTATAAATAGAAGGGTTTTTCCATTCATTTGTCACATTTTGTTGCCTAAAGATCGCTCTGGATCTCAACTCTTGGTCTGTCTATTGATCCACCATCATAGCCATATTTTTCCATTTTTGTCTGGGTTTTCTACACCATCAAGGGAGAGGAATTCTAAATCTGAAGTGCTGAGGACTTACAAGAACCCATCCCATTGAGGAGAACAGGGAACACCCTCTTTTTTTTTCCTCCTAGGTGCCATTAATAATAATTTCATTAGATATATTCCTATCTTGTCTATTGTATCTATGGAGTAAATATTATTTTTCTACTATTTAATGTCTTCTGATGCATAGATCTAGATTTTTGTAGCATTTTCCTTGATCATCTAACTACAGATCTGAAGATATTAGCAGTCATTTCTGTTGTTAGGGCTGTTTGTTATGCGAAGCTAAAGTGGTATTTTTTCGTACGCTTTGAATCAAGATTCATACTAACATTGGGAATCATCATTCCCTTCTAAAGCTCCCATCCCCAAGCTATCATCCACACAAAATGAGTCACCCTAAAAAATGGTAACTCATGGAAAAGCTCCTTCACCTTTGGCTCCTGCAATGTAGGCGGGATGCATATATGAACATGATAGACCAAATGGCCTACTCCACGCTGCCTTTCTCTCCACTTATGGAAAGTGTAGAGATGCTGTTGAATTTGGGTTGTAATATTTTTTCCCTCAAGAAATAGAGGGACAACTGGATCTTCAAAGATCCCTTCTCTAGTGTCATGAACCTTGCTAGCCCAAGCCATATCTTACAAAGTGAATAGCACATCATCACCATATTGCATCCAATTCAAAAATATGCTAAGTGTTATGTGTAATGCTAGATGGTACCAATGGATTCTCCAGTGGATACAACACATTTTTGCTAACGACTATTTTAGAACATCATGTGGCAAGTTGTCCTCCATCAATTTGCTAGTTGTGCATGTTTTCTCATCTACTAAGAAGTAGTAAATGGCATTATATATCAGCTGATCATAACATGAATAGCACAACACATGCTCAAGGCCATCCAAGGAAGGGCTTCCTCCATCACTAATATTGGTCTTAGAAAGACCATGTAGCAAAAATAGAAACTTTCCCTCTTGTCGAGAAATGCACTGTACATATATGGCAAGAGAATAAAAATATTTTGTTAGATGAAACATAAGTACAAACATACTATTCTTACCATGCATTGTGATTAGGAAAAATATGAGGTCCATGGATGAGCCCTCCCATGAGAATCCCCTCTTAATGGTCTGAAATGTAAAGCGATACATACTCCCATTGGAACACTCCATCAATAGATGCATACTCCCAAGTGATAATGTTTTTTTCCTTAGTGATAAGGCTCTTGTCACCCCATGACTCCATTATTTTACATGCCACATGGCAAAGTCATCCACCTTGATGCTGCTATAAGTGGGAGATTCATCCTTATGTGGGAGTACCACATGATTTTTCAAAACTAAGAAGTATCCCATTTGCAGCATGATTGTGCCCCCATTTACTCCTATAATATCATGCAAAGCATCGAAGAAAATCAGCCCATACTCTCCCAAGAGAAATCAAAGAAACAATAGCTCTTTCTGCCTCCCCACATCTCCATTATATAGACCATGGAGTGAAAACATGATGATTGACAAAAAAATTGTCACATCACCCTAATGAAACCAAACTCCTTGCTGCCATATAATGCAAATGTCATGCCAAGTCCCAACTACTAACATACCCTCAAAGATAGGATATGTTACATGATGGCCAAACTATTTCAAGAGTAGCCAGCGCAGCCATGCCTCCTGCTACCCTATGTCATAGATATGCAAGTGGCTCACCAACCTCATGCTCACCATCCATACCTCCTCATCCAAATGTGGGTGCCTCCTTCCATGCTCAACATTGGTATCCCTCCAATGGAGAATACCATCCTCCCAAATCATATCAATATCTCTACACTTCATGGGATATTGAAGTGCAGCCTCCTGGAGATCTCCATATGAAGACCAATCATCAATGACCATGTTGAATCCATAAGGATCCAAGTATACTGAAGGAAAAATCTTCTCATTGAGTTGTGAAGTGTTGATCAAGAAGGATCCATCATAATAATGGAAGATAATATGTGTCTCATCAACCATCCGCCTATCTCCTGTTACACATGTAGAATGGTCATTGGAATTATCCAATAGTGGTTGGGCCCCTAACTTATCACTGCTGCTCCATGACAACGCTGTTGATCTCCATGATGGTGCATATGCTATCTCTGAATCATGCCCAATGCTAAACATATAGTTTTGCATCAGATTGTTTAGGAAAATTATCATCCTATCCTCCAAAAATCTACACTCCAACCCCAATATTTGTGTGCAACTCATCAATGACATACTAGGATGAATGTATATCTCCTCCTTGATTCTATCACGGGTCCTCTGCGCAGTGATATTATTCTACTCCAAATTAGCAGTGTACCTTGACCCTAGGTCATGCAATGGTATATTCCCACAACCTTCCATAAGATGTGCTGAAATAATAGAAAGTGGAAACATTTGCATACCGTGGTTTTGCTTGGGAACATCTTGTACTACTACAAGGGTTCCTCCCACCAATGTGATGACTTCCCCAACTACTGATGATGATGGCTTCTCTTCTATGGCTGCATCAGCATTGGTATAAGTCTCCTCCTCCTCATGCATCTCCTGAATAATGCATGGGACTCTAAATGTCAAGAGATCAAGACCACTTTGAAAAGGTGCAAGTGTTATTTCTCCGGATGTATGTGCTCTTGTAACAAGTGGTGGTGGAGGTTTCTTATCCTCTGATTCCTTCTTGTCAAACCTCTTGATCAACCTTTGGGTAAAATCTGCATATACAGTCATTTTTTCATGACTCAAATGGCTGAACCACCAAATGTTTGCTTCACCCTCAAGGTGCAGGGCTGAAATCTCAACAACTTCTACTTCTATCACGGGATGTAGCAAGAAGAATGCATCCAACTCCATTCCCGAAGCCCTTGTTGTTCATGTGGATGACCCATAAAATGTAGATAATATAAATCTATTGTAATTTCTACTCGTATTGCTACAAGGTCTTCTCTATTCTTTAAGCTGAATAAACTATGGGAGAGTTAGATTTTCCTTGAAAGCTCTTGGTTGAGATTTGTATTCTGCAATATACTTACTTAAAATCTCATGTTCTAAGTTTCCTCCATCTCCATGTCTTTCACCTTCCTCTTCAAAGAAAGTATACATAGTGTATTTCTTTGGAGCTCTATGCAATACCAGTTTTCTTTTATGGTGATAGGAAGTGCATGGACCTTCCTCATCTTGAAACCCTAATGAGGTCTAATTGTTTCTCTCCATTCTTCTTTTCTTGACCTCCTTGGTGAGTTCCCATGTAAATCCGAAAAGAGATGAGATAAAACTCATTCCTTCCATCATTTTGATATCTTTCTTTTTCTCTTCTTCTTCTTATAGCATATTGGCTGAGATCCATAGGCTGAGCCAAAATTATGCTCTGATACCACTGTAATATTCCCAAATTGGAAAAGCAGGAATATAGTGCATAAACATGGAAATAATAATGAATAAATCAATACACCATTATATGAGACAAATGTACATCCATCTTATTAAACATATCAGCAAATAATAGGCACAATATCTTGATGATCAAGTCACTCAAGCAATACAAAAAAATCCTCTACTAAGCAAATATCTCAATACATGAGAAATAACTGCCATACAAATTCCATGAGCCCAGGCAATGCACTTTTAGGGCATAAACTACTGCATAAATTATATAAAAATGTACGTCTTCTATTTTATAGCTCAAAAGGTGTTGGGGCTAGAGATCTATGCTCCCAAACACATTTCCAAGACAACCTAGGAAGGGTTTCCTGAAATACCGAAAATGCAAAAATGTCGGAATGCAACCCTAGGGCTGAATAGAAGCTGCAAATTGAATACTGGAAGAAGGTGGCTGAACTGATAAAGAAATGAATATAACTCTTCCGATAGAACCTCCAAGTGAAAGCCTGATCCCCTCACTGAAGACCTCACCCTCCAAATGAATCACTTAATCCTCCTCTAAAAATACACAATAGAATATTGCAGTCCTTGAGGGAAACTGCGCTATAGGAGGTGGGAATAGCTAGGCCTGATGCCAAATAATGAAATTAAGCTCTAGGACCTTCCTTTTTAGCCTCGCAATGGAAAGGCTACCTCTCCACTGAAAAAAAAAAAAAAACACTGAAAGTGGCCCTCAAAATCCTCCACTGCTTCTACCCTGCACACAACACAACTCTGCCAGAAACTGCATTGTAGCTGAAGACTGAAGCTTGTCCAGAATGCTGAAATGTGGAAATGTAGTGCAATACTCTTCCTGGAGGCTCCTCGAGGAGAGAGGTGGGATTCCCGCTCTGGAACACCATATGCTAAACAACACAGTAATCTCATCAAAACAGCTAGAGAGTGCAAGAAGTCATACATACCACAAAATAAATAATAAAAAACATAACCATCTATGGTTGCCTTGCCCTCCTTATAAACAATGTGAGCCTTCTCACCTTGGGTCCCACTCATTAAAGTCACTACTATCATGGAGACTTTCTCCCATTCACACTGCGGTGTCTCTCATTGATGATCCACTCCCTCCATATCAGTGCTATTGATTTGTTCAAACTTGACCTTGTCCACATGCATTAGCCCCTATTCACACATGAGGGTGCTTTATCTAGCTATTAAGATGATCCCTTTTCACATTGAGAGGGTTTTTATTCCTATTAAAGAGATTTATGGGTCTCCCTACCCACTTATTCATCTATCTAAATTCCAAAAGCAAAAATTAATATTCCAATTAGCTACATGCTAATTTAGGAATATTACACCCTAGCGTCACAAAGTGTCTTCCATAAGGGGTGCACAAAGGATGTCACATAAAGGGGAAGTGATCATCACAAGGAAACAAGGGTTTCCTGGACCTGGGAAGAGTAGGAGGCACAGGGAAATATCAGACTTGATCAGGGCTCTAGAAGGCTATAATATCAATAGCATTCTCTCTCTCCTCCCTTAGGCAATTCCTTTGAGGTGATTTTATACATCCTCAAATTAGTTTTTTCAGTTGGGAAATAGTTAGGCCACGGGCTGGAGTAGTTAAGTTACACGAAAAACCCATAAACCCCACCTCATTAATAGGGAGTTTTTATATTTTTTAATATTTTAAATATTATACAGGAGTCACTAGTTATGGATGGACCCACGTATGCACGTGGAAAAGGCTGGGCAAAGTCGCCTATGGAATTCAAAATACTATTTTTTAATAAGTGTGACCAAGTCTGAATGGAAGGGTTTCCCGATGCCAATGTATAAGTCATCAAGTATATGAAGGTGATAAATGATGCTATAACAATATTGTTGCCAAAATGGCCGATAATAGTGGGTTTTTTGGACTTCACAATCACTTTGAACCTGGGTCCAGGCCCCATCAAGTCAAAACAGACTATATCTTTGATTGCTTCTATGATTTTCTAAGTAAGGCATATGAAGATTTTCACTATGAATTAAAACTGAGATTAAGAAACATGCTCATCTCCTTAAGAGTAAGGTGTTTTTCTTAACGTAAATGTATCTTCTACACTCATACATTTCCATTTGTTGCAAAGATGAACTATGTTTCAGTGATTCTTTCATTTGCTATTTGTTTTGGATGGAAACTACATAACATGGACATCAATAATAATTTCCTACATAGTGATTATATTAAGGATATTTATGTGAAAAAACTCCTAGAGTTTGGTAAGGATGGTATTCTTGTGTGTGGATTGAAGAAATGCTTATATGGTGAGAAACAAGCTCCAAGGGCATGGCATGAGAGGATTGATGGGTTCTTTCTCGGTTACAGTTCCAAATTGTGTATTGTATTTATGATTCTTTACACGTACATGATAATACTTTTATTTTTGTGTTATATGTTGATGATTTAGTCAATATTGGAGGTAGTGTTGATCTCATTTTGGGTTTGAATAAATAGTTAGTAAATGCATTTTAAATGATTGACCTTGGCATGTTGCACTTCTTTATAGGCATCCTAGCTGCAAATGGATAACAATAGTTTTTTTTTCTCAACTTAAATATGTAATGAATGTATTTAAAATATTGAAAATGGAAGATGGTGAACCATGTCTTACACCTTATTAGTAATAAAACTCATTAAGAAGTGAGATTCTTTGAAATTCAATGATATTCTTTATAAGTAGCTTGGTGGTAGCTTAATTTACTTAACTCGTAGTCAACTTGATATTTTATTTCATGTTAATGTGATCTCTAGGTTCATGTAGGATCCAAAGGAGAGGCACTTGAAGGCCACAAAGAGAATTATTTTCTATTTCAAGGGTTCTTATCAACTTGGTATAAAGTGTTGCAGTAAGAAAATGAACAAGTTAGTCGAGTAAATTAAATCAAGCTGGGATGGAAATGTAGATCGGAATAAGTTGCCTCATTATGTCTATGTGTTTTATATTAGATGTAGATCCATTGTTTGGACTTGTAATAAGCATAAGGTTGTTTCTATTTTCATGACTAAGGTTGAATATAGAGGTGTAATTAATAATGGCATTGTGACATGGTTTCACAACTTAATCGGTGAACATATATTTCCTTTTGTGGAAGAGAAAGTAGTGTATTGTGAGAACTAAAGTACAATGAAAGCAATGGAAAACCCTATTTCTCACAATAAGATAAAGCATGTGGAACTTCATACTCATTATTTAAGACAATTGGTACTTGAAACTCTAGTTCCTCTTGTTTATTACAAGATAGAGGATCAAATTGTTGATATGTTTATGAAGCCATCACCAGATTGTGTAATTTCAAACTATACTTGTGCTTCATATTACTAGATTTATGAGAAGTTGTATAGAGATGATTTCACCTTTTAAATCTTTGTATAATTGTGTTAATAAGTGGTTATTAAGATGTAAAGTTCATCTCACTTATAAACCTTCTAAATATAATTAAGTGACAATGAAATGAAAGGTCTAATGGGGTCAACTAAAAATGATCCATTAATTGGTCATATTAACCAAAGGTGGTCTCAACAAGTAGCAAAGTGGAATGTATGAAAAATATAAAATAACCAAAGATTTAGGTGGACCTAAAGTGACCAAAGTTGACTATATCATTTTTACTTTAAAAACTTGATTATACTGTGAGTTATTTATGAATGATGCAATATATTATTTTTTTATGTTTTTCTTCTATATGTTTATTCCGGAGGCTATTAAGTAGTACTTCTATATATTTATTTGGGTGGCTATTAAGTACCTTGAGTCATATTTACTTTATTGTATTTCAGTATTATAATGATGTTTTTAGATACCACTGCTCTTTTAAAATTTTAAGATTCTCCACGTTTACAATTCCTTAACTTTTTTTTTTAATTTTATAACTCTTCACTTTTGCAATTCCTTACTTTTTCAACATTAATAAAATAACATAATGGAGAGGCTACTAAGTACTTTGAAGACATCGGGATTTTTTATTATTTTTCTATTATGTTCAAATTTCAATTGATATTTTCTGTGCCATTCTCAATCATCCTCACCCGAAGATTGTGACTGGTGATAAGGTTTGTCTTTTATAATAAATATTTGTGGGACTTTGAATGAGAAATGGTTTGACAAACTTGGTTTGGACTAGGACATGATGTTGCACCCATTGGTGAACATATATGGCCATGGATATAAGGTGGTGGGAACTTTCTATCATTTTCATGGAATATTCGAGCTTTGACTTTTATGCAAACCCCCAAAAATAAAATTATATGATGAAACGTAACGGTTTGTCACATACCATTAGGAAGTTGGAATGGTTTGATTTTTGAACAAAATCTTTGTCTTTGATGCCATTTGAACCCACACTTGATAATTCTCTTTGAAACGCATGCCGAGTCTCTTTTAGAGAATTCACAGATTCCACTTCCTTCAATACCGAACACGTGGCCCTCTGGCTCAAAATCTAAATTTGAATTCAATACTTGAATAAATTGAGGATATGTAGCGAGTTTCTTGTTAAAGTCGTGGACCGAAATTATTTTAAGCCGCAAAGTCAAAAATGATGCTTTCGATCTTGTGAAAATTGGGACGTTGCATGATTTTCTTCGTGATTTTTTGTCGTTCCTCAAGTCTACGAAGACTTGTAAGTTGGCCCCATCGTTAGAATGCGTAGATTAATCGTACCTTAATCTACTATCTTTCATTAAGAATAAACACTAACTAGCTTTCATTAAGAATAAAAGTTAGTAAAAAAAAAAAAATCAAAAACTCTCAGCAATAATTTAACTATTTCCTAAAACAATATATTAAATAAATTTCCTTATAATGTCATACATAATTATTTTACATATGATTATTAAGTATATATTGGTTTTTATTTTTATTTTTATGGTTATAAATTTACTTATATAATGTTACAAGTTATACATACTAATATAATTACTAAATTTAAATTATTTAATATATATATATATATATATATATATATATATATATATATACTATTTCATTTTTCATTAATAAAATAATTAATTATCTTTATTTTCGGAGAGGGAAGTGGCTCGCAATGGGAGAACCCCACAACCATTTTACTATTGCAATTAATGCATGGTATATATGGGTGCCCTTTCATTACTCCTCGAATGCCAACTCATGTTGATCCATATACATTATTTCTTCATCTCCACATTGTGACTTCCATTTCCAATCTTCAAGCTAGCGTCATCATTCTAAGCACGTCGACGCCATCTGTTTTCGTAAATTTTTTGTTCTTTGCCATTGGGAGTGCAACTCCTCTGCGACTGCGCAATATACTCAAAGGAAACTTGTCTTTCTAGTCACGAAACCTTCCATCCCCACTTTGGTTTCCCTCTTTGTTTTCAGGGAAGGTCCAAGTCCCCTGACTTGGCCTCCCAACTCCCAGTTTTTTCCTCTGACATTCCAATTTTGCACCCTCTTCCTCAATCCTGGGGCATGTAAGGGCTCCCATGCATACTTGGTGGATATTTCCGCACAAGCTTAGTTAATTTGATGTGGATATTTACATTTTTCTATCTTTATTTGGCAGGATCATTTCAAGATAGACACAACTATTCCTTTTTGTTTATCTAGAAATCTAATATATCATACTAAGTTTTAGCAGCAAACCAATTTTTAAAATTATTTTCTAAAATTTTGGACTAAAAATTTATCCTAAGGTTTTCCAATACCAAACTATAATTAAAATAAATCAATAACAATTAATATAATTTCTCTTTGATATATATTAAATATTTTAAATTTACAAAGTAAAAAATAAATAAAATAATTAATTTTCATAAATTTTTAAAATAAATTTCATAAAATTTTAATATATATATAGATAAATAGATGAATGAAGTACAAAATAACAATACTAATGGTTTTTTATCTTTAACATGGTGAAACTACCCCAATTACACATGAAGTTGATTAGGCAATGACACATGAAGTTGATATTTATGTGTAAATTATGAGGAAGGCATTTATAGAAGATATGGTTGAAAATAATGGAATGAAGAGGATAAGGAACGTCTTAAGAGAGGGACATAAATGTGACATGGTTGAAAATGTAAATACTATGAAAATGATAAATTAAATCTTAAGAGAGACACACAGATAAGGTAGGGTTGAAATGAAGAGAAAAGATAAAATCATGAAAGAGATATAGATAAAATATCATTGAAAATGTAAAGAAAAATATAAAGTAAGTTTAAGGAGAAATATAGATAATGTATATGGTTGAAATTATAAATATAATGAAAAACATAAGATAAATTTTAGTTGATGATGCCAAGGAGTTTGTTTATTCAATTTTAAAAATAGTTTAAAGTGAAGTGTTTAATAATATAATAAAATAAAAACTTTAAAGTTATATGATTTTATTATTATTATTATTATTAATTGGAAAAGTGGGGATTATATTATGAAATGGATAGTTAATGTCAGTGTTCTGCTAGGGAGATTTGACCATAACCAAAAAAGAATCCTACAGAGCATTATGACAGACAAATAACTCTTCCATACAAGAATTTTCGGTCTAGATTCAAAGACAACTCTAGAAACAAATGAACAAGTAACTACAAACTTTCCTTAGTCTATAAATAAAAGATGATATACAAAAATGTGCAACAACCTCTTACCTTTCTATGAAATACTTGTAGATGTCCCTTGATGCTTTCAAAATCCTTTCCTTGCTACTTCAAGAGAAGATCTGCATAAAAAAAACCAAACAAGGAATAAAAGCATAACGTAGACAAAGATTAAAACATAATATATTGGAAATTTCACTATAGCATATATCATAGCATGAATCCAATGCTCAATTACAAACTATGCAAAAGATCAAGGAGCTTTGAAATGAGCATCACAACAAGTGAAAATATGAAAGAAACAATTGCTTCTAATAATATTGAATAAGAAGGAGAGATCCAACCTTATCCTTGATGTTGAAAACCTCCTCCCAATAGTCTCCAATCCTCCCTTTAGGTGAAAAGCTTCGAGCTCAATTCAAAAATTCCTCCTTTATCCTCTGTTCTGTGTTGAATTTATAAGCCAAGAGGAAAAGGTTTAAGATCCTCTTCTCAGGGGATGAGATCCATAAAGAAAGGGATTAGGGTTCCATAAAGAGAGGGAGTTTAATTCATGAACCAAGGGATGATGCCCAAGAATGTAGGGGTTCGATGCCTTTTAGTTGAGAAATATCCCCTCAACAAGGCTTCTATAATTTTATTTTTACTACTCACATTAGGACATTTACGCGGTTTCTAGTGGAACACTGAGTAGAGGATTCCACAGGCCACAATGGTCAAAAATTTGCTTGTGCAGGTAATGGCTAGGAAAAATGTGTAAGTGCTTGAAAATAGTTTTTTAACCAATGTAATCAAGGATTCTTGTTGTATTTTTGATTGTTTCGATTCCAATATTGTAGGGGAATTATTAGAACACTTCATTGGATAGCGAGAGATCCAGATTGGCAATATTTTTCGTACTAGTCACAAAATGATGTGAAACGAATTCCCCCCTAAAGTGCAAAGTCAATTTTTTTTTTTGGAGAACTAAAGCAGTTTATCATGAAATTTTTTGGATTAGAGGCCAATTGGTTGGAGAAGGCTAAAAAAAGGAATCAAGGATTACAATACAATATCTTCATATAATCATCATTTAGGTAGGCATTCCCATACTCAGAGAAAAAGTATCTCAAAGAATTAGTATGGAAATGTTCGAAGATCCATGTCAATAGTATACATTGTATGGATGCAGCCATCAAATATCGATCTATAATTACAACCGTGAACATTTAAAACTCCACATATCCTGGATGGATGAAACTTGATATGAAATCAGCTCACAAATAGAAGAAAAGAGAGATAAACAACTTATAAATAGCCGCTTCGAGGGGGAAACCTCCTTTACATTACATAAATGAAAATTTCTGAGATGATTCAAATGACATAACCTCCTTTATAGCTATAGGAGTCCATAGTGTCACAATATAATCCTAGCTGACCTAACAATAATAATATAAGGTCACAACAATAACATTAGGGGGCTATTATGGGGCACAATAATAACAATATGGGGACTAGAGGGGTACACCAACAACAATAAGGGGGCTACACTAACAAAAATAAGGGACCACACTAGTAATATAGGGCCTAACATGCCCCTCTCCTTCAAAAAAGTGTTGTCCTCAATGCTTGAGTAGTTCTGGATCTTCTGTATAAAATTCTCATTGTTTCATGTGGAATATTTAGTGGGTAAGTTCTTCCACTTTATGAGATACTCTGAAATTGATCCATTTCTTAGTTGTCAAGTTATTGTTTCCGTGACTGCTTCAGGTTCCAATATGATTTTTCCTTCTTCATCAATTTATGGAAATATTGTTTGAATCGGAAGTTTGTCACCTATAACCTTCTTTAAGCATGAAAGATGGAAAACCGGGTGCACTCAGGAAGATGCCAGAAGCTCCAATTTATCTGCCATAGTACCAATATTTTGCAACACCTTGTAAGGACCATAGTACTTGGGTGATAATTTATTATCCTTCTTATATTTCTTGAGGGATATTTTTTTGTATGGTTTTACCCATAAAAATACCTTGTCGCTTACATCAAAACTTCTCTCGCTACAATGTTGATCTACCTGTTGTTTCATGTGATTTTGTGTCGAATTTAGGTTATACTTTAAGAGTTGGAGAACTTTTTGTTCATGCTCCATGTGATATTCCACTGCTTTAACCTTAGAATTTTCTCTTAAAAATGATGTGATAAATGGTGGATGATATCAATAAAGTGCCATAAATGGGGTCATTTTTGCTGCAGTGTGGAAGGAAGTGTTATACCACCATTTAGCCAGAGGTAACGAATTGACCCATTGTGTTTTTTTATCATATACAAAGAAACGAATATGTCCTTCAAAACATTTATTCACTATATCAGTTTTCCCATTGGATTGAGGATGATAAGAAGAACTATGAGCTAGTTAAGTACCCAAACAAGAAAATAATTCCATCCAAAAATTTCCAGTGAAAATGGGATCTCTATCACTTACAATAATCTGTGTGTTTCCATGTCGCTTTTGAATTGTTTCCATAAATGTAGTAGCAACTGTACTCACTTTAAATGGATGAGATAATGCACAAAAGTGTTCATTCTTGGTAAGTCTATCAACTACTACCATGATGACACTCTTTCCTTCAGACTTAGGTAAACCTGTGATAAAATCCATTGAAAACTCCTCCCAATGTTGACTTGGAATGGATAAAAGTTGTAGCAGACCCGAGGTTTTAATTTTATCAACTTTATTTTGCTGGAAAACCAAACATTCCTCCACAAAATTTTGAATATCCTATTTAAGGCCATCCAAAAAAAATTATTTCTTCACCCTGTGGTAATTTTTTAAAAATCCTGAGTATCCTCCTAAGGGAGAGGTGTGAAATTCCAAGAGAATATTTTGTTTTAGTTGGGAATTATTACAATGATATAAGCGATCTTTGTACCATAAGGAATCATTTTCCCAACTAAATGTATCATATGTACTAGGATCTTGCTGCAACTTTTGAATGAGTTTCCATACTTCTTCGTCATTCTTCCATTTCTCCCTTGCTTCAGTTATTCAATTTGGTTGGATAATAGAAATGGAACAAAGCAATGATTCCACATCCTCATCCTTTCTTGAGAGTGCATATGTAACAACATTTAGCTTCCCTTTTTTGTAGATGATTTCATATTCATAACCCAACATCTTTGTGACCCATTTTTTCTTCTCTTATGAAGATAGTCTTTGTTCCAAAAAGTATTTAAGACTATCATGATCGATTTTTACCTTGAAGTGTCTTGCGATTAGATAAGGTCACCATTTCTTTAGTGCATGTAGTATTGCCAACATTTCATTCTCATAAATAGCTTTTTGTAAATACTTTCCTTTGATTGGACAAATTTCAAAAGCAATGGGTCTTCCTTCCTGTATTAAAACAACACCAATTCCATTTCCCAAGGCATCACATTCCATAATAAATTTTATGTGAAGTCTGACATAACTAAGACCAGTGCTTGGCACATTGCCTCTTTGAGATATTCAAAGGCCTTAGTTTCTTCAGGAGTCCATGAAAATGCATCTTTATTCAATAATGTTGTTAGAGGTTCTGCTATTCTCCCATAATTCTCAACAAACTTGTGATAATACCATGTTAACCTGAGAAATCCTCACAAATCCTTTATGGTTGTGGGGATTTTCTTTTCCTTAATGGCTTTAATTTTCTTAGGGTCTACCTTAACACCCTCATAAGATAAAATATGACCCAGATATTCCAACTCTTGTACTCCAAAGAAACATTTGGAGGGTTTTTCATATAATTGTTTCTCCTCCAATAGTTTGAGCACATTGTCAACATGTTTAACATACTAACACAAATATTAGTATATTTTTATATCATCCAAAAATACTAACACAAATTTTCTAAGGAAGGTTTTGAAAATGGAATTCATCAACCCTTGAAATGTAGAAGGTGCATTGGTAAAGCCAAAAGGCATGACCAAAAATTCATAATGACCCTCATGAGTTTGAAATGATGTTTTCAAAATGTCTTCAGTCTTCATTCTAATTTGATGATATCATGAACAAAGATCCAACTTGGCGAAAGAAATTTCTCCATGTAATTCATCCAATAATTCATAAATCATAGGAATGGGAAATTTATCTTTAATAATGAGCTTATTGAGCTCCCTATAATCTGGATGCATGTTCCTGATTCATCCTTCTTGTGCACCAACACTACTGGAACACAGAAAAAACTTTGACTAGGTTGAATTATACCAGCCTCTAGCATTTCTACAATCATACATTTAATTTCTCTCTTTTGGACATAAGGATATCTTTAAGGCTTGATATTTAGAGGAACACTTCCTGGAATCAAATGAATAGCATGATCATGATCACGAATAGGTGGGATTCCTTTGGGAGTTTCAAACACCTTGGAATGATTGTCCAAGAATTTTTGGAGATCTAGAGAAATAAATGATTTTGATGTTGGAACTTCTAATGAGCATAATTGTGCAATTATGCCTCATTGTTCTTCCTTCAGAATATTTTTCGTGACATATAGCTTATTATCTTTCTCGGCTTCCCTGCGATACCCCATAATTCAAATTCATTTCCTTCTAAAAAAAAATTCAATAAAAGTCCTTGAAAATTAGAAGTTACTGTCCCCAAAGATTGTAACCATTGTACTTGTAGTACAACATTAGCACCACCCATTGGAATGGAAAGAATTGGACTATTCAATACATATTACCCCATGGTTAGCATGATATTATGGAAATTTCTAGAGCAATTTATAGCTCCTCCATTTTTCACCATCACTTGACATTCTGGCACTAGGTATAGGAAGAAATTCACTTCCTTGGCTACCTTACAATGAATAAAATTATGCGTACTACCCGAATCAATAAGTATTATTACATTTTTCTTCTTGATATTTCCTTCTATCTTGAGAGTTTGAGGAGTGGTAATTCCTAGCAATGCATTACAAAATATGGTCGGATTCATTTCTTCTTCCTCTAGGGTTGGTTCCTGGTGTA
The DNA here is from genome assembly GCA_034641835.2 of Pinus albicaulis. Taxonomy (NCBI): domain Eukaryota; kingdom Viridiplantae; phylum Streptophyta; class Pinopsida; order Pinales; family Pinaceae; genus Pinus; species Pinus albicaulis. The sequence continues at coordinate 170,446,716 of CM076581.1, read as the reverse complement.
TATCCTCTTCTTTTGAGGTTTCTTGTTCCTTTTCTTCCTCCTCTTAGCAATATATGTAAAATAATTTCTTCTCAGCACACTTATGACCTTTAGTGTATTTTCTATCAAAACTATAGCAAAGCCATTTTTCTTTTTTTTCTTCCAATTTTTGTGCTGTCAACCTTGTAGGTTTTTGAAGTCTAGTAGTAGCAACATTTCCATCTTTATAGTTGTGAGTGGTAGGCTTATTTGTCGCCATAATTTTTCTTTCAATTTTTCTTTCCAACCTAAATGACTTCTCCAAAGTATCAATTTCCCAAAGGCAAACCTCATGTTGCATGTCATTCATCCAGGTGGATATTGGTGGTCACCCGCCTATTCCACTTGGGGCCCCACCATTATCTCTTTCAGTTTTTCAGTTTCGGCACAACTTAATATTTTTAGCAGTTTTTTCGGGTCCTGAACATTCGAAGCCGTTTTGAGGCCCTAAACGACGTTTTTTGGGAATTGTTTGTCCAGTTAATATTATTCCGCTCTAGAATCAATATTCATGGTGACATTTTTAGTCCTTAGATAGATCTTTCTAATGATGTATCATGTGCGTCAAATGGAGATAGTATGCCGAAGTTACGTCCCCGGGAAGTTGAAACACCAATTTACCCAAACGGCGCCCATAGTTTTGGCGCTTCATCTCCTATGGTTAGGTTTTTGGACGTTTAGAGTTATCCGTTATTTCTCCATAATAAATAGGCCCTCGAGCCTCATTGTAACACAGTTCAGAGGTCTATAGCTGCCACATCTTTTCTCAGATATTCGCCACCAACACCCTAGCTATTATATTTCCATTATGTTTGTAAGCATATTTATGTTATTTGATATTAATGAAATGAAGCCTTATTTCCACTGCATCTCTATTTTTATGGTTATTTCTATATTCTGTTGCATTCCTGCATAAATCTGGATCAATGGTATCAGAGCGGTCTGCTTTTTCTCGATCCCTTTTTTTTTGCATGTCCCCAACGAGGTCGGGGTATAAGGAGTTAGGGCTCGATCTGGTGGAACCTTTGCAATATCAGCCTCGCAAAACCCGACGGACGCCCATGCGGGATGAAAAGAAAGATGAGGGAGAAAGAGATCCTATAAAAATATTTCTGGAGGAGGCCCTAAAAAAAAAAGGAACGCGATGATGGATAACTTTGCACAAATCCTTCAACGACTGCCCACCAGCAGCGCATCTGAATCCAGCAGCCACTCTGGAGGTGTGACTCCCTTTAAGGTACAAGTAAATTTTGACATTCCCATATTTGAGGGTCAAATAGATGCAGATGCAGTAGATAGATGGTTGAATCCATTAGAAGGATATTTCTCTGTTCATGATTTTTCCAACCAAGAGAATATTATTTTTGCACTCCTCAAAGCTACCCCCCATGTCAAGGACTGGTGGGAAACCTATTGTGAGGAAAAGGATGATACATAACCCTCTCTGTTCTCGGCCATACCCACTTGGAGTTCTTTCCGAGACATCATCAAGGAATAATACTATCCCGTGGGGAGCTATGAGGACAAGTACATACAATGGACCATGCTGCGACAACAAAGGGATCAAGATGTGCGTGAGCTGACGAATCTGTTCCATACCCTGCGCACAAAGTTGGGTATCAAATATTCAAGGAAAAATCTGGCGGTAAAGTATCGCAGTTGTCTGCACAGATACATTTAGGAGGAAATGGAGTTCCTTGACATCTCCTCGCTTGGTACGGCATACCGGTATGCTGCCAAGATTGAGAAGAAATTAAAACAGAAGAAAAAAGACTTTGGATTTGCGAATCAAAAGCAAGGGAAATGTGCTTCCAAACCACAGAACAAAGGACAGAGCCAAGTCATGGTGGCTCAAGACAACTTGTCAAAGCCACAAGCAAAGAACAACACCGCAAAGCCAAAGAAGGACACGGGGAAGTGGTGTGAGTTCCATAAGAGCTCCACTCACAACACAAGTGAGTGTCAGGCCAAGCAGTTGCGGGTGGACAAGATGAGGGCTTCTGAGTTAGATGCATGCTCCGACTCTGAATCAGAACCTAAAAAGGGGAATGAAAAAAGGAAACAGATTATTGATGCGGAGCCCAACGTGACTGTTTCCACTACGAAGATCCATAAGGAGGAACCGGAAGATCCAGAGGAGGAGGAATGTCTCTTCCAGTCCCAGATGTGGGTAAACGACTCCCCGATACAGTTCATTGTTGATAATGGGAGCCAAGAGAACCTCATTTCAGCATATTTCGTGAAGTGGTTGGGCTTGCCGACCACAGCTCACCCACATCCATACACCATCAGGTGGCTTCACCAAGGACGAGATCTCCGCATCAGTCAGTAGTGTCGCCTTCCATATAGCATCAAGCCCTTCATGGATGAGGTATTATGTGACATTTCTCCTATTGATGTTTCTGATGTATTATTAGGACAACCATACTTGTGGAAGCGTCATGCTGTGTATGAGTCTCAGCCTCGCGTTGTTATTGTTACTTTGGGAAATAAGTTGTACAGGATACCAGAGGTACCACCTCCTACTGCTATCTCTTTGGTTACTACAAAACAATGCAGTAAGCTCATTTCCCAAACCAGGAAATTCATTTTCCAGATGATCCCCCCCCAGGGCAAGAAGAAGACTGTGGCCACGACCTCCAAATAGGGCTCGTCTGCACGACACCAACAAATGGACAAGGTTGTGGAGGAGTACGAGGACATCTTCACCTCACCCACAGGGGTTCCTCTGCACTGTCAGGTCAAGCACCTGATTGATCTGACCCCAGGTGTGCCGCTACCCAATGGACTGATCTATCGGTGCTCTGTTCTAGAGAACGATGAAATCAAGAGGAAGATTCAGGAGCTGCTGCAGAAAGGTCACATTTGACCAAGTTCATTGCCCTGTGGGAGCCCAATCGTGCTAGTACAGAAGAAGGATGGGATGTGGAGACTCTGTATTTACTATCGGGCGCTGAACAAGATCATTGTCCAAAATAGGTACCCGTTCACACGGATTGATGACCTTCTGGACCAACTCAAAGGGGTGAAATATTTCAGCAAGATGGACTTGAAGTCTGGGTATCACTAGGTACCAATCAAACCCTCCGATGTGTGGAAGACTGCCTTTAAAGCCAAGTAAGGCCTTTTTGAATGGCTGGTCATGCCTTTTGGGTTGACGAATGATCTCGCAACGTTCATGAGGTTGATGGATGACATCTTGAGGCCATTCACCAACTCATTTGTAGTGGTGTACTTAGATGACATTCTGATCTTCAGCCAGACTTGGGAAGAGCACCTCCACCACATCCGAAAAGTCCTCCAAACACTGTGGCAACACAAGTTGTGTGCCAATTTGGAGAAGTGAACTTTCGGCATGACCCAGGTTCAATATCTGGGATACATTATTGATGAAAGGGGGGTGCATGTGGATCCAACCAAGATCCAAGTCATTCGGGATTGGCTAGCCCCAACCACTATAACAGAGCTTTCCAACTTTCTGGGTCTTGCTAATTTCTACCGTAGGTTCATGTTGGGATTCTCTCATATCACTTGGCCCTTGAGTCAAGTCACCAAGGGAGGAGCGAGATCAAAATTATTTTGGTCGAAATCTCAATAGAAAGTGTTCACAGAATTGAAAAATCGCCTCAGTTCAGTCCCAGTGCTCACATTACCAGACTTGCAACAACCATTTGAGATCGAGACAGATGCCTCTGGCTATGCTATTGGGGCAATTCTTACTCAATAGGGACATCCAGTGGCATATCATAGTGAGACATTGTCTGACACAGTTCACAAGTATCCCACTTATGACAAAGAAATGTATTCCATTGTGCAATCTTGTTGACAATGGAAGCATTACATTTTGGGGAAGGAAACAATCATCCACACAGACCACCGGCCCTTGCAGTTCATACAAACACAAGGGAAGTTGTAGAATGATCGCCATCAAAAGTGGTCCACATATCTGCAACAGTTTCATTTGAACATCAAGTACAATAAGGGTAGCACCAATAATGCTGCAGACTACCTCAGCCAACCACCAATCGTGGCGCTCACCACCGTTCTCAACTCCTGTGGGCATGAGACTTCTAATTGGCCACTTCTCTACGAGAGTGACCCATATTTCGGCCACACATACAAGGCACTCTTGGGGGGTATGCAAGTTCCAAATTTTCAGCTCCAAGATACACTTTTATGTCACCTGGGACACTTTTGTGTTCCTTCAAGCCAGCGTTCCAAGATGATATGGGAAGCACACTACAGTCGAGTTGCTGGGAATTTCGGGGTCAAGAAAATAGTAGTAGTACTGCAGAAGTATTTCTATTGGCCAAACCTTCGAAAGGATGTCGGGAAGCACATCAGATCTTGCACTTCTTGTGCCATTGCCAAACCGACCATCAAGAAGCAAGGCCTATATACTCCGCTACCTACCCCTAGTCGACCTTGGGAATCCATATCCATGGATTACATGTCAATTATTCCTTCTACTAAGCATGGAAATGACTGTGTTTTCATGGTCGTCGACAGATTCTCGAAGATGGCCATTATGGCGGCCTACAAGAAGAATATCACAGCAGAAGCCACTGCTAAACTCTTCTTTGAACGAGTGTGGGTGCAATTTGGGATCCCACAGTCTATCATATCAGCTCGGGATAGCAGGCTCCTCAACACATTTTTGTCTAGCCTCTGGTCAATGCTGGACACCAAACTCACCAAGTCCACAGCTTTCCATGTGCAAACAGATGGTCAGACAGAGGTCGTCAACAAAATGATTGTACACATTTTGGACATGTACAATTCAAAGCATCCATGCACATGGGACGAGAGCCTCCCCTATGTAAAAAATAGTTATAACCGGGCTCTCCAAAACTCAATCGGCCACAACCCCTTTTAGGTGGGCTTGGGATTCCAACCACTATGTCCCATTAACATAGCCATGGCATTTGCGACTACTCATGCTGATTCGGCTCATGTCCAATTTGAAGTTGACAAAGAAAATAGCTTCATCGAGTGCATTCAACACATCCGCCAACAATTTCATGACATATTGGATAGAGCCAATGCTAAGTACAAGAAATTCCATGATCAACATCAGGTGCCACACAACTTCCAGGTGGGTGATAAAGTGTGGCTACATTTGCTAAAGGAGCACCTCACTGGACCCAATCGCAAGCTTCAACCGCTCTAATACAGTCCGTAAACCATCACCAAGGTTGTACGGAAAAATGCCTTTGAGCTCAGCATTTCACCATTCCTTGGTTTGCACCCAGTATTCAATGTGGACCACCTTCATCCTTACTTCTCACCTCTACTGGACACCTTTGACATTGCAGAACAACACACCAATAGAGTTAAACCCAGACTGCATGGAACAGACCACCATAGATTGTATCATGAACATGCAAATCAAGAACACTCGCCAACAAAATATCCAACTTTATCGAGTTGTCAAAGCTGACCAACTCCTGCACCAAAGAAAGTGGTTCATCAGGGACCAAGTTCAGCAGAAGTTTCCTCATCTCATGGAGGAACTTAACGCAATGGGGATCATTGCTTCCTAAGGGGGGAGGAATGATCCAGGTGGATATTGGTGGTCAACCACCTATTCCACTTGGGGCCCCACCATTGTCTCTTTCAGTTTTTTAGTTTCGGCACAACTTACTATTTTTAGCAGTTTTTTTGGGTCTTGAACTTCCGGAGCCGTTTTGAGGCCCTAAACGATTTTTTTTGGGCATCGTTTGTGCAAGGGATATGATTCCATTACGGAATCGATATTCATGGCAAAATTTTTAGTCCTCGGATAGATATTTCTAATGATTTATCATGTGCATCAAATGGAGATAGCATGCCAAAGTTATGTCCCCGGGAAGTTGAAACACCAATTTACCCAAACAGGGCCCATATTTTTTGCGCTTCATCTCCTAGGGTTAGGTTTTTGGACATTTAGAGTTCTCCATTGTTTCTCCATAATAAATAGGCCCTCGAGCCTCATTGTAACACAGTTCATAGGTCTGTAGCCGCCACATATATTCTCAGAGATTCTCTACCAAAACCCTAGATATTTTATTTCCATTATGTTTGTAAGCATATTTCTGTTATTTGATATTAATGAAATGAAGCCTTATTTCCACGGCATCTCTATGTTTATGGTTATTTCTGTATTCTGTTGCATTCCTACATAAATTTGGATCAGTTATCCTTTAGAATCTCTATGAAGACAACAATCCTATGTTCCTCTCAAATATTATTTACCCTTATATTCAATTTTTGGAAATCCTCAATGTGCTCCATCATTGAACCCTTTTGTTTGATATTTATCAATTGGGTAAAGAAGGTGTTTCTCTTTGTATAATCATAATGTGCTATCATTTCCTCCGTACAAATTGACCAAGTGACCAGTGGTTTACAAGAACAAAGCCATCGATACCATACGAACTGATTTTTTTCTAAATATAAAGTTACAATGCGTACCTTTTATGTGTTTTGAGTATTATGGAGCTCAAAGTATTTCTCCATTTGTAGTATCCAAGTTATCTGATCCTTGCCATCAAAATTCCTCATATATATCTTTGTAACATGGTGGGTTTTAAATCCAACATTAGAGTCTATGAAATCATGATTAACATTTCTTTTGTTCTCATCATGAGTTTTCTCTACTACCTTTTCGCAATTAGGAAGCTTTTCTTGTAGCAAATTTTCCAAACCTTCCTTCAAACCTTACATGTATTTCATAAAATCTTCAACGTTGCCTTATATACCAAGATATTAGCCTCCATGCCATCCATATTATTTTCCACGCCATCCATCTTAGCTTCCACGCCATCCATCTTAGCTTCCATGTCATTCTTCAAACCATCCATCTTAGCTTCCACTTGTGTCTTCAAACCATCCATCTTAGCTTCCATTTCATTTTTTGTTACTCTTTGAGAAAGCAAAATTTTTTGCACTTGGTCTTGTAATTTTGATATATCATGTTGCACTTCTTTCTCTTCATGAGTCATAGTAGATCTTTCTGAGGGCTTAATGGGTGTTGAATTCTTTTTGGGGGGGATTTTAGAACCCAATATTGATATTTTTGATTCAATGTGACCTTGGAATCACTTCAAAATGATTTTTAAAACAATACTTATGCAATTTAAAAACAAAAATACACATCTTTTTCTTGCTTTTGAGGAGATCAATATTGAAATTGATGTATCTCTATAATTTCGTGTCCCCAATTTTTTATCTTTTGTCTTGTAGTATCCCTTTGAGTCTTCTTTCCAATGCCATAGGTCTAACATGATTTGGATTCTTCAAGTTAAATTTATGCCCAATCTCCCACAATGACCTAATTATGGAATATTCAATAGAATGAAATTGTATGACATGCCATGTATCATCGTTTCCTCCTTCGGGTCTGAAATAAATACAAACAAAACTAAAGTATGTGTGCTTTCAGCCACTTTTTACATAATTCCAATATGATGTTCAGAGAGAGGTTTATGATGATTTTCCCAAGGTCCCCTCTTTGAGATGAAATTGGAGAGCCTCCAAAAAACCTAACTTCCACATATCGTATCTCTGAAAATATTGTGAACCAAGATCTGAAAATTTTCCACAAAGTTTCTCCATATTTCGGCGCAAATGGGTTTTTTTTTCAGCTTCTCAACCTTCGTAGAAAAAATATTATATCGAAAATTCCATGATGACCCATTTGAAGCAGGGAAACCCTAAAATCCAAAGCTCTGATACCAAATATTATGACACTAGCTCACAAATAGAATAAAAGAGAGATAAATGACTTATAAATCAACCACTTAAAGGGGGAAACATCCTTTACATTACATAAACGAAAAATTATTAGATTATGCAAATGAAAAAACCTCCTTTCTATATATAGGAGTCCATGGGGTCATAATATAATCCTAGCCGACCTAACAATAATAATGTAAGGGCACAAAAATAAGAATGGGGCACAATAATAACAATATGGGGACTACAGGGGTACAAAAATAACAATAACGGGGCTACACAAACTATAATAAGGGACTACAATAGTAATATAGGGCCCTAACAAAACTAGATACATGGTCTTGGTCTCCATATATATTGACCCATAGTATGAATCTGACCATGCTAGTGAATGTTTCGAAGTCGAACATGGTAGAGATCACCTAATTACTGGTTAATGAAGTGAACTGTTAACAAGTGCGAGAGAAGCCACCAATAATGATAATGGTCATTAGAGGAAGTTTTAGCCTAAAAGTTCCCATGAAATTTTAATGCACATAATATGTAAACCAATAAAAATATTTCAAATTTAAAAATAGGTACTGTAAATATTTTGGAGGGAAAATTAGAAAAACAACTTTTTTTAATTGTATTTTTTGCTTATCTCCTTATAGGTTTAGTCAAATTTCAAGTGTATATAATCATTGGACGCAAAATTAAAGTATGCATCCAAAGACTACCCATTATGCATACTTTTGAGAACACCCATATTGAAAAAAATTGAAGATACATTAAAAAAACATATTGAACACACATTTTTAATGTATCTTTAGTTTTTTTACAAAATGGGTTTTCTCAAAAGTATGCATAATGGGTACTCGTTGGATGAAAATTTAATTTCGCATCCAATGAGTGTTTACACTTGAATTTGAGTAAACCTATAAGGAGATAAGACAAAAATACATTAGAAAAAATATTTTTCTTCTTTTCCCTCCAAAATTCATAACTCTTATTTTATTATTTCCTTATTATTTTATTATTTTTGCTCAGGAGGCCAATTTTAGGCTGAAATTTCCTATAATGTCTCAAGGTACTCTAGTAAAATCTATGAAGTGTGATTAGATGTCTCGAAGTCAAACACTCATAAAATCATCTGGTCGAAGATCAATAATGAGAACATGTCATCGAAAGTGATAATGTTGCCACTTAGGCATGCAGGCTCCAAGGTACTGAAGGGGGTTTCTAGATAAAATTCCTAGATAATGAGCTGAATTAGATAGAAAGTGATCCATCGCAGGAGGTTCTACGACACAAAACTCATGTCAAGTTTTGAAAAAAAAAAATTACGGGGTAACTTAGAACTAGCTCGGGGATGTTCAGCGCGATTGAGGGTTATGATTTGGAAGGTAATTTTAACTAAGGTTGGAATTCTCTTAAACCTATCGGTGACACAAAACTTTGACTTGGAAACATTTGACTCAACAATAATACCAAAAAATAGTTTGAAGAATTTCAATGAGGTATGATCGATTTAGAGGAAAAATTATTTCCTAACCCAGACACAATAGGTGACAAAGTGTCATGTTCAAGAGCGATATAATTCCTTTTCACAATTCAAGAATAAATGTTTCTTTCCCATTTTCCCCCACCATTACTAACAAGTACCTCTTTATTACTATGCAATCTTGAGGAGAATAAATTATGCTTTTCTTGTAAGCTATTCCTTTGAATGAATCCCTTGGATTATTTTTAATGAACCCTAGGAAGCAGTGGTTCAGTCTCATGACGATTGTCGAGTTGTGCAATTTTTACATTTTACAAGTCCATTGAAGGGGTAACTCAATGTAGTGTTTACATCTAAAGAGTTTGAAAAGACACAAAAAGGAAACTCATACAACTATTTCAATGTATAGTTTTAATTAGCCCAAATAAAGTAAAGCTCTACATTTTTCATATTTAGGGAGTTAGGAGAAAAACTTAAGCAAACTCAAAAAAGTATATTTTCATAAATTTAATCTCTCAAGCCCAGAAAATGGTAAAATAATGCAGGAGAGAACTATTTTAACCATGATTATTCAAAGTATACCTTTTTCGTAAATAGTCTATGTGGTCCGTAAAAGGGGTAAACTTATACCGGTTAAATGCATTTTCATTTACTTTTACGAGTTCTAAATAAAAAAAAGTATACTTAGTAATATTTTCATGTTTCAAGAGTTATAAAAGATCCGAAAGATAACTCCTACTAGAGGAACGAGTGGTATAAAGGGTAGCAACTGGTTTCGATCAACATGGAACTTCTTAAAACACATAATCATCAATATATTTCCTAATAAGACCACTCATCACAGTGATTCCTCAGGAAAGGTTAAAACCCTAAGTGAAAGCAAATGATAAGCCAAGCAAATGGTGACGATGATATGAAACAACCAAACCTTCATCTTGCAGAAACAGTTTGGCAATCATGAGAAATAAGGTGTGGAGGGGGGGGCTCCTTTTTCATAATTTTTAATGAGTCTAAAAAAGTGATAAAAGTGCACTCATATCACTGAATTTAAATTTAATTAATGAGTAGGAAAAGACAAAAATAGCTCATCATTTTCATGTATGTTTTACGAGCATGAAAACATAGCAAAAGAAGCTTGGGATTTTCATGAAAATATAGCAACTCTATACTTGCAAAGAAATCCAATTGTAGTTGATAATCCCAATGTCCTCTTGCACTTTCCTACCTTCCCTTTGCCTTATTTCTCCAAATCCAAAGTATGCCACACTCCTCCAAGAGTGCTCAAAGAAAAATATAAGTATCCAAGAGTATGAGAAATAGAGAGAATAAAATGAGAGGCATAAGTGTGAGAAAAATCTTGAACCAACAAAAGCTTTCCAACTTATCCTTAGAATCCTTTTTATCACGAGGCCTCTTTTTTATTCATTTTCCATTATTTTCCTTAATTTTCCCTCCTCACATGCAGCATGTGACCTTTCACCTTCCTTTTCTCCTATTTTCATTTATTTTCATAAATAAAATTCCAATTAATGCCTCTTTCCTTTCTAAATCCTTTGTCATTTCCTTTGCCAATTTACGTTAGCCATAATAAACCAAAATGACACCCACTAGTTTTTTTTCCCACCATTCAGCTTCGAATACATATCCCACGACCTTGCTCTTATATTTTTTTACATGAATTTTTAACCAAGGCAGTTACAGAACCCTTCCCCTTGGGGGAACACCATCCTCGGTTTTCAATGGCACCTACAACTAACAGTTTATTGAAAGCAAATAATACTGCCCATTGATATTTATAACATAGCTCATTGCAATATTTACAATCACCACTGCTGAGAACATGAAAAACATACAATTGACTGGTGCTTTCTAACACAAATAATTACGATATTTACAATAACAATCACATATAAACATACACATTTTATTCAACCAAAAAATATTCATACTGTCTATGGAGCTTTATAAATCCATCTCAGTAAAATATTTACAATGATATACACATATACATATATGCACATTTTCTCAACCAACAAATAAAATTATACGATCCATGTATCTACAAGAAGGGAATCCATAGGCTCACACCTACACCCTCAACGTAATACCAAGATTCACTTACTTCGATAGGCTCACACCTCCACAGTTGAAGTCAAAGTCTGCATCCAATGTCTAGGACTACCATCATGCGCTTGTGTACCCACTGTGAATAGTTACCACCTCATTGTTCTAGGGAGCACTTGCAATGTGCATATGATTCCATCTGGAAATGCTAATTACCAAAACAAATCCATCCCTGGCCTTCCCTTCTCTGCTACACATTCCCTCGAGAAATCTGGTAACCCCCTTCCATGCCATCACTCACCTTCCAAGTTTTGTTGGAACCCCCATCCCAGGAAGTCTATCCCTTGGCAAGGTTTCCTCAGATTAGAAGGTCCAAAAAAAAGGAATATATCTGCCTCAAAACCATCATAACGGTTATAACATGCTCGTGGAAATAAATGGACACTATTGGGTAATAGTGTCCCACAATGGCCCTTCTCCTGAAATGCGTTACCAACATATTGTTTTTTGTTCCAATTCCTTTTACTATTGCTGCTAATTATTGTAGTTAGTTTCAGCCACCCAATCGAGAATTTCCATGTTTTCCTCTACCAAGCACATAATTTCCATTAGATTCAAAATAAATTTAAATAAATTCAAATCATACCTCATTGGTAGCTCATTAATAAGGTACACTTACAATTCTGTTCACTTCCTATCACAACAAGTCAAACTAGTTGTTGATCAAATCATCATGTATAAACATATCACATTTGGTTAGCTCAAAACACAACCATCATAAATTAAAATCATGAATCACGTGCAACCATCATAAACCATAATCATAAATCACATCTAACCATCATAATCCAGAATAGTAGATGACATGCATAATAGAATCGAAATAAAATATCGATACTTATCCTTCATTAGCCCTTACTTCTACCTTTTTTCTTTATGTACACACATCGGATTGGTTTCCACACCCAGAAAGCACCCAATGCCTTTTATTCTCTTCAATCCTGTACACATACACATAGTGTATGTCACAAGAAGTACACCCACATACAACATAGAACACCATACAATACATGCACCCACACTGTCATACGACACATACACCTATGCCCAGTGTACAATACAAAAAAATATATATGCCTACACCGACATACAAAACATACACCTACACCCAGTGTACAATAAAATACAACACATACACCTACATCTCGTGTACAACAAAAAAAAATACATATACATATACAAAGTACAACAAAATGAATACACATGTCATGATACCATGACTAAACCATGGGCATACACAGTACCGCATGCCCGCAATACAACGTGTATGCCATGCACACAATAGTACATGCATACCAATACCATGTGCACGACATGTGCATAGTAACACCTATACACAACACTACTTGCACAATCTGTGCACAACATCACATGTACACAACACCACTTGCACAATGTGTACACAACCCCAAATGTACATCGTACCACCGGTACAATGTGTACACAAAACCACATGTACACAACACCACATACATGACATGTACATGACACCACATGTAGATAGTGCCACATGCACGAAATGTACATGACACCATATTCACACAACACCACATGAAAAATCATGTACACAACACCATATGTACAACACACACACAACACCACATTTACATAGCACCATACGTACAAAACACCACATATCCAACATGCACACAACACCACATGTACATAGCACCATACATACAAAACACCACATATCCAACATGCACACAACACCACATATCAAACATGCACACAGTACGATATGTACATAGCACCACATAGCTGTTATGCTGAATTATGGATTACAGATAAAAAATTCTTCCCTAAATGTGGTGCTATACATTTAGAACAATAGATCAAAGAATTTTCAGATACTTTTCCTAACAGTAAATAGACACACATAATAGATCAAGAAACCTACTTGGATTCCAAGCGCTTCTTATTTTTCTTCTGTCGCTCTCGCTATAGCTTCAAATCCAAGATAGATAGCCAAAATATTTCCTGCAATAATGAACACTAAACAACAAAGAGATTGCAATATACAGATGGCTATTCATTTTATTCAGTTAAATCAATGAAACATGAAACCTATACATCAGATAAGAATCCATAATATGAAAGTGTTGTAGCCGCTACAACACCACCCAAAATTTTGGGTATATTTAAAATTTTGGGTCCCCCTATGCTCGCTTAGTCGTCAAGGTCTTTCCCGACCCCACGAATCGACTCCATCTTAGCGACCTATCCCCAACCCCTCATGAGTCGTCTCGTCACCATGACTTGATGTTGTCGCTGCAATCACGCCATGTGTGGGAGGGATCATCCGACATGCGACCGAACACTCGTATCACAGTCGCGTCATGTGTAATGGGCTTGTCATACATACTTTTAAACGGGAAAACTTTTGTGTGTTAACGATTAGAGGCCCTGTCGCTGTAGGTCATTAAGCATGTGGTTTGAATACCTCTGTTACATTTGTTAGTTTCATATGTTTTATCTGTGGTCACCATTATCAAAGAATAATTATGATGTCGTAATGTTCCACGCAGGTCGACCCCACTGGTGAAAAACTCCTCAGTCGTGTCGCGACATCGAGGGAAATGAAATTGAGCTCAACGACGAGGCCAAAGCTGCGGAACAGGGGAGGAGGAGGAGCAAGTGACCAGTACTGTTAAAAAGAGAATAATGTGATATGTGTCGATCAGAGAAAGAATCTTTTTTGTCACCAACGCAGAAGGTGTTCCTCGTTAGTGCACACCAGAATTATGGAGATCCCACACAATGCTAGCTCCGTGTCGATGTCTGTATACAAAGGAACATTTGTCGCCATTTCGACAAGTCTAGCATTAATTATGGCTCGGTGAACAAAGCAAACTCAGGAGATCTCCCTGAGGAGTGACATTCTCATTCAAGGCGTTATCGTGCCAAGTGGCAGTGCGAAAGCATATGTGTTGGTGTGGTAAGCCAACGACAGAGTTTTCAAACACGTGAGCGCACCCTTTGGAAGCAACATTTATGATCTTAAGCTGCATGGTGTGGAATTAATTACGCTGCAATGGGTACAACGCGGAGCAATAAAATGGCCTTACAGTCCTAGTCGCCTTTACGCTTCCATATCCATAGAGTTTGTGTATGTGGGACCATATGAGATGGACAATGTTAGATTGGACCTAAAGGGGTCATGTTGAAATGCATATGTCAGTGGTAACCGGGTAGAAAAGGCAAATGTGAAAAAGGCTATCAATGTGGTCTGATAAGTATATTTTGACATTCGATCTTTCAAAACGAGATGCTTTCGAATTATAAGGGAAAGTAAAAGATCATATTAAGCGCAAGACCATGCATATATTATTACAAAGCGCAAGGTGATGTTATATGTATTAATATTAAGCGCAAGACCATGCAATATATCATTACAAAGCGCAAGGTGATGTTATATGTTTTAACTACAAGGCGAAAGGTGACGGTGCATGTATTAACCTGAGCGCTAAACCATGCATATATTAATACAGACCATGTGTATATTAATACGGGTGTAAGACCACGTTGTGGCGCTAAGTGAATAGTTAAGCGAATACAATTGATGATACAAAGTCTTGGTGCAGTGCATATTTGTGCATCTGTGCAAAACCATATAAAATCACATAGGACTTCACGACTGTACACGGGTGCAAGCAGTTTAATATTGCAGGTTCAATCCACGTGGGGCAGGCATATGGTAGTCAGCCTTACGTTTGGACACGTTGCATGGAGCCAACGTTTGCATGGCACTCAATTTTTCAACTTATGTAAAAGTTTGGAGCAAATGTGTCCATACAGCAGTTAACGTTATAATGCAAACACGATTGGCTATAATGAAACCGTAGGCAGTGACAAATGGGAGCAAATATTCTGACGATGCAGTTGTAATCCAAGTGGCGCATGTATATATGGCTTCAACCTTACGCATGGGTGTATGGACACGTCGCATGGACTAATTATTCCGATTGTGCGGTTTCAATCCACGATAAAGCATGCAGAGCGGGTATATATGGCAGGCAGTTTTACGTTGAAATATGGCGCGCGGGCACGTGACCATTCGGTGTAAATGTTTCTACGCCAGAGTTCTAAATATGGAGTGGACTCATATATACAATGACCATTTGCGTTCAAAACTTCGAAGCAGGACGTGACGACAGTATTAGAGCGGAAGGGTTGACAAGCTACGATAGCATGGTGCAGTAACTGCAACGAAATAGCAGTCAAATTAAAGGCGGAGCTGTAGAATCGCGATAACCGATACCCTGTTATTGAACGATGCGCAAGTGTGGTTTTAAACCACGGCGTTGAAAAAACCAGAACAAGGGTTAACGAAGGGATGTGCATTCCAATCATTTCACTGGTTAAACAACGAAAGCAGTTGTTATGTGAATGCGCACAAATATCATCGACCTCGCACTCCAAACATCCTCAGGAGACAATCCCAGCTTGATTGCTAAGTAGCAGATGGAAAGCTCGATCATTCGAAGCAAGGGGCATTCATAAGGTCGCTGAGCATTATCTAATATATGAGTTGGCAAACCCAATCTTCCTGCAATACTGATTGCATCGGATCGTCTTGGAATTCCCCAAGGAAGCGTGTATGTCGGTCTCAAATTTTCCGCGCATGCATTCTCAAACCATTATTATTCATCGAGAAGAGCCAAAGAGCGCCCAGTTGATTGTGCTTAAATACCCTCGATCTGCTGCAAATGACCCGAAAGTGTTGAAAGAGACTGACTTAATGGCTGTTCATCACCTATATCTGCAAAAAACTGAGTCAAAGAAAGGGTATTTTCACTGGTTCTACTGCTAGCAGATAAAGTCTGCATTTTGCTATCGGTGTGATCAACTTGACGATCGAAAACAGGGCGCAGAGCATCTTGAATACATTGCAAGCTACAATTTTAATCATTGGAGCAGATTATTATTGAACAGGTCGCAGGGTCGCGTAGATCAAACACTGCCTTAGGCTGCGACTCAGCAGGTTTTGCGACCCAGGGTCGCATGTTTTCCAAGTCGCAGGGTCGCACAGATCAAACACTGCCCAAGGCTGCGACTTAGCCGATTTTCCGACCCTGCGACCCAGGGTCGCATGTTTTCCAAGTCGCAGGGTCGCAGAATGAGCTGTCCATGAGAAACTGCGACCCAAGCAATTCTCCGACCTGCGACCCCATTGGGAAACACAAATGCATGCATGATCTCCCACGTGTCTCGTTTCCCGTCAAGCTGCTGATTTTGTTCATGTTAGCGTGAGTTCCTACTCCTCATGCCGTATCACACGCAAGCTACCCAATGCATGTGGCTATGCACGAATAGTAATTATTATGCTAACGGATTCTTTCCAATTGTATGCGGCTGTCAGAGGTTCCGCATGGAATGTTACCGAATATTTTTTTTTAGCAAGGAAAGAAGCTGTGCTGGAGATTGTTTCCAAACCTGAAACTAAACAAGATGCAAACATATTCCATCGTTGCCCTGAAAAGAATGCGCACTTCAAAAGGATTTAGACACATACATCTCTTCAACGTTGAAGAGAGAAACGTTGAGGGCTATGTCGGGCACATCCCTTAACACATGTCATAAAGAAAGGCTCGCCTTGTCAATATGCATGATCCCACTTTCAAAATTAATTGTCGTCGCGTGTAGCATCAGATAAAACATGGGAAAATATCAAACCTAACATATTAAGAGAACATGCATGCTCTTTGCATGCGAGTACAAAGTGAAGAGAATCGTTGTTGTTCAAAACGGAGTTCTTTTGGAAAGAAAAAACATTCTAGTGTGATGTTGCATGAAAAGACACATCACGGCGACTTTGTTTCGCTACATAAATCATCCCCAAGGGAAAGTGAATCTTTTAATTAAAACACGTACGTAATGAAAGAGCGCGACCCTAGCTCATTGCAACCGTGACTGCCAGTCTTATCAATAGTTTCCACTGCAAACACTCAGAGCTTAGTGAAGACCACGCTGCGACACAAGACCTGACCACACAGGGGTCTAAAGTCATCGTTTTGTTTGTGAAATTAATTAATTTTTTCCCATTATTATTATTATTCAAATCATGAAGACATGTGACCTGGGTTATTTTATTGCAGGAAGAACCTCTCTGCTTGCACATAAGAGCCAAGGTTTTCCCCAGCAAACAAGAAGACCATTTTCAAAACAAGTAGATGCTGGTGAAACTCCAAGGAACTCACTGATCTGCCCAAGGTCGCAGGTCGCAAATCTGCTGAGGTCGCAGGTCGCAAGTCGCAAATCTGCTTAAATCGCAGGTCGCACATTGCCCCGGGTCGCAAGTCGCAGATGTCGCTGGTCGCAGGTCGCACATTGCCCCGGGTCGCAAGTCGCAGAGGTCGCTAAGTCGCACTCCTTGGTAAATGCACGACAGCGCGACCCAGCGACCCAGCGACTAGGTCGCAGGTCGCAACAACGCCTCAGGTCGCAAGTCGCAGATGTCGCTAGTCGCAGGTCGCACATTGCCCCGGGTCGCAAGTCGCAGAGGTCGCTAAGTCGCACTCCTTGGTAAATGCACGACAGCGCGACCCAGCGACCCAGCGACTAGGTCGCAGGTCGCAACAACGCCTCAGATCGCAGGTCGCAAAAGGGGGCTAGGTCGCAAGGGAGCCCAACGATCGGGAAGCTGAACAGCCAACGAAGCCCAACGGGCAGTTTTAGCATTATAAATACTCCTACGGGAGCTTGTAAAGGGGCTTTTCTTTTTTTTAGGAAAACTCAGGAGCTACAGGCATTGGATTGAAAGATCTGACACTTGAGCATGTGAATATAGAATCTTGTTAAAACACCCTATGGTTATGATGTGTTTTGCTGTGTAAACACTTTGTGTATTTCTTTAAACAGTTTCAGAACATCCTGTGATTAATGAAGCTGCACTATTCATGTCATCGTTTATGCATCATGGCTATCCGTGTTGTATCAATGATGTTCATTTTATCATCTGTTCTATTAATGAATGTTAATAAACTACTTTGTTAGCATTTCGTTTTATCTTTCAGGAAGTTAAGAGGTATCTTATCATAAAGAACTATTTCTTCTGTGATCAGACTACTTTACAAGCATTACCCCACAAAAGATGTGTTGCTAATGACATCTCTTGAGGTGTACGTGCTTTATCTATAATCTCTCTACGCATAGTGTTGATCCGTGTTTAACATATCAATCTTGTATTCTGTATTACGTGAATAAGTGTATGTCCGCAGGTTCAAACTGGTTCTTTTGAGACCAAAAGGAAGTCATCTTAAGTGGTAGCCGGACCCACACCCCGGACGGGATCCCTACTCCAAACGGTTTAAGGTCTAATTGGGACTTTTTACCGGGGAGATCCCCTACTGTTGGCCGGACAAATTTTCCCGTCAACAGAATTGGGCGCTAGAAGGAGGGCCTGAACCTCCGACCAGATGTTTAACGAAAAGGGGAGGGCCAGATGACAAGCTGAGCCCTTAGAGCCTGCAGTTAATCTCATATCTGTAATGGATCGTTCCCAAATCATTCTCCCGAGATGTTTGTCGGAGTTTTATAAGCCTAGATACTACATCTCCGATGAATTTATTTATCACTTGTCCCAGTTAAAATTTGATGGTGAAAATGGGGTGTCCATAACCCAACACTGTTCAGATTTTTGTGACTTTGGAGAGTACTATGAAATTGACGATGAGGGTTTGTTTTGTTTGCTTTTCTTCCTCACCCTCGGAGGGCGCGCTAAACAATGGTGCCACACATTGCCGAAAGCTTCCATCCATTCGTTTGAACACCTCGCCCATAAATTACAGCAAGCTTTTCACAGTTACAATCCGCATGACATTGTAATAAAGTTACATCTCATCAGAATGGAACCTCAGGAATCTTTAGGTGAATTCTTTATCAGATTCATTCATTATTGTTTTGAGTTCCCTGAGAGGGATGTTGATTGGAAATATTTAGGTGAGCAGTTCAAGTATGTTATTTCCCTTGAGCAATTTCAGTTAGATCCTAGTGTTCCCTATGATGACCTACAAGTTACCGGCTGTTTGGATTTTTTCACTAAGACTTCCTTGTCCATCTCCCCGAGTCCAGGCCACATTCAGGCCTCCAAGGAGAGTGTTGCTGATATTCTCGCCCCTCTTCCTGAGTTGTATGGGAGTGGGGTTGTGACCTTGGAAGTCCTGAATAAGGATAGAGACTGGCAGGAAGATAAAGCTGATTGCACCACCTTTGAGCCTTTAACGTACCATGTCGAATCTAAACATCCCAGTGGATCATTATCTCTTTTGACGCATGAAACCTACCCGGAGCCCACTCGATGTCTCCCTGGACTTAGTCATGAACCTGGTTCACATTCTGATTATGAATCTGGTTCACATTCGGATAATGAATCAAGTTCACATTCAGACTATGAATCTGGTTTACATACGTATTATGAATCGACTCTTACCCCGCATAAAGTTTATTCCCTTACAAGGCCTGTCAAATCATTGTGTCCTCTGAACGACACTAATGTGCGTGTTGAAAAGCCTCGCGTGGTTAACGCCCCTGCGATTCAATCTTTTCGTTCATTATTTCCTAGTTTGTTTCTCGATCCTGCCACACCAGTAATTTCTTCGAGACATTCAAAATTTCCTTATACTGGTATTGGCGACAATCATAAGCACGCAGATGGTGTTTCGCAATCACAGTCCAAAATCGATGAATCTGTTACATCTGACTTTTCTCACTTGGGATCTTTAGACAGCCATAGGAGCGATTCCCCGTCTGAACAACTTCAAGATGTCCCCGTTATCGATCCATCCCATTTGGTAAACTCCAGGGAGCCCAACTTGCTAGGTACCGAATTCGATCAAACCAATGATTACAGTGATCCTTGCTTATCTGAAAACATGTTCAATCGTACCACAGAGGACTGTCACTCGGATCTCTTGGCCAACCCTATGAAGACACCTGGATTCGATGATTCGTTTTCGGAAGATTCAAGTACCCACCAGAAAATCGAAACGCATCAGCTTCCGCCAAACGTTTCTGAAATGACAATTCCCCAGGAGCATGCTCCTTCCAGCATAAACGCGTCGAATTCACCCCATCCTGGCAAATCTAGAGAATCTGACATTCTGATTTATCAATCTGTCAGTGCGCAAACATTTGACCAAATTAATACAAAGCCTACTGACATCTTTCAAATCACTGCAATTGACAATCATACCCATTCACCTGTTGATCTCGCCAAGCAGTCAAAGTTTGAAAACCCCTTGCCCAAAGGTCCAGAGTTTGTGCAAAGCAGTGAGGAATTTCAGGCTCCTTTAAACATGGATTCAAATCCCCATACCCTTAACCAAACCCAGGAGCAACCCCAGACTAGGGTTTTCGAAACTAGAATTTCTACGCTTGGATGTGCATGCATCTATAATTCGCCTGGCACTTGCGTATTATTTCCATTCCATAAAATTGATGATCCCCAACACCATCATGAGATTTTCGATCAGGTCAACCACCCCCTTTCGGTGAATGTGCTTACAAATAGGAATTGGCTTACCCATCACCTCTCAAATCCAGGATCATGCATGAATGATTTTTTGTCATTTATCAATAATGTTGAGTTTCAAGAACAGATTGAGGTATCTCAAGATGAGAGTGGGAATCAGCCTGCACAATCTGTTCTGGCATGTTCTTTGGCAAGTATCTATGATCGTTTTGCTGTTGCACCTGCTCCTCAGGTAAATTTTGTTACTACTACTCTTTTTTGGATATTGGCTCTGATCTTAATCATTTTTGTCG
The DNA here is from genome assembly GCA_034641835.2 of Pinus albicaulis. NCBI lineage: Eukaryota > Viridiplantae > Streptophyta > Pinopsida > Pinales > Pinaceae > Pinus > Pinus albicaulis. The sequence continues at coordinate 170,425,610 of CM076581.1, read as the reverse complement.
TTGCAGGATGCAAATTAATGCGGTGGCTGCACTGGAAAACTGATTTTACATAACCCGACCACACCATTGGTTAAACTAGGGTTTAGGTGTAGGCTAGCTAGGACCTGCAATGAAAATTTTTTAGTTTCAGTGTTAATTAGGTTTACTTGCAAAAAATTTTACTTCATAGTTTAAAAGTGTGTTTGTTGTTTTGTTTACGATTAATATTTTAGGCATCATCATGTTAAAAGTATTTTCCTTTCAATTCCTTTTTAGTTGCTTGTTGTTGCATAAATAATCAATGCTTGTAGTCGCACTTACAACTGGTTGATTGTTCTCGCACATGGCGTTGCATTGCACATTGAGCCTCGCTTATTACGTTGCGTCGTACTCTCTCTCCCTCACATCATTTTTTTGTCATATCGCCTGCCACTTCATGAGCCCTCGTTGCAACCCTATCACCTTGCAGGCTTGTTTTGCCCCGATTGCTCAAACAGTAACCCCATTGTTTTGTGTGAGGTTGCGGTGGCTATCTCAAGAGACAGTTTTCTCTTAGGACCAGTCATCGAAGTCGCATTATTAACAAAATGCCTATGAGTCTAAACCTATTATCTGGGGAGATACGAGCCGGTTGTCTGTGGGAGACTTGATGAGTTGAAATGGCCCATACCCGTAAGCCTAAGCCTTGTGCCCAGCATAGTCTTGGACGTTTTAATGTGCTGTTCTGCGCGCTGCGCCTATTGTGGTGAATGGGATGTGAAGGTTTGGCATGAGGGAAAACCAAAATCAGGATATCTTTCAGTTTCTGTAACACAAGAAACAACCTCTCTTGCTCGTAAAATAAGTCGGGATCCCTCATCCTCCCATAAAAAATAAGTGCCACGAGAACATGAAAATAAGTGCTGTAAGCACATGAAACAAATAAGGGTAAGCGATCGAGAAAGGCTTCCTGCGCAGAGAGGTAATGCGACGACTCCGCCGGGGTACTGACCAGGCTCGCTGGCAGCGGAGCAACGTCTGTGATTTCTTGGAGTGACTCCGCCGGGGTACTGTCCAGGCCTGCTGGCAGCGGAGCAACACCAGAAACTTACTTTAAAAATCCTGAAAATAATAAGCCCACTGCCTTGCTCGTCACATCATCAACAAGCTACCGGCGTCTGTGAGCTTTCTCTTTGATGTGTTTCTGATTAGCGGGACTTATTGAGGCACAAGGATTAGACATACTCGTAAAGGGCCAAAGTAATACAAAGGGTACCCACGGAGCTGGTTCAATATTCCCTTGCATCATTATCCGGACTCAGACTATTGTGGTGATATTGACAGAGATGCTGGGTTCTACCAGTGGTTCGCCATTTGTTGTAGCCGCTACAACACCACCCAAAATTTTGGGTATATTTAAAATTTCGGGTTCCCCCTCTGCTCGCCTAGGCGTTAAAGTCTTTCACCTAACTTGCAGTCAACGACATCCCACCGACTTATCTCTAATCCCTCACGAGTTGTCTCATCATCATGACTTGATGTTGTCGTTGCAATCACGCCATATGTGGGAGGGATCATCCGGCATGCGACCGAACACTCGTATCACAGTCGCGTCTTGTGTAATGAGATTGCCATACATACTTTTAAATGGGAAAACTTTTGTTTGTTAACAATTAAAGGCCCTGTCGCTGTAGGTCATTAAGCATGTGGTTCGAATACCTCTGTTACATTTGCTAGTCTCATATGTTTTATCTGTGGGCACCATTATCAAAGAATAATTATGATTGTCGTAATGTTCTACACAGGTCGACCCCACGGGTAACAGACTCCTCAGTCGTGTCGCGACATCGAGGGAAATGAAATTGAGCTCAACGACGAGGCCAAAGCTGCGGAACAGGGGAGGAGGAGCAAGTGACCAGTACTGTTAAAAGAGAATAATGTGATATGTGTCGATCAGAGAAAGAATCTTTTGTGTCACCAACGCAGAAGGTGTTCCTCGTTAGTGCACACCAGAATTATGGAGATCCCGCACAATGCCAGCTCCGTGTCGATGTCTGTATACAAAGGAACATTTGTCGCCATTTCGACAAGTCTAGCATTAATTATGGCTCGGTGAACAAAGCAAACTCAGGAGATCTCCCTGAGGAGTGACATTCTCATTCAAGGCGTTCTCGTGCCAAGTGGCAGTGCGAAAGCATATGTGTTGGTGTGGTAAGCCAACGACAGAGTTTTCAAACACGTGAGCGCACCCTTTGGAAGCAACATTTATGATCTTAAGCTGCATGGTGTGGAATTAATTACGCTGCAATGGGTACAACGCGGAGCAATAAAATGGCCTTACAGTCCTAGTCGCCTTTACGCTTCCATATCCATAGAGTTTGTGTATGTGGGACCATATGAGATGGACAATGTTAGATTGGACCTAAAGGGGTCATGTTGAAAGGCATATGCCAGTGGTAACCGGGTAGAAAAGGCAAATGTGAAAAGGGCTATCAATGTGGTCTGATAAGTATATTTTGACATTCGATCTTTCAAAACGAGAAGCTTTCGAATTATAAGGGAAAGTAAATGATCATATTAAGCGCAAGACCATGCATATATCATTACAAAGCGCAAGGTGATGTTATATGTATTAATATTAAGCACAAGACCATGCAATATATTATTACAAAGCGCAAGGTGATGTTATATGTTTTAACTACAAGGCGAAAGGTGACGGTGCATGTATTAACACAAGGCGCTAAACCATGCATATATTAATACAAGACCATGTGTATATTAATACGAGGTGTAAGACCACGTTGCGTGGGCGCTAAGTCGATGGTCAAAGCAGATACAATTGATGATACAAAGTCTTGGTGCAATTGCATATTGTGCAAACCATATAAAATCACAGGACTCCACGACTGTATAAGATTGCTGAGCATACACGGGTGCAAGCAGGTTAATATTGCAGGTTCAATCCACGTGGGGCAGGCATATGGTAGTCGGCCTTACGTTTGGACACGTTGCATGGAGCAAACGTTTGCATGGCACTCAAAATTTTCAACTTACGTAAAAGTTTGGAGCAAATGTGTCCATACAGCAGTTAACGTTATAATGCAAACACGGTCAAAGCTATTGTGAAACCGTAGGCAGTGACAAATGGGAGCAAATATTCTGACGATGCAGTTGTAATCCAAGTGGCGCATGTATATATGGCTTCAACCTTACGCATGGGTGTATGGACACGTCGCATGGACTAATTATTCCGATTGTGCGGTTTCAATCCACGATAAAGCATGCAGAGCGGGTATATATGGCAGGCAGTTTTACGTTGAAATATGGCGCACGGGCACGTGACCATTCGGTGTAAATGTTTCTACGCCAGAGTTCTAAATATGGAGTGGACTCATATATACAATGACCATTTGCGTTCAAAACTTCGAAGCAGGACGTGACGACAGTATTAGAGCGGAAGGGTTGACAAGCTACGATAGCATGGTGCAGTAACTGCAACGAAATAGCAGTCAAATTAAAGGCGGAGCTGTAGAATCGCGATAACCGATACCCTGTTATTGAACGATGCGCAAGTGTGGTTTTAAACCACGGCGTTGAAAAAACCAGAACAAGGGTTAACGAAGGGATGTGCATTCCAATCATTTCACTGGTTAAACAACGAAAGCAGTTGTTATGTGCATGCGCACAAATATCATCGACCTCGCACTCCAAACATCCTCAGGAGACAATCCCAGCTTGATTGCTAAGTAGCAGATGGCAAGCTCGATCATTCGAAGCAAGGGGCATTCATAAGGTCGCTGAGCATTATCTAATATATGAGTTGGCAAACCCAATATTCCTGCAATACTGATTGCATCGGATCGTCTTGGAATTCCCCAAGGAAGCGTGTATGTCGGTCTCAAATTTTCCGCGCATGCATTCTCAAACCATCATTATTCATCGAGAAGAGCCAAAGAGCGCCCAGTTGATTGTGCTTAAATACCCTACGTCTGTACCAAATGACAAGAAAGTGTTGAAAGGCTTGACTTAATGGGGGTTTGTTCATCACCTATATACGCAAAAAGCTGAGTCAAAGAAAGGGTATTTTCACGCTCCTCTTGCTATGAATAAAAGTCACATTTACTATCGGTGTATTCAACTTGTGATACGAAAACGGGCGCGAGCATCTTGAATACATTGCAAGCTAGAATTTTAATCATTGGGCCAGTTATTATTGAACGGTCGGGGTCGTAGTCAAACGCGCCTTAGAGAGTTTGCTGACTGTGAGGTTTGCGACCCGATCATGGTTTCCCAGAGTCAGCCGAAGGAGCCGGAGATCAAGCTCTTGCCCAAAGCACACGACTTAGCGTTCAGACCACACGCGACCCAGGGTCGCATGTTTTCCAAGTCGCAGGGTCGCAGAATGAGCTGTCCATGAGAAACTGCGACCCAAGCAATTCTCCGACCTGCGACCCCATTGGGAAACACAAATGCATGCATGATCTCCCACGTGTCTCGTTTCCCGTCAAGCTGCTGATTTTGTTCATGTTAGCGTGAGTTCCTACTCCTCATGCCGTATCACACGCAAGCTACCCAATGCATGCGGCTATGCACGAATAGTAATTATTATGCTAACGGATTCTTTCCAATTGTATGCGGCTGTCAGAGGTTCCGCATGGAATGTTACCGAATATTTTTTTTTAGCAAGGAAAGAAGCTGTGCTGGAGATTGTTTCCAAACCTGAAACTAAACAAGATGCAAACATATTCCATCGTTGCCCTGAAAAGAATGCGCACTTCAAAAGGATTTAGACACCGTATACATCTCTTCAACGTGAAGAGAGAAACGTTGAGGGCTATGTCGGGCATCCCTTAACACATGTCATAAAGAAAGGCTAGCGCAATCAATATGCATGATCCCACTTTCAAAATTGACTGTGCGTCGCGTGTAGCATCGAATAAAACATGGGGAAAATAACAAACCTAACATATTAAGAGAACATGCATGCTGCTGCATGCGGTACAAGGTGAAGAGAATCGTTGTTGTTCAAAACAGGTTACTGGAAGAGGAAACATTCTAGTGTGATGTTGCATGAAATACCATCACAGCGACTTTGTTTAAGCACATGGAAATCATCCCCAAGGGAAGATGAATCACCAATTCGCACTCTGTGCAGCAATGAAGAGCGCGAACCCTAGCTCATTGCAACCAGCGGCTGCTAGGGTCTTATCAATAGTTTCCACTGCAAACACTCAGAGCTTAGTGAAGACCACGCTGCGACACAAGACCTGACCACACAGGGGTCTAAAGTCATCGTTTTGTTTGTGCAATTAATTAATGTTTCCCCATTATTATTATTATTCAAATCATGAAGACATGTGACCTGGGTTATTTTATTGCAGGAAGAACCTCTCTGCTTGCACATAAGAGCCAAGGTTTTCCCCAGCAAACAAGAAGACCATTTTCAAAACAAGTAGATGCTGGTGAAACTCCAAGGAACTCACTGATCTGCCCAAGGTCATGGTCATAAATCTCTTTGGTGTAGTCATAGTCATACTCTGCTTCATCCTTGGTCTTGTTTCCACAGTCCTCGTCGTGAATGTCTTGATGTAGTCCTTGTCTCTAAATTCATAAATCATGAGAAATCGCTAAATGTTGCCTCCTTAGTAAATGCACGGCAATATGACCAATGACCAATGACTAGGTCGCCCAGTGTAACAACGCCTCCTGTCATAAATCCCATGAATCTCCTTAATCCTTAGTCGCACATTACCCCGTCATAAATCGCATGAGTCCTTCGTCGCCTCCTTAATTATCTGCAACCAATGCAGCCAATGACTCCAATATTAGGTCATGATGTCATAACAACGCCTCAGATCGCCAATTCATAAAAGGGAGCTAGGTCGCAAAGGCCCAACGGTCGGGAAAATTTGAGCCGACCATGGCCATGAGCTGATTTAGCATTATAAATACTCCTACGGGAGCTTGTAAAGGGGCTTTTCTTTTTTTTAGGAAAACTCAGAAGCTACAGGCATTGGATTGAAAGATCTGACACTTGAGCATGTGAATATAGAATCTTGTTAAAACAACCTATGGTTATGATGTGTTTTGCTGTGTAAACACTTTGTGTATTTATTTAAACAGTTTCAGAACATCCTGTGATTAATGAAGCTGCACTATTCATGTCATCATTTATGCGTCATGGCTATCCGTGGTGTATCAATGATGTTCATTTTATCACCTGTTCTATTAATGAATGTTAATAAACTACTTTGTTAGCATTTCGTTTTATCTTTCAGGAAGTTAAGAGGTATCTTATCATAAAGAACTATTTCTTCTGTGATCAGACTACTTTACAAGCATTACCCCACAAAAGATGTGTTGCTAATGACATCTCTTGAGGTGTACGTGCTTTATCTATAATCTCGCTACGCATAGTGTTGATCCGTGTTTAACATATCAATCTTGTATTCTGTATTACGTGAATAAGTGTATGTCCGCAGGTTCAAACTGGTTCTTTTGAGACCAAAAGGAAGTCATCTTAAGTGGTAGCCGGACCCACACCCTGGACGAGATCCCTACTCCAAACGGTTTAAGGTCTAATTGGGACTTTTTACCGGGGAGATCCCCTACTGTTGGCCGGACAAATTTTCCCGTCAACAGAAAGACATAAGCTTATATAGATACATATGTGGGAAAGTAAGAAACAATATTTATTAATGGATAGAAGGGGGAGGTTACAACCAGCAATTGATTTGATGTCACCAACTCCATCATCATCCCAGCCTCATCACAATGAACATCTCTCTAGTAGCATATCACTCAAATCAAATCCTCAATTGAGAATCCAACAACATTCTGTACCAAATTTCTTCCTTCTTAAGCACTAGGATCGGTACTCAATTTATAGATGAGATGAAGGTAGTTTCACAATCAATTAATTTCTAATAATAGGCCAGACATGTTCCCAATCTCAAAGGTGTCAAATGGACACATGGATTCTAAGTTCGACACATATGCACTCTTCTAGAAGGCACTGGCCAAGTGGAGATTCCAGAACAATGAGAATTTTGCTCCCAATTTGACCAACACACCCTTGAGTGTCGGGAAGTGCTTAGCAGAGCACCGTTGAGTGGGGTTACCTGCATATGCAAAGCACTTAGCCCCTTAAGAGAATTTTTGGTGAGCCCATAGGTGGTATAACATGTTCTTCAAATATTGGAAACCTTGCAATGGAAGTCATGGATGATTTTCTCTTGTTCTTTGTCTTAGGGCATGTAGCAACTAAAATTATAGGGGATGATACACCCTATTCAGTGGTTTTGGGGATGATCTCTAGTTAACCAGGTCATTGGGAATGGTGCCAAAATTGACCTATAACAAATTCCCCCCTAAAGCATAAAGTCAGAATAATAATTACAATATTTTTTGAATGAGATTCTTTACATTGTGATTGGCTGGAACTAAAGCGGAGTGGAGACCTACATCAATCTTACAATACATTACATCATGATATATCCTCTTGATAACAAATTTTTGAGGGAAGGCATTCCCATGCTCATCACATAAACTATCTAATAACATGTACATAGTGCAGAAAGTCATCTACATTGGAATGTTGCCTAATACAGACATGCCTACAGATATAGGCCCATGTTTGGATGACAATCTGTATGTAAGGTCACCGTACATATGATGTGTACAAAAATTCTAAAATCGTAGCCCGGATTGCTGAAACTAGATTCGGGGTCTTCTTATCTCGTTCACTCGATCGTTCGAGTACAATTCTAGCCATGTAAATATATGATTTGTAGTCGAACATGGCAAGGCGTCGTTTGATTATGAGCTAATGATGTGAGTTGTTAAAGAATGCGAGAGAACCACCATTGATGTTAATGGCCCTCAAGGTACTACAATGCATTTCGTAAGGTGTGAATAGATGATTTGATGTCGAACGCCAAACAAAATATTTCGGTAAAAAGTCTGGAAGCGAGGATATTGTCGATGCTGTAACAAGCCTCATGGTACTGGAATATGATGTTCCTAAGTGAAATTCTTACATAATTATTTTTCATCAATAGGAAGCTACTTTATTGCAAAACGGGAGTTATTGATTTCGGAGACAAAGTATGACTTGATATAGCAATGTTCAGGGTTTACTGTCATGAGAATGAAGTTTTATGAGTATTGTAGAAGGATGAGCATTCACTAGATGACTTCTCTTGAACATATCAGTGACACTGAGATTATTTGGTAGCATTGACCCAAAATTGAAGTGAAGGTATGAATGAACCATCAAGAAGATTACCCAACCCAAATATTCATGGTGATGGAGTGAAGTGTCATGTTCAAGAGTGACCTGCTACTATAAAAAGTTTTGTTCACTTTTCCAAATTTTCCTCGGTCATTTGTCGACCAATACCTATTTATTTTTTAACAAGCTTGAGGAGGATAACATATACTTGATCTATAATTCAACCCTTCGGACGAATAATGTATCACTATTTAATAATTTAACGAGTCTAGCAATGAATGAAACTTGATTCTTTCCATAATCGAAAAGCATGTTACTATTTTATGTTTTAACGAGCCTAACGACAGTGACAACCCAGTCCTTTTTCATATTTAGAGAGTTTGAAAAAGAAGACGAAGGAAAACTCCATAATTACTTTTTCGCAAAGTTGTCGCTAGGATCTGAAAAAGTGTGAAATAATATCTGAGAGAACCTCTTTAGTCATTTTTGACTAAGGTATTCGTTTTTCGTAAATAATATATCTCAATCCAGAAAAGGGTTAAACTTATACTGAATAGATATCAATTCTTTATTTTACAAGCTCGAAAAGACAAGTTCTCAACAATCTTTTCACATTATCGGAGTTTGAAAAGAGCTAAAAGAAGACTCTAGGGGTTCCTTTTTCGCTATTATAGAAGCTCGAAAAGGAGACAAAAGTGAGCTTCAAGTCATTTTTCATTTTTATCAAAGCTTGAAAAATAATGATAAAAAGTATGCTTTCTGGTCAAATCATTCTTGAAATAAATTTGCATGACTAATCTGCTCATCAGTTGTAAAAATTGTTGAGAACAACATCAAATGGATTAAAAATGCCTGTCTCAAGATAAAAATGAATAAAGCCATAGTCACAGTAATAAATATGTTTTGCAAATAATAAAATGACTAATTAAAATAGTTTTACCATTCATTTTTTCCATTTGAAAGTTACCATTTGCATTTTGGAGCTCTGAACATGTTTTTTCCCCCGAACTTCAACTGTTGATTGCATGCAATTATTAAGAATGTTTTGAATGCCCCCTGCAAGAGCACATGTTGAATGTCCCCTACAAGAGAAGATGACCCCCAAGCTTCATTTCATTCACCTAAGTAAAATACTGGTTACTAATAGCTGGATGGAATGAAGGTTCATTTACAAGATCAGATGGAAGACTCGTCATATTTAGGAGAGGATTTGTTTCATTTTTAACGAGCTTGACACATGAAAAGAACTATGCTCATGGCATGATTTATTTTTTAACGAGGTTGACATAGTCAAAGAACCATCCTCATGACCTGTTTCATTTTTTAACGAGGTTGACACAGTAAAAGAACTATCCTCATAGGCATTTGTTTCATTTTTTAACGAGGTTGACACAAGAAAAAAAAAAATATCCTCATAGGCACTTGTTTCATTTTTTAACGAGGTTGGCACAAGAAAAAATAACTATCCTCAAAGGCACTTGTTTCATTTTTTAATGAGGTTGATACAAGAAAGAAGAACTATCCTCAAAACCTGTTTCATTTTTTAATGAGGTTTACACAGTAAAAGAACCATCCTCATTGTGTAGTTGGACTAGTGAGTGTGCGCTCGAAAAGACGTAGTCTAACAGAGTTATCATTTAAGGAGCTTGATGAGCACCAAAAATGATAATTTATAACATGTGTTGAAGGGTATTCTCCAGGGTTTTTATTGAATTTTGGAATTTTAATTGAATTTTGGAATTTCAGAGGGTAATTTATGTGAAATCACTGGCCTCCAAGGGGAATAACTGATGGGGATAGCTTGATATTGCACTGAAGATGTGAATAAAGGATCAAGTCGTTCAATACTCATAAGGTAGGAACCATATAGGATTCAAGATGATGACATGGGTGAAATCAATGGATAAAACATCAAAGATGAAGCAACAATAGATGTTTTTGCAGCTGAAATAGATGGTTCAGTCTGGGATGTTATCTCAGCCATGGTCAAATGAACCAATGTATACCGTATAGAATCTATGGGAAATCAAAGTGAAAAAGGATCAAAAAAAGTAGAGGAAGGTGATTGAGCAAAAGACTCGTAAAGGTAAAGATCCTAATGAAAATGAGTTGTAGTTAAAGGTGTCTCATCTTGTGGTATTTCTTCAATCGAAATCAAACCAGGTGGAAGAACTTCTTCATCAGGCCTAAAGTATATCTCATGTGGTTGAATATGCAATATGGGAGACTCAATGGCTACAATATATTGTGGAGTGACCAATATAGGAACAACTTCCGGTTGTTCGACTTCAGGATTGATATTTTCTCCACTTAGGGCATATAGCAACTGAAATATAAGGGGATGATAGACCCTATTTCATTCATCCTAGGGATGATGTCCATTTTCACCAATAACAGCTGCCCCCTAAAGCATGATGGGATCTAGATCAACTTCCAGTTGAACAACGCCGGGTTCAGGAGGTATGGTCTCACTTATTGGATGGATCATGACCACGGGTAGCTATGAGGACTCCGTCTCGACAATAGTAGACAAACCAGGATTTGTAGAAACAACTTGTGCCAACTCTGGTATATGTGAATATGATGCTTCACTAGAGCTACTAATGGTACTGGTTTTGATAGAATGATGTCGCCTTCGCCAACTAGAAGTAACTTCCGGTGGTAAAGGTGGTTTCAATGCTAATCTACAAGAACGACGGGGAAAATGATTTTGTTCTTCCATGATGACTGATTTATTTTAACCAAAAAATAAATAAATAAAATAAAAGGGTAATGCTAGGAAAAAGGTTTACGAAGAAACTGTGAACTGCAGAATACCTCCTGGTGAACCAAGAAGTACGAGTAGGAAATCTCCCTGAATGTTTTGTTCGGTGTATCTCAATTTACAAGGTGGACGGCTCGGTTCACTATGGATGGATAGCAACCTAAATTTTTCCTCCCAAATATACCCGAAGGTACGTGGAGGCCCAAGTCCATATTAGCATTGTCTGATGCGAAACCACATAGTGAGAGCACCCCTTTATACTTTTCATACTATAACACCGCCCGATATACCTGAAGGTACGTGGATGAACTACGATATAATTATGTACATGGAGTGAGGTATCACACTCGGAATGTATCGCAAACAATTAATGACAACTGTTATGTTTTACGATGCTAGAACACGTCTCTAGCCTAGACCTTATATGTTATCATTATGGCTCCAATGCTTTGTTAGGTAATTTGATGTAACTTTTAAGTTGATCTTGTTTATCAATTTTCCTTTCAAGGTTCACCATGATGATTTGATGGAAATTCCTAAAATGTAAACAAAAATGATATTCAAACTTTCAATTTTATTTTCTTCAATGAAAACCTAGCAACTAGAGGGAAAGAGCAATCAATTTGAGAGAAAACAACAAAGAGCACAAACTAATATGCTGCTTTCCTAATTTGTTCCTATGAAAAACACAAAATCCACTACATGCAAATGCATGTTTTTCTTTTCAGTCCCTTTTTGTGAATGTAGAAAATGAAACTAAATGCATCAAATAAACAAAAACAAATTCCCTTTACGTTGAGAAATGAGGAATTAAACAACAATTTCTCTTTTAGGAAAAACGAAGAATTTAACTACAATTTCTCCTATAGGAAACGAAGAATTTAACGACAATTTCCTTTTCAAAAGAAAATGGATCTAATGCAGTAATGAAAATGCTTTGAAATTAGTTTGTCAATGATAAAGAAAAACACTTTAAAGAGACATTGAACAAACTTTTCTTTCAAAGGAGGAAGATTCAGGTAAAGTCACTGGTCTCTATGAGGCATCAGGAAATTGAAAATACAACAAATAAAAGGCTGAAAGAAAATTCAATGAAAAATTCAATGGGAATTTGGTTAGCTCTAGGGGAAAATGCAGTCTATAAGGGGAGATAGTGCATTGCAAAGAACCCCTGAATTGGAGACAGTGCTCTGCAAAGCGCTATGTCCTGTTGAACAGTGTGTTGGGTGCAGCAGAGAAAAAAACTCAAGCTTTTAAACACACTTGTTATAAGTAAATTTGGGCATCATTCCCATTGATCTGATTTAACTAGACATCATCCCCATAACCAATGAATAGGGTCTATCATCCCCTATCATTTTAGTTTTTATATGCCCTAAGCCAAAGAACAAAGACAAAATCATTCCTGACTTCCATTGCAAGGTTTCTAAGATTTTAAGTATATATTATAACACCTATGAGCTCACAAACGTAGTCTCGTAAGGGGCTAAGTGTGTTGCATATGTAGGTACCTCCATTGAAAGGTGTGTTGGTCAATTGCAAGAGAAATTATCATTGTTCCGGAATCTCCACTTGGCCAGTGCCTACTAGAAGAGTGCATATGTGTCAAAATTTGAATCCATGTGTCCATTTTATACCTTTGAGCTTGGGAACATGTATTCCCTATTATTAGAAATTCATTGATTGTAAAACTACCTTCAGCTCATCTATAAATTTAGCATAGATCCTAGTGCTTGAGGAGGAAGGATTTGAGTAGAGAAATGCTGGTGGAATTTCAATTGAGGAATTGATTTGAGTGATATGCTGCTGGAGAGATGCTCATTGTGATGAGGCTGGGATGATGTTGGAGATGGTGACATCAAATCAATCACTGGTTGTAACCTCCCCTTCTATCCATTAATAAAGATTGTTGTTTAATTTCCCACATATGTATCTGTATAAGCTTCTATCTTTCATGTTATGAATTCTTATCTAATGTATATGGTTCATGTTTCATTGATTTAACTGAATAAATTGAATAGGCATCTATATATTTCTATCTCTTTGTTGTTTAGTGTTCATTCTTGTAGGAAATATTTTGGTGATCTAGCTTGGATTTGAAGCCACAACAAGAGCGACAGAAGGAGAATTGGAAGCGCTTGGACTCCAAGTAAGTTTATTGATCTATTCTGTGTGTCCATTTACTCTTAGGAAAAGTATCTGCAAAGTCTTTAACATGTTGTTCTAAATGCAATGCACCACATTTAGGGAATAATTTTTTATCAGTAATTCATAATTCCGCGTAACAACACTTCTAATGCAAATTTTGATTTCAAAAAGCCTAATCTTTGAAAATAAATTCTACTGGAAGGATACACAGAGGAAAACACACCAAGGATGAAGGGTAAACTCTCTAGCGGAGTCGCCAATTTGTTATGTGAAATTATGGATTACAGATAAAACATTCTTCCCTAAATGTGGGGTTATGCATTTATAACAACAGATCAAAGACTTTGTAGAGACTTTTCCTAATAGTAGAGAGACACATAGAATAGATCAAGAAACCTACTTGGAGTCCAAGCACTTCATATTCTCTTTCTGTCACTCTTGTTGTAGCTTCAAATCCAAGCTAGATCGCCAAAATATTTCCTGCAAGAATGAACACTAAACAACAAAGAGATTGCACTATATATATGGCTATTCACGTTATTCAGTTAAATCAATGAAACATGAAACCTATACATTAGATAAGAATCCATAATATGAAAGACATAAGCTTATACATATACATATGTAGGAAAGTAAACAACAATCTTTATTAATGGATAGAAAGGGGAGGTTAAAACCAGCGATTGATTTGATTTCACCAACTCCAACATCATCCCAACATCATCACAATGAAATATCTCCAGCAGCATATCACTCAAATCAAACCCTCAATTGAGAATCCAACATCATTTCTCTACCAATTTTCTTCCTTCTCAAGCACTATGATATGTGCTCAATTTATAGATGAGATGAAGGTAGTTTCACAATTAATTAATTTCTAATAATAGGAAATACATGTTCCCAAACTCAAAGGTGTCAAAGGGACACATGGATTAGAAGTTTGACACATATGCACTCTTCTAGAAGGCACTGGCCAAGTGGAGATTCCGTAACAATGAGAATTTCGCTCCCAATTTCACCAACGCACCCTTGAGTGTTGGGAAGTGCTTTGCAAAGCACCCTTGAGTGGGGTTACCTGCATATGCAAAGCACTTAGCCCCTTGAGAGACTGTGTTGGTGAGCCCATAGGTGATATAACATGTTCTTCAAATCTTGGACACCTTGAAATGGAAGTCATGGATGATTTGTTCTTGTTCTTTGTCTTAAGGCATGTAGCAACTGAAATGATAGGGGATGATAGACCCTATTCATTGGTTTTGGGGATTATGTCCAGTGAACCAGGTCATTGGGAATGGTGCCAAAATTTACCTATAACAATATCCAACATGTACATAGAACCATATATACCTAGCACTGCATATGAAATATACACACAACACCATATATACAAGAGGCATACAACCTCATATGTACACAATACTACATATGTTACATGTACACATTGTTATCACTCTAATAATTCCCAAAGTTGTGAGATTTTTATTTTATAGTTTTAAGAATATTACAGGTAACCACAAACCTACTTTTAAACTCTAGGATCTAGCCTTCCTATGGTTCAGAGAGGACTCTCTCTATAAGATTTAACTTTGTTTTAATGTTTGATTTTAGGCTAGTTATAAGGACAATTTGGTTTTAAGATTTGGTTTGGTTGGTGGGAAAAATCACTTAAAGATATGGATAGCAATAGATCTAGTTTTCCATTGTGAAAAAGGAGTCAATATGTCAAGTATACAGCTCAAGATCAAGATTAAAAGACAAATATTTTCAGGGTAAGATAGACAAGTCACTAAAGATATTTGAAGCCTGATTGGTGATGTGGATTAATTGGGATAAAGAGCAGTTAATAATTCTTTGATCCAGATATTTGAAGGAAAAGAAAGAGGTCATTCGAAAGAGGGAGAAATTAAGGATTCCCTACTCTAGAAATCAACAGAAAACATATAAATGATAAATAGTTCAAGACAGAGTGCTTTTAACAAATTCTGTAATAATATTCCTGATTTATCATTCAAAATTAGAACACATTTATGAAAGTATGTAAAACATAATAAGATTAACAATGACAGTAGAAAGTACTTCACTTCAATGGCTCATCACATGAATCTTGAAATATGATGCTTTGTGGTTTTTATCCAGTCTGTTACTTGAACTTGCTACAAGAATCCCTTCAGATACAGCAAAAATGACTATAGAAATATTCAGCAATTTATTTCACAATAATACTTCAAAGGATGAAATATTTATAAAAAAATGCTTCGAAAATATCCTAGAATACTCATAGGAATTTTATATGGAAAATAAAAATATCTTTTACAAAAATATAATGACAACTGCTTAACATCTTGCTAGTTGTCCTATTTATCCAAATAAAATAGAAATGTTGTTTTGGATTGGGTGCAGTTGGCTGCTTTGTTGTCTCCAACGATGGAAAAGGATCTTTTAATCTATTTTGAAACTTTATCTTCTCATATGATACTCTTTCATTTGATACACTTTACCTCTGATACTCTTTCATCTGTTTGAGGACTGTTTCAACTGCCTCACTACTGTAATTATTTTTTTTTACTGTGTCAAAACAACAATGTGTAATTTATCCTCTTCCACTATAAAACTCTCCTTTACAATAAATCAGTAAGTTTCTACCAAAATTCTTCATTGGGTAACTTGATCTTGGTTATTTTTCTGTAGTTTTCATCAGCCTCCATGTACCTAATAAATGTTGGTTTTACCACAAAGAGATGTTTTATCTCATGCTGTAAATAAAACAAGTCTTCAATTCTTTTGTGCAAGACTTTTCCTATAGGTACTCCTTGCCAATCTGCCTTGTTTACCTATTCTTTGGAAAAATATCTGATTTTCTTGTTGTAATCCTCTTGCTTCATTAATTTGTCATTTAGAACAAGAATGTTTGGCAAGCCTTTTTCCCTAAACAAACTTTACCATAAATCTAGTTATTGCTAAATCCATGTTCTGGCACTTCTATTCAAGCTGCTTCATCAAGTTTTTCTTTGTAATTACGTTTCTCACCTCAAGAATTGTGTCAATTATATTAGCTATGCCTATCTCATCCAATTCTTATTTGTTCTTGGTGTTTAGAAACTTGATTATTTCTTGGGCCTCTTCTGG
The DNA here is from genome assembly GCA_034641835.2 of Pinus albicaulis. Taxonomy (NCBI): domain Eukaryota; kingdom Viridiplantae; phylum Streptophyta; class Pinopsida; order Pinales; family Pinaceae; genus Pinus; species Pinus albicaulis. The sequence continues at coordinate 170,409,381 of CM076581.1, read as the reverse complement.
TTTGGCACCAAGCTCTTCCTTTTTCTTCACAATTTCCTCGTTGGATGCTTTAACCAAGTCTTTCTGTTCATAAATGACTTGAATGGCAGGCCAAATTTCATTGATTTACTCAATGATCTTGGACCACAATTGATTTTTTATGAAATTCATTGGTTCCTTTAAAGTTAATTCTGCTTCAACTTTTTTCAATTGTTCAGTTTCCCTTTTGCCTTTCTGTTCCTCATTTTAGCATTGATTTGAGCTAATTTCGTGGCATCTTCCAAGTTTTTAATTTTTTCTTTCAACCTGTTGATTTCAGTACTCTGTATAGACATCTCTTTCATAGCTTTTATGAACTTTCTGGCTTCATCTGTTTGTTGCACTGCTGATGTAGATGATTCTGTAGCAGAGGTAGTAGAAGATGTCACTGGCACAGATGTTGCCAATGGGGCTTTTGGTGCTAATTCCTCTGCTAAGGTTGATGGAACTACTGTAGTTACCACGGGGATGACTATGGGAGGATCACTTTGAGTTTTTGTTGCTTCTTTATCTTGGACAAGCTTGTCCATTTCTATCTCCATTTTCTTAATATGTGTTGTCATTTGGAGAATGAGACTCATCATCTCATCTTTCTGATTTGCCTCTTACAAAATATATTTAGTCTGTGGATGTTCTGTTGGATGAAGCTTCAATTTTTTTCAAAGTGCTGCTATGTCATCATTCTTCTTCTTTATCATTTCCTTTGCAGCCTTTACATTTGTTGGGTCATACCCTACTTCAATTACCAATTCCTCTAAGGACATGATTCTAGTATCCTTGATGAGAGAAGAAGATTTTTGAATCCTGATTTGATCTCTCAAATTGGTTATAGTGTTCTGAAGCTTCTGGGAACTCATTGCCTTGGTAGTTGTAGTAGAATAGAGCATTTTTAGAGCTCTGCTTATTAAACTCAATTTGATCTAAAGGATGAATACTATCAACTGGTATTTCCAAGTCAACTTTCTTGTGGTCTACTATTGTTGTAGGCTTAGGAATTGTTGGCTGTAGTATTTTCATAAGAAATTTCTTGTTGGTATAAGCAAAAGCTGATAATAGTCTGTTTTGGCCTCTTGGAGTTTGCTTTAGATACTATGAATAAATCTCATTCTTTAACTCTTCATTTTTAGCCTTGATTTCCTTATATTTTTCTTTGATATCCAAATCTGTAATTTCTGCTTTTTGTGATGAGGACAACTCTATATTTTGCTATATTTCAATCATTTGAGTGTCTGGAGTATCCTTTTCCCCCTCATGTACAATAACTGTAGCAACATCTGTGTTCTTCTCTATGTTTTCTTCTTCTAAAATCTCAATTGTTTCTTTTTCCTTGTTCATTGGATTGAGATTAGGCTTCTTATTATATCTGAGTTTAAACCTATTCTCTATTGTTGTTTCAGCAGTGTAGGTACCTTCTTCCCTGATTCTCTTAGTAGCTTTATCTTCTTGATTTACATTTTTCAAGGTGTGACTAGTATCACCCTGTTTAACTGTTTCTACCAAGGTATTTTCTAGCCACTCTATTTGATTAGAAAATTATTCAATCTCATGCCTTTTATCATGTATATAAGGGGTCAATTTTAATTTTACCCGCATTTTACTGAGTATTCCCTACGGATCATAATTCCATAAGAAACTTTCTTCAAATTTGTATTACAACAACTATTTTTCTACCTCTGTACCTACATCCTTGTGATTGATAATGAAAGGTCCTACATGGTTCTTCAACTTGAATTGAGTCTTTTTTTTGGCAGCAAATAAGCTGATAGAATCTGAATTTAGTATTTTCCTTATGTAATCTAAGGAAAAAACTCTCGTTGGCAAGTATTTTGGTAGTTTGTAGGGTAAAATATTTGACCCAAAAACTATGATCTCTGTATGATTTGGGTAAAGGTACCAATCTCTAGTTGTACTTTGTTCTGACAGCTGTAACACTTTCTTTATCTCATTACTCACTCTTGGATGTACACTGTTTGTCAACATGTTTATCAATGGATGAACAAAACAATCTATAAAATCCACATAAGTGAATTCTCTTGATTATTTTCTGATTAAAGACGTCCAAAAGATGACTGATAGTGGATTCCCTTCTACATCCAATTTATGAAGGTTTATTGGAAACTTATCTGCTTTGAAATAAAGGAACATGTGAAAGAGGAAGGATGAATATCTGAAAACTCCTTCAGTGGGAAATTTCACAAGTTGATCATGGATATTATCATCTATGTATTCAACATAATTGTAGATAATAGAAGGAGGTTGACCTGGCACAAAAGTGGATATAAAACCTAGAATAGACTCATCTGTGTGCACATCAGTAAAATAACCTAGGATAAAGGATGACATTGAGATGACATGCCTTGATCTTTCATGAAATTTTGAAGTAGAATAAGGAGGGTTTATCTTTGGGATTTCAACATATGCAGACATGTAATTTTGGAAAATCTGAAATCTTTTAGGAAAGTCTAACTGAATATAAAGCTTTGTGAGAGCTTCTATGGTTAATGGAACTACATTGGGATCTGGTTTTAGCTGAAGCTTTAGGTTAATAGATTTTGCAGTAATGGTAAACAATACTTCTTTGTTAGCATCAACCATAGCTCTTTGGTCAGGTGAATAATAGGTTTGACATAGCCTAATGACTCCTGGACATTGATGAGTATGTGGGACTACATATTTGGGTAGATTTGACTCCCAAATTTGAACTTCATCTCCTTGATCTAATGATTTTTCTAGACTCCAGTAGTGGAGTTCTAAAATATTTAATTCTATCACTGGATCGGTTATTTTGTAATCAACATCAGATAGGGGTGTATACTCCACATCTACAACAGGAGGTTGTAGTGGATTTATAACAATGGTGGTTTTAGAAGCCATTACTAGGCTTAATTTTGACAGTTTTAGCCTTCTAGATGCTTAAAACTCTGTATTTAGGTTTTTTTGTACTCTTCTGTAAGCTTAAACTGTTTATAGAAGCTATTTTTGACTTGAAAGAGGTATTTTTAACAACAAAGGGTACAATTATAATTTATTTTGGTTTTAACCTTCAATTTGGTTTCAAACTTGGTCTTCAAACTCTTTACAGACTCATAAAATGAAATAACAAGGGTTTCTCTGCTCTTTTTTGGATAAACTGTGCTAAAAAATAGTTTGATTCATGTACAAAGGGTTCTGATTATTTGCAAATTTGGATTGATTTGAAGTTATTTAAGGTCTGAAAAGGCTAAACTATATTCAATTTCGTTTTAAAACTAGATATAGTATTAAAACGGAAATCTTATCAGTGTTTCACAGTAAATCCATTCTTTGAAGGCAGATACAAGTCTTTTATGGGAAAACAAGGATTTACAAGGTTCAATATCTATTTTTGATAATAAGAAGGTTATTTTCTTGAAAAATACCTGTTTTTGCAAGTATTAGGTTTTGAAACAGGGTTGGAAAGGTGTCAGAGAGCTTTGTGATGGTTTTTGAAGTCCTTGGAAGTAAAATGGAGACTTTAGGCAGTCTCAACAGTAATTTACTGGTGATGTATGCGAGGATTGATGGGACATGGGTCCCTATGCGTCTCCCAAAGGAGCTCGCGTGGGGTGGCCATATGGCCCTATGTACAGACATTTATGGAAACTTAAATTCGCAAGCTCACGCAAACGTTAATTCACCTTCTCAGGCACTCATTCAATTTCATATGGAGGTTCATTCGGCTATGGAGCTCGTTCTGGACGGTTTGGATGGTTGTGATTGGAGAGGTGGCTCCCCGCTTCCTCTTAGCGGTGTTTTCCCTCTAGGCTTTGTTGAGTCTAGCGCGCGTACGCACACTGGCCGTCGTTGAACCTTTCTTGCTTGTTTTGAGCCGCTTCCTAGGCATCATTTCTCCCACAGTCTCTTATGTGGTGCCAATGCTCCTCATTATGCTTGGGCAGCTAATCTCGGTGGTGTTTTTTCTCCTCTCTGTGCTCGGTCAGAAAACTTTGGCGGTGTCAATTCCCCTCTCTGGGCTCCTGAGTTCTCTGTCCACCCCTTCTGTTGTAGATTTCACCACCCCGCCTCTGCCTCCATGTCGCGCCTCCGCCACAGAATGCGGTGTCGGCGAGGCACTAGTCGAGGCCGTGTTGCTCACTATCGCCCTTCCACCAGCTCCACCTCAGGGTCTTCCTCAGCTGATAAGGCGCATGACCAGCCTCAGGCCATCCGAAGCTACAGAGGATGAGGCTGCCATAGTGAATCTGTTCGTTTTTCTCAGACTATCCCTCCCCCTGCAATTGACCCTTCTAATAGTGCAATCCCTCCTTTCTCTCATGAGCTTGTAAGTCTCCCCATTTGACAAAATTCCCAGCGTGCAGACTTTCGCTTTGAATGCTCCTTGGACAGACCCATTGTTACAACCTTCATCACTATAACTCTCCGAGAAGAGCCTCCCCTCCTTGCTCCGGCCCGTATAGCCTCTCCCCTGCCCCCTCCTATCTCAAGCTTCCCCAGAAGCTCGGATTTGCCTGCAGATTCCACTCATCCTTCCAAGGAAGCGTTGTGCAAGGAGGATGTAGTCACTGACAAGGAAGGCGCTCTCAAAGGAGGAATGGACGACAACAGCGATGAATATGGGTGCAGGATTGTGGAAGAACCTCCGTCTCCGGCTCATGAACAGTGATTCTCACATCTCTCAAACTCTTCTGGTATTTTTGTTCAATTATTGTTGGAATTTTCTATCCTTTTGCCTCAAGGCTCAGTTGGAAAAGCTGATTTTTATTTTCAGTATATATCTCTCTGTTAACTTGCTATGTATGAACTATAGGCCAGTTTCCCTTCCAAGGGTGGCCAAAATGTTTTTGTTAAATGGACTGGTTTCCCTACCAGGGCAGTCCAGACTCTCTTTTTCGAGCATGTTCATCAAGCCCAGTGTTCAAGCTCTCACAGATGACACTATGGCAGTTTTGTACCAGTAAATTTTATACATAATAGAATTAGTTTTACGTAGAAAAAAAAATAGTAATTTACTAGTGCTTTCATTTTATTTGGGCGTAAAAGTGGAGTACAACGCTTATTGTCTTAGTTGGGAAGGCTTAAACACGCAAAAAACTTAGAAAAGTTTTAAAATTGAATGATTATGAAGTTTTATAGCGTTTTATGTTTAAACAGGTTCTGCATTGAATGCGGGTCAAGTCAGACAAAAGGTGGTTTGGCGCTAGGAGGAGAAAACCATTAGTGGTTTATCGCACAAGCTTGGAGTGGTAAATGGTTTATTTGGATTGGATTTGATCCAATGATTTAGCGCCACGTGGAGGGGAGAGAGTGTGATGAAACTACCCATTTGGCAAGTTTCAAATTGATTAAGTTGGGCGCTATTGAAATTGCGAAATCATAGATGGATCGTCGAATCTGGGGGAAGATATGCGAACGACTGAGATTGAGAAGTGGAGTTTCTCGATGGATGGGGTGTGGGGCCCAAGAGTTTATATGCGTCGGGGTTAATTTATACATTTAAAACATAGTTTTAAACGTATAAAATAATGTAATAAGCAGATAGGTAGAGTACATTTTTTCATAGAAAATGGGTGATATTTACGTGTATTGCGAAGGCGGGTTTTATTATATATAACGTGTTTAAAATTTGGGGAATAGGCTATGTAATATTTAACATATGGGTATCTAGACTATACATTAAATGTTAATATAGTGGGTTTGGGGTATTAAAATAAAGGAATTAATATATCTACGGGAAGGGGTAGTTATAAGGGAATTAATACATTATATTAGAGTTAATATGAGATGAGTATTGTTATCTCCCTGTAATTCTAGTAGATTGGTGAGACTAAAGCTTCAGAGAGGACATTGGAACCACTTTGGGATTCTAGGATCTAGCCCTCCTGAATCCAGAGAGGGATCTCTCTGTAAGTGCAAAGATTGATTTATCTTTAAGGCTTGAAATGTGATATTAGGCTAGTTATGAAGAACAAGGTTTTTGTTTGGTTTTGGTTGGGCACATATATGTGAAGGTGAAGGAAGTCTAAATGAAAGGTGAAGGTGAATGAAAGTGAAAGATTGATTCGGCTAAGAAGATAGGCAAGAAACAACTTCAAACCATTGGGCTATGGAGTCATAGTAGGATTTAATTGAAACAACAAGGTTCAAGAGTGGTCCATGGGGAAATTAATCTATGTCTAAGGATCTATTTAAAGTTTATTTTATGGAATGAAATGAAACAATAAGAAGGGGAATTAAACAAATGAAGAACAAAGAGCAGCCTAAGATCAAGTAAGTACTTTGAAAATATCCTGCTTTTGGCATACACTTAAGAAAGACATAAAAGTAATCTAAGATCAGGTAAGTACTTTGAAACTAGCCTGCTTTTGATGCACTTTCAGTAAAAAAAATTTAAAACACAAAAAGAATAGCTTAAGATAAATTAAGGACTTTGAAACTATCCTGCTTTCAGCATATTCGAAGGGAAACTTTTCAAAGCAACTGTTGGAGGAGAAACTAGAGGACAGGGCTCACCATAGACTTCCCTAGCTCTGCTTCACTTAGAAAAATTTCAAGACAAACAGTTAAGATAACAAAAAATAGTCTAAGATTAGGTAAGGACTTTGAACCTATCCTACTTTCAACATACTCTTAGGGAAACTTTCAGACAACCCTTGGAGATAAAAATAGAGGACAAGGCTCACCATAAACTTCCCTAGTTCAAATTTACTTAGCAGATACTGAAAATAACATTCAATAACAATGTTTAGTTTAGACAGTAGGAAAAGGGAACACCAACATTCCTAACTTCTTAGAATGTATTGAATCATTCTTAAATACACAATTTTGGAAGAAAACATGTAGCTAAAGCTTATGAGTAAGAGCAAGGTAAATTTGACAGTAAATCCTTACTCTATAATTGTTGTTCTTTATTAAAGAAGATGGACAGAATGGAAACATAAATAAAATAACAATTTACAATAAGAAAAAAATCACCATTGACATAGACCAGGATCCCATAAATCAACTTGTATTTGATACTTCAAACCAGTTACAATCTTCAAGTCCAATGGTTCTCTACAAATTCAAACTTTTCATCTCAACTTAGGTATCTTCAATTACAAACAGAGCTTATAGCAGCTTCATTAAACTATTTACATGCAACATATATGCAGTGATCAACCCTTTACAATGTGCTCCTCAAGAATATTTTATAGGGAAATGAGGAGGTGGGATGAGAGAAAAGATATACAAGCTCAATTAATACAGTTTAATGCTTCTCGGCCTTTGACGGGCTCAATGGAGAAGTTTTTAGATATTTCCTCTATATTAATGGGTTTGTATTAAGTGTTCGATCTTCTTAGCAGAGTTTGTTGACTTTAGAACACTTTCTCATCTTTGTAATAGCTCTGCTGACAGTTTAAATTAGTTTCTTTGATTCGAAATAACTGTTCAGCTGCCTTCAGGAAAATATCTTCTGTTCTATTAATAACTATGCCTCTTTTGAATGCTTTGAGGCTACAGGTGGCTTTTGGTAGCTGAGAGGATTCAATTAGCCTTTGATGTGGCAGTGGAGGCTTTCTCGGACTGATAGATATTATTGTTTTGACCTAAAACATGGATAATTTTCTTTTGATATGTGTGTTAGGAATAATTAGGCCTAATTTCCATCTTCTGTTCTTCAAACTATGTTTAATTGAATGGATTAGGCTTTAGATAGTTGATTTAGGCCGTAATCCCTTAAAACTGCATAAACAACCTTCAATTCTTCATCTCTGTTATGAATAGATCTTTAACACTGGTACTCTTTGCTTGATTAAGTTTTGTTGTGTCTTGTTGATGTGCAGGCGTTACAGAGGTTTTATAATGGCGTCAGTGCTCATGAGGCACTGATGAAACATGGTATGGAACCCTGTAGAGTGATCTCTTTCACGAATAAATTCTTGAGGGATCGTCATCCCTGACCTTCGATTTTCCTTTAAAACAATCGAAAAACCCATAAAACCTGCACAAACAAAGAAAAATTAAGAAAATCCTGCGGGATAAGGCTTAAACTACTTTGGAGGCTGAGGTTAGATCACAGTCGTTTGATGAAAGCATCCAACGACAAGGATTTAATGCTGAGAATAATGGAGAGGCGGTTGGATGAATGGTGGGAAAATTAAGTCCGGGCCGTTGATCTGCAAAGATCAACGGTCGAGATTGGCAGGGAAAATATAATGTAGAAGAGCCACATTATAATGAAACAGAAGAATATACAAAGAAAATGGGTCAAAAACCTTAATCGGCAGCGAAAAAGGCATAAACGAAGTTTGGATGTAGGATAAAACAAGAGTCGTTGATCTCAAATGATGAACGGCGGAGATTTCGCAATGAAGTCCTTTGTAAGAATGGTGGAGGGTGATATTTTAATCGTCTGATGAAATCTGGGCCATTGGATGAGTGTGACGAATGGAAAAGATTAAAATATGAGGAAATATAATATGACGGGGGAAAGTGGTTTCGGTTGAAGAAACCGCTATTTTCGCGCGATTAAAAGGAGGGAAGGCGGTATTGCCTTTTTGAACGCGATATGTGTTTCCGATTGACACGTGACCTTTTAAAACCGCTTATGTCGCATGATTTTGAAAAATTAACCTTCGAGCTTAAAATCACGCAAAACCACACGGTGGCCATCAGATCTAGGGCCTTAGATCATATGGTCAAGAGGAGAGCGCAATGGAAAATAGATGAGAGGGAGGAAAGAGGTGGGGCAGGGTCAAGGCGGTTCTAATCTTGATCGTCGGATCAGGGAATGGACAGTGGAGATTTGATCTGGGGAAAGGTAGGACCTAAAGGATTTGGGCCTATCAGGTTAAATATGGATCGTCGGATGAAACATATCAATGGCTCAGATTCAATATTGGGGTTTATGAAATGAGATATGGCGTAGGGGTTGAGCGGAGAATGGGTCATTGTATTCACAAAAAAAAATTATATAGCGGGGTTTATGAAAATAACAAAGGGTGAGGGCTTCAATCTGGACCATCGGATGTATGCAATGGACGACCTAGATCCAATCGCTAGATTTCCAATGGGCGGAGGAGAGAGGAAAGGTGTAAAGAAAATTTGTGATGCGATTAGATTAGAGCCATCAATCTTAGAGAGATCAATGGTCGGGAATGAACTGTGGGTTGCAATTTCAGAGGCTGTGGCGGAGGGCGATTCAACGTGGATCGTTAGATCTCAGGAGGAGATCAACGGTGGAAAATGAATCAGAAATTGACAATTGGAGGGAATGGGGAGCAGTGCTTAAAAAGACTTTCCCGATGCGCAATTTGTGATTACGTGCCATTCGTCAGATCAAAATGGTAAATCAACGGTGGAAAACGCGGCGGGAGTCCACAGACCAAAGCTTCATCGCATCGGGGAAATGTAGTTTAACAAAAAAAATGCGCCCATATGAACACCCTGATTGCGATAAGCACCCAGGGCCTTAGAATTTGGTTCCGACACCGAGTTGCATAGTGGGGAAGTGGTTAGGGGCTTAGCCGAAGGGGGATAAAGGCCTCAGTTAAAAACGATTGTTTTTTATGATTTTTCAAGGATTTTCAAAGGATTTTGGGGGTTTCGACAAGGTTTAAAAAGGATTTTTAAACCTGATTAAAAAGGGGATTTATGAAAGGAAATGGAGAAAAACGAGGAAAAAGGAGGATTTTTATGGGGAAAAGGGAATAAAAAGGAGGTTAATTTTGAGTGAAAGAAGGGGTAAAAATGAAGGGAAAAAAAGGATTTTTGCAACAGTCTTTTCTTCAGGAAAACAATAGATTTTCAGAATTGAGATGGAAACATCAGTGAAGATTAATCAAAGGATAAGATATCTTCACAAGACTTGAATAACTAACAATTTGGCAATAAAATTGTTTCTTGAAGGCTTAAGACATTATTTAGCCACCATTTGATATGAAAATATTTATAGGTGGCTAACAGTGGCTCCACATGGGGATGGCACCTTCTTGAAGGTGTCAAGAACTTTAGACTTGTATTCTCTGGGGGGCTGATCAATGCCTTATCCATTGGGCTGCAACTTTATTTACTTGGATGATCTTCTTCTATTATGATAATGTTAGCAGCCATGAAAAACAATGGAACTCTATCAAACAAGCTTTCTATCTACCCAATCCTAGTGATCGAACATTTTTTCTTCTTTGAGAGTGCATTTGGATTGGCAAACTCTTTTACAATCATTTTATTCTTTTGAAAGAAAAAAACTAATCTAAGTCTACTTCTTATTTCTCCATGAACTCAGATTAAATAGTTGAGTTATAAGCTTCTCTACCTAATCTTCTATCTATTAGGATTAGACTGTCTAACAGATTTTTATTCTCTAAATTCTGAAACAAGAAATTTAAAAGCATACAAGTCAGGAGTGAATAGTCTAACTTGTTTCTGATCTATGGCATAAAAACAAGCTACACATAGATTATTATTTGCAAAAAATTAAATCAAAATGGTGAAGGCTTAAGATCTAAAAGTTTAAGAATATCCTTCTTTCTCTTCAGCTCTGTTTTTTACTTTTGTTTGAGCTGTCTTACATTCTTTACTGGTTCAAGTTTTGGGCATATTAGAACCAGTTTACTTCTATCTTTGACTCATGATTTAAACAGATTAGAGTCATTCTTCTTTTGAAAACTCATAGGTTCAGATTTTGAGCTTGTTTGAACCTTTATTTATCTATCCTAATCTTCCTAACTGATAAGCCAAGATTAAGATGTTTGGAAAATCTGATTCACTAACCTATAAACAGTAAATTTAAAACTAATTAGTCATGATTAGGCTGTATGACTAACTAGGAGTGTGTTTTTTAGGAGTGGCATTTGAGCTTGCACACTTTCAGATTTTGTTTCTCTTTTTTGGTATGGGGATGTACCTTTCTTGTTTTTACAATCTGCCCTCTTTTCTCTTTTTATTGTTTTTGTATTTTTTATTTTCCTTGAAGACAAAAATAAACAACTATATAATTGCCCAAAATTGAGCTTTATTGATATTACTATCTAACCTATTATAATTTGGAGTATTTACATTATCATATGATAGAAAAGTGCCAATGTAGCCAGTTGAGTAGTGCCAAAAATAAGAAGAAACTCTGGCTATTTGTCAGGGGTATCCATAGTACATTTTGAAGATTAATCTTCAAAACCAAGGCTATCATAGAAGGTGACATCTTTTCATGTCTTTGTCTCTTGCAAAGAATCCATGCTTGATAATTTGAGCCAGTTGGGACTTCCACACACTCTTCCAAAGGATCAATAAATAAAAGATGAATATTATCTTCTTTTTGGACATCCATGTCTGGTAGATTGTCTACTTCCAAGACTTCAGCTTTGAGGACTATATCTTCAGAAGGTTGCTTGGAAGCATCATCATACTTAACCTGCAAAACAACAAGAAGTGAAATTTCTTCTTTCTCTAAATCTATGCTTGCTTCTGATATAATTTTGGGTTCTTTGGATGACAGATTGACATTAGTGAAGGGAGAAGTTTCTTCTTGAAAAGATGGTATATCCTCAGTAGGATAGTCTTCTATTTGTTTTTCTCCTTCAAAGTTTTTCCAGTATCTTTTATTGTTTGGGACAGCTGGTCTAAATTTTTCTTTAATTTTATATTGTTTTCTCTCCCAAGGTCTCAGACATGTACTAGCCACAAGGGCTAATCCACTAGCAAAACTGTTTTGGTATTTAGGAACAAGGATATGTTGGAAATATTTAGAAGATTTTAATAAATCCATGGCATCATCCTTATATGCTCTAAGTCTAGAATGTTTAACCATGAATTCTTCTTTCACTTGCCTAATTACCAACGCTGCATTTCCGTGAACTGTTATCTTCTGGGCTCCTAATTTCTTCAATAAATGTAGCCCTAAGAGGAGTGCCTCATAATCTACTATGTCACTCGTGAATTGAAAGTTAAATTTATATGAATAGGCTTCAGAATAATTTTTTTCTGTATCATAAAGCCATATTCCTGCACCTGCACTAGTTTTAGTACATGACCCATCAAATTTCAGAATCCAAAGGGGACTAGTTTTAGTTTTATCATTAATTCCTTTAGTATCCTCTTTGTCTAGAGTGCTATTAGATTGTTCTATGGAATAAGCACTATGTTCATGATTGTCTTGTTTGGATGATGGTTTGGAGGGTATCTGCTTGCTTAGTATTTGATCAATTTTTTCTTCTGTCAAAGGAGAGATTTTTCTTTGAACATAAGCAAAAATACAACTGCCCTCTTTCTCTTGATCTGCAAAATAACTTTCTAAATATTTACGACAAATTTCTCTACGTGAATGAGAAAGAGTATTTGTTTTGCAATAAGTTTTAGAGACTGACTGTTTATTAATAGTCCAATCTATCTCTTTTTCTGTCAAAAGGGAAGATATTTCTATGTTCCTTTGAACAGAAGTACAACAGTTCTCTGTCTCTTGTAAAGGCTGATTTTGAGGCTGGATGTTTTCTTGAGCCTCTTCTAGGGGATCTTGACTTGTGCTTGCAGGGAAAATTTGAGGATTTTCTATCGTTTCCTGATCTTCTTGTGTTTCAAAATATTCCTCATGATGGTTATGATACTTAGTTTGCATATAAGGTTCATGAATTGTTTTTTCTACATTATCAGGATGCCACTCTTCTTGTGTAATTTGATATGGGTTGTAATCTAGAGGGAGAGTCCCTATATAAGCTGGTTCTCCTCCTACATCAGATTCTGCATTTTGAAAGTAGCTACTTGTTTCATCAAATAACTTCTCACTATATGTTTTTGCATTTTGGTCATGAAATTCTCTTATCAACATAGTACAAGACATAGGAAGGCAATCAAAAATTTCTTGACAACCTTCTTTATTGCTTTCTTTGTAAGTTTTCTCATCATCTTCTATAAGGTGTTGATCATAATACATATCTTGGTCACTGTCTTGGTCTTGAGGTGATTGGGCTTGTGTTTGATGAGGTAAAAGCATAGGTTGCTCTAGATCATCAATATTCATATTAGCCATCAACCTATCCATTCTCTTTCCAAGCATGTACATCATCTTTTCCATCATGATTAGAAATTTTTCTTGATTATTTTCTCTATAATCTTGTTCATCATACATGTCTTGTAGTGGTAGAGTTTGTGTTTTCTCAGGGAAAGGCATATGTTGCTCTGGATCACCAATGCTTAGATTAGCCATAAACCTATCCACTCTCTTTCCAAGCATGTACATCAATTTTTACATCATGACCATATGTTTGTCTTCTGGGTTTATATCTAAATCCATGTTTGTAAATCAGAAAAAGAGGTCACTGTGTTTGTTCAATCAGTTCAAGGTCTTCTACCAGTGGAATCATTTGGTATTTTGGGAGTTTCGGAGTGTGGAGTCGCCAAGTGGAAAATTTTTAACTCCTAAGGAGGTAAAATGTTTTATGGTTCCACCACCATGTTTATTATGAATACCAATCTAAAGAGATCATGGGTGTTCTGAGTCTTACGAGTATATAACATGAAATTGACTCAAAATCCCTAGTGGAGTCGCCAGAAATGTTATGCCTGGTGGCTCAACTGGCTAATATACCAAATATTCTTGAATCAAGGGCTTTCTGGAGGGTTAAGGTGTACTTAGATTCTCACTAACTCAGAAGTCCCCAGTGGAGTCGCCAGAAATGTTATCTCCATGTAATTCTAGCAGATTGGTGAGACTAAAGCTACAGAGAGGACATTGGAACCACTTTGGGATTCTAGGATCTAGCCCTCCGGAATCCAGAGAGGGATCTCTCTGTAAGTGAAAATATTGGTTTATCTTTAAGGCTTGGAGTGTGATATTAGGCTAGTTATGAAGAATAAGTTTTTTGTTTGGTTTTGGTTGGGCATAGATATGTGAAGGTGAAGGAAGTATAACTGAAGGGTGAAGGTGAATGAAAGTGAAATATTTATTCAGCTAAGAATATAGGCAAGAAAAAAATTCAAACCATTGGGCTATGGAGTCATAGTAGGATTTAATTGAAACAACAAGGTTCAAGAGTGGTCCATGGGGCAAGTCATCTATGTTTAAGGATCTCTTTAAAGTTTATTTTATGGAATGAAATGAAACAATAAGAAGGGGAATTAAACAAATGAAGAACAAAGAGCAGCCTAAGATCAAGTAAGTACTTTGAAACTATCCTACTTTTGGCATACACTTAATAAAGACATAAAAGTATGCTAAGATCAGGTAAGCACTTCGAAAATAGCCTGCTTTTGATGCACTTTCAGTAGAAAACATTTAAAACACAAAAATAATAGCTTAAGATCAAGTAAATACTTTGAACCTATCCTGCTTTCAGCATATTCGAAGGGAAAATTTTCAAAGCAACTTTTGGAGAAGAAACTAGAGGACAGGGCTCACCATAGACTTCCCTAGCTCTGCTTCACTTAGCAAACTTTCAAGACAAACAATTAAGATAACAAAAAATAGTCTAAGATCAGGTAAGGACTTTGAACCTATCCTGCTTTCAACATACTCTTAGGGAAACATTCAGACAACCTTTGGAGATAAAAATAGAGGACAGGGCTCACCATAGACTTCCCTAGCTTTGCTTCACTTAGCAAACTTTCAAGACAAACAATTAATATAACAAAAAATAGTCTAAGATCAGGTAAGGAATTTAAACCTATCCTACTTTCAACATACTCTTAGGGAAACTTTCAGACAACCTTTGGAGATAAAACTAGAGGACAGGGCTCACCATAGAATTCCCTAGTTCAAATTTACTTAGCAGATACTGAAAATAACATTCAAGAACAATGTTTAGTTTATACAGTAGGACGAGGGAACATCAGCATTCCTAACTACTTGGACTATATTGAATCATTCTTAAATACACAAGTTTGGAAGAAAACATGTAGATAAAGCTTATCAGTAAGAGCAGGGTACCTTTGACAGTAAATCCTAACTCTATAATTTTTGTTCTTTATCGGAGAAGATGGAAAGAATGGAAACAGAATTAAAATAACAATTCACAATAAGAAAAACATCACCATTGACATAGACCAGGATCCCATAAATCAGCTTGTATTTGATACTTCAAACCAGTTACAATCTTCAAGTCCAGTGGTTCTCTACAGCTTCAAAATTTTCATCTCAACTTAGGTATCTTCAATTACAAACAGAGCCCACGACAGCTTCAGTAAACTATTTACATGCAACAGATATGCAGTGACCAACCCTTTACAATCTGCTCCTCAAGAAGATTTTATAGGGAAATGAGGAGGTGGGATGAGAGAAAATATCTACAAGCTCAGTTAATACAGTTTAATGCTTCTCGGCCTTTGAGGGGCTCAATGGAGAAGTTTTTAGATATTTCCTCTGTATTAATGGGTTTGTATTAAGTGTTCGATCTTCTTAGCAGAGTTTGTTGACTTTAGAACTCTTTCTCATCTTTGTAATAACTCTGCTGGCAATTTAAATTAGTTTCTTTGATTCGAAATAACTGTTCAGCTACCTTCAAGAAAATATCTTCTATTTTGGTAATAACTATGCCTCTTTTGAATGCTTTGAGGCTGCAGGTTTCTTTTGGTAGTTGAGATGATTCAATTAGCCTCTGATGTGGCAGTGGAGGCTTTCTCGGACTAATAGATATTATTGTTTTGACCTAAAACACGGCTAATTTTTTTCTGATCTGTGTGTTAGGCATAATTAGGCCTAATTTCCGTCTTCTATTCTTTAAAATTTGTTTAATTGAATGGATTAGGATTTAGATAGTCGATTTAGGCCGTAATCCCTTAAAACTACGTAAACAACCTTTAATTCTTCATCTCTGCTGTGACTAGATCTTTTAACACTGATACTCTTTGCTTGATTAATTTTTGTTGTGTCTTGTTGATGTGGAGGTGTTTCAGAGGTTTTATAATGGCGTCAGTGTGCATGAGACTCTGATGAAACATGGTATGGAACCCTGCAGAGTGATCTCTTTAGCGAATAAAGGCCTGAGGGATCTGTGGAGTCCTAAAAAGGTATGTTTTTGATGACTATTTCAGTGGCTTTTTAATAGAATTTGTGAACCTTTTTGTATCATGAATTTGGAAAGTAATAAGGAACTATAACAAAACATGTGAGAATTGATATGCAAGACTTAGCCACTGATAATGGTTATTTTTTGTACAGGAAAAGGAGAAAACGAGGAATTTTCGTTCCAAAGGAAAGGACAAAGTCGAGATAACTGCTGTCCCTCTGAATGAGAACCGAACGCAAACAAGGATAAACAGATCAAAGCAAATCGGCCCGGAAAAGGAGGTGAAGATACCATCTCAGCGCAAAAGAAAAGACAGGATGAAGAGTTAACAGTTTGGTGAATCCCTCAGGATCTTCAATCCTGAGGGATCGCTGCTTTATTTATCTTGTTACTTGGACATCTCCGCGGTCGCCTTTATATAAAGGGACAGCACTGTTAGCTTGAGGGAGAGAGATAGGATACGCTTTTATGTAATTTTCTGAAAAAACATCAGCTTTGATTATTAAGTCTCGTTGAGAACTGGTTCAATGTATTTTTGACCGATGCATTAATAAAAGCTTGGTGATTATTTCATCTCTACGTCTGGATTAACTTAAAGCGGTGTATGCTTGGAGGCTAAGGGCCCGGCCCCGGAGGACACTTGCTTCTGTACCATTACGACTTGATTTCTGTGTGGTTTGTTTATCAGTATTATTTGGTAATTTGATATGCTTTATAAGTTCATATTACATGCTCTGTTAAAGATTGAATCATTAAGGTTTTTACAGACAGAATCGTGTGTTGACTCCGCATCAAGTTATTAATCCTTTCAAGAGTTAATTGCATGTTCTTACTGTTTTGTTACAGAGCTGTTATACTAAACGTTCGTGTTGTGCGCGTTTCTGATTTATCAGTACTGTTCCATAATTCATTAATAGTTATTGCTGTTCCTTTAGAGTGATTTGTGTGAATTGCCTTTAGAGTGAAAGAATGTTATTTGATTGTAAAGAGAGTATTTGAGTTAATAGATTAAGTTTGGTTACAACCCGCGGGACTTAGTTATTTCAATTGCTGTTCCATTTTAGACTTGCTGTTCTATTCCAGAATTGTTGTTCAATCCTTTATTCGCTTTGCTGTTCCATTTACTTGCAGTTGTTGGTTTGGTGTGAGAGATGATCTAAGGCTGTAGTGAGAATTGGCAGTCACTGTCTAGCTCCCAGGCTCGTGGTCTATGCTCTAGTTTCCTTTCCATCAGTTTCCGAAGGGATGGGTTATCACTGCCGAACCCTTGACTGATAAGCTGTTGAGTTTTCTGAGTGTGTGATTTATTCTTTGAAGTAATTTAGTTACAGACAAGCATACGTTTACTCTTGTATTTCTTAAGCACTGTACTACTAGCATTACTCTGACAAATTATAGCCTCGGATTGAGTCACTCTTTGTAATGACAAAACGCTCCCGGATTGACATATTAATGTGAGGTAATTAGAGGTGAAAGAGACCCTATTTATAGCTCTACATTTTGGCACCGTTGCCGGGGAAAGAGTGTAGCCATCTGTTTTTTTTTCAGAGTAGTGTACGAGCCTGCTAGGGAGGAGTTGGATCCTAAAAACGGAAGGTAAGAACCTACGTGCGGAGCATGTAAAAGACCTGCTCCACCATCCGCTTTCCTAACAGATTTTTTTTTGCTTTGTTTGAATAGAATTTGGTAGTTCATTTTTTTGAGTGCATGACTAAGCAGAAAAGACCAGAAAAGAATATCAAACCCCCATCCAAGCCTGAAAAAGCTAAGGGGCCGGTGACCCTTGGCCGAACGACCTTCATAGACGAAATCTATAAGAAAACAGAATCTCAACCATCAGTAGGCCTCAAGAAAAACATTTCTAAGCCGCCTACTAGTTCCCTTCAGGCCACAGGATCACCATCTGTAGCCTGCGCTGAGGTGCATAGTCAAACTGAAGAGCAGGACTTTCAAGAAATTGAAAATTCTACTCCAGAATTATTGCAGGAAGGGAACTCTAGCAACTTTTGTGAAGGAGAAGGAGAAACAGGGGAAACCAGGGAACCAAAATCCCCTATTGAAACAAATCAACCTTTAGATAGCCCAGATAAGGGGAGTGCTGCGAAAGTCATTGTTGAAGGAATTCAATCTCCTCAGACACCTGGTATTCTCATTATCCCAGATAAAGGAAGCGCTATTAAAAAGATCCCTGTCAAAACCGTTCCCACTTAACCTAGGAATACCCTCCTAGATATCCCAGAAGGTTATTGGCATATATTCGATCCCATGGCTCAAAACCAACCAAATGCTCAAAACCAGCCAAATACTCAAACCTCTACATTACAATATCCTATAGTGGATTCTGCAGCAAATGCACCCATGAAAGCTATCCCTCTTCAGCACATCCCTACATTCCATGGACTCACATCAGAAGATCCGGATGCATTCTTATTCGAATTCGATGTGTTATGTAGGGGGTACGATTACACCACCGATCCCCAAAAATTGAAATTATTTCCCTCTACATTAAAAGGGGCTGCTTTAAGATGGTTTATGGGGCTAGGTGGCGGGGTTATCAGCAATTGGGATCAAATGAAAGAATCCTTCTTAAAAAAATATCAGGATTATTGTAGGTCTAGAGAATTAAAAGACGAAATATTTCAAATGTCAGCTAGACCAAATGAAACACTAGAGGAGTATGTGGAACGTTTTTAGTACAACCTACAAAGATCTCCTTATGCATCGCTACCTTTACCTGATAATGTGTTAAAAACTGCATTAATAAGGGGCATGAAGGAACAATGGATTGAAACATTAAACATTATGGGAAAAGGGGCTATTTATCAAGAGAATTTTGCTGACATCATTGACTTATGTATCAGGAGTTCGAGAGGCAGCACAAGAATAAAACCGACAGAATATGATCGGTTTGCAAGAGATAACAAAGTATCAGCAGAAGGAGTAACACGTGCAGAAATTGGAAATTTATTAGAAAATTTTAAAACTGATATTATGGGGACACTAACTACACAACTTGATATGGTGCAGGCTAAACAGAAGCAGCTGGAGGCAGAACAGAATTTGGCAATCTTCTGCCCCCGATGCAGAAAAAAACATAGCCACAAGGAGTGTCCACTGGATAAAGTCCAAACATGCGCCATTTTTACGAAAGATCACCTTACAGAGAGCTGCCCCTCACTTCCGGGATTGAAAGCGGTATATAAGGAAGCAGAAGAAGAACCAGAATCGGTGAATTCGATCAACCAGCGCCGCCAGTGGCAGCCGAGACAACCTGGTATGTTTCCGGACTCAACCTCTTTCTTTCAAAACCCACAGTATAATGCTCAACAATATGGTATGTGGAAAAATCAATCTCAACCCCCATTTACAAACTGGTCACCACAATCGTTTCCTTCTTCAAATCCATGGCTGAATCAAACAAGCCAAACTGGTTGGCCGAATTTCCCTTACACTCCACCATATTGGCAAAATGGCCCATATCCTTCACAATGGACTCCCTCTACTTCCCAAAGTTCACCCTGGCAGACAAGCTGGCAAAGACCGATGTACCACCCAGCTGGAACTATTCCGCTCCCTCAACCTACTCTGCCAGCTTTACAACAAAATCCCCAGTCTAACCTGAGACCGCAACTCCCAGCCCAACCCGATCCCAATCCAAATAACAGACATGTCCAATCTATTCAAATCATAGAATCACCAGAAATAGGACCCGACCTGAGGGAGTGCAATGACCTTCAGTTAAGATCTGGACGTATAATTGAAACTGAGGGAGATAAAACAGTTCATATTGAAGATCAGTTACCAAGAGAACATCAGTCACAACAAGAGGATGTAAATAAACAACAAACTCATAATCAAGAAACCACATCCTCTCCTCCATTCCCAGAACGATTAGCCATACCTCGACCCATACAATATCCTGACTTTGACATTCTGGGAGAATTACAAAATCTGTACATAAAAATTCCATTCCTCCAAGCCATTCAAGACATTCCCATATACGCAAAAACTATAAAAGAATTGTGCATAAAGAAACCAAGGAGGAATATAACAAATAATCCAAGAGTCCAAGTAGTCGGTACCTTATCTGACCTATTGTCCGGAAGAGAAACACCCCTTAAATATGAAGACCCCGGGAATCCAATTATAACTGTTCAAATTTATGGTCAGACCCTATCTAATGCCTTAGTTGATCTAGGGGCTGCAATTAATATTTTAACAACCACAACTTGCCAAAAGCTCGGCATTACATCTGTAGAACCCACCTCTACTCTGTTGGAATTGGCTGATCGATCTGTGGTTAGACCAGAGGGTACTCTACATGATGTCATGGTCTCTGTAGAGTCCTGGGAGTATCCAACCGATTTCCCGATAATTAATCCAAAAACCCGACTTGATGGACATCCACTAATTTTAGGTAGACCTTGGCTTGCCACTGCCGATGCCTACATTGGTTGCCGGCAGGGAAATATGACCATAACCAGAGGACCGAATAGCAAAAATTTAGTTCTATATCCTCCAGCGCAGCCAAGTGTCACAATAATCAAAACTAATAAGCACCCTGTATCATACCTTACTGATAACATCAGATCTCCATTAACTATACAAGAGGCACTCGATTTTAAAGACCAAACAGAAGACGATGCCATTAATAATTTCATTACTCAAACTGAACCTCGCACACAGTGTCACATGATAGAAGAAGCATTTGATAATGACTTGGAGGAAGATCCTCTGAAAGAAATGCATGACCAAACAATACCTGTTACTTCTGTTGCAAATATTAAAACTGTGGAAATTGCACCGGGAAAAACTTTAAACATCAATGCCAATCTCACACCCGAACAAGAAACAAAGCTCATCCATCTGTTAACAAAATATCAAGAAGCATTTGCATGGGACTACCCTGATATGAAAGGAATCGATCCCCAATTATGTACACACCACATTTATACAGAAAAAGACGCCAGACCTGTTCGACAGCCGCAAAGGAGACTTAATCCTCATCTAAAGGATGTGGTAAAAGCTGAACTTCAGAAACTTTTAGATGTTAATTTTATCTACCCTATTTCTGATAGTAAATGGGTCTCTCCGCTTGTGGTGGTACCAAAAAATAACGGAAAATGGAGAATTTGTGTGGATTATAGGGAACTAAATAAGGCAACACAAAAAGATCACTTTCCTCTCCCATTCATAGACCAGGTATTAGATACTTTAGCAGGGAAGAAGTTCTTTTCTTTCCTGGATGGCTTCAGTGGATACAATCAGATTCAGATTGCCCCTGAAGACCAGGATAAAACTACTTTTACTTGTCCCTGGGGAACATTTGCCTATAGAGTTCTACCTTTTGGCCTATGTAATGCTCCTACCACATTTCAGAGGGCTATCCTTAGCATTTTTGCAGATTTAATAAATGATGGACTTGAAGTTTACATGGATGACTTTACACCATATGGAGACGATTTTGATCCAGCTCTAGACACCCTAGAAAAAGTCCTACAACGCTGCATTGTTACCAGGCTTTGCTTAAGCAACGAAAAATGTTTCTTGATGATGACTGAAGGACTTATTCTAGGACATTATGTTTCGGCAGCCGACATTCAGGTAGACCCGGCCAAAATCCAAATACTTTTGCTCATTCCCACTCCTACTACTCAAACAAATGTACGCAGCTTTCTTGGATTTTCTGGTTACTATAGACGATTTATAGAGCATTATTCGCACATTGCTGCTCCTTTATATGCACTAACTGGTAACGTTGATTTTCTTTGGACAGAAAAATGTGACCATGCTTTCGAGGATTTAAAGAAGCTCGTATCCACAGCCCCAGTCCTTCGAGGACCAAACTGGGACCTACCGTTCCAGATATCATCCGATGCCTCAGATACAGCTATTGGCGCAGTCCTTGGGCAGGAAGAGGATAAAAAACCATATGACATCTATTACATCAGCAAGAATTTATCCCCTGCTGAATTAAATTACACTGTTACTGAAAAAGAATTCCTAGCTGTAATACATGCTGTCAATAAATTTAGACATTATATTACAGGCTATCCCGTTATCTTATATACAGACCATTCTGCTATAAAATATTTAGCAAATAAGCCTGTCACAAATGCCAGAGTAACTCGATGGTTAATTTTATTGCAGGAATTCGACATCACAATCAAGGACCGGCCTGGCAAAGAAAACCCTGTAGCCGATTTTCTTTCAAGAATACCAAAATCAAGCGATGCAACAGCAGTTGAAGATCAATTTCCGGATGAGCACCTGTTTGCTGTTGCCGTTCAAACACCCTGGTATGCTGATGTTGCCAACTACCTCGCAGTAGGTAAATTACCAAAACATTTAACTCCTAATGAGCGCAAGCAGGTTGTTCAGAAAAGTTCTCGATTCTCGTGGATTGGGGGCTATTTGTTTCACACAGGAGCAGACATGCATATCCGGCGATGTGTTAGAGAGGATGAAATCTTCGACATCCTAAAAGCCTGTCACGATGGACCGTGTGGAGGGCATTTCGCTGAACGTAGAACTGGACATAAAGTATTGCAGACAGGATATTACTGGCCTACGATCTTCAAAGATGCGAAGAAGTTTGTCCAAGCCTGCGACAGCTGCCAGCGAGCAGGATGACCTGGTCAAGCTGATGAGATGCCTCTGAAACTACAGTTAGTCATCGAACCATTCGAGCGATGGGCTCTTGATTTCGTTGGACCCATCAACCCCTCATCAAATCAGAAAACATATATCTTGGTGGCAACAGAATATGTCACCAAATGGGTTGAGGCAGAAGCATTACCAAGAGCCACAGAGGACTCTGTCATACAGTTCCTGTTCCATCTATTTGTTCGTTATGGCCTTCCCAGAGAAATAATTACAGATGGAGGACCACAATTTGTTGGGCATAAATTAGCTGCAACACTTAACAATTATCATGTCCAGCATAAGATCACTACTCCATATCACCCACAGGCGAATGGGCAGGTAGAAAGTAGCAATAAGATAATAGAATCAATCCTAACGAAAACCATTGCGTCACATAGGCGTGACTGGGCTACCCGACTACCTGAAGCACTCTGGGCCTATAGAACCACATGGAGGAGCACCACCGGTTACTCACCTTATCAATTAGTGTTTGGAAAACAACCCATTTTTCCCATAGAATTCGAAATCCAAACATTACGGACATCACAGGAAGTTGGCCTAGATCTAAGCGAGGCACAAATCAATCGACTACAACAGATCAATGAATTAGACGAAATTAGGCTCTCTGCACTACAAAATACATCATTGATTCAACAACAGCGAGCTAAATGGCATGATGCGCTCATCAAAAACAAAGTCTTTCACGAGGGAGACTGGGCTCTGTTATACGACTCTCGGTTTCGGGACTTCCCTGGAAAACTTCAGACTCGATGGTTGGGACCATACGAAATCCAGAAGGTGCATGACAACGGAACCCTTACTCTAATTACCATTGACGGTTCTGGATATGCATTCAAAGTAAATGGCCACCGAGTCCGTCTCTATCGCAAACCACTCACTCGGGAATCCTTTTGCCAGTAGCTACGCCGAGACACTGATATGGAGATCTTAGGAGAGGAAGAGAAATCTTCCTCACCTGTAATTCATTAAGGGTTCATTTCTTTTTGCAATTTGTACATAAATTCTTGTTTTTTTGAGTGGTTCTTGTACATAAGTTTGAATTAAATATTTTCTTGTCATTTTTGCTGTTCCTTTTTTTTTTCACAAAGTTCGATTTTTGCTCTTCTAAAAATAGCATATGCGTGTTTTTTTATGATGTTGGTTTTTCTTGTTTTGCTGTTCCTTTTCTAAAGGAACACCATTCGGGATCTCTGCTGTTCCTTTTTCAAAGGAACGGCATTGTTACATTTTCCGCTGTTCCTTTTAGTTACCACTGTTCTTTTTCTTCAAAGAAACAACGTTCTTTTATTGCTGTTGTTCCTTTTTCAAAGGAATGGCATTTTGAGTGTTTTTATAGTATTTTTATTTTTGCTGTTCCTTTTTCCCAAAGGAACGGCATTTGCATTTTTGCTGTTTTTTATCATCCGTCGTTGTTTCTTTTCCAAAGGAACACCACTTGCATACTTCTGCTCTCCTTGTGAAATAGCTTATTCTTTTTGCTGATCTAAATTGAGGATGCTTCTTGCCCGTCTTCTTTCTAGTCTTTAAGATACAGCTATGTATTTGTGCAATGAAATATAAAATCACAACATACCAAAATCTGCAAACCATAAATCGCTATATCTATAAGGCTCTGCATTAGTAAGAGGACAAATGGAAGGACATACTTATTTCTTACCTTTTGTTGACATGGTTTTACTAATTTTGCCTGATTGGTTATCTTTATCATGCTGATTCCCTTAACCTTTTTTTATTAGTACTTGGGAATAAGAGCAAAGAGCTTATATCTTCCTATTGAGATAATAAGACTTCTTCCACCATTCCTACTCTTAAGGAGTGTTGAACCACCCTTTGTGTATAAATAAGGAAAAGTATTCTATAAAAAAGAAAAAATATGTGAACATGATATGTGCAGTGTCAAATGCAGGATAGGGGGTCTCATCGAGAGCCAGCCTACCATGATCATGAGGATGGAAGTGAAGTGGCATTCCCATTATGGCCACCACACCAGGGATATGGTCCAAAAGGTATATCAACCAAACGAACCTTGGAACAGGAGGTCTCATCACGAGCCGGCCTGTCCACGTTTCGCTCCTTCCTCGTGAATGGCATTATGGTTAACTGGTCACCAAGCTAGCATAATGGTCTACATTTTGACATAACAAACATTCCTAAGTATACACAAAGGATCATGGTTCTGAGGGTAAAAAAACAACTCTGCCAAGGTTATGGACACCTGTTGGCAGCAGAGTACTGTTAATGGTATTGAAGTCACCTTGCTTACACCAATGGGTAAGATACTAATACTCTTTTGTTTCTTATATCCTAGGAACTAATCATTTGTCATTTCCCGATTTATATATCGCATGAACATTTATCATTACCAATCATGGCAACGGAAGTGACCATGACCACTTGAGATTTGGCAAGTACGATACATGCCCTATCCATCAGCCTCAAATCATAACACAGCAGCCTCTTATATAATACGCGATCAATTCTCCGCCTCGATTTCGGTAATTCGTTGTCCTTTTCAACATAGCATAATTCCATATGCTGTTCCTTTCTGACTTGATTGCAGCCCGGGTGCCGCTCCTT
The DNA here is from genome assembly GCA_034641835.2 of Pinus albicaulis. Classification (NCBI taxonomy): domain Eukaryota; kingdom Viridiplantae; phylum Streptophyta; class Pinopsida; order Pinales; family Pinaceae; genus Pinus; species Pinus albicaulis. The sequence continues at coordinate 170,384,167 of CM076581.1, read as the reverse complement.
TATTTGCCGGCTGGGACAGCCTATCACATTGCGGGGGGGGGAGGTTAACCTCATCATTCCCTGTATTACGTGTCAACTCACCATTCGGGAAAACTAGTGTACGACGGTTTGGCATGGTTTAACGGCATGGCATTTTTATTTTTCACATAAGTTTCTTTCTGTTGCACTTTTGCATACTCTGTGTTTTCTTTCTCGAAACCTTGCGATTATCACCCTCTCTGTGTTTCAAACAGAAAACGTTTTTGTTGTTCCATTTAGAATTTACAGTGAAACCATGGGAGGAAGGGCAATTCGAAGCGAGCCTCAACAGCTGACGATCTCCGCTGCTGCCCGGGAGATCCTGGAAAGAGCACGATGGTTGAATTATTTCAATCGCCTACAGGAGTCTAATGAAACAGTAGCAATGGAATTTTTGCAGAACCTACAGGATGACCACTCCACAGTAAGAGGGAAGCGGATAGCGGTCACCGATGCCATAATTGCAGAAGTTTCAGGACTACCAGCCACCGGACCGGTATGGACATTAAAAAAGGAACGATTACAGAAGGTCATGGAAATTTTCCAGGACGAAGGCCAGAGTTTGACAATTAAGGGGAAGGGATTTCTGCCAGCAACCCTAGGAGAACCCTGGACGGAGCTAGCAAGAACAGTGCAGAGCTACATTACCTGCGAAGGAAGGAAAGACGTGGTAAGACCATGACATCTTAAACTTTTAGCTGTTTTAAAGCAGAAATGCTCTGTAAATTTACCGGCACTCCTGAACTCATTACTGCATGATGCTGCACAAAGTATAAAAAAGGCACAGCACGTAGAGTCAGTCGTTAGTCACCATGGGTTGATACGACTAGTTGTTAGTTATGGTCTCACCCAACAGCAGAGCAGCTGGGAAGAACTGATTGCAATGATTGAGGGGGGATTGACCGAGCCATCCCCAAAACGTAGACATTCTATAAGCACACCAGAGCATCCGGCAAAACGCAGAGGATTAGTACAGCAGGAACCTGTTGCTAGTACATCGGAACAACCAGAGATATCTCAGGAATCGGCAAAGCGCAAGCATGCCATTGATCCACCCGAGCAACCAGAGGAACCCAGAAAATCAGCTCGGTTAGCTCAGATGAGAGGAAGCATAGATAAGCCCAGAAAATCAGCCCGGTTGGCTCGGATACGAGGAAGGCTGGAAAAGCTCCAGGGAAGCACTAGCCAACCAGTGATAATTGAAGATGAGCAACCCGAAGAAGAAGCAGCCAAGCCTTCGGGAACAAAAATAGAAGCAGAAACTGAACAGGAGGAAGAAATGGGACAGCAGGAAGATAGCCCATTACAAGACCTACTGGGAGATGATGACTTGGCCGCAGTCCTAGCCAATATGAGCAAGTATGGCCAACCTTCTAGTTCAGAGGACCCTCACGACAAACCCCAAGAAGAAAACATGCCTGTTCATGATGAAGAGGAGGAAAATAATGAACGGGAACAATCTGTTCCCAGGTCACAAGAGGAAATTTTAGAGGGAGTAGAAGCAGAAACAGCAGTTGCTTAGGAAGAGACAGAACCAGTCGAGGTTCCTACCCCAGAACAGCCAGAGTAGAATAGTGAGGAAGAACCCCAAGAGGAAAATTTAGCAACTGGTCATGATCCAGTCCGCAGCAGACAAACTGCTGTTCCTTCGAATGAAACGCTGGAAATTAAGAAGTTGCGGATGGAACGGAGTAAATTGTTGAATACGATAACCCAGCTCAGACAAAAAATTAGGATTCTGAAAAAGAACCAGAAGGTAAGAAAGACTAGAGGGAGGAAAAAGAAGGCCAACAAGCGGCCTGCTGTTCAAAACCCTACTGAGAATCCAGCTGTCGTTCCAAATGATGCTGAGGAACGGGAACAGACGGATGTTCGCGTTAAAACAGAAAAGGATGATATAAGGATCAGTGACAAGCAAATTCAGACAAAGGCACCACCCTCAGGGGTAATAAGGGTTCTGAACTCCAAACAGCACAATAAGAAAGTTCAGGTAAAAATCCCGGCCTCCACTGACCTATGGAAAAAAGATCTGAAGACAAAAACCTTGCATAAGATGGTGAAGTAAGCCCAGCAAGAAACCGAACAACTTAGAGAGAAAACGGTTCCCCGAGAAAAATATGAAGAGTTACAGCAGCAACTAAGGGACGTCAGTCAATCCAAAAGCCAGGCCTTTGAAGGGTGGAAAAAGGAACAAGAGGAAGTTGCACAGGTAACCCGTAGACTAGATATTGTTATCAAGCAGATGAATACCTTGTGTTCTTTATACAATGATGTCTTAGCATGTAGGGCTCCTGCTAAAAACTATGCTCTGTTTTTATTAGAACGGTATTTACAATTAAAAATAAAAGTTGTTAAAGCAGGCGCCCCTATACAAATCAACACTGTCAATGACTTTATAGACTGTTGTAAACATTATGGAGTGAAAGTCCAGAGATTGTTGTGTGAACTTTATTTGCACGACCTTGTGCTAAGTCAGGAGACTGAGTTAAACCCTGGCCCTTTCATTGGAGACATCCAATTCCAAGCATTCATTTCATTCGGGGTTAATCAGATTAAGTGGCTCAAAGCCTATGATACTTTCCAGAGTCAGGAAAATGGTCTAGATTTACGGGTAAGGGCTGAGCCTAGGAACCCAGTACAGTTGTGGAAAGCTCATAGAAATCTTATAAGGGCTCCTGGTGTCTGTGAAACATTAGGACCCATGCATGAGGCACTCATTCGAGAGATTTTAGAGTATTTTCTTTCCATCAAAGACCTGGCCATTAATGCAGCCAAATTTCGATACCGAATCTCCGAACCAAACATCCAGCTCCGAGAACCATTTAAGTATGAGAACTTTGAGTTAGCTGTCGACCATTTGAACCTCTATGGCGAGAGCATTCTGAAAGCAGGGTCATCCTGGTTAGGATATAGATTTCGCACTCCAATTATTTGGCACCCTACACCCGGATACCAGGCCCTGTATGATATGCCTGAGGGGCAAACAGGTCAGTTCTTTGACTATCTAATCACTCAACATGGTTGTAGGCCTCCGCATGATACTCCTTCTCCAGCATATTCTCTCACTGCATTGCATGTCAACTACAATGTTTTCATGAGGACATGAAACAAGGTAAGCAGGGGGGTGTGTGGAGTCCTAAAAAGGTATGTTTTTTATGACTATTTCAGTGGCTTTTTAATAGAATTTGTGAACCTTTTTGTATCATGAATTTGGAAAGTAATAAGGAACTATAACAAAACATGTGAGAATTGATATGCAAGACTTAGCCACTAATAATGGTTATTTTCTGTACAGGAAAAGGAGAAAACGAGGAATTGCCGTTCCAAAGGAAAGGACAAAGTCGAGATAACTGTTGTCCCTCTAGACGAGAACTGAACGCAAACAAGGATAAACAGATCAAAGAAAATCGGCTCGGAAAAGAAGGAGAAGACACCAGCTCAACGCAAAAGGAAAGACAGGATGAAGAGTTAACAGTTTGACGAATCCCTCAGGATCTTCGATCCTGAGGGATCGCTGCTTTATTTACCTTGTTACTTGGACATCTCCGCCGTCGTCTTTATATAAAGAGACAGCACTGTTAGCTTGATATATATAGATAGAGAGATGGAGGATACGTTTTTTATGTAATTTTCTGTAAAACATCAGCTTTGATTATTAAGTTTCGTTGAGAACTGGTTCAATGCATTTTTGACCGATGCATTAATGGAAGTTTGGTGATTATTTCATCTCCGCGTCTGGATTAACTTCAAGCGGTGTATCCTTGGAGGCTAAGGGCCCGGCCCCGAAGGACACTTGCTTCTGTACCATTACGACTTTACTTCTGTGTGGTTTGTTTATCATTGTTATTTGGTAATTTGATATGCTTTACAAGTTCATATTACATGCTCTGTTAAAGTTTGAATCATTGAGGTTTTTGCAGATAGAATCGTGTGTTGACTCTGCATCAAGTTATTTATCCTTTCAAGAGTTAATTGCATGTTCTTACTGTTATGTTACAGAGCTGTTATACTAAACGTTCGTGTTGTGTGCGTTTCTAATTTATCAGTACTGTTCCATAATTCATTCATCGTTATTGCTGTTCCTTTAGTGTGATTTGTGTGAATTGCCTTTAGAGTGAAAGAATGTTATTTGATTGCAAAGAGAGTATTTGAGTTAATAGATTAAGTTTGGTTACAACCCGCGGGACTTAGTTATTTCAATTGCTGTTCCATTTTAGACTTGCTGTTCTATTCCAGAATTGCTGTTCAATCCTTTATTCGCTTTGCTATTCCATTTACTTGCAGTTGTTGGTTTGGTGTGAGAGATGATCTAAGGCTGTAGTGAGCATTGGCAGTCACTGTCTAGCTCCCAGGCTCGTGGTCTATGCTCTAGTTTCCTTTCCATCAGTTTCCGAAGGGATGGGTTATCACCGCCGAACCCTTGACTGATAAGTTGTTGAGTTTTCTGAGTGTGTGATTTATTCTTTGAAGTAATTTAGTTATAGACAAGCATCCGTTTACTCTTGTATTTCTTAAGCACTGTACTACTAGCATTACTCTGACAAATGATAGCCTCAGATTGAGTCACTCTTTGTAATGACAAAACGCTCCCGGATTGACATATTAATGTGAGGTAATTAGAGGTGAAAGAGACCCTATTTATAGCTCTACAGGATCGTCATCCCTGGCCTTTGATTTTACTTTAAAACAATCGAAAAACCCTTAAAAACTACACAAATAAAGAAAAATTAAGAAAATTATGTGGGATAAGGCTTAAAATGCTTTGGAGGTTGAGGTTAGATCGCAGCCGTTGGATGAAAGCATCCAATGGCAAGGATTTAATGCTAAGAATAATGGAGAGGCGGTTGGATGAATGGTGGGAAAATTAAGTCCAGGTCATTGATCTGCAAAGATCAACGGTCAAGATTGGTTGGGAAAATATAATGTAGAAGGGCCACATTATAAGATAATGGAAGAATATACAAAGAAAATGGGTTGAAAACCTTAATTGGTAGCGAAAAAGGCATAAACAAAGTTTGGATGCGAGATAAAACAAGAGCCGTTGATCTGAAATGATGAACGACAAAGATTTTGCAATGAAGTCCTTTGGAAGAATAGTGGAGGGCGATATTTTAATGGTTTGATGAAATATGGGCCGTTGGATGAGTGTGACGAACGACGGAGATTAAAATATGAGGAAATATAATATGACGAGGGAAAGCAGTTTCGGCTAAAGAAACCGTTGGCTTCACGCGATGAAAAGGAGGGAAGGCAGTATTGCCTTTTTGAACACGATATGAATTTCCGATTGACACCTGTCCTTTTAAAACCGCCTATGTCGCGTGATTTTGAAAAATCAACCTTCAGGCTTAAAATCACGCGAAACCGCACACTGGCCGTCAGATCTGGGGCCTTAGATCGGACAGTCGGGAGGAGAGCACGATGGAGAATAGATGCAAGGGCAGAAAGAAGTGGGACAGGGTCAAGGCGGTTCTAATCTTGACCGCCAGATCAGGAATGGACGGTGGAGATTTGATCTGGGGAAAGGTAGGACCCAAAGGATTTGGGCCTATCAGGTTAAATATGGACCGTCAGATGAAACAGATCAGCGACTCAGATTCAATATTGGGGTTTATGAAATGGGATATGGTGTAGGGGTCTAGCGGGGAATGGGTCATTGTCAGCCGTTGATCTACAGAGATCAATGGCTGGTATTCACCGAAAAAATTTATACAGCGAAGTTTATGAAAATAACAAAGGGTGAGGGCTTCAATCTGGACCGTCAGATGTATCCAATGGATGGCCCAGATCCAATCGCTGGATTGCCAATCGGTGGAGGAGAGAGGAAAGGTGTAAAGAAAATTTGCGATGTGATTAGATTGGAGCCGTCGATCTTAGAGAGATCAACGGTCGGGAATGAACTGTGGGTTTCAATGTTAGAGGCTGTGGTGGAGGGCGATTCAACGTGTATCATTAGATCTCAGGAGGAGATCAATGGTGAAAAATGAATCAGGAATCCGCAATTGGAGGGAACGGGATGCAGTGCTTAAAAATAATTTCCCGATGCGTGATTTGTGATTACGCGCCAGTCGTCGGATCAAAAAGGTAAATCAACGGTGGAAAACGTGGCGGGAGTGCATAAACCAAAGTTTCATCGCATCGGGGAAATGCAGTTTAACAAAGAAAATGTGCCCATATGAATGCCCCAATTGTGATAAGCGCCCAGGGACTTAGTGTTTGGTTCCGATGCCGAGTCACATAGTGGGGAAGTGGTTAGGGGCTTAGTCGAAGGGGGCTAAAGGCCTCAGTTAAAAAAGATTGTTTTTTATGTTTTTTCAAGGATTTTCAACGGATTTTGGGGTTTTCGACAAGGTTTAAAAAGGAGTTTAAACCTAATTAAAAATGGGATTTATGAAAGGAAATGGAGAAAAATGATGAAAAAGGAGGATTTTTATGGGGAAAAGGGAATAAAAAGGAGGTTAATTTTGAGTGAAAGAAGGGGTAAAAATGAAGGGAAAAAAAGGGTTTTTTGCAGTAGTCTTTTCTTCAGGAAAACAACAGATTTTCAGAATTGAGATGGAAACGGTAGTGAAGATTAATCAAAGGATAAGATATCTTCACAACACTTCAAGAACTAAAAATTTGGCAATAAAATTGTTTCTTGAAGGTTTAAAACATGATTTAGCCACCATTTGATATGACAAATTTTACAAGTGGCTAACAAGTATGATGTGAGCAGAAATACATATAATACCAACTAAGAAAAGTGTAAAATTGGCATTTGAGCATAATAATGGTCCCATTTTAAACATTTACACATAATACTTAGGATAAATTGTATTTTGTGGGTTTTTTAGTGTTTTTGCATGAAATGAAATTAGTTAAGAGGGATTTTTAACTTTCCCTAAGAAAAAAATGTTTTAACTTAGGAAAAGGGAATAATGTTGAGGAAAAGGGTGATTATGAAGGGATTCCAGTACTTATTACTAATTATTTACTAAGCCTTGGGTCCGGTCCCAACAAAAGTCAGAGAAATTCTTCGAGCCTTTTTAACTGAAGGTTTTGAGTACTGAATACTTTGAGGAGAGGGGAAATTAGTAATTTTGCAAAATGATGTTTGCCCATTCTTTCTGAAACTGATTTCTACCTTCCCATCATTATTCTAACATTTTTTCATTATTTTCATAGGTGCATTTAAGCTTGCAACCCTAAATCCATTTTTTCTTTAAAAGCAGGAAACTATCTAATTCTAACCTTATTCCATCCGAGGGCTCAGATTAAATTGTTGAGCTCCTCATTTATTCTCTAACTATCTACTGATTTGTCAAGTTTAAATTGTTTGACAGATCTTTATTCTATATCTATAAACATAATATTCAAAGCATGAAAAAGTTAAGATTAAACTATTTAACTCATCATGGATTATGACATTTTGAACAAGCTGCACATAATCATTGTTCTTGCAGTAAAAGTAAAAATTAGTGCCATTTTGACTTGCATCACTTTCATATCTTATTCTTATCTCTTTTTTGTCTTTGGGGTCCATTTTTTATTCTTTTTGATCTTTTCTTTTCAAGTCCTTTGATCTTTATTTTAGGACTTTTACCCTCTTTTCATTTTTATTATTTTCAATATATGGGAAAACAACTTGCAGAAAGCAAGGTATGTACATATTTACAAGACTAATCATAGTAAATTCAAAAACTATGAAGCCTATTATTATAGGACCCTAACAGTGGCTCCACATGGGGATGGCATTTCCTGGTGAAATGTCAAGAAATTTAAGACTCGTAGCCTTTGAATTTTGACTATGCTGACCTTGTAGATGTTATTTGATTTCTGTAATTGTTCATACTTATGATATTTTACCTCTAAAAGCTTAGGGACTTCTCTCCGGGCTTCAATTTTGTTAGGAACATATCCAATCCAATATAAAATCTTGCAATGTTATGTACAATGGATAAAGTAAAAAAAATTAACTATTGTTCATTTCTGAAGAGTAGTAGTGCTTCAACATTCTGCCATTCATGGGTCCACCTAGAAAATCTGATCCATCCATTTCTTTCAAAAAGAAAGCATTGTTACCTTTGTAACCATAAATAATATAAGGTCCTTTCCATAGGAAATCAAATTTCCCATGTTTACCTTTCTCTTCTCTCCTTGAATCCCATTTTAGAACTTTTTCACCAATGTAGAAATCATCTTCTTTACTCTTTTTGTCAAAAAAAATATTAATATTCTCTTGGATAACTTGAGAATTAAGATAAACCTCTTCTCTTGTTTGCTGCAAGTGAGTGGTTTGATTAATCCTTCCTTAAATGTCATTTGTCTCAACTTGTAATTCTTGGATTATCTTCATTACTGGTACTCCTAAGGAATATGGAAAAACAACATCCATTCCATAAACAAGTTGGTAAGGGGATGTACCAATATATTTTTTGGTGGTAACTCTATCTGCCCATAAGGCATTAAGTAACCTCTTGTTCCAAGTCTTCTTGTTATCTTCTAGTAATTTTTTGATAATGTTCACAAGGCTCTTATTGGAAGATTCAGTAAGGCCATTACTTTGAGGGTAATATGCAGTAGAATGGCCTAAGGTAATGTGATATTTATGGCAGAAATCAATCATCTTTCTGGATTTGAATGTAGCTGCATTGTCCGTGATAATATTTTTGGGACATCCAAATCTTGAAAGTATGTTTCTTTCTAAAAAGGAGATAATGACACTGTCAGTGGCTTGCCTGGAAGGTATGTCTTCTATCCACTTATTAAAATAATCATTTCCTGTCAGAATCCACTTATGTTGGGCTGATGATGGAGGGTGAATTTCATCAATGAATTTAAGAAGCCATTGTTGAAATGGCATTTATGTTGAGATGGGTTTTAAGGGTAGGGGCAACAACTTTTTTTTTCCCTCAAATATTTGACACTTGTGACAGGAGGTCACATACCTTTTTACATCTGCAAACAAAGTAGGCCAGTAAAAACTAGCTCTCAGGATTTTGTCTACAGTAGTCTTCCAGTAGATATGTCCTCCACAGTCACCTGCATGAAATTATTCTAAAACATTGTTAGCTTCTTCTTTAAGAAAATAATTCAGTAAAATTTCACTATGATCTTTCCAAAAAAGTACATTGTGTAATATACAAAATCTTACTACCTTCAATTTTAAAAATCTAGCTTTTGTTCTTGATAATCCAGGAGGAGCTTGTAAATTTAGTAATACAAATATAATATCTGCATACCACTGTGAGTCTGAAAAGGCTTCACTGATCTCTGGAGTCACCATCTCTTCCTAATCATCTACTTGGGCAATAAAATTAATGTCTAAAGCATGAAAATTTTATTCAACCATGAGTTTAGCTAAACATTGACCTTTTATAAGTTTAGTGGGTTTTATTTCTATGTCATATTCCAAAATTGTGGTAATCCACTTGCCTCTTTTACCATCAGGACCATTCTGTGTTATAATTTCCTTTACAACTACATTTGGAACATAGGCAATGATGTGTGAATAAAGAATGTACACTCTAAAGTATTTAATGGCCTTTACCAAAGCTAGGGCTTGTTTTTCCATGATATTGTACTTCAAAGTGGAATCTATGAGTGGTTTGCTAAAGAAATAAATGGGCTTCTCATAACCCTGGTCATTTTTCTACAGTAAAACTACAACAATAGTGTGTTCTGAAGCAAATGAAAAAATGATGAAATCTTTTTTAAAGTCAGGACTTAGAAGGACTAGGGTTTTTGTTAAAGCTTATTTGATAGATTCAAATGATTGTTTAGCCTCAATAGTCCATTTAAGTACTGAGTCATTTTTAAGGATATTGTTAAGATCTTTGATTATTTTAGCTAAATTTGAGATGAATCTTCTAAGGAAATTAATTTTACCTAGAAAAGCTTGTAACTCTTTAACGTTCCTAGGAGGACTAATGTTAAGGATGGCCTCTATTCTGGAAGGGTCTATTCTAATTCCTTCTTTATATATTATGTGTCCAATTAACTTACCTTCTTCTAATCCAAATAAAGTTTTCTTAGGGTTTAAAGAGATGCCAAATTTCCTGCATTTAAGAAAGACTTGCCTGAGATGATCCACGTGTTCATAATCAGTCTTTGAGAAAATAGTAATGTCATCTAAATAAATTAATAAGAATTCATTAATTTCCTTTGCAAATTCTATATCCATAGCTCTTTGAAAAGTGGCTCCTGCATTCATTAACCCAAAAGGGATTTTTACATACATAAAAGTGTCCCATGGAGTAGTAAAAGTAGTTTTGGCTTGGTCCTCTAGTTGGACTAAAATTTCGTTGTACCCTGAAAATCCATCTAAAAGTGAAATCCTATAAGAACCAACTACCTTCTATAAAATGTGATCCATTTTTGGTAAAGGGTAATTGTCTTTTAAGGACACCTTATTTAAATTTCTAAAATCAACACATAATCTAATTTCTCTTGTCTTTTTCCTGGTGGGAACTAGATTAGAAACCCAATCAGAATATCTAATTGGTGCAATTATTTGGACCTCATACATTCTTTTTACCTCTTTCTCAATTAAAGGCATCAAAACAGGATTGATCCTTCTTAACTTTTGTTTAAAAGGATTTTGGTCTTGTTTTATAGGGATTTTATGTTGTATTATACTGATGTCATAGGATTTTAGGTCCTCATAACTCCAAGCAAAAACATCTTGAAATTCCTTAAAAAGAGCAATGTATTTTTCTTTTTCTTACTGAGGTAAATCTTTGGAAAGTTTAATCATCTTAGGTTTTAACTCTGTACCTATGTTGCATTCCTCAATATCAAATCTAAGTGGCTCCATTATCAGTTTTCTTGCAACATCATTTGAGTCAAATAAATCTTCTAAAGGAGTTAAGCCTTTTGGTAAAAAATTATCTCTTAAGTTCAAAATATCATATTCATCATCAATCATCTCTTCAATTTCTACTTTCTCTGAGTTATCTATGTCTGATTGACTAAATTTAGTAGGTTTTGAAAATTTTATTTTATTTACATCTATGTTATTCAAATAAATTTCACTATCTAAATTCTGATCTAATATACAGTCTGTGTCTATTTTACAATTCTGAAATTCACCTTCATTGTTCATAAAATGGTAAATCTGTTGATCTTGTGAGAAAATTTGCCAATATTTAAGATTATATGGAATTATTGGTCTGTGTATGACTTCTGTAATATACCTATGATTTGGCTGAAATGGCAGATTACAGGTACTAGCAAGTAAATCTATTGATCTTGTGAGAAACTTTGCCAATATTTAAGATTATCTGGAATTATTGGTCTGTGTTTGACTTCTACAGTATACCTATGATTTGGCTGAAATGGAAGATTACAGGTACTAGCAAAAGTTTCTAGGGAGTGAGCCTGTATGTTCTGTTTTCTTGGTATTGTATAAAAATTACATTCCAACAGTTCAGTGATAGTTATTTTTTACAAATCATGTTTCACCAATTCTTTCAAAGGAATTGGTATTTTTAATTTTGCAATTTCAGCTTATATATTAAATGAAGCCTGTGTTTTACTAAGCTGAATTATTTCTTTTTTAGTAACTATAGTTTGAGTAGGTGTATCTTCTTTTCCTACAACTGTTTTCCCATTTTTCAGTTTGTGTTTCTTGTGTCATATTGCTCTTAGTTTTATTTTCAGGAATGGTTTGAGAAGCAGTAGATGTTTTTTTCAGATTTTGAATTATCAGAAGTTGTTTTGGCAGTAGTAGCATTTGGATGAACAGTGGGTGTTTTGGAATCTAAAATTGATGTTTTAGCAGAATTAGTTGTTTTGACAGCAGCAGGTTTTGGATCTGTTGATGTTTGGAAAGCCTCATCTGTTATATCAACAATCTTGGGACTGGGTGAAATTTTAGGGCTGGGAATTTTCTGGGATGAGTTAGAGTTTTGCTTATTTTCCCTAGGGAGAATTTGCGGAACTTTGGTAGTGGGAGCTTTACTGTTTTCTTAGTTTATGTTTCTGCATATTTCTTAGTAGAAGGTGTTGGTATCCTGTGTTTTGATAGATTGGCTAACCAAAAAACAAGGCAACATCAGAACCAATCTTTAGAGTTCCAGGATCTAGTCCTCCTGTTCTCAAAGAGGGATCTCTCAAATTATTTGCAAAGGTATGTCTTGTTTGCTTTCAAGTATTTATTTTAGACTAGTTATGAAGTACAAGTGTTGTTTGATTTGTTTGTTTAGTTGAATTGATACTGCAGAACATGAAAGGTCTAGGTAGAAAGAGGAAATATCTGATTCATTGGGCAATGGAGTCAAAATTAAGTTGGTAACAGGCTCACAAATGGATATGGGATATCAAAGGTAAAATCTAACTTGGCCATAGGATCCTTTAGTTTTGTGAATGAGGTGAACATTAATGATTTTGAAAAGAGAGGTTTAGTTCTCAACAAAGGGAACTTGAAAACATAACTTGAACATGAAGAGGCATTTGATAGACAGGGCTAGCCATGAATTCTACAAACCACACTTTAAAAAAATAATGACTTCAAGACAACTTTCAAAATGAAATCTAATATTCGGGGAACTCCCTATTTTCTCAAAGATTTTATTTCAAAGGAATTAGAAAACATGAAAAATTCATTGATAACTGCAGTCATAGAAGAGGGAACTCCTAAACATCCATGATTACAACTATAAAGACCTTTGAAACAACTATTCTAGCAGGAACAAAGGGTATGATCAAAACATACCTCTTTGGAAAACTACAAACAATGGTACTTCAAAGGGAGACTTCAAAAATAGTTTTCAAGTGGCAGCAGACAAGCAGGGAAAACCATAAATCATGCTGAAACCAAATATTTGAACTATTAGAGAAATAAAAAAGCATGAGGACTAAAGAGAAATATTGAAGACTCTAAAATACCTTAACAGAAGAAAACATAGAACAGTGAAGGATAAACAGGTCTAAGGTGCTTCCAGGAGTCATTTCTTAGCCTAAAATTTTTATCCTACTGTAGTAAGAAATTATGAAACATAATGAAAATAGGAGAAACAACATACAGTTCAGAATACATCACCAATATCCAAGCTCAGGGATCCAATGATAGAGCCTTCTCAAGAACAAGCATGTCACAACATCAGCAAGCTTCCAATACTTCAATTTCTTCTTCAACTTTGAATAGACTATGTATTATTTCAAATATTTTCAATATTACAACTAGTGACGAACCAACCCTTTACAATGTGCTCCTCAAGGAGATTTTATAAGAAAATGAGGAGGTGGAAGAGTTCCTAGGGTTGAAGTGTAATTAATTCTACACTAAATGAAACTCCTAGCCTTGGAAACCATGCAAGGCATAAGGCATGGAAGCATCGAGTTACAATTCTGTTTCATTTACTCTGTTTCTACTTTTTAGGCTTAATGGGTAAAAAGGATTGACTTTAAGGCTCTTCTTATTTTTATAATAACTTCTATTGACAGTTAGGATATTTTTTTTGCTTGTAATAACTGTTCAGCTATCTTTGGCCTTAATGTTTTGGATTGAGATTTGATCTGGGTATTCCTTTGAGGCAGAGAAGCTGCATGGTGGCAATATAGTAGTTGGGGAATCAATTGGCCCCTGTGATGTGGCATTCGAGGTCTTCTAGATCTGATTCTCTATTTCATAAAACCAGTGATTTAGCTTTGGATCTGTGTTTAGGCTTGATTAAGCCATAATCTTCATCTTTGACACTGATACCCTTTCATTAATTGATTGCTGACTTTGTTTGTTGTTTGCAAGTGCGCAAAAGGTTTATTGGAGTTTTTGCTCAAAAAACTGATAATCATGACTTATCGATTCCCTAAAAACATTTAATGATCCCTTTGAAACCCTTTAATATGTATCAAAATTCCGTAAGGATCATCATCCTTGGCCAATAACAGTGTAATCACCTGCGAGAGGATTTAACTTTAACTTCAACTAAACCTGCATAAAAACACACAAACATTATTTAAATCCCGAGAGTTCATGGTTTAAACTACTTAGGAGGGCTGGTGGAAGCATTTCGAAGTGAATGCGTCAGATGATCTCCACCGTGGATTATTCTAATCCAATGGTCCACATTCGTACTCACACCTAAACCTCCATTGACCTGGTTATTCCCATATTGCTTGCATTCGCACTTCCTTCGCATCGCTCTGAAACGCTTCCACCAACAGTCCTAAGCAGTTTAAACCATGAAATCGCAGGATTTAAATAATGTTTGTGTGTTTTTATGCAGGTTTAGTTGAATTTAAATTTAAATCCTCCTGTAGATGATTACACTGTTATTATCCAAGGATGACAATACTTACGGCCTTTTGATACATATTAAAGGGTTTCAAAGGGATCATTAAACGTTTTTAGGGAATCAATAGGTCATGATTATCGGTTTTCTGAGCAAAAACTCCAATAAAACTTTTGTGCACTTGCAAACAGAAAACATAGTCAGAAATCAATTAATGAAAGGGTATCAGTGTCAAAGATGAAGATTATGGCTTAATCAAGACTAAACACAGATCCAAAGCTAAATCATTGGGTTTACAAAACAGAGAATCAGATCCAGAAGACCTCGAATGCCACATCACAGGGGCCAATTGATTCCCCAACTACTATATTGCCACCATGCAGCCTCTCTGCCTCAAAGGAATACCCAGATCAAATCTCAGTCCAAAACATTAAGGCCAAAGATAGCTGAACAGTTATTACAAGCAAAAAAAATATCCTAACTGTCAGTAGAAGTTATTATAAAGATAAGAAGATCCTTAAAGTGAATATTTTTTACCTATTAAGCCTAAAAGGCAGAAACAGAGTAAATGAAATAGAATTGTAACTCGATGCTTCCCTGCCTTATGCCTTGCATGGTTTTCAAGGCTAGGAGTTGCATTTAGTGTAGAATTAATTACACTTCAACCCTAAGAACTCTTCCACCTCCTCATTTTCTTATAAAATCTCCTTGAGGAGCACATTTTAAAGGGTTGGTTGGTCACTATTTGTAATATTGAAACTTTATGAAATAATACATAGTATATTCGAAGTTGAAGAAGAAATTGAAGTCTTGGAAGCTTGATGATGTTGTGACATGCTTGTTCTTGAGAAGGCTCTATCATTGGATCCCTGAGCTTGGCTATTGGTGATGTATTCTGAACTGTTTGTTGTTTCTCATGTTTTCATTATGTTTCATGATTTCTTACTACAGTAGGACAAAATGTTTAGGCTAAGAAATGACTCCTGGAAGCACCTTAGACTTATTTATCCTTCACTGTTCTATGTTTTCCTCTGCTAAGGTATTTTAGAGTCTTCAATCTTTCTCTTTAGTCCTCATTCTTGTTTATTTCTCTAATAGTTCAAATAGTTCGTTTCAACATGATTTATGGTTTTTCCTGCTGGTCTTCTGCCACTTGAAAACTGTTTTTGAAGTCTCCCTTTGAAGTACCATTGTTTGTAGTTTTCCAAAGAGGTCTGTTTTGATCATACCCTTTGTTCCTACTAGAATAGTTGTTTCAAAGGTCTTTATAGTTGTAATCATGGATGTTTATGAGTTCCCTCTTCTATGACTGCAATTATCAGTGAATCTTTCATGTTTTATAATTCCTTTGAAATAAAATCTTTGAGGAAATAGGGAGTTCCCCGAATCTTAGATTTCATTTTGAAAGTTGTCTTGAAGTCATTATTGTTTTAAAGTGTGGTTTGTAGAATTCATGGTTAGCCCTGTCTATCAAATGCCTCTTCATGTTCAATTTATGTTTTCAAGTTCCCTTTGTTGAGAATTAAACCTCTCTTTTCAAAATCATTAATGTTCACCTCATTTACAAAACTAAAGGATCATGTGGCCAAGTTGGATTTGCCCTGTGATATCCCATATCCATTTGTGAGCCTCTTACCAAATTCATTTTGACTCCATTGCCCAATGAATCAAATATTTCCTCTTTCTACCAATATTTCCTAGACCTTTCATGTTCTGCAGTATCAATTCAACCAAACAAACAAATCAAACAACACTTGTACTTCATAACTAGTCTAAAATCAATACTTAAAAGAAAACAAGACATACCTTTGCAAACAATTTGAGAGATCCCTCTCTGAGAACAGGAGGACTAGATCCTGGAACTCTAAAGATTGGTTCTAATGTTGCCTTGTCTTTTGGTTAGCCAATTTATCAAAACACAGGATACCAACATAATGGCGATCACAGTGGGACTTCTAAGTAAAATCCTTAAAACATAACATTGTTATAGCATCATTTCTCACCTTCATATGATTCATGATTGCTTTTATGGCTTTGGGCACCCATTCCTACAGACTTGGACAAATTCACTTAAAAAAAGTGTAAAAATCCCCATACGCGGTTATGCCTAGACTTTTCCGCGTGTATACGCGAGTCCACATGTACTTTTCCGCGTATGCCATTAAAATCATGAAAAAATATATAAAAATTCCCTATTTTCGGGCTGGGTTGATGGTTACTCAGGTAGTTCAACCACCCCAGCACGTGGCCAACTGTTTCCAACTGTTGAAACTACTTTGAGGGAGTATAAAAGCACCTCATGTGTATGGCCTAAGGGATAGAGAGAATTATTGATATTATACTCTGTTGGTATTCCCTATCCAAGTCTGATTCCCCGTGCCTCCTGCACTTTACCAGTTCATTACAGGAAACCCTTGTTTCCTTGAGATGCTCATCTCCCTATATGTCATCTCGTATGCACCAGTTTGGAAGGAGTCTTAGCGAGGCAAGGGCGGGACAGATCCGGATGACGGTCTGCTCGAAGATCGTGGAAGGATTCATGTGATCTCTCCACTCGTTATTTGTACATGCTATTTATAATACAGAAGTACCATCTTGTTCCCGAAATATACGTGTTAGTGTCTGCTTACATATATGAGAAAATTGTTATTTAAGCATTCATTATGATCTATTTAATGTTTTATATGGATTTCACTAACATTTAGAGTAGATATATGCTGTACAACCAGTTCTTCGTGCTTGTTTCTTCTTGTCTTTCAGGTTAAGAAGGAAGGACGGTTGTTGGGGGTTTGGACCCCGCGGGATCTGCTTCAACCGTAGGACCTACGGGTAACTTCCTCGATCTACTCTATTTAGTTTTTCATGAACATGCATGGTTGTGTGAGTCCTTCTTAAGTAGCATGCCCCTGCTCTGTGGAGGTTGTAACCCAACGAACCTCTAGGGTGATATTCCCCGAAACAGAACTGGTGACTCCACTGGGGATCACATTCTTGTGATTCTCCTGTTGGGTGGTTTCAGCTGTTTGATAGGTTGCCGACAGTTTTAACTTTCATTTGCAGTCCAGTTTACTATTTCTCAGTCAGTCTGAAGTCCTGGTTTCTTTTCCAGGCTTGATCCTTTTTGTTTTTTCATTATTTGCCTTTATATACGCGCTTTTTTCTGCACATAGTCGCGTATACACGCAAGTTTGTCTAAAGGGAGTCGCGTATACACGGGTTTCCTTTAGCACAGTCGCGTATGCACGCTGGTTGCTAAACTGTGAAGTAGCGTATACCTAGGAAGATTTTGAATTTTTGGGTTTCTTGACTTTTTGGTCCTTTCTGGCTGTGGAGACCTGTTCCTACAGTGTCTTTGTACTCTCTGGGTTGTGAAGGAAGTGGTTTTTTGTCTGTTCTCTCTTTTGTTTGATTGAAAACTAGTCTTTTTGGCAAAGTGTTGTTTCTGGTGCTGGCACTTCTGGTTTGAGTACCAAGATCGCTTTCTGAGCATTCTTGGCTGTTCTTCTTTATCAGAACAGAGAGCTCCTGCTCATTCACTCTTTCCTATCTTTGTGTTGTGCTTCGCATTACGATTTTTGCTCGTTTCTTGATTGGTTTTCTTGAGTTCAATAGGCTAGGTCTTGTTGCAACTTTTGAAGAGTTTTTCTTGCTTCTTCGAAGTTTTTGTTTGCGGCAAGTTTGCACTATTCTTCTAGGCTGAGTGGCTGAGTTTTCTTGTCTTATTTTTCTCTTATTGATCTTGCTACGAGTTAGCCTTATAAGGTTTGGGAGCATTGTTGAATTTTGTGCTTGAAATTCAGTCTTGTTTGGTTTGGATTTTGATAGTTGTGCTTGGTCTTTTTCGGGCTCTTTCTTTATAAAACTAAAAAGCTCAAAAAACATTTTCTTTGATTTTTGTTTTTGCATTTCAAAGGCTCAAAAAACATTTTGTCTTGTTGTTTGCTTTTGTTGTTTCATTTTCATTTTCGTTTTGCCATATCTTTTGAAGTTTTTGTGAGGTTTCTTGCTTTTAGTTTTTGGCTTGATTTTGGGGAGGAGTTGTCATTGATTTCTTCTTCTTGTTTTTAAGCGTTTTGGTGTCTTCATATTAAGAGTTCTTGATTTCGGGAACTAGCTTTCTGGGAAACCAAAAAAGAGTTAAAACTGAAGGAGCTTTTTGGGAAATTTCACTCTGCTTTAGGAGATTTTGCATCTTAGAATTTGCATGCTTGTAGTGATTTGCATTAGGTACACTTCAGCATTTAGTCAGTTTCATAGTTTTTGTGAGTGTGAGTTTGCTATTTGAAAAGAAAAATACAATTTTTAATCTCGTAGAACCTGTATAGAGATTTCTCTTCATCGAAAGACAATAACTGCATTTGCATGTAGTTAAGTTTTTATTAATTTCTTTCTGCGTCATAACATCATAAGTTTCATCTCCATATCCTTGTGACTTAACATAACAACCCATTAAAATAAGCGATATAACTTAAAATCAACTAGCAAGTTTTCTAAGTGTCATACACCAACTAGCTAGGTTGTAGGGCCTTGGATTAGGTGAGTGGAGAGTTAACTCTCCAAGGCCACTCAAACAAACATAGAAGTTGATTAATTGAGTGAAATCCAACACCGTTAGGTGGACCGGGAAAGCTCTCCTCCAGAGAGTCAAGCGCGAGGGGAAGTGAAGGCTGAGAAGAGGGATACCCCCTCTCCGATTAGCTGAATCTGACCTCAAGACCGTTCCACCCGGCTTCTGATATGGATTGGTGCCCATAGTTTCCACTCCTAGGTTCCACACAGGTGACTGCGGGGGGGAATACCCGTGGTACCTGAGGCAGACGTCGCATCACTTTCAGTAGTACTTCTGGGGGGTGCCCTTGCGAAGCTTGGGTGCTTGAGCTGGCAAAGGCTGTCGTTAGGAGGTTGGCGTAACTGTTTCTGATACCTTCGCTAGTTTTTCTGGGCCCTAATCATCCCAGACTGCTTTCGGGAGGTCCTATATTTCGCTTTCCTGTATTTTGGTGTCCGGTCCTCATCACCCGGAGCGGAAATACTTGGAGGCTGTTTGCTTGACTGTATCTCAGGGATTTTTATTATAGTGAGTGCTCTTTGCTCCTAGCTTGCCTAGATTTTCACTTTTTTGAGTCTAATTTAAAATCTATAAAAGTGGTTGATCAAGCACCTCGTCGTTCGAGGAGAATCCGGGGGTTATCTCCCGAGAGTCCAGAGCCTTCTTCGAGAAGGCGTAGGAGTGATTTAGCAGGTGGTTACCACCCTGTGGCGTCTGACGCAGTGGAGAGAGATCCTCCACAAAGGTTTGAAGGTTTCATAGCTGATTCTGGTGTCGGTCCCGAGAGGAGCGTTCCGCTCACCTCGCGAGTTTTGTTTCCTCAGGAAGAAGATTTTCAAATAGAAGACGTACCTGAGCCTCCGGAAATAGGTCCATCTCCTCTTCCTCCTGATTATCCGTTCGTTGTTCAATACATCGGACCTGAGTCGGAGAGACCGGGAGATCTTCCGTATCATTCTTATCTTTCGATGGCCACGACAGGGAACGCGGCTTCTACCGTGAGTGCTGCAGGCATTCAGACTCCTGCTTCTGTTGAAGCAGGGGGCACTATTGCTTCATCTTTGATTGCTTCTAGTGCTGCTGTGTTTGGCTCTGGTTTTACCCAAGCACAAGCTTCTCATTCTGGTGCCTTCTGTTCAGGGATGCCCTCTAGTGGGAATCCCTCTTTTTCCTTTTCCGTTGCTTCAGCAGGATCTACGCCCATGTCCAACATGGCTAGTGGATCGGCTTCGTTTCAAGGGTTCCCCTTTGGAACTGGACACATTCCTAGTTCGAATCCATCTTTAGGGTCCTTTTCGTTTACTTCTCAGACCCAGAGTTTCAACCCTTGGTCTGGGGGGCAAAGTTCGACTACTTTTACAGGATGGAACCTTGTATTCACTACAGCCAGGGCAGGGAATCAGTTTTATGTAGGTCATCAAGGGAATGCTTCTTTCCCTTCGTCGAGTGCATATCAGACCTTTTCTCCTCTGTCTAATGCCTGGAACCCCTATCAGGGGCTTTCTTCTTCATTTTATACTTTAGCGGGGGGAACTGGTCTGGGTTTTGGTAACTCTGCGTTGGGAGGAGGTTCTTCTCCTTTTTCTACGAATCCTTTCTGGCAACCTGGTGCCTCATCAAATCCAGGCTATTCTTTTCAGAATTTTGGGAATCCATCCCATCAAGGATGGAATCCTCAAGCTCCACCTCGATTACCTTTTCTGGCAACTTTAAACTTGCCATATCTGTCGAAGTTGACTAATGATTCGATTCGGTATGGTCCGGGGTGGCCTCCGGTTCCCACCAAACTTCCTTCAGACATTCCAAAGTTTGAAGGTAAGAATGGAGAAGATCCGGCTGACCACATTACCACTTTCCACTTATGGTGTTCTTCGAACTCCCTGATCGATGATTCGATTAGGTTGAGATTATTTCAACGCACCCTAACTGGAAACGCCGCCAAATGGTATATTGAGCTAACTGGGGGCAGTTTTTCTACATTTGGAGAACTGGCTGTTACATTTCTGAACCATTTTCAGTTGCCTGTCCGATATGATGTTGGGACTGAACTCCTAGCCAATTTTAAGCAGGATGAGGCAACCCACATTTATGACCACATTCAGGAATGGAGGAGAAGGAAGAGGCTTATCAAAGCTCATATTCCAGGTGAATTCCTTTTGGAATGGTTTCTCAGATCCCTGCAGTCAGATATTTCGAAGGATGTGTCCCTTTCTGGGGTATTTTCCGAGGAGCAGCCCATTTTTAGGGCCCAGCAGCTAGAATTGATCTATTCTCAGTCTGGGGTTCTCCATAAATATCTGCCCAATGCTCCTCGCTCCAAATTAGATTTATCGAAAACTAAGCCTGGTCCTCATGGCGACGGACTAGTTGGATCGATCAATAGTGGTGCAGCCAGCCTGCTTCTCAATTGCAACAATTGTCTTTACAATCTGCTCCTTCTGGTCAGGCTGTGCCTGCTGAGTCATCACCTTCCCAGTCTTTGTCCATAAATGCTGTCCAAGCTTTTGATCCCAAAGGAAATCAACAATCCGATGGGAAGAAGAAGGGACGAAATAACAAGAAGAAGGACAAGAACGGGAAGGGTAATGCGAATAAAACCAACGAGCATGTTGGTGAGGGTCAAAAGGATAAAAAGAAAGTGAAGTTTCCATGCAAGTTGTGTACTGGAGACCATCTCACACACCTTTGCCCTAAAATTCAGGATGTGCAACGCTTGTTAGCCCAGTAGGGTTCTTCTAGTTCCCAGGCTGTGTTAACAAACCCTTTTCCCCAAGGGCAGCAATTAGTTGTTGGCGCGAACCAAAATCCTAGGGCTTCCTCTGGAGGTACCCAGGAAGGGGAAATTCCATCGAACATTTTTATGATGAGTGCTCACGCGGATATCGCTACGAGATCCCGTGATTATGGTGGAGAGGAATCTTCGAAAGCTAAGGAAGTTCCTGATGCTACTGAGCCGCTTCACATCACGAAGCCTACTGTTGAGTCTATGCCTCGGATGCCAAAAGCATCTTCTAAGTGATCAACGATTAATCCAAATGCAAGGGCTGCCCAGAACTACTCGATTGTAGAAGATCTGGCGCAGAGTCCTTGTGCTATGTCAGCTTTAGAGGTACTCCAGTCTTGTCCGGCTCAGCGCAGTGCTTTGCTCACTGCCATTGGGGCTATTGATCTGAAAAATTCTCTTCTGGTTACATTTGATATGACTAATTTTAAGAAGAGACTTCCTCATCACATGGATTTTCATATTAGATCATCGTATCGAAAGTGAAATATCTTTCGAACGGTTGTTGATGAGGGTGCTTCCACATGCATGATGTCTCTCGCATGCTGGAAGACACTTGGATCTCCCAAAGCTGTTCCATCTAGCACTGTTCTTACTGCGTTCGATGGTCATTCTCACAGACCCCATGGTATTGTCCCGGCTTTGCCCATCTGTGTTGGGGGCAAAACTGTTAATATAGAGGTTTAGGTAGTGGATGCAGCCTTGGACTACAACCTTCTGTTGGGGAGAAATTGGATTTATGATATGGATGCCATTGCGTCCTCATTATTTCGAATTTTATGTTTCCCCCATGAAGGGAGGATCGTTACAGTGGATCAACTGGACTGTCCTCAGATAGACCCGAATGCGTCTTCTGACTCATCTATTCCAAAGTTGGATAATACTAAGGCGCCTGTTGAGAATTTAGGAGTTGGAATGTATTCTTCCTTGATGGGTACTTTCGATATTTCTCCTCCTACAGTTCATATTAATGCTATTTCATCCTCCAAGGCTCCTCTTCGAAGAGAGTTCTTCAGAACTCATTATTTTTCGGACCCTTGGACCTTACCTTCCCCTACTGCCACATTAGTGGAAGGTCAAGTGGGTGGAATGGCATCTCCGATTTCTGCAGCTGAGATTGCATATCAGTCTATTGTTGACTCTGCGGAATCCGTTCCAGCTTCTCTTTCACCGGAAGAGTTGGATGGAGATGTGGCTCCGGCTTGGACGCTTAGTTCTTCTTCGGCCCAGGATTGTCTTGATACCACTCTTCCATCTGAAGAGGCCATTCTGGAAGCCATGACTGGTATAGATAGACCATGGGATGACTTGCATCATCGGTCTTACTTCTTACCTGACTTGAGCGAAGTTGAAACAAGTTTTCCAAGTCCTCAGTCTCCTGGTCCTGTTCACCCAGTCTTGAGCCCTTTAGCACCAACACAGGTTTATGTTGAAGGGAACATGGCTGTGATTTCTCCTACTATCCCGGTGAACATTTCCAGGGATCCCAATATTATCGAGAATTTCTTCGTTGGAGCTGAATGTTCCCGTGAAGAGATTCAAATTTACACCGAGCTCTTTAAAGAGTATAGGGATGTATTCGCTTGGTCTTATGAGGAAATGCCTGGCATAGACCCATCTATTGTCCAGCATGAGATCAAGACATATGAAAATGCTAAGCCGGTGAGGCAAAAACTTCGTCCGGTCAATCCTAGGAAGGCATCAGCTATCAAAGTTGAAGTTGAGAAGCTGCTTAAGGCGGGATTCATTTTCCCTGTTCCTTTGACTGAATGGGTTTCAAATCCCGTTCCTGTAGATAAAAAGCAAGGAATGATTCGAGTGTGCATCGATTTCAGAGACCTGAATAAGGCATGTCCTAAAGATAATTACCCCACACCATTTATCGATCAGATCATTGACGAGTGTGCCGGTAATGAGATTTTCTCCTTCATGGACGGTTTCTCTGGATATAATCAAATTACTATCCGTCCTGAAGATCAACATAAGACTGCTTTTATTTGTCCCTGGGGTACATTTGCATATAAGAAGATGCCTTTTGGTCTTAAAAATGTTGGGGCTACCTTTCAGCGGGCCATGTCATATGCCTTTCACGACATCAAAAAGATTATCGAGGCATACTTAGATGATTTAGCTGCTCATTCTCGAAAGAGGATGGATCATCCTGGTCACCTCCAGCAAATATTTGAAAGATGTCGTTTTTATAAGATTTGATTGAATCCGAACAAGTGCGTTTTCGCGGTTACATCCGGTCGGCTATTGGGATTCATTGTGTCTAGGGAAGGGATAAGGGTAGATCCCTTCAAGGTTGAGGCAATACTTTGGTTGCCTCCCCCGTCTTCCATCCGTCAGCTTCAAAGTCTTCAAGGAAAGTCTAATTTTCTTCGGAGATTTATCGTCAATTATGCTGAAATTACAAAGGGATATATGAGACTGTTGAAGAAAGGAGTTCCTTTTCTTTGGGATGACTACGCTCAACGCTCATTTGATGCTTTGAAAAAGGCATTGACCTCTGCTCCTTTACTGAGTCCACCTGATTATAGCAGAGATTTTCTTTTGTATCTGGCAGCAACAGAATCTACCATCGGTATGGTTCTGGTTCGGGAGGATGATGCTCTGGTAGAGCATGTTATTTACTACCTTAGTCGAGGACTGGTAGGACCTGAACTTCGATACACTCCGATAGAAAAGTTAGCCTTAGCAGCAGTTCATGTTGTGAAGCGACTCCGACATTACATTATTCTTCGCAAAACTTATGTTTTGGCAGCTGCCAATCCATTTCAGTTTGTCCTCAGCAGGCGAGTGATTGGGGGCAAATACAATAGATGGATTGTGATTTTACAGGAATTTGATCTTGAGTTCATGTCTGCCAAATCCAAGAAATCATTAGTTTTCGTGGAATTGATCTTCGAGTTGCCCTGTGGAGAAGAGATGATCTATGATGAGTCCTTTCCGGACGAACACTTGTTTCTTATCTCTTCACAGGATCCTTGGTACGGGGATATCATTGTGTATCTCCAGACTGCGAAGTTTCCCTCTACTTTTTCGAAAGATGAGCGTCGTAAGCTGCATCACTTGGCCAAGAATTATTTGATTATTGGTGATGCTTTATACCGTTGAGGGGTTGATTCAATCCTAAGACGCTGCTTAACTCTCGAAGAAGCTGAGGCTGTGCTCAATGATTCTCATAGTGGAGCTTGTGGGGGTCATTTATCTGGGCTTGCTACAGCCCAAAATATTTTGCGTGCTGGATACTTTTGGCCCTCGATTTTCAAAGATTGTATTGAATCGGTCAAAAAGTGTCATCCGTGTCAAGTCTATACTCGAAAAATGCGCGCTCATCCAGCTCCGCTTTTTCCAGTCATTACTGTCGGTCCCTTTACAAAGTGGGGAATTGATTATACTACTTGTAACCCGCCTTCGGCTAAAGGTCACAAGTATATTATTGTAGCAGTAGACTACTTTACGAAGTGGGTCGAGGCTATGCCTACTTTTGGGAATGATGGTGAGACTGCACCTCTTTTCCTTTTCAACCAGGTTATCGCTCGTTTTGGTATTCCTAGAGAGATTGTCACTGATCATGGCAGTCATTTTCAGAATAGTATGATGGCTGAGTTGGCTCTCAAATTGGGTTTCCGGCAGGAGCATTCATCTCCATATTATCCTCAAGCCAATGGGCAAGTGGAAGCCATGAATAAATCCTTGAAGACAATTCTTCAAAGGACAATTGATAAAGCTAGATCCAACTGGCATATTATGCTATATCCCGCACTTTGGGCATACAGGACGTCAGTGAAAACTGCAACTGGCTTTACTTCGTTTCAGCTAGTGCACGGGGTGGAATCTGTATTTCCCATTGAATGTGAGATTCCTTCTCTTAAGTTAGCTGTTGAGCTTCTTCCTGACACTTCAAGTATTGAAGAACGGATCCTTCATCTAGAACATCTCGATGAGCAGCGTCGGGATGCCGCCACGATGAATGAAGCACATAAAAACCGAGTTAAAGTTCAGTACGATAAGGCGGTCAAACCCAGGGTTTTTTCGGAAGGTGACCTTGTTTTGGTCTATGCCCAAGAAAAAGATGCCCTGGGGGCAGGAAAGTTTAAGTCTATGTGGTATGGCCCCTTCATTGTTAAAAAAGTCCTTAAGAAAGGAGCATATACCTTGGTTGATTTCGAAGGGAACGAGTTGCCGGAGCCCCAAAATGGGCTCTATTTGAAGAAGTATTATGCCTAGGCTTCGGCCTGGCATGTTGCTTTTGTATATAGTAGTTTTTTTCTTTGTACATATCTGGTTGATTTTCGATCTTTGATGAGTTGGTGATGTTTTTGATCTACTTTGGCAGGTTGTGTTGGATGTCATGAGTCATTTTGGTTTCGCCGATGGTGCTAGTAGACACACCCGGAACTTAGCTTCCGCGGCTTGGGTGCTTCATTATCCTTCCGTTCAGCTGTTGGTATCAAGAGGGGTCTGCATTGGTCCTGCTTCCAATAATGTAGCAGAATACACTGCAGTCATTCATCTACTCTCGGAGGCAATATCTTTGGGTGTTGATTCGTTAGTAGTTTTCTTGGACTCCCAGCTGGTGGTGTCGCAGTTGAACAACACTTATCGGGTACGAGATCCATTTTTATTACGATTTTTCTTGAGGGTACGTTTGTTACAAAGGTCATTTCAATTTTTAACTTTCATTCATATTCCTCGAGCTGACAATTGGTTTGCTGACTCATTAGCTAATCAAGCATTAGATTGGCATATTAATCATTCCACACAATAAAATTTTAATCATCAAAAACATCATACATTTGATACATTTATCACATCACATCAAATATCGCTGTATATATATCATCGGAGTGTCAAAAAACTTTACAAAATTTGGATCCATAATGTCATACAAAACTTGGGCTTATGCCCCCATCATGTTCAGTCTCAAAAAATAATATACAGTCATCTAATACATAATATCTGTCTACTCCTGAGGTCCCTGCCCAGAAGTCGTGTTCCTATAGAACGTGACTGCGGTGGCAACTCGGCGGAATAATCTAACCCAGTCTCGGGGCACTCCTACCACCCGTCTCTGGATGGCTTCCGGTAGATCCTCCACAGCAGCCATAGGTATTTGGTGGGTTAGTCCCTCCAAATTCCTCTGCATGGCCTGGAGAGTCCTATCTGAATCCACAATATCTGCTTCGCCCTTGCGGCGCTTGTGGCGTAGGAGACCCTCAGGACGAACTGGTCCAACATCTGAATCATGATCATTTTTAATTGTCAGTCATTATGAATCCAATCAAAAACATGTTTGTTTTTCATTTTTTTCATACATATTTGAAAAAATCCAAAAAATTATATAAGTAAAAAAAATTTGCAAACTTACCGACTGTGCCCCATGCTGTGCCTGGTGGAAGAACTAGATCTGGATATCCACAGAAGTCCATCCCGGCATAGGGATAGTCATCCACTGCGATGATTTGTTCTCCCCACCAGCGAAAGAACTCATCGTCCCATGTGGTCCGAGGTACCTCACTACCCCCCAATCTCTTCATCATGTCCGCCCAACGGGCAATTCTTGGGTCCCGCGGGCTACTGATGGTAGAGATGACTCTGGGTCTCAATGCTGGAATCTTCTCAAAGAAGAATGTTGTCAAAATTGTACCGTAGCCAAAGTGTTTGGTCTTTGCTTGGCAGATTGAGGTCAACTGTTGCTTCATGTTCAGTAAAAGGGCTGTGCACCAATCATACACATGAGTCAAACATTCTACTGCTATGCTCATTTGCGTCCTGGACGCCTGATGTAGGGAGGCAGATCCTGCCACTCTGCCGATGGTGAAAAGGAGGATTTTCATGTGCAAATCCCTCACATCTTTAATTGCAATCTGAGTTCCAACCTTTTTGGAACCCCCTACGCAATACACGTGGACATAGTCTTCCACGGTTAACCCTCCCAGGGGCTTCCCGTGCAAGTCTACTGGTTCTCCCCTCCGGGAGAGTCCAGTAATGAAATATATGTCTTCCACTTCAATGCGTATTGGAATCTGATCAATAATGAAGCAATCCTGATCTGGTTCCCAGTAATTTATGAGCATTTCTAGCAACCGAACATTGCTTTTCATATTTGGCATTTTGAAGAATTTGAACAATCCGCAATTCCGAAGGATATTTTGCGCTACTCGATCTTGCATGACCTCTTGATCAATTGCGCTATGCTCACGTTCTCTCCATGAGATTGTCATCCTGTCAAATTTCATTAAATCATGCATTAGCCACGCTTTTTTGGATTCGGACCTGCGCATACGCGACTTTTTCTTTGCACAGTCGCGTGTATACGCGACTTTCCTTTAATGAACCCGCGTATGCGCAAGTCCACATTTTTTAGCAAGGGTTTTAAAGCTAAATTTCACTTAATTTTAATTTCCAAATGGACAAAATGATTTGCAAGGATGATTGAAGAGCCTACCTGAAATTTCGGTGCGTTTTGACGGTCGGTTGTTCCTGATTTGACGAAAGAATTTTTTGCTCCAAAGCACTTTTTCCAAATCAGCAATGCAATAATGAACCAAATATGAGGTACATTTTGACAATTTTGAGATTTTTCCCGGTTTTTGATCCATGATTTCCGACTCGTCACGGCAGGTATATGATCTTCACTGGCATATAAGTTAGGGAAATCACTTTCCGCTGCATCTTGCATACTAGCCTCCACACTGATCACTTGCCTTAGGGTCGATCCCATCAGGTCATGAGTATTACACCCATTTCACTCTCCGATTATTTAATCATGACTTGATGGTAGAGCCTTCCTTTACATGGGCTTCCTAGTTAGTTCCTCGCTATCACTTGTTGCCCATGCTGCATTTTATGTAGGCTCGGGAGTCCTCTTTAGTCCTGCCATGTCTTATGTGTTGAAGCTTCATTCTTCTTCTTCATCACTATCATTTTTTCTGGCTTTTACCCTAGAGGCTCCCTGGTGTCGTTAAAGTTGTATTATTGCATTGCATATTGGCTACTTGTTTATCCTGGCCTTTAGCCGGCTTCATTTGGACTCGATGTTTAAGCCAAATTTTGACCTTGACTCTCTGTACAAGTCAACCTTTGCATGCACTTAGCTATCACGACTTGACAACTTTTTACCTATGGATGGAACGTTCCTCTGAGTATCACTTACCAGTTTTCGCCACCTTGCATTGAGCATAGGATTGTTCCAATCCTAGGAACTAGTGCATCTGATTTTTTGATACTCGTTCTATCCATTGTACCATAGCATTCTTTTATTCTTTTTCAGGCTTATTATATGAAAAAGACAAAAAAATCAAATATAACAAAAAGAGGGGGAACGGGATGTATCTTCGTTGTTTTGATGGCAGTACAGAGTCAGTTTGTCGCCCTTGAACAAAGCACATATACTTATATATATTTCCTTCATTTGGGATGGTTTTAGTTTTGACCTAGGTTCAGCCTTTACCATGTTTCACTTGTCGGTTCTCCCCCGGTTGGTTATCTCTTCCAATCATATGGAGAGTTTGTTCTGCCTCCTGCATAACAGACTTATACAGTGTCACTTTTTACTGCCATGGTCATCACGAGTCGTGCTTTTGTTCAAGGGAAGTTTAGCCTGAGTCGGCCATTCTACGGTGTCTCTTGACTCATTATTCAGTCGGCCTTCCCGGTCTTGTCAGTATCATGTTCTATCACATCAGATGTTTTGGTCTTTTGCTCGTGCTGGTTTGAGAAGGTCCCCATTGACTTCTTGCCGGTGGGTTTGTCTCTTATCGACTACGACACATTGCTCTGAGAGCAAACCTAGAGCCGCACCTTGGGCCTATTTCCATCATTGATAGGTGACCTCGTGCTCGGCATTTGATCATCATCATGGGTCTTTGACTGAGTGGTTTCCCCTGTGTTCGACGTCAGCACACATTATCACACTTGGGATTCGTGCAGTACCTCGATTTCCATTTGACCCTATCGGTGGATTTCTCGCCTCTGTGTCAGCTTTCATTATTGGTTGGTTCAGAGGGTTTCTTCCGTGCGCTAGCTTCATCTTGTGCATGTCGGAAACGTACTTCGGTTTTGGTTCCGTCACTCTACTTCGTCCGATTCCTTCCAAATCTTGGCTTGTGGGTTACACTTGCGCTGGACTGATGTGGGATGCCTTAATGCCTTCCTTCCAGCAAATCTTTTCCCATCGACTCCGACTCATTGCTCTGGGAATAAGCTCTAGAGTCTTTTTGTCAGTACCTTAGGGTTTGCAGTCATCAGTGGCAGACTCTTCGCTATCGACAGTGGGGATTCATCATTGCCTCCTGATTGGTAGATTCTTTCAAGTGTTCGACTTCAACTCATTCATTCGCACTTGTTAGATTTTACTGGGGCACCTTGACACTCATTTTCATTATTGGTGGGTTGTCTCACGTTGGTTAACGCTATACATCATTGACCGGTAATCCAACGATTTCTCACATGGTCGACTTCAGCTCATTTATTCCCATTGTGTAGAATTGTGCCATAGTGATCGATGAAGACCTCGGGTTGCATCAGCATTTTTCGGTTCACTTTTGACAGTCCATTCAGTTTCTGCCAGTGATGCCGTCCACCCTTATATGTTGCAGTTCAGTACATCAGCATCCTATATGTTGCCTCCCGAGTTGCGTGATTGTACCGATTTTTCCACCTCTTATGATTCGGTACTTGGAGATTCAGTTACTTATATGATCAGACATCCAGTTGCACCATCCTTGATCAGCTTTCTATATGTGATACTTGGACATTAATTCAGACTTATATTTCCGGGCCATGCTTAGATGATCCATTATGTACTTTCAGTTCAGTTATACTAGTATACATGTTGGATCTATTTTAGTACTTTCTATATGATGTATTTTTGACTGAGCATGGGTATGCCCGCCTCAGCATGAGTTGACTCTCTGTTTTCTTTCATTGGTTTTTGGCAGGCTGAAATCTAGTGAAGTCCTCTCTTGTCCTTGCGAAGTTCTTTCTATGTGCATAATACATTTCGGCCATCATGCACCCCTTCTGACCTCATATATTAGGGGGCATCTGTTATAGCATCATTTCTCACCTTCATATGATTCATGATTGCTTTTATGGCTTTGGGCACCCATTCCTACAGACTTGGACAAATTCACTTAAAAATAGTGTAAAAATCCCCATACGCGGTTATGCCTAGACTTTTCTGCGTGTATACGCGAGTCCACATGTACTTTTCCGCGTATGCCATTAAAATCATGAAAAAATATATAAAAATTCCCTATTTTCGGGCTGGATTGATGGTTACTCAGGTAGTTCAACCACCCCAGCACGTGGCCAACTGTTTCCAACTATTGAAACTACTTTGAGGGAGTATAAAAGCACCTCATGTGTATGGCCTAAGGGAGAGAGAGAATTATTGATATTATACTCTGTTGGTATTCCCTATCCAAGTCTGATTCCCCGTGCCTCCTGCACTTTCCCAGTTCATTATAGGAAACCCTTGTTTCCTTGAGATGCTCATCTCCCTATATGTCATCTCGTATGCACCAGTTTGGAAGGAGTCTTAGCGAGGCAAGGGCTGGACGGATCCGGACGACGGTCTGCTCGAAGGCCGTGGAAGGATCAGGTGATCTCTCCACTCATTACTTTTGTACATGCTATTTATAATACAGAAGTACCATGCTGTTCCCGAAATATACGTGTTAGTGTATGCTTATATGTATGTGAAAATTGTTATTTAAGCATTCATTATGATCTATTTAATGTTTTATATGGATTTCACTAACATTTAGAGTAGATATATACTGTACAACCAGTTCTTCGTGCTTGTTTCTTCTTGTCTTTCAGGTTAAGAAGGAAGGACGGTTGCTGGGGGTTTGGACCCCGCGGGATCTGCTTCAACCGTAGGACCTACGGGTAACTTCCTCGATCTACTCTATTTATTTTTTCATGAACATGCATGGTTGTGTGAGTCCTTCTTAAGTAGCATGCCCCTGCTCTGTGGAGGTTGTAACCCAACGAACCTCTAGGGTGATATTCTCCGAAACAAACACTCAATGTTCAGTGCAGATTAATTAGCTCTATTCAAGCACTACCAAAACAATTGGTAATCATGATAGGACTTATTTGAATCAGTGAAAAACTAAGTGATCCTTAGGATTCTCATAGGCGTTATCAAACCTTGAAGTAATCATCTAGCTAAGCCATAAGAGTAAACTCTGTTTGTCTCATCACCCTAGCTAAGTGTTGAAACAGATTTAAGACACTCTCATAACCTATAGAACTGAAAGAACTCAGAAAACCAAAAAATATTTCAGATTGGTATTCAAATCAATAAATGGTGGTGGACCATAAAACATTTTACCTTCTAAAGCTAAAAATTTCCACCTGGTGACTCCACAATCCTAAAAAAACCTAAAGAATCCACTGGGAAACCCATTACTATCATAACATCATAAAAAATTAGTTAGGAAGACTTTGAGGATTAAAGTGTTCTTGATAAATATCAGTTAGCCTCCTAAAGATTGTCATATTCAGTTAAAATTTTCTTGTTGTTGAGTCTGAAAACATAGCATAGTGGCTTCCGAAAGAATCCATACTAGAGCCCATCCTGACCCAAATCCACTTCAGATAGTTGATAATCCTAAAAGCATACTTAGGAAGTCTCCTAAGGTTCAAGCTTCAACCATTTTTAAATCATTTCATAGAGCTAGCTCTGTCCCTGAAAACCTTGCAGCTCTACAAGATTCACAAGTTGACTTAAGAAACCCATTTAGAACTAGGTCACTTGATGATATAGTTCAGATAGACCTTGAGCCTTCACCTTCACCCCAAGATAGAAGTGAACATCCTGGTAGCAGAGAAACTACTCCACCTGATTTACATTTCCTTCATAATTTTGGTTTCTCTCATCCAAGATCTACTCAACAGTCTCTTTCTGGTCCATCCACATCTGTTCTTCATACCACCACTATCCAAAACACTCCATTCTAACCCACTTTCCCTCTTGTCAGTCCACCCCTTGTAAATCCACCTTTCCCTCCTATCATGGCAACATGGTATGCTCCCTTAGTCCTTCCTTTACCTTTATTCAACCTTCCATAGGACTATCAGTCCAAGATACCAGTGTTTGATGCCAGTGGTGCTACTTCTGCTTCATAACATGTGGATAAGATTAATGACTATTTTGACATGAATGAGATTGATGATGAAACTGTCAAACTTAGATTGTTTGCTCAAAGTTTAGGGGGAGAAGCAAGAAAATGGTTCAAAGTCTTAACCCATAATAGTATCAATGACCTTCAAGCCCTCCATCAATTATTCCTAAACAAGTGGGAAGTTAAGAAAAACCCTCTCCAAATACTTGCAGATTATAATAACCTCAAAAGAAACACTGGGGAAAGTGTTCAAAGTTATTGCAATAGATTCAATAGTGTGTATAATGCCTTACCCCCAGAACTGAAACCTCCACAAGGCTCAGCCTTGAACAATTTTCTTGAAGGATTTGATCCTAAAATGGCCCATCAGTTGAGAGAAAGAGACCCTTTGACTCTAGAAGACATGCAAAAAGGAGCTCTTGCTGTGGAAGTGAATTTTATGGAGAAAAGAGCAAGGATGAGAAATGAGAAGAAAGTATCATTTAGGGAGGAATCTGTACCTTCCACATCTAACTCTAAAATGGAAATAATGATGGAGGAAATGATGAAAAAGATAAGCATACTGGAGAGAGAAAAACCTAGTCAAAACCAATCAACTCCCCAGAACGGAAATCAATCTCAAAATCAAAATGAGAATTTCAGGAGAAACCAACCTCAAAATAGACCAAGAGACCCCGATCAGGAGATTATTCCTCCTTTTCATCAAAAATATGTGAGTGAGGTTGAAGAAAAAATTGAACAAACAGAGGAAGATGATATAAACATGTTGGGAGTGGACAATGATTCTTTTCATGTTCCTTACAACAGGAGACGAGGTTTATATACACCCTATGATGATGGAAGAATGGAAGATGAAATATATTATCAAGAAATGGAAAATGTCATCATATAGACCCCAAAGGAATATGACCTTAGGAGTAAAAAGAATCAAGAAACTCCCAAAACTAAAACCTCTGAAAACTCTACAAAAAACAGCCCTGTGAACAAACCAAAAGTTAAAAAGAAAAAAGATAAAATAGTGGCTGAAATTTCTGATCAAAACAAAGAGAAAGGCACTCAAATTAATGAAAAATAGAGTGCATACCTTAGCAGCGTTATCACCTCATCTAGTGCTCCCATTAAAACCGTTTTGACCAATGTAAATAGAGGAAATTAGCAAGCTGATTTTGCTGATAGAATGGTGATTAATAAGGCTGAAACAAACATTGTAAAACATCAGATGCCTTTTAGTTTGGAACAGGAAATTGCCAAGATTAAAATCCCTGTTCCCCTCACTAAATTAGTCACCCAAGATGTGTATAGATCACAAATTTTTAAAGCTTTCAACATAGAAGAAAATAATGACACTTTCAACCTCAATGATGACCAACCAGAACTCTTATTTGGTCCTAAGATTAAGGGTAGATACCAAGAAGGGCCAGTTCCTCCTTTTTATGTTAGTTTGAAAATTCATGACAAAATTTTACACAATGCCATGCATGATTCAGGGGCCTCTCATAATTTAATGCCCAAAGCAGTAATGGAGATCTTAGGCATTTAAATCACCAGAACATACAAAGATCTATACTCCTTTGACTCCAGTAGAGTGAAATGTTTAGGTTTGATCAAAGACCTTTGTGTTAACTTAGCACAAATACCAGCCAAGTGTTTAGTGATGGATATTGTAGTGGTTGATGTACCCCCCAAGTATGGTATGTTGTTATCGAGATCATGGGGAGCTAAGTTACAAGGAACAATGCAAATGGATATGACATACGCTACTATCCCTGTTTTCAATCAAACTAGAAGACTTTATAGGGAATCTCATATGAAATACATGGTCAGTAGACAAGAGAGACCAGAAAACTCTCCTCTTTATTTTGTACATACAAGCCTTGACTCATTTATTCTTTTCAATCATGAAACATTTCATGAGCAGGAAATCTTAACTGACTTAGTGGCCACTTCTCATTATAACATAGTGGTAGACACAGAAAAAAAGGAAGACAAGATAAAAGTATCAAAACTGTTTTCCAAATTAGAAAATCACAGCAAACTAATCATAGGTCTAGAGCTACAAAACAGTTATCCATTGGTTGTCAACTTTGGGAGTCTGGAAAAGAATCCTCAACATGATGAAGAATATGAGGAACTAAACCAATTTCAACATGGTGCTGATTTTCAAGAGCAATCCAAAAGCACCCAAGATAAAGAGGATACTAGTCAAACTAGTAATTCTAAAAACATTCCTCTTTGGAGTATGAATTTTGATGGCTCTTGTACAAAGAGTGACGCCGGAGCAGGCATATGGATACATAACACTGAGAACAATCATACTGAAGGGCATTCCTACAGGTTAAAATTTCAATGTACCAACAACATAGTTGAGTATGAAGCCCTCCTTTTAGGCCTACACTTATTGAAGAAATTAGGGGCCAATAGGATAAAGGTTCAGGGTGATTCAGAGTTTATTATTAGGCAATTGAATGGGGAATATAGTGCCAAACACCCCAGACATGGAGCCTATAGAAATGATGTCATGGATTTATTGAAAACATTTGATGAATTCCAACTTATTTTTGTCCCAAGAAACCAAAATATCTCTGCCAATGGTTTAGCCTTTGCTGCTAGAACTTGTCTGACACCTTATGAAACCAAAAAATGTACTACCCAAAACAAATTTAGACCAGATGTCCCAGACAATGAAAAATATTGGCAAGTGTTTGATGGAGATAAACAAATAGAAGACTTCCTATAGTCTAGAAATGAATTTGAGCCACCAAGTTCATATTCAAATTATGAATCAGACTGTCCTATGCAAGAAAATCTACTTGATGAAGAAGTAAAGCCTCCAGAGATTGCTGAGATAAATCTGTTAGCTAATAAACTTGGACATACCACAGAAGTTAGTGCAGATTTAGAAAAAGAAGACTTAGAAACACTGCAATCCAATACTCAAAGCTTGCCGAAAGGATTGGTCCCACTAGAAGAGTTGTTTGATTTCAATGATGTTGCAAAAAAACCAAAACTGGAACCTGTTGAAACTAAAATTGAAGAATGTAACATAGGCAGTGAACAAAAACCAAAAATGATCAAAATTTCTAAAACGTTGCCAGCTCCCATCAAACTGAAATATATTGAGCTATTTAAAGAATTTTCTGATGTATTTGCATGGAGTTATGAGGATTTAAAATCCTATGACACAAAGATAATTCAGCATAATATACCCCTCAAAGAAAACCAAAAACCTTTTAAACAAAAATTGCACATAATAAACCTTGTTCAATTACCTTTGGTTGAGAAAGAAATCAAGAAGATGTATGAAGCTGGAATTATTGTCCCTATTAGATACTTAGAGTGGGTGTCTAATCTTGTGTCAGTTAGGAAGAAAATAAGAGAAATAAGGCTTTGTATTGATTTTAAAAACTTAAACAGAGCCTCATTGAAGGACAACTACCCTTTACCCAATATGGATCACATTTTACAAAAGGTAGTTGATTCTAAAATAATTTCTTTGCTAGATGGCTTCTCAGGTTATTTCCAAATACTAGTACATCCTGATGATCAAATCAAAACAGACTTTACCACACCATGGGGTACTTTCATGTATGTGAAAATTCCCTTTGGTTTAATGAATGCTGGTGCCACATTTCAAAGAGCCATGGATATTGCATTCTCGGAAGAATTAGGCTTCTTCATCATTATTTACCTTGATGATATCATTGTTTTTTCCAAAACAGATGAAGAACACCTAGAACACTTGAGAAAAGTATTTGAGAAATGCATAAGATTTGGGTTATCTTTAAATCCAAAGAAAACAATGTTTGGTCTCCAAGAAGGCAAAATAATTGGACACATCATTTCAGAAGAAGGGATAAAGATAGACCCAAAGAGGATTGAGGGTATATTGCAAATCAACCATCCCAGAAACATCAAGGAACTTCAATCTTTCATTGGGAAGATTAATTTCTTGAGAAGGTTCATACCCAATCTAGCTGAACTCCTTAGAAACATAACAAACATGTTGAAAAGGGAACAAGGATTTAAATGGACCTTAGAAGCAAAGAAATCATTTGAATTGGTAAAACAAGCATTAACCAAAACACCAGTTCTCATTAGTCCTGACTTTACAAAAAAAAAAATCATTTTTTCATTTGCATCAGAACACACAGTGGCTACTATCCTATTACAGAAAAACTCTAAAGGACAAGAGCAGCCAATTGCATTCTTTAGTAAGGCATTGAGAGATGCACCTCTGAAGTACAATATCATGGAAAAATAGGCCTTTGCCTTAGTCAAAGCCTTAAAAGACTTCAGAGTTTACATTTTACACTCCCACATAATTGCCTTTGTGCCAAATTCAGTTGTGAAAGATATTCTAACCCAAGATCCAGATGACAAAATAGGAAAGTGGATTGTTGTGATACTTGAATATGATTTAGAGATCAAGCCCACTAAGCTCATAAAAGGCCAAGGACTAGTAAGATTAATAGCTGAGTCTAATTTTTAAACTCTTGAAATAAATGTGATAGATGCATTAGATGAACAGGAGGAGTTTCCAAATCCAATTATTTATGATTGTTTTCTGTTTTAATCTTGGTATGCTGATATTTTATATGTTTTTCTCAATTTGAATACACCTCCTGGTTTGTCTAAAACAAAGGCAAGATTTTTAAAGTTGAAAGATATTAACTACTGCATTTTGGATAAATGTCTATATTGGAAAAATGCAAGTGAATTATTTCTTAAATGTTTGCCTGAGAATGATGCAGATAAGATCAAGCATGAATTACATGAAGGAGAATGTGGAGGCCACTTCTATTGGAAGACAACTGCCAATAAAATCCTTAGATCTGGTTACTATTGGCCCACCCTCTTTCAAGATTTCCATAAAATTATTATTTCCTGTCACAAATTCCAACTCTTTGAAGGTAAAAGAAAATTTCTTCCCTTACCTCTGCAACCAATCACTATTGAAGCTCCTTTTAAACAGTGGGGTCTAGAATTCATTGG
Organism: Pinus albicaulis; assembly: GCA_034641835.2. NCBI lineage: Eukaryota > Viridiplantae > Streptophyta > Pinopsida > Pinales > Pinaceae > Pinus > Pinus albicaulis. Next base: position 170,346,466 of record CM076581.1, on the reverse strand, counting down.
GGAAATCCATCCACCCTCATCTGCCCAACATAGATGGATTCTCACTGCAACAGACTACTTTACCAAATGGATAGAATCCATCCCTTCTCAGCATGCCAATGACTCTGTTATCAAAAAATTTCTTGAAAATCATATCCTATCTAGATTTGGCTGTCCTAGGAAGATCATCACTGATAATGTTGCTGCATTTGGATCCAAAAACATGGTTGAATTCTGTCACAAATATCAGATTACATTGGGCCATTCTACTGCTTATTACTCTCAAGGTAACGGGTTAGCAGAATCCTCAAACAAAAGTTTGGTGAATATAATCAAGAAGTTGCTAGAATACAATAGGAAATCATAGCACACAAAGCAAGTACATGCTCTTTGGGGTGACAGATTAACACTCAAGAAATCAATTCAAATGTCACCCTACCAGCTTGTCTATGGATCAGATGCAATTTTTCCAACCAGTCTAGGAGTGCCAGTCATAAAGCTGATCCAAGAAATAAAGTCTGAGGATAATGATATGACAAGAAGAATTAATTAGACTATACACCTTCAACAAACTAGAGAGGAATTCTACAACAGAGCATTACAGAAGCAAGAAAACATCAAGAAGCTATTTGATAGAAGGACAAAAGCCAGTGATTTCAACATTGGTGAAAAAGTTTTAAAGTGGGATTCCAAGAGAGAAGATAAGGGAAAACATGGGAAATTTGATAACTTATGGATGGGCCCTTATCTTATTAATTCTACTGCTGGTAACAATGCTTATTTCTTGTAGGAAATCAATGGAACTGAACTCTTTGGAGGTCTTGTCAATGGCAGGATGCTCAAACATTATTTTTCTTGACTGTATCAGTTTGCAACTTTTCTTTTATTTTTCCTCATTGTAAATTATCATTTTCTGATCATTGCATTCAAAGTTAGAAAAAGAAAAAATACAAAAACAGTAGAAAAGAGAAAAGAGGGCAGAGTGAAAACAATAAGGGTACAACCCCTTACCAAAAAGAGAAACAAAATCTGAAAGTGTGCAAGCTCAAATGCCACTCCTAAAAACACACTTCTTATTAGTCATACAGACTAATCATGACTAATTACTTTTTCAATTTATTTTTGATATGTTAGTGAATTAGATCAGCCAAACAATCCAATCTTGGCTTATCAGTAAGGTAGATTAGGATAGAAAAACAAAGGTTCAAACAAGCTCAAATCCTGAACCTATGAGATTGATGAAGAAATGGTTCCAATAAGCTCAAAACTTGAACCATGAAGGAATGAAATACAGCTCAAACAAATTCAAAACAGAGTTGAAGAAATAATGAAGGATGTTCTTGATTTTTAGATCTTAAACCTTCACAATTTTTCTTTAATTTTATGTAAATAAAATCTATGTGCAGCTTGTTTTTTATGCCATAGACTCACAGCAAGTTAGACTTCTTAATCCTGGCTTGACTGTTTTTAAATTTCTATTTTAGAATTTAGAGAATAAAAGTTTGTCAGACAGTCTAATCCTGACAGATTATAGCTAGGTAGAGAAGCTTATGAACTCAACTGTTTAATCTGAGTTTGTGGAGAAATGAGGGTAGCCTTAGATAGTTTTATGTTTTCAATAAAAAATAAAATTATGATGTTCAAGGTTTGCAAGTCCAAATGCACCTTCAGAAGAAAAAATGCTAGGAAGTAGCTTGTGTAGGTATTTGTTTGGGGAAGAATTTTCCTACTAATATCAAATGCTCTAATCATCTTACAAGCAACTTATCAAAGAAGAGGAAAAGGTTGTCAAGGTACAAATCCACTGATCTACATCCAGAGAATGTTGTTCTAAGGTTCTTGACACCTCCAAGGAGCTTCCATCCCAAGTTGGAGTTGCTGTTAGCCACCTATAAAAATTTGTCATATCAAATGGTGGCTAAAATCTTTTTTAGCCTTTAAGAAACAATTCATGACCAAATTGTTAGTTTTTAAAGTCTTATGATGATCTCTATCCTTGAGTTAATCTTCACTTTTGTTTCCCTCATAATCCTAAAAATCTGCTTTTGGCCAAGAGAAGACTGCTTAAAACCCCATTTTCCATCATTTTGAACCCTCCTTTCATTCATAAAACAACTCCATTTTCCTCCCTTTTTCCTCCATAAAATTCCTCCATAAGCCTCATTTAACATTAAAAATCATTCACATATCCCTTTAAAACCTTATATCTCCCCTTTGTCTGGTTTTAAAATGCTTTCATTTACCTATTAGAACCATGTTTTAGTCCTGAAAAACCCTGTTTTTTGGTATAAAACACCCTTTTTATATTATATAGGACTTAATCCCCCGAGGGCTTATTTTCTTTAAAAATCTACCTCATAAGACCTTAAGCCCTGAAAATGGGTGCTAGAGGGCTTAAAACCTTTTCCCGAACCCCTTTTCCCTTGTATTTTGATAAAACTCGACTTTCCTTTGTATTTTAATAAAACTCGACAATTCAAAGTTTCAACGAATATCGACTGTTGATATAAACTGATCAACGGTCAGCGGCTCATCACATCACAAGTCTGCATGGGTCCTTCTTTTCTTCGTGTCCTTCAAAAAATTTCCGATTTGATCCCTCAGAGAAAACCTTAGTCGTCAATCATCCTTCTGATCCAACAGTTTGTACATCGTTGCATCGCCAATTTCCCTTTATTTCTTCCCTTTTCCTCCTCCAATGTCGATCTCCTCGATTTAATCTTAGCCATCCAATCCACAAGAACCGATGGCTAAGATCTCGTCGCACTCCACCCATAACCTTTCTCCATTACCCCTCCGATTGAGTATTGACCGTCGATCTTACTCCCAAATCTGACAGAAAGCGCCTAATCGCATCGTGCAAGTCTCAAAGTGTCATCCCTTTGTCTCCTCCGATTTGCGATCTCTGATTCAAGCTAGGCCTTTGATCATCCTTTTGATCTGACGATCAGTATACCATCACATCCCAACTTTTCACTCTTCCTTTTCCCTTCCACAACCCCACTCCGATTCAAATCTAACCGTCCGATCATTCGATCCAATGGCCAGGATCTAACTCGATAACCCAAAAACTTTGCATTTGGAAAATAACTCCCCCCATCGACAGATCTTTTCCATCCATTCTACAGATCCGACGGTCAATATCTATCCCCCGTAATTTCCTCCATCGCAATCTGTCTGCACCGTCGGATCTGGGCCCTCCCATCCGACGGTTGATATCACGTTTCGCAAAAATTTTCTGCCCGAACGTTAACACCAGAAAAAATTTCAAAACAGGTAGTTTTGAAAAGGAACATGTCGTGCGATGTACCATATTGAATTTTTTTTATGAAAACCACATACCACCCAAAAAAATTGCGGAAACCATTCTGATTTTCCACCTTACCACTTTCTCCACTGCATTGACTATTCACCTTTTAAATGTTGGCCGTTGATTTTTTTGATCTGACGGCTCATGTTATGTCCCGACCCCCATTCACCTTTAATTTGGTTTACTCCCCAAAGCTTTCATCAAGAAATCTCTGTCGTTCCTCGTCCTGACCGAATGGCCCTGAATTAATCTTAAAATTTATTCACCCAACCGCCTCCCAATTGACCCCATCAAGTGATCTCGACTGTTGGTTGTTTTCATCCAACGACCACGATTTAATATCGCACCCGAGATCTCCAAAGTAGCCTTTAACCCATTTTTCATGGATTTTCTTAATTTTTGTTCATTTTTTACAATTTATTAAGGTTTTGTTCGCAGTTTTAAAAATGAAACAAAAGCTAGGGATGACGATCACCATGCCATTTCTTCATGAAGAAGGTGAATCCACAGGATTCAAATTATGATTCCACCTGTGCCTCATGAGCATTTGTGAAGTCACAAAACCTCTGCGCACCTGCAAAACACAGTGAATATCAAACATCCGAAGAGTATCAGTGTCAAAGGATAAAATCAGAGAAAAAGTGAAGATTAATGATTTTAAACAGAGTTTAAAGGGATTAAGGCACCAATTCGAGAATAAAATACCTAATCCACAGTCAGCAGAGGATAAATACCCAAAGATGAAGATTAATGCTAATTAGGCCTAAAACAAAGAGAAAAGAAAGATTAAAGGTGTTTTACGATAAAACAAAGAAATCTATCAGTCCGAAAAGCCTCCACTGCCACATCAGAGGCTAATTGAATTCTATCTAGCTACCAAAGTACCACCTGCATCTTTCAATAAATCAGAAGAAGGCAAAGTTATTGCCTAAGTCAGTGATATTTTGCCTAAAGACAGCCATAGTTATTACTAACTCGCCTCAAGAGTTTTTAGTTCAACAAAATCTGCCCAACATGCTTAAATACTTAATGAAAATCAATTAATATGGAGGAACTATCAGAAATCTTCTCTGTTGAGCCCCTCAAAGGCCAAGAAGCATTAAAATATATTAATTGAGCCTAGAGATCTTTTCTCTCATCCCACCTCCTCATTTATTCTATAAATACTTCTGTAGAAGATGAGATAAAGGTTGGTCTTTGGATATCTTTTGCATGTAAATATTTTACTGAAGCTGTTGTAGCCCTGTTTGTAATTGAAGATACTTAAACTGAGATGAGAAGTTTGAAGCTGTAGAGACCCACTGGACTTGATGATTGTAATTGGTTTGAACATCAAATACAAGATGATTTATGGGATCCTGGTCTATGTCAATGGTGATGTGTTTCTTATTGTAAATTGTTATTTTCTTTTTGTTTCCATTCTATCCACTTTCTCTGATAAAGAACAACAAATATAGAGCTGAGATTTACTTTTACAAGTACCCTACTCTCACTGATAAGCTTTATCTTTATGTTTTCCTCCTTTGTGTATTTAGGAATGATTTAATACAGTCCAAGAAGTTAAGGAATGTTGGTGTTCCCACGTCTTGCTATCTAAACTTTTAACATTGTTCTTGAATGTTATTTTCATTACTTGCTAAGTAGAGTTGGACTAGGAAAGTTTATGGTTTTCCCTGTCTTCAGGTTCTTCCTCCAAAGGTTGTTTGAAAGTTTCCCTGAGAGTATGTTGAAAGCAGGCTAGTTTCGAAGTACTTACTTGATCTTAGACTACTTTTATGTCTATCTTGAATGTTTCTCCTTTTTGAATATGTTGAAAGCAGGATAGTTTCAAATTACTTACTTGATCTTAAGCTATTCTAAGTGTTTTAAATGTTTTCTATTGAAAGTAAATCGAAAGTAGGATAGTTTCAAAGTACTTACTTGATCTTAGATTACTTTTATGTCTTTTCTTAAGTGCATGGAAAAAGCAAGATAGTTTCGAAGTACTTACTTGATCTTAGGCTTCCCTTTGTTCCTTCATCTATTTGATTTCCCTTTCTTATTGTTCCATTCCATAAAGTCAACTTAAATAGATCCTTTGACATAGATGACTTGCCCCATGGACCACTCTTGAACCTTGTTGTTTCAATTAAATCCTCTTATGACTCCATATCCCAATGGATTGAAGCTGATCCTTGCCTATTTTATTACTGAATCATTCCTTCACCCTTCATTTAGACTTCCTTCACCTTCATTATATATTTTCCCAACCAAAACCAAACAAAACCCTTGTTCTTCATAACTATCCTAATATCACACCTAAAAACCTTAAAGATAAATCAATATTTACACTTATAAGAGAGATCCCTCTCTGGATTCAAGAGGGCTAGATCCTAGAATCCCAAAGTGGTTCAAATTTTGTCTCTGCAGCTTTAGACTTGCCAATCTACTAAAATTACAGAGGCGTAATAGAAGGCTCAATGTTTTTCTTACTTCTAAGGTTATATTCCTTATGTACTTCATTGATAGAAACATCATAACCTTGTTTGTAGTAAATGATTCACCTAAATCTAATTGAAGTTGTTGCATTTCAAATAACTCTTGACCTTCTTGTGTAAGAAAGATAGTGTTATCATCATTTATACCCATTAGATTTATGGTGTATTCATAATATTCATCTTGATGAGAAATTTCAACATAGTTCTCTTGAAAAGGAGGTATTATTGTCCGATCAGGTGCTGATTCTTTCGATTTTCCTGTGTTTGTATTTTTCCTAAAGTTGGGATTTCTAATTTGTTGTTGATTATCCCATTGTGGTATTATTTCTATGTTGTCTAATCTATCCATAATTCTTGTTGGTGTCCGGATATGAACAAGATTCAATCATTTTTCCACATAAATTATCAACCCAAGGGCATTATTTATTTCAAGGCTAACATCAAAGTATATGCAGATACAAGCACATGGCCTGTTGTAAATCACAGGTTTAATTTATAACACAAATACCATTATAACAGCAATAAATGAATTGCAGAAATAAAAATCATCCACAACGATTAACATAACTATAACAGAAATTAAAGAATCACACAAAACACAGTACTACAAGAAAATAAAGAAGAACGCAACACTTGATCAGTACAAGAGTGGGCCCAACTCTTGGATCAGGGCTATGGAAACTCAAAGATTATAGGAGAAATGGTGAGCTGTTTTATATTCAATTAATAATAGAAATATTAATTACAAAATCTATATATTTGTAAGGGGGTCTCCCGATTCACGGCCCATAGGCTTCTTTATACCATATTCCTAAAATCCCCAATTTCTCCCAACAACTCCATTGTTACAAAAATTCATATTATTACAACGACAACTGGATTTCCCAGCAAGAAACCGTAATAAAGCCAAATATATCGCTGATACATACATGGCTATCACGTTATAGCAGCAAATAAGGGAGATGCTGGAAATGACGGGTTGTGCCTTGAATTGCGGCTGCAACGCACCTGTTGTAGCCAAATCTGAAGAAATATAGGAGTTAATACATAAAAAGGTAAAACCTCCATGACAAGTACATCATTAATCAAATATCCCATAAAATATAGGAAGAAGGGTTTTACCCCATGATTTTAAGATAAATAATCGAACAAAGAGATAGAAAGGTAGGGTAAGAATGAGAGAAGAAAGTATACAAATCTGGTGCCCAACATCTCCCCCCAACTGATCTATCTTCATGTCCTCATGCAGCTCGTCATCTCATTAGGTCCGGATTGGACTGATTGTGATTGGCATGAAGCTATGTGAGGTCATATTCTAAAACCATCTCTGTTCCTGGTGGCCTGTATCCTTCTGTCAAAACAACATCTTTCCACCAGTCGGGTTCAACGTTATAAGCAAGAGTATATTGTTCAGCTGGTATCCATAAAAGGGGAAATCGAAATCTCAATCCCATCCATCTAACCCCATAGGTATGAATACATGCCACATAACACGACATTATTTCTAAGGCACGTGAAAAGTTAGGTGCCCCAAATGGTTCTCTTCCCCTAACGGTTGAAGAAGACAACATCCATCTTTTCTAACAACTATCTAGGGCTTCCTTGCGAAATGTTGTAATCTGGCCAACACATAGGTCAACACACCACTTCTAAGTTTCCTTCATGTGTTCCTTACAGCCCTCAATCTATCGAAAGGTATAATGCTTATTGTAAATATTTGAGGACTGAACATGCTCTCTTCTCACCATTAATGGCTTTACAGCTTGATTTCTTCAAATGTATCCTAGGCCTTTCTCCACTTAATCTGATTGATGGTATAGGAGGTGAAAGCCCTTAAGTGGATGTCCCCCACGAATGGAACAGGGTTAAAGGACATATCATGCTTTAAATAATACCCATGCATGTAGAGCTCAAAAATTAAGTATTGTCCTATAACATCATGAATTTTTAGAATACGAAGAAATTGAATGGGGTTCTCAATTTCGTACCAAATATCCTTATATATACTTTCAAGACAAAAGAAAATAAAATTTTCATGAAGGAATAAGCCATAGCTATGTGCAGGAGGTCTGCAGGCCATTACCTGTTGTGCTAGGGATAACATCTTCTCCTTACCTATCTTTAGCAACTGAACTTTTTCTTCCAACTCTTCTATCCTAGCATTATGTTTGGCCTGCTTTAGCTGAGCCTTGTATAAATGATCTATTTTCCCTGTAACAACTCCAACAGCCTGTTCTCGAACCCTGGTTCTTTCTTTCTTATGGTCGCGTGCTACAGACTGCCATTTTTGAATTTCGATGGCCAATACAAATTCTCGACCTTCAAACAATTCTTCGATTGGGTCGGTCTGGGTAGCCGCAGTGGAGACTTCAATATTCGTCTTTATTGCAATCCATTTGTAGATTTTTACCTTGCTTTATAAATGTGAAATTTGCTTCTTCAAACTCCGAACCTCTCTTTTTGTCTCATGGTTTCACTGAATTGCAGCTGGTACCTCTTTTTGAGAGGTAACCTTCTTTTCTCGCACTGTTCGACCCATTCCTGTTTAATAGTGAATTTAGGTTCTGGACCTACGATAGGCTCATAACGCGAAAAAATGCTGGTGGAAGCTTCTCCAGATTCTTTCGTCAAACCCTCTTGGCCGGGCCCCCGACCCACAGGTCCTTCTTCTTCTCCATTTCTTCCAGAAACTTCTGTTGTTTAGCCAGAAAATTCATTGAACCCTCTATGTTCCGATACAAGAACTATGTCTTCCTGGCGAACCTCCAATTGTTCCAGTTTAGTAGTGTCTGGGCCAACCTTGGCCGTGTCAACAAAATTTAATACTGGGGGAATAACGACTTCTTCCACTAACTGTTTGGGCGAGCGAAATCCCCTTGCCCCTCTGGGCATCATGGACTAGAATGGAGAATAGGGAACAGACCCCTGATCATCATTCCCGGGTTGGATGGGGACTTCATGCATTACTACCTCAACCAGAGTCGATGCTGGTTCTTGTGGAGTAGCATTGATTCCGTGGCTCAATTCCGTTCTTTCCTCTTGCCATTTTCTTATCACTTCTTCTTCATGGGTCGATACTAGTTCTTGTGGAACAGTATCGACCACCTGTATCATTCCTTCTTCAACATCATTTTCCCTGGGGGTCACCTTCGTTTTCATAGTTGGTACCAATTCTTGAGGTCCAGCATCAATTCCGCAGGTTGACTCCTCCTGTTCTAGCCGAATTGGGGGTGGTTCATGTGTAGCACCCCCAATTGTATCAACATCCATTTTTATCTGAGCAGGTGATGTTGTTTCTTTTGAAAAATCATCACTTTCCATTTCTCTATCCACAATTCCACCCCTTTATTCTTCATTGGAAAAGGTTTCTGACTGTATCAAAATATCAATTTCCTACATAATGTCCATAATCCCTTCCTCTGTGGGTTCCTCGAGCGAAGCTGGTTCTTGTGTGGCAATCTCGTCTATGCTACTAATCAACTCTTCCATTCTTATTTCCTCTTCTATGGCTTTTTCTAGTGATGCTGGTTCTTGTGTGATAGCCTCGACTACGTTGCCGATTTCTTCCTCCATACTCATTTCTTCAGGTTCCTCCTGATCAATCATCATCTCCTCTTCCTTAGGTTCTTCCTGATCAATATCTATTTCCATTTCCTCGAGTTCCTCTTGATCAATTTCCTCTGAAGGTTCTTCTTCCACCTGACTAGTCGGAGACGCTGGCTCTTCTTCTCTAGAAAAAATCATGGCTACTACCGCTTCTTCTGAGAATCCGTGAAGTTCCACCCAAGAAACCCGCAACTTGCCTGATTCTGTGGAAATCGTTGGTGCATTAGAATTTTAAAGTGATAGTTGAACAGAGCTGAGGCACGACCCTCGTAGATAATATATTTGATTATGAAACCTGCAACTTCATTCCAAGGATACGGTACAGTTCTGTGCTCGTCTCCCCTGCCCAATTGAACTACACTTTCTCCTTACTGCAAAAACAATTCAGGAAACTCCGGGAGAGAAACCTTATGAGAAAACCATTGTTGCCCCTGATGTCTCAGCCTGCTAACTTCTGCAATTACTTCCTCTGTAACAAGAACTTCCAGACCTATAACCCATTAATGATTCTCCTCTAAATTGAGTGTGAATTCCATTGTGATACCTCCATCGAATCCCTGCAATCTGTCAAAGTAGAAATCCCATCCTATGTCAACAAAAATTTTCCAAACCTCTTGATTGCTGCGAACTGAAACTGTGTTTTCAGGCTCATGCCGCAAAGCCAGCCCACCCATACTGTGAAGACTTGTACCATCACTTCCTGTAGCAGCAGATCATTGGGCAAGGTGGTGGGTATCAAATTTGGAGGAACAACATAGTGAAAATGGACAGGTGGTAACGGTAAATATGGTTGGTAATTCTCGAAAACCAAGGAAAATCACAAAGGAGTATGGTAAGTGTGGTAGAATAGGAATAATAATTACTCGTATAGGATAGATGAGACATTTTTCGAATTCCAATAGGATTTAAATGATGATACCACATATTGATGTGATTTGTAAGGTGTACCATGAATGAGATGTCATTCTTAAATTATGGGGTATTTATTACACCGCCCTTGGCATGAAAACAACCCCACCCCCCCCCCCCCCCCAACTTGGATTTTTTACGTCCGCGGCATTAAAATCTTCACATTGGATATTTAATTAAATTAGTAAAAGTCACGTGGAGGCGTACCTGATGGCCTACCTGGATGATGGGATGGTTGGTGGGATGGTGGCGGAGTAATGATGTGGATGGTGTAACAACATCAGTTGAACAGCATGAGTGTAACAGCATCTGCTGTAATAGAAACAAAGTAACAACATCATTGTAACAGCATCGATGTAACAACATCGGTGTAACAGCATCATGAGTAGCAGCAACCAAGTAACAACATCTAGTGTAGCAGCATCGGAGTAGCAGCAACCAAGTAATAGCAACATGAGTAACAGCGACCGAGTAACAACATCCGGTGTAGCAGCATCGGAGTAGAAGCAACCAAGTAGCAGCAACATGATTAGCAGCAACCGAGTAACAACATCTGGTGTAGCAACATTAGAGTAGCACCAACCAAGCAACAACAACATGAGTAGCAACAACCGAGTAACAACATTCAGTGTAGCAGCATTGGAGTAGCAGCAACTGAGTAACATCAACATGAAAATTCCTTGATTTTTACTCCTTAATCGTAGCTCCTGCAAAAATACAAGAAAATAAACAGAATTCTTTATTTATTTATTTTGTTTTATTTTTATAAGAAGGGTGCAGAGGAAAGATTCTCTACAGTGATAACCTTCAAACCAGATTTCTCAGAGAGTTTTTTAATAAAAGCATCCTTAGCGGTGTTAGAGTCGGTCCTTACAGCCCTCCGTCAGAGATCATTTCGCTTTTTGCATATCATTTTTAGGTGTCTCGCTCGTTCCACTTCGTTGCATTTCGCTAGGGGCATGCCATTGAATGACGAGAGGGTCTGGTCGTCTTGTGTTTTCTCATGCTTGTACCTGCAGGGCTAAATAAATTTCCTTAAAAAAATCACTGAAGTTCACGTCAATTCATTCGTGGTCATAAATGATTAGTTTCGTCAAAAAGAGTATTTAGTCTTAGAGTCTAGGGTTTTCAGTCTTTTGGTATATGTAATAAAAGCCCGCAGGCCATGATATTGGTTTCGAAAGGATTCCTATTTTATATTTTTATTCTCAAAAGCATTTCAAGACATTTCTAGTCCAAAACTCTGTTTTGGAACTAGAAATTGTCAAATTTCATTTTTGTAATAATCTTGTATTTATTCCACCACAAGAAGTTCAAAGCAAGCCTCTGATATTTGCCAAAGCTAAATGCCAAATCCCTACAAAAACAACCAAGTGTCATCAGTCCAAGACTCAGAAAAATAATGAAAGCCAAAGGACAACATTGTATTAAGTGATCAAATGACAAAGTGCCAAACATTATAAAAGTGGGTTATGGATGAAATTTAATATCAAATATGATTGTTATGAGATATTTTTCTACGCATATAAGCCATGGAAGACAACTCATTTGTACAAATTCCCAAGGCAGAGCTCGAATTGGTGAGTTGAGGGGCGCAAACTTGTTTTTCAAAGCCGTGGACCGGAGGTGGAAGTGTGCGCTATGCACAGAAGAGGCGCGCTACGCAAAAGAGGTGCGCTACGCACTGGGCTTCACCGGCCTGTGCAAATTTTCACGCGCGCTACGCACATGCTGCGCGCAATGCACTGGGTGAGCGCGCTACACATATAATCTCAGAGCCACAAATTTTCGCTCTTGCGTCCAGTTTCATGCCAAAACGCCTCAATCGGCTTGCAAGTAGGTTTTTCACGATTGCTCAGTGAATTTTGGATGTGATTATGGTGTTTTGAAAGTGGAGAAACAATTATTTGATGAGGAGAAATGTGTAAACCCTATGTTTATTTCCAAATTCATTTCTTAAGGGTTTTGAAACAAATGACAATGATTGTGTGGGGGTTTGCAAACTTGTATGGTTGATATATACGCTCATGCCTCTACTGTCTGTGGTGTCCCTGCTCATTATTTACCTCATCCTCACGGTCTCTCTTTGCCATTACATCACTGCTGTCATTATGATTGCCATCGTCATGTTAGCATTGCCCATTATTCATGTTATGACATAGTCCCATTTTCACTGGTCCACATCCTCCATTGACATTGTCAGAACACTGCTGTCATTGCTATTATCTTACTATGGTTATTGTTGCACTGTTTCCTATTCTCCATGGACAAACAGAGTCCCGTATCCACTTCTCCCATGAAAAATCTTAACTAGCATTGCAAAGGTTGTACCCTACACTACAATCTTTTCTACTCATTTGTCAAATCCTCTTATAATCAAAGCAGCGACTGTTTTTCATGCAAACCTATTTGACAGAGCCATTACCACTGTGGCTTTCTTTCCTATGATACTTTGATACATATGTGACATATTTGGGTTTTCAGCATACACTGAAACTTTTGTCTTCACTACACCTATATCAGCATATATATTGCAGACATCTTGTTTTCAAAACAATGTCAGAGACGGATTCAGCTTATGAACAGGAGTATGACAGTGATTCCACAGCAGAGGGTAGTGTGCCACGGAGGTCTCACAAAAGTGGAAAAAGTGGTAAGCATCTCAGGGAGGAGCCTACTTCTTTGGCTCAATTGCAGGCTTGCCCGCTTGCAATGGATTGTTTTCAGCATCAGTCATGTTTCCAATACTGTGAGATGATTTCACAAACCCAGCATCATCATGAGCTAGCTCGTCTATATGTTCTACATTTACATGATGGCCGTGTAAACCTTGCCGGAGTTAACTTCATTCGGTAACCAGAGACCATTTCTCAGGCCACCGGAATACCAAATATAGGAGAGGAATGGAACAAACGACAACAGTTAGAGAAATTATACTATGAGCCATACATCAAACCTGGGTTTATGAGGCAGCTGAGCAGGGTTTTTCCTTTCAGATTCCTGAAGGATGAGTTTGCACCATTGATGAAATTCATCATTCGATATTTCAGTTGCGAGGGCAGATTCTCGCGTCTCTATGCGTACCATGTCCGTTTGTTGATGCATTTCATGAGGGTACGTATGATGAGCATTCCATACTTTATGTATCGCAACATAGAGAGGATGAAAATTTTTGTACAGAAGAAGACCCCAGCACAGCAACATAGAAGTATATATCATTACGCGTTGATCAAAATCATGGTGGTACATCAGTTGACATAGCAGGGCATTACTTGGGAGGATTTCATCTCCCGTGACTTCCTCACAGCGCCACAACCACCTCCCGAGGTAGTTCATGATGAGGGAGAGCCTTCACATCAGCTATACATTCCTGAGATCGAGCATATCAGTGCTCCATTGTATGTAACATACTAGCGAGGCCACAGGGCCTTATTTGCAGCTACACGACGAGTACTATCTCCACCCGAGGTGGAAGGGGTCTCGTTGAATTCATCAGCAGAGCGAGTATTATCTCCACCCGGGGTGGAAGGGGTCTCGCCTTCTTCTTCAGCACAGGTACAGATCCAGGACAGAGGCAAGAGGCCTATGCACGATGAGGGCCCATCAAGCGGTCGAGACACTGATTTCACATTCATCGATGTTGATGCGAGCTCTCCTAGCTTGAAACTGAAAGAGATCATCCAGGAGAAAAAGGCCGAGAATGACACGCTGAAAGAGAAATTGCAGAGAGCTCAGTGGGTGATAAAATACCTGGAGTAGCGTAACAAACAGCTAGAGGATGAGCACACACTGTTAGAGCTGCGGCGAATCTGTGAAGATCGACAATTGGCCCGGAAGAGACCTGGCGACATGACACCAATTGAGCGAGAGACATGCCTCACGCATGTTAACATTCATCTGGATAAATTTTTGGCAAAGGCCAATAGAGACAAAAACATGCTTCGTCACATGAAAGGTCATTATTGGGCCAGCATGCACGTCTGCAAAGCAAAAATGAAGATTTTGAAGAGGAGGTTGAGCGAAGCACTAAAACGGCGGAAGAGGCCTAATCCACTTAGGATTTTGGCCGAGGCTTTATTGGCTGGGAATGATACATTATGGAGGGTCTTCACTCCAAATTTGAGCAAATTTGAAGAATTTTTTGTCATTTTGGAAAATTTTGGTCTCAAAACAGATTTTTCAGCCCAACGCGTAGCGCGTCGACGCGCTCGCTTACGATTGGGACACTTGCTGGAGGAAAAATTTATATTTTTGGATTTTTCATGGTAATTTATGCATGATCCAGTATATCCTAAGCATTTCACCAAGTTATGGATGATCAAAAGGGCCAAAAACACCATGAAAACCACCTTTCTGCCACCTTTTGCACCAGCAGGAAGTACTTCTGGGAGAATGAATTTTTGGAGGGGAAAATGAGCTCAAAATTGGGAAATTCCACTTGGGTTGGATAGCCAACATCCAGGGCTTTCCAACGAGCTATCATGAGCTCAATTTGGACTTCGGGAAGTGCCCAAAAATCAGGCTGAAAGGCGCGCTACGCATATGGCTCAGGCGCGCTACGCATATAGATTTTTGGTCAATTTTTCACCTTCCAGCTCAGAATTTCGGCCAGTTGGACCAGTTTTGCTTGTGGATGTAATTTTTGAGTTATATTGATGTAATATTATGGTTGGCATGTAACTCTGACTCATTTTTACCTATTCTAGATGATTCACTCCTAAAAAAGTAAAAATCAAGTGAAAGAATCAGTTTCCTTCCTTTTAGAGGCAAGTTGTTTGGCTACCTATATTCTAGCTCCTTGTTTAGAATTAGTTGAAACTGCTCCTAGAAGGAGGAATTCGACCCCTAGAGGTATGGAAAGGGGTTAGGATGGTCTATATGATGTAATTTCTCAATCATTTTCAGAGGTTGGATAGGTTGGACTCTTGGGAAAACTTTGGCACACTATTGTACATATTTTTCATATTTTGGCTAAGGAAAGATCAGAGGTTTTGCAGCACCTGTTGGGATTCTTGTGGATTTCAGTTCTTGATGGTGTTTTCTCTCAGTTTATTTTAATTTATTTCATTTTTAATGTATTCCATTCCCTTCTTATGCTTCTGAAACTAAATGAATGAGTAAATGAGGTAGAATCCATTGTTTTCAGTGCTCTGCCTTTAAATTTGTTTAGTTTTACATGTTTTCGCCTGTTTGGAGAGGATCCATGTTCTCTCTTTCCCTCTTCAGCTCCTTGTCATTCTGATCCATCCATACACCTAATCAAAAGCATCAAGACTACTGCCTACCTCACCCCAACTCGAATTCTGCAAAGATCTGGCCTTATCCTCGGACCCAAAATTGTTTTTCCCATCTTTTCAACAAAAACCCAAAAAATCAAAATCAAACTTTCTTATCTCTTTACTAGCCTAAAATCAGTATTCATTATTCATTATAAGTCATCTCAGTACCTTTGAAGACCTTTTGCCGAGATAGACCTGGAGAGAGCCCTCTCCTGTCCTCGTAGGGCTAGCTACGAGGATGAGCGTGGTTTGATGTAGCCTTGAGTTTTACCTTATTTCAGCCTGAGGTAGATTTGAGCGCTAACATAGTGGCGACCATACTAGGGAGAACATGGTTTGCTTGTGGGTGTTATTTGTTTTATAAGCTATAGACGTAGTCTGGAGTCACGCCAGGTAGCCTTCAAACTGCTCTTGCTCTTCGAGTGCATAGTAGATAAACGCTGCTTCAGTCGATCTCTGGTCTAGCTTGTAATCGTAACACTTAACTTATAAATTTCCCCAATACATGTATCGAGTTCAGATCTGATGGTTGATGGTGGACAGCGATCAGACATAAGAAGGCTGAAATCTTTCACCTGGTGACTCCAATTCAAAGTAGAGACTCCACTGGAGGACTGACTTTTTATCTGAGAAAATGGAAGGATCTTACACAAATTTCAGGTATCTAAAGTGGAATGGTATTCAGGATCTAGTCTGATTTCTTGTAAATTACTTCTTTGTTGTTCTTGAAACTGTCCTGAAGGTTATTCAGAATTTGTTGTATGAGAAAGGTGATCAAAATCTTCACTCGACCCATTCAAAAAGTGTAAATGCTGAGTTTCCCTTTGATTCTGGTCTCCTTACTTTTCCCACATCTTATGATGACTCTCTTCAGTGTGATGAGCCTAAAGAAAAAAAAACTGATCCCGCAGCTCTCGTACATGCCCCTACACCTTGTAAAATTCCAGATCGGTACAAACCTCTTGTTTTACCTTCTGTTCTTCATGCTTTCCCTAAAAATTATGACCTATATCTACCAAGATTTGACGGTGAATGTAACAATGTCAACACTGAGCAACATGTGCAGAATGTTGAGACTTTTCTAGATCTTTTTGAAGTTGATGATGAAGATGTTAGTATTAGGCTTTTTGCTCTTTCTTTGCAAGGCCAAGTGAAGAGTTGGTTTAAAGCCCTGCCTGATGTGAGCATCATAGATTTCCAGCCGTTTGTCAAAGTTTTCCTTGACAGGTGGATGATTGGACATAATCCTTTCCTTATTATAGAAGAGTATAATCAGCTGAAAAGACTGCCAAGGGAGACAATACAACAGTTTTCTGCCAGATTTAACCAAGTTTATTATTCGATGCCAGTTGATATAAGACCTTCTCCTAGATCTGCTCTCTTGCACTACCCGGGTGCCTTTGATCCGGAAATGGAGTTTCAGCTGAGAGAAAAGAATATTGCAACACTTCACGAGATGCAGAACAAGGCAGTGAATGTAGAGGCTCATTTGTTGATCTTGAGGGCAAGGTTGAAGGAAGAAGAAAAGAAGAATGTTTCAGAGCAGCTAACACCTTCAGAGGACAAGCTTGATCTTTTCGTAAATGCAGTAGAAGAGATGGTGCGGAAAATGACTGCAAAAAATGAAAATGACATTCAAGAACAAGCGGCTGACCCAAAACATTTTGTTTCTGATCCCAGTTGTCATAGTGATTGTTTTATAGATCATTGTGAAGAAGAGAGAGTTGTTGATATGATGTGTATGTTTGATGATGTGTTTTATACCGATGAATTGCCTCAGTTTGATCAGTATGATGATGATTATGTTCTCCAAACAGAAGCTAATCTTGCAGATGAATCAGCAGCTAGTTTGTGCGAGGAGGAAGTTCACTTTCAGCAGCTCGAGTACAGTGATCAACCGATGCATATCAACTATGACAATGATGAGGAAAGTGCAGCAAATTTTGAAGTAAGTGAAGGATCTTTGCCTTTTTGTTTTGATTCATTTCAGTTCATCAGAGATAACTTCCATGCAATCAGAAAACAAATGTCAACAAGTCTTGATCTGGACCATCTTGAGCGCAATGAAAACCTTGTTCAAGACTTCTCGTATTCAGATTTTCAGCCCCCGAAATCCATTGATTGTCAAGCTGCAGATGAAGGCATGGAAGCTGGCACATTTGATCAAATGATACAAGGTGACTCTGTACCATTCTGTTTTGAATCATTTCAGTTTTTGAGAGAAAAATTGCATAGTAAATCTTCAAATGAGCAGCCTATAAGAAATCAGCAATCTCTCAGTGTTAATGTTGAGGATGAGACAGATAACGAAATTCTTGAGCAGCCTGTAGCATCAGATTTGCAGCCACCAAATGAAATGGAAGGTAAGATTATAGATGAAGTCGTGGAAACTGAAATACATGATTTAATGATGCAAGAGGATTCTGTACCCTTTTGTTTTGAAGCATTTCAGTTTATAAGGTATAATCTTCGTAATATCTCTCAAGAAAAAGATGAACAGCCAGTAGGATGTTAGACAGTTTCAATGGATACAACGCAGCAGTCTTCTCAAGTTTTTAATGATCCTATTGCTCGTGTGTTGGATGATGTTTGCTGTAAAAGTTCTTCTCCATTACCTAACCATGTGCCCGAAAAGAATGTTGATAATAATCTTGTTCAAAATTCAATTTCATTGTGTTGTTCAACATATTTTTCATATGAGGAGATTGATAAAGGAGAATTTTGTTCTGTCTGGAATCAACAATGGAGTTTGGTTTTTCATGAATTTCAGGATCCTTTTTACAGCTTGCTGCAATCACCAAAGAAAAGCACCGCAGAGGTGAGGAAAAGTTTAAGATCAAGGTATGGAGATTATCTGGACCAGAGCTATGTTTATGAAGATCCTTTCGCAGTATTCTTGCAGTCATCCAGTCAATTTGTGCTTTGCAAGTTTATCAACAGTCAGCTTGAGTTCAAATTTCCATGGGAGTTGCCTTTCGATTCTTTCCTTTTCCTGTGCATCAGTAAGCATGTGGGAAGAAATCAAACAGCAGCCAGGATGCTTACATGGTTGCATTGGTTGTTTCATTTCACTTGATCAGGTGGTGAAAAGTACAATTAGAGTAGGTATGATGAATAAGCTCTACTTTGAGCATCTTTTCCAGCTTGTCAGTTGTGTTTAAGTATCGAGTCAATTTTCAGTTTAAAGTCGAGTTAGTTTTGGTCAAATTTCATGTCCAGTTTTCAGTCAATAAATGTGTCAAAATTTTTTGTATTATCCGTTGAAATAATGACTCCATCGCCCAATGGATGAAGGCACTGTCTGACTCCCCCAGAGATCTGCCATTCTTGGCATCTCCTTGGAGCCACCATCTCCATTGGAGCCAATGTTAGATTCGGTCCATACAGCCCTCCGTCAGAGATCATTTCGCTTTTTGCATATCATTTTTAGGTGTCTCGCTCGTTCCACTTCGTTGCATTTCGCTAGGGGCATGCCATTGACTGACGAGAGGGTCTGGTCATCTTGTGTTTTCTCATGCTTGTACCTACAGGGCTAAATAAATTTCCTTAAAAAAATCACTGAAGTTCAGGTCAATTCATTCGTGGTCATAAATGATTAGTTTCGTCAAAAAGAGTCTTTAGTCTTAGAGTCTAGGGTTTTCAGTCTTTTGGTATATGTAATAAAAGCCCGCAGGCCATGAGATTGGTTTCGAAAGGATTCCTATTTTATATTTTTATTCTCAAAAGCATTTCAAGACATTTCTAGTCCAAAACTCTGTTTTGGAACTAGAAATTGTCAAATTTCATTTTTGTAATAATCTTGTATTTATTCCACCACAAGAAGTTCAAAGCAAGCCTCTGATCTTTGCCAAAGCTAAATGCCAAATCCCTGCAAAAACAACCAAGTGTCATCAGTCCAAGACTCAGAAAAATAATGAAAGCCAAAGGACAGCATTGTATTAAGTGATCAAATGACAAAGTGCCAAACATTATAAAAGTGGGTTATGGAGCAAATTTAAAATCAAATCTGATTGTTATGAGATATTTTTATACTAATATAAGCCATGGAAGACAACTCATTTGCACAAATTCCCAAGGCAGAGCTCAAATTGGTGAGTTGAGGGGCGCAAACTTGTTTTTCAAAGCCGTGGACCGGAGGTGGAAGTGCGTGCTATGCACAGAGGAGGCGCGCTACGCACAATAGGCGCGCTACGCACTGGGCTTCACCGGCCTGTGCAAATTTGCACGCGCGCTACGCACATGCTGCGCGCAGCGCACTGGGTGAGCGCGCTACGTGTATAATCTCAGAGCCAAAAAATTTCGCTCTTGCGTCCAGTTCCATGCCAAAATGCCTCAATCGGCTTGCAAGTAGGTTTTTCACGATTTCTCAGTGAATTTTGGATGTGATTATGGTGTTTTGAAAGTGGAGAAACAATTATTTGATGAGGAGAAATGTGTAAACCCTATGTTTATTTCCAAATTCATTTCTTAAGGGTTTTGAAACAAATGACAGTGATTGTGTGGGGGTTTGCAAACTTGTATGGTTGATATATACGCTCATGCCTCTACTGTCTGTGGTGTCCCTGCTCATTATTTACCTCATCCTCATGCCCTCTCTTTACCATTACATCACTGCTGTCATTATGATTGCCATCGTCATGTTAGCATTGCCCATTATTCATGTTATGACATAGTCCCATTTTCACTGGTCCACATCCTCCATTGACATTGTCAGAACACTGTTGTCATTGCTATTATCTTACTATGGTTATTGTTGCACTGTTTCCTATTCTCCATGGAAAAACAGAGTCCCGTATCCACTTCTCCCATGACAAATCTTAACTAGCATTGCAAAGGATGTACCCTACACTACAATCTTTTTTACTCATTTGTCAAATCCTCTTATAATCAAAGCAGCGACTGTTTTTCATGCAAACCTATTTGACAGAGCCATTACCACTGTGGCTTGCTTTCCTATGATACTTTGATACATATGTGACATATTTGGGTTTTGAGCATACACTGAAACTTTTTTCTTCACTACACCTATATCAGCATATATATTGCAGACATCTTGT
The DNA here is from genome assembly GCA_034641835.2 of Pinus albicaulis. Classification (NCBI taxonomy): domain Eukaryota; kingdom Viridiplantae; phylum Streptophyta; class Pinopsida; order Pinales; family Pinaceae; genus Pinus; species Pinus albicaulis. The sequence goes on along the minus strand of CM076581.1, from coordinate 170,325,849 downwards.
TTTCAAAACAATGTCAGAGACGGATTCAACTTATGAACAAGAGTATGACAATGATTCCACAGCAGAGGGTAATGTGCCACGGAGGTCTCACAAAAGTGGCAAAAGTGGTAAGCATCTCAGGGAGGAGCCTACTTCTTTGGCTCAATTGCAGGCTTGCCCGCTTGCAATGGATTGTTTTCAGCATCAGTCATGTTTCCAATACTGTGAGATGATTTCACAAACCCAGCATCATCATGAGCTAGCTCGTCTATTTGTTCTAAATTTACATGATGGCTGTGTAAACCTTGCCGGAGTTAACTTCATTCTGTCACCAGAGACCATTGCTCAGGCCACCGGAATACCAAATATAGGAGAGGAATGGAACAAACGACAGCAGTTAGAGAAATTCTACTATGAGCCATACATCAAACCTGGGTTTATGAGGCAGCTGAGCAGGGTTTTTCCTTTCAGATTCCTGAAGGATGAGTTTGCACCATTGATGAAACTCATCATTCGATATTTCAGTTGCGAGGGCAGATTCTCGCGTCTCTATGCGTACCATGTCCGTTTGTTGATGCATTTCACGAGGGTACGTATGATGAAAATTCCATACTTCATGTATCGCAACATAGAGAGGATGATGATTTTTGTACAGAAGAAGACCCCAGCACAGCAACATAGAAGTATATATCATTCTGTGGCCAATCAAAATCATGGTGGTATCGGATTATTTTATCGGGGGCATTACTTAGGAGGATTTCATCTCCAGTGACTTCTTCACGAGCGCCACAGCCGACTCCCGAGGTAGTTCATGATGCGGGTGAGCCTTCACACCAGCCTGACATTCCTGAGATTGAGCATATCAGTGCTCCATTATATGTGACATACCGGCGGAGCCCCACGGGACCTTATTTGCGACTACATTAGTACTATCTCCACAGGAATTGGAAGGGAATCTCAAATTGACTTCATCAGCAGAGCGAGTATTATCTCCACCCGGGGTGGAAGGGGTCTCACCATCTTTTTCAGCACAGGTACAGATCCAGGATAGAGGCAAGAGGCCTATGCACTATGAGGGCCCATCAGGCGGTCGAGACACTGATTTCACATTCATCGATGTTGATGCGAGCTCTCCTAGCTCGAAACTGAAAGAGATCATCCAGGAGCAAAAGGCCAAGAATGACACGCTGAAAGAGAAATTTTAGAGAGCTCAGTGGGTGATAAAATACCTGGAGCAGCGTAAAAAACAGCTAGAGGATGAGCACACACTGTTAGAGCTGCGGCGAATCCGTGAAGATCGACAATTGGCCCGAAAGAGACCCGGCGACATGACACCAATTGAGCGAGAGACATGCCTCACGCATGTTAACATTCATCTGGATAATTTTTTGGCAAAGGCCAATAGAGACAAAGACATGCTTCGTCACATGAAAGGTCATTATTGGGCCCGCATGCACGTCTGCAAAGCAAAAATGAAGATTCTGAAGAGGAGGTTGAGCGAAGCACTAAAACGGTGGAAGAGGCCTAATCCACTTCGGATTTTGGCCGAGGCTTCGTTGGCTGGGCATGATACATGATGGAGGGTCTTCACTCTAAATTTGAGAAAATTTGAAGAATTTTTTGTCATTTTGGAAAATTTTGGTCTCAAAATAGATTTTTCAGCCCAACGCGTAGCGCGTCGACGCGCTTGCTTATGATTGGGACATTTTCTGGAGGAAAAATTTATATTTTTGGGTTTTTCATGGTAATTTATGCATGCTCCAGTATGGCCTAATCATTTCACCAAGTTCTGGATGATCAAAAGGGCCAAAAACACCATGAAAACCACCTTTCTGCCACCTTTTGCACCAGCAGGAAGTACTTCTGGGAGAATGAAGTTTTGGAGGGAAAAATGAGCTCCAAATTGGGAAATTCCACTTGGCTTGGATAGCCAACATCCAAGGATTTCCAACGAGATATCATGAGCTCAATTTTGACTCTGGGAAGTGCCCCAAAAGCAGGCTGAAAGGCGCGCTACGCATATAGAGTTTTGGTCAATTTTTCACCTTCCAGCTCAGAATTTCGGCCAGTTGGACCAGTTTTTCTTGTGGATGTAATTTTTGAGTTATCTTGATGTAATATTATGGTTGGAATGTAAATTGGACTCATTTTTACCTATTCTAGATGATTCACTCCTAAAAAAGTAAAAATCAAGTGAAAGAATCAGTTTCCTTCCTTTTAGAGGCAAGTTGTTTGGCTGCCTATATTCTAGCTCCTTGTTTAGAATTAGTTGGAACTGCTCCTAGAAGGAGGAATTCGACCCCTAGAGGCATGGAAAGGGGTTAGGATGCTCTATATGATGTAATTTCTCAATCCTTTTCAGAGGTTGGATAGGTTGGACTCTTGGGAAGATTTTGGCACACTATTGTACATATTTTTCATATTTTGGCTAAGGAAAGATCATAGGTTTTGCAGCACCTGTTGGGATTCTTGTGGCTTTCAGTTATTGATGGTGTTTCCTCTCAGTTTATTGTAAGTTCTTTCATGTTTGATGTATGCCATTCCCTTCTTATGCTTCTGAAACTAAATGAATGAGTAAATGAGGTTGAATCCATTGATTTCAATGCTCCGCCTTTGAATTTGTTTAGTTTTACATGTTTTCGCCTATTTGGAGAGGATCCATGTTCTCCCTTGCCCTCTTCAGCTCCTTGTCATTCTGATCCATCCATACACCTGATCAAAAGCATCAATACTACTGCCTACCTTGCCCCAACTCGAATTCTGCAAAGATCTGGCCTTATCCCCGGACCCAAAATTGTTTTTCCCATCTTTTCAACAAAAACCCAAAAAATCAAAATCAAACTTTCCTATCTCTTTACTAGCCTAAAATCAGTATTCATTATTCATTATAAGTCATCTCAGTCCCTTTGAAGACCTTTTTCCGAGATAGACCTGGAGAGAGCCCTCTCCTGTCCTCGTAGGGCTAGCTACGAGGCTGAGCGTGGTTTGATGTAGCCTTGAGTTTTACCTTATTTCAGCCTGAGGTAGATTTGAGTGCTAAAAAGTGGCTGACCGGTGGTATAGTCTCAAGCGATGTCCATTGACTATAAAGGAAGTATGTGTATCGTCAATTGTGACTAGCTTGACTATTCCATTATCAAATACAACATTCACCTCATAAGGTCCCATCCACCGAGTGCAAATCTTTCCCTTAAAATCCTTAAAAAGAGAGTCATAAAGTAGTGCCCAATCTCCACTTTGAAACACCTTGTTTCTGATAAACTTATCATGCCATTTCGTTCTCTGCTCCTGAATATCAGTAGTTCGCTGGGAAGCCATTGTACGTATTTCATCAAGTTCATTAAGCTGAGCCAATCGGTGTTTTTGGGCATCTGATAGATCTAAACCAACTTCCAGAGTTGTTCTAAGCATGATTATTTCAAATTCAATTGGAAACAACGGGGATTTCCCATAAACCAACTCGAATGGTGAAAACATGGTTGTATTTCACCATGTTGTTCTGTATGCCCATAGAGCCTCTCCAAGTTTCTGAGCCTAATCTCGATGATGTTATGCCACAGTTTTTGTCAAAATATTTTATAATGTCTTATTTGTGCTTTACACTTGTCCATTCGCCTGGGGATGGTATGGAGATGTCACTCCGTGCTTGACCCCATATTTTTGCATAAGCTTTGCTATCTTGTGTGATGTGAATTGTGCTCCTCCATCTGAAACAACATCTCTTGGAGTACCGTATTGAGAAAAAATTTCTTCAAATATAAAATCTGAGACTACCTGCTCTGTTTCTTTTGCAACTGCTTTGGCTTCCACCGACTTAGTGACGTAATTAGTACAGACCAAGATGTGGAATTTCTATTGGGAGGGTGGGTTAAAGGGTCCAACGAAGTTAATAGCCCATTTCTTGAAAGGATCGAAAACTAGCTATGCCTATAAAGGTGTTTCATCTGCTTTACCGGGGTGCCCCATACGTTGGCAACTATCACACCTCCTGACATAATTCTGAGCATCAGGAAAAATGGAAGGCCAGCAATATCCCATTTGTAGCACCTTATGGCCTGTTCTTTTGTCTGTGAAATGACCTCCACAAGGACCATCATGGGCAACTTTCAATATTTCATAGATATCATCTTCAAACACACAGCGCCGGATCTTCTTATCCACTCCTATATGAAAAAGGTACCCTGCCATCCAAGAATATCAGGAACTATGATGAATAATCTTTCGTTGTTCCCTATATAACAAATGGGGAGGCACTTTCCTTGTAGCAAGATAGTTAGCAATATCTGCATACCACAAAGGTTTAGTAGAGACTGCAAAAATATTTTCATCAGGGAAACTGTCTTCTATTGGTGTGCATTCATCATTGTTATCCATTCTAGATAGGAAATCAACTACTACATTATCTTTTCCTAGCTTATCTACTATTGTAATATCAAATTATTGAAGAAATAGTAACCATCTCATAATACGGCCAGGAGTAATGGGTTTATTCATCAAATACCTGATTGCTGCATGATCAGTATGGACAATAGTAGAGTACCTGGTGATGTAGTGCCGAAACTTGTTGATAGCATAAATGACAGCTAAGAATTCTTTTTCTGTCACTGTATATTTTAGTTCAGCAGGAATTAGATTCTTGCTGACGTAATAAATTGCATACGGTGTTTTATCTACATGCTATCCTAGAAAAGCCCCTACCATTGTTTGAGAAGAATCAGTATGTATGTGAAATGGTAATGCCCAATCAGGTCCTCGAAGTATTGGGGCTTTGCACACCAGCCCTTTAATTTTCGTGAAGGCTGTCTCGCAATCTTCGGTCTAAAAAAATTCTGCATCTTTTGTTAGAAATTGAAATAATGGATGTGCTATTTTAGCCAAATTTTCTATAAAGAACCTATAATAACCAGCACAACCAATAAATATACGTACATGTGTGGGTGTTTTGGGTACCGGAAAATGTAATATTACCTCTACTTTAGCTGGATCAACTTGAATTCCAGCGGCTGAGAGCAAGTGTCCCAATACTACTCCTTCTTCCCTCATCATATGGCATTTGACTGTACTCAACGATACATGGGTCTGTTTACATCTTTTGAGTACCTTCTCCAAATTTTCCAATCCCTCCTCAAATGAATTCCCATATGGAGTAAAATCATCCATATAGATTTCGACACTATCATCGACCAAATTAGAAAAAATTCCCAGGATTGCCCTCTGGAAGGTAGCAGGAACATTACACAGGCCAAATAGAAGGACCCTATATGCAAAGGTTCCCCATGGGCATGTGAAAATTGTCTTATCCTGGTCTTTCGAGGCTATCTGGATCTGATTATATCCACTGAATCCATCTAGGAAGGAAAATAACTTCTTTCCATCCAAGGTGTCCAGGAATTGGTCAATGAATGGCAAAGGAAAATGGTCTTTTTGTGTTGCCTTATTTAATTCCCTGTAATCTACAGAGATCCGCCATTTACCATTATTTATGGGAATGATAACTAGCGGGGATACCCATTGGCTATATGAGATGGGATAAATGAATCCTACATCCACCAATTTTTGTAATTCTTCTTTAACAATATTTTTGAGAGCAAGATTCATCCTCCGTTGTGGCTGTCTTACCGAGTGGAAATCTTCCTTAATGTAAATATGGTGAGTGCATAGGCTAGTAGGGATACCCTTCATGTCGGTATAATCCCAGGAAAAATCTTCCTGATGTTCTTGAAGGACTTTCAAAAGCTGTTTGGTCTGGAATTTAGACAATTTCGGGTTGATATTAAGTGTTTTCCCTGGTTCAATCTCGATTAGAGTACTATCATGGAATGGGGTCATAGGAATGTCGTCTATGTCATCTTCCGGTTCAATATTTTCCTATGTCTCACAACTCATAGCAGATTCTAGAATATATTGATTTTGATCGGGAACATAACTGGAATCATTAATGAAGGTATTAATGGCATCATATTCAGTCTCTGTTTTAAATCGAAGGGCCAGGCCAATAGTAAGAACTGGTCTAACATCTTCATTTTTAGGTTCAGGCTCTTCTGCAGGTAGAGGTTTCTGACTAGTTGATGATTTTTCAAATGGGCTTGGTTTCGCAGGAGAATAAAGCTTGAGGTCCTTCGTAACTGTCCCATTTGATATGATCATATGTCCAGACCGACATCCTATGTAGGCATCTGCAGTTGCCAACCCAAGTCTTCCTAGGATCAATGGGTGACCACCTACTGAAGATCGAGTCTGCAATATAAGGAGGTCCACAGGGTAATGCCATGAGTCTACTGAAATTATCACATCCTCTAATTTCCCTACTGGTTTAATTTTGGATCTTTCTACAAGTTCCAAGATAGTAGGGGTTGGTTTAATGTTTCCATGTCCTAATGTGTTCATTGTTTCAGAAGTGATAATGTTAATGGCTGCTCCAAAATCCACCAGTACATTTTGGATTTCAATCCCATTAATTTGTACTGTTAGAATCAGGTTTACAGGATCTCTGTATTTTACAGGTATGATCTTTCCTAACATGATATCGGATAGTCTGCCCATTACATGCACAGTTAATGGATCCTTAGGTTTTCTACCCAGTTTCTTTGAGTAGTATTCTTTCAGAGTTTTTTCATAAATAGGTACATCCATCATAGCTTGTAAAAGGGGTATTTTAATAAAAATATTCTGTAGTTCCCCTAGAAAATCAAATTCTACTTGAGGGTTTGGTTTTCTCAAGGTCAATATTTCAGGATATGGGGGAATTGCTAAATGACCTTGATTAGGAACACCTTGGGGAGGTGTCTAGTTTATTGTGTTTTGATTTTCATTCTCCCTCACTATTCTTTGTTCTAGTTATGTATCTTCATCGTCAAGTTGTTCTGTAATAATGGGTGAAGTAGGTGCATTTACTACCCGGCCAGACCGTAGATTTATCTCATTGAGCCCTGCGGTAGAAATGCTATAGGATGGAAGGTTCAGCGTATCTATTTGTTGAACCCCTTTATTATTTGGATTTGGGTTGGTATGGAGAGGAAGCTGAGGTCTAATGGCTGGGCTTCCTGGGGGCACATTGGAAGGAAACTGAAGTTGTTGCTGAGGTATAGGGTGAGGAAACTGTCCAGTGGGAGGGGATCCGCGCCAAGTTTGATTCCATGAAGGATTCAGGCTAGCTTGAGGAACCCATTGCTGCTAAGGTGGATATTGGTATTGAGGCCACATGGCTGAAAAGTGTGCAGATTGGGGACCCATACTAAAACTATGAAAATACTGGGATGGGTACTGAAACATACCTAGATTCACTGCTGGTGGTCGAGGTTGCCATGGCTTCTTCTACCCCATGAAATATAACTGGTCCATTGTGCTTTCCTCGCTTGATCCTTGGAAAACCGCTTTCATCCCAGGCAAGGAAGGACATGCACTGGTCGCATGAGTCTATTCGCAGATTGCGCAGGCTTCCACCATGTTCAGCAGGCATTCCTTCAAAGGGTGTTTCTTCCTATACTAAGGGAAAAATATGGCCATGGTTTTTTCTAGCTCCATCTGCTTCTCTTTTTCCTGTAGAGTGTCCATTTGGGCTGATAGCATACTCAAGATATCGGTCCTTAGATTATCTAACAGATTCCCAATCTCTGCTTTTGTGACTCCTCCACCGGAGGTCTTTAATGACCGAATACCCTGTCCACCTCTTGTACCCCCCCTTAAACATTTGATACAGTAATCACACATAGTTTTGAAGTTTTCTTTTGAAATATATCCTTTATCTACTATATTCAAGAGTTGCAGAGAGTCTTCCCTGAGTGCTCTGAGAAGAATGATCTTTAGAATTTCCTTATCTAAGTCACTATGTCCAGACCTCTGCAGCATGTATTTAAACCATTCTACAAAGTCCTCCATATTTTCATCTCCCTTCTATGCAAATTTAAATATTTCCTCCTTGACGTCACAGGAATTACAATAATCTTGGTATTTTTCCAGGAAGGCTTTCTTCATTTCTTCCCATGAAGTAATCATGCTTCCCCTTAAACCCATAAACCATCTCAGGGCTGTCCCTTTTAGGGTAGCAGGGAATATTTTCAATTTATGAGCATCAGTCATATAGTCGTATCCTTGACAAACAATATAAAATTCAAAGAGGAATGTATCAGGGTCTTCCGAAGAGAGCCCATGAAAACTAGGCAAGGCTGTCAAAGGTATGGGTCTCATTGGTGCATCACCTGTAACATTTCCTATAGGAAAATCAATGGAGGAACTTACAGGTGCCATAAATATTTTCCAATACTCACTTCGAATTTCAATCAATTTCGCATCCGGTATCTGGAGTGATTCAACCGAAGGTGGTTGCACCGCATTCCCCTGGTCCCTTAGTGAATCAAGTTCCTTCAAAAATTCTTTTTTCGGATCAGAGTCTCTTAACTCAGCAACAAGAATTTTCACAACGTTGCCTTGGTCTCTTGGGGACGAAAACCCTTTTTGAGGTTCTTCTTATCCCTTACTTGCCACTTCTTCCCCTTCTATTGTTGATAAGGATTTATCTTCCACTAGTACCCTGTTTATTAAATCTTCTATTGTAGAAATAACATCTTTTGCTACTGTGGATGGCACTGGTTTTTCCATAGACTTCCCTTCGAACTTTTTCTGAACCCTAACCCTAGTAGCAGCACAAGATGATGCCTCAGATCTATATTTTTCAATAATTTCCTGAATATACGCTTCCTTCCCAAATCCTTCCCTTTATTTTGGGGTCTTCCTCTACCCCTCTTGTTCGGATCTTTGTTCATAAAAATTGTGGAAAGGGTTCATTAAAAAAAAGCAATCAATAGCTCAGGACCTTAAGTAGGATACATAACTTCCTCCCCGGGACGAGAGAAGAGATTCACAAAAATAAAACAAAATAAAAAAAGAAAATAAATCAGAGTTCAGGACCTGGAGTAGAGTAATTACATACCCTCCCCAGGATGAGAAATTGGCCCCTAGAAAGAAAAACAGGAAATGAAAAAAAAAACAGGAAACAAAAGTTGGACTACGCCTAGAACTTAAGGCAAGGTTTTACAAAACACCTTCCCCAAGACGAGGGTTTAATTTTTAGAGAAAAAAAAATGATACAAGATACAGGAAATAAAGCAAAAATAAAATACCAGACACTTACGCTCGGGACTTGAAGCTGTGTAATAGATTCCCACCTCAAGATGAGAGATTGACTCTTAGATCTGCTACAGATCCTGTTCTTGCACCTATTAGCCTTCCCCAGCAATGGCACAAAAATTTTGGTGTCCAAACACTAGTAAAAAATGATGAAATTAATGACCAGGTGACAAGAAATATCTAACTCTAAAACTAACCCGGGATGTAAATCTTTCTATTTATACGATCTAAAATGATTTCAGATAACAATCGATAATAAATATCATTCAATTATTATTAGAAAATAATTCAATAAAGATAAACCATTTCATATAAAAAGTTAGATGAAACAATTGTGAAAAACATATCGCATAATAAGTTATTCATACATCAAGCACAAATAAATAGTTATCACCATACAAAAGTGCCAAATGATAACTCAAGCATTCAAGCATCAATATATAAATAACTGAACATAAGTATCACTTAACATGTAAATGTAAATGTCATGCAGAGATAAAAGTACCATTTATAACTGGTTCTACTCATGAGCTAGAAGCAATAATGATTTATCTCTTTCTTAATCCAACATCTATCAAGAGTACAGAAATGCAACATCAGTAACAGATATTAGACACAGACATCAATAAATCTCGTTCCATTCATTCATCAAAACCTCCTCTGAGGGTGCAGAAATGCATGTTCTAAGGACAAGTTTTTGACAAATTTCAGGACCCTTCTCTAAATGCATGAGAAGGGTTTAAATACTAATAACTAAAATAGTTTATTACGAAAAATTTAGGATTCGGTTTAAATGACCGTCCTTTTTCTAGGCAAAAATACAGTAAAACTAAAACTAAATCTAAAAATAAAGACTGTCAACTAACTACTTATGAACTTGATCTTTAAACTTGCAAGCATCCAGCATTGTTTTGAGAAGAGGTGGTTGGCCGACTTCAGATTTCAACTGCCCTGAAAAAAAACAGAATCGGCAAGTGTAGGCGCAATCTTCTCAGCAGAATTAATGATGCAATTAAGCGCACTGCATTGACTGTGTGGTTTCACTAGATATGTCCAGTAAGAATCCCAGTTTAATCTTGTCAGTCCTTGAATTGACTTTTTCTTCCACTTTTGTTTCGACTTACTGCACTGTTGTTCTTGTGAAGATATCCCATTAGCTTTAAATCAAATGATCAGAAAATTCTCGCTATACATTATAATTATGCTCGTTACCGTAGTTGACTCCTCCGCTCGCTTTCACTTTCGATCGGTGCATCCCAATTATTGAAAAGTATTTCTTTATTATTGTTATTGATAATTGGTGCACCAGCTCTTTTTCCTTCCTCTATCTTTTGCCATGCCAAGTAATTAGTAACTCTTTCATTAGTTAAATCATAATCATGTCATAATTCTATGACATGATTAGTGATTTTATCACTTTCTAGACAAAAAGAGTTCTATTGCGATATTTTTTGGCATAATACATCTTGTTGTTGTAGTAGTTGGTTGTTTAAAGAAATAGATTCTGAAATAAACTCTGGAAGTTTGGGATCATCTTTGTGCTCTTCTCGGATAATCTGTATTTGTTTCTCTTTATCGGCCAAACTTTTTTGATATCCGATTTGCATCTCTTGAAGCTCTTGTTGTAACTTTTCAAGTTTTACCTGTGCTTCACTGCTAGCATGAGCTTGTTGCAATTGTTGTTGCAGAGCTTGTATCTGATCTTCTTTTTCATTTAATAATAGCCGTACCTCAGATGCTTTGTCAATATTTGCAGAGGCATAAACTCCTGTAATCTGAGATAGCTTGGTAAGATTCTCATTAGGATCCGTAGTAGGATCTTTCCATAAGACATCTAATTGTTCTGCATTAGTAGAGATTGTGCTCTCTAACTTTCTATTTTTCCTTTGCTTCCTCACTACTGCTTTATACTGCGGGCTGTAGAATACATCTAGAGGAGGAATGTCCTCTATATTAAGTACAATTTCAGAGGAGGGAGTGATAGGTATATGCTCAGTTTCTGTGACATTGCCACTTATTCCCGTGCTTAAAACTTTTGTTGTCTGTACAGGGGTTTGTGTATTCTGTCCTTCAACATTAAGCAATTCATTAAACGTTTCCCATTCTTTATCTAATTGAATGCTGGTGGATGGTTGCTGTACAGTGGGAGGTGGAAGATTCAACTGTGGAGTGGTTGAAGTCTGTAGTTGTGAAAGCTCTTTTGACTGAGTTGTATCTTTCACTGAGCCTTCATCTTTATTAGACTTTTGAGAATGTTCAGAAGTTTCTTTTTCAGACTTTGATTTAGACCTGTCAGTATCTGAGCTACCATTGAGACTGACACTAGGATTTGGTTCCTTTGCGGGTTCCAAGCGTAAATTATCCAAAAGGATAGTAGTCAATCTTCTTTCGCTGTAGATTTTAAATTCCTGAAATACTTCTGGGGAAAACTGTGTTTGAGCTAAATGCAAAATTTCTTTAAATGAACATTTTTCTTGAAACATATCATCAAAAGGATCTTCTTCTCCAGAAAATACTCTCACCTTAACTGCAGTGGTGAAATATTTGACAACATCATATGGATCAAATAGCCTTCTCGAAAACTTGAACAGTTGTAAGCATGTAATATTGCTTACCTCTTTGAATGCATGACCAACATCAAACAATGAAAATGCTCCACAGGCTATGGGAAATTGTGGCTAGATGGCCTTCTTCTTATCCTTTAATTCCTTTGTCAAACCTCCTTCACCACAGGTTTGGTATGCAATTTCCCGAGCTATAAGTTTATCCGGAACATACAAGGGTAAAACATGAGGAGAAGCAGAGCTTCCAAAAACCCTTACATAGGTAAACAACTCTTCTCCAAACCACCATGCGACAGGGAGAATGTCGACTTCTGCTTCCGGAGAAAACCTTGGAGCATCTTTATTATACAATATTCTGTACAGCGGTAACATTATGCCATGGAAAATCTTGTAAAAATGAGGAAATTTTTTTGATTCCCACAGTTCTTTGTGATACACATGAATAGGCAAAGGATCATGAATTTTCCATTGCCAACCCATTAAAGGGAATTTAGAAACAAAGCAGATAGAATCCATAACATAGGCAGACAGATAAAAAGGAGGATAAATCCTCTGAGAGACAGTCCGTTTAGACCGGTAATTGAAAATAGCAGTGGCTAAATTATCAGATAGTATTTTGGCCCAATCTACAATGGTAGCGTTAACAGCAGCATTTAATAATGGAAGCCATTCAGGCAAGACCTTATTTATGTCAGGCTTTCCAAAAACCCTACATAACATAGCAGCAGAAAAACAATAGGGAGAGGTGAGTGAACCAGTACTGTACATACCGTGTTTGTCTTTCTTCAATGGTTCATCTCTTTTGGTCCATTCCTTTGTGCATTCCGCCAAATTTGCATTTTCCCTGGCAAATTTCTCCATAAATTGTTTGTTGTAAGTCGCCTGAGGCTCCGGCAAGTGATACATAAGCCTCAAATATTTTGTAGTGAATGACCCGATGAGCTCTTGATCTGGAGTTCTAAATTGCCTGTCTGAAATATCGGTGCTATCCAGCACCCATTTTACCATATATGTATACGGAATAATTCTCGGTCTTGCTGCTATCCGGTGCAAAAATGAACAAGCCAATTCTGTAGGAGATGCTTCAGAAGAATTTCTTGAGCCTACAGTAGCCGCAACTTCCATTACCCTGGGATTTTCTTCTTAGAGCAGATTATGCATTTCCTCCCAAGTGGTGATATCGGCATCCTTGTTGCAAGCAGTATCTGCATACAGGGAAGCCATCTCTTTGTTTTCAGAACTTGGAGTTTTCTCTTTCTTTCCCATAATACTCTGTAAATGCTTTGTATAGTCTTCTGCTCCTTTGCGCTTGCGGTTTTACGAATTAAGTGAGAGTAATGACATGAGAAAGGTGACGGGATAGTTTTAAATGCTGAAGGCGGATGAAATATATTATTTTAACATGAAACAACCTTTCAATCAAAACAAAATCCTTTTTATTGATAATTGACAATGCATTCATTAATTCAATCATTAAAGCGCATAACGGATATTGATTTATGAAAATATTTTCTTTGGACAACGAGCTTTTAAGAATCTGCGACATTGCGATCTGCAATTTGCTGTGCAATATCACAATATCGCAGATCGTAGTTTTCTCAAATCGAAATCATCGCAAGATCGCAATTATCGCAAATCACAATATTCACGAATCGCAGTCTCATAGCATCGCGAAATCGCAATATCGCAAAATCACAATATCGCAAAATATAATATATGAAAAGTATTTGTTAAACATCTTTTCTATGATATGCGGTTTGCGATTAATATTTTAATGCATAGTTTTTTGGGATCGCGCTATTGCAATATCGCGAAATCGCAATTTAAAAGATTCTTCCTTACAAAGGATGTCTACTTATTGCGATGGATGCGATATTTTCTTCAAAGAAAAGATTTTATTCTAATTTATCATAAACTTAAGTGTATTTAATGATTTCCTAAGGAATTTCCATAAGTTATGATAGTAAGTTTTATTTGAGAAAGGAAACAAGCACTAATTAATTTTTTTGGATTTTTTGACTAAGGGTCCACTCATATTTTTATTATTTCTAATACTTAAATAAAAAGGGGGGTTGTTGCTGGCCACAACAATTGGCGATTCACTTGGAAGAACCAGTTATCTCTGCTTTTTCTTTTGAATTTTCTAAACTTTTCAAAACAGAAAATTTTCCAAAAAATCAAACTTTATTATGAAAAGACAAAGTACATTATGCTTTAATCTATAAATGATATTTCATTTCTTCTATATTCAACTTTGATTATTCACTTCCTCAAGCTAGTCCTTGTATTTACATCAGTCATTACTTAGTTCATAAAGATAAAAACAAAGGCTTCTCTGTAAATCAACTTAGAATATGCTCATTTGTCGTAGGTAGAGCCACTGCTGCCAGCAAGCGTTTATAGCCTCGACAGGGTTACCTGTTACCCAGCAATGATCCTGTATCCTACTTAGAGAAATATACAATTTTCAAAGAGAAATCCATATTCACACTTATTTCTTTTATTTTTCTTTTTCTTCTTAAAGAACAATGTCTTGGTTTGGTAGCCAATTTATGACAGTGCCATTCACTTGATTTATAACTTTCCTGAACAAGCTGGCTCGTGATGAGACCCCTTGCCTTTTGATTTATAACAATCTTGAGTCATTGCCCTGTTGTGGTATGCAGTATTGGCAAAGTCAGCAAGCTATAATATCTATGATCATGATAAGTCGGCTCGTGATGAGACCTCTTACTCTTTAAGTTAAGTGTATTATTGGATAATTCCCTGAACGTTGTAATTTCCTAAGTGGAGAGGAAATCATTGTTTCCTTAAGATATCTTTGGACGACAATGGTATAGTTTTTGGAAAGATTTTTTCTACAGAGAAACTTTGTTTTGTTATTGATACCTTTCATTGGACTGATATGAAACAATCTTTCACTAAAATTTTCCTTTTATCAAAGTTTTCAAAGTTGAAACTAGTATCATTTCTAGGCTAAAGTTTTTTAACTGTATCTTTGAATAACAATGATCAATATTCTAAAAAGAATTCTATTTGTAAAAGTGAAGAAACAACATCTAAAAAAGAGAATTTGTATCTTTTTTGTGAATTCCAAATGTAACCATTAACAACTCGTTTTATTTATGACGATAAAGGAAACTAATATACAAAATAGAAGAATGATCTCCTATGGAAAATATTTTTTGAGAATTTGTCCATTAACAGGCAAAGAATCTCTTTTACCTGTTAAATCATGTAACATAAAAGTAGACGGACCTATGATTTCTGCAATTTGGAAAGGACCAAGCCACATCCATTGAAATTTCGTATGTTTTCCTTTTTCCTCATGAGCCTTGTCCCATTTTAAAACAAGATCTCCAACCTGAAAGTCTTTTCTGGTTATCATGTTTGAATCAAAGGAAGCTTTTACTAATGCTTGATGATGAGCATGAGTTATTTTGGCTTTTTCTCATTGTTCTTCTAACTTAATTATTTCCATCTGTCTTAGTTGCAAGGAAGAAGTTGGTGCTTCATCTATATATTGAACTAAGGCCAAAGAAGGAATTGCTAAATGAGTTGGAAGAACTACTTCTTTCCCATAAACTAAATTAAAGGGAGAAGTACCAATAGAAGCCTTCTATGTTATTCGATCTGCCCATAAAGCATATGTTAAAGACTTATGCCAATTTTTATGATTTTGATCAATGGTTCGCTTAATGATTCTAATTAAGTTTTTATTTGTGGATTCAACTAATCCATTTCCCTGTGGATAATAATTGGAAGAGTATTTAAGTTTAAAACCTCTCTTGAGTGCAAATTCAGTCATAGCATTACCAGAAAAATACGATGCATTATCAAACATTAAAGCAGAAGGTAAACCAAACCTGGTAATTATGAATTGATCTATGAATTCGATGATATGTTCAGCATTAGCAATCTTGAGAGGGACTGCTTCTACCCATTTCGTAAAATAATCAGTTGCTGTAATGATATACCTATGTTGCTTAGAAGAGTGAGGAACGATCTCACCTATTATGTCCAATCCCCATTGATCAAAAGGCTGTTCAATGTTCACTGGTTGTAATGGCAATGATGGTTTCTTTTGTCTTCCAGCTGCAGTTTGACAAATTTGAAATTTTCTTACATAGCTATGTGAATCTTTGAATAATGTAGGCCAATAATAGCCTGCACGAAGAATTTTGTGTGCAGTAGTATCTCCAGCATAATGTCCACCTGTTGGCCCATCGTGAAGTTCCTGCAATACCTTTTCAGCTTCAGATTTCTCCAGACATCTAAGAAGAACATAATCGTAATTCATTCTAAAAAGAACATTGTTTACAAGATGATATTGTTTAGCCTTCAACCTTAGAGCTCTTTTCTTGGTGTGATCGAGATTTGGAGGAGCATATCCATTCTTTAGATAAAAAATGATATCAACATATAATGATTCAACATCGTTTAGGCTTACCTCATACGTTTGTATCTCTTCAGATGATTTTTCAGAAATTTGTGATGCTCCAGCTAGTATTTTGCAAAAGCCTTGACCTCTAGCAATATTTGTTGGTTTGATCTCAACATCATATTCTTGTAAGGCAGTAATCCAATTAGCTCTTTTCTCACCCACATCTTTTTGGACTAAAATATTTCTTACCGCTGGAAACGGTACAATGATTTTTGTATGGGTTTTAAGTAAAAAGGGTCTGAAATATTTAATTGCTTTGAAAATAGCGTAAGATTGTTTCTCCACATCTGAGTAATTCAACTTAGCTCCCTGTAAATTTGAACTGAAGAAAGCAATTGGGGCTTCTGCTTTGTCTTGATTTTCTTGAGTGAGAATCGCAGCGTAAGATTTATTAGAGGCAAATGTGTACAAAATAAAAGGATCGGAAAAATTTGGAGTTGCTAAAGATGGAGCATTAATGATTGCTTGTTTAATCAGATTGAATGCCTCATATTCATCTTGGCCCCATTTGAAGTTTGAATTCTTTTTAATCATTGCTTGTAAAGGAGATACAATTCTTGAAAAATCTGGTACAAATCTCTTTACAAAATTAATTTGGCCGAGGAAAGATTGCATAGCTTTTTTGTTGTGAGGTAAGGATATTTCAGAAATCTCCTTGATTCTATTAGGATCAATATGAATTCCTGATTTTGACACTATGAATCCAAGAAGTTTTCCTTCACTTAATGCAAAAAAATATTTTTTTGGGTTAAGTGAAATTCCATACCTTTGACAACGTTGGAAGATCTACTTTAAATCTCTAAGATGATTGCTTCGTTTTTTGGAATATAAAGTTATATCATCCAAGTAAATTACCACTGATTTGTTAACTAATCCTTTGAAAGCGATGTCCATGGCTCTTTGAAATGTAGCACCAGCGTTGATTAGACCAAAATGCATCTTTTGATATGCATAAGTGCCCCATTTGGTTCTAAATGTAGTTTTCAATTGATCATCTGGATGAACTAACACTTGGTTGTAGCCAGAGAAACCATCTAAGAAAGACATTAATTCTGATCCTGCAACTGCCTGTAATATTTGCTCCATGGGAGGCAAAGGAAAATTATCTTTTTGGCAGGCTTTATTAAGATTTCTAAAGTCAATGCAAATTCTAATATCTCCATTTTTCTTTCTAACAGGAACCATATTGGAAACCCATTTAGAATGTCGAACAGGAAAAATAATTTTGGCTTTCAATAACTTATTGAGTTCAGATTTGATCTGATTTTCTAGATTGGGATGGATTTTTCTCAGCTTTTGTTGTACAGGTTTTTCATCATTTATCATTGGGATAGTATGTTGGATGATAGAAGTGTCATAAGTTTTGAGTTCATCATAGTTCCAAGCAAAGACACTTTTATATTGTTTCAAAAGATGAACATATGCTGATTTTTCTTCAGGAGTTAGACCAAGGCCTAAGTTGATATTCTGTGGTTTGGTATCAGTTCCTAGATTTACTAATTCATAATTCAAAGTTGAACTTTGTAATTTTGAATTGGTAGATCTTTTAAATTGGTCTTTCAAATCATAAAGGTCTTCTAACTTGACTATTGACTTTGGAATAGCATTATTAGTGCTATAATGTTGTAATTGTTTGTCATGTTGATCTTCATCGATTATTTGATTGGTATACGATCCTTCAGATGTGAGGAAGCTTACAATATTAGGATCATCGTTAAAAATTCTCCAATTGGTAACATTATCAGGAATCGAAGGTCTAAAGATTAATTCAATTGAAAATCGATCAAGACTAAAGTCTTCTGCAGGAATAAGCTTAGAGGCTACATTGGCTAAGAGGTCTGCACTAGCGTTCTGGATTCTAGGAATTGGTGAAATATTGAATGCTATAAAATGTTCAGTCAGATCTTGAACTAAAGATTGATAATGCTCTAAATGACCCGATAAACAGTGTATAGTATTGCGTACCTGTTTGATTACAATTTATGAATCTCCGAAAACTTGTAGATATTTGATATCTAATCCGATTGCTTTATATAATCCTTGGATTAAAGCCTCGTATTCTGTGGTGTTATTAGTGCATTCAAACTCAAGTCTACAAGTTAGCATAATTTTGTTTCCCTCTGGACTAACCAACACGCATCCTGCTCCTGCTCCTTCATTAGACTTAGAACCATCAAAAAATAATTTCCAAAATAAATATTTATTTACAGGAGTATCTACAACATTAATACATTTAGAACTATCTGTCTGAGAAAATTTTTCTATTTGAGATAAAACATAATGTTCTAAATAAGGTGAAGTATGAGCATTAAAATTTCCTAAGAAAGAATCAACTGAGTAATTGCCAATAATATTACTGCTGTATGCAACTGGTTCATTCTCTCCTTCCAATTCTGTTACTATGTATTTCTGATGCTTTTCTCATTCAACCTTTATCTGATTTGGTTTACCATTGTAAGGAAGCCACATGTGCGACCAATCGGTTGCAAAGTATCCATGAAGTTTTTCTGACCAATCTCTGCTAAGAATTAAGCCATAAAATTCTGGAATATCTGCAACTAAAATATCAATGACTTGACATACCTTTGGATTTGATGACAGCCGTATGGTAACCTAGTTTAATTCGCCAATCACTTCAACCTGCGATCGATCTAATTGCACTATGCGTACAACATATTTTTGTGGTTGAATGTTTAATTTTGCACATACTGATTTTGGTAAAATATTAGATGAAGCTCCAGAATCCACTAAACAGTTATGCAATTTTTTATTGAAAACTTCATAAGTAAGAAGAAATGGAGGAGTATGAGATCTCGATCTTCCTCCAATTAAAGCGATATTTTCAAGATCAACTTTACTAATTGAATTAGTTGGAGGTCTTCCCATCTCATTGGAAGCTTGAGAAATTACAGGATCGGGCAAAGGTTTTTCTGGTATAGCATGTAATTCTTTCAAAAGTACCTTTTGTTGGTGCTTTAACTTGCTCAATTCATACAAAGTGATGTTAGCCCTAGTCTTCTTCATATCTTCTATAATGTTATATTCCATTTCATCCGGAACAATCAGTGTTCTTGATGGAATTGATGAATCTGTTTGGACTGGGCTAGTTTGAATTGCTTTAGATGTCGTTTTCTTGGGTGCAACTTTTTCCTTAGTCAATGGGCTTGCGCTCTTTGACTTAGGAGTAGTTTGAGGAGGATCAAGCTGATTTCTACTTCGAGTGCTAACTGGAGATGCTTCTTGATCTTCCTCATCTGGGAGGATGAAATCCCACATACCTTGGACTTCTACAACTTCTTCTTCATCAGTTGTTTCTTCAGTAGCAGTTTCTTCTTCTTCTTCTTCTGATTCAGCATTTGTAATAGCATTTGGTGGCTTTGGATCATTTGAAGGGTTTCTTCTAAAAGGCTTGAAATACTTTTTAGAAGATGTTTCTGCCACTTGTTTCTTAATGTCAACCATTTCGTTAGACATGGTTTTCAAAACTTTCTGCAATCCTTCTAAATCAAATGGATCTTTTGGTTGTTTTTTCTTGGGATCTTCTTTAAAAGTGACCTTCTTAGATTTTCGTTCTTCTATTGCATTTTTCTTTTCTAAAGCAATGATTCGTTTCTCTACTGCTATTGCTTCCTTCATATTGTCTGCTAAAGTTGTTTTGTTAGCCCTATCAACAAAGATTGCTATGTTTGATGGTAAAGCAGAAATGTACCATTCACTTCGCACTTCTTCACTAGGCTTGGAAGCAGTAGGAATTTTGTTTAACAATTTATTGAAACGTGAATTGAAATCCTTGACAAGTTCTTTTGAATCAGCTCTAAGATTAGGTAAATCATTGATCAATGTTGCTGTAGACCTGTCGTCACCAAATTTAGTTAAAAATTGATCTTGAAAGATATCCCAAGTAGTGATAGATCCAGATGGTAACGAGAAATACCATGATCCAGCTGCTCCTTGTAGGGTATAAGGAAAAAGTCGGACAACAACATCTTCATTAATAACTCCATTGAGGTTTATGGACAACATAAAGTTGTTGATATGTTCTTCTGCTAGCATGCCTGTTTCAGGATTAAACTTAGGCGGCCATTTTTTAGGATGGGCTGGTAATTGACTCAAGGGTGCAGGAATTAAGACCGCCCTTGGATTATTCCATGGCATTTGGGCCATCGTTGAACGAATAGCAGAGGAAAGTGCAGAAGATGATATTTTTAACTAAGAAGATGAAGATATTATGATTTAAGAAGGAGATGTGGAAGATTGAGTGGACTGATGGATAGTAATCTAGGGTGGAGGAGTGGGTGGTTGACTTCGCGATGAAGAATTTGAGATGGATGATGAAAGAGTCTCACTATCAGACCCTTTAGGTGATTTCCTAGCTCTTTTTCTTGTAGGTAGAGGTAATTCAGTTGGCTGAATGCCAAGCTTTTCACTCTGTAATCTAGTAAGGGGATGAGCAGGATTATATTGCGAAGTCACACTGCCTTGAGATTTACAGACCTTTTACGTGATATTTAAAATCGCTAAAGTTTATGAATCAAAGATTCAACTTTCGAAGGTTCAATAGCAGATTTCGTCTGAAAGGTCAGGGTTTGTAGCAGTGTCTGTTCTTCTTTCGACTTCTAGTTCTAGATTTAAAATTTCTGAGTGTGATGGAGAAGTCAGGGAAGATGGTGAGGGTGATTTACTCTTAGAATGGTATTTAGATTTAGATTCACTTGCCATTCATAGTTCGTGCCCTCCTTCTAGTGCCAAATATGTTGAAGCCCTGAAAATTGGGTCTACAACAAGGGGGATACCCAACCGGTCCGGACCTTGGTTAGCAGCTCCTTTTCCATTTGGTGTAGTGGGTCCGACTGGGGATTATGGGACCAGTTTCCCAATATGTGTGTGTGTGTGTTTGAGATTTGATATTTCTTTTCTAAAATTCCTAAGTAAAATGCTTTTAATCTATTTCTAATCTATTCATATGCAAACTGTATTCTAAGAAATATCTAACTCTAAAACTAACCCGGGATGTAAATCTTTCTATTTATGCGATCTAAAATGATTTCAGATAACAATCGATAATAAAGATCATTCAATTATTATTAGAAAAGAATTCAATAAAGATAAACCATTTCATATAAAAATTTAGATGAAACAATTGTGAAAAACATATCGCATAATAAGCTATTCATACATCAAGCACAAATAAATGGTTATCACCGTACAAAAGTGCCAAATGATAACTCAATCATTCAAGCATCAATATATAAATAACTGAACATAAGTATCACTTTTAACACAGAAACAGAAACAGTTAAGAGATAAAAGTACCATTTATAACTGATCCTACTCATGAGCTAGAAGCAATAATGATTTATCTCTTCCTAATCCAACATCCATTAAGAGTACATAAATGCAACATCAGTAACAGATATTAGACACAGATATCAATAAATCTCGTTCCATTCATTCATCAAAACCTCCTCTAAGGGTGCAGAAGTGCAAGTTCTGAGGATAAGTTTTTGACAAATTTCAAGACCCTTCTCTAAATGCATGAGAAGGGTTTAAATACTACTAACAAAATCTAATTATAGTTTATTACAAAAATTTAGGATTCGGTTTAAATGACCATCCTTTTTCTAGGCAAAAATAAAGTAAAACTGAAACTAAATCTAAAATTGAAAACTATCAACTAACTACTTATGAATTTGATCTCTGAATTTGCAAGCATCC